>CM054379.1:50354520-51793270 GCA_028858755.1 Ara ararauna
ATTGACCATACATTTTAATGCTCTGTCATTACGCAAGATGCAAAGAAAAGAAATTATCTCCTTCAAAGAGCATGAAGTCTCTTTTTTCCTAGAATCATCACTGTAATAGTTATTACCAATCTATCTTTTTGTTCAGTAACAGCATCAAATACAGCTCCTAAAGATTTGATTGGTGTGTGGAAAGCAGGCGTATGTCAGTTTAAAAACATGGCATGTGGCGCATTTTTTTTTTCTGTACGGATTATTGAATAATATTCCTCAAATAAGCCACTCAATGCATTTGATGATTCTTTTTCCTATGCATTATTGATTTTTCATTACTTTCACATCATATAAAAGGAAATTTTTCCCCAAAAGTTTAAACAAAATACTTGCAATTTAGTTTGTTTTATTATTCATTCAGCTCTAGCTTGTGCTTTCTTTTTCATAAACACAGTCCATCAAAAACAAGAGTTTGAGAAGAAGGGGGCAGGCAGTGATATATCAGACACAGAATAGAACTAAAGAAAAAAATCCCAGAGATTTTTGTGGTTTACTATCCTGGAAGGTAGGACTCAGAAGAGGAATGACGTGAGTTTCTCTGTGAGCACACGTCACATGTGCAATGGAAGGAATGACGGAGAACACACCCATGACTGCCGCTGGAGAGGTGAAAATAACCTTTTTCTGTGAGAGGGAATTTTATGTGCCTCTCTGACGGAGAGGCTTGCTAATCCTTCCAAAATTATTTGGTGTTAGTTTTGTAGCAGCTTGTGTTCATTTCTGCTGGGTGGCTGGAAAAGGTCACTTGTGCTTTGTGAAGCACCCGGAGGCATCTGAATACAGTCTGTTGCCAGAACTTAAGGAGGTGATCCAGTCTGTGCATGTGCTTGTAACATGCCACAGCAATGATAATGAAAAGCATATGTATTATGCTTTCTTTTTCTTCTTTCTGGGAGAGATAAACTAATAGTAGGAAGAGGAAGGAAAGTTAATAGCTCATCCCACATTTCCTATACTGTAACAAGGTGTCATTTTCAAGATATCTTGTCTCTGGTTATCTGAATACATACACTGAATCACTGACCTGCTGGGAATTTAACAAGCTAAATCCAAGTTTAAACTGCAGCTCTAAACCTTATTTCCATATTTTCCCAAGGGTGAGCTGTCAGCTCTTACTCTATATAATACTTTTCACATTACAAGTGTTGCATTAGGCCTGATGCATCTTCCCTGCTGAAACATGTCTAATTGGTGTTGACTAGAAAGTTCCACATGAAAATCTGTGGTGAACAAGTTATAGTGAAATTATGTTAAAAATAAACAGAAATTTGCTTAAACTTTATATTACAGTATTTATTACGGAGCATTAAAAATATGCCAGGAGACAAAACAGCGATCATTGGCTAGCCAGACCTGCACAGAAGGCTCCAGACTAGGAATCACATGGTCATTGGCCACCCTCACTCTCAGGCAGGGTCACCTAGAATGGGTTTGCACAGGGCCATGTTGAGTCAGGTTTTGAGTATCTCCATGGATAGAGACTCCACAACGCATCCCAGCAACCTGCTGGAGTGTCTGACCATCCTCACAGCAAATAAAGCTTTTTGTTGCATTTAAATGCAGTTTCATGTATTTCAGTTTTAGCCCATTGTCTGTCCTGTCCCTGGGCACCACTGAAAAAAAGCCTAGCTCCACCATTTTTAGTTCCTCTCATAAGATATTTATACACATTGTTAAGATCACCCTGGGCCTTTTCTTCCCTGGGCTGAACATCCCAGCTCTCTCAGCCTCTCTGCATGTCAGATGTCCCAGGCCTTTCACCATCTTTATGGCCCTTCTCTGGACTCTCTAGGATGTCCATGCCTTAGGCTATGGAGCACAAAACTGGACCCAGCTTTCCAGAGGTATCTCACTATTGGAAATGCCTCTCCTTATGCAATCCAGGAGGCTGTTGGCCAGCCTTGCTGTGAGGATGCATTGCTGGTTCAATGGTCAACTGGTTGTCTACCAGGACCTCCAGGTCTTTTTATGCCAAATGACTTTAAACCAGTTGTCCCCATCAATTACATTCATACACTGGGTTAATCCTCCCCAGAAGAAGGACTTGGCATTTGTCCTTGTTGAACTTCATGATCCCATTTCTCCAGGCTGCTAAGGTCCCTCTGAATGGCAGCACAACTGTAAACTAAGAGGCAATTTCTCAAGGCATCAAGCCTGTAACTCCTACTCTGTTTCTGAGTGAGAGCTAAAAACCTAAGTACATGGGTGGATATGGTGTCAACTTGCTGCAATATTCTCCCAAACAGGTTGACAGGGAAAGACATCACAGTCATTTGAAGATGCTCCTGGGATGTGGGAGATCAAGGCCAAGAACCTGATCTGTTTCACTTGTAGGAAATAGCTTAAAGCTTTGTGTAGGCTCCTGCTGGAGCTGTTTCAGTTCATGAAAACTACCGTCACAGGTCTGCTTTATCCCAAATGAACAAATCAGTCGCTCAGTTCTCACTAATTCTTCTATGGCTGCATCAATATTGGTTTAACTCCCACTTTTTTTCTCAGAAGAGCAGTAATCATGGCAGTTTACACCCTTTAGACTCAGTCTGACTTTATAGAAGAGTCTTTGCTGAGGCAGGTGATAGTTCCCACATTTATAGAACTATTTCATCTACCTAGAAATGAGAGAGAACTACTGAGTATATATTCACCTGCTGGTAGAACTTCTCAAAGTGCTTCTATGCCTGCTCTTCATTCATTATTTAGCCCAAGACTCAGCAACCAGAAGCAGATGCAATCAAAATAACTTTTCTTTAATAGTATACAGAGATTCAGATAAGCACAGAAAAAGCCAAAATTCCTCAGTGTGGCAACACTGAAGGGATCTATCTGATTAAAAAAAACCTGATTTTCTCCTCAAAGGGTGACATTTTCTCAGGAAAACATCATCAAGCATGGCAGTTGGGTTAGAGATACTATCTGTTATCCCTACTATGTAATATTTTTGCCAACCTACCTGACATTGAGTCTGGCAGAGGAAAAAAATGGTTACTGGGCAGATAGAGCCCAGTTCTAGTTAAAAAGAAATTGCCTGTAAAAAATCAAATAAAAAGGCTTAACAAATTTTCATTTCCATAACAACAGTTCTTTAAAAAAATACAACCATGTGAAAATGTGGAAGTGAATATCAAATACCTAAAATAAATGAGTTGGCCCCACGTAGTTCTGTATGCCAGTTAGTTCTTTGTAGGAAACTGGAAAGTCAGCAGCACATTTATACACTGTATATTTATACAGTTGATTTCATATCAATTTATACCCAAGTTAAGTTTAAATCATTTATCTGGGTTTTCTAGGCTCTACTTATAAACCTTTCCTTCAAGAACCTCAGGGAACATGGGGCTTCCTTTAGAAGTGGACTTCGTAGTGGTGTTCATTATCTGCACTTTAACATCTTTAACAATCATTTTGCAGAGAAATTTACAAAAGTTGGTCTACCAAAAAGGACTTCCACAATGTAAAATTATTCTTCATGTAGCCTGCTGCAGACTTTCATAACTTTGACTTCAATGTCATTGTTTTTATTCTTAATACTTCAAATATTATTTGAGCAGCTAGTAACTCAGTGTAATTACAATTAATTTAGAGTTGACTTAAATAAGTTTACAAAGGAAATCACAGACTCCTGTTGCCTCTTGTGTTTTTTAAACTAGAAACCAGCAGCACTGCAGATTTAAGACCTCATCTTATCAATTGTTCCACTCTGTTACCTTCACAGGTCCTGCTGATGACACTAACATAGACAAGGATACTCACAAAAAATACATGAAAAAGAAGAATAGATCTCACGTAACTCCACACTTAGCTTAGCCTTTTCAGTCTTTTGAAGGAAAACTTGTCAATATTTCTCAAGCTATAAGTGGGAGAAAAATGAAGTGCTTCTGAAATCCATTTTCTATTTCTAGGAAATTTTGTAATATCTAATGGCATATTAAGATATGATTTTTTTAAAGAAAAATAATATTAAAAATATTTGTCTGTAGAAAGAGAGTTGCTTTCTGCAGTGTGTCATCCTGAACTCATCTGGATTTCACTCTCTTCTGCTTCTCACTAACTTGCGTATTTCCCATGAAAGATTTATGATTTAAACACATATACAGGCCAGAAAAGTTAAGCCAGTGTGTTCTGTAACACATACCTTGTGTGTTTTCAGTCTGGTTTCCTAGGGGAACACAGCTTATGTGATCTTGCTGTCTCGGTCCACCCATCTGTCATGTGCTGACTACAAGCCCATCTGACAGAAAGGTAAGATATCAATGACAAATCATTTCCTACAAATTTCATGGAAGTCTGGGTCTGGGCAGATGAGAGAGATCTAAATTAATGTTCTGTGCTGAGGGAAAGGTTGAGAAGTGAGTTTAACCGCAATTGCAAACAACCCGGTCAGAACAAACTCATCATGTGCATTGGCTGGCAGATGGGTCGGCACATGTGCAACTCCGAACCATGCACAGCCCCTTGCCTAGGCGTGGAGAAACAGACACAACTGAGACATAGGCGTATCATGAGGGTGGAAAGGAAGGAAGATGGAAAATGGAGATGATGCAGGGGAAGCCAGGTAATGAACTGAAAGGACAGCTGGTGGGTTATTTTGGCAGCAGTAGGGAAGGTGCTGGATTAGTGTTGTGAAGAAGTGAAGCAACACAGAAAACAAATCCCTACTATGGCATTTGCATTAGTTCCACTGCTTCCAAGGCAATTTGTTTGCTTGGAATATTAATGGGAATTACTCCTCTGTTTGCTGTTTTAATATGACATTCTTGTTTGCATCAGGGCAGTAGAGGCAGAATCCAAAACTATTGGGTGTATTAGCATGAACTTTGCTGAAGGACTTGAAATGCTGAGACTGGAATGAATATTAGATTAAAGCTCTTGAGGGGA
Organism: Ara ararauna; assembly: GCA_028858755.1. Taxonomy (NCBI): domain Eukaryota; kingdom Metazoa; phylum Chordata; class Aves; order Psittaciformes; family Psittacidae; genus Ara; species Ara ararauna. The sequence goes on from CM054379.1 coordinate 50,359,438, forward strand.
AGTAGAAACTCATTCAAAAATGTATTTTATATGTGCTAGTTCTGTATTTATTATACTGTAGTATCTCAGACCCCTTTTCTCCCAGAGTCATTGTTGAAATAAAACCCAACCCAAAGTCAACAACAAAAGAAACACCCAAACAACAGAATTACATATAGTATTTTACAGAAAAGGGGATGGGATCTGTAGATAGTCTGGGGTTCTGGAACTTTAGTGACTGAAAAGATTTAATACTCCTATTAACAACAGCAAATAGTGATTGATTATACTAAGCCAAATAACTTGTGCTCTGCTAAAGTATATCTTCCATCCAGTAATAATTTGAAGTTGTCTAAAAATTGAGAATCTGATACCAACTCTGGTAATTTGTTTCTCATTGATTACAAAAAATGAGTGTTCTTAATTTCTCATTTGTATTCAACAAGCTTGATCATACATCCATTAGTTCTTTTTATCACAGAATCATAGAATCATTTAGGTTGGAAAAAATCCTTAATATCATCGAGTTCAACCATCAACCTTGCACTGCCAAATCCACCACTAAACCATGTGCCTACGTGCAACATCTACACATCTTTTAAATACCTCCAGGGATGGTGACTCAACCACTTTCCTGGGCAGCCTGTTCCAACGCTTTACACCCTCTCAGTGAGGGAATCACAAGGAAATTTGTGCTTTAAACCCTTCACCAGATTCATTGCCCTACTCTGGACATGCTCCAGCACCTCAATGTCTTTCTTTAGTGTCAGAGACTTTACTAAAGTCTCGGTAGACATCTATGACCTTTCCCTCATCCACTAAGCAGGTCACACTGTCATAGAAGGAGAATAGGTTAGTGAAGCAGGACTTCCTCTTCATAAACCCATAATGACTAAACCTGATCACCTGGTTGTCTTTTCCTGTTAGGATAAAGAACTTTTTAGGGCCCAGATTTTGTCTCCTACTATAAGTATTCCTAAGTTTTGTCTCCTAAGTACACTTAAATCATGTCACTTCCAAGATTTCTTTTGATAAATTAAACAGACTGAGTCTGTAACTACAACTCTCTCGCTCTTAAATAATTTCATAGCCCTCTTCTGACCAGTCTTCAGCTTTTTAACATCCTGTGAGCAAACTATAAGGAGCAAATATAGGACTCATCTCACGCGAGAGGAAATCTCTGAAAGGTTCCCTCTATAATCACTTTCGGCTACCAGATAATTCATCTCAACCCAGCTTGCATATCTATTTCTGGATGAGACTCCTCTCTTCTAAGTTAGTACTGATGAGCCCCAGTCTGTTATTCCAGTGTTGGGCTCTCAAGTACAATGTACTGAAATAAACTGCATCCTACTTTGACTCATGACTTCTTTGCTTGAGTAGACAAGGGCTGCCTTAGTCTTTTCTGTGCCAGCACCAATCTGGAATTTCATGCTGAATTGTCTGTTCTGTCTGACCCCTAAATTCTCTTCAGACTTACGTATTCAGGATTCCATGGATCCAACTCTATCCAACACCCAACTCTATCACTTTTCTTATGTGAAATTATCTAGTTAATACCATCTGAAGGGTTTTCAAAGGATTCAGATGTATTGTGGCACTGAGCTATGTAACAGGTATACATGCCACCCACAAAACCAGATGCAAAACAAACCAGGTTGCTACTACAATTCTGGGTCTACAAGTAGCTAAAGACAGGTTATTCCCAAACATGAGGTAGCATGAGCTCTCCAATATGCCATGCTTTGTCCTTTCATTTCTGTCACAGCTTCAGACGGCTTCATTGCTTGGATGAAGACCAAGTTAACCTGCTCTTACTGATTTCTCCATCATTCTCTAGAGCAAAATATTAATATTTCATGATAGCTCTATAAACTAACATTTTTTTAAAACAGCTTCTGCAGCTCTTATGGGAGTTGCTAAGACCAGAACACTCCCAAATAGAGAGATAAGGAGTAGAATTTTTCTGCCTACTTGCCCTACTACACTTCTAACTCGTGTAATCAGGTATCTGTATTATTTCAGTTCCTCATATTTACGTAAAAGAGTGCTGGCTTACAGTCATTAAAAAAATAGATCCACTTTTCCTACTGCTATTCCTGTTAAAATGTGCTTTGTCTCTCTTTATCATAACCTAGGACTCAGCTGAAAGTCAGAATCTTTCTTTAGTCTGGTGTGCTCATTAGCTCTGTCAGCCCATATGCACTGAGCTGTGATACACTTCTTTGCCTGACTTATTCTTATACTGACTTACGTAGGTATAAGAATAGTTAAGGAATCACTTAGATTTTACTTCTTAAGAAAATAAGTAGGTATCCTTGCCCAAGGTTATGTGTTTTTCTTTGTTGCAGTTTGTGATGAAAAGAAGGCTGTAAAATCAAATTATCAAAACAATATTCAAAACCGTACAGTTTATACATGTCACAAACATAGGTGTATATTCTTGCTTTTCATTGATCCAGTTAGTCAGAAAGATTTGTCTTTATTTATCTGTAACTTGCACTAAGCCAAGTTTTATTATGTTTTATATACATGTATGGTGAAATGAGACACAGGCTGTAAACACATGCAAGGACCCAGTTATGTAAACGGACACTTATAAAAATTATCATGTCATTGACTTCTGCGTACATAGGTAGATGTACTCTGCCGCAGAAGAAACCGCAGTGAGGGTGAAAATCTGCACGAGATCTGGGAGGATGAGAATCCATCTGCTGATGTTTGAAAAAGATACAAATCCATCAGGCTTGAAATAAGGCTCTATTATGAAGTATTTTTCTTTTTAAGCACCTTGTATAATAGAAAGTCTCTTGGCCTTTTCAATATGAAACTCTAAACACTTGATAAAACAAGACTGAGGAGCTCAAGTAATGTACACAGTATTAAATTGGAGAGCCTGGATTGTTTTAATCCTTTTGGGACAGTTAAGTAAACAAAAGACTCCAATTTTATTTATTTATTTCTTGGTTTTGAGTCATTTTGAAAGCAGTTGTTTGTCTATAAAAGAAAAATGGGGACTTTTGATTTGTTTCTTTATGGCAGGCAAATTAAGCCTTAAAATTGCTAATTCTTTCTTAAAAATATATGTGATATATGACTGCTATGCTGTAGCTTAAATGAATCTTGTGCAACATACTTTTTATAACTGTGTAGTTTTCCTCTTACTTAATATTCTTAAATTCTTTAAAACAGCATAACTTTTTCCTCTCTCTCCTTGAGATATTATTTGGCAAAAACATGTACACTAGGTCATTTCAAAGTGACATCCCCTTGCCTACTGCTGGCTTTCCTTCTACCTGTCCTCTAGGTGCTCATTTCCCCTCCTGCTCCGCACCATGTTGCTGCCCAGTGCCTAAGGTACCTTTGAGCCTTAGCCCTGGTAATGTTGTGGCATGGCTAGATGCAATAGTAAATGTGCAAGAGCTTAAGCACCAATAAATATGCAACATTTGCATCTGATTAACACACTCAAGTCAGCACTAATAACATTACTGACAGGAACAACCAGTAGGGATTTTGGGCAGGTCCTGATGAAAAACACATAGTTATAGTGAAAAAGCATAGCAAAAGTCATTCTGTTCCTTGTCATCTTCATCCTTGGCACCAGCTGCATTACAGACAGTCCACATGGGATGATCAGCTGCTGCCTTGCCACTGCTCTCTATGGCTGGGTACTGGGGAGAGTTTTTCTCGTTCCTTTACTTTCTCACTTCTGTTTTCTTCAGTTTTCCCAGAATTTAACTTGGACCTTTAAAATCAAGATATCCTGCCAGCTACAGATGCCACTAATTAATCATTGTGCATGCGGACAAATCTCAGCACCCTCTGAGCAGCTATCTCTCCCAATAACCTGTCTTTGACAGCAGACATTAGTGAATGCCAAGAGAATACTATAACAGCCAGGTAAGTCTATATCAGTGTTTCTCCAGAATAGCTTGCTAGGCCAAATAATCTGTAGTTTGGGAGCTTGCCTGAGCCAGAAATTCTCAAGTGATATGCTTGCAATTAGGAGCCCATGTTGGACTTTTCTGCCACAAATTTTTCCCATTATTTTTTAGGCCCATGCAACCTATTAGCACCTCCAACACACTGACAAGGAATTCCCCATTCCTCTAAACTATGTGCATGACTCCAATCTGATTTGTTTCAACCCTCAATTTTCTGGCAGCCCCTGATGCCCCTCATTCTTGTGTTAGAAAGGACCAGAAACAATAGTTTCTAGCCTTCCCAATGCCACTCCATGCTCAGCATGATCTCTTGGCTGGTTTTTTTCCAGATTGCAAAGCCCCAGCCACACAAGGCTGGAGGTGCACAGCTCATCGAAGAAGAGGGAGAGGAGGGGGGGAGTTCTGATCAAGTCACACTGTTAAAGGGGACGTTTCTGAAGGGCTGGGAGATCCTACAACAGAACAAGGTCAGTATTTTAGGCTAGGATTTAAAAAGTGCAGTCTACTGCAGCACAGTGCAGGACGACACAAAACAGCATGATGAATGTCACACCACTGTGGACAAGACAGTGAGTAGATGTACATGGACATTCATGGGAAAGTACATGGTGCGATTTAAGTGTTCATCACCTCCTTTTCCAACTTACTGAGAAACCTGGTTTCATTTCCAAGAATAAAGAACAAAAACCTAGAAATTAGATTTGGTTGACAAAGACCTCTATAAGCTGCTTCCAGCCAGTCGGATACAAATTCAGAGTACAAACAGTATTCTTCCGGATATATAAATTGCTCATGTCTGATGCATAAGACAGGCACTGGTGTGAGCATCTGCAAATATAATTCTTGGTATGTATCTGTAAATGGCAAAATGTACACAGAAGTGTGTGATTTGATGAGAGAACCTTGCCTAGACAGGAAAGGAAGATTGCCTGTGTCAGAAGACTGTCACTCGCACACGGCTCAAAATTGAAAGGTGTTTTATATTTTCATCTGTAATCATATAAAGAACTCAAAAAAAGACAAACTCCCAGCAAGAGACAAAGCTCTTCCTTTTGTAAAAAAAATAAAATAAAATATTTTTTTAAAAAATATAGACAGACTTTACAATGTAGTTTTTGTTTTGGCATAGTGGCTGAAAAGTGATTAACTCACACTATAACATCTCATAATTGCATCTCGAACATTGTAAGTGCAAGAGTTAAACAACAGATGAGTTAAAATACAAGTTTTGCTTCTAATTTGGCTTTTGTTGATTTAAGCCTACTTTGCAGCAGCCCTTAACTCTCTATTTTCTGGTTTAATTAATAAAAGATGTAATACCTCGCCTTCTACATCATGGCATGGAAATTAGTTTTGCAAACTGCAGTTACAAGTAGTTTTGCTAAGTTTGTACCACATCTTATGAATAAAAATAGCACACACTGCATACTGAGCTCTGCAAACTGGCAAAAGAGTAGAAATAGAAAACCAAACATTTATTGTCATTTAGTCTTGTCAAAGTAAACCAGATTAAAGCCTTGTCTGAAGAAAGTCAACAGATACTCAGCATCCAATGGCTCTCAGAATCAGGCCCTTATGCTTTCACTGAGTTGGTAGGTATTTTCCTCTTGATATTTCATTCAAGGGGATATGCACACTGATTAGCTGGATATAAACATTCTCTCTCCTAGTCTCAATTGTCTCCAAGTCTCAGTAAACAGATCCCAGGAGTATGCATGTATTTAAAAATTAGTGTACTAAGCAGATCCCATGAGCAGCAGGCAACTGGAAAATTTTCGATTAAGTATACAATACTGACTTTTGCTACAATTTTTCCATGTCCACTCACCTCCTACATTGTCTCAGATCTCTAGCTGGCCCCAAGTCTCAGTCCGAACTGTGCATCCAGGCCATCAAAAAAGACTCATCCTACGTATTTTAACTGACATGCAAACCAACTAGTGCCCAGCTACAAATCAACTTCTTCCTTGGTCTTTCCTTTATAGATTTCCAAAATACAGACAGACAGCTGGAGGACAAAAAGCAAAACTGGAAGTGTATCCCACTGTGAGATTCATCGCTCTGGTAACAACTTTCTACCTGGCATGAGCACTCAATGGTTACAAGCACCCTGTCTTTTCCTTCCTGGGTGGCTGAATGTAGTGCGGTTCACAGGCCTGTGGTTTTGTCCTTTCAGCAAATGGAGGTTATGGCAGTTTGAGAACCACAGCAGAGAAAACAGAAGAGCCATCACAAAAACCTGAAAGCCAACAGTTCATATGAGCAATTGCTTAAGTCACTGAGATGCTCTTTGTATGCATTTCTAATGCACTCATTACCATAATAGCACCAAAACAATTTCTTTTCTTCCTTTCTTTTTACTGTTACAGTAATAATTTATTTAAAATAGGAACTACATCAGCCAATTTCATATAAGATATTACCTCTGCTTACAAATATTAGCTATTTGGGAAAGCAAGATCTGTAATTTAGAAAAGATTGATCTTAGAAGGATCACAGCTCCAACTACATTACTACCCACAGAAAAACACAACCCAGTTATATTCTGCAATGAGATGCTGTATTGTACGGCAGATCAGCTCAACATGCACTAACTGAAACTCCAGAGAAAACATTTTCTAAGGTTTCCACCAGGATGAAGGTTTATACCAGTACTGTATGTACAGGTCACCTATTTCTGACTTTGTGCAGTAAAAGCATTTTCCTACTGAGATGGGAGACATACCTAGTGAGAAACAAAGAATTAACTTTGCCGTTAAAAAATAGCTGGATGTGGGATAGGATTCCAGTGCTGTCCTCCACACCATTCCCACAGTTACCTAAGGAAATCAGGCCTAGCTTAAAATACATAAAAGCAGTCTACACGTGATAAAATACACTCAGAGAGACAGAATGCAAAGGCATTTCAGGTGAATTGCTTTACAAGTCTCTTTTCTACTCAGTCTACTCAATATTTTCATTTACATAGAGCTGTAAAATGACTGATGACCAGCTATTGGGGTGGCAAAAGCTGTGGAAGATCAGACCCAATTTTAAAATAATCTGGTGATGTAGCTGTCCAGAATCAACAAGATTAATTTAGCCTGTCTTTGCCTCAAATGCAATGTGAAGGGTTTAGTCCTGGCAAGCTATTACAAAACAAATCAAGGGGGATAACAATCAGCTAGACAGCTGTGTGTTGGTGAAAGAGCTGGGTTTACAGGGGTCACAAAACTGGTACAGGTGCAGCAATCTAGTACTGTAGAAGGAAGACAACTTTCATTTTGGGTAGCATTGTAGAAATTGGGTGTGCAATAAGACAGAGAAGATATTTCTTCTGTCATGCAGAGTACTCATGAAGTGTTACCTGGAGCACTGCATCCAGACCTGGATTCTGCACTTGAAGGTAAGTCAAAGAAAATACAAGGAAATGTGAGCAGTAAGAACAATAAAAGGCCTGGAAAAGGAAATCTACAGAGAAGAAAAAATTGAAAAAACTAGGGTTGCTCTGCTTGGAAAGTGAGGACTGAGAAAGAAATGGAAATCTTCCTTCGTCATAAAGATTGTTATAAATTGGTCATGCTAACCTTAGCATACTTAGGACAGATATCAGGGAAGACTTTCTAGTGGTGAGGGTAGAGAGAAGGTGGTATGGTGACCCTGGGACATTATGAAATCTCTATCAGTGCAGGATGCTCAGGTAATGTCAATATTAGCAATTCAGCAATACTAGAGCATAAAAACACTCAGTCATCCTTGCAAAACCATCATTTGATCTGGGTTCATTAGCACTCCTCAGACAGCTCCTGGGCATGGGCTAGCAGTTCACATGGGCCAGGAACCATTCCCAACAGATAGGTGCATTGGGAGCATCATTCACAGCAAGTAGGAGAGCTTCAGGGTATATTTCCCTGGCCCACTTGGTCCTGGGATCAGAGAACTGCCAGGCACATTCAGTGTATTAGTACTTCAGTCTACCAGTAAAAGTCTGTAGGAGGGTAAACCGACCTCCACAGCAGGAGGAATTATGAAATATTCTAATGCCTTATGTAGACCTACATGCTTGCAATCCTGTGTTAGTTTACTAATGACCTTTGCTGGAATATGCAGAAAAAACAATATATGCTTCAGTACAAACTAAATCAAATCCTTCAGGATCCTTATAAAGAGGCAGTGAGGCTGGCCTTCCAAAGCGAAAGAAAAAGCAGTCTAATACAAATCAAGTCCAAAATCTGAGCAGTAGATAAACAACTTTTATCAACTAGAAGATGAAGAACTCAATTTATTGTTGCATGGAACAAGCATCAGGAAACAGTGCAAGCATATTGCTCTTCCATCATTTTGGAATTCAGAGAGGGCTGGTGGCTCTATGCTGCAGCATAGCTCTCAGAAAGCCTCCCTGCAACAGCTGTGAGCCTAACTTGATCTGGCTTTGCAAACAGAAAATGTCTATAATACAGTCATTGCTCCAACTGTGCCGTGGTTGATAGCAGCTTAGCTGCAGTAGCCAGGAGCTCAGTGTGGACTACAGATCCTCCCTAAAGGGGTGGTTTGCTCAGTCTGCATAAGCACAGTGTTGTCCCAGCTGGATTCTAGCTGTTGTGTAAGGCAGTTAACCTAATCCTAGCTCTTTGCTGCAACTCCAGTGCAGATACAGCCAAAGATGTGTCCCAGATGGCTAGCTAAGCTGCTGGAAAACAGTCTCTGTGGTTCCCAGAGGGCTTTGCTCATGAAGGCCCAGCATCAAGAAGCACCTTTTATGTATACACTGGGAAATATATACTCCTCATGGCCACCAGCCTTTCCCCGCACACCAAAGTCCTGCTTCATTTCTCCCATCACATCTTGGCATCCTATTTTTTGGGGAGGCAGTGGAAAGAACAAGAAGACGTAGCCACTCAGGTGTCAGAAAATTGTCACTAGGTGACCCAGAAAGTGAAGGATATGGTTATGAATCTGCCTACTAATAATGAGCCAAAAAGAGTCTTCAACTCGCTGTGAGAAAAGAAGCAGAATGCCAAGTGGCAAGGGCCAGCCTATCAAAAGGGTGAAATTTTATGGAAAGTGAATATTTTCCTGCTGTAAATATTTCCCCTTCTCCTTCCCATGTTCATACTCAGGCTTAGTTCAGGCAAATTCAACTAAGATATCTAGTTTGGTTTATAAAAAAATAGAGATGAAGACACTAGGTTTGGTGGAGTTAAAAACAGATGATGAAGGGTCCCAAATTCTCGAAATCTAGCAGTAGCAGGAAAGTAACGACAGTTCAATTAAATGTATTTTCTGAACCCAGGATACAGGTGAAAAATAAAAAGGAGACAATTTGACTGACTTAGAGCAAGGTGACTTTAAAATAAATGTAGGTATTCAAACATGCTTTGAGGAGGAAGGTGACTTTGAGGAATGCTTGAATGACCCCACCCCCTGTCAAGCCTCAGTCTATTTCCTTACAATCCCACACATTTCGTCTAAGTCACCCGAGAGGACAAAACTAGTGGGTGTGTAATTTTTTTTCCTGTTCCTCCTGGGTGGTCTGCTGCAAAGCTTGAAATTTGTATTTTTGTAGCAAATAATGAAATAAATTGACCCCTCGAGCCCCAGCATATAGGAGGAACATTCAGTACACTGCAAGACTGTAAGTCACCTCTGAGTCATCATATCCAGACCCCTGCTATCTCCAGCAATCATGCCACATAAACCAATTCATATATCTGTCTTGTTCCATATTAAAAATGCTGTGGATGTTTGCCCAATTTCTAAGCCTTTTTAAGCTCTATTCTGAAGGATGGTAATTTTCCTCAAACTTGCATCTTAAATTTATTCAGAGACAGCTGTACACTTCAGTTTCATGTCATGAAGACCCTTTATCCTAGCTCTTCACTCTGTGCAGCACTAACCCCCAGCTTCAGTCTGCATAATAATAGCCTTTCCAGCCCCATCCAAACCTTGCTTTGCCAAGCCGAACTCTTTCAAGTCTCCCCAAAAGAAGTCTCAGACCCACAACCTGAATGACCTTCCTCTGCACTTACAGCAGCTGGAATCCAGGTTTTTCTTGTTTTGCTCTTTTTAAACTGGGTGACCAGCACTGCAATCAGTTTCCCAGAGAGACTGTAACAGCAGCTTGTACAAGGGTTAATAGTTGCTTATCTGCAGAAGAAATATTTAATCTGGCAGGTCTTAGCCTTGTGTTTGCTTTCTTCATTAGAGCATCTCAGTGAGCATGACTGACCATTAGATGCATGTTTTCTCGTATCTTCTTTAATAACGATAAGTCCCAGGTTTATAATAATAGTTATTGCTATTAGTCACTATTAAATTTTCTCCCACTTCTGTAATTCCGTTCTAAAGGTTAAGCCAAGTTTTTATTTGATACTCAAATCCTTGTTTGCAGTGCTCATACTGCTAAACCTTTTGTTAGCAGCAGTTTTCATTACCACACGGTTTTATTTTCCCCCAAGTTAATTGATAAGAACACTATACTCAAACTTAATCCTGTATCATGCATTTTTAAATCCAAGATACAATATTGCATTTTCATGTTTAAAAACAGCTATCCTAGATAGTTACAGTACAATCCATCATACCTTAAACTGTCTTATTCTATTTTTCACTTGCTGCCATATCTGATTACTTTAATAAAAGTCTTACTTTCTGATACATACAGGGTTTGTGAATGACGGCAGCATGCAAACCTTAATTTTGAAAAAAACGAAGGAAGTTCAGTAAATTCACAAACCTTTCTATCACAGATTGGTTTGGGAGTATTTTTAGCCTGCCGTATTGAACGGAGTAGCAACGGAGTTACTGTTTTATTGGGATTTTATTTATAAATGTAGGACTAAGCCTAGCCTTTATCATAGGTAAGCTGTTATCTTAATGAAACAATGAGTTGAAGCTTGCTTATAGTCTGAGCTCTGCTTTTATGACTCAGGTTCGGTACCTAGACCCATCTTTAAATCCCTAAATAAGTGTGGCCTGAAGCACTGCATAACTCCATTTGCTACTGATTTGACTGCAAGTCCAAGTTATTAGGTTTTCTGTCCTTTCACAGGACAAGGAAATTTCATTTTGGCAGGACCTGCAGAGTGATGGTGTTCCTATGCTTTGTGGCTCCTTGCAAAACATGTTCTCACTCTTTACTTTTCATTCTTCTTTGGAGGTGAGTTAGGCAAGAGGGCCACAGTGTTTTGATGCCCAGTGCTGGGAGACAGGCAGCCAGCTACAAGCTGTTCTGAGGCTGGATCATTCATGTTCACTGAATAGAATAAGGCTAGAGACAGCACATTGCCCTCCAAATTAAACCTTTATTGGCAGACCCCAAACTCAGCAGAATAAGAAACACCAAAGTGCTTGTTTATGCCTCTGCCTTCTCTAAGATCAGAAAGGTTTGCCTGATTATTTTGAATAAGGTTCAGGTTAGTGTTTAACAGCTGAGACTTGCTCAGGTATGACAGCTCTGTATTTTAAAACACTTCCCTCCTCTGTCCCTGGAAAAACCTCTGAGATGACCTTTTTCAAGAAGGACTATAAACATGGAGACCTCATACCACAAGATTAGCATCCAGCCAAACCAGAAGCTAGCCTGGGACTTCTGAGTTAACAAGAAGCTTCTGTGAGTTTCTTGTGCTAATTTGCCCCTTCCGGTTTGAGCAGCATTTTAATATTAATCTCAGCCAAAGCTAGGTGGGGGGTAAGAACAACAACATATTCTTTCTGCTCTTTGCATCAAGGTGCCCTAAATCTGCTGACTAAAAACTTTCTCGTGAGGTGCTTTGAGTTTCATTCTAAAGTAAAAGCAGCAAAATTTAGAAGCATGTAAAAAAGTTGCAGCGGAAATCAAATTTGGGCTGAATTTGGAAGTAAACTTCACATCAACTGTTGTGGGCATCACTGAAGGGTTGTCCAGAGCCAGGATGGAGTCAAAATGGAAAACAGTATGAATGGCAGGAAAGCAAAAGAGGCTGGAAGGGATACATACTGAAACCCTGGAAGATTAGTGCTCTTTACTATGAAGAGACAAGTGACTCTCAAATGAAGAGTCTCCACAGCTATAATCCTAGTCCATCTTTAGCCTCCCCTGTCCTTGCTAGATTAAGCTAACAGTTATGAGTAACTGGACAGCAAACCAGTAGGAATCTCCCTGCAATGCACTGCAGTAAAATTGGTCAAAGAGTTTTGGAGATAAGTACCACAAACAATGCACCCAATGCAGTGTGGTGACACTGCAAATTGTATACATATCGTGAGAGCTGATACAAGGAGCAAGGACTGCCCCAGAGCAACCCAGCAGGGCCCTGAGAACTAGAGAAGACCTCTGGGAGCTGTGTGTTGCAGCTGTATAGATGACTGAAGAAAATGAATAGCAAGAAAACCTTACATGCCATTACACATTGTGACTGCGCTATACAGGCTGTGTTGAGCATGCCAGGTCTAAGCCTCAGCATTAAAAAAGAACAAAAGTAAGAAAAGTTAGGGGAAGGTTGTGTTTCTCAGTAAAAAGAGAAAAAAGTCACTCAAATGAGAAGCTGAGGAGAAGACTCTGCAGTGTGGTTTGGAAGTATATTTTTCAGCATCTAACATGTCCAAATGTTGACAATCTATTATCAGCCATGGGCAGTGTTCTCTGGTTGTGCTGCTCAGAGCCTAATTTTCACCAGCAAATCTCACTCTGCTAGCTGCTTTCAGTGGTGTCTGCATTGAGAGAAATACAAAGCTCTGCAGAAAAGCATTAGTTTTGCTTTCTGCTATTCTCACAAGAATATCCCTTTTTTCTTTTTCAATTACAAAATAAAGATATTTATGAATCTTTTAACTAAAACTAACAGAAAAAAAGGGAAATATGTACATACGGAGACAAGTGTGTATATATTTTGTCTTGGGTTTGGGTTTTCAGTCTTACATTTTAGGATATATGATGGCTGACTAATAGACTAACACTTAAAATATTGAACAGAAATAATTCTGCCTGTACATCAAAGGTTTGAGCCTGTAAACTTAATTACAGAAACAGTGTAGGTTTATACAACCAGAAAAAAGACTAACAAGCAGTAAAATGCTGAAAAGCCCAAAATTTCTCAAGAAAAATCATGACGCCAGACTTTTTCAGTGTGCATATCTGTGTACCACATCTTGTTCACTTTTCTTCAGGCTGAATCTATAACTGCTTGCTTACAAAGCAACACAAACATCAAGAACATTAGGATTTTACCATGTAATTCTATGGTCTTATGACAAATCTAAAACTAAAAGCACCCTACCTGGTACCTTTTTGGTTTTGGTTTGTTGGGGTTTTTTTTCTTTTTTGGAGTTCTTTTGACTTCTCCCTGGTCTGCCAAACTGCAAACTGCAGTGCCATGTATTCAGTGACATTGCAATCCCCTCTTGGATGGCTTCCCACTGCTGGCACCCCAATGCATCCCATTTTGCCCCAGCTCCGCCCTGTGGGAATGCAGCTTAGCTAAGAGCCACAGTACTGGTCCCTCAGCATTCTGACAATGCAGCCCCTTTGCTGTTGCATCAGAGCTGGTGCACTAATGCTGTGTTTAAAAGTAAAGTATATACATCTTGCATGCGGCCCCTTCTCATCTTCCTACAACCTGTGGGGCTGTGCAGGGGCTGGAGTTTGCATGAGCCCCTGTGAAGCACCAGCACCAGGGAGCTTGGTCTTGGCTGAGCCTCTGTGTGCTGCTGTAATACAAATATTGACGAGTGGAAGACTCAAAACCAATCCTAGCAGCTCTGGTTTCTTCCTAACTGGCTAGTTAGGCTTGATGCTTTGTTATAAAACCAGCACATGTCAGTTATGTATGCTATATAGTACATAAACCCATAATAGCCATACAAGTCACAGGGAAGGCCCTGGGGATTCACTGTTTCGGCAGGTGAGCAGGATCAAATCTAGAACTAAAACTCAGGAAAGGGTTTGAAGTCAAAATCGCATAGCAATGTATCACCTTGCAGGAGAGGTTTGGACATGAGAGCAACTAAGACGTGTCAGGAGCTTAAATAAATATTTACATAGTGTTGCAGAAATACCAGGCGTCTTATCGTGAGCAATGTGTGCCAGATAGAGCCTCTGAAGAGCTAAACTCCAAATGGGGTAAACCAGAAAAACACTAACTCCAGAGCTGGGATACAGCACCTGCTCTCTGAAGTGGAAATTAGCACACTAGGCACTATAAGTCCATATACTGGAATATTATTTCTATGCTAGAAATTAATTGGATTTGCCATATCAGTGTCTTGTCCTGTGCCCACTGGAAAGTCAGATTTTGGATCCAGAGCACCAAAACAGGAACAAGATCAGCTTCATAAAGAGATAAGGCTGCACTCATTTTTGTTCAGCATTTTCCAGGGGAAGATTTAATGCAGATTCACGTAAGAAGAGACACAGAGAAATAAAACATCTCTGAACCATGCTGGAGATTTATCTCTCCTTAAATCCTCCTTCCTCTGTCTCTAGGTAAACTGAATTTAACGCTTTTTCACAAGCAAGACAATCAGTTACAAAGACTGTAAGAGTCTAAATAACACTTTTTTTTTAAAAAGGAAGATTATAAAAAATATTCCTTCTGAACAAACAGAAATGCTATTGAACATAGGAATTCACCAGCATACGGACCTGTTAAAGACAACCCAGCCCAAGAAGTGGATATTTTGGAAACACATGGGTAATGGTACCCAGGAACTATTTTTCCTCTAGCGGTTTTATGGCATGTCACAGCAGGCACCTCTCAAACTAAGTTGCAAAGCTGTAGAACTTTTGTTGATGAAAGTTTTGATAGGATTTAAATCTGGCTGTAATTCACACATGAGTATGGGGGTCTTAGTCTTTTTAAATACACAAAATTTAGCTGAGTTTATTGCATTCAGGTTTTACCTGTTTCATCTGCAGAGATATAAAAACCAGCTTGTTTTGTATATGCCATCAGTGATGTGAAAGTGTGATATGCTGCAGTGCTACTGCCCTGAAATAATATGCTGCTAGCTGGGTACCTCTGTGTCACTGTTATACCTTGTTACTCATCAGTAGAAAAATCACCTGAGCTGAAACAACTGTGCCTAGTAGAAAATTTGTCTGTATTTTTGTATAATTTCAATAATGTATTTCAATAAACCAAGTTTTCATAACCTGTTTACACTACTGCAAAGTGACATTTACTAGTCTGGTAAATGTACTCTATATCCTTAGAGAAAATAAAGGAAATAAATAGCAGTTAACTCTTACTGACTGAGAGAAGATGTCTTTGCTTGACAGACATTTACCATTTTCAATAAAATTAGTTCAGCTATTTTATTTTCTCTATGCTGGCTACACCTTTCCCATTGCTTTGCCAACACAGTGAGTTGATGTCATGCTCTCCAGGTTTTCCACTCCAGGTACGTCCAGGCTTCAACATAAGATGAACTGTGAAAATATCTAAGTGGAAAAGCTGGGTAGTTTATCCGTTTGCTCATCAGGAAGAGACTATGGTGCAGTGTGGGCAGACCCCATACCAATTCATCTAGTGGTCATTTCATTAGTATATTCACAAGAAATTAAGGAGAACGTGCTCTTTTCTTTATGTGACTTAGCTCAGGTATTTTTAGGTTATGAAGACTGTGATTGTTTCCTTGGATAGCTCATGTAGATCTCAAAAAGTTAATTGCCAAAATCTCAGCTATTTACCGTGCTTCCCGTTATAGGCAGTTGGGAGAAGCAGGCACATCCAGGGAGAAATTCATCTCATCTGGAGGTAGGTAGTTAAAGTAAGTCAGAGAGACTGCATGTGTGGGTTGCTCTCCAACGAATGTAGTGGAAGCCTAGAGCAATCAGAGAATTAGACAACTAAACCTTAAATATCTGTACTGAGATGGAAATAAACTTGCCCAATATTTCTCTATCAATGATAAATAGCTGCTACAAGGAAAGCTGTGATCTCGGTCATAGTTTTGTGGCTTGGCTTGTAAAACATGCTGTGTTTCAGGGTCTCCTATCTCCCCAGACACTCCTCAGAGCGTTACAGTGTGTAAGTAGGTCAGCACTTTTGTTAACGTTATACCACTCCAGCGATAAACCTTTTGTTCCTGCAAAAACATTGTCCAAATGCTACTTCTCTAGCATCTGTTTGGCCGTGATAGCATAAGCATGGCTTGCAGTCTAATATTTGTCCTTTTAAATAGATCCATTTATTTATTCCCTGTGCAGGAAACCTTTGTACAGATTCACTGCAGGAAGGAAATAATAGTTGTGTAGAGGACAAAGACTTCTAAAAGGGCAGCTTGTTTCCATCCACAAGCTGCCTGCAATACCTGTGCTCCTTTACCATTTTATAAGGTAAGTATTATATAAAGTAAATGTAAATTGTGAAGTTTGATTGGACTTTGCCTGGATTGTTTATTTTGTGGTTTGTTTGGGTTTTTTTTTTTGTTTGGTTTTGGTGTTTTTTTTTTTAATGGGGTTTTTTTTTAATAAGGTTTTTCCAAATAAGACTGTGCTTTTTTATTTGGTAAACTAGTTTAAGTAGAAGAGTGAGCCAGAAGCAATCTGGAGTCTCAAAGGATCAACATATAAGAGACAAATAATTTTACACTATTCTATATGTTTGGTTACAGTGATCCTAATTATGGTTTTGTCTTTATTTCCCACCTTTACTTGAAGACAATGGCAAATGCCAATATTGTAACCAAGTACAAGGACTTGATTACTACAATTATGGTGCTCTACTCAACACTTTTCAAGATAAGAAGCAGCAATATATAGCCCAGCTACTAAGAAAAAACTGATATTGTAATGGTTAATCTTCTGTTACCTTATTTGCACCTTACAGCACATTAAAAGATCAGCTATGTTTTCTTCTTTGCAAAATAAATTCTGAGAACAGGTATGTCTTCGATCACAACTCGAAACTTCTGTTTTCAAAGATTTCTGTCAGAGTTACAAGTCAGTCATTTATGGAGGTATTTGGGAAAAAATACATAATAGTTCAAGTAATTTGAAAAGTTCAGTTTTCAAGAAGTGTTTTTTCCTGAGCTTAATGGCAGAGAAACACAGCTTGCTGTCTTCATTTCAACAGGACAAGCTGGCCATTTTCTCTTATATTAAGTGAACTGTGGGCATATCACACAAATGAACACTGTACATAGCCATTATCACCAGTTCCTTGCTGTGTGTCAGTATACATTCCTAGATTTTTGCCTGATCAGAACCGTTACTCCCTCAGGCTGTTGTTGTTTTTTCAGCTCAGATTTCATCTGGTAAAATTTGGCAGCCTTCGCCAATTTGCAGCTTGAGCATCTTTATCTGAAAGCTTGACTCTAGATGTGATTTTACCTTTTTTTTTTTTGTTGTTGTTGTTTTCTTAATTATATTAATTTAAAATCCTTAATTTGAAAAGGCAATGTTAACATTTTTCTCTCTTGTGTATGTCCCTAGGCAGTACCTCAGTAAAATACATTTTTAAAACATATTTGAAGAATTTCTCTAGACCTTTCTGAGAATTTGGGTATTATTCCAAACCTTGGAAATCTCACTTCAAGTTAGTAAGTTAGACACCAGCTAAGTGTCACATTAACAAGATTGCAGAAGATTTGGCTTTTAGTGACACCGTTACGGTGTCACTAAGGAGACGTAATATGAGGGAGACCAGATATTCACCTGATCCTTATAGAGCAAGAAAATATTCCTCACAGAAGTGCAACTGGAAAATATTCTACTATAGTAAGGTTTAATTTGGACCTAAGTATTTTAGCCATATATTGCTCTTTTTAAAATGAAAGAACCTGAAATTGTTTAAATTATTTATCATGGAAAAGGCAATATGGCTTTTGTGTTGTTTTATCTATTGTGTTCTTGGGCATAAATAAGTTATATTTGAAAGATCATCTTGATATATATATCACACCTATTTTGAAATTCATAAGTGCAGTAGTTTTTATGCCCATTAAATTTAGACTAGATACCAAAGTGTCTGGACTTCACTGGAAAGTGAGAATCAATGCTCATTGTCATCAATCTATTTCTGCATGTTTATGTCTTCCAAAGATACCTCCACAGGACAGAAATGATATTATGTGTCAACACTCAGATCACCGGGATTGCAAAAACACCCTGAATAGGGGTCATTATGGGCAAGCTGTACTTTTGACCTCTCTGCTTCACTTCTGTCTCCACCATGGTACAATCCACAGCCAATCTCTCTTTTGTGGTGTTTCCCTGTGACTCTGACAAGCCATGACTCTCCTCCCTTCTCCCTGTGTTGAGAGAAGCCATGGTTTTGATTCCACACATGGTTTTGATTGTTTCCAGAGGGTCTTTGGTTAAATAATTCATTTGACAACTGTTTATAATCATTGAGTTTAAAAATGAAAGCCAAGCTAGGGCTGATATAAGACTTTTTTAGGTAATACATAGAATCATAGAATCTCAGAAAAATAGAATGGCTTGGGTTGGAAAGGACCCTAAAAATCACCTAGTTCCAACCCTATTGCCAGGGGCAGGGACATCTTTCCCTAGACCAAGTTGCTCAGAGCCCCGTCCAACCTAGCCTTGAACACTGACAGGCAGCCACAGCTTCTCTGGGAAACCTGCGCCAGTGCCTCACCATCCTAACAGTGAAGAAGCACCCTCATACTGAAGAAATCCATGGATAGATAGCTCCAAAGATCTCCAGTCATTAAAACATCCATGGTGTTGTTCTCACAACACCTACAGTTCACAGCACACATTTCCTAGAGAAACCTCAATTCCAGTAAAGCATTATTATTATTGTCTAAGTAAATTCTTTCTTTACAACAAAAAAGTTTGCAGATCTCTTCTGCACCTTGCCTTTAAATCATCCAGACTTTCCACCACCTTCCCAGTGTGATCCTAAACTTAAAATGATTGATGGTGGTGTTCTGATGACAAATGCTACTGTAATGAGCCAGGGCATGGATATTTTTCAAGTTGAAAACCAGAAAAGAATCATTAGATCCATGATAAATCAATTATTTGAACAAAAACACAATCATGAATGAAAAGAAAGGAACAGAAGATGGTCCATCAGTCTTAGTGACTGACAACAGAAGTAGGATATAGGTACAAACTGTGTGGTTTTTTTCTATTTTGTTATCTTATGAGAATGCAGTATAGTTAAGCAATGTGCCATTATCTTTCAGTGATATACTGTAGCAAACCATCATGCAGGAGAGGAATCCATCAGCAAGCAGGAAATGAGAAATGGCAGCTAGTCAATATATTCTCAAAGTTTCAGATACAATGTGGTAGAAAACTCATGCAAGTAACAGAACTAGCTAAATATATTGGTTCATATTTGAAGCAGCTGTTGCCCAGTTCGACCATCATTCTTATTTGTGAGCATTCAAAAAACCAAGTGTTTGTCTGAACAGATATTTGGAGTATGGCTGCTCTTCACACAAATATTCTTCTTCATGTGTGTGCAGCAGTAATGTTTGCTATTTGCTATTCAACATCTGCACTTCCGTTTAAACTGCTCTGATCCTTTGGTTGGGTAGCAAAAGCAGATTCTAGATGATACAGGTGATTATAGACGATGGTGAAGACACATAGATTGTGTCAATTATCACTTTCTCTTTTAAGGAAAGGGGTACAAGGAACATTTCTTGCAAATGGAAATAGAATTATATTTTTTTATCAGTCATAAACCGTGTAATATAAAGTTAGGTTAATAAAATGAAGGACAGATCAGAAGCTGAAGGATAAATCAATAACTCATGTCTTTTACACTGCTGTCTTGTATAACACCAAGAGAGGATTATACTGGATTTTTAAAGGCAAAAGAGCTTCTTGTTCTCTGCAGCCAAGGCTACTATTCCCTCTGGCAGGACTATTGACCAGGATCGGAGATACCGATTGCTAGCAGAAAGTCAGTGCTGATTCTTGCTGGTGCAATTGAAGCTGATAGTGCACCCAGCTGTTCTCCCCTTCCTCCAGCAAGCCTTTCTGCTCCATTACAGCTAAAGTAAGGGTATACATCCTCAGTTCAGTCACTAGAGCTTACAGCCTGGTAGCTTAGGATGTACTTCTTTAGATGTTTCAGCTAAGGTACCAGACTGAAGTGGGACGCCTGAGGTTCAAGTGCATGCCCCATTCTTGCCACAAGAGGAACAGTTGGCAGCTATGGGGCATAGTGTATGACAGCTATTTTAATAGCTTATCTCCACCATGGTTTACTTCAGCAGGGGATATGACAGCCTCTGCTGTCATCTTACTTCTCGTTCCTTTCGATTTTCCAGTGCCTGGGGTCATGGAATTAGGTGAAGTAAAAAAAAAATACTTCCACTTTAAACCAGAGTATGAAGCAGGTCAGAGGACATAGTAGTTGAGCGAAGGATGACTAAGAGCTCCCAGCTTGATACAGTTACTCTCACAATACATTTGAGCAGCCATCTGCAATATAGAACAGATCTATTGATGCAACAAGTGGAACATGTAATATTAATGCGCCTGAAAAGAACAAGCAAGAACTGGCAAGGAATGTAGCTATCAGTGCTGGTCATTCTGCCATAGAAAGACGATCTCAATCTGGGAAAAGCACAAAAAGCAGCTACTGCTGCATGAGGATCTGGAGAAAGCCTTCATATGGGAAGATGCTAAAACACTAGATAAATGAAGGCTGAAAGAAGTGGGGTCTGCTGCATACAGGTACATGGTTGTAAACACCAAGGAGGCAGGAGGTCTGTTTATGTGAAAGAGCAAGCACAAACATCACAGAGAAATGGAGACTGAAAATTTAAAGATTGTTGGAAACTGCAAGTGCTTTAGCCATCAGCAGAGTGTTCAGTCTCTACCTGATAAGTAGGGTGGCATGTTGTGTCTTGTGCTACAGATACCAGTGTGCAACTGGGCACTGGAGGAGTTCTGGGGTTCAGAATCAACCTTTAGGTTCTGGAAAGACTCAGAAGATTATAATGGGTGTCAGCAGTGCCATGTCACTGAGAGACATCCTTTTGTGTAAGGTCTTTTTAAAGCCACTTTTACAGCCCTGTTTTTTGCCCAATGCTGTGTGCCAAATTTACATAACCCAGCAGTTACCTCATAACATTTTTCAGTGCACTGAGAAGTTCCAGACTATAGTGAAGAACTAAACAGTGGAGTGGCAAATTTGGCACTGATATTATGGCTGAATAGGATCCCCCAATCAATACAATCACCCCAGACTTTCATCTGAACAAAATTATGCAGGTGTACAGTTGCAATCATTCTGATTACTGTCATGCAAGAACTATATGCAAGTGTAACAAATACATCATGTGCCAAATTATGTTCTCCATAGCACTTCAGTAATTTCAGTGGATAAACTCAAGATACAACAAAATAGTGTTTGCTCTTGATTTTTATTTTGTATAAGATGTAATTTATAGCTACCAAAAGGTGATTTAAAATTTAGTTTGGTCCTTCAGTCTTAGAAATTCCTCACAAACAATATTTTGGAAAAGTTTGCTTGTCTTATAACCATTCCTTTATGAAGGATTTTATCCCAGTTTTTAAGTTATCCCATAAGACACTTGGAGTGTGTGCTCTGCAGCACTCATCTATTATTTTTATGGCCTAGTCTTCAAATGCAAACTTGAAATTTGAAAAGAGCTGAATTTTCTGGTAATAGGCTTAGTTTTCCCAAATGGTATTATGATAGAGATAAATTTTTGATGGAGGTAACAATACCTTATTGAATGCAGACATTGAAATTTACATTTTGATTTATGGAAAGATTTGCTGAAGAACTGTAGTTTCAGGAGGGAGGAAGCTTGCTGTACTAAATCTGTAAGTAACTAAGATACAGTAAGAAAGTAAAATCATGCTCCAGAATTGACCAAATTGAGCAGTGAAGCTTGCTATACTAATAAATCACAATATTAATACATTAGGGTGATATATCAATATACTCCACTTAAGAAAAATAGTCTGCCAAGTTATATTAGTTTGCTGGTGTGTTTAAAGTGGCTATTTGTAAAGATAACAAAATGTAGCAGAATTGCATAGCTTATTTGACAGCAATACTGTTTCCAGGGCAATTCTGTTTTGTTAATTTTGAACCAGTCTTAGAGCCAGAAGGTCCAATTTATGATTCTGACTCCACAACTGTCCTTGACAGGAAACCATGTCATTTTACTTTGTAAGTGGCCACCTTTCCCTCACTCTCAAAGAAAGTTTGCCAGCCTTATTCCATGAACATATTCTGCTTGATCTCTATATTCACAGCTGTTTGCTGTTCAGAGACATTAGAAAGAAACAGGCAAATTGCTGCAGAATGGCACAGTAACTTGTAGGGCTGGGTACAAAGAAAAGTAGAAAAAACTATTTGAAACTCTCATTTAGGCACTGGATCTTCTAAAATTGCCTTTCTGGGCAGCTAAGTAATACCATACTATCAAGTAGCATTATTCCTTTGCTTTAAAAAGAAAGTAGGAAGTCAAAAGTAATCCCAGGACTGCAGGTGACTTTTTCAATTGGCATATGCACTAGATTCTTTGCAGGTCTCTTACCAGATGTGCAAAAGTAAGCAATGTCTCAGGAGAGAACATTTGTAAGGGTTTGATTATTAATTTATAAATGTATTCTCCAGGAAAAAAAATAGTTAATTCTGTGAATGCATTTTACAATTGTTCTGAGATGTATTTTTCACATCTTTTTTAGAAACCTGTGGGTTTAGTATTATCTCGCAATATACTGCAAGTCTCTGTGTGGTAGTTCCACACAGTGAGTGCCAGTGAAAGTAAAACTACCTTCTGCTGTATCTGGTTTTAAAGGGGATATGATATTCGCCACCATTTAAAATTATTTCCCACTTTCATGTGCCAGTATATTTACCATCATATTTCCCTTTCAATCACAAAGGAACATTTTGCATCTCAGACACACAGCTGAGCTAGCCACTCAGTTGTAAATATTGGCAAGTGCTGACATTTTGAAGTGCCACTGCTGGGGCAGTTTTTTGACCAATACAGGTGAAACCTAACACCTTGTACATGGTGCTATATGTCAGGAGCCTTTCAATGATTTTAATCCCTGCATGTCAGGGCTGCTTTGGAGACAGTTCCCTCTAATTTCATCTCATCAGCACACCTGCTATTACTGGCCTTGAGCACTTTATGCAGGCCACCCCTGCTCTCAAATATCCCTGAGGTATTTCTCCATTGTTTGCCTCAGCAAAAGGCTTCTCCCCTTTTTCACCTATCAGCCGTTTTAGCAGTTCCCACTAGGTCCCCATTCCTCAGGCTATTCCCTTGTTCCTGAGGATCTTCTCTCAAAGCAGAAGATATCAAAACAATAGTGATGCTGTGTGTGTGACCTCGCTTAAGATATCTGCCCTCTGGGTTTTCCTCTCTAAAAACTGAAGCTCTCACACTCTTGTGTAGGTTGATTAATATTTCTGCAGTACTTTGTCCTTAACTAACACGACGTGAGTGCCAAGTATTATTAAATAGTGAGCAATCCTACCCTGGTTAAGAACAAAGTAAATGTCTGTAGATCTTTTCCAGATATGAAATGTTAAGTCTCTCTTTTATCCAGTGAATGGAACAGAAGTGACCTCTTAAAACTCCTGTTCCTCCTAGGAAAAAACCCAAATATCTCAGCTAACTACCAGCGCTGAGGCCAGGAAGGGTATCCAAATAAAGAATAGTCAGTAATTAAAGGCCCCTTCATCCTTCCCATCACAGTAAGTTGGTGGAGGAGGAAGTGGAGCAAGTGCTTCTCAAGCCTGACCCCAGTCGTATGGTAGCACAGTGAACTCAATGTCCAAGGAGCTGGCCCTGAAACTCCTGCCTGAAGCAAGAAGTTCTGCGTGTGAAACACTAGGGAGTGAGCAAGAGCTTGCCTGGAGCGTACCCCACAGCACAAACGGCTGCCCAAAGGAGACCTACCAAATTACATTCCCTCTGAATTCTTCCATTACCTCACCATCAGAGAAACCCTGTGTTTCTCACATTAAAGCCATCTCACAACAGCAGCTTCATTTGCATGCTGCCTGTTTCTACATGTACCTGACTTCAACCCCCTGCTCAGCGGCCCCCTAATCCTGCAGGCATATGACATCTGCAGACACAACATTGGTGTTTACCTGTTTCCCCAAGCATATCTGGAGTTGACACCAGAATTACTGGTGTCTGCTTGGTGCTGGCAAAGGGGAGAGCAGCCACTCACTAACTCTATCCTTTGTGATTGGTTTTAGCATCCAAATCCATGAGTGGTTGGAAGACTATGATTCTTTATTAGGGATTGCTACAACACTGCAGCTTGCTGTGAGTCAATTACACTTCCAAAAGGAGCATGAGTTCAGACTTGGGCCTTCCTTCCACATTTTTCTACCGAGTAGCTTTGGCACTCTGCTCCAAGCAGGCTTGCCTCTCTCCATCACATTATGAGCAGTCTTGCTCTTTCCCTGAATTTCATAGAAACGCTGGACACCTGCAGTGGTGGAAAAGCCAAATGACACTGTGCTGCCGTAAAATATTATTGTGATTGAGCTGAACACTTTCTGCATCTGTGCTAGCATTTAGACAGCTAGCCTGTATCACACCCGCAAGCCATTTAGATAACCCACTTCCAAAGCTGTGCAATGGATGGGAAGTGAGCAAGGTTAGAAGTCCTTGTGCTGTGGTAACTCAGCTCACAGCTGAGTAGCTTTATTCAGCCTGGTAGTACCTTATAGGCAGCAGTAGGAAACTGCAGATACATATTATTGGCTGGCTGGCTACCACAGAGGGTTTTTACTCAGGAAGGCAGTACTGATGGTGGCAGTTGTGCTTGCTCAAATGCTTGGGGAAAGCTGGCACTACTTTTGAACAGGACCCAGAGACAATCTTTTTAATGAGCTTTAACTTGTAATATTTCTGATTCGTGGCTGAAAGAACAGCCTTTACAGGAAGTAATTGTTGCCATTTTTTCCCCCAAGAGGTGTTTGTTACTGTACAGTCTGTCAAAAACCCAGGACCTTCCAACCTCTGCAACTTTGAGCCTCATTATCCAGGGGAGATTTGCTGAAGTGCCTCCTCAAGAACTGAGGTGTGCCAGCCTATGGTTCTCGTAAGAGCGAGAGTCAAGCATCTTAGCCTTTCTTTCAGTCTTAAGCTTGGCTGCTGGCCTGGAGTACTACTTCCTTCTCCCTCTCACATTTTCTATATTCTCATTCCAAACAGATTTAAGCAAACCTTATGCTTTGAAGAAGCAACTGGCTCCTGATCAACTTTGAGGTCACCACATGGACAGCTATATACAGAGCTGTCTGTCAGACACGGTGTAAGGCCTTCACATGATCCTTTTTTTCTTCATGAACTCTGTCAGCTGGCCTCGGGTCTTGCCAAGACTTTGCTTGTACACATCTGTGGTACTGATACTTGCAGCTGGAAGCCATCAACTCAGAGGTTTAACACAAGACAGAGTCACAGCCCAGTCTAGGCTATCATCTTTCAGCATTAATAGTCTCAAGGGACCTGGCTCTATGAGCAGGCTCTGGCCCTGGACCTGTCTCTCTGCCTTTGAGTGCATGGGAAGCCTCTAAAACCATCAGAAGCGCAGCCTTGCTGGTACAGGCCTGTATGTTTGCTTAGTAGATGAAATAACATCATTACATTATCTACCCTCATTTCCAAGCTTCTCAGATACAAATATCTGCTGAAGATGGCATTGTACCTGCCGTTCCTCCTTTTCTTTACTTTCACAGTAAGATCTGCAAAAAATCCTTTTGGTGTACATTTTTTGCTAATTGTTACACAGTGTCAATCGCCCTTGATACACATCTGTCTTTTCTTTTATTCCTCTACCTTCATTTGTTCTCCCAGCAAAGCCGTATATATTTGACAGAAAACCAATAGAGTAGCACTCAACAAAGCAGCATACACAGCATATAGACCACCAGAGAAAATAAGGGAATAGATTTACTTTTGCCTCTACCTTTAAACAAGAATTTCTTTAAAGGTAGAGGCAGAATAAATCTGTGTTCCTTTAGCTGCACTGCCAACAAGATGTCAAACACCTGCACTGCATCCAGTCATAGAATCATAGAATAGTTAGGGTTGGAAAGGACCTTAAGATTATCTAGTTCCAACCCCCTGCCATGGCCACGGACACCTCACACTAAACCATGACACCCAAGGCTATGTCCAATCCAGCCTTGAACACCACCCGCGATGGAGCATTCACAACTTCCCTGGGCAACCCATTCCAGTGCCTCACCACCCTCACACTAAAGAATTTCTTCCTCATATCCAGTCTAAACTTCCCCTGTTTAAGTTTGAACCCATTACCCCTTGTCCTATCACTACAGTTCCTCATGAAGAGTCCCTCTAGGTGGCAATGATCATAGCCCTTGAAGAGGTTTATCCTCTGCCATTTACTAGTATCCATTGTTTGACTACATATAGTGGAAAGGACCTGACTCCAAGGACACTCTACGGTTCCTAGGATTTACCCTTTTTCCCCAAATCAGACATTTGCATTGTGCATTTTTAAGCCCTTAGTAGTTTCAATGACTCACATTCTTCTGTAGTACAGGGACATTTACTAATCCAGAGACTTTTCTAATGGCAAAGAATTATTTTTTTTATTCTACAAATATACGCACACATATGAGAAAACGTATTTAAAGGAAAAATAACTATCCCAACAAATCTACAAACTGCATGACAAGCAGCCAGCAGAAAAACAAAGAAACACATAAAGCCAAAGTTCTTGGTCTGTAATATACTTTCATTTTTAGGTATTGAAGTTACTGACTACATTTCAACTGTCCTGTCTGACAGAATAGAATTTGGCAAGAGTCTTTCTCTGAGTACAGCAGAGTCTGACCCAGTTCGCTCACTACGAATACTGAAAACTAATGCTTTGCCTGCTTTATGGTGCTCTAGATAAAAGATTTTGGTTACTGAATAAAAACATTCCTTGTATATACATAAATTCATACTTGACTTTGCATCAAGGTTTCAGAAACCTGAACCTGATGGAGCTCTTCATATGCAAAATAGTTAACACTCTTTCACGGGCTAGAATAAATCTGCATGTACACAAAGACTCAGATAGCTCCCATTTGTGAAAAGGAGAGCTGCAGGAATCCTGCTTCTAAGGGTAATTTTGTTCTCATTTGTTAAAAGCCACTGAGACTGGAAGAGGGCATGTTCATCTAGAAATCATCTTACTGGCAATCTCTACTATAAAGATGAAAAACAATGTGATCTACATTAAATTTCATTCCCTGTTGAACAGCAGGACATATTCTTTGGACTTTTCTGCAGGAGCCTGATGGACACCTAATGCAGCACTGACATCAATTCATCTATTTTCCACCTCCACTTTCTCTTCACTGAAGCATGACCTGTGTTTAACTGTGCTACCTATACAGTGCCTTATTTGGGGCTCTTTCGTATATGTTACCATGTAATGTAATCCATAGCTCAGCATGCATAAGTAATTTCATTGCAATCACCGATGAAGATACAAACATTTTGTGCCAGATACAAAAAGGGTTTTTTTTTCTGATTCAGCTGAGACACTTCTGGTAATGAATGGTGGTACTGATATCCTGACCTTCCATTTCTAGGCTTATGGTTTATGGCACGCTGACTTTCTTAAAGAATTGTTAAATGCCATCAGGCTCCTGCTCTTGAACAAGAAATGGACACTCTTCTTCCTTTCCTGTTGCTATGTGAGTGGAATTTCTTTTATTCTGTGTGGATTTATGTTCCTTCCCCTCACGCTAATCTCTCTGAAAGTGCCTGACTTTAACATCTGTATAATGATGTCAACAGGGAATCCACAAAGTCAGAAAAGAACCTTCAGTTTCTATGGGGAAAGAAGGATTTATTATAGGACATATTTGTCTCTGGTTTACGGAAAAACAGTTTTAACTGATAACATCTTTTCTTTGGTCACAGAAACCAAAGTGCATGCTAAAAGAGGGGGCAGAGGAAAGCAAAACAACAGATTTCAACAATAAGCATTCAGCTGGGTGAACTGAGCAGGCAGCAGGAACTCACACACAGGGAGCTAGCAGCAGCATCTGTCCTTTAACATTATCCTGAACTACAGTACAACCATTTTTGTCCAGCTGAGACCAAGGGGAAAAAAAAACCACCAGAGGTTTTCCTTCCTCTTCTGGTCCTGGGCTGTGGGCCTCTGTGTGCAATGGGTTTGCATCCTTACCTCTCTGGCCTCCGGATGGTCTGAAAAGCTGCTGTGGCTGAACAGAGACTGCTTGGTGCCAGCCTGACCGGCAGTCATGGCCAGCATGGAGCAGTACATTAATTATGATTTCATAGGTCCAGAGTCACCTTCCATGCACTCCCAATTGCTCATTGTAACTATGCTGGAGCAGTGCATGGAAAATATCAGGGTAGACCCAATGACCACACTCGCACCTGAAATTCCATCATCACTTTGCCAATGAGTGAGCATTATTTATAAACCTACAATAATGTGGTCATGGGGGAAACAGAATGAGACAGTGTCATGGGTTCAGACAGCCAGCATTCTCCCTGAATTACCTGATTTTTTCTGAGTTTTTCAGACCCTGATTCAGCCATCAAGTTTCTTTCTTCAGTGAAAATTAAGCTAATGTAATGAAGACTGGATGAATTAGGGTTTCAGGACATCTATCACCGCCACTGAATCCCTGATAGAGAATCAACCAAAATAAGCCCAAAATACGAACATTTCACTAAGAAAATGTAGACAGTACACCATGTTGCATACTTAATAGTGTGCATTCTCTGAAGTTGAAATGCTCTAAAAAAAAAAGAGTATTACACAATATATATATGCACATCTTCTGCTTTCAGGTCCTAGATAATTATTTAGGATCTAATACATAGCATAAGAGGATGCAGAAAGGAAAACCAGCTTCCTACAAGAAGAAATTTTTCAAATACATTTTAAAATTTTTCTTACCGAGATAATGCCACTGACATCACAAGACAGAAAAATGTGAAAATTTTCATTGTCTTTTTAAATTAAAACTTGACATCAATCTGCTTCAAATGTAAAAATAAAGAAGTCACATCTAGCTTCAAACTTCCAGTTAAAAATGCTCAAGCTGCCAAGTTAGCTAAGGCTGCCAAACTTCGTCAGGTCAGTACAGGCTTTTCAGATCTGCCTCATTCTCCAAAAAAAAAGGGTAAGAGGTCAAAGAGCTTGTGAGTATATAGAAACTTGGGGGGAGAGAGGGAAGAAAAATAATTTCCCTCAGTATTAGGATCTCCTCAAATTGATAGAGAGATTATTTTTCCAGTATTTTACCACTCAGAATTGTTGAAAGGTAACTTTTCTGAGGGCTTTTTCTACACAAAAATCAGACATAGCAACCTTTGTCATGGCCTTAAAACAAAATGGGTTTATGGAACATAAGCATCAGGCAAATATCTCATTTAAAATTGTTTTTGAAGAGAAACAAAATTTCTTTCTATCCCTGCAACGCCTCAGTTCTCATCATGAGCAGCGTTGCATTTTTATCAGAGGGGAAGGATTATGAATGATTACTTGGAATTTTCCAGAAATAAAGTTATATCAGATTGATTACAGACTTCACAGCTACTGACATAATAATTTCTGTTATCATCCTGCATACTGAACTTCCAGGCCAAAATCCTACAGAAGTAAGGATATGATCAAAATCAGAGGTTAGAACTGTGCCAGCTTTTTTGTCATTCCAGAACTACCTTGTTCTTCAGCTGGAAGGATGAGTTCTTTCTTTTGTTTTGGTTTATTTGTCTCAAAACAGCATCTTGGAGAGAAACAAGGCGTTTCCCCCAACATCTCTTACCCCTGCAGAACTGACCTTGCCGCTTCTGCTCTACAATTGAGCAAAATCAAGTAGCTCTTCCTTTGCAGCGTATCAGAAGATTTCTGGCAGATAGTGGAGATCTTTGCACCATTCATGACAGTAATACCACACCATGGTCAGCCCCTGAGGTTGTTAGAGTAATTTCTCCTTGTTCTCTCTGTGACTTTTGGCCTCTGCTTTGTTTTTCATTCCACTTTGCATTTTTGCCCATTACCACAAGAAACCCCACTGGCTGAAAAATTGTGTCAACAGGGTGTAGACTATTGCAATGTCTGTTAACAAGCCAGGACATATATATAATAAGTGTTTTTATGCTCACAGGTGGCGTAGATTGTAAAAAAATTTCATGTTCAACTTTTTGATTGGGTAATCTAATGCAAGAGCTATTTTTACATAGAGAAATTGAAGGCCAAGTTATGCTTTTTATTGCTATTGGCAAAAAAAAAAAGCCCAAACCCAAACCCTTTGCAGAGTAGTTGAAGTAGGTGGCATAGCTAAAGTTTTATACACTGATGAAACAGAGCACAATGGATTGAAGTCATTCAAGCTCCATCTATAAATATCTCCATTATTTTCTTTAAACTTTGACTAAATATTTAGACCATATATTTACCCCAGTGAAGTTAGTTGCAGTCTCCAGCAGGGTTAGGTCTTCCATTTGGGTCTCCCTGTTGTCCTAATTTCTTCCTCTCCCTCTAGTGTCCTCCCACACCTTTCTCCATTGGGTAATCTCAAGGAAAATCTCTGATAGATTTTTCTTTTTCTCTCTTCTATGACCACATTTTTCCTTATATATAGTCACAGCAGATTATCAAGTGGTATAGAGTGATGACTATAGGTTCCTCACATAGAAGACTCTTTTTTCTGGGAAGAAATCACTTTTCTTTGTCATAGCATCCAAGGATATGGAATGTGTCCTTTGAACCATTTCTGGGAAAGTGCCTTAGGCACCAAGAGTGAAAAGACTGGTAAGCAGCAAAAATCACAGCATCCCTTCCAAACCTTTAAGAAATTATTTGTCCCCATCTAAAGCTCACATGTTACCACTGTCTCTCTGATGAGGATCTTCTACTTTGTTATTTGTGATATAAATGCTTGAATCAATAAAAAAGCTCAACTCCCGAGCTGCTTTATAACTGCTTTTTCTGTTCATGTCTCTTGACACAATACTGGCACACTGCAATGAGAAGAGCACAGCATCTATCCTATGTGACACAAATTACACCTTTACTGTCACAGTAGCTCCTGCATAGCATACATTACACATCCACTTGTTTAGGCTCAGCCCTGAGTTTGTATGTGTCATGGGTTCAGCAGCAGCAGTCATTTTTCTCCTTGGTAGCTGGTGCAGCACTGTGTTTTTGATTTTGGGCCTGGGAACAGCGCTGATAACACCAGTGTTTCGGTTACTGCTTAGTGATGTTTTGGTCTGGCCAAGGACTTTCTGAGTTTCATGCTCTGCCAGGGAGGAGGGGAAGCCGGGAGGAAGCAGAGACAGGACACCTGACCCGAACTGACCAAAGAGGTTATTCCATTCCACAGCACGTCATGCCCAAGATGGAGGACGGAGAGGAGAGACCCAGAAGGGTGGGGGGTGCACTGTGTGGTCGGGCTTGGTTTTAGGTGGTGAGAAATTGTATTCTTTCCTTGTATTTGCCTTGTCATTATTATTATTGGTGGTAGCAGTAGTGATTTGTGTTACACTTTAGTTACTAAACTGTTCTTATCTCAACCTGTGGGAGTTGCATTCTTTTCAATTCTCCTTCCCATCCCTCCGGGAGTGGGGGGCAAGAAAGGGGGGAGTGAGTGAGAGAGAGTCTGCGTGAGTTAGGCTTAAACCACGACAGTATGCTAGCCCAGAGTCACTGCTTGCTCATGATTTTCACTCTGGCTTGTGTTTAAGCCTACTCTTACAGGCTATATGGACCAAATCAACTCCAGCTGGCTCTGCCTCAGCCTCCAGCAAGCCCCATGATCTTCTCTGTGCCTAATGCCTTAGATCACCAAATTCTCACTGGCATCCCCTTGCCAACTTCCCTCATTATCAGGCTACAAAGCTGCTCTCCGTTTCTAGCACTGCATCAGGTATTTTAAAGATCTGCTTACAACCCCAAGATGAGCAAAGGATTACCCAACAACTGACATGATTGTGCAAGGTGGAAAAAAAAATGTTATCCAAGTGTCATACAGCAGAGTGGAAATCAGACTGACAAACATATTTAACAAGGTTGCCGAATAGTGAAAAAGAAAACCCCAACACACCCCCCACCCCCCACCTTCCCAAACCAACATGAAGCAATTCAGGAACCTGTCTTCATGGCAGCAACAAGTCATTTCTATAAGCACTCTCGTGAGGTCTTTGGCATGAAAGCCACTGAAGAACCACTGGTGGCTCCCCTGCCTTCTCCCAGCCTCTGGAGAGAAATCCCAGTACCAAGCACTGATGCCTCATATTCTAGGTATCTTGAGGAAGGACTTTCTGGCCCGATGTCCAGCCTGTGAATATCCACAGCTCTTTAAACCCACCTTGACAGACACCATGAAGAAAACCCTATGGACTGACCCTGCCACAACCATAGGTTAAGCCCTGCTGAGGAAACATCTGTGTTGCTGCTGATCCAACCAGCATGGCTGGCTACAGTCAGACTCAGTAAATGCCTTTGTGTTTGTTCCCATCTTCCCCGTGTATAGCATCTGTCTCCAAGGAAGTCTGACTCTGATGGGTACAATTTCTAAAGATGTTGTAGAAATCCTAGGAGTCTGCATCTTGGTGAGACTATTTACCTGCATGCCCTGCAGAAGCTGACACCTTCCCGTGCCTCCCTTCTTCGCTTCATGCACTTTGCACAAAATCACCTCAGCTCCATCCTTCTCTCCAAGGACCAGCCCCAGGAGACATTCCTGGACCTGCAAGCTCTCTAGCCCCAAAAGAGGTCAGTTCTTAGTGTTGGCCACCAGTCCCAATTTCCTTAATCTATGTGAAGTTTTCCACCAAAGCAGAATCTGAGATGGGCTCTTACAAAACCAGTAAATAAGTGTCATCTGGGGTTTGAGGACAAATGTGTGAATGTGTTGTGTGTGAATGTGCTTCTACTCTCTCCAGGGTAACAAATGCCAGTCATCGTTCCCACACATCAAAGACCAGGCACCAGGACAGACACAGGCAACCTGACTGAAACAAACCTTTCTGTTAGCCTCTCTCAGGGCTTTTAAAACCCTCTGACCCCCACTCACAGCCCATCAGAGTCAGACCTCCAAGATGAACTTGGGTGCTCTGTGAACTGAGTGTCAGCTAAGAGAAGCTCCAGGCAATCCCAGATCAACCTGGCTGGTGTCTGAGTGACCAAAAGTACTACATTGAGGATGTGGCCTCTCTCCTGGATCTCTCCATAGCATAATGTCACGTTAAATGGGTCTTTTGCAAGTGCAGCCAGAGTAGAATTCATACTCTCAAATACTTGCTCTATTTTCCTAAAAGGGACCTGAATAGGCAGGACTTCCCAATTCCCTCATCACTCATTACAGACTAGAATTAGATGGAGCTAAGACATACCCTTAATAGGTTATCTTATGTAGCAGTCTGATCAGCACCTCTCCCTGCCTCCATTCCTTGCTCAGTGCTATTTTCTCCCACTCATTTCTCCAGCAGCTTCACTAACAACCAGGATAAGTACCAAATAGCTGTGCTGGGTGATGCAGGCCATGACCATCAGAAATGGGAGCTTGCAGGATTCCCACAGGGAGATGAGAGTACATCTACTCTCCTGCAGGAGTCACTATATATTAACCCCCAGCAGGGGCTTCTTCCGCTTGGTCCTTCTATTTTATTAATTAGTAAATTGGGCAGTGCAGCTCAGTGGAAATATACCCTGATACCGTCTACATGCCCTGGGGCAGTACTCTGAGAAACACACTGCCAAGCCCTGAAAGAGTGTGTGGCCTCCACGAGCTGCAGAGCTGGCAGTAGCACAATGCCATGCTATTCACCAGCTCACCTGTGGACAGCTTTATGCCTAGACAGGATGTAAAGATAATACAGTACCCTCATATAAAGACACAGGAGAGAGCAACAATGAAGCAAGACTACAAAAATATAAAACAAGGAAACACATTGCCAAAGTTAAAGACATAAAATGTAGCAACATTCCTCAGCTGTTTCAGTATCTTAGCTGCAAAGAGAGCCTCAGTAACCAGTTTCTACGGCTCACCTCAGGCAAGCACCTCTTAGAAAGTCTTTCAGGGCAGCAACCTTTTTTCTTGTGTTAAGATGGATAGCAGACACAGAGCAGGTGCTCTGGGAAGGTTGCCTCTTCCCCTGCATAGAACGGAACTCCTTCAGCCTCTCTTCCCCTGCAGGTGTGCCAATTATCTTTAGTGCTGGTGCTCTTCAACACAAGGGTGCGGATCAGCCATTTCTTAAGTAATTTTGATATACTTTATGCATTTCTGGTTTTCTTAAGTTCTTTAAAACCAAGCTCACTACAAAGCTTATTAATTAAATGCAGGGCTTCACAATATAACCAAAATTGGCCTATTCTTAACACTGAGTAACTTAAACACAATACTTATGAGTGATAGAAGTGAGATGTAGAGCATTTGAATCAGTCAACAGCCTACATAGTCTCCTGTTAGCTCTAAATAAAACTTTACAAGCTGCTGCCTCTGGATCATCTATGGCTATGAAGAAACAATATGTCTATTGTCTATGAAGAAACCATACTGGCTTGATGGTCTCAGCTATGCTTCTCTGGCCCATACAGGCACAGGATGAGTCTGATGTGATTTATTATTTTGGTTAAAGTAGTTTCAGGTGTTCAATTTTCTAACCTAAATTGGTGTCTTCCTTTGATGGAAGGTGGGATGCTAGGCAGCAAAAGCCATCCTCAGGCCAGAGTGCTACAGATCATGTGGTTGTGTGGTTTTACTGAAGGCCTCAGTGAATACAAACAGCATTGAAGGTGGCCCTTTGCACACCAGCACTACAACAACTGCTGATGGCCACAGTGCCACTACATGCTCATTTCTGCTCTCTAGGTACAGTCAAGAATAGAAAAGCCATGATCACGACTTACCATGATTTGGACAAATGGAGAGACATGGAGACTGGGGCTGCTGTTTTCTTCTGTTGCAAACCAGCAGTCAGGTCCTGGGCACTAACCCCTTAGTCCTTCATCTGGAGGGTCTGTAAGAGCCCTTACTTCTTCTGTTGACTTAATACAGCTGGAGCAGCCTACAGGGAAAAAAGGAGCTGTTTGACATGGCACAGCTGCACAAAGGTCTAATCTTCCTTAACCACCCCATTTCCAGCTTGGAGATCAGAGGATTTTGGTCTCCCTTGCAGCTGAGCTGGCAAGGCTTAAACACAGCTTTCCCTTACTGCTGTTTTATGCTCTGCCACAGTAAAGTCACCAGATAGGTCCCCAGATAGCTGCTGAGCATCATTCCCAGGGCTGTTCATTCCTGTCATTGTCCATTTCAATAGCCCAAACACACAAATGACTTTGTGTCAGATCCAGTACCACCAGGAACTTTCCATGCATTTTAGAAAACCCCAAGTTGGTATTGAAAGTTCCCCCATGGCACAGACAAACAGCAGTGCCTGAGTGACAGCCCAAGAAGCAGTGCCTCTCCCTGCCATGAACCACATTTTGTGCTGCTCATATACATGTGAGCCGAAGGTCTGCTTCTTTTTGACAGAGGCCGACTAACCACTTGTTTTGTTTTCCTGGTTACTGCAAGTAGCAGCACACAGTGTCAGCTTCTACTGCACAGGTCCATATACAAAATGCTGAAGACATACTTTTAAATGTTTCAAGGGTGGTTCAGGCACCCAAAGGGCAGGGGGGAGGAGAGGCAATAGCATCAATGCAGACTGCTTTATTTCTACTTCAGAATTATTACACTAAGCAACAAAGCAGAAAGGGTTTGTAATGACTGGTACTTACATGGAAAAGTGACGAGATCTTGAAACCCATCGTAGAAGGGTTTTCCAGTAGCATGTGGCAATGATTTGTCAATAGGCAATACCTTGAACATTGTGGGGGTGGTCAATATCTACAGTGGGGAGGAAGGAAAGAGGTTCAGAATATGTCTGAGATAACCTGTAATGAGATCACTTGGGAACAGCAGGGAGGAATATCAGGCTTGTCAGCAGAAACTGGAACAACTCTGTGCTCCTGAGCAAGGAGTATTAACTAGAAACTGGGCTGCAAGGAGGCAGGTGTTGAGGACAGGGTGATACTTTTAACACTTCACTTTTTGCTTTTGAAACCACAAAAAAGTAAAGCTTAATTACACAGCAGCTCTGAAGGCTTTAAAAATATCTCTGAAACCAAGAAGAAAAAACTCATCTGTAGATTTGCTTGCACCAGCTCCTATACGGTGGGGAGACAATTTGAAAAGATCTTCCAGCTCTCTCCCATGATTATTCCATGATGTAGAATAAGAATA
This sequence comes from Ara ararauna, assembly GCA_028858755.1. NCBI lineage: Eukaryota > Metazoa > Chordata > Aves > Psittaciformes > Psittacidae > Ara > Ara ararauna. Next base: position 50,395,568 of record CM054379.1, read on the forward strand.
CTGGGTGGAGGATGTAAGAGGAAGGATTTTCTTCTGGTTCCTATTTCAAAATATTTTTTCCTGACAGTTGTTCTTTCATCTTAAAAAAAAAAAAAAAAAGGTGTTACTGAATTATGCCAGGTGGTTAATTAAAAATTATTCTAGAGCAAATAGATTCTTAATAGCAAATAGAACATTTAAAACAACAAATTTTGCAAAAACAAAACTTTGGAAACTTCTTTTTTTTTTTTTTAACAATGAAGCCTGAAACAGGATTTATGTGTAAAATTAATAAATTCTGTGGAGATTATAAATTCCAGAGGGACCCACAGCTACCAATGGAAGGAGAACAATTGATTTTAAGATACAGCATCCCTCGTTCCTTTGCTTCATTTGTGAGTTTTCATACATTAAGGATATTTTGAAATCCATAACCAAACAGAAGAAACAAACAGAGCCAGTATTCCTAATAAAAGTCTTCTCTTTACAACAACTCTTAAATTGAGTTACATTATTGACATATTAACATATTGAGTTAAATTGAGGGAGAATTGAGAAAGTGAGGCTGTTAACATTAGAAGAAAAAATAAGTAAAGGATGTGAATTTAAAGATTTTTCTGCGAGTATCACAAATCACAAAATGAGACCCATGCAGCTCATATTCAAAGCAGTGTTCAGAAATCACAATGAAAAACCTTTTCCATGTTTATCTAGTATAAGACAGGTTCCGCAGCATATTGTGAATTTCCAGCGCAAACCAGATTATACCTTTCTCCCTCTTTTCACCATTAGCAGAGATTTTCCTGGCCCTGAGAGAACTTCTGTGCCCTACAAGCAGAAGCATACTTTTCCTGACATCAGGGAGTGAAATCAGGCAGAAAATTCAGGTGTGGAGGACAACCCGTGCTATTTACATTTTCTGATTGCCCCTACATAAAAAGCTGCTCATGTGCAGTATTTCAAGCTGGGTTAAATTAATTTCCTCTCTGAAGTTATGTGTGCTGTTGCTTTGGGATTTCAGTCCTGTTTTCTAGATTGTTTATATTCAAGTGAAAACAATGGTTCTCAGGCAAAAGAACATTGTCAGTGAAGGGAACAATGTAGAATAATAGTTGGAAATGCAACAAAGAGCAATAGCACTGCGTCTTGGCTTGGCTGTTGGATCAAGTGAGGTAAATTCACTGTACCGTTTGTGTTACTCTTTTTAGACAAATCCATCTCCAAACAACAGCTGGTGCGCAGCAAGTTTTCAGTATTGAATCACTTTTTCTTCTCATGGTCATTAATAATTTTCCTAAAAAGGAAACAGTCCCCTTAATGCCCCTGGTTGCTCCTTGCAGGCTTTTCAGTCAGCACAGCACTGATATCTTCCTCCCGCCTCTGCCTTCCAGCAGCATCCTTGCTGGGAGCTGAGGGTCCCCACATCTACTTATGCAGCTCTGCTCTGCCAGCATTTCTAGAAAAAAGGTAAAAGCAATATGATTTTAAAAGCCAGTCCAAATTAGTTGTCATCTGCTTGGCTTTCTTGTGGAAATGGGGACCAGCTCAGGGGGATTCTTCATGGCCACTTTTCCTCAGTGCCCTGATTGTCCTGTCTGTTGTATTGTGTACCTAGGGAGTGTTTCACTGGCTCCAAGAATTTCAGCAAGGCTGTGGAGGTCAGAGTCTGACATTAAGTCCTGATAGATCAAACCATTAATAAAACCTGAGCAAAAGCATTGTATGGATAATGAAACCCAGAGCACAGCTAAATCATTCCATCACCAAGAGACCCTTGGAGGGTACCCTTCTCTGACATCCACTGGCAGAGCTGCCATTGCCACTATAGACACAGCAGGGATGAGCAGGCAGTAGTTGTTGCCTGGTATTGGTAGCTGTTCATGTGGCTGCTGTAAAACAGAAAGGTGTCTTTATTCTTGCTAACACAAGAGTGAACTGCTTCAATAACAACTCTGAAATCCAAAGAGTGATTGGTGTGCTGAAACATGCCCATCAAATGCCATTTTATGTGCCTTGGGGTATCTGAACCCTCTTCGCAGGGCTGTCAGCTATGACACCAGACTTGCGGGGAAACAGTTGCCCTTCTGCATCATCCACTTGAAGTCAGGCAGGAAAACAAGGGCAGCTCAAACAGCACTAGACATGCATGTTCAGGCAACTCAATTATTCCCAGAGGATCTGAAGACATGTCCTTCACTTGCTGTATTGTTTGAGCAGTGTGCTCTGTAGCAAAAATAGACAAAGAGGGCACGTAAAACAAAAGTTAAAAACTGTTTAGCACTGAAGAACAATTTTCACCTGAGTAATACATGGTTTCTGGACTAGGAAAAAAGTCACCTACTTTGCTGTCATCATTAATACTCCCTGTTATTACTGTTATTCTTTCCAGCTCTACAGGCTCTTTCTCTGGCTTTTGAGACACTCTCATGTCAGCTAATTCTGTCCTCCTGCAGAACAGATAGTTATACTCTTGCTTGGCACGTGGGTTGCCAGCAACAATAAATGCAATGCCATAATTACATGAAAATTCTGGGGAAATCCACAGAAAATGCAATTTCCCTATTTCTCATGTAGGCTTGAGGCAGACACCTTCCTTCGCGCTAGCAAGTTCTTGGAAAGAAGAGTCAGCAGTGACAATTCCTCTCACCCTCTCTTTTACTTTTTAACAACAGAAGTGGAAAGTCACAGTGCAGAAAAGCACACTCCCATACAGATTTTTTAAAGGCTGACGCATCAATTCTTCTCCCAAGCTGAGTGGCAGCTTCACCAGATATTGCCTCACCAAAATCTTGCTGACATTTCATAGAATCATAGAATCATTTAGGTTGGAAAGAGCCTTTAAGAGCTTCAAGCCCAATCGTTAACCCAGCACTTCAAAGTCCACCACTAAACCATGTCACTAAATGCCACTGCCGCATGTCTGTTAAATACCTTCTTCATGTCTTTAACCTGAGCCCCAGGGAGGCAGCAGACTTCCCCAAGTGGGTCCAGTGTGCGTATTGGTCCTTCTGTTCCCCTCAGGACAAAGACACATCTTTTATTCTTTATGGAAGGAGTTTTGACACAAGGCATAGGCTGACTTAACCTCAATGACACCTAGAAGCCAGACCAGCCATTGTCCTCCCACTTGTTCAGTTCCACTTGCGAAGTCTCAGACCTATTACACAAGGGCACCTGGAAAGGTGGGGAAGTCACAGAAGAGAATCACCTGCTGTGCTGGGCAGGCACTTGTCTCCATTGCCACCTACCCCTTATGTCACTGTGTTCAGCCAGGTGGAGAGAGGACAGACATCTCCCCATTCCAGAGCAGAGCTCACAGCTGACTATGATCCAGCCACAGAAAAACACTGTTACAGCCAATAGCTTGTATGTCCTGGTGCTATAGAAGAGCAGAATGGTTTGTGTCTGCTTTGCGTCGTGGTGGGGTGTTTTGGAAACCTCATCCAGATCTTAGTTAATTAAAAAAAAAATCCTTGTTTGTATTCAGAGGTGTTGCATACAGGCTCTCTCCTGAATGGCTCTTTGTTATGAGTATACAGGAGCATTTATGAAGGACACCTGTGTCAGAGGATGCATGAGGCTCAGCGCTCCCAGAGTTGCAGCTGAAGTCACCTAAAGCAGAACAGGAAAAACATTAAAAGATGCTCAGAGGGCCAGTGTAGGCACCAGGAAGTCAAGAAAGTCCTCCCTCTCACTTTTATAGCAGCCTCCATTGTGGCGCAATGTATTGCAGATCCTGGTTGTATCAGGTAAATGTACTTTTCAGCTTTCACCCAGCTCAGTGATAAACAGCAGGACATGCAAGTTATGGGGGTATCCTAGCAAGAGGCATGTTGGTGCAGTTGAAGCTGCTGGCTCCTCAGAAGTGTCTGACAAAGGAAAGGAGTTGAAATGATTATTGCTACCAACACCCCACACTGCTGCTTTCCCTGAGGCAGGAAGACCCCAGCAGATGATAAACCAGTGGGGTATCTGTTTCTGAATGGCTGTCATTTACTGTGTGTAATGTAAAAATGAAGATCAAAGGGTTTCTGCTAAAGCTGAGCTGTAAATGGAAGCGCTCTGGAAGAAGATGCCTGACCTATTCACCTGCTTTTTGCTGCCAGGAAGAGCAGAGCACAGGGCTGCTACAGCCATCCTTGCTTCAACCCGTCACAGCAGTGTAGCTGGCACCCTCACTGGTGATTTTTCAAAGGCTCTGAACTGTATGTGGAAAGCTCCCCTTTCCCCAAGAAATTCCATATGAAAAGGACTCTGAAGTGCCCTTTGTCACCCTGCTTCTCCTACCCTTTGAGAAAACTGCTCCTAGCTCATTCCTTATTGCTCAAATAGACAAATTAACCCCAGCCTCAAACTTTACGTTCATTTCACTCTCCATTAAGAGCCCTTTCTTCTCCATCCTTGGATGACTTTCTGGACTCTAACACTTTTCTTATGGAATATAGATTCCACATATTTTTGCACAGTACATAAGAATCTGTTTTGAACACAATATTCTTGATGTGAAGGGGGAATGCTCCATCCAGATTGCCACTCTCTAAACTTGTTCAGTCCTTTAGTGAGATGTGCAGACATATCACCATGCTTAGCAGCTCCAGGCCTTTTGAAGCTTCGGTCGCCCAAGCTTTGGTTGTACACCTGGAGATTTCATGTGACGAACTCACTGCCTTCACAGTTCACTGGGTTCTCCTGATTCTGAAGTAAATATCCTCATGCCTCAGTTATTTTTCTACAAATACAGTATCTATGAAGCTGACATTTTTCAGGCTGGCAACTTTTGGTCATTACCTCCTGCATTTGAAAGACAGTGGTAAGTCCCAGCAGATTCATCTTTCTCTCTTCTGTTTAAAATGTGAATAATGAATTGAATGGGGAGAAAATTCTGCACAGATACCTGTGGGTGGAAAAAGAAACTCCTGATTCTCAGACCATGTGTTCAACAGATGGTAGTAAAAATGCACTACTCTTTTTCTATTTGAGAAATACTTTTTCCTTCTTCTTTTTTTAAGAAATCAAACAAGGAGCTGATTTTCTACTGTTGTCAAGCTTGCGCCGTCAGAAATGATTGTGCCAAAGCAGGTCCTAATTTATTTGTCAATTCTATAGTGCTTCCAACACTCACGAAATTCTGGAACTTCTTCTCAAAGAGAAGTAATGAAAGTCATTACGGGTGATCATTTGAGTGATCACTTGCAGGGTGGTCTAAATGGTGATATGGTGTTAACTATAGAGGTTCTTTGCTGAGAACCATGAGGTCTGCTGGCCCTTCCCTTAATGTTTCTGTAGTAGAACAAAGACATCTCAAAAAGGCACACCTATGGCCCCCAAACAAGGCATTCCTTTTTTGAAGTATACATAAACCTGTATATAATTCTGGTGTCCTCAACATAAAAAGGACATGGAACTGTTGGAACAAGTCCAGAGGAGGGCCACGAGGATGATCAGGGGACTGGAGCACCTCCCATATGAAGACAGGCTGAGAAAGTTGGGGCTCTTCAGCCTGGAGAAGAGAAGGCTGCGTGGAGACCTCCTAGCAGCCTTCCAATATCTGAAGGGGGCCTATAGGGATGCTGGGGAGGGACTCTTCATGAGGGACTGTAGTGATAGGACAAGGGGTAACGGGTTCAAACTTAAAGAGGGGAAGTTTAGATTGGATATGAGGAAGAAATTCTTTACTGTGAGGGTGGTGAGGCACTGGAATGGGTTTCCCAGGGAAGTTGTGAATATTCCATCGCTGGCAGTGTTCAAGGCTGGATTGGACATAGCCTTGGGTGTCATGGTTTAGTGGGAGGTGTCCGTGGCCATGGCAGGGGGGTTGGAACTAGATGATCTTACGGTCCCTTCCAACCCTAACTATTCTATGATTCTATGATTCTATAATCATACAAATGCTCATTTGTGTGAAAAACCTATACCTATGCAAAAAACTCTCTCACAGTTCCTCTTTTTCTTGTGTTAATCTCCACATTCAGCATTGCCAGAGGTTGATTTGAGTAAAACCCACCTGCAACTTGGAGGGCAATGCTAGCTGTTGCAATGAGAGCCCCATCATTGCCATTCTCTAGGTTCTACTTACTAACACAAAAAACTGCTCAGTCAGTGGTGGCTGGAGAGTCAGAAAAGCGGCGTGCAGTCCCTGCTGCTCTCACTGGCCTTATGTAAATCCCTTCTATTCCCTATTTCCATTAAAGCTGATCTGCAGTATTTAGGCATCAAGCTCTTTGGAGAGTACATATTTCTCATTATTTATTTACACAAACACAGAGAGACCTCATTCCCAGTGGGAACATATGTTGGGCTAACACTAGCATCCTGCTGATCAGACATATTCACATAAAATTCTCCCAAGCACAGAGTCCTATTGGAGCATATTTTCTCTCTGATTTTGCTCATACAGCCTTAAAGTTAAAGCCTCTAGTTTCAGAACAAATACCTCTCCTGTCTGATTTGCTCAACTTATCCAAGGCATGTCAGTAAAGTTGATCTTCCAACTGGCTGATTTAATTATGATATTACATGCTGGGTAATCCAGCCAGGCTGTGCAGCAAATACCAATGCCTGCCATCAACATGGGCAATTTTGGTCGCCCACCAGAATTAGGCAGATCTGAAAACGGAAGAGCTGCACATGCCCACAGCAAAAAGAGGGTATGACACCATATGATGACTTCAGGCTGAACCAGGGACAAAGGTCCCACATAGCACAGTTCATATCCACAGTGGCATATGCCTTAACTTCAGGAAGACAGTAGTGTGCAAGCATAGAAAATCCTTGTAAATGTATGTAAGCATAGAAAAGAGGTTGGGCATGAAACAGGGCCTATCTCTAGTATGCAAAACTTTTCTCCTGAAGCTGCCACTTATTCACCATGAGCTCGAGTCTTTCCCACCATTATAAGCAAACATGGAAAGGTCCCTTGCCACCCCTCTCCCCTCTGGTGTTCATATTATTAAAGCAGATCAGTTCTCAGGTCAAGTATCACCAGAAATCTGTCACTAACAGAAACACAGGAGACACACGGTTGTCACGGGGAGATGCTGGCTCCCTGCTGATAACTTTGTGGTGGCTCAGGCAATTCTCTTCTTATGTCTCCACTGAGCTGGAAGGATAAAACACCTCAGTGCCAAAGGGGTATGAACATGCGCTATGGTTACAGTAATTGCTTTACCTCCCTGAAGTTGTGCTGCCAGTAATGCTTTTGGACCTGGTTTGTGCCACCTCTGTGCCTGTGTCAGTTGCCAGCAGAGGGAAGCTCAGCCAGTGCTGGGAGCAGGAGGAGCAGAGTAGAGGAGATGGAGGTAGTTTCTTACACAAGTGTTCAGGGGGTCACATCCTAGTAAGAGGAATAGTCAGGCAAAAATCACACAGCGTTTTGCCAGTGTCCTCTCCATTCTGCAACTGTCCTTTGAAGTCTGGTGAATATAAGGGAAAGAAAGCAGCTTGTTCCACCTTTGTTTAATGTGAAACTGCAGATTGAAATAATTGTGTGTGGCTGATGGGAAAATGATGAAAGAAACCTCAAGTCCTTTTTATTGGAAGCTTCTGCAATGTGGCGTGGAAGTTATCCACACCTTTTACTGAACCAGTCCCTTAGAGAAAAGGCTGGATACTCATGAATGCTAAAAGAGAAAAAGGACTTTTTAAAATTACAATGCAAAATATTCCTTTCAGTATGTATCACAAAGAATCAGAAAAGATCATCTGTTACTGTAGCACACACATCAGCAAATGTTTTCATAGGTAGCATGACCAGGGGGATATTCAAAACAAAAACATGTCTAAGAGAAGGTTGCAACTGGAAATTTCCACATGAATGCTTTCTTCCTCCCCATTTTCTCTCTTGTCTTCCTGCACCATTAGCAGCCTACATTCCTGTTTGCTTAATGCATCAAGCTGATGTCCTGTGAGGATTTTATCTATTTCATCACTTTGTACCTGTAGTTCAACAGAAACATTCCCAAGTCCTCAGGAGGCACTTTTCTCTCAACATAATATATCCTCTCAATTGCCTATACATGAAGAGAAATTCATAACTAATGTAGTTGGTGTCACAAAATTCCACTGGCACAGCAGTCAGTACGAAATGCAGCGCTAATTACGAACAGCACCTCTCTACTCAAATTACTGTTGAAATGTTAACTTTGGGAAAAGATATTTTTATGCATAAGCTTTTCTACAAAAGAAGTATTACTGGAAGTGAAACAGCCAGGCTTTCAGTTATGAGAATGAGCTGTCTTTTGCCCTTGTTACTGCTAATTTCAAGAAGGGAAAAAGAAAAAAAGTTATCTTCATCCCGATTTCCCTCTAAATTAATAAAAAATAAAAAAACCCCAAGTGGTTGTGGTGATATTGGGAGAGAGAAAAAAAAAGTCTGAATCCTGTTATTTTTCAGAGTTGCTGTTGTTTGTTTCAGAAATTTCTCAGATCACTTACGGGTACAAAATGTAACGTGAAATGGAGTCTCATTTGCAGTGCAATAAGTGTTTTTAATACTGTCTTTCTATTTTATGCAGTGTAGCACACAGAAAACTTATCTGGGATACAGAGAGAAATATTTCCCAAACACATATCGTTAACAATTGGTTTTAGGATAGTTCTGTGCCACTTGCCTCTACCAAAACTGATACATGTTCAGCTGCATGTTCAAGAGGGTCCAGCTTTCATGGGTGACTCCTGCTGGGAAGATCCCTCAGCCTAATGAATAGCAACCTTGGGCAGCAGTTCAGTTTTGGGAGGAGGAGGTGGTTTGTCATTTGTCAACACAAAACTCAGCACAGAACGATTCCCTGGGAACAAAACAATAGCAGAGAAAAGGACCTGTTTAAGGGATTTGGAAAGAACAGAAAAAGGATGCTGGTTGCACAAAAAGGTGGCACAAATAATGATCTTAATAACCACAGTGATCCCAATCCCAAGCAAAATATTCATTTCCCAGATCCTTGCAATGTGTAAATTGTATAAATTTCCTGGGGAAAAAAGAAAAAAAAATTAAATCAAAGACTTTTCAGATCTGGGGAAAAAAATGTCATCATTTTTTCACTCCATAATGGACTGTTTGCTTTAGAAGCTGCCACCATTTGTTTCAGCAAACTCTTGGCTAGGATTTATTTCTTCTTTCTCAAAAACCTCCCACCTGCAGTGGAGGAAGTGTTTCCAAATCATACTGCTGACCAGAACAGGTCCTTATTTCTCAGCATGCTGTTTCTATCGTAGGTACATGTTTTCCGACTGCACTTGAGAACTATTCAGTATCAAAACCCATCATGAATTATACACTGAGACCTTACTAATAAAATGTTCTCACATATACTCACCCTGCTGTTTACTTCTCAAAAAGCTGGTTAAATTGCCATTCAATGCAAACAGACTTTTCAAAGGGACATGAATCCTGTGTTCATTTTCCAAAAACAGGCAAACAGATAAATCTGGGGTGTTTTGTTCTCTTCCTTCATGAATTTCCTAACTGCAGTTTTAAGTAACTGCTCATCTTTTGCACAGAAGCAAAGTTGGTAAGGTGATGTATTGTGATGCCAAGGACGCATATCCAGCTTGTTCTGGACTCATGCTAAAACCTGCTCTCTATAGATCCAGCTTAAAATAGGCACCTGGTCATAGGCACTGGAAAGTTAAATATTCTAAAAATGATGATTGTTACAAAAAGCATGAAATGTCTACAAAGATCTTTAAGAAAAAAATATACAGTCTGGGAGAAAAAATTGAAGTCTCTGAAAGCTGAAAGAAATTCCTTTTCACAATGCATGAATTAAATGAATAACGATGGTTTTAAATACCACTTATGCTGCATTCGTGTGCTATTCATTTCCTGGGCAGTCCAGGTTGAAAAATGAAACCTTTAAATTTGTAATCTTACAAACAAAAACTGAGGCACCAAAAGCAAACTTCAATTAACAGTTACCTGGCAGCTCAATTAGCAGTTATCTTCAATTAGCATCACCTGCGCTGTTATAGCGCAATGACTCTTGTACAGTTCAGCAGTCACTAGCTAGGCTATTTGGCTCTACACTGTTATTAGGAGAAATGGAAACAGTGCTAAAGTAATTACTCTTATTCTTCAAGACACAAGAAAAATGAGTATTTTAACTAATGAAACATGGTAAGTGCTGAAGCCTCCATTAATATTATCAATGTGTTTAATTTGTTAGATGATGAAGCATTAAGGTTTCTATAGCAGCTGCTGGCTTCAGCTCTTAGGAATAGTGACCTTTTAAATTTTATTGTTCAAGTGACTCTATTCTAAAATGCTATTCTTTGGATGTTTTTATAGGTTTAAATACCATTTTCTTCAAATTATGCAAATAAATTCTTTGAACTTGACACACTTTGAAGAACTGAGTAATATTGGTGCCCTGTAACTTTTTATTTCTATTTGATGGCTGGAGTTTTTTTGCTGGGGGATAAGGGTTAGACTTTGAACAAACCTTAAATTGTTTGAAAAGGCATCCAGTCAGGGGTATGAGAGTCCAAAGAAAGTAGTATTCAAGCAGATGGTCTGTAACTTTGAAAGCAGCTCTATTTGAGTTATTGAATATCTCCTTCTGGTTCCCTCATTGTCAGAAAAGCAACTGAATATAAATAAAGCTTCAATGAATGATGTAGTTTATTGGGTATTTTTTCTTTGATAGACCAATATTCAGTCAAAATTTTTTTTACAAAGCATTCTGCATTTAACAGCCAAATAATTCTAAAGAAACTGTTTCAAACATCTCACCCCGAATCCCTCACCTAAACATGAGCTGATTTTGGCTGATTCGATCTTGTTAATCTACAAGTCACCTCTGCCATTTAATGATTTTTGAAGCCAGGAAAAGTTGCTGATTGGAAACATGCAAGGAAATGACCTTCCTTTTTCCCTAACACTGGAAAGAAACATTGAAGATATCCTCCAATCCAGAATGCAAAGTACATACACATTTACTATTCTGCAGAGTAGAGCCAAGCCAGCCAACGGAATAAAAAAATTATTTCTTTTGCTTTCTTCACCTTTTTACTATTTCACTCTCTTTAGTCCTTTTCTCTGTCCTGAAGAACATAGGCAAATGGTATGGATCATCCACTGACTTTACTTCAAGCTGTTTCTCAAGTCACACCAGCACTCTGGAAGATTCAGACTGCTATCCAGTGTGGCTGATGTGAATTTCCTTGGCCGTGTTAGGACTGACACTGGCCACTCAAGCCAACAACTAGAGAGCACAGAAAGAACATCACCTGGGAGCTTGACTGGGAAAATTGACACTGGAAATATTTTCCTTCTCTGTGGAATAATGAGAAAATGCCCATGTAGCAGCCAGGGCACAGTGCCATGCACAGCCAGCCAGAGGACCTCACCGCTGCCTTACCTGGGTGGTAGAAATGGCACAGCTCTACCGGAGAAATGCTCTGTCTAGACTAAAATACTCAACTGTGAGTGTTAGCAGAGAATGCCCTTACTCACAGAACTTGGAGGGTGACCGATGTTTTGCATCAGACCATGGTGACAGCCCAGAGTACCTGACACACGATGCAGCAAAGAGGAAAGACAGAATTGGAATCTACTTGATGCTAGCAAGCACAGTGATGTTGGAGATGGAATTTAATTCCCTCTTAGAATTAAAAATGTAATAAAGATATCTGTAGCAAAATTTTCTATCTGTAGCAGTATTTTCTGTCTGTATTTCTCCTGAGAAAAGGTATTACAAGATATTCTTATAGAATTAGCAGCACATTGTACCAATAACAGTGCCATGTTAAATGGCTTAAGACTGGGCTAATTAGCAGATCAAAAGTAGCTGTCATTAGAGAAAGTCTATGAGAGCAGCAGAGATGTTGTTAGAAGCTCAGATTTGTTCACAACCTTTTCTAATGGCATGAAAGCCCCAATGGTCACAAAGTTTGCTGCAAAAACAGCAACTCAAGGCCACCTCTTCCAAACCACTAGTGTATCCTTTCTCCCCCAACCCATCCTACAATACTGCCGATGCCAGGTTGTTAAGCGCAGCTGTTTTAGCTTCGTATTTCAGTTTCTTCCTTCACTAAATACTTCATTGCTTCTCAGTGCAGCAGTACATTTCAGGGCTTCTGAGCATGGGGTTTTGCTTCTGAGATCTCCCTCTCCGGCCTCTGCATGCTCTGGCAACAGCTGGCACCCCAGATTCCGTGTTCCAGCATTGTCTCTCCAAAGTCTGCTGCTTCAGAATCTATTTTAATCTGTTCTCTTCAAAGAGATGAACTTTATCCTTGCTCAGTCACTTACCTTCACTTGACTTAGAATTTTTCCCTTTTTAAGTTCAATTTATGTCGACAGCCAGTATTATTACACTGTCGCAGTGGTCAGAGATGGCACATAGTAGCGAAGTGTCCAACTGGCCAGGGGCTTGAAACCAAAATACTCAATTATACTGTATGCAATTGATTCCATCTTATTTCTCTAGTACCTAAGTTTCCATCGGTAATAGTTTCGAGGTCTCCACTGCTTCAGTGGCTCAGCTTAAGTAAGCAGTTTATGGTTCTTTAGTCTTTAATATCTGTGCCTTAGGCTAGAGCAGGGTAGAGGGGTTTTTTTAGTTACAGAGCATGAGTGGTTGCATATCACGGGTGTTTTTCTGTTCAGAAATGTCACCATTACCCAGCCTGTTATTAAAATTTCAATCCACAGTTTCACACAGTAATGCCTGACACATTGCGTAGCCCTGCTACAGGTTTACTTGCAAAGACTTTTCTACAACAAAACTATAGGGTGTTTATTGTATCCCCAAACTGCATCTGAGAGCTGTTAGGATCCTCTTCCACATAAATATAGGCCTTTCTACCTGGCGTAGAAATATGGAGTTTGAAATAATTAACTTCCACTCACCACATACTTATTAATCTCATCTTAACCTCATTTCCAGGGCAGTTATCATAATCTTTGATTTTACACATGGAGGAAATTGAGGTAACCGTGCCCTGTTTCCACTACTCCCTACCCATATCTATCCAGTACTCCCTACCCATATCTATCCACTACTCCCTACTCTACTATCATTGTGTTCTCCCTTACATGAGTCACACACAGATACAAGAAAGAGAAAAATGACCAAGAACAAAACAATTATAAAGCTCCCTAAAAAATATATTGCCTTTTGTGGGAACACATCCCACAGAGTCACTCATCCCAGTCTTTTCTACATGGAATAGCCATGGTATTTCAGGAATCTCTTTCCACCTACTCAGTCAGCCCCTCTGAGCTGCAGCAGGGAAGATTACCTTGGTATGCAGGCTGGTCCTTGTCCAGTGAAAAGAGAAATCTGATACATATTCTTTCATGCCTCACAAGAATCAGACTTGCCAGACATCTTAATGAAAAGCAAATTTAGACACAGAAAGTAAACTGCAATTTTTTTCTCACCTTAATTCTTTATTGAAGTACACAACCATGCAGCTTCAAGAAACAGTTTGAAAGTGGTACAGATAGATGCTTAGTTACTAATTTTAGTGGGTTCATCATGATTTTAGTAGTCTGTCTCATCCACTCTCCGTCAGGAACAGTAATTTCCCACTTAGCGTTCTCCCTGATGATGGCTTGATTTATGAGAAGATTTGCAATTCTGAAAGACCTGGACACTTTTTACACTCCAGGAGCAAATGTTGGGTGGCAGACCTTGAGACTGGAGGGTCAGCCAAACCGCAGCCTAATGCTGCAGCTGCTGACCTCAGTGCCACATCACAGTGATTCTCAGCTGCAAGCTACTGCCCACTTATGTTTCTTGGATTAACAAGCCTGCCTGGCTTTTCTAGGGCAGGTTGTTATTCCTACTTATCTTTACCCTTAACTCCTTCAGCCCCACCGACCGAGAGCACTGCAGATCAACTTTGGTCTCTGTTAGGCAAATTTATTCACTCACAGGGTGAGAAGGTGAAAGTGAAATCTGTCAGTAGGTGAGTTTCTCAAACAGGAGACCCTTTTATTTGGTTATTTGTGAAGCAGTGGGTATCTTGGTGGCTGTGAAAATAACTCAGTCATATTTAAATAGCACTTCACATTCAGGATAGAAGACCATTTTCTTAACCTGAGGGTTGATCATTCCATGTCATTATTAAAACCAGTCGACAGTCTGTAAATAGGCTCTCCTGTGACCCATACCACAGCTTCATACAGGATTAAAATGATTCAGTGTTTGGCACAAACATTTATTTAATCACTTTCTCTCCATCTTCTCATTGTGTGAATGGAAAGAAAAATGTAAGAACATTGAAATGTGATGTTTTGAGATTATGTCACTTCAGCTTCTCTGTCTCTAGATCACATGTAAGCTGTTCAGCTGCTCAGTATGTCTTATGTAGCCTTAAAGTCTAGGCTCACTGCTCCCCAGCCTCTAACAGACCCTGTGAGAAATAGAAGCACAACTTTACACTCCATCTCAGCTGTTTTGAAAAACCAAGAAACAGTTGCAATAAAGAGAGAAAAAATGAGTTTAAAAGGAGAAAATAAATGGAATCTGTCAAACCAAATAGCAAGTGGGCTGGCTGGTTAGGTAAATAATTTTTATTGGCTTTTTCCAACTAACCTGCCCAAAGGATTTATTAGTCTTCTACTGTATCCTCAAATAAAGCGGCTAATCTAGTTCTAGTTTATGCTTTAGCCATTAATAATTTTGTACTTCCTAGAGAGCATTTATATTCTTTATTAATTTACCTAACCATAATTATGATCATTGTGGCTGTTTAATGAGAAGTTACTCAAGGCAAACCTGCTAGAATTCAAATTGCATTTTTATCATTCTTACAGAAAGAGCTTTTGGAACATTTGGTTCCTAACCCAAGGGCTTCACCCTGGCCAGAAAAACATTATGAGTAGGAGATAACTAGAATGGGCTGTGCCCTGACCCCACGCAAAAGAGAAACAGTGCCATGTCTTATTATTTGATTAGTATAATTAAGTTAGAGTGTAATCACTCTAACATGCACCATTTAGACTTGTACTGACATCTACACACTTCTCATCATACCAGAACCAGGGCAGATAAGAAGAGAGGAGGCAGAAAGCCACTTCATATCTCTCACCTCTCTGGTTTCTGCAGTAATGCAGATCAAAGCTTTTGGTTTTGAAGCTATAGTTGCACTTGCATCTCCACAGTCTATGGTAATGAGCCAAAAGTACATCTTTATGCAGCCCACTTCTGGGTTGCTCCATGGTTGTGAAAATGGGAAGTTTAAGTTACATAAAAAGATGTCTTCTTCACTTTTCTCATCATTCTTCTATGTGAATTTGTCAGTTTGCTGAAGAGCAGCAATATGTGGCTCTCAGTCTTCAAAGTCACTCCTTCATACTGTAGTTTTGTCCTTCCAAAGCTCTGAGCACCTGCTAACCTCCATCCACTCAGGAGATGTCACTGAATGAAATATCTTCCGTTGTTCATTAATCTAATATGTCATTAGTTTGAAATGGGCAGGAGAAAGTTTTCTCCATCCATTGATGCCACAGGAAGGGTTTCAATGAGCTAACACTTTGCAGAACAGGAATGACACTGCTGAAGACTACAGGGACAAATCTTTAAGGGACTTTGGCTGCCTCTTCTTATTTCTTTATAAAAACTTCTAAGTTGGCCAGCCTATTAGGAAAAAAATCTGACCTGGCTTCTCTAAATGCAGAGAAACCTTTTCAAACAACAACTTGAGGCATCTCTGTATGTGTCAGGTTCAATGCTTCATAAATAGATCTCAGAGAGGAAATTTTCCACTTATAAAAGTCATATTAATTTATATAAGATAATCAGATAGAATTAGTACAAGATTATGTTACTCTATGTAAGTTAAATACATATACAAGGGGTAATGGATTCAAACTTAAACAGGGGAAGTTTAGATTGGATATGAGGAAGAAATCCTTTACTGTAAGGGTGGTGAGGCACCAGAATGGGTTGCCCAGGGGAGTTGTGAATGCTCCATCGCTGGCGGTGCTCAAGGCCAGGTTGGACAGAGCCTTGGATGACATGGTTTAGTGTGAGGTGTCCCTGGCCATGGCAGGGGGGTTGGAACTAGATGATCTTAAGGTCCTTTCCAACCCTAGCTATTCTATGATTCTATACATTTGTTGCTGCTGTGAACAAGTTGGCCTTCTGGGCTTTGCCCATGCAAGACTTCTATGATTTTTTATTTTTCAGTCAGCTGAGCTTCTACTTTTTCCAGCTTTTTAACTTGAGTAAGTCCAGCAACAGCCTAAAGTGTTCCTACTCCTTCAGCAGTAACTTGTTATGCATATATTGTGGCCCCAAGATGTTTCTAAATACTCATTTTCATGCATTAAGTCTTACAGAATGATTTAAGTTTAAATTTAGACTTAAATTTAAATCTTAAATTTAGACCCTGGCTTGTAAATTCAGGTTTACAGCCCTTCCAAACCAGGGACCTGGCAGCATCATTCTGGACTTCCCTCACACAAAACCTCTGGGGTGTCAGGAGGGTTCTGCTCTGCTGGGATGTGAAAACACTGCCTGATCCCAGACCAAGGGGCTGAGAGGTGCTCTGGGATCCCAGTGTTTCCTCATAGCACTTCTCTGGGATCACAGTGTCTCATCAGCTGAGTGCTGGCACATTCTTCTGAGACACTTACAGAAGGCAGTCAGGCATTCAGCAGAGCCTAGAAAGGTCTTTGAAATTACTTAGGTGGAGTGAGCAGAACTAGACATGGAGAAAGTTGGAGAAAGGAACAGACAAGACCAAGGAAAGACAAATAAGGCAATAGACATTGAAAGCAAACAAACCGCAGTGCCTGATCCGGCTGCTTGCAATGAGATGCAGGATTTTGCTGCTTGCTCTGAACTCTTCAGTCAGGTGTGGTGTGCTGGTCCAGGCAAAAACACAGGCAAGAGAAATCACAGGACAGAAAGGGGAGAACAGCACACGTAGGATAGGAAAGTAAATTACTTGGCACAAGGAGAATGTTATGACAGGCCTTTTTGCCATTGTTTTCTTTTTTCTTTCAATAAAAGAAAAAAATATTAAGGATGCCAGCATTAAAACTGGAGAAAGGAGGTATTTCAATATAAAAAGTAAAGCACATGTAAAAACTGTAACAAAGACGTACAGTAGTTAGATTAATCAACACAGTACTACAAACTTGAACAGAACACTGCAATTTGCTTGTGCTCTTAACTGCTTAATTCTCATTCCATCTGTTTTAAAATCTCTGTAATATTTCAGACACCCTGATGAAATCAGCAACAATAAGGGCACAATCCTTTCTGCAAAATACTGCTTCCTTTCACGTGAGCTCTTTGCATGGAATTTGAGACATTTTTTAAAAATATACAAATGACTATTAGCAAAAAAAGTGACAACATGCATTCTATAACTGCCGGTTTTTGCTAATTGCAAACAAAAGTTATTGTTTCCTAATTAAAACTACACAGCACCTTGCAAACTATCTGTGATCTGAAGACAGCCATAAATTGCTAGCTGTTAAAGCACTCAGACTCCACATGTATTTACTCTACAGGGGAGAGAACGCTGGATGAGTAGGAGAGAAATCCCAGGACATCTGATAGCCAGCAAGAGACAGAGAGAAAGAGAGAGAACAAGGCAGCTCTTATCTAGAAAAAGAAATAGCAGCTGACACAGCTGGGGGCAGGCTTATATTATTTTATTTCCAGTGTATGAATGATGTGCTTAGCAAACATTTCTTGAGATTTGAGGGCTCTGTCTGCCAGCCACCACAATCAGGATGAGCATGGGTACCCACAACCTCCCTCTCCATCTCAAGGTTATTAGAGAAATGAAGACGTAGGCATGGATTTAATGCCACTGGAGCCTGTACAGTCCTCTGGACTGAATTGTACCTAGTCACAGTGAGACCTCAAATCTTTTGCTCAGGGAGAGCCATTAAACTTCATTAGCTTGCAGTCCCTGCCAGCTTCCACTGAAGTCAGAGCCATGACCTCTCCCCAGAGACATCCAAACCCTGATGCAGGTAAGCAGCAGGTAGTGCAGCATAGCTGTGGTCTAAGCTTCTGGCTGGACTATTGCTGCAGTTTGAATGATTCACATCTGGAAACACTGCAGACAGGACACAGCGAGTCTCAACAGCAGGCACTGCAGCAGGGCAATACCACTGCTTCAAGCTGTCTCATCATATTTACTATCCTTCGCATAATTGCTGCCTGGAATGACAAAGTCAAAATTCCTTCTGGAGATGCCATGCCATGTCTGGGGCTAGCATGGCTGAGAAAGACCAGGAGCCTTCCCAGACCTGCAGTGATGCCTGTATAAGTGCATCAGCCAACCGACAAGCCACCACCTGCCCATGCCCCGGCCTCTCATGGCATAGCAGGTTTTAATGCATAAAATCAATGACAGACAGACACATGCCCCCTGGAAGAGGCCAGGTTTGAAGTTTGACAGCCATGAGCATGGCTGAAGAATGAAGCAAAAGGACAACAATAATGTCATTCAGGTAGCTGCAGTATGAATTTCCATTTTGCAAAAAACAGCCGCAGAAGCACTTGACTGATGAGAAAAGGACAAGAAAGATGTTTTTACTTCTCCAAAGTGTATGGTTTTTTTATTTGTCATCCAACTCGGAATAACTGCTTGATCTTCTGTTTTTCGAGGAGCTTATGAGCCTTACCGGGACAGTGATGGGCACTTGTTGTGGTTGGATAACAGCTTCTGACACAAGTAGGGAGAAAACCTGGCATGCAGTGTTAGGAATAGTATTGCACACTGTCTCTTCTGAGGGGAAAAAAATAGTAGTAATCCAAAATGCTGCTTGGACAGCAGGATACTCGAAATGAAAATTCACATCGTGTCTTCTTTTCCTTTAGATGGAATATAACACCAGAATAGAAAAGAAAAATTTGATATGGGATATAAGTGAAAGCAAGAGCAGTCCTTGGTCTCTGGCAATATGCTGTGGCAATATATCGGTGACAGGGAAGGATTAGTTTATGGGAGAGAGCATGCAATATGAATCCTGCTGCACCAAGAGGGCTTTTCTGTTGTACTTAAAGGGAAGAGCAGACTTTTGCCTATGGCACATCAGGTTGACAGGCACCAGAGTGTTCCTCAGGCACTGCTCACAGTTCACAGCAGAACTGACAAAATGGAAACCAATGTTTTTCTTTATATTATACTATGGATCTTTTTATTATCAGGATTTTGGCAAGAACCTTCTGCAAAGGCCAGAACTGCAGTGGAAGGCCAAAAGGGCATCTTTATAGGAGCAGTATATAGGAAATATTTAAACATAAGCAAATGTTTATACATAAGAACTGTCATGACACTTCTCATTTCTGACTCAAATGCAGAAAACACTGACCGACAGGATGAAGGGTTCTTAAAAAAAAGGCAAACATTTTCCAGGAATATCTACATTATATGCTCTTTCCCCTCTTCTGGGAAAGAAGAAACACACCAGGGACTCATAGACTCATAAAAATAAAGATTATCCTACTTAAGTATGTTGGAGGCACCCTTTCCAAGAAGCTAGGAGGTAATGGACAGTATCTGGAATTTAGATAGTATCCATTAACATTAGAGATAAAAGGTCTAGAAGGAAGGGGAAGCTTCAGTCAGATATTCAGCTTCTTGACTGGGTAACATTGATCCCCTCCCCCTTTTCTTTTATTGAGAATACACTTTTTGTGGTTTAAGCCCAGCCGTAACTCAAAAAAACCAAACAGTCTCTCTCTCACTCCTCCCCTTCCCCCCCCCCACCCCCACCCCCGGAGGGATGGGGAGGAGAATCAAAAGAATGTAACTCCCACGGGTTGAGATAAGAACAGTCCAGTAACTAAGGTATAACACAAACCACTGCTGCTACCACCAATAATAATAATAATGATAAGGGAATTAACAAGGGAACAGAATACAACCACTCACCACCCACCAACCAATACCCAGCCTGACCCAAGCAGTGATCTAACCCCTCCGGGTAACTGTCCCCAGTTTATATACTGGGCATGACGTGCTGTGGTATAGAATACCTCTTTGGCTAGTTTGGGTCAGGTGTCCTGTCTCTGCTTCCTCCCGGCTTCCCCTCCTCCCTAGCAGAGCATGAGACTCAGAAAGTCCTTGGTCAGACTAAACATTACTGAGCAGCGGCTAAAACCATCAGTGTTATCAGCGCTGTTCCCAGGCTGAAAGTCAAAAACACAGCACTGCACCAGCTAGTAAGAAGGAGAAAAATGACTGCTATTGATGAACCCAGGACAACACTCTTTAATGACTGCAGCTTTTCCTCACAGCTTTTTCCCCTGCCTATTTCAGTGTGCACGATGTCTGGTGCACTGTAATTTTGTAATCATTTCAATCATATTTTTGCTTAAATTGTGGGTTTATGGACCCATCTCAGGTACAGGACTCATCCTGGATAAACCTCAGTGCCATCTTCTCTGATGTTTTTAATCCCAGCATCAGTGCTGCTTGAGCTTCTGCTGCTCCTGTGTAAGTGCACACTCAGGAACATCCTTCTCTCCAGACAGTCTGAAATTCCTGTGCAATGTTGTATTTACCTTTCTCTGAGCAGAGGTGACCAAGCACAGATTGTCAGGAGCAGGTGAAGAAGCCGTAGCCTGTCTTGCTACTCAGCTTGTGCAGCATCTGCTCCTGTACTACAGCGGATGGTCACAATCGCACAGAGGCTGCTCCTGTAGACACATGCTTGTGTGTTGGAGTCTACAGTGATTCAGGCACTTGCTTTCATACATGAGCTTAGTGAATTAGTTAAGTTTATTTAAATGAAGCATGCCAAGTAAATCTACCAGCTTCAGTAAGTCTGAATGGTAATAGTGCTTTCCCCTTATTCCCCTGACTTATTAGTAAAGATTCACACAATTTGCTGAGAATATCAGCTTGAGGTCCACAGGTACGGTGTGGGGAGTTTCAGCCTGGATGGAAATTTTCCACAGCTACAAGCATCCGAAGTGGTGTTTATGGTGAAACAGAATTTTCAGCAATATAACTAAGGTACTGGTACAATTATGCAGCCTGGAGACAACCATTCACAACTGGGGCAGTGTTTTAGGTGTATCTTTCTCAGCCTTAGATAATTCTATCTGTGGCTCAAAATTAGGAGTCCTACTTGCATGATCAATCCCTTAAGCCAGGTAGCATCTGTGGGCAGATACACGAGACAGAAAGGGAGGTAAAGGATATTTACTTCATAATGTATCCTGATCATCACTGCGGGACCGATTCTGAAAGATGAAGATATTGTAGAGAGGGGTTGGGGAAGCCCATGGGAGGAGCAGAGCCTCATTTGACACAGGGAGCAGCAGCCACAATTTCCTAATTTGGATTGAGTTACTGCTGTGACGCTTGAGCCGCTCTGTTCCCTGAGGTGCAGGTGATATTTGTATGGATGCAGATTTTAACCTTTTTAATCTTTACTTTGTTTCCATTTTCAAAAGGCCACAAGATTATTTGTATGATTAGTCAACTTGGATAGAACAAAGAGCAGGCACGCACCAGACAGCAAGGATGAGCTAAGAGTTATCCGAGGGCCATTTCTGCCTTCCTGTAACATTGTATGGTAGCAGAATATGGAAAAGGGAGGTGCAAGGAAACATTTCATTCTGACAAGACTTCTACATTGTGCAACACTGAATTTTCCTTTGCAAGCTAGTAAAGACAAATACTTTGCCCCTAACCTTCCTCTTTGTCTCCTTGGTGCTAATTTCAAGAAAGCAAGCTCCCCTGTGAATGCTTTCCTGACACCGAGATGGACAGAGCCATGGTCATACCCGTACTGTTATAACGGCAGGTCTGTAAAGGGGAGCTGACTTTCCTGTAAGGTTCAGAGTTTCTGCGTCTCTCCCATTATGAAAGACACATACCTTGTAGGGTATGTGTTGCTATTACTCTCCATTATCTCTCAGGCTTTTTGGCAGCATTTTACTCTTTTAAGTCTCCTGTTTAAGAACTGTATCTCTCTACCAACAGTAAGTAACCCGAACACTTGATTCCTATACAGCACCTCCGATGCAATATCTCCTACCTAATAGTTTTCCCTAAATTCCATTATCCACTTGATTCCATTTTCCCATTTTGTTGTATCTGCATCTCAGATACTTGTCAGGGGATGGGATTGTCATTCTCTGCCCTTGCACCATGAAGTGAGGGCTGTTTTCCTCGCTTCTTGTGTGCCGTCATTAGAAAAGCTTTCCAAAACAGTAGGAACAGTTCATATATGCTTTCAGTAGGCAGGTTAAAAACCACTAGATTGATGTGCACACTCTGCCTTAGAAACACAGGAGCTCATTGGTGGGTGGGATTACAAGTAAAGCACACACATTTGATGGAGGGGCAAAGAAAATAATCCAAGGCACGTTAGTGTTCTTTCTGATCTGTAGGACTCAGACATGTATACTACCTTTCATGAATTAAGCACCTACGGAGCTATAGCTGCAACCCTGCTCTGCCTTTTTTGGTATCCTTTAAAATGTATCTACCTGTGCTGCAGTTGAGATCTGTCACTCAGACTTGCTGCAATGAGCAAAATGGCCAAAAAGAAGTGGGGACCAACACATCATGTTTTGTACAACTATGAGATGTGAGATCTTTGTCATTACTCCTCAGTGTCAATGAGTAAGTAAATGTGACTGCACTAGACCCAGATGAAAAGACCCACAAAATCCAGGACATACAAGAAGCTCAAGATTCAGTGGCATCTATTCATATGCTGACAGCTCTTCCAAACCTTCAGTTTCTTTTCTAAGTGACAGGCAGCTAAAAATGAAGTATATGTATTAAAACAAAAGGATGCTTGAATCTGAGGCTCCCAGAGCAGTGATGAAACTGTTGAAGAGAAGACCATTAAGCTAGTCCAAAGGAAGGTCTTTGATGGAACTTCTGCAGGAACTGTGGTTGGTTTTTGTTATTTTGTTTTATTTTTTTCTTTAAATATCAAGTAATTCCTACAGAGGTTTTACCAATGAAAATATGAAACCAAAGGCTGTCAAAACAGGAGTGAGAATGCATAACCCTAAATCACTTCTGTTTGGCTGATAAGTGGAACAGCAGGATTTCTACCCTTCCTTTTTTTACACAACTCATAACTTTGTACAGTGATTTAAATGCAGAGCTAATGCTACCTCTGCCAGGATGTGGAGTGATGGAGATGGATAACAGAATGATGAAGTGTTGATTCACTGGAGGTTTTTTACAATCTTGAACACCCAGCAAAATGGTCCTATTGAGTAATAGCACCAAGCATTCCTCAATCCATATTCATTTAATTGTAAAGTTGACAGTTCTGTTTGCATGCGCTGTAGTGCAAAGCCAGAATATACACCAGCCAAGAAATTCTGGTCTCTTGCATGGAGCAGAATAGAGAAACAAAGTTCCAGATTCCTACTGGCTTTATGTCTTTTGTTTTCAATGATGAATGAGTTTGAGCATTGGCTAAAAAATATTGAACTTGCAGACGTTGTTTATTTTAGCTTTCTATTAACTGTTATAAACTTGACAAAACACATCTCATGTAACAGCTGCTCATTCTTAACATTAAATGTAACAATATCCAAAGGGCTTTTTTTTCTTTATCACCTCTCACTGAACTCACAGTATCAGGTTAGAAACAGGGCTGCTAGCAAATGACAGTCATTGTCACATACAGTAAGGTATATGTAACACACAGCACAGAAATGATGCTTCTGCTCTGTAATTCTCCGTGTATATACAGCAATGAGTCCTGCTTCAGCCTGTCCCAGTGAGGATACACAATCTTTGGCTGAATACATAGTGACAGTCCCTGCAATTTAATTTCTTTGGCTGTGGATCAGATTTCAGGGGAGAATTGAGGAACCTCTAATAAACACAGACAATAGGAACAGCTTTACTCAGCCAGAAAAGTCCACCAGGTTCAGTGTCTCGTGTCCAAGTAGTGGGCAGAGGCAAATGCCTGAAATATTAGAGTACCAAAATAAAAGGAAGCCCATGCAATATGTTCTGTCAGCTGTTGGCAGCCTGCAATTGCTTGAAGCTCCAGGACTATCAGACTGGTTTTACTTGGTGTATCTCTCTCATGATCTTGCTCCACTTTCAATATAAGTTCCTTCTATTTCTCCTACTACTTGATTAACACAGAACCAACTTGTAGGCTTGTCTTGCACCTAGCTCTTATTAACATCATCTGATGCCTCCTCATGCCTTATAAGGACAGAAAAGAGTCAGTCCATCCCTATCCATTCATCTTTCACCAAGCCTCTTGCATTTTTAAAGACCTCTGTCATGTTGCCCTTCAGCTGTCTGTTTTCCAGGTTGATGAGTGCTTGCTCACTTAGCTGGTCTTCACGCAGAAGCTGCGTTGATGACCCTCCTCTCAACCCCTTCCAGTCCCACTGCAATTCTGATATGGTGGAAGGCAAGATCAGAACAACACAGAACAGTAAAGACATATGTGAACCATGATCACATGGTGCGGTTCTCCCTCCCTTGTCCCCTCTG
The DNA here is from genome assembly GCA_028858755.1 of Ara ararauna. NCBI lineage: Eukaryota > Metazoa > Chordata > Aves > Psittaciformes > Psittacidae > Ara > Ara ararauna. The sequence goes on from CM054379.1 coordinate 50,419,967, forward strand.
TAACCTAGCTGTGATTTAGGACATATTTCAAAATCTTCCATCCTATGATTCTCTCCCTAGTTCTGTCACCATAATCACAGCATGCAAAGCAGTGGATGTTTCTACTTGAAGTGCTGCTTCTTCCAGCACAAATACTGTCAGCCCTTGATAATGTGGCTGCAGCAAGGACTCCATCTTAGTGTCTGAGGACAGCGCACTTTCAGGCTCAAGTCATGCTACTGCTCTATAAATAGCATTTCCACACTTCAGCAGCTTAACAGTATGCAGGCCAAACAGAGTTCATAAGCATCTAAGTCACCTCCTTATGAAGCCACTCCTGATTTTCCTTCTCAAAATGCACCATAATAAAAAGATTTTACAGCTGTTTTCTGGAAACTAGTCATGGCATAGATGTTCTAAGCTTCAGAGGGAAATTCAAGCCCACTGCTCAGAGCTGCCTCAAGTGGGTTTGCTATTCAGGGCCATATAGCAGTTAAGTATCTCTTTCTGGCAATGTAAAGCTACCTCTTTCCCTTGACTGTACCAAGGTCTGGCAGCTCACTCTTCTCAGCTATGCACTGGATGCCAAAGTCCATGTCAGGCTACCAGGAAGCCAAGCAAAGTGGCTCCCTCCACCCAGACCGCGGCGTTTCCTCAGCCACAGTGGGAAGTTCAAGCAAGCCGAGCCCTGAACATTTGTAAGCAGCAGTGCCCTGTTGTCATCCTGCCATAAACTGCCTGTAAAGCATTTCATATAAAAAATGAATGATGGTGTTAGTGCTCTGCATGAGCAATTTTGTGGACTCAGCTCTCTAATAAATCACCCACATGCAGGGGGAGGGCAATGTTCAGGATGTGGGGGAAGGTTTCCAGGCTGTGGAGAGAATGAGGTTTTCTGAGGTATTAAAAAGCACACAATCCCTTTCTGGGAATGAAAGAGAAGGAAGGTGGAAAACAGGAAAAATAATTATTGGCTCTACATCTCTTTGATAAAGGAGGAGATTTTCTATATTTCAGCCATACTTGCGTTAATTAGAAACACATTGGTAGAAAGGGAATTGAAGTACGTTTGGAACTAACCAGTCAATGTAGGCATCATAGCATGAAATCATGTTACAAGGCCAAAAATATGTTTTGCTAACCATCCATTAAATCTTAATCTCAAGTTTTGCAAGCCATTAAAATTGCAAAGTAACTTTTCACTACAGCCAAGTAAATCAGGAGCAGCACAGCTTCTGTGCTTGCAGAAGAAAACCTACGAGACGCAATCAGCTCAGAAATGAACATAAACCTCTGTTCACTTTTCAGGTTTCATATTTGTAATTTTATACAAATACGAATATAGCTCTATAATGAATATAAATATATAAATTAATATAGCAGCAATAAATGCTGGTTTCAGTTTTACAGGATGTATTTATTAATTCATCTCAACAGGCCTCAGACCTGACTTGAAGTAACAATTCCTCAGACTGAAATAACTCAATTTTCCAGCTTTCCTAAACTTTTTTCTCCCTTCTGAGATTACTGGTGTTACCTTAGTGCAGATGGACGAGACAGCTGGCAAAAAATGAAATGTTGGTTCTTACCAGCTCTTGAGTCAATGGAAAATATTCTGGCCTTTGAATGAAAATTCAGCCACTGAGATACTGAGCAATTTCTGCCTTTGCATTTGCGAAGAATCAGCAGAACTGGGCACCATCAGCTTACAAATCATACAAGATTATTTCTTTTTAAAAGGTACCTAGTACCTACATCTGGATGTATGTGAGAGGCTGAATTTTTCCAGGCTCTGTACATCCAGCAGCTTCTGAAGAGCTGGAGAGAGGGGGTGTCTAACTTTTTAGACACCCATTTTTGACAGCCTTTGCCAAGAATGTGTTTCACACCCACCACCATCGCCTTCAGTTAGCAAAGTGTGAGAACCTGACATGTAAATGACAACAGAGCCAAGCTATGGCTGAAGTCGTTCCTTTAATTCACTGACATTTCTGGGACAGTGAAACTAAAAATGTCTGAACATTCAGACGAAGAGCTTTTGTTTGGACACTAATAGTTCCCCTTGTTCCGCTTATGCAGTTGTCATCATTTATTCTGATTCCCAACCCAGCAGTTTAGGGTGTCAAGCAGATACCAGGATGATGAGCCTCATGAAGGCTGCCCTTTTTTCTGCTTTTGACATAAAAAGAAACATATGCACTGGCTGAAGCCCCTCCAGTGCTCACCTCCCCAAACCAGACACTTATATATCTTGATGCTATCCTGAAAAGGCCATCAGCTTTTTGTGGTAAGCCCGTCAATGCAGAGAGGGGAGATGAAAATCAGGATGCCTGAGCATTCCCTCTGCCAGAAGCCTCTCTCCCTTGCTGCTTGCAGCACTCACAAGTCTTTGCTGCAGCAAAGTCTGAGTCATCTGTCACTCCACTCGCTGCTGCACGTGAAAATAAGCTGACCTTTCTTTGGGGTTCAGGTCTCATGATCCTACAAAGTTAACTGAAGAAGAGAAAACCCAAACTCCAAACTGCAGATGTGAGGTCCCTCCCAAAATCCAGTTGTATTGCCTTGCATATATATGTAACAGTTCCAAGACTTCCATGCAAAATGAGAGTATTATAGGAAACACTTCTAGAAATGTATGACTTGCAGAAGAAAAGGAAAAAAGAACCCAAAGATGTAATTTGTGTTATATTTTAAATCTTATGCTACAGGCCCAGTGAATTAGGTGGGCAGGTTGTAATTGGAGATTCTGTTTTGTTTGGAGAAGGTGGGAAGTTTACCATTTACTTTCTTAAACATGGAAATCATGTAGTTATGGATTCTGTGCAGGAATACTTTTTCCTGTCCTTTGAGTTTATCCTGGTGATGCTAAACAAGGAAGCTAGTTGCTCTTTTTTCTTGAATGCCAGAGCCACTTTCTACCAACACTCTCCAGCTTAAAAGCCTGGGCTTCTGGATTTGCAAAGCCTTTCAGTTCCTCATATTCCTTGCAATTTCTATTGATAATGCTATGTGCTTTACCCTGGACTAGTACATTTTATTTAAGGTCTGTCCTCACCCTGCACATAAATTCTCTCCCTCCCTTGCTGAAACAGATGTCCCACTGCTCAGCTCCCCGCTACCCAGGTCCAGTCTCTCAGAGCACATTCAGTCTGTACCTGCAGCATGACAAGGACGCAGAGAGCTTTCTTGGGCACCTACAGCCCTGCAACTGCCCAGCCTCATGCAGTGCCTGTGGTGCACCGTGAGTGACGAGTGGGATGGGACACCCAGAGGGAGTCCCACATGCCATGGCCAACCAGCTGATATCCCCAGCCAAGCCAGGCACTCTAATGCTACCTTGCATATCAGCTTTGTCAGCTGTAGTCACAACCTTTTGCCCCTCATCCCACAATCAGGGAATACTTGTGAAGCAAAAACTCAAGAAATTAGAGCAAAATGGTATCTCTTACTGAAGACGCTTTACTGCAGCTTTAATGTGCAATACACAGTTTAAGATAAGAGAGAATTCTTTGTCCCAGTCACTTGAACATGAACAGTGTGAAAACTAAAAATATTCCCAGATATGCCGCAAGCCCAGGGTAAATCAGAGGCAGGTTGACCCATGTGGTCCAGATGGCTCTGCACCAGTACTGCCTGTCACCCAAAAGACCTCACACTTCCCCGCTTGTGTTACACAGCTGCAGAAGCAGCTCTGTGGCTTTCTCAAAGATAGCTTAATCTTAATTGTCAAGGAGCACAGAACTTAATTTTCCTAAATATATTTGTGAGGTAAGACTCAGCTATTCATTAAGTGTTGGATGCACCTTTTAGCCCAAGTTCACACCAACTGTTAGTAATTTAGTATGCATCTCTGCTCCCACTAAAAAATCTCATATATTTATTAGCAATTTTGGATCTTTTTCAATGGGGGGCAGAAATATTTAGCTCAATACGCATGCGAGAGATCCAATAAAGGTGTCGTATATGAAATTCTTAAGGCAGTATGCTTGTCATGTCACAAGCACTAACAGAATTGACTTCAAACTGAACAGTTTATGCTATTTCATTTTGTATGCCATGCCACGCCACGCCACATTGGCATGTGCATGACTAGCAACTCAGAAGACCTTCAGAAACTTTATAAAAAGCATGTTCCCAGCTGCATCTGGGAGGCTGTGGTGGGGAATTAGAGGCAGTAGAAGAAGCAGGATATGGGGTCTGGGTTAAGAGTCTACAGGGATAAAGAAATGTATTTTAATTTGCATTACTGAAGAACATGGCCCTTATTGTTGCTCTGTCACTGAGTGAGAGGGTAGCTTGCAGACAACCTCCAGGGAATGCACATGAGAATTACAGGGGGAGTGTGTGTATTTAGAAAGTGACCTGGAAAAACATAATTCATGGTTTCTGTTGCCCTGAAAGTGAACTGAACCAATGTAAATGCTTGTCCTCCCTTCCTTACTGAAGATCAAGTGAATACCTGGCTCATACAGGCTGTTTTGCAGATCTGTATAGTTGCACAGTTCCATTTAAAAGCTCCAGACTTATTACTCGCTCATGCAAACCCCTTAAACAGCCTTGAGACAACAGCTTCGTAGTTGAGTCATGAACTTTCATATTCGTTGCCATTTTTGCCAAAGCAGTACTAGTTAAAGCTCCCTGACAGGTTCTAGCACCCTGCCTTTGGTGAAGGGTGTCAAAGATGTGCCCTGTTCCAGAGGATGGCTGCAGTCTGCACTAGACTGCTCCAGGAGTTCCCCAGTTAACACTGGCTGACCAGTCTGAGGATTGTGCTTCTCAGATTGCACACACAACACTTGCAAATGATGTTGAAAGATGCAAAATAATGAGTTTATTCTGCCAGGGGAAAATCTTAGACATTTAACTGGAATATTGGAAACAATAACTAAAGAAAAACAAGAATACAAAGAAAAAGGGATGAGGAAATAAAAGAACTCTGCAGCGTATGCCATTAAAAATTGGCCATTTCAAGTTTCATCTTCTATCTTCGTCTTGTTAAAGGTGTCTGCTCTTTTTTGAGCATAAGGAGAGACAGGCAGCAGATGCAGACCCAGGGGCTCTAGTTTTGTCTCCTGTCCCTTTCCAGCTTGGAATACTCTGTGCTAGTTATCCTTTCATTATGAATGCCACCCTTAATCCTTCTGACTCGGTACAAGAGCACTATATAGTAAAGAGAGAGTAGATTCCCATCCAGTAGAAATTAACCTTTCGTTTGCTTCTCCTACTTGGCATATCTTCATTGTTTGCTTGTGTTTTTCTGCTGCAGCTTTTGAACAACGTTGTGCAAAACCTCAATGAGAAAAAATGAGGAAAAAAACAATTTATCATCATTTTAGCAGGCTCAAAATATTATTGCCAAAATAATAGCATCTGGTGCATACATGCATACAAAGCGTAGATTTTTCCAGTCTGAAAACTTATTTATCCACTAGGTTAACAGTGATGGAAATTCAGAAGTTATGATCAAGATCTGCATTTCAAGTTTAATACACGGGTAGTTATATTGAAGATAATGTGATTTGTGATAAAAAATTGAGCGAATTTATAAGGAATAAATCATGCCAGAAATATGACTATTGTACTTGATGGAATTATGAAAATAAATGAAAAATAGGAATAAGGTAGATAGGTTATTTTGATTTTGCAAAGCATGTAAAAAAATGGTATGAAATCTACAAAAAGATTACATCAGGATTGGATAGAAGATGAACAAATGGTTTGCAAAGAGATTAAAAAATGTAACAAGGGATAACAAATATTTTTCACGATAAAGCATCAACAGCTGTGTGATAAGATACAGAAAAAATTACTGTAGAGTATGAGAATATTTCCAAGAAAGCTCGAGTCCTTTAAAAGTCTAGATGTTGATCCCCTTTAGGGAGCAAAACCAAAGTAAATCTCAAGGGACACTTTCAAATCCATCAGCAGAACAATCACGTTTCAAATCCAATGGGTTCAGAGGTGACTCTGAGAAAAGAGAAAGTCAGTTTAATTTCCTACTCACTTGGACACTTCTGTAAATGTTACTAATGCCTTGTAAGGAATTTTTGTTGGTGATTCAGAAAATGTACTACTTGTATAGGTGGTGCTAATATGAGAGGCTAGCAAAAATCATGCAATGCTGAGATGACAATATAATGAGGATCAGAAAGATAACAGCATAAGTATTAACCAAATGAAATCTACCTAGGAAAAACAAATACATCACTTAAAGCAGCAAGATAAAAAATAACAAAGCATACACTGAGCTGAAAGAAGAAAGGACTAAAGCAGGAAAGTACAGGTGTGAGCTGGGGCCATGCATGCAGTTACACCCAGCTTGGGGTGGGCTGGGACTATGCAAACAAGCTATCCAGTTCTGAAAATCAGTATTTGAATGGTATCTGCAAGCACACCAAAGCCCTGGAAAGAGCAACAGAGAAAAGAATTTTAAAAGATTAAATATAAGCTATATAAGAGGAGCCAAAACCTAAGGTGGTGTCCATTGAATAGTAGAGGGTCTCTATATCCACCAGCCAACCACCTAACCCAGTTTACATCTTGAAGGAACAAGCTCCCTTCTCACATTTTTTTAAAAATACTTTTATGTCCAGGCTACAAAGAATTTCCTTATATCACTTTAGAATTGTTGTAATGCTTTTACTTGCATTTCTTATGCATAATGAGGGCATGCAGAAAAAAACTAAATAGTAAAATGGATGAGAAAAAGTTGACTAAATCTTCCCAAAGTCAAGGCAGGCTTCATCTGAGAAGAGGGCAAGGTTCTCACTCTATTTTTACTTGAGTTGGAAACATCTGTTCACCCTTAATCGTGATACTGATAAAAACAGGCAAGCATGACCTGTTGAACACAATTGGCCCTGTAATATTTTCCAGGTCACACAATTAGTAATATATCAAACAATGGAATATTGGTGAATGAAGAGGAAATGTGAACAGTATTTCCACACAGTAGGTGACTGCCTAAGGCAGATTTGGTTTACTGAACTGATAGGATGACACTTGTCTAAACTTGTTCACAATTAGAGTAACTTCTACCCAGATCATCAGAAAAATGTCCTGTTTAAGACAAAGAGTGCCCCTAAGGCATGGATATAAAAATAATGGATATTATTGGCTAGCCTGCTGTCATGGGGTTTGGAGCTAAGTTAGGATCTTTCCAGCACAGGGAGGACTATTTTCAGATAGAGGCAACAGGCTGTTTCATATTCATAATTGCACAGATGTGAAGAGAATGGAGAACCTTGGCAGCAGCAGAAGAGGATTAGACTGGGGAAACTGAAGAAGCCCAAGTCTGAAAGGTCAGATAATCTGTACAGGACACCTGGTGAGTACAAGACTCAGCAGGGGTCTTACCAATTCCATCTTGAAAATTTCTTATTTCTTTCAGTTCTACTCATCTTGAAATCCATGTAGCCACACTTTTCAATGCAGAAAGAGAGGACGTAATATAGTACAGTATTAAGTATACTATATTGGCTCTACAACGATGATGATTAGCGTTTCTAGACAGTAAAATATGAGCTGGAAGAACTACATGACATGTTTTTTTCTCCCACATATCAATACTTAAAAACACTCAAATCATTTTTCTCAAGTCCCATTTCAGCCCCTGGATGCAAACATCTTACATAATGTGTAATGAGCCCAAGAGCAGGGGAACCTTTTGCTCACCCCAGTGATCACTGTCCCTCTAAATGTTGTACCTCAGAGTGCCACCAACTGCTGCAGCACACCACAGACACAATTTGCCTTCCTGTGTGACAGGAACCATCTTCAAAGACAAGCTGATGTCACGTCTTTTTTTCCCTCCACTGGTAAAAGACATGACCTTAAGTATCAGTCTCACTGCCCTCACTAAACTAACCAGGCCACTAAATATCCTCTTCTGCTCCCTACCACTTTGTAAATTGCTGGTCATTCTCTGCAGAGATTAGGAAAGCTATGGATGCAGCAAGCAAGGTACCTTTACCTATAGCGAGTGTCATGAATCTCACTTGAGACCTACTTGAAGCTTTAATCAGCACTTTGGTGGATAATGAGAGTAATTTTTCTCCATCTCTGTGAAACGTGGGAAAACAGGGCTTTCCAGAATTTGGTTTCCATTGAAAACATTCATGTGTTTTCAGCTAATGGAGAAAGTGGTTCTTGGATGAATAAAGGGGAGATTGAGGTGTCCTGAATCATATACCACATATATAAGTTGCACAGGTATTTCTCAGCCAGATATTTTAAATATCTCAGTGTTCAAATGAATAATGCATGCATTGTAGTTACTCATCAGGTTTTCTTGAACAGTGAGATGAGCCATGCAATAACTTTAATAACTTCTCAAATGTCCATTAGCAAAGGAAAAGTAGACTGCGGGTATTCTAATGGCTTTGCCAGTTGGTTTTTTCCGGTACATAAAAATCCTCAGTATTGTTTCGGAAAATTCTTAAAGTAAGATTATTAATAAAAATAATCACTAGGAAAGAGACTTAGACTTGGAAAGTGAACCTATATTTTTACTACCAAATTCAGTGTGCCGTTTTCCAGTTCTTGATGTTCTACGGCGTAACGTGGCCTGTATCTACTCTGCCACCTCCAAAACTAGGTGAGTGTATCTACCATTCCTGTTGGGAATGATCATTGGACCATGCTGATTCACCATACATGTAACATGACAGTATATACTCTTTGTAAGAGGAAAATACAATGTAATAATTATCTGTACCAAAATACTTTTTCTTTTTTTTTGGTTGTATAAATAGAATCATTAACAATAGTTAAACTACATTAATTCCTCAGTGACAAATGGCATATTTCTATGCTAAAACACTGCCTTATTCTTTTATTTACTCTCCTCCCAAGTCTTCATATATTTCTTTTAGGTCAAATATTTCCTAAGGTTCCACTACTAATATATAGGAGTTCAATAAGGAAAATTGCTAAAGGATGATTCATATGAACCAAACACTTATAAATCCTACTCTTAATGCCAATATGTATAACAAGATCTTACACATTTTATGGAGATACTGAGTTGTAGACATGTGCATAACTGTGATGGCAGCATTCACATTAAGACAGAGAATGTAAGTAAGTAATATTTTATAGATCCAAGGGATACATTAAATACTCTTGGCTTATTTCTCAAGCAGCTGTTAATAAGAAGTACTTAACTTGTTAATTAAAAATTTGCCACTAATTACAGCTGCAGCTTCCTACTCAGCACGACTGAAATGGCAACTGATAATTAATAATTTGAATGTGAAAACAACTGCCACGGTCATTCAGGAACACAGAAGGGGGCAAGGCTACTGCTGCTGATGTTTCTGCATTAGCCTTGGTGAAAAAAGTGAGTGACTGTGCTTCTTGGCAAATTCCCCATCTCCTGCACCTGCTTGGGCAACTTGGAAAGTTTAAATACACAACAGCACTAGACCCTTTTTAAACAAGCACAAAACAGCACAAGACAATGTTATTTAATTTTAATGAAATTGCATATGGGCAAATCTTCTACTAGTTTATTGTATACTGGGGCAAAGATATGCTCTTCAAACTCAACCTAATGATGTGATTAGAAGAGGCCACTGAAAAAGAACTGATTGATTACCAGGCAGTAATCAAAATATCATATGCATTTCACATGACATCACATCCTCATTCATGAAGTCTGACACATGCCACATGGAGATGGGGGGGGGGGGGTGTTTAAAAAAAAAACAAAACAAACAAAAAAACCCAAATAAAATATTTTTTTAAAAAGCCAAACCCTACCCAAAAACCAGCGAAGATTTAAACACCAAAACTGCTGGTCTTCTATATGTTATCAAAGATGGGGGGGCAAGGTTCCTTTGGAGATAATGGGAAACACTGCTGCCTTCGGAAAACTCAGAGCACAGGAGACCACATGAGAAGCTCTGTGTCTTCCATGCTAGCAAATGCAGAGGCATGGGAGTGTTCATAACATGCTTTCTTGAATTAAACAAAACCTTTTTTTAAGAGTTTTTGAAGCATGTGGGTTTTGTCTTCAGAGTGGACTGTGTTAAGGCTAAAGATGCCCATGTGAAATGTTTTGAGGACAACCAGCTTTTACTAACACTTTGAAAGAGATATTTGAGCAGTGTTTTCTCACCAGTTTTGGGTAGCTTTATCAAATTTGCTAGCTTTAAGGAGCCCCATGCAAAATTAACTTTCTTTTGCTTCTTTTTTCCTTGTTTAGGTCGCTTGGATGGAATTGTATTCTCTATAAAATGCATTGAATGCTGCTATTTCTAAACAGGGCAAGAGAATTTATGGAAAAAATCTCTTCTGCAGGTGCAAGAAGATAACTGGCAGTTGGTTTAACAGATTAGCAGAAAAGCACATTGCAGTGAGAGAACAACCTTAAAAAGCTGTCCTTGTTCTGCCAAAAAGGAGGCTGGACGTCAAAAGAGTCAAAGGCCAAGACTGGAAAAGCAATTAATCCTTGACAGTTACTTTTCAGGAATAGCATATTCCCTGATGTCACTACCTTTGCATTTGGGTTGGTTTCAAAAAAGATTCGGTATTATTATCATACATTATCAGTCTTGGAAAATGCTAAAACAAGGTCTGAGCTGCAGAACATGTGCCTGGTTCCATTTTGTAGAAGAAACTCTTCTGGACATCCACAGTCTGCCCCATCTTAGACCAAGGGACAACTTTAATGCCACTAAGCTCGGGGGGCTGGATGACTGCATTCCCACAGCATTTATTAGGTGTAATGGAAGTGGAAATATTGGTTAGAAAGAATGAAGAGACTGAAATAGCATGTGAGAATAAGGGGGTTATTTTTACACTCCAATGCACATGGAGTGCCCATTAATTTTAATAGGAGCTTTGCACTGCAATTATTAATGGAAGAACATGCCCTGTTGTATTCTTTTATGGGACTGTGGCCATATTCAGTGACATTGCAAAGGAAGGCTAAAAGTACTGCTGACATAGAGGGAATGGAGAAAGGAAGAATGATATGGCTGTGGAAAACAGGTTCTTATAATTTAAAACAAGAATACTTAAATGGGACTACGGTTGTGGTCAGATGTGAGGAAGTCTCTGACAAGACATTGACACTAAGGAAAGAAGGTCAAGGAAGGGGACTTTACTGCTGTAAGTTACTGTGGAGAGCCCCCACAACTTTTCTAGATACACCACAGTAATAAATCTGAAAAGATCATCCAGCTATTGAAACACAAACATTTCAGGCTGCCACCAACCTGAGTATCTGGCTGTGTTCATTTGACCTTAAGGCTGCTGAAAATGTTTGGAAACCTCTAAGTGGAGGATTAATGGGTACACTGAGATGCAGTGCACCAGTTTCATGATGGTTGCAGTGTGGCACAAACCAGGTCTCTATATGGATATGCTGGGAGGGTCAGCAGAGTGTCAGGAGGCCAAACTCTGCCCTCCCCTTCCTCCTCAGCCAGAGATGCTCTGAGCTGTCACGCTGAGCACCTGTCTCAATCTGCCTTTGCTACATGTCCTGCTGTGTATTTTTATTACAGCTAATGATTCTCGAGTACCATGATGGCATGATCAGGGTCTACAAGATTATAGAGCTACACGCAAAAAAACAATCTCCACAAGCTAAAGATATTAGATGAGTATATAAATGATGAAGTGAAGTACAACTGAGCCAACACAAAAGGCTGTAGCCATACCACACTGCTAGCCTAACCATTGTCAATTGCCTTTCCTGTTGTTATAAAACATCAACACTTACATAATGTTAGAATCTGGTTTTTACTTTGTGGAGCTATTTTTCATTAAATTAAATGCTTACAAACATCAGTTTAATTTTCCTTCATTACAGACGTTTTCTTTACTATAACAAAGACCTAAAAAACCATAAAAAGTAAATTAAGTCTAAAATCCTGGTCCTTTTGTGCCTGTTAACATTGGCTTTTCTGATCCAAAGAGTAGAAGTTGAAATTTATTGAGTGACATCTGGTTAATTAAATGTTTATTTCCTATGGCGTGTTAAAGGAATCATAATGCAGAAAGTCAACATTGAGAGAGTAATTAAAGTGCACCTAAAGAGCAGAACTAACCTTGTAGTTCACTGTAATTAGAAACAAAATGGGAACAATATGTTTAGAGAATTACCTCCTTTATTAGGTTACCATCGACAAAAACCTGTTTATGTGTTTGAAATCTCATTTTGCAAGCTTCCATTTTATTTTTACCCATCTGTGGAACTTAATACTTCAGCACGGATAGCTATCTCAGGAATAAGCAGAGCTCAGTTCTGTTTTTAACATATATGCTAGTTCAGGGGCACTGCAGCTACTTGGGAGTGCAGCATCTTTTTCTAGCTTTTCCGTACATTTTCTTTGCCAGCATTGCCTGCAGAAGATTTACAAAGTTAACATTAGTACTGCAGTCATTGTTAAATGCCTCCTGGAAAGTTTAAAGCTAACATATCACCAAAATATCCAATGGCTCTTTTCCCCTAGGTTTCTATCAGGTTGTGTTTGCAAAGCCTCAACTGCTTTTTCAGAACAGCAAATTTCCAAGTGCATCTGGGTGCAAGAGGGGGGACCTGGAATGGTAGGGAAGAAATGAGGTCAAGTTGGTCAGGAAATTTTCTGTGGTGTGATAAAGCAACTGTACCCCTAAAACAAATAGAGACAGGTGATCTGTGCAGACCATCACGTCTCAGTTTTCAGTGGAGGTGGTTCATCGTGCACCTGAGCCCTTCCCTCAGGGCAGTGTCCTCACTCAACTCCTCCCTCAGCTGATACCTTCCCACTACTCCAGAGCACTAAATCCTCTGCCAGGGAGGGGAATCTGGACCCTCATTTTCAATATAGCTGACCTAAAGGAATACAATGAAAACTTCAACTGAGATCCACCATAGTGTAAGGAGTGACCAAAACAAGGTTTGTCTGAGCATTCTGAGTTGTAGATGGCTTGTAATGTGAGAGAAATGGCCAGCAGTTAAATTACATTTCAAAGCTTTTTGTTTAGAGATGTACTGTTTGAAGTACAAAATCCCCAAAATACTTAAATTTAAAATTCATGATGCAGTCTCCAGTAAAACCGTGAGCAATTTTGAATTTCTTTTCATCAGTGAAGATAAATTTATTGAAGATGCTTGCTTTGAGCCTTATACTTTGGCTATTAATGTCATAATTCACTTTGGCTCGTCAAGCTGGTTACAAAAGGAACAATTACAGTGTCTAATATTATGGCTTTAAGGAATGAAGAGCAAGATTGAGTAAACATTTGTATATATGAAATGCATCTTTATTCCAAAGAATAAGACGAATTTTATTTATAGACAACATGATTATAACAAGCAAGATTATAACAAGGGCAGAGCTGTACGTGTGCACATGGTGTACATCAACCTGCAAAAGTGGGTGTGATCAGGACTGGCACAGGTTTGCTGGCAAGAGCTCCCATCTGGTGAGACTACCACCGGCACAAAGATAACTGCAGGGAAGGAACAACTGGAGCATCAACTTCTGAGCTCTAAGCTGCATCTGGAAGATCATAAATTAGGCAAATACAAATGTCTTAATAACGTACACTTACCTTATTCCAATGCTAACCTAAACAAAGAAAAGCACTTAAGGTGAAGACAGGCAAAATGGAGGCATTTTTCCTACCCCAGCCACTGCCACCATGACATATGTTTGCTTACAAGAGCTCCAAGGATTCAGGCACCATGTTTTGCTTCAGGAGAGCATCCATGCCTTTAGTTTTACCCTTTAAATTTACCTTAAAGTTTTGGTGGTAATTCCTCCACTACTCTTCCACTGGGCCTCCTGTGTCAGCTTGTCAGGGCCCTGAAATCATCTGACCCAAAGGCTTTGGTATGTGAACTAATGCCATGTGATTAATTTTATATCACTAGCCTCAGCTCATTTTTCAGGGTTAGTTTTTTCCATGATATGCATCAACTTCAGGTTTTGCATGGTCTCTTCTTCCTGATGGAAGTTTTACTCATTAGATGTTCTTTATTTTTAACAAGTATTATGATATAATTAAAAAAATCCACAACAACAACAAAACCCAACAACAACAACCCCAACAAAACAAACAAAAAAACAAACAAACAATCAAACACCCCCCCCCCAGAACACAAGAAATGGTGTAAGGTTGCTCACAACTGACATTAGGCTTGTAGGGTCCATATTCAGAGGTTAAATTATGTCTCTTCAGCCATGAGCTTTGGCTTTTTATACTACCCTTTTAAACCTTGCCAAGCTCCTCTGCTGCCTTTGGAGGCAATTGTCCTGGTTGCTCAGCCTAAATCAAATTCTTAGTCAGCCCACAGTACCAGCTTCAAAGAGCTCTTTTAAATAAATCTCTCTCACAAAAAGTCTCTTTGTAAATCGTTAGCATTCCCATTTCAGGTAGAAGGTAATATATGCAAATCATTAACGCTCTTTACAGAACCTTTGTGCTTCTTTTTAAACTGAACAGACCTGAGAATACATCAAGTTTTCTCCAAAATTGTACAGTCTAATAACTTACTTAGCACACTATTACCATATTGTGCGTTACTTTTATATTACCTTTTTCTGCAATTTTGTTTCCAAAATTGCCATTCTGCCCTTTTCAGATTTCTCAGAAATGCTTTGCACTGTGTCAGGGATTTAGTCAAGTAAACATTAAGACTAATCCAAACACCTTTTTTTTTTCTTTCTTTTCTCTTTAGCATGTATAGGAAGAAGTGTATGAAACAATGATGTTTACTCTCAGTCTTTCAAATCTTTTCGAACATAGCAGACTTTCTCACCACCTCGCAGCTCATCACAAAACAAGAAGCTTATAAATTTCTCTGTTCCTGGTCTCCATCCTGCCCAAATACTGCATTAGTTCTCCTCATTTACCTGCCAGATTCTACATCTTCTGCAGAGTTGTTGTGATAATATACACACAAAATGAAAGAGGAGGTTTTCAACAGCTCCTTCATGTCTAATCTCATTCAGAGTATCACCAGCAGCACTATGCCTCTGCTCTTCTCCAGGGCAGAGCATTATGAAGAAAACATGAGGGTGGAAGAAACCATGAATATGTACAGCAGGTCAGGAGTGAGCCATTAACCCTGAATGGCTTCTTTCTGGTCAAATACAGTGAGTACTGGGGAGAGAGCTCAAAGCCAAAGCAATAAAACAAAGCCCCTTTTCGCTGAAATTGTACTCATTATTAACTAAAACATCAGTTCCCGTGCTCAGATCTGCTGAGGTTATTTTGTGCTTACATGGCGCACTAGCTTGAAACATCAGGATCTAGATTTCTTGGGTGATCTCTTCTACACCTCCACAGGGTGCAGTCCCAGCTTAGAGACTTGAAGTGGCACAAAATCCACCACATACTTAAGGGTATTTGACTGCTCAGCTACATTCCTACAACTCATTTTTAACCTGAAGTTATCTAGGTGGGGTTTTTTTTCTACTTGTTCTATGCCCTGGCTTGCTAACTTATAGAGCTTTCTGTCATCAGAAGTCTTCCCAGGGAATGAGGAGATAGGCTGCACTGTGCTGGGTCACCATAGTGTCACTCCTGTCTCCTCTGCTGAGGCTCTTCTTGAATTGCCAGCCAGCAGCACTTTGGTATGTGGCTGCGGCTTACTTCTTTTCTGCCTTACAGTCTGGTGCAGATTTATTAGACTTCAAAGTGAGCCCTTAACCAGGAGACTGGTTCAGTTTGGTTCCTCAATCCACTCCAGGAAGGCAAACTCATTGCCTGTGATGACCTTTTTCTTTTTCTCCCCTGAAAATCTGGGGAAATACCTTTAAGTCAGATGAGTTTGGTCTGAAGCCTCGGAACTATTTTCTGTCTTTTTAATTACAGTCTAATGTGAATGCATATGCATTTTTTCTATAGCTGTTTGCCTACCCTAACCAAAATGTTGTCATGATTGGTCAAATCAGCTTCTCTGAACCTCTCCCTTGACTACTGCATTTCCAGATGTGCGATGCTCCAAATGCCAGAGTCTGAAAAGGTCCCTCACTCAGGATGCACATGTTATGTTGCAAAGGGTGGACAACAATCTGGCCATAATCAAGTCTGCCAGTGACATATGTGAATTGTAAGCAAACTCCCACATCAGAAGTGATTTAAGTGGATTTGGGTCCATTTTGACACTCATCAGGTGTTTTCAGCAGTAATGTTTAAAAAAGACAAACATTTCCAATTCATTTAACTTCATAGTTTCATCTTCATTCAGTATTAAGTCTTGGAAACCAAACACAAAATTGGGAGGGAGGTGTCTCTTTATTTTTTTCCTGTTTTCTTTATCACTAAATGCCTATTTTTTTCTAATTTCACTCTTATTTTTCCAGTTTCTCTAAACTTCTGAAAACTTTCTCAAGCTTGAGTATCAGTTTCAAGAGTGCAAAAACTGCAACTAATCCCATCTTTAATTTTTCTCTTTCTTCTGCTAAGACTTTACAAAAGTGGAAGAAATCCTGAAAAGTTAAGAACTGAAAAAGAAAGTAAGAAAGAAAGAGGAAAATCCCTCTGAATCAAATTCATTTTATTGAACCCAGTGAAAAAATGTGCACGCAGTTGGGAGTTGCATAGGCTGAGATGGAGGGAAATCAAAATAATATTGACTTTTAAAAGATCTGGTGAAAATTATCACCTGGAAATAATTTAAAGAATAAAGACTATTACAAAATTGTTCAGAAAGCTTTGTTTTCCTCTTCAAATGAACTTCCCATGAGCTAGAGGAACTATATCCCAGTAGAAGGCATAAACAGAAATAAATATTCTGAAGTCATCCTTGAATTGTTCATTTTAATTTGGATTTTGTTAAAAGAAGTCCTAAAGGGAAAGAGTCATATAAACATCCATTGCGGGGTGGGGTGGGGGGAAGAAGAAGTCAGTGTATTGTATGCACAGCCACAAAACCTCCACCTTGGAGCTGTTGTATTTCATCCATCTTGAGCTTTGCTTCTCTTTACATCCACTCAAATAATTAGATTTTAAAGGCAAGTCTACTTTCAAACGAATAATCTTGTACTCTAACCACCTGCTAAAGTAAGCGTCAAAGCAGGTTCCAGTTTACCAAAATACTCCACATGAAAACTGGAGGCTTCTACAAATACTGAAGTGACAGTGCTTCTGCATTTGCATCTAGCAGTTTAAGCAAAAAAATCCAGAGTACAAATCTGTGGCATGAGTGTCAGGAGCTGGAACAGACTGTTTTTTTTAGTGAAAGGGAGATTCTCCTTGCACAGGGTACAGGCCACAACATTTTGAACAGTAACTCTTGTGCCAAGACAGTAAACAACATTATAGACCCTACTGCAAAACTAGGATATCAGCTTAATACAACTGACAGATAATCAAAAAAGTAATTAATTGAACTGTGTTGATTTAGATCAACTTAGAGGGAAAAATTGTTGCAACATTGTCAGTAAATGTTATCACAGAGTTTCATCTTTCTAGGAAGGGATTACATGAATGAAGAGGTATTATGAGAAAAATATAGCGGTGTGAGGGCAACAATGAGTCAAACTAAAATCTCTTTAATGAGGAAGGTAAGCAGGCTGCGTGACAAATCATTGCTTCAATGTAAGAGAGAATGAGTGAGAAGCAAAACAGGTATACCCAGGAGGACCTTGGTCGGTATTGTGTTTAAATACTTGCAAGCTAAGAACATACCCTGTATGCTAAAAAAAATCTTTTGCAACCTGTGAAACACATTCATGCATATAATTTATCTGAAAGAGATCTATCTATATATGTATTGCTCTTTGCAATAGTCACAGAGCTAGATGGAAACCTTGCTTTCTGGCACACTTTATGTGTGGATGGAATATAGTGGCTGCATCTTGCATTATTTGTAATTCTGGATACATAATTTGCACTCTGACCTTGAGGAGCTGTATACTGATGGGCTACTCTGGCTAATCTCATGCTGGCAAATATCTTATTGAATGCTGTTGTGCTCCTGAAAAACCTTGTATGACTGGTCACTAGGACAGGAGTGCCCTTCAGATTCAGTGAAAGTCAGTTAACTTCAGTGGATGACAATGCCCAATGAAGAAGATGTCATAGGCACACTATTACATACTAAGGGCAAAAACACTTAGCACAACACTAGTTGACAGATCACTGTTTCTCACTTGTCTCTCTTGCTCCTTCCCTCCCACTCTCAGAATATAGAAATATCTCTATAATTTATCTAAATTAAATTAAGTAAAACAGTAAGTTAATTAATTGATATATTTTAAGAACAGAAGGGACATCTGTGATTATGTATTCTGGTTTTCTTAATGAGGATGTGGAACGTAATCCAATTATTGCTAGGTTGCTATTATCAATGTCATGAGGCTATGCCAGCATGTGTTTTTTAGAGGGACACATAGGCTTGATTAAAGACTTCAGGCCATGGCCATCCACAGCAGTTAAGGACACTGTGTACCTCTGATACAGCATGTTAAAAACAAGCATCTTATTTCTGCTTGGAGTTTGTGCTGATTCTGCTCAAGACACTTGTGAAATCTTTCACTGCCAAAATGAAGGGATACCAAACCAAATCTCTTTCTGCCAATGTGCATCATACTGGGCTATGATGAGGTGGCTCTGTAAATGGAAAGAACAAGGAAAGAGCTGTGTGTTTCCTGGAGACAAAAATTAACATCTATCGCCCCTAAATTAGAGGACGAATTAGTACAAACATTGTAATAGGTTGCTGGAAGCCAAACTGACATTCACTGGTATGTTTTAAGGGGAAAATCATTCCTCCTTCTATTTTGTATGTATCACTATTTGTTGAATATTAAAATACTTAGATGTTAAATTCCTATTCCCCCCACAAGGCATTATAAAGTAATATATATGCAAAATATGAAAACAAAAATAGATTTGCCTACACATCAGCATTTCAAACGCTCATTAATGCCAGGACAAACAAAACACAGTGTTCTAGTCCTCTCTTCATCATCTGTCATTTGGATATGTTAAGTATAATGAGGCAGAGCTTTAACGTTTATGGAGAAAAATGTTAGTTTTTATCTTGCATTTACAACAAACATGATAAAAAGACCATACACAGGTCAAAAAGCCCTAGGCCTGGATAATGAGGACATAGATCCAGAGCAGATGCCCTCAAGAAATTACTTTTTCCATACACTCATCAGCACTTCCTGGTGCTTCTGCCACTGCTCTTAGTCCATCTACTTACTCTGTTTGCTCATCTTAGATGCAGACCAAAAGACTAGGGGTCCACTGTTCCTTAAGGGCTATCCTGAACATATTTGTGTGGGTGCTCCAGTGTCAGAGAAATATAATTTATTATACCAATATTTTTCAATGTTACACAGTGAATTATTTAATCTACTGTAACTACATGCATGTAGACTGGGGCCAGCGGAGACCACCAGTCAGCGACTAGATTTAGTCAAAGTGCAGGACTGGGAAATACAGTGTTATTAGATCTATCTGGACGGTACACAACAGCAAAGACAAGCTGTGTTTCTGTGAGTAAAATGCTCCTCAAAAACATGGGCATTTTGTTTCTGCACTTGTTCAAATAGCTTTTGCTATGCATGTTTCCTAAAAAATATGGGGGGTTGATCCCTTCAAGCGCACAGTTACACTAATTAGTAACTTTATTAACTAATAGCAATGATGTTGGTCTCCCCACTACAACAGGGACATGAGGCTATTGGAGAGAATACGGTGAAGGGCAACAAAAATTATGAAGAAACTGGAGCATATTTCCCATGAGGAAAGAATGAGAGAGCTGGGACAGTTTAGCCTGGTGAAAAGACAGCTTGGAAGGGATCTCAGCGATGTATATACATACCTGAGGGGAAGGTACAAAGAGCCAGGTTCTTTGTAGTGCCTTTCAGTGGTGTTCGATGATGGGACCAAAGGCCAAGGGCACAAAATGAAACATAGGAGTTTCCCTCTGAACATCAGGAAGGACTTTTTCACAGTGAGGCTAACTGAGCACTGGCACAGGTTGCCCAGAGAGGTTGTGGATTTTCCATCCTTGGAGATACTCAAAAGCCATCTGGACATGGTCCTGGGCAGCCTACTCTGGGTGACTCTGGGGTTCACCCCTAAGGTGAGCAGGAGGGCTGGACAAGATGACTTGCAGAAGTCTCTTCCAACCTCAAGCATTCTGTGATTCTATGTATTTAATTTAAATAATGTAACCACTTAATAAATAAAATAGATGAGGCATGTTTGCGAAAATTAGAATTCACCAGTCACTTCATTTCTCAAGTGTTTTAAGTATTCTGACTAATGACAGGTGGAAAAAGCTACAAAGAAGTAACACAATGTATGCTGACATTAGTTAAAGTTACTATTTGTAAGGAAGTTTCTGAAGGGGCAAGATGGGATCAGATGATAAAATATTCCAGAAATCCTGACTCTATCCTAAACTATATATTTTGTGAGACCAGCCATCACACCAAATAATCAATTCATTGCCGTCCTCAACTTTTTCAAAGTGATTCCCAGAAGAGTTCTGTTATGACAAAGTACTCTATTGGAAAGGTGTGACATTTTCCATTTATTTTGTGTTATAATAAATGACATAAATAATAATAATACAAAAAAAAAAAAAAAAAGTAGAAAACATCACCCCAAAAAATGAGGGTTTGGTTTATTTTTTAAGAAAAAATGAACAATGCTGGAACATAAGTTTCCAACTGCAAAAGCAACCAACCAAAGAGAACTGTCTCCAGAATATTATGGTAATTCACAGCAAATTGGTTTTAAAATATGCAAATAAATCACCCTTTAGTGCTTTTCAGAGGTACCAGAAGTGCTTTATGTGAGGTGCTTTACATTTTGGATTCCTTTAGTTTGTTGTAAGAATGAAATTTTTAATGTTGCCTCTTAATATCAAGATAAAACAGAATAGAATGTCTGTCTGGACACAATACTGAGCAATGTGCTCTAGGTGACCCTGCTTCAGCAGGGATATTGGGCTAAATAATCGCTGGTGGTCCCTTCTAACCTCTACCATTCTGTGATTCTGTAATTAGACTCATAACAATTTCAGGTTGCAATAAATGCATTAGAAAGTTTTATATCCTTTCTTTTCTTTGTTCACTGAGATCTGTTCTATCCACACCTACTTTCCTTGTTGGCCATGCATGAGTGTCTCTTCCTTGTGTGCACCTTAAAAAAAATCAAGATGGACTGAGTCACCTGAATTCACCAGATACCTATGTCATCTGTGGTGACACTCTGGGAAAGCTCCAGCCCCAAAGGGTGCTTTGCAGCTCAAGCCAAGCTAAGCAGCACCCACGGAAAGAATTTTTTCCTGTTTTTCATCCAAAAGGAGCCCCACTGACTTCCACATTGCCATCATCAGCCTTCACAGGAGTAATTCCCATAACTGTAACACAAGTCTTCACTGCTGTGAAAAGTTAAGGTGAGCCTCAGAGCAACAGGGGTTTTCCACTTTGCCAAGGGAGGCAGCCAGTGTTACCACCAGAACCACACTTCTGGGGGTGACAGCATGGGAGGTTGGTGTAATTTGCTGTCACCAGCAGTTAAAGAATAGAGAATCATAAACTTTAACCAAGATGTCATCAAAAAGCAAATTAAATACCAGATCCTTCATATTCTTGATATTTTCAAATGTTTGCTGAAATAAGAAACCTGCTTTTCTTAAGGCATCATTTTTCCTCCAGAACCATTCCTTTTCTCTCACGTAAGGCTCAATAAGTTTGGTGTGTGGCTGATAGCTCTACTGCCTGTATTGATCATAGCAACCAAGTTTTATCACCACATCTCCTGATGGCCAGAAAATGTTTAAACTCAGTCATTGTTTCAAAAAATGTGGAAACATATCTATTAGCACTAACCTTTCCCCAGGAGACCACTCAGCAAGGACAGTCCCACATGTCAGCTGATTTCTGTACTGGTTTCCTTGGGTTCAGAGTGATTAAGGGAGTCCTTGCCCTCATCGAGTGCACCTACAGCCAGGGAATAAATGGTAAGGCAGGAGGGTGGCTCACTGATATTACCAATAACAAAGGTGAGCCAAGAAAATGAAGGTACAGGAGGTCTTCACAGTCAGCTGCACTAACTGACTCGGCTCACCCATCAAAGAATATTTACTGATTAAATAGTTCCCAAATTATTTTTTGTGCAGGATAGCGTCTACAGGCAGAAATCACGGCTGTGCTGGCTGGGAACATGCAAGCTCTGGGGACTTTTTCAGATGTGGGAGTCATCTTTGTGACAGCATTCCTCAGGCAGCTTTCACTAGAAAGGGCTCGCTTTCATTCTGTGGCACTTACTCACCAGAATCACAACCAGAAAGAGACTGTAGTTAGTGCAGAAAAAACCCCCGTCAACATCTGATAACGTAACAAGGCCACTGAAATATTCATGGATAATTAGTACAAATTCTAGATGGTAAAAAGGATACACTGTCAAATAGTAAGGAAAGTACCCTAGTCTAAAATGAACTTGGTTTTCCTTTTCTACATTCTAAGAAAGGCAGCAAGATTTGCAAAGGCTTTAATCTGTACTCATGCAGAAAATGGTTCTAACATAACACATCTTATTTCTCTGGAAACTTCAAATATTATTTCCTTCTCTCTTTATTTGTATGCTCTTTCACAGATTAATGGGGCCCCATATGAATAAGAATCAGGCCCTTGGTTGCCCTTCCACTGTGCAGTGCCTCAACACTCCTCTTGCAGAATCAGGTAAAACACACCACAAAGTCCTGGGGCACAGCACTAAGTAATTCAGTGACCTTTATAATGATATATTTTTAGGTCAGAGACCAGATACAGCTTTAAATCTGAAAATTAAAAACCTATATTAATAGAATAAGGTGTCTTATTCCAGCCATTTAAGGCTACAGACATGAAGACTTGCATTCTGTAATCAGAATTTGTTCTCTAAGAACTGCAAACATAACACACTGGGTCGAACAAAGGGCAAATATGTGGTCTGCTTGAGATAAAGCTGAACATGAGCTTGTTTATGCTGGACTGCAGAATGAATGGAATACAATATGACAAAAAAACGATTCTGTTCTCACTTGGCAAGAATCATACAAAGAAATTATTGCAGAGGTTATGATGGTGGAGTTGGCAATATAGTTTATTTTAATAAATTGTGTCACATTGGATACTTAATATGTGTAGAACAAGTCAGGATTCCTTCTAACTAGCTATATCAAATCCTTCTAATAGCCAAGAACAGGCAGTAGAAAGCACTATAAACCTACACACATATATACAAGCACATACACATACAAGCACCTACACGTATATATCTAAACATTCTAAAAACAGCAGTCGTCAGATAGTCAGGATACCACCCGTGTAGATAGAAGTTTTCCTTCCACTCCTCCTCCTTGCTCATCATTCCAGCTTTCTGTCAATCCTACTTCTACACCACTTAAGTATGTATGCTATGTTTTGTATGTAAATATATTTAGGTACCTTAATCCTCAGGATTCCAGCTCTCTGTCAACTGCTGCTTCCACTGCTAACTACATGGAAATTCATGTTGTTCAAGTCTATTGTTCATTCAGTACCATTAATATCAAATATTCACAACAACTTCAGGCTCTTACTGGTACTTGTTAACATATGACATATAAAATGTCTGTATTCAGCCGGATATGCATTTCACGTATAAATTTAATCCTGTATGTGTATCAAATTAGTCGTTTGTTGATAAAGACCATGTCACTTGTCACACAAAGTATTGAGTTAGGAAGCAGCCATGAAACAGATGTAACGGGGACTGCTATTGCCACTGGCTTTTAGTTAAAGTATTAGGAGCTGAGACAAGTCTTGACAGAAACACTGGAGTTACCTACTTTGATTTCTGAGTTACATTTGTGACACTACATCTTAGAAGCAAATCAAAAAAGAAGAAATACATTAATACAATGCATTTTAAAAGCCCCATGCCGTGTTGCATTTACTCTGGAAGCATTGCAGTTGAATTTCTGGCAGCAGAAGATGATATGTGGCTCCTGAGGAAAATGACTACCAGAAAAATTCCCTCTGGGAGAGAAAAACCTGGTCAAAACACTTCAGTATCAAGAGAGAGGGAAATTTTCTGGGAGATAATTTTGTGATAGCAAGACAAAAAATGCCATTGATGAGGCAAAGTGACTTCTGTCAATTGTGAAAACTAGAATCTGGGTCAGGAAAAAACTGGACACAGAACAATTATCTTAGACATATTTTGTATGACTGTTAGGTAATAACTTTAAAATTAACATCAAAGTTTCTGATCCTTTAATATTTCTTGCGATTTCCTCTGTTGTTTATTGTTACACGTGTGACAACAATAAAGGCTGAGGGATTAGTACAGTAATCTTAGACTTGAGAGGCAAGATCCCTGATCAGACATACCTTTCCCATACAGTCCAAAGCACATCTCACAGACCTTTCCAGCACCCACTGCTTAGGCCCAACAGCTGGCTTTGCATGAGACATATGCTGCCAACAATCCACCAAACAAGGGCACAATGAAGGTCTCACCCGGGGGCACCTCACAGTCAGACTATGAAAGAACCTTGGCCATCCACCTGGCCAGCACAGTAGACAGACCCTTGCATGGGAGGCAGGAGGAGGGAGGCATGCGGGTGGACGCTATGTTCCTCATGAAAGCTTTGACAGGTCAGAAGAGCCTGCAACTGTCAGGAGGTCTTGGTAGGATATCACAGATGCATGTAGCTTGCTGATAAAGGTCTGTAATTCCCCAGAGAACCAATCTGGATGGCCAGACAGGAGCAGAACTAATTACTGCTCAGTGAGGAACCTGATAGAAATGTCTACATAACACAGAGTTTAACTTCTCTTTTTTTTAATAAAATAGCTATTAAAAATGATGCTTTGTACCTTATCAAGAGTTCCAACTCCACATGTAAGTTTAAGAATGATTTTCTATTCAATTAAGGCTATTAAAGTCATCTCGATATTTGAGAAGTTAAGATCATTTAAAGGATATGTGAATTTGAGTTCAGTAGATAAAAGAAGCTGGTTTTCCTTTGTGAGCCTTGTGGATTTGATACTAAAAAAAGGCAGCGTATCTTACTCAAATGCTCCCTGTTACAATGCCAGATGGGAATCTGACATTAGAAGCTGGAGCTGGCAATAAGCAAGAGTCCTGATTTGTAATGTGAAAGGCTAAATAATGCTCAGAAATAACTGTCAGTCACTGATAGAGATGGAACCATTTTAGTAAAATTAAGTCTAAGTAGCACATCTGAATAATTTATTGGGGCAGCATAATCTGCAGATTTCAGCTGTGATTACAATATAAGACCCCATTAAAGATTAAAAAGTACAGAGAATAAAGCTCAGAATAAATCAGAATCGTAAAGCCGCTGTCAGCAAGAGAAGGGAAAAAGTTCTCAGTAGAAACTGACAAGAGCTGTGCGCTGTACCAGTCATTTCAAGTGGTGCTGGGAATGTGGTCTGTGAATCTGGATGATGAGTTAGACACCTAACTAGCATTCTATATTTCTTTTTCTTTTATTTTTTCAGGAAGATGTTGAAATTACTTGTGAAATTAATGCAAATTGTGGGCATCAATGTTTCTGATAACCCAAGTACTTACGAATACAGCTTTCCATTTGGTTTCCACAAAATTCAGTGCTTTGACATTGCCACAAAAAGCTTGGATATTTCTGGGGAAAGTCATCATCTCTACAGGTTGTTGAGTTTTTGACTGACAAGACCAACACAGTAAGCCCTACTCCTCACCTCTGTCTCTGAACTCTAGTATCAGTATTAAAATAAGTTATATACTAAATAAAATACTAAAACCAATGGGTTTTATAAATGGAACATAGTCAGTCAATTGGACTTAACCCTTTTTCCTATAACAAAAGAGGAGAGTTCTGCATTTTCACCTCAGCAACTACTTGATGATGGGGTGAGCTTTAACATACCTTGAAATGCTTTTTATGAATTGGACAGCTGCATGTAACACATTGGGTTTTTTTTCTTATGGGTTTGAAGGCACAAGTGCTTTCAAGTCAACCCCCAAAATATAACTGGAGACAGCAGCTGTCTGTTTCCTCACAAAATGGGGTCTTGGTCAATGACGGTGGTTTCTGGCCAGTTTATTATGAGTATAAATAAAGAAACTGGAGCTTCCTGTACAGGACTGAAGGAAAAAATGAAAAAAGCAGGGAGCTAGATTAAAACCTGGTGGATAGAAACGCAGCAGAGATGTCTGCACAGATGTCTCCCAGTGGAACCTGTCTTCAGTCTCTCCCTGCTAAGGTTGTGATGAATGACATGCAAGGAACAAAGACAGTGCTTTCAATTCAGCAAGGATAGGATGTAGACTTACTTTAAAATTGAAGCAAAACCTAAAAATGTGCTTTCCTCAGCAGAAAAGTGATAACTAGATTAAACCTCCCACTGAGAGCAGCTCTAAGCAGAGGGAAAGGAGCTGTAAACAAAAGGTTTCTTTCAATTATATTTATGTCTTCTGGCCAATGTTGAATCTCCAAAGAGTTCTAAGAGAAGAGAAAGGGACAGATTCAAATATAGATGAAGGCAGCAGAAAAATAATACAGAGAAATTTGGACACCTAAGTTCAAACCTCTTCCCTGGGCTTTTTAACTAGCCATATTCACTAAATATGTGAAGATACAGGCAAAACAAAAACAGCAACAAATTAAGAGCTGAACACTGTAATTCACAGCAATAGAAACATACATGTAAACATAATGTGTACAAGTGAAGAGCTCAACTTCAGAGTAACCAGTTACGTTTTTGGAAGTGTGCTTTTCTATCACACGTCCTTTCTGACTTCTTTTAATCTCAGCTGTAATGCTGGTTATCCTATTCCTTCTACTCCTATTCCATGATGATATACCAAATCTTTCTGTGCTGGCATCTAGGTCAGAAACTGCAGCTTTGTGTTTTCCATATTTTAAGGACATAATGTGCTGCCGGGTTAGACCAGCAGTCCTTCCTGACTAGTGGGGTCTCAGCAGTAGCCATAGAATGTGTTATTTATAGCAGCGCACAAGCTTCAACTCTTTCTCATACTTCTGTTTTATTAGATACCTGCTGGTATCTGTTTACTTACTTGCTGGCCAGAAACATTTTTCAAACCTTTTTCAGCCTGCGACATGTCCTCAAGTAGGTCCAGTGGTGCCAACCTCCAGAAGCTCAGCACCTGCTTTCACAGCAGCCTTTCTTGTTTCTGTTTTAAAATGTTCTTGTTTCAGTTGATGCCCCTGTTTGGGATATTTGAAAACTATTGATGCCACAGGCAGCACCCTTGAGATTTCTTATGTTTCTGAAAAACCTCAGTGAAATCCCCCAGTGAAATCCTCCTTCAGCCTTCTTCTCCCCTACCCAAGCAGGTGACTTCCCAGGAACAAAGCTGCGTGAGAAATACAGCTTTTCTTAATCAAAAGCCATTTGTCAAAACTGGCAATGATTATACAGTAACGAGAGTCCTTGGAAAGTACAGCAGTCAGCGATATGAAGTCGCATTTACCAACAATAATTACTATATTTCTATCCCTGTGCTTAGGTAAAGAAACTAGTGGTGACAACAGTTGGCAAACCAAGTCCTTATGATATATTCCATCCCATCAGCAAGTCTCTTCTTATTTTGGTTAGTCCCCTTGCCCTTGACATGCCAGAATAAGTAAAACCTGCTCTAGTGTGTGGCAGTCTGTAATTTATCGATCAAAGGTATTTATAGGGCACTAGTCTCCAGTGTATTCAGGTTTTAGCCCCACTGACATGTTGGAAGAGAGCGAATAAAGCTTTTTACACTGGACTTCTTCAGCATTTTTCTCTGGAAAAATGCTTGGTGAAGCTGATTCTATAGAACTTCCTTTGACAAGCTAAAGGTTTAGGAAAATGCTATTAAAGAAATAGTTATAGCCTGAACACAAAAAAGTGAAGAAAAAGTGACAGCCTAAGATGTAAAAAAATATTCTGTTTGAAATAAAAATTTAAAGAAAGTTCAGAAAACAATATATGTTTTCATAGGCTGAAAAAATTATTTCATATTATTTCAGTTATTTCAAACAGTTCCATTCCTGACCAAAGCACCAAGGTTCCAAGCAACCAAGGTTGTACATATTAAGAAGTCATCCTGATCAATAAATATCATTAGCAACACTGGTTGTAAGGCGAGGTCTGCTACAGCCATGATGCAGGAAAAAGTTACGGGGTTTGAAGACTATTGAGGGACAAGAAGTCCTTTAGGACTTCCAGCTTTGACAGTGGCTTTTTTCCTATCATCCCCAAATTCATCTCCTTCAAAAGAAAGGAAATGGAAAAGAGACAGGCATGCCAAATCACATAGGTTGGAAAAACTCTGGTTTTAGACTTTCATCTCCAGCCACAACAAAACAAATGAAGAAATGGATGTCTCAGTATCTTACAGTGTGATTTATGCACTGCACAATACTGCTCTGAGTTAAAACTGACACCAGCAAAAATGGCTCGATGGGAGTCAAAGCCTAACCCAGACATGAGGTTAATGCTGTACAAACACTCAGAAATATTACATGAGAGAAAGATATATGAAGTCTGTTGGCGAGACTACAAAAGCTGCATCTACACATGGCAGGGTTTAAGCACTGTCTTGGTAATTGTACAGCTTGGTACAGCTGTCCTGAACTGCAGCCTGCCAGCCCCACTTTACTCCTCCTGACACATCAAGCCCATCCAAACAGCTGGAGATGTTACAAACGGCCTCCTTCCTCCCCCTTCTCTCTCTGGAGGGAATCGTTGAGAAGACTTTGTGGAGGCTTTTTAAAAGCAGATGAAATCAAGTATGCATTTAAGAATAAATATACTTAAAACAACAAACTCTCAAAAATTAAAACCCATCTGTTGCTGCAGAACATAAATTCAAATGCTACTTATACACCCTTTAACTCAGTGTTCACAAGGTAAAAAATAAAAAAATTAAGCTATTTGCTGATTTCCTTGACAATGTGCATGTGACACGTCCTCTTTGGGACTAAAAAGCTGGTTATTTTCATGGCTGCACACAGCAAAGTGGCTTATTGTAAGGCAGGCTCTCCTACAGCCAGAAGGAAAAGGTGAAGTGTGGAGGTTGAGAGATATTAGGGGGAAGACACCCAAACACCCTACAAGAGACAGTGGGATGAAGAAGAGACAAAAGGTTGTGATGGTATAGAAGAAAACAAACTGCCCACAGAGAGTAACTGGAGATCCTTTAGAGGAAATGATGTCCTCTTAATTAGAAGACCCTTCTCTAGTGACCAGGAGTGGGCAAGTGGGCTCATGGCATCCTTCCTCAGCCTTTGTGGATGATGCAGGCAGGGGTTCTACCTTGCACAGGTGAGAAAGATGGAAGAGCCCAGCATGGGTATTATAAAACACAGCAAAGAGAGATGTCAGCTGTCCCATGGAGCCAGCTGGGGGCACGCAGCAGCTGGCTCAGCAATCCAACTGTCTTCAGTTCACCAAAGGCTTTTTATTTATCATCAGGAGTCCATGCTTTCTTTCTTTGTAAGGAAGGAGTGAAGAAGGGATGATGAAAGACAGTGTTAACTGCATTTGTAAATCCACCCTCTGCAATCAGTAGCGTTTGGCCCTTCATGAATGCCTGCTGCCCTGCAGATGGCAGCTAGCCATCAGGGTAATCTCACCATGGGCTGGAGAGGGTCTGTGAAGCTTCCCATACCAAATCAGACTGCCTTATCCCTCCTTCACAGGCAGGTATGGAGTGAGATCCTTGGTGGGGCCCCAGGTCAGGTGGGCAGAGACCAAATCTCCTTAGTTTGCTCTTGCCTGCCCCTCTCCTAACTGCACAGCTCCTGGTGGCATTGGTGGCAGCAACTGCACACTGGCGCTAAAGGACCATCTGTTATTAGTTTGTTATGATGCGGAGGCTTTCCAGAAGAGTACCAGTGAAAGAAAGGAAGAGCAATTGAACAACCTGCATCTCAGATAAGTATAAATGAATTTTCATTGGCTGAAGTGAAGAGGAAAAAGCATTATTTACCCCAAGCACTTGTCTTCATCTGAAAGTCTCAAAACGCTGACACAAACAGGCAAGGGTGTTAGACTTTCTTATAAAAAGACTCCAAGTTTTTTTATAATGGCACATAATACCTTAAATTTACAGCTACTACTGGCTTCCCTATGAAAAGACCAGTATAACATGAATGGTACTTGATCTGAAAAAAATACATTCTAACTACATGTTCCAAAGAAGGCTTCCCCCCCATGATCTTTCTGTTTGGTTGATATGATGCAAAATACGAATGAATGCATTGCTGGGCATTATTCTTTGTTAAACCTCTTTCTATGGGCTTCCTTTTCTTTCTTGCAAGCATTAAGCATTTTATGAAAATAAAAACCCCTAAAAAACATTGAAACAAACAAACAAACAAACAAACAAAAAGCCCCACACCCACCCCTGAATTAGAAAAAACCCTGACAAGAAACCATTGAAAGTGCAGCTCCTGGGAAAAAAAATCAGAAAGGACCGAGAAGGGCAGTAGTAATCCCAAGATTAAAAGAAATGAGTTATGAGAACAAGTTAGAAAACCATGTTCGTAAGTAGGGATTTAATAGAAGTGACCAAAGTCATAAATAACTGAGATAACAGAAGCTTCTTTTTTAGCTTCAGTGCAGAAGACTGGATAACGAGAACACAAATGGGAGTTAAAGAAATATAAATTTAAAGTAAGCATTAAAATAATCACTTTTCATCTCTCATAGGAGTAAGCAGGTTAAATGACCTGCTGCTCAAAGTTGTGAGGTGGTGACCTTGGGATTACTCAGGAAGGAGAATGGACTAGAAAGTGTCCTAGAAATAAGCAAACTGCAGCAAGTGAAATGGGTGTTACTTGCTGATTCCCATGTGTTCTGCTTTTATAAATGTTTCTGCTTTAAATATCGCCTACCAGTGCTGGTAAATCTAACATTCTGCACTGTGATTTTTCAAACTTGTAAAACTATTAAGTATTTATTAGATTAAGAAAGTGACAAATGTCTGTAAGAATTTGATATCCAAGTAACTCGATATTTAGGATGCAGCATCTAAGGGTCATTCTGATGTTTTATGTGCACGAGCAAACAAACACTGCTGATCTCTGAACACATAACAAGTGCAATCATGCTAATGAACAGGAATCATATCCCAGTGTAAATGTTGAGAAATAAGCACATCATGTATATTCTATTACATTTGTGCTTAGAGGGAAGCTTTCTTCAAGCTGAAAACACTACATGAAAAACTATTCTGTACCACCAGCATTACATGAGAGCTTGGAAAGATCATTGTACATTAACATCTCTTTGGTGCACTAGTAATCACCCACAACCTTCATGAAGCAGTTCTGTCTTCACTTAAGTTTTCCAGAGAGTGGTTCTCCAGGGCAGCTGTGAAAGACCAAATGCAAGTCTGATTTTATTTATCCCTTCCACTTTCCTGCCTGCCATATTAATTTAAGTTTGGATTTAGAAAGCTGCTCTGTCTCATGACTTTAATGAGGCATGCAGGAAGGCATGTTTGCAATCGTGCTGAAATAGGACCTGAGCAACTGCAGAAAGTAGACCAGAAATTACTCAGAAAGTGGGAAGGAAGATAAGTTTCACTTTCACTATTAGCACTCAATCTGAGTTCATTCCGGCATGATTCACAGCCCATAAGCTCCAGAACTCCAAGCACACAACAGTCCGTTTATGCTGCCAAACAGGAGTCAAAGCATACACACCTCTGGGCAAGAGGAATATCCCTAACAGTAGGGCATGGAGCAGTGCACTGCCTATTACAAAGTATTTTAGAAGGATGGAAAAGCTAATCTTCAGGGGGTCTAGAGTGATGGGTGGGAAAGACACCTCAAATGTGCCTGGAAATTGAAAGCTTGCAGTTGAATTGTAATTATATAAACCTCTCACATTGCACAGGGCTTTGGATCACAGTTTGCTGAAAGGGAATCCCAGAAGCACAAACACTTATCTCCCAAATGTACACAATTCTCACTTTGCAGCTAAAGAAGTCTCAACTCTGAAATAGTGATAAAGGTCATTAGAAAATGGTCTATAGGAAAGATTACTAGATTACTAGACATGCTACAGCTGTGGTTTAGAAGTTCATCATGAAGGGGTGAACTTCATGATCAGAAGCTTCCTACACTAAATGGAAAAGCAGTCCATACAGCAGACTGCTGTGCATAGACAAAAGCATGCACGTACACCCTAAATGAACATAAGAATAGAAGTAGATTCCATGCTTGCATTAGTGAAAGACTTTCTTCATTATTTTTTCAATTTCTATTATAACACAGCATTTCACTATAGTAAGAGGGTTGAATTTTGACTGTGCAGCAAAAATGGATGAGCGACTTATACAAAACTTTTGCTTAGTAGCAGAGGCAAAAAAATTAACCAATACACTGGTATAATATGCCACTGCAAGAAAAAGTTTTCTGTACCATACAGAAAGCGCACTTTTAATAACTTTGATTTTTACAACAGTTTTTTCTCAAAGCTACCTTATGTATTTGATCTTAAAAATCAAATGTGTGTACGACTGATCTCAGAAAGCCCAAGATATCTTAGTTAGAGATTCATGAGAAATGTGTTTTTCACAAAATTAGGAGATATTCCAATTTAATAAAGCTGCAAAGATTACTTCTCTAATATGCTTTGAATTGACGTTTTCAAGCAGAGAAATTAATTCTTCTTCAGGTAGAGACAGAGAATTTTGGATGAAGGGAAATGCTTCCAGGAGATGTTCTATCTGCAGAGGCTACCTTGACTCTCTCCTCTTCTCCCCCCAAGCTCCACTCAGGCATCTGGATGCTCCTTGCAAAGATTAGGGAAGTCACTTTCCTTTATGGGTCATATCTAGATGTTGCAAAAACTAAAGCAAGTGTCTTTTAACCATGAGAGCTCATGTGCATTAAGAAGATTAAAGCAATGATTTGACAGCATGCGTCAACATGAACCACTCTTCCAAAACAGAAAATGAATAGAAACTGCCTGATCAGTGAAATTTGGCTGTTGTAATGCAATTCTCCAAGCAAGGTGATTTAAAATTATTGGAAAGTTCTTAAGATTTTCAGGGTATTTGAGGAGAGAGTGCTTGTTTTTCTCTTCTTTTTTTGGGGGGGTGGTGGTGGTGATGGTGGTACATCTGTGCTTTAATAGAGATGGTTTCATCGAAACTGGTTTCCTCTCCCACATTATTGCTGCAATAAATACATATAGGTAGGTATATAGATACGAAGTAAAGGTGATGGTGGCAAACAGAACAGCTTATGTTGTCGACATTGGCAAACACAACCTAAGCTTTAATTTTCCATTGGATTCTTCCACAATGACCTTGAAAAATTTGAAATACGTTTAGTCAAAGTCATCAGACTGACTTAGGAAAAAGCAAGATTTTTAGAGAAAGATTTAATCAGCCATTTCCTGAGCAACAGAGAGAATTGTACTTAGGTTTTGGGTTCTTTTACGTTCTTTTATGTTCCTTTGCACATCCCACAGAGTTGTCTTTTCCAAAAAATTTCCATCCAAAATATTGAATTAATTAGGGAGAGAATAAATGGCTGTGAAGCAGAGTTATTCTGTTCTTCCTTTGATACATTATTAGAAGTGTCATTATTTACAGTACTTTGATAGTACATGTGAAAGTAAATTCAGGACACACAGCATTAAAAAATGTTAAGTCTATTGTATTTTCTTGATTAAGTCAAAATATCATCTGTTAAATTTTTTGCACCATATAAAAAGTTCTTGAGACCCATTTATTGAAGGTAACCCAGTTTCTGCAGTTAGTATCAAGGAGAAGATATAGTATCTGGATCAAGGTGCTGGCTTAGCACTTACTTGTTCAGGCTCTTTGAATGGCTCCTCAGAGATGCCTTCGTCTTTCCATGCAGAAACATTGATGAATTTGCACTGCTGGTGTCTATCCTTATCACTCTCTGGGAGCAATGTGTAAAGAGGAAAAGTGCTGATTCGTGGACATGGCCTTGCACAGAAAGGAAGGATGACAGGGCAATGTTGTACTCTCTGTCCTGCACTCCCCACAAACTTATTCCAGTAGCTCTGTGTTTAAAGGGAAATTGGTTATTAGAGGCATGCAAGACTGTGCACTGCTCTCCTACATGCCTCACTTGGTACGTGGATCTATCTCAGGTCTTTTGAAAGTCCTCCTCCTTTGAGAGCTGGCAATCTCCTATTTTACATAGGAAAATTTTTGTTTAAAGAGTAACATGAGCAGCCTGTGAAATTTCTCATTGTTTCAAACATGTTTATAATTTCTTAAAGAAAGAAATACTGGTCCAGAATTACTAAAGCCATCGCTATTATTTTCTTCTTTTTTTTTGGGGGGGGTGGAGGGGGTGTTTCATTTTAAATGAATAAGCATCTGTCATTTTCCAGTCCCCTGGGGTTAATATTAAAGTCTCTACCAAACTGCTAGGAAGATTCTTAAAGCTTGTATGCTTGGATTAACACAGTCTAGAAAACGGACAGAAAGTGTCTGTCAAATTTTATGGTTTGACAAGCACATCTTCTCTTGACATCTTTAATCTTTAACAGTGAGTCAGTTCTTCTTTACATAAGAGAAAAGACTGGGAAAGACTCTTTTCTGGCATCTTCTGGTGAAAATGGAGTGAGGAAATTGCCTTGCTCCTGTGCTGTGTTCATACCACCTTTGACTGTCCCACTTGCTCTCAGAATCTCCAGCTGACCTCATCATTCTTTGTCTTCTGCTTCCAATTTTCAGAAAAACCCTGTCCACTGAGGTAAACAGAAGAGACTGTAGCAAACTGTCTACACAGCTCTTAAGAACTGCGGTTTTGCTGTCACACCAAGGTAGTTAGGAAAAAAACAGTGCTACACAGAGAATACAGTTAGTAGTACGTGTTACTGTATGCAAGCTATTTAAGAGGAAATTAAAGACATTTTAGTTTGTGCTTTGAATGTTAAAGCTTAAAAAAATATTTATGTCCATGTTAAAAACCTTCACTAGAGTGACATCTGAACTGATTTTGCCTTGAATTTTGCAGACATGGCAATGTACATTTTAGCAGCTTCATCTTTAAACATGTAATGGGGTAAAAAATATTTCTTATTAGCTCAAAGGCTGTATTATCAAAGGCTGATTTTCTAATGTTGGTGTCAGCAAGGAAAGCTTGTTGTGCTCTCTTCGCTGCCTTCTCAGTGACCATTCTCTGAGGCTCCACCAGCTGCATCTCCTCTGATCAAACCCAACAAGAGCTGAAGGAGCAGTCTTCTCCTCCTCTTTTCCCTTCTCCCTCCTGTTTCACCTTTCCAAAGCTCATTTTCACTGTTAAATCACTTTGGAGTGATCGCAATAAAGACTGTATTAGTGCTCCACGGACTGGCTCGGTGTCAGGCTCATCTGCTCTGGGTCAAATTCCAAGTTCCTCATTAAGACAGGACACCTGTGACCTGAAAAGATTGCTTTGCCCTCCACAGCACAGGACAGGCACCTCCAGGGGATTGTCTTGACCTGGAAGTCGTGTGCTGCATTTCCATCTCATCATGTGCCTGCCTAAATACTGCTTTACCCTCTTCTACAGGAAGAGCAAAGGGCATGCCTCTCCCTGCCTTGCTTAAGGACCACAAGGTTTGCTCCCTGCACCAGCTGCTGCCTCCCCTTCTTCTGCAGGAGGGCAGACACCAGAGAAATGGGGTGGACGCCCTCTGGATTTGCTCTTAGACCCGTTCCAAAAGAGCAAGAGCACAGATTTGTTTCACAAACAAGTCTTAGGCAAAGGAAGGAAAGCAGTTCTGCTCCCTGCCCCCATCCTTTATCATCCCCAGATTTATAGAGGTTTTATTAAAACTTGTCCCCAAAGAAAGGGAGAAGGGTTGTGTGTCTTCCGAGTCATCTGTGCCCTCAGTACCATGATCACTTGCACAGAAAAGGCAGAAAGAATGAAAAGAGCATTAGGTCATAGCTGTGCCGTTACACCTCTAGGCTTCTTCATATTTTTAAATTAGAAGTTTAAATGAGAAACATCAAATATAAATCTTGACAGATGCTTACTAATGTTTTCCTTATTCATCTGCATGAAAATACTATAAACAATTCACTCTGATGGCTTTTTAATTTTTTTCCCATGAAAAATGAACAGAGCTCTTCCTGTTTGTTCACAGCAATAAAGAAATTGCATACCTATACCTAATTAACAGTGATTTAAATATAGAAGCATATGGATACATGAAGGAAAACATTCCCTTATGTGCCTATTTCTGTCTTTCAGTGGGTGTTTAGGTTACTCTGATAGCATTACATTAGAAAGAGAGCACATATATAAAATTTTATCAATTCTAATGCCATTATTTTACTTGTATAATGGTACATAATTATGTAATTGGGGTAAATATACTTAGTATTTGCAATATGCAGCTATCTGGGAAAACGCTGTTCAGAAATGCCAGCACATTGTGGTGGCATATACAGACTAGTTAAAATAAGGCAACCACAGTTCTTCTTTGTCCCATTTCTGACATGAAGTTTCCATCTGCTAACCACACTCCGTCTTTACCCTTGCTGACTTGCTTAGATTCATGTTTACATTTCATTCATGTCCACTGGCATCTTTGTATGTGTTTCATTACTAAATGTGTTCCTCTGTTAGGAAGTAAAACATCAGAAATTTGCTGGCATTTCTGATCTTACCTAACCACGCACCACTTCTCTAAGCATGCACAGTGAGCCTTTCGTTTTCCAAGGGTTTACTTTTATTTTCTGGGTGACCATCCAGCACGAGACGAGAACAAAACAGCGCTGACTTCTGGCCTTGGTCTCAGCTCAATAAAGCACAAGAATTGCCCTTTCACTGCAAAGGCATTACATTGAGTGCAGGTGTCAAAGGCACTGGGGGGTTGTAGGAGTGTGAGAAACAGCCAAGGGCTGCCCAGTGCCAGGCACAGACATTTCCAGGCAGAGGAATGGCAGAGATAAGTGCTTATGAACAGACTGCAATCCCCCTGCTCCTCACCCACAGGCACTGCTTTGGGGAGAGAGGATTGGGAGTGAAGTAGTGAAGCTGATCATGGAAAAGTGGGCAGGAAAGGTGCTGTTTTAATGTTTGTCATCTTGTTTCTCACTGATCTATTTTAACTGGCAATGAATTAAAGCTAATTTTCCCCCATCTGTTTTGCCCAAAACAGTAATTGGTAGGCAATCTCCCATCATTTATCTCAAGCCACTTGCTCTCTTGTTCATGGGGTTTTTTCTATTTTCTTCCTCCATCCCACTGGAGGGAGTGAAGAGAGCAGCTGGGTAGGAGTTTGGCTGTTAGCCATGGCTAAGCTACAACAAATAGACTTTGGATGTTTGCGTGCTAAGAGACTTTCCGTCAAGCTGAGAATTTCAGAAATGAGAATCAAGCCCTGCCTGAGCTCTGCTCTCCTCTTATTCCAGTTTGGTCAAACATTTCTGCAATCCATTTAGATGCATTTGAAGTTTTGAGCAGGATTTGGGCATTAGCGATAAAACTTCTTCATTTTCACAGCTGAAATCCTGATTCAGTTCTCCCTCCACCAGTTGCTGGAAGGTCTCCAGCAGTGTGCCACATTATTCTTACTTTGCTTTTTTCTTCAGAGCACTAAACTGCCTGTATTTCCAGCTAATGCATAGCACTTTTTATCCCAGCACATGCCTCCTGACCCAAGCACTGCAACAAAATCAGGCTTATATGACAGAGACACGGTTTTTCCCATCACAGCACAGCACCACATTTAGAGCAATTAAAAGTTGCAAGTCCATAAAGTATATGCATTCCAAATGCATATTTGAAATACACTTTCTATTTTTAGGCAAAAAAAAAAAAAAAAAGACAATTTAGAGCACATCACAAAAGAGAGAATGAGGAACGGGCTAGGCTCCTTAGCAGCTGATTGCAGCTGCTATGACATACATTAATTTGGTGATTCATTTTGAGATATTTGAGGTATGAGGGCTAATTTGGCTGTCAGGGTGTTCGCAGTATAGCTTCCCCACTTCTCCTCCATATCCTATCCAAGCAGATGCCAGGGGACACATGCAGGTGAGACACAGGGTACTGGGAGGGCAATGTTATCTACCTTACTGTCCTCCTAGACCTTCCCCAGTTATCTCTGAAGGCAGGAGGAAAGAAGATTCTCAGACACACATGCACAGAAACAGAAGAAATCTACAGTGAGACTTAATTAACCACTGAACAGCTGCTAATGGGAAACATTTATTGGAAGATTTAAGACTAGTTTTCATGAGCAAGAAATGTTACCGCTGCACTTCTGGGGACAGCTGCTGTCCTTGGGGATCTGGGCTCCCAGATCCCCAGTTTGGTGCTCTTGATTCTAAAAACTTGTAGGTTTTAATTCAATGCAGTACTCTGCAATTGATTAGGAGTCTCATTAAGGGAAACTAGGCTTTGCTATGTAATGAAACTTTGAGAGGAGTGTGCCATACGACAGGCAGTGACTTCTGAAAGGAATGTGATCACCTTAGCTCTGAAACTCAGAAAGTCGCCTTTCAATGTTGCAAGCACACAGAAGGAGCTGAAATTATTATTTCCTTATCTGCTTCTGCTGTGGATGATCCTGCACCTGCAGGTTTTTACAGTGCAATACATGATTTTGTCCAGCATTTTCCAAACTCGGAAGATGTAGTGTCCTTTTAAGGTCTGGAGATGTTCTTGAAAAGGATGTCATCACCGAGTCTGACAGGTTCATTGCAAGCATGCGCTGAGTCGATTTTAATACAAACATTTTTAATACAACTTTGTCAAATACAAGTCATCGTTAGGAAGAGGTACATGATGCAAGAAAGTAACTGTCATTTTAAATCAGCTTTATACTGTAGTTATAGATTTCTAATATACATTTAATTAGAGTGATTACAAACCCTTGTAAATGATCAGCTAGGTCTTTGGGAATATTACTGCCTTTATTTCACTCTGCTTTAATTTATTGCTCCTAAATAGAGGATAATTATCATTTGGAGCCAGCTGCTCCTCAAACACACCAGAGAAAAGGGATTTGTTTCTGAAGCTCTCTCTCGGTTGTTTCTCCTCTTTCATTTTTTCACACAAACACATTTCCTGTGCTTTCTCTTTCACGCCAATGAACAGGCCAGTCTTATGGACTCCCAGGATTGGCCATCACAAGTTAGAGAGACGGATGGTGGGTGCCAGAGGCTTCCCATGAGGGCTCACACAGCCAGTTATGCCCTGGCATCCGACTGGACAACAGCCAAAATCTGCACACGTTGGTAGCTGGAGTATGGGTCTCTGCCCCCAAAAAAGCGAGATCCTTGCACGCATCCAGCCAAGCAGAAGGGGGCACTGCAACTGGGACAAGAGAAATATGAACAGGAATTAAATGAAATGGCAATGTGTTGGAGAGAGTAAAAAAGGAGTTATTTCCTTGTCTTTGTTATTAGTCAGTTTTCTGGTCTGCTGTGTTGCAATACAACAGCCAGTAATAACATATATATGCATGTTTCATCAGCTCTGTATTTAATCAAAAAGGCGACATTTAGGCCCAGAGTCCCCAAAGATGCAAATCTTAACAGCAGGAAGTTCCTCTCCACAATTTTAGGTGACATGGGAGTATGATCACCTCACCTGAGCTGGTACAAATGGTTTCACCATGGTGTCACTGACAACTGGGCAATGCAAACCATGGCATGAGCCTCATGTGGGGCCAACATGGACCAACACCTGACAGGATAGCATATCTGAAACCATCATTGAGGTGCAGTGGCATATCACCATGCCCAGAGGGACTGGCAGCCAGTTCTGCCACATGGTTATAATGACCTTCAGGGCTGTTGACAAGGGCAACACTGTCACACCATGTCTAGCACTGCGTAGCATCCAAGATGGCACCATTATATTCTGGATTCAAGCCACTGCCCAAAGCTCGCCACTAGGACCAGCTGGAACAAGCATCACTACCTCATTGGAGGCGTGAGAGAGGCAGGTCTCGGTTGATGGGTACTTCCGAGTGCATGAAAAGCTGTTTCTGGCAGAGCCTGTCCCCTGCAGCATCCCGTCATGTGATGTTCCTTTTCTTCCCCTTGGCATTACGTAAAGCACGTCATAAAGATTTACAAAATTGGGATTTCATTAGAGTATTTTATCTTTGTCCTAGTAACAGCCTAACAGAAAAAGCTACTGACAAGTTCTTATTACAGTTTTAAACTTAAGTCAGAATAAAGGAACAGGAGGAGAGCTGGAATAGCTGCAGATAAAATCTTGCTTAGAAAAACAGGGCCGTGGTACAAGGAACACAGCTATCAGTCCCCCTCAGGGTAACAGGCAATGCTTTTCATGCAGTTTTGTTGACACAAACGGGACTGCTGTGAGTGAACCTAGTGGAAATGAATCAAGCTTAATGTAGCATTATAAATTCCAGTGCTCTGTAAGAATTAGAGGTAGGTAACAGAAAGCAGGACCGTGACAAGTGTCTGTATGGGTCTTGTTAAAGATGCCTTTGGTAGAGGACAGGTAAAAGAACAATGTAAAATACTGCCCTTTCAACAATGGATTAAAACCCATGCTTGCTTTTTGGCAGAACACTGTTGCTTCCTTTTGCTTGCAACTGAAGTTGGTCAGCTGACCAATGGACGCTTGATTGAATTTATTCCTTTGTTAAATGCGTAGGAAATAGCCCAGACAATCCAAATGGAATTTATTAGCTGAGTCCTAATGATTCAGGTCTGTATGAGGGAGAAGAGAGGAAGGTACAGGGCACCATTTTCTCACTAATATACAAGAAAATAATGCAGCAGAAAGCTGGGTTGACTCTTTTCCTTTAGTTTTTAATGCTTCCCTCTCACTGCCTTTTTGTAAGTGGATATCCAAAACAATAGGTACATGAGCTACAGCTAAGGGAAAAACTTAATCATTTCAAGATGTTTTTTAATCTCAGGCTCATACCTCTGAGCATAGTCCTGTGATCACTACTGCTTATCAGTGCAATCAGGTTACTCAACAGTACGAATATGGTCCAGAGCAGGCACATGCAGATTTCTGTTGAACAACCTCCACAACCAGTGAGGAATTTATTCCAGCTTTATGTAATGAGGAGCACTGGCTGAAGAGGACAGCTGAAACCTGATCTTGTGTAAAGCTTCTCAGTACAAAGTTAGCCCATCCAACTTTTCTGGAACAAATCTGAAAACACAGGGTGAGTTCATACCATGTCAGTGCACTGCATCATTTTGGGTCTACTAGCAGGAGCTGTGCAGCCAGATTTACCGCACCATGCAACCACAGCCTTGGGCCCAAAGTCCAAGAGCATCCTGTCATAGTCCCAGAAAGCTAAATTCACTCATGCCTGAGCTCTTTAGAGAGAGTCCTGTCCTTTGACTCCAGGCTAATTATATCAACAAAAACAGGCATAGTCAAAAGCTGAAGAGGTTTCCGATACACTAGCATTAAAACAAGTAAGATTCATGGTGTATATTACATAGTAACAGTCTTGCATGGAGCCCTGTCTGTATGTAAGCAGCAACAACAGCAGGATCTTAACAGCCTGGACAGAAACGTGAGCTCTAATGTCCTCTGCAACCTCACACTGCGGCCCCCAGGCTGGAAGCACTGAACTACACAGCTAAGGTTGAGGGCTTGCAACTCTCCATTGCGGTTTCATTGCACACTTACTTCTGCATGCTGTTATATATGGCAGTGTGCTGATGCAAGGCCAGTGACACCAAAGGAACCCACGGCAGTTACCCTAACCTAAAGCATAACTTTCAATGTTTAATTGCAATGTTTTAGGTAAACACCATTCCTATGTTCAGTGGCCTTTCATGGACTTGCATTCTGAACTTGTGCAAAGCTTTCAATACTGTCCAACACGACATCCTTGTCTCTAAGTTGGAGAGACATCCATTTGATAGGTGAACCACTCAGTGGATAAAGAACTGGCTGGATGGCCACACGCAAAGAGTTGTGCTCAATGGCTCAATGTCCAGCTGGAGACCAGTAACGAGTGGTGTCCCTCAGGGATCGG
The DNA here is from genome assembly GCA_028858755.1 of Ara ararauna. Lineage (NCBI taxonomy): Eukaryota > Metazoa > Chordata > Aves > Psittaciformes > Psittacidae > Ara > Ara ararauna. Next base: position 50,461,882 of record CM054379.1, read on the forward strand.
TGTTGGGACCGGTCTTGTTCAACATCTTTGTCAGTGACATGGACAGTGGGATTGAGTGCACCCTCAGCAAGTTTGCCAATGACACCAAGCTTTGTGGTTCGGTTGATACGCTGGAGGGAAGGAAGGCCATTCAGAGGGACCTTGACATGCTTGTGAGGTGGGCTGATGCCAACCTGATGAAGTTTAACCATGCCAAGTGCAAGGTCCTCCACTTGGGTGGGAGCAATGCCAGGCGCAGCTACAGGTTGGGCAGAGAAGAGATACACAGCAGTCCTGCAGAGAAGGACTTGGGGGTTTTGGTCGATGAGAAAATGAACATGAACCGGCAGTGTGAGCTTGCAGCCCAGAAAGCCAACTGTATCCTGGGCTGCATCAAAAGGAGCGTGACCAGCAGGTCGAGGGAGGTGATCCTGCTCCTCTACTCTGCTCTTGTGAGACCTCACTTGGCGCACTGTGTGCAGGTCTGGTGTCCTCAACATAAAAAGGACATGGAACTGTTGGAACAAGTCCAGAGGAGGGCCACGAGGATGATCAGGAACTGGAGCACCTCCCATATGAAGATAGGCTGAGAAAGTTGGGGCTGTTCAGCCTGGAGAAGAGAAGGCTGCCTGGAGACCTCCTACCAGCCTTCCAGTATCTGAAGGGGGCCTATAGGGATGCTGGGGATGGACTCTTCATGAGGGACTGTAGTGAGAGGACAAGGGGTAACGGGTTCAAACTTAAACAGGGGAAGTTTAGATTGGATATGAGGAAGAAATTCTTTACTGTGAGGGTGGTGAGACATTGGAATGGGCTGCCCAGGGAAGTTGTGAAGGCTCCATCACTGGCAGTGTTCAAGGCCAGGTTGGACAGAGCCTTGGGTGGCATGGCTTAGTGGGAGGTGTCCCTGCCCATGGCAGGGGTGTTGGAACTAGATGATCTTATGGTTCTTTCCAACCCTAGCTATTCAATGATTCTATGACTTCTGCTTCTGTATCGGTAGCATGTATCTGAACTTTTCTCAACCTTTACATCACTGGATGACGCAAGTTTGTTCTAAGGGTATATTCCATTATACTTGTAAGCATTTGGGGAGAAATTAAGTTAGCACAATGCCTCAGAATGGCATATATTTCTTCTATAACCCAAATTGTCTCATTTTAAGAGCAAAACAGAGACATAAATGCTGCATAATGCCCATGCCAGTATGATTTTCATCACTCTTGCAGATGGTCTAAGCTCCACAGCAAGCATTTCTCATCACTGTTTAACAACAAACACAAGCCAGCTCTTTACATTTTGCCTTACTTCTCTTGTTGGCTTCTTTCAGTAGGCTTTTTCCTGGCTCCAGGGAGAGCAGAGATCAATAACACAAATCTAATATTAGAAATGTCTTCTGAAGAGCTGCATCTGAGGGTGTACTTCTCACATGCCATGTCCCCCACAGCACCAGGCAGCGGCACCCAGGGCACAGCGCTGGCCCACCCTTGGTTGCGCACCAGGGGACGTGAATGCCCTGGCACTCAGGCCCTGCTTGTAATAACTGTATCCCTCGCAAGTAATTTGGAAGAAGGAAAGGTGTATAATAATGTTTGCGTTATTGCTTTCAGTCTCTGGTATCTTAAGGGTAGATTAAAATTATTCTCAGGGTTGAGAATAATATTTCTATATTGTTGCAAGGCCTAAGGAGCTACAGCAGCTTGAAAATAAGCTAGATATTACTTTTTCTTGAGTACTGGCCTCATCTGGAAGACAGTAAATAAGCTTGATGATAGGAAGCTGCAGTTTGCTGCTCAACCATGGAATTATATGATTCTCACGGAGGGCATTTTGTGCAGTAACATTATCAGTGCTCTCACCTTACAATACATGGACAGGTACACTTAGAATTTTGCAGGTTTATTCTCCAGCCCCACAGATTACTGAGAGGTGACTTATGATCCTGTCTGCAGTTCTCTCATTACTACCAAGATATAGACAACTGCATTTTCAAGCAAGACCATTTGTTAATGAAATGTAAAAATAGCTAAAAATTTATTTCTCTCACATCTTGTTTCACAGCAGGAAAGACAGCATACAGTTCTGTGATAGCTATCTAATGCCGTGACAAAAGCAGTATCCAGATGTAGCAAGGCTATTTTTTAAGCTATCCAGTTTTTCTGTGAGACATTATCTTCCATCAACACCATTCTTAACTTCTCAGCAACATAACATTCTCTTTGCAGCTTGTTCAGCTCTTCTCCCAAAGCTTAAATATGATCTGATAAAAATAACTGTTTTAGAAACCACGCACATTTCGAAACAGGTAATCAGAGTTTGACTTACGGCAAAACGGCTAAGAAAAGTATATCCAGTACTGCCTGGTAGCCAAAAATAAATTAAGACTCATCTCTTAGGGTGCTGATCAGCACCTAATACTGCTGCTAACAGAGAAGCCTGGCAAAGATGGAGAGCAAAAGCCTTTCCTTTTCATGCACCAATTTAAACCCAGAATGCCAAGGATTTTCCGTAGAGATCCCCTCAATACTTCCGATACAGAGAGTGGGGGTTGAGGAAGGAGTAGGAGGAGGGAAATCCAATTTCAAGTGCCACTTTAAAAATAAAATTGACATGTGATTTATACAAATAATAGGATTTGAGTTGCTTTCAAGAATAATATCTCCAGTTAGTGGTGGGATACTGACTGAAAAGTAATTTTCTAAAATAACAGAGCCTAGGACTGGCATGGAGTCCAAAAGAAAGCAGTCTAATGAAAGTAGCCAATTCAGTGGAGAAAGAGAGGCTAACTTCTCTCTCATCATCCCCTGTTTTAATTTGAAGAAGTCAGGAATGATAGACAAGTTCAAAGGGCTAAGATGCAACAGCAACAATCTCAAGGAAGACTCAATGGCCAATAAACCTGCCATCCCATTAGCAGAATCCAGCATGAGACCGGAGGAGCAAATATGAAAAACCCCAAACAATAATATGTTTCAAGCTTACATAAGGTGAGAGGAGAAACCTCTATGAGACTGAAATTTGCATCTCCCTTATATCCACCCACGTTCACAAGGAACAGATATATTAATCTCAATTTACTGTATTTTTCCATCAGATACACAGAGAGTGGGGCAAATAGTGCCTTCTTTTCATAAACCACATATCAACCAATAGCACAAGTAGAACCTTGAAATATAGTGGAATGCATTCGATTTCCAAAATCTCTATTACAGTTGCAATAAAATTACAGAAAGGAGAGGCAGAATTGCCTGTATGCAAATAAATGTCTAGCAAAATTGGAAGTTCTTAAAATGTATTTCTAAAATGCAGAGCAATATACCCATGCTCACATTATCATCACCACTCAGGCATTTAAAGATTTGCTAGACACATTTGCCATGCCTGCAACCCTCTTCTTTCCCCAGTACAATCTCATTAAATGAACAGCATGATAACATTTCTGAAATGTACGCATGACAACATGGGGAAATATGTTACTCCTCATCCTTGGGCTGTTATTCCCAGTGTAAATATTGTCTATCTTTGGTTTTCCAACTGTATTTTTAAGATGATGGATAAAAAGACAACATGAAGAGTGGATCTCTTTCAGTTTGCATACCGAAAACTGTAACATAAGAAGGACACAGTATAAAACATACACATGCACTGAAGCACAGTACAGAGGGTGGCTGAAGGAGTCTTCTAATCCAGGCAACATGTTTGGAAACGGCTGTAGCTAAATCAAGGACTTTTCCATAAAGACTAGCAGACTTAACAAGAAGGAGCAAATGGTAAGGAGCAAGTCAGAGAAGGACACCGACATTGCTAATAGACCCTGCCTGTGCTCCTGCTGTACAAAGGTTTTCCCCAGGGCAGGCTGAGGGACCTAGTGGATATTGGTCCAGCCTTGAGTGGGGTCTTGGAGTTGCATGACCCTCAAAGTGCTCTCCAACCTATGCAACCCTGTAGGTTTAGGATGATGATCACTAACTGATGTTTTGTTACTGTCTCATTGGGTTTTGGAGAGGATGGGGCGGGGAGGAGAGACAGGCTACTTTGTGCTCTGGTGGGTAGTTGTAGGCAGAGGGGATCCCCTAATCCTGCCAGCAAAACTGTGCAGCTTCTCTTTACCTGAGGCCAGAGTGCATTTTCCACATGGTCGGTCTGCCTGTTATGCCATAAATTCTGGTGAAGTGCACTTAGGGACAGATACCTCTGTCAGACATATCTACTTGCATTGATGTAAGCATAACCCCAGCTGCAGAAGCGTGGCCATTTTCATTCCATTGTGCTGCTATTACTGTTTCAAAGAGCACTCTCAGAAAACGGATTCTCCCTCTGTCATCTTCTGGGCTGGGAGCCATGCTGGGACCCGCAACAGCACTACAAACACCACATTCCTGACATGCTGCACATTCTAATGGGATTTCAGAAAGCTTCACAGGGGGCAAATAATACTTTTACTTTACAAGCAACATGCAGAGGCACAGGAAAATGGCAGTCACATAGATCTTAACTCTCCTGTTTTCCAATTGGCATTTTATTCAACTCATTTTCCTCAACAAGCTATTGTTCTTAGTTCATGCTGTGCCAGAGCCACCAACCTTGAGGTCCTGGAGCCCTAGCAAAAAATAATCTGCAGCCCAAAGATGCCCTCCAGCCTTAAACCACACAAGCTGAGATCCTGACTCACCTGCTGGGAAACCTGCCAGTAACTGGTCTGTGACACTTCATCTTGCTGCGACATTTGCCATCATCTTGGCATATAACAGAATTCCTAATGATATTAAAGAATTTATATTACTAGTGCTGTATTAAAAAAAATAAATTCCTGTAACTTCCAGAAAAATCATGTCTGCTAGAGAGAACATCATCATAACTGCCATGTGAAAGGAAATGAAGATGAGGATTAGCCAGCAGATAGCATCTATCAGTAGTTCCTATGGATGAGGAGGGGAACAGGGTCATTTTAATTCTAGAAGCAATTTGGTTGCTGAAGCTTGTCTTCATTTACATTTAAGTGGTTATTGCAGCCTTCTTATGCACTTATGTGCGTTGTTTAACTTCAGGCTCCCAGAGAGTCCATAGACAACCTTTATGCGTTTTTAATCAAAGACTTCTGGAAAATTTTCCCTGTATTCTCTGTCCTATAACTTAAGCTTCAGTGTTGCATATCAGTTCAGGACACCTATTTTCTTTCGACTGCTTTCTGCTACATCTTTTTTCAGCTTTTAGAGAAAACCAGCTTTCTTTTTAAAAGGTTCTGAAATCCTTCATGGAAGCCCAAAAAGGAGAGAGTTTCTTTTTTCTTTGGGTATAAAAACATTAGATATTTTCTTCAGCATCCTACAGGGTGAAGGTCCTGAAACAAATATAAAGTTATTTTCCGTAACAGCCTTGCAAGCCTAACATCAATGCTCTCACTGGAACAGATTTATATAATCCCCAGGCCTCAAAAAGATATCTTGCAATTACTCCAAACCATTTGTGAGAAACTCGTGAAGTTTTAGTGCTTCGCTGAGCAGTTAACATCTGTGATTTCCTACTGAGTTCTGAGGTTTAAATCAATTAGCAGTAATTGGGACTGTTTGCAGTGGCTATTCATGTGGAACAAGCATATGCTGGAATTTTTAACTAAATAGTTAAGTTCCTGCACCAAGTGATCATACTGCAAAGTTTAAAAACTCTTTTGACCCTATGCAGTGCTCTTAGCTAAGTCAGTGACTCATTGTTCCCAGCGGAAGCTACTTCCAGCCTTTTAAACAAAGCTGAAATCATAAAGTTTGGAGAGAAAAGCGGGTTTCATTTTATTTTTATGTTCTCCATTTCTCAACATCTAACTGTTTACGCTGCACTAAAATCGCATGAATCTGAATTAATTAAATGCAACAAAACTGCTAATTTTGCATGGAGTGGTCTTGAAAATTTTCTCCTGCTTATTAAGGTAATAAACCTACCACATCAAATTACACTCAGAAGTGCTATATGCGGTATTTTTAAGGGATCAAAGCCACTGATAACAGTAGTTAATTGTGCAGAATTATACTGTGCAGTTTTAAATAAACCAGCTGATCTTTCAGTATGGAGAAGGTACCAAATCAAGTCAGCTGGGAGCTTGCTGTGGTGTTTCCTTGGCTACCTGGGAGTGAATTCCCCAATTACTCCCTAGCTAGTGTGCTCCAAGGAGGGAAGGAGCAATACACTTCAAAACTTTCCATGGCTTGTGAGCTTTCCAAACCTTCAAATAAGAAAGAAAAGTGGGTTGATTTATTAGAGTCTGCAAGTTCTCAGTGTCTTTAAGTGGGTTTACCAGTGCTAGCGCTTCTGGAAACTGGCTTTATTGATGAGACTGAAAGTAGATGTCAATCCACTGCAGGTGCCTCAGTACCTGCAGAGGAAAGAAGACGTAATTTATCCCTGTTTATCCTATTTTTAGTAAATAGGAACAAGTTGCTACTGAGAAGTTGTGACACAGAGAAGCTGAGAGACACAACATTTGCACTAGCGATGCTGAGGAGCTCTTTCACCTTTATACTGAAGGGAAAGCTAGATCGTGGTTGTAAAAATGGCTATTGCATATTAGAAGTGGAAAGAGTGGTACAAATGCTTATTTCCATACCGTTATGTTACCAGGGAAATCTATAAAAAATACAGTCATTACTGGAGACAGCCAATTCAACAGAAAATGCCTTTAAAAAACTGAAAGCTGAAGGGAGACACAATTATGTTTTTTTCAGGTCAATAGACACTTTCGCTCAAGAGGACAATTATTGAATAGCAAACAAGAAGATGCAAAGCTAGGAGCTGGTTTAGCAGCTATAACCTGAGAACATCAGCCATTCGCCATTGTTTTTTTTAAAGCTAAAAAAATGTTCACATGAAGAAAAGCAGGAGAGGATGGAAGTGAATGCAACTTCTTTGTGAATATACGCCTGCATTGTCAAAGTGTGCTGTCTGTCGCCATTGCTCTGTTTCCAAGTCTCTTTTCAGGGACCAGGAGAAGACATGGGGGCCTGGGAAGCCACTGATCTCCATGACGCCTTTGCAAAAGTGTGACAGGCTACAGCAGGTCCACCAAATCTTTCTCCTGCTGTTGCCACCCAAAACAGCTTCTTGTAACTGTTATGTTTACTCTTCCAAAGACAGGAGCCTGCCAGTTGCTTTTTCACCAGATCTTTAGCCAAATGGCCACTTGAACTCAGCCCTTCCTCATCTGGAAGTTATGTGTCCTTCTTCTCTCCTTCCTCTTCAGCCCTCTGCACTCACTGGCTGTCCCACCAGCACCATTGCCTCTGCACCCTGCTTTGGGCCTCTCTGCCTTTGGCATTTTACAGTCTGAGCAAACACAACCACAAAAGGTTTGTCCTGTAGAGCACAGTGTCTACAAGATGAAGAGTTCTCCTTGCTTTGCCTGGGAGATAAATGCCAACAGCGCTGTTACTCCAGTGGCAATGGGCTGTCCTCACAGAATCACAGCACGCTTGAAGTTGGAAGAGACCTCTGGAGGACATCTCATCCTAGAGCCAGTTGCCCATGACTGTGTTCCAAACAGCTTCTAAATAACTCCGCAACATCTCTAGGCAACCTGTGCCAGTGCTTGGTCACCCTCACAGTAAAGAAGTATTTCCTGAGGTTCAGACAGGATCTTCTGCATTAAGTTTGTGCCTATCACCTCTTGTCCTGTCACTGGGCACCACCGAGAAGAGCCTGGCTCTGTCTTCTTTGCACCCCCCCCGCAGGTATTTATATATAGTAAGATTCCCCTGAACCTTCTCTTCCCATCTCACAGCTCTAGTGAGATGCTCTGGTCCCTTCATCATGTTTGTGGCCCTTTGCTGGACTGCCCCCAATAGCTCCATGGCTCTTCTTCTGGGGAGACCAAAACTGGACACACACTGCAGGTGTGGCCTTACCAGTGCTGAGTTAAGGGGAAGGAACACCTCCCTCAACCTGCTGGCAACACCCTTCCTAATGCAGCCCATTAGCCTTCTTGGTAGCAAGGGCACATTGCTGGCTGATGGATAACTTGCTGACCACAGAGACTGCCAGGTCCTTTTCTACCAGCTACCAGCTGGGTGGCCCCAGCCCATCCTGGCGCCTGAGGTTGCTCCTCTCCAGGGACTGGGGGAGCATTTGCTCTTCGCTGTGTTGAACTTCATGAGGTTCCTGTCAGCTCATTTCTCCGAACAGCACTACAAACATCTGGCGTATCAGCCACTCCACCGAGCTTCATGTCATCTTCATGCCCCCTCACACACGTCACCTGCAGGGCAAGGCCATGACTGCAGGCAAAGCTGGAGTCCAGGCTGGAGCCCCACTCCCAGCTCTGCCACAGAGAGCAGCCAGACACTGGCAAAACCATACCTCACTGCCTCTCGGAGTCTATCCAAGCATCACTCCTGGTGCAACGATGGTTGGAGAGGACTGTCCTCCAGAAGGCCATGTCTCTGTCCCACCAGTGACCTTATAGTAACTGTTTATTTTGCCCTCCATAATGGGAACCGTTTAAATCCTGCCTGAGCTGCGCAGCATGTGAATGAAGGCTGTTTGCGTAATTATCTTTCTATAACCTAATTCTGCGGAACGTGGTTCTCATCTACATCATGTCTCCTTTCCACTGCTCTGACATTGCAAAAAGGAACAGGCAGTTAAACAGATTTCAAGAATCTTTGATGCAGCAAATACAGCAAAGCAAAGGAAAATGAGGCTTACAGCCTTCCAGAAGTCTGACCCTGTGTATTTTCTTTAATTGCAGCAGCTGTTCCTTGTTCTTTCTTCACATGCATTAGCTTTGTGATTTATTTCTTAATCATCCTAGCTGGTCTCATATCACTCTCCATGTGTTTGCTGGATATAAGGCAAGCAATACAAATTTAGACATTCGTCCTTCAAAAATTTGTCACAGTCCAATTCTTTTACTATGTTTCACTATTGTGAACCCAAAACACCTGTAGTTTGAGGACCTGAGTAGTCATGATGATTAGGATGAATACAGACCAGGACAACTGATGTATTTTCTTGACCTGACATCTCATCTCATTCCAGCTTAAGAAAAGTGTTTAAATGGCCTTTAAATACGCACTTTGATATTCAGGCTTCACTGTCTTTGCTATGCTGATATTGCGATGCTTTAGAATAATTTCTAAGTCTTTATTTTCCATTGAACAACACATGCCTCATATTAAACAGTTTCAAGTGTGTTTGAGAGACGAAAGGTGACAGATCTTGTAATTACCTCATTTCTCATTAAAGACAACTTAGTACCCCAGGGACCCATATTAGAATAAATATTCTATCTCCTGTTTATTAACCTTTGTTCTTTAAAATGGTGAATGACTGCTAATAAAGCTATCATTACTGTGACTGCCTCAGGAGCTGATGATGCTTTCCCAGCTCTTAATAGAGTTTGGAGTCACCTTACCAAAACCAAACAGAACTTGACTCTATTATGCTCTAGACTGTTTGTATTTCTAACACATACTTTAAACGTATATATATAGGCATAATCAGCTACCTTACATGAATAAAACCTACAATGTAACTTTTGCAAAATTTAAAATATGCTAAGCTGTAGTGAAGCAAGAGCAGAAATACAGAGTCCATAAACATCTTTGGCCGATGTTTATTTTGGAGGGTGAGCTCTGTTTGGTAAGCCAAAGTGAGTTGCTTCAAAATCAAATTCCCCAAATCCTAAACTTGGCTGTTATAGAGCAACTTATTTGCTGAAACCCAAGATAAATATCCTGAAGCAGGAGAGTTCATACTGCTTCAGTAACTGATCATTTTAGATCTGGCAATTTCCCCTTAATGAAGTATTATTGTTTTAACTGCAGAACCTTAAAAAAAACACAGAACAATAAGGAAATAGAATAAGCACTGATTTAATAACAAAACAGGACTGTACCTTGATATGGAATAGGCTGCTGTGGTCAAGAAAAAAATAGAATATCTGGGTGCTACCATGTAATTTTGGGCACACTTGGTAGGAATAAGTCTAGTGAGTATAAGAAACAAGGTAACTGGAATCAAGAGGACTAAACTTTCAATGGGCTCAGTCACCATCGTCGAAGTAAATTAAGTTGGTAGCATTTATTGCCCCTGTGCGTATTAATATTTTTGGGCTCTGTGATCAGACAACCAAAGGATGTTCCTTCGTAGTTCTGTCATATTTTCTTTGCACAAAACTTAAAAATATTTTTTTTTCCAATCTGAAAAAGCAATAAATTGGATGCTCTGTAGAGATTTCAAAGATACCAAAGAGATTTAGGGTTGAGATCAAACATCCTGCTACAGATGCCTGTCATGGACACCAAAATTATTTTAGTCATTGCCTGTCTAATAAGGCAGGACTGCAGACACTAGACAGTGGATGCTCTGAATCACTCATTAAGTTTCTAAACAGTGTATGGGGGGATGGACAAAAAACGGTTCTCAAATGTGCAGCTCCTGCCAGCACTAATGGATCTGGGAAACAGCAAGTTTTCAGTGGCATTAGAAAAATATCTGGAGAAAAAAATCCAGAGTTTATATAGCTTCTTTATCTTTTCCTAGGAAGACCCCCAGGAGCGATAGTAACCAGTTTTTATAAGAACTGGAAAAAATAACCAAAACTCAGCTACGGCAGTGATTGTCACACTGCCAGGTTTGACACTTTATCTAGTGGGGATTGGTAACAATACCTTCTTGCCTAGGCACCTGACACCTTCCTCAGCTCATTAGTTTCCTGTGCATCTCCTCTACAGGCTGATTCATTTCAGTAGTGTTTGTTGCAAGTAGAACCCATTGAAGCACAAAGTGACAGATGAGAGTAAGAAGACTTCCAGTTATCCAGCTCAGTACTCATAAGTGATACAGGAAGCCATGCCAGAGGCAGGTAACCAGAGCATTTGCTGAAGTCCTTCAAAAACCTGTTACTGAGTTTGGAAGAGAACACTTAGCTTTCCAAGTTTACTTACTAACCAAAGATTATACAGTGTGAATCAAAACACAATCAATCCTCCATGTCTCTGCTTTGAGAGACCTAGCCAATTCTCTTAGACTGCAGAGTCTCAGTCTTACTGTATATGACAGGTATACAACCAAAATGAGGTCAGTTTGATTTCAAATGGAAAGAAAATCACAGTGAGAAATGCATGGCAAGAGAAGAAAGTCAGTATCTCATCTTTTCTAGATGAGCATCTCAACTATGGGCTAAATAGACTTCCTCAAGCTCAGGGAATAATCTACAGTTCTGTGAGATGCTGGGTAGCTTCGACAGGTGGGATGATAAGTGGTACAGCTGGGCCTCTCCTCTTCTAGAAGAAACTAAACCAGCAAAACCAAGGTAAATGTCTTCTGCTTAGTAAATCATAGCAGTGTGCTGTGTGGTCAGAAAGCCATCAGAGCTGGTATGGAGAAAAAAGGCAGGACTATATGGCTGGCACAGCAAAGGTGGGATTTAGATCTGCACCTTCTACGGCTCGGGTAAGCACTCTGCCCATTTAAAACTGGGAATTTCACTTGTCCACTCCTATTAAAAAGGAAGCCTAATAGTGCCCACTCTTTTAGTGGTGACCATTAGGAATATAGTGCTTAACTCCAGGGAAGGGTTCAGAGTTGCTAAGACACAAGAGCCTGCCTCCTAAGCACCTCCAGCTCACTGGCTTAGGTGGCTGCTTGCATTTTTCCTGCCCCTGTGACAGCGGGGGATGCAGCCCAGTGGGGCTGTGCACAGCATGGGCTTGGTAATTCCACCAGGCTCCTCCGCCAGTCCCACATGCCACAGCACCTCACTTCCATTTGTCAAGCTTGATTTCAGAGTGCCCTCAGCCTTAAAATGGTTGCTAAGAAGCGCTGCTTTTTGCTTGGGAATACAAAGAGATGCATGTGTAAAGAGCAGGGTAAATACTTAGGGGTTTGCGTTACTACATCTATGCCTTTGTCACCTTGCTTAAGAGATGGCAATAATAATTCCCTTTACTGCTTTATGACTTTAAAGTGGGAGTATGATGCTAGCAGATGTTCTGACATGAGTGCTGGTAAACTACTTGCATCCCCAGCAAACCAGAAGCTGCTCATGAGCAAAGAAAGAAATGGAGAAAGATAAGCTCACCCTTAACACAGACATGCATTCTTTCAGAGAGAAATAAAAACACAGCATGACTCAAGTGCACTGGTAATAAATTCCCCCAGGGCCACTGAGTTTCAGGTATGTTCAGCAGCATCCTGCTAAGAGCTTCCTTAGTGATCCCTCACTGCAGGAAGAGGTGACTCCCCCTCTTCACCCCTAGAATTCCACCTCCCTTTTTGCCTATTAGGGCTGAGGCAGCCTTCGGCAAGGAACATCTTGTTTTTAACCAAGTACTTTAACTCCAGCTGGGTTAAAATAAAATCCATGAGGGAGTATTTATTTACAGCATCCAGAATAGACACAACAGTAACAAAGGGGCTTTAAGGCATAAGAAAGAAGGCTATAGTCAGTCTGCTTACAAGAGAAAGTATAAAAGAACCTTTTATTTAGTACCCCACCTATTTGCTGCATGTGTTCTCCTGACATATGTTAGGGATGCTGTCGCCCTGTATGTCATGTGTTGCAGGCTGCACTTGTTAGAGAAAAACCTTTCCTTCTCTCCAGCATCTATAACTAATCTTTCCAGGCACTCTGAGCAGATTTAATTTTTCCTCTTGAAACTTTCTTTCTTTCTTTCTTTCCATTTGAAACTTACTTCTTTCTAACTTACTCAGCAGATGATCTTGACACTTCTCCAGTTAAATTAAGAAAGTCTCACTTCTCTGGAGATGCAAATGTCACTTTGTCAGACCAGCTGTCATCCCCTGTACTTTACTAGCCAACAAGCACCTTCCTGACTGACTGCCGCTTTACCTGCTGAACCTCTCCTTCCCTGCTACTGTGACTCAATCGCTTTTAATGTGACAGTGTCTTCAGCCACTGAAGTTTGCATTTAAAATCAGCTAGAACATTTATAAACACCACTGGTGCAAACATCTAATGCCACAAGTGAACACTATCATTATCATCCCTTGAATGAGATGATAATGCTGGGCTTAAGGCAACTGAAGGAGACAGAGAGGAAAGCCTTTCTTCCAAATATGCCATGAAAATCCATAAGTCATTGACAACAGAACAGCCCTTGGCACCTATAACAGATATTTTCCTGGAAAATATGTCATATTTTCAACCCACATTGACTCTCTATGGAACAAAAGGCAAGTCCAGTACAAACTACAATCAAGCGCAAGACCAAGCTATTTTGTCTGTGAATTTGAATAAGGGTAAATTTTATTTCAGGAGTCTGCTCTAGGGATGACCTGCTTCCTTTATGGCTTTCTGTATGTTTCTGGACAGGATGACAAGCCAATGGCAGTGGAGCTGACAGCTTTATTAGCTGCAGAAACAGGATGGGTGAAAGCTCGTTGTATCACCTCTGGATAATGAGCTGGATTTCTGAACACAGCCCAAATTCTTGCAGGACAAGCTGCGATGTGACATGATAGTGGTAAATGAAGCAACACAACCTAAGGACTTCTTTCCTATCCAGGGCCTCTATTAATATAGCTACTATACGTACTGCAAAGAAGGCAGGAAAAGTCCCGCATAAGAGCTCCAGGCTCAGCAGAAAGTAGATTTCAGTTACCTGCAAAAGGCTTCCCAGACAAGCCTTTGAGCAAGATGCTGTGGGTGGAATCATCACAGTGTTTTTTCCTGGGAGCACTCCATCCTAGCAAGTCTGCAGGTCAGCTTGCTTATTCCTCACCTTTCTCTTCCCCTTTGAACCACAGCTTCGGGGACCAGAGTTAGTGGCTGCAGGGGTGCAGAGAGGGTTGCTGTCCCAGTTTTGATTCCAGGATCTTTCTGTTCTCTCATTACAAACCAAGAAAGGCAAGACAGGATTCCCAGGGAGGAGCCAGGCTGTGGTCCTGCATCCTGGCATGCTGCAGGGATGGGGGCAGGTCCATGTGTAAAAGCATTAGCATGTAACGATCAAATGTATTTATTCCACAGCATCTAAGTCAAAGGTTCTGCTTGCCTACAGCCATGAAGCTCTCTCTCTTTGGAAATTAACAGTATTCAGTGCATTCAAACCAATGTTATTTTTCCCCTATTAAAACATACACTTGAATCATAACAAGCTATCCAGACATGGGCTGTTGTTAGGCTTGCCTGAAACACTGGCAGCTGTTCTTCTCTGTCTCATCTTGCTTTGTAGCTATTGTAGAAACCCGCTTCTTCCAAGCTTTTTCAGAGAAATGCTTAACAGCAGAGAAATTTCTTCCATCATCTTCTCTTGCTTTGCCTGTGAAAAAAACTTGTAAATAGGGACTTAAAAAAAGAGAAAGAAAAAGGAAAAAAAAAAAAGCAAAGAATATTCCCAAACACCGGCATTTTTGTTTCCTCTCTGGGGTGGTATGGAAAACACGTTTTATTGGGAAAAAAAAAACCCTGAAAAATATCCAAGAGAATGAACATATTTCAGAGATATTTAGGCTATTATCTTGGGGGGGGAACACAAACTTTTTTTTGTGAAAAGATTTTCAACCTCTTTTATTAGGTATTTAATATATGGCAAAAGTCAAGAAGGGAACAGAAAAAGGCTGTTATGTGGAAGCATAGAGACAGACACACAATAGGCATAGTGACAACATTGTTTGCTGCATTCCTAACTCAGATCCTTGTCAGTGCTGCAAGAGAGTGTAAACCCTTGTAGGATTCTTTGCATTCTTTCATATAACATTTCTCAGCAGCACCCATTCCCTCTCTGTATTAGCACAGTTCACAGCATGTTCAAACAACAAAAAAAGTTATTTCTATTGTTTAGTTTATAACTTAAGTCCAAAAGCCACAGAAGAGCCCTGATTTGTGAAATGGTGAAAACAAATTAAACGGGGAAGCGAAGGTCATAACTATTCTCCTTTTGGATGTACTAAATATACTTCTCAAACATCCTTGCAGATGGAGACTAGTGGAATTGCTGTATCTCTGCAGAGGAAGAAGAGGGAAAAAATTGCATGGTGATCTGAAAAAAGCAGATATGGAAGGTGATCCACAGGACTGAAGAGTGACAAGGGATTCAGAAACTGCAAGATGCTAATGAGATGTATTGATTTAATTAGCCAGTGTAACATCATTTATCATACTAACCACAAGAGACATGCCCATAAAAGCTAGTATTTGAAGGTCATGCTCATATGTAACATACCTACTACACTACACAAATGTCCAGATGTAGAGAACTGGGTTTGTAAAGAAGTTATTGAAAGACAATTTCAAAAGCTTGCATATGAATAACACAGTACTACACATTGTAATCTGGTCCATCATCCTCTCAATAATCTGGAGTTTCTGGATTCCCAGTGTTTAGTGGATTGAGATGTCAGAGGTAAGCATTAGAGACTTAATTAGTGGTGCCTGTAACAAAGTCAAAATCCTCAAGTTTCAGGGCACTTTATTGTTTTACAACAGCAAGCTCATGCCTGCAGACTTTTCACCCTACTGCCTCTGCCTGTTCATTATGCAGGAAAGAAATAATTACAAGGCTCTGAAAGAATTCTCAGCAGCAAAAAGTTTTTTAAGGGCTCATTTATGGTCTCAGCTACATAGGGGTAAGACTCAAGTACCCTGACAAAGTGAAAAGAGTTCCTGGAGATACATGCCAGCATAAATGAGAGCTTAATTTGGCCCTAAATTAGAAACTCTTTGTCATCTGGGGGCTCAGATTTCCTAGAGCATTCAGTGCTGCCCCTCTGACCCTGGGTATTTTTCTAATTGGAATTTCCTTACCTTAATGTGAAATTATTATTTTTTTAATTAGGTTTCTAAAGTAATTTCCTTTTTCATTTTTCTGACTTGGAAAGCTTGTGGAAAGTGTTCTGCAAGTGTTTATATTAATTTCTTGTTTTAAGCATTGCATAGGGCTGTTACGCTTTCCTAACTTTATTTGAAATTCCCATTTAAAAAAGACATAATAGGATCCATGTTTACTTATTTTCTCATCCACCTTCTCACTAGGAAGAATTAGAAAAGCACTCCAAAGAGCATATACCTCCCATAACCATTATGTGCTGGACAGAAGCACTGCTTCACCGGATCACCTGAACCCTCGACAAGGGGAATCTCAGACTGCAACAGCACGAAACTTTGCATAGCAAAAGCCCCACTGCTTTTCAGGGGTGGGAAATTGTTCAGCACTAACACCTACACAAGTGACAATCAAAACGGCTTCAGACTCTCCTGTAGCGACTTCTGCTTGTGCACATTCCGGATGCCTCAGAGTTGAACAAGGATGTTGTAAATTAGAGCCCATTCACAACTTTTTCACTGAGTCTGTGCTATATTTTAACTTCCTTTACAGTGACTGCAGAGGAGAGCCATCCTGAAGGATGCCTTCTGCTACAAAGAAAAAAGGGGGTGTTATGTTGTTTTGGCTCTGTTATATGCAGAACTTGAAAAGCTTAAGTCCAAATACAGTTCTTCTATTTCTCCTCTCTTTGTCCCCTTCACTCCTGCTTGTTACCTTTTAAATTTCCTTTGGGGTAATTTAAAACTTTTTTTTTTTTTTAAGTTAGAGCAGTACTGAAGGACCATTTCTAGCACAAAAGGCCCAAAGTAATTACCCAGGGAAGCTGGTGCTGCTTTCAAAGTTTAGACAGCTATGTTCCTACTGACATAAGAGATGCAGGTTGCATAGACATAGAAGTACTTGCAAGGGCATTAATAGCATGAAAAGAACCTACCTGCTTGGCAGGTTTCTAGTGAGAATGCAGGGAGTCATCAGGGCTCACTGGTAGAGTTCAGACTTCAGCTTTTTAGTCTGTTTAATGCAATATTTGCTTTAGAATCTCAGTCTTCAGGTGTTTCTTTTGTGGGGTACTCAAGTAGCAAGAGAACATCAGCAAATAGGTGAAATTTTGTCTGATACTATCTGTATGAGGGACAGGGCATTTCTTTGCGTGCACCTCTGTTAAAGGTATGTATCACATACCCTTCCTGGTGACCTGTAGGATATTCAGCCCAGATAATACAATGAAACTCAGATTATATAAAAATAGCACATACTTGAGAAGTCACCTTTTACCCTTCAGTCAGGGGCAACAAGGATAGACTGCATCTCTGCTGGGTCTGAGCAGCTGCTTGTAAAAGGGACACCCCTGACAATTTCTCTGACCATCTGGAGTGCAGCTTTTCCACTTTGGAAAAGGCATCTCCTAGAATCCATTGTAAAGACAGAATTGCTCCCCCTTTTACGGGGCAAGCATTAGATCTGGACAGCAGAGGTGGAATTACATCTTTAAGGCTAATCCTTATTCCTTTACCAGAGGCAGGAAATTCCAAAGCTGTCATCAAAGCAACACACATACTGTGTAACCCATTTAATTTTCTGGTATTCAAACAGATGGATTAGAACAAAACAAGCAGCACATATTTTAAGAAGACTGGATAGTATATTAATGCCAACTCCGAGAGTATAAGTAAGCTGCTGCAGTTTAATAGAAAGCAGAATTTCCCAGGCTAGCATAAACTAATGGCTCATTGGCTAAAATAGATCTGCAGTCTGTGTTTGCTGTAGAGCCCAGCTACTCTGTTGATTTCAACAAAAGAATGATTGCAACTACAGTAAACACCCTGGGACCTTGGAAAATATGGGAAGATATCAGCTGCTGTTAAACAGTGTAGAAATAACACAGTGAATCTAATAAATAAATACAGACAGATTTAAGGTGTCCTTTTTAGAAACACTATCTTATGGGTTAAAGATCTGAAGATTCAGCTTTTAATAGTTCTGGCATACAAGGAACCCATCCTCTCCCCTGTGTAAGTGCTTCAGTTCTTGTTCCTAGCTACATAAATCACAGGCAGGGTAAATGCATTATGAGTGAAGGGAAGAAAATAATATGACCTCCTAGCAGACGCTGGGAGCAACAGCTTTTCACATACGTGCCAAAGTGCCACACAACTATTATTATGGAACAAGAAACACTTTCTCTTACAAACAGTCTATAGCAAATTCATATTTTATCTATTAAAACCTTGACTGCTTTTCCCAAAACTGATAGTCTTTAACATGTTTCTCTTCATAATATTTCTTTCAAAACTAGACTGTGCTTTTCTCCCATTTTACAAGCACAGATCAGAGACAGCTAGAGACTGGTACAGATGCACTAAAAAGAACCAGGTACCTACATCCTAGAGCCAGCCACGAAGCCCCAGGATATCCAGTTACACAGGGCAAAAGCCATAGCACAGAGAGATGAAAAAAATCTCTGCTCTGATATGATTTGACAGTGAAGAAGGGTTGACAGAGTCCATAGATGCTCCTGACATGTAACAACTCCCTCAGGATAGTGGATACACCTGAAAGTTGGAGACAAACAGAAAATAGAACATTGACCGTTGACCACAATTTGTGATCACAAATCAGTTTTCTGTTGACAAGACTCATTTTTCACGGCAGCATCATTGTCTCCAAGCCTTTCCCAAACAGTTGTAACTTCATCAGTGCGTTCAGGAATACATTTAACAAAATTGCCTTTTGCAGAAATTAGATAGTACCAGAGCAATGCAATTCTGAAAAACAACAACGCAGAGGGAAGGAGAAAATCTATCTGGAAAACTAGTGAAGATGGCCCTCAATTTCCTAATAAAACACCCCAGTGCATTGTTGCTTGCCTATTATTCTCTTTATGAATTACAGTAAAATGAAATTACCAGAGTTTTGCAATGAGTGCAACACCATTTCATTAGGATAAGAAGTCAAAATTGTGCTTTATTATCGAGAAACTATGTCAGTATTAAGACTACTCATATGTGACATTTAATATTGAATTCTTCATGAAATCAGATGAACAAGATATTATTATTTGAAGCAGTGAGCCCAGTACCTGAAGCTGTATACAAAGCTGTGTCTAACACAAGGTAAGAATTCCTTAATGCTTTCCTCCACATAATCAAAAGCCTTTCCAGACACATCATCAAAACTTAAAGCTGTGCTTAGATTATGTGACAAAAAACTTCAAGGCAGAAAATACCAAATGTAAATTTGCATGTGCTTTTTTGTGTATTACTGTATCACCTTTAATAAGAGAATCAAATTAATAAGTAATAATAGCCTGGATTATCTTCTGCACCTGTACATATGGCCATTATATGTTTTAATATACAAAACACGTTGTTAATCAGACAAAGATTCCTGCAGAAACTCTATTCATTCATCCATCCTTCCCCTCACAAAGACAGGCCACTACCACTAGTAGCCTTATGTTTGAACGATGCTAACTCGACATGGATTGTTACTTAAAATAGACTTAAGCAAGGCTAAACACTTCTAGTTAGTAGTGGTAGGCAGAGGAATGCAGAACATCATAGTGACAGACCAACCAGCTCCTGGCTGATCAAAGTACCTGCATTTTAGAAACACTAGCAGTAATGGGATGAAAATCATGCAAGGTATTCTCAATGGATAACATTTTTGAGCATAGCCGGATGACAGAAAAGTTCCTTCCAACTAAGTTTTGATAAAATATGTCAATGACCCAGCAACTGTTGTCTGTGATGCTGTCGCACAGAGCTTTGAATCAAGTCCATGATTCTAAAGTCCTCTCTTTAAGACAGCTCAAACCCTGGGCTCAGGATAACTATCACACTTTCCACTAGAGAAAAACTTTTCACAGTGGCCTCTCTAGTTACAGAGGGACCTCACACAGAAACTCTGGACCCTGGCAAACCCAACACCTCCCCTCCAAGGCACACTTCTGTCAATTGCCTCTTTTCTAACAGATACATCAAGCAGGGCATACATTTAAAACAAGCAGGTGACTGTTCACTGCTCACCCAACAGGCACGTTACACCTCCCCTCTGCAGAGAGGAAGAAAATTACACTTGAGAGGTGCCACCTGTGTTATGGAGCACACAAAGCTGCTCTGACACTACAGTGATGACAAGCTCACCCCACGCAGAATGCCAGTTCTGAGGAGTTCATAGTTTCAAAAAGCTTATACAGGGCATAGTGCATTATTATTAGCCTAGATCATAAATAACATTACATATGGAATACAACAGCATGGATCTGTCAGAGGTCTGTAAAATATCTCTTTAAAAGTTTATACACTCAGTTAGGAAAAGTTTGAATCTCCCAGGTCATGTCTGTAGCTACAAAGCTATCAAGGCTAAAACATCCAGCGTCCAATCTTGGAGCAGCAATATTTTCTATGAGCAGCTACTGGAATTTGACCAGTGTCTTAGTCCTACCACTGTACTTCGGTCTCAGGTTATCATCAGGCTGTGTTGGGTACAACATCATCATGCTGTGTAGCAGAAGGGATGGAAGATAACACTGTGTTTTTACGGGAGCATTTGGTCACAGGAATGACATTCTCTTAGTACCAAACATTAAAATTAACAAACTGCTCCAGAATTCAGTAGGGAAAAAAAAAAATTGAATTGACCAGCTCTAATATAATAATCTGCAATTTTTACTTAATAGTTGAAACATACAGTACACCAACCCCTGCCTCCTGCAGGTGCGGGACTCCATTCACTAGAGCATTTGTCTTTCATGTATGATCTGTGAGGAACATGTCTGGTCCAGTGTGTGTCAATGGCAGCTGACGGCTGATTCTACTTGGTAGGTCAGGAATGGCACAGGGCTTGGGATGAGATCCTAATTCCTGCTGAGGGTTCAACCAGAAAGAGAAGTGACTGGGCAGAGAGAATAGTAGTTCTGCCTATGAGCCAATGTTATTATTTTCACTAGTGACCACAGTGCACTGACATGGTCCACTAGAAATGTTTCAAGAACATTTGTGGATGTGACAGTCAGAAGCATCATAAATAAAGATGAGGATCAGCAAATCTAAGGAAAGGATCAAATGTGCAAAGCACAAGGTCACGCCCTTATGAAATAATTGGATTTTTCTGTGAGAGAATAATGGCATTCTTTGAGTCTCCACAGGTGGAAATGAAAGGAAAGAAGAGCTGGGATGTTTGCTATGAACCACCAGTGTGCTGCAGACATGAAAAAAAGAGAAGCACTTTCTAATGTATGGAGCAAGGTGCTCCCAAAAGAAACAAGGAAGCATTAGTGTCACTTTGCTAAGATGCACACTTCGTGCATGATTTCCTCACACCTGCACAAGAGAGATTAAGTCAAAATAGGACAGGCACAGAATTTGTAGAATGCAAAGCCTATCTGTGGGAAAGAAACCACTAATAAAATTAACACCGAGGGGATAGGATTGTCTCCTAAACACAGAATGAGGTGTAGGAACCCAGGACAAAACTAACTACCTGCATTAAAGAATGCTCTTTGCACAACAACAAATGGGTGTAAATTAGCCAAGGATACATCCCAGAAATAAGAATATTTCTTATCATAAGAGTGAGGCTCTGTGTCATGTTTCCAGTAAGGACAGCAAGCAAAAAAAAAAAAAAAAAAAACCCAACTGATTAAATTTAGGGTGGATCAAGATATGAAAGGAGTCATATGAGAGAGAACCATGTGGA
The DNA here is from genome assembly GCA_028858755.1 of Ara ararauna. Classification (NCBI taxonomy): domain Eukaryota; kingdom Metazoa; phylum Chordata; class Aves; order Psittaciformes; family Psittacidae; genus Ara; species Ara ararauna. The sequence goes on from CM054379.1 coordinate 50,483,337, forward strand.
AGAGTGTGAGCCATAACAGGAGATTGGGTTTAAGGGACGGAAAAAATCTTACAGCTTCGGAATTCCACTTCTTTTGAACATGCTTGAAAATTATGTTCTATGGCCAGAATAAAAATGAGCAATACTAGGCAAATGTTCCATTTGCCTAGCAAAGTAAGACAGAAAAATCCACTTTAAAATGTGAAATGGTACACAAGATGTCAAATAGCCCGTGTGAGGTCTTTTTTACTTACTAGTCTTCTGGTAACTATAACAACAAATTGCCACTATTTTCTACATTATACAACATTTTTCTAAATTTGGTGAAAGCCAATATACTCTTGCGTTAAGTGGTGACTCTTTGTGAGCAAGTGACAAAATACAGAAGAGGAGGAAGGTACAGAATGTAACACATACCCTAGTAAATCCACAGGTAATTAGAAATATTTGTAAGATAAATCAGCATTACTATACAAGATGTTCTTTTGAGTTCATATGATCATTGAAAAACACAACAAACTAGAAGATATGTTTTCATTTGCAAAGTATGACACCAATTTCAAAATCCCCAAACCACCGAGATGTTTCTTTACATGTCTGTGGCAATCTAAAAAGCACTTTTAAAGACAGAAAAAAGTTTCCTTTGGGCGTGTTGTTAATATATTTTTCCCTCTAAGCATCTTACAGAGCCCTGTGTCACACTATGCTATCTATCTTCTCCTGGGCTCACTCGTGTTGTTTACTTACCTACATGGAGAACTGCCAGAGCTGCCAGAGCTGCAATGGCTGGATCAGAGCAGACACTGCTTTTTGTACTCTTGAGATAAGAGGTTGCAACAAGCAAGCCGTGTTTGTGCATCTCAGCCACAAAATATGATCTTAATAATTACAGTGAATCAACTAAAACAATAACTCTTATCTTCTTCTCAATAGCCATTAGTTTAAAAGGCACTCTTAATTTAGTGCATTTAATTTTGCTTCACATATTTGAGGATATTTATTCCATCAAATTTACAAAACTCCTTGTAAGCAACAAAGCACAAGCCGTAAATTGTCCCTTACCTGCATTTTCTCTCAAAGCTCTATCAAAAGACTGTTCTTGCCCTTCTCTTATTGAGTCCACATAAATCAAAGCCTGGTAAAGGGCATGTCTAGTAATCTGAGAGAACAGGCTATACTAACTGTATGATTGGATTGTTATATGTCATGCTTCTCATTAGTCACAGAGAGAAACTTTTGACAAAGTTTATAAAGAAGTTGAGAGCAGAGCCATTGCATCATCGATATACTCCGTAAGCCAGCTTATCTAGGACTCCATCATGCAGAGCTGATAAGAGCACTGACTGAATCTCTTCCTCCCCTTTTCTTGTTTTACAGCCAGCGTCCTACTGCTGCATTTCCACTTGTGAGCTGTGCTGACCCCTCTGTTATGATGGCTCAATGACAACGGACTCCATGCCTATCCAGACATGATCTCAAGCCTTTCTCAGACATAGCCAGCCCCATTTCTACACGTGTGCCAACTCAATTCTATATTCTGAAGTGGGACTGACAGGGGAAGATGAGAAACTTCATCTCCCTCCTGTGCGCACTGCACATTGCTGGCTGATGCAAACTGGCAGTGGCTCCATTAAAGTCAGAACAACTACAGCAGCTTTATCATAGTTGATGGTCTGCCCCTCAACTCAGTATAACTCCGCTTATGCCAACAGAGGACTTTTATCCTAGCTGCACTGCTGAGCAAACAACCTTGTCACTGATAGATGAGTCATGACCCCTTATGATACAGTCACAGTTTTAAATGTGAGGAAACACACGTAGGTCAAAGACAAGATGGCCAGCCAATTGGGGTTGCAATTAACTGGTGTTAAAATGAAGGTGTAAAGTCTGTTTCACAAGCACCTGGCTGGTGGAGCTGCCAGTGACACAGACACCATACAGAGCCCATCTGCAGCTCTGCCTTCCTGCCTGCACCAGAGAAACCCCAGTTATTGCAAAAAAAAAAAAAAAAAAAGAAAGGATAAATAACAAGATAAAATGCTTTATATCATCACTGAAGAAGCAGATAGAAAAAGCATCTGTCACTAAGGTCTCAGTACACAGACCTGAATGATCCATGTCTAAGATGATTGGATGGGAATGAAATATGTGCCACTGGACACAATACTTCTGTGAGACAACAACGTTATTGCCATGTTTAAGAGTTCACCATCCCAACATGCTGAACCACAGAACCAAGGGATCTGAACACAGCAATTAAGTTAATTAATTTCCTCAAGTAAGAAAAATGTCATGCTTTAATGTCAGTCAGATATTGCAAGACACAAGTATTGCTACTGAGCCATTAGCATGCGGAACTGCAAAATTCCAGACATCCTGTGAACAGTGCCTAATGCTCCATGACCTCTGCTATGAGACTATTCAGCTTACTCTGAAAGAAACTGAAGAAATCCAGTAAAGACAGAGTTGCTCAGTGTTTCTATAATTTGTACGTCTGCAGATTTTGCAGTGTTTCTAGAATAGTGATACAAGGGAAGCAAGAAAACCTGTGGAGGAAAACCAAAAGGAATGAGGCTGATGAGTTAATGCAGTACCTCAAACAAGCTACTTGTCATTTATAATGGAGCACAGTTGGATACGTGAGAAAAGAAGGGATGCAAAGTCTAAAATTGAAAACACAAAGCGATGTTCTGGAGGAATGAAAATGAAGGCAGCAAAACAGAAATAAAATTACTGACAAGCAATCACATTTAAATCCACAATGTCTGAGTGCTCCTTATATGTAAGAGTTTCTCTACACAGAAAATTGGGGAAAGCTAGAACTTGCCCTTCAACTTGCAGAGTAATACCAGTATAGCTCCCTGAGCAACCCATCCATTATTATTACTTAGTTTATCCTAACCTACTCTAGTGAGGATTTCAACTAAACCAAAAAGCCACCCTCATTTTGGAATTAAAATAACACAATGTAGATTCAATTTGGAATGCCAATTTAACTATCCCAGTTAAAAGCTTAAAAGAAGTTTAAAAGAAGTAACAAGCCTTACACTAATATAATCGCCCTGTGACCCGTTAATGACAGAAACAATATTGTCATCTGTTGCTGCTAATGAAGAGAACAGTAGTGGTCTGACAGCTAGGCATGCTTTCTGCTCCACACCAATAGCCATCTTTATAACCTGATAGCATATTAGAATTAAAGCTGACATTTTTAGTATCTTCTTGTTGCCATACACTATTCAGAAACTGCACATTAGGAAAGGATGCACATCTATCTCAGTTAATGTGAGTTGGGGACTTCTTAATGTCATTGCTGATTTATTATTATTATTTTAATACTAACACTGTGCTTGGCACTACAGAAAGCAAAAATTAAGACACTTTCTGCAGTGAAAAAAGCAGATAAAAAGTACTGAGAAGAGAGGGCAAGAGATAAGAAAGACCTAAACAACTCAGCTTCTAGGCCAACTCCTGTCTTGCTGTCTGCTCTTCCACCTGCATGAAGACACTGTCGCCACACTTCAAAACCAAACAGGCTTTCTGTAATGGATGTATCCAAACATGGTATTTAGTCTAGACTAAAACATACCACTAACTCTGGATGCTAAGAAAATAATACAGTAACTAATTGCACTTTGTCCATACACAACTTTTGAAAATGCATATGTCAACAAGGAAATGGCATCATGCTATTGAACAGTCATAGAAACGCAGGCAAGAGCCTGCAGAGTAATACCAGTACACAATAGAAATGCAGGCAAGAGTGATAGGCAAAGGTCAAAAGGTCAAGGAAGGAGCCTTGAGGGGTGCAGTTCTGGTGTCCTCAACATCAAAAGGACATGGAACTGTTGGAACAAGTCCAGAGGAGGACAACAAGGATGATCAGGGGACTGGAGCACCTCCCGTATGAAGATAGGCTGAGAAAGTTGGGGCTGTTCAGCCTGGAGAAGAGAAGGCTGCCTGGAGACCTCCTAGCAGCCTTCCAGTATCTGAAGGGGGCCTACAGGGATGCTGTGGAGGGGCTCTTCATGAGGGACTGTAGTGACAGGACAAGGGGTAATGGTTTCAAACTTAAACAGGGGAAGTTTAGATTGGCTATGAGGAAGAAATTCTTTACTGTAAGGGTGGTGAGGCACTGGACTGGGTTTCCCAGGGAAGTTGTGAATGCTCCATCGCTGGCAGTGTTCAAGGCCAGGTTGGACATAGCCTTAGGTGTCATGGTTTAGTGGGAGGTGTCCCTGCCCATGTTAGGGGGTTGGAACTAGATGATCTTAAGGTCCTTTCCAACCCTAACCTATGATTCCATGATTCTGTGATATCGACGGGTTTTCTGAACCCAAGTCCATTGTTTATGAGAGGCCACGGTTCATTGCTGAGATAATCTTGAAAAACAGGTCAAGTTTTGCTTTTCTAAAGCAAAGCAAGCAGATGTGTGAGCAAGCAGATGTGACACTTCAAATCTATTTCTGGCTCAGTCATAAAGATCATGTCAGAAATGGCAGGGGGAAGACAAGAAAGTAGTCTTCTGAAAAAGGAGTTCTGAATAATGTTTTGTCTGGTACCTGGAAAAGTATCAAAACCATTTTTTTTTTTCTGAACACAGCCAAAGAAATCTATTTTCAAATGGAAACCATCCATGGCATTTATATATTATCATATATATATGCCCTGATATTTTCAGATATTTTCTGATATTTTCTAGATAATGTCAATGGTTAAATGTCAATGGAAGTCTCAGAGCTAGAACCAAGGAAAGGGAAACATAACACTAAGCATGTCAAATTGCCCTGCTCCTTGTATAGGCACAGAGAGGCAATTCTGGCTGTTGGGAACCTGGGAAAGAAAAATGTCCCCAAATAGGAGGGCAGTTGGAACAGAAAGATTCATCCTTTTCCTTTTGGTGACCACCACTTCTGCTTCCAGTTGTGGTGGGTATAACCTAGCAAGCAGCTAAGCACCAACTCAGCTGCCCACTCACCCCTCACCCACCCTCATGACTCCATCAGCATGGAGAGAGAACAGGAATAGCAAAAGCAAGAAAACTTGTGGGTCAAGAGAAAGACAGTTTAGTAAGTGAAGGAAAGTAAAAAAAGAACAAACACCTCCCCCACCAAACCAAACACGAAACAAAAGTCAAAAAGAAAACACCAACCAACCAACCAAAATAAAAAACAACCACCAAAAAACCCATGAAAACCGAAACAAACCCAAGTGATGCAAGGGCAATTACTTGTCATCTCCCACAAGCAGTCCGATGCCCAGCTATTTCCAAGCAACCACCACCTTGGAAGACACCCTTCTTCCCCTTTCTTCCACTACCTCCAGTTTTCACTGCTGTGTATAATGCTGTATCATACAGAATATAGCCTTGGCACATTCAAGTCAGCTGTCCCCATTGTGTCTGGCCCGCTTAACTTCTACCCTCAGCATATTCACTGGCGCGAAGTAGGGGCAAAGTGAGAAATAAAAGATTCAGTTGTAGTCAAAACACTGGTGTGCCACCAGCACTGTTGGAGCCACAAATCCAAACCACAGTACCATACAGGATGCTACAAAGAATGCGAACTTCACCCCAGCCAGACCAAGTTTACCAATGTATGGAGCAAAAAAAACCAAGGCAGAGGGAAAGCTCCTAAAATGTTAATGTTTTAAGTGTACACACTGGTCATAGCAATCTCAGGATTTGCTTCCTGAGCCAGCTGCAGCACTGACAACGTAGCAGAATGACTGGACCTTTCAGCTCCTACGGGTGAGTGACAGACCAGGCAGGATGGGGTCAATTTGTCTTTCACATCTGGAAGGGCTTTTCCCCACACAAAATACTCCCAGTGAAGTGTCTGCACTCATTATTCTGGAATCATGTATGTTACCAGAGGCAGATTAACTTTCTATGGCCACAGTACCAAATGAGGCAGGACACGACAGAGACTGAACCTCAAAAGCACAAATACACTCTGACCTAAGATTTCTTCATGCATGCAAAACCATAACAGGGCTCATTTAAATAGATTGAAAAAGATTTTAAAGCTGGAGTATTTCTGTGTGATACAAATGTCTTCTGTCTGCAAATTGCTCAGTCATATTCTGGGAAGCTGAAACTGCCATAGAAATCAAGCAGAACAAACAGTAAACTGGTTTAGAAAATATATTTTATTCATAAAATGGCTAAACATTGATGCCTAGACAAAATATCTTGAGGTTAGATAATTTAGTCCATGAATACAAAACTCAGAATACTTTTGTTCTTCCTTCAATATTGACAACTAAAATAACAACAGAAAGTAAAATGATACCTACATTGCATGCTGGGAAGCCTCAGCTACTTGTCTTTGGATGTGTAAAACCCAGAGAAGCTCTCAAACACTTTGCAGGGTCACTTTGTACATTGTGATCATTAACTGAGTAAATGGCATGTTAACTTCCCTTGAAATTCAGGAATTTTCAAAAATTCCGGAATATTCTGTCCAGAATCCACTCTCCCAAAATGCAGCTGCTTTTCCAACAAGGTAGCATCTTTTTTCTTTTAAGAGTTTAACAATGGACTTTGAAAAAGTCAGCCTACATAAACAGGCTCTTTCCTTTTTTTTTTTTTTTTTTTCTTTAATCTGCTTGGATACCTTTTTGTACTCATTTTGAGAACATGAGAATTGTCACACTAGGTCAGATGAGCCATTCCAGTACCTCACTGATTTGCCAAGAGTGGTTGTTTAAGGAAAACTACAGATAAGCAAGGCAGATATGCAATAAGACCCGGGAGAGATGAGGGCTCCAGGAGAGATGATTGATATTAAAGGATCACCACCTTGTAGATCCACAGAGCAGTTCATCCCAATAAGAAGGAATTGAGACAACAACGCCAGGAGGCATCTTTTCTGCTCCTTAGACTATGCACTTACACAGTCCTGTTCCTCTGGACAAAGGAGGACAAAAATTGCTGTCAACTAAGTGAGCAATCAACTCTGAAACCAAAAATGGTAACACAGAAACGCGCTGTTGCTCCCATGGAAGGCAACTGAGCATCCACAAGAGAGAACGTCAATTTCGAGCAGCTGTATTGACTTGCTACAAGTATTTTTCACCTCCAGCAGTTTCTGCAAGGCCAGCCTTTACACACATGCACTTGTTTTGTTTTTTTTTTTTTGAAGTTGAAGGAATTATTCCAAGTAACCATAAAGCTTTGATTCTCCAAAACAGGACTGATTTAAAAGAATTCTGCAGGAGGTGTAGGAATACAGAAACCCTCTTCATTCTCACTCAAGTAGGAAGGTAAACCTTAATTTGGAAACAATACATGTGATAAACATAAGTCTGACGAAAAACAGATTTTATGTTTTAACACTGAACCTCTAACTTTACTACAGCAAAGAAAGTAACAAACTTACATTAGTGTCTATGACGTTAAGTATAGTTAAACCTCTCTTTGCTACCATCTGTGAATTTTCCTAAGGACATATAGGTCACTATCAAATACTGTCTCACAAAGGTAGTACTAAGATAATTTGGTATTGAAGAAACCATTACAGTCTGGGTGTGACAGGACTGAAAGGTAAGTCTCACTTGGAACGACATATAAGAATGCACTCAATGCAAAAGTTAAGACTGTCTTTGGTTTTGAAACACGTCCAGATACGAAGAATAATATACCACACCCTCATTTTGTTTGTAATCACCAGTGGATTTGTTTCCAGAAGTCACATTATTGGAAGTTATCTGCTGAAAATGAATTAGAGAATAGTTTTCCACACAGGTGTCTGTGTTCTTCACATCTTCAAAAATGCAACCTGTAAAAGGAAGCAAAACCAACAATGTGATTAGTCACAACACTGCAGGCAAAACAAATATGTTTCATTGCAGTAACTGAAATTACATACTATAATGATCTCACTTAAAAAAAAACCAAACAAAACATGCTAAAATAATGAGAGAGCAGAGGCTATATTTGAGAGCAGTGTCACTTTCCCACCACTTTTCTACCTAATTTGTCTCCTAAAAATCCCCAAATTATTCTTTTTGCTCAAGCACTGCACTGGTTTCTGAACTACATATCAAAAACTTATTTTGTTTCCAGAATACCAAAGTACAAGTTGTTCATCTTGTCTAAGTTAAAATGCTATCGGATACTATTTTGAAACATTCCCTGTTTTGCCTGAATATTAGCTTGTTTGAACAATGCTGTCGCTACAAGTGAAAGCACTCATTCCAAAGTCAGGATGAAAAGTCCTGATAAAAAGTCCAAAATCATAAAGAAAAAATGTCTTACATTTTAAAACGAGAAGGAACCAAAAAACCTACCCTAGGGGAGAAGACAAATACTTGTATATGATCAGAAGATAGCAAATGATGTACCTCTTCTTTTTAGTGCACTAAGTGGACTGTCATATCTAACAGCTATTTAGAGGGAAGGTGATCTATCAAATACAAGAAACCTATAGGATTTCTGGTGTCCCAATCAATTTGTTCGTGGTCAGATGCATGTATCAGTTTCTCCTGTATGGCTTTATTTTTGTTTAGCTTTCTTTAGAACCTGCATGATACTAATGCAGAAAGTTAAGTAAGCTGACTAGAAACACTATCACACGTCCAGACTCCCATTTACCAAAGAGATTACTTCAGATGTTCAATTGGGAGCTTTCCTGACCACAAGGACAGAAAAAAAAAAAAAAGATGAACAGATGCCATCACAGAAGGGCAATTAAAAAAAAAGGAAAAAAAAAAAAGCGCCAGTCTTCTGGAAATATAACCTGCTTCTCCTACCCCATAAAAAACACACAAGAAAACCATACACTTCCTCTGTTTTTTCTCCGAGACCTTTCGACAGTCATTAAGGGAAGATTCAAATTACTGTTAGTTACCACTTTGGATTTTCAGAGCTGACCCTCAATCACCCCTCTACTTGAGACTGTGACTAAAGAATGCATGAAGCATGATCAACCAGAAGGAATTGAATTAAAGCATAAAATATCAAGGAGTGTTCAGAACAGAGGGCAAAACAGAGTAAAAACATTTATTTTGGATCCTATGCCCAAAGAATGTTTAAGAGAGAGTTATGTGTCTGCTATAGAGGATGTAAAAAATTAAGCAAGTTTTAACATATCTAAAAGGCTTCTCAGAAAAATATCCATACAAAGGATTCACGTGTAAAATAGCATGACTATGAGGCATGAATGGGACATGACAATAGCAGTTCTTGGTTAAGAATAGAAAAATATCAAGTGATCTTACTTCCTGAACATCTCTTTTGCTACTCCAAAGACTAACAGCAGTAACAATTGTTTACAACAGATAAGACAACTGAGATCCCCAAAAGCTTCCACGTTTCTGAACCATGCTTTTAATCTTCCAAATGGAGCTAAATTCAGAAAGAAGAATTTTCATGTAGGACATACATTTTTAGAAACATCTATAGGCAAAGCTGGCCAGAAAATAGCGGGCTGGCCAGGTTAGAAGTCTGCCTGCTTTCCCATGAAAATCTCATCACACTGACATATTCTCATTGTTCTCATTCAGCTCAACCAGCATTTTCCAAAAGTAAGTTGCTACATGAAAAACATTTCTGTCAGCTCAACCAAGCGGTGTTTCAAAAGCTAGCGACTATTCATCGCATAGGGAAATATATCCACTAGGCCAAAGATCCCCACCCTCAAAGATATGAAATGAAAGGAAAACCAATATGCTTGTCACCTCCCTCATGATTTAGTCACTCAGATGAATAGAGACAGATGCATAATTAATAGCAAATGTAAAATCTTACAGATGCAGAAGAGCCACAAGTAACAGAGGCTAGGGATGAAATCCTGGCACCAATTAAGTCAAAGACAAAACTCACACTGACTGTAACAAGGTCAGAAATTTGTCCTTGTATTGCAAAGAAGAAAAAACAAAATCAAGAAAAGCAATAACCATCTCAATACACAAGAGCCAAAATTTTAAGCATATTTTTCTACCTGAGATTGCAGGCTCCTTTGATACACAGTTTTGAGATGCCACTGGAGTGGATATATCTGTTTAATTTGACTACTTGCTATATTTTATAATGCATGAAATATACTTCTTCACTCCTTTGAGAGATTATTTGTAACATAATGTTCTCCTAGACTGCTAGGCTCCCCTACTGCCCAATAAATCAAAAAACATCAAAAGGAAGAATTTATCAGTGTCTGTATTTATATTTACTATCAATGTGAATGAAAAGAATGCATTAGATCATCTCTACAATTGACATACCCAACAAAAAAAGGACAACACATGGAAACCATAAGCTGTTTATGTTCTACATAATAGATGAATTACTATAGGTTAGGAAAGTGGGACTAAGTAGTTCTCCCTCTTAAACAGGAGAGATTTAGGTTAGATATGAAGAAGAAATTCTTTACTGTGAGGGTGGTACAGGTATTGTGAGACACTGGCATAGGTTGCCCAGAGAAGTTGTGGCTGCCCCATCCCTGGCAGTATTCAAGGCCAGGTTGAATGGAGCTTTGAACAACCTGGTTTAGTGGAAAGTGTCCTTGCCCATGACAGGGTGATGGAACTAGATGATCTTTAAGGTCCCTTCCAACCCAAACCATTCTGTGGTTCTGTGGGTTCATCAAGCTCTGCTTCAAAGCATATTCCTGGCTTCATACAAAAAAATATCTTGCGGAAAACAGCAAGGTAAGGACATTTCCTACTGAATTAAGCATCCAGTCACAAAGTCAAACACAGAGGAGGAATGGGTGAAAGAAGAAAGTTGTAATTTCAGAAAATATTTTAAAAGCTATGGAAACATAAATGTGCCAGGAAAATAAAAGAAGGTGGTTCCAGATGGCGGAAGCTGCTGGAAAGAAATCTTTTCTACCCAAGCAGTAGCACTGGGTGAGCAGGCAGAGTGGATGACTGCTGTAAGAGCAGCAGAAGCGTGACTAGAGGCAGCTAAACAATATATTTTAAAGAAATGCAATCTGCAAATCCAGTGCATACAATCTGTCTTGTGGAGCTGACAACACACACAGGAAATGCAGCGCTAAGAGAAAATTCTTTTCTCAGCTAAGCAAAAGAAAAGCAGTTCAATCTTTCAATCAGCTGCAAGAACTAGAAATGAAGCCAGACCCTTATTTCTACAAAACAAGAAAACAACCCGCATGCCAGAAGATGCATTCCCATGATCTAACGCAAACTTGTAAACTGTTCTTATGTTTGCATTCTCTTTAAAGGAGAACAAGTGACTCATGCATAAATAAAGATCTCTATGTATGTCTCTCAAAGCTGAGGACATAGAATTCCTAATACCTACATCTCTCTGAAGAGTTAAATATAAGTAGGTAGAAGATATAGGACAGATTTTTTTCTTCAGTATTAGAGAGGGAATTGTACTTCTGTTTACGTGTGTGTAATTATAGAGGAATTATAGGGGGTTGAAAGTATTTACATATGCTTCAGTTTCAGCAGAAGAAAATGAACGCATTAAACCTACGAACGCTTCCTGAAATATGACTGCCCCGGGTTTGCTTTTCCATTGCACAACAAAGAACAAAACTCCACCACCAAGCTCTAAACTGAAACTTAAATACATAAAAGACATTTTACTGCTGCCTTCTTTGAAGATTAGACCAACTTTTAAACACTACCACATACACTTCAGAACAGTACATTGTGTTTTAGAAGAACACAACTTACACAGCTATCTTAAATCGTATCTACTGCAAGCAGACATTCTGTAAATAAAGAAATATGCATGCTTTAATCCTGCATGTCTGCTAGTGTGAAATCAGGCATGACTGAATGACTGCAAAGGAATCATTCATTATATGCCAGTAAGGCTGCAGCCTACAATCAACATCAAATGTATTCATTTCCACTCAAGGCTAACAGGTAATCAAGCAACGTCATGTCATCCATGTGCACACAAAGAGAATAACCTCCACCAAAAGACATGAACAGCTGTGGGGAGACCTCAACTTCTAGATTCAGCTGCGCTGGTAAAAGACATTAACTTCACAGGCTCAATAGTATCCCTCTGTGCAAGTTACTTTTTCCTCTCTCCCCACAAAACATTATTTCAAGCATTCTACCAAGCGTCTGGTGAAATCAGACCGACATGCCAAACTCCAGCCTGCACTAACTGGATTGATTTATCCTAGAAACGACAAAGGGAGGGCTCACACAAACAAGGGAAGAGACTAAACTCTGGTGGAAACAAGAGTGAAAAGCTGAGAATAGTGGGTTTTTTTCCATACGTACAGCTGCATTTGGAAGATAATGTTTACTCATAGCCTCATACAAAAGTCAAATTCACACAAAGATTCATGCTGCCACAAAAGCTATGGCTAAGTCTTATGCTTTCAGCCTTAATAATTACAGCTAGTACAACTGCTAGGTGGTTGGAATTATAGTGCAATCAAGATGCCTTGTACACAGTATACTCCTCTACCTTGAAAAAAAAATCAGAGAAAGTGAGCAACCTGATCCACTTGAACATGCCCCTGATCATGGCAGGGGGAGGGGTGCGTGGGGGGGGGGTGGATTAGATGATCTTTAAAAGTCCTTTCCAACCCAAACCATTCTATGATTCTATATAAACATGTTTGTGTGAGTATAACTAAGCCAACACCTCCACCCCCACTCTACACCTCCACCCCACTCTGTGTTTAACAATGCACTGGCATACTACAGCAACAATGCGCAATAACACCCAGAGAAAAGGCCATAGTCCTGCCTGATACATTTCTCACTCCCATAAAACAAAGATAGATCCTGAAGTCAGAGGATTAAAGCATCTGCATCATATCGAGGTCCCAGCTCTATAAATATCTAATTTCTGATGAACTCCACTTGAAGTCTGGTGTTCTCACAGCTGCTGCTGATGGATGGAGGAGCCAAAGGAAAACTGCCTTTTCCGAGGTGCAGCAGTGCTCTTCCCACTGCTGCACCACCACCAGAAGCAGCAATGTCTCATAGCTGTTACCATTACCATGTGGATTAGTAACTACTGGCACACATTAGAACTTAAGAGTTTGCCTGCCTACCCATACTGCACAGTTTACATATTTGCTCTCACCTAACAATCTGGGACAAAGTCCACTGATGCACAAATAACCTGTTCCAGAAATACGTTTTGGCACCAGTGTGAATGAACGGACACAAAGCAGATGGCATGAGATGAGCAGAGACGTGAGAGAACATTAACTGCTATATTTACACTTGCTCCCACTGAATCCACAGACCCATAAAAAAGCAGCTGTCTTTTCCAGACTGAATGTTATCAAGCTGTTGCATATTACCCCTACACCTCTGAGGCTACTTCTGGGAAGTGCAAAGGCATTTTTAGGGGAAATTGGACAGTAAGACAGTGTACTCACTACTTAGAAGAATGAGAGGAGCCAGAAATGAACGTACCTTGAAGGTGTATGATTTACTTGCCCTAAGATGGACTCACGGTAGCCTGCAAACTCCCTGGCTGGAGGAACCACCAGCCTGTGCTCATAGCAGCAGAGCTTCACACCACTAGGTTGGCAAGTCTTAAATGCTTTACTATGGAAACGAATGTCAAACAAAAATGTGATTAGAGGAATATGAATCACTTGAAAAGATCACTAAAAAATTCTACAATACTACATGTTGACTGAACAGACACAGTCAGACAAGCCAATTTTCAAATATTTAATTAAGTAAGAAGCTATAATCTAGGATCAGTATAAAAGTCTTCTTCACCATCACTATCGTGCTTGAATCCCAGTGGAGACAAAAACTAAAACATATCCAGAATACTCTCACAGCCAAACATGGCAGCACTGCTGGACAGGCAGACGTGGTGATGGCAATAATGAAGGCAACAGAAGCACAAATTGTGGAACTATGTTACCTTGACAAGCTAAATCCTTGCAGATTGGGTCATTATCCATATTGGGAATATTATCCAAATTGGAAATAAAGATATGTGGAATGGCAACTTTGCAATTTGACCCACTAATCCCTAAGGGGCTGGGTGTGAAGGACATTTTGTGGAGGAAGGACTCCTACCTCACTCACTCCACAGAAGAACAAAGGAATTTTTTAGCATATGTAACTGCACGGAATTTCCCATCTCAAAGAGAAGTTGTTTCAAGCAGCAATAAGTCGAACAGGAAACACATTTTTTGTCAGCGCTATACTACCACAGGAGCAGAGAAACACAGCTGCCAAGGAAAGCTGGGGAGAACTAGTCTTTAGTAGAGCTATCACCTAAACAGCCAAATTTCTCAGTACTTCTAGGAGAAGGCCAGAGAAAGGCAAGCCCTCTCCTGTACAACGTGAAAGGCACTGTACATCTGTGGGATTTTCATCCTTCATTGCAGGAAGAAACTAATTAGGAGAACATTACTCTGATAAATCACTTTAGTCTTCTGCTCAAGCTGGGGAAGATATAAAATATAACCAAAACAACAAAGCAGAAGAAGAACGAGATTCCTTTCATTCAATTGCTAGTGGAATTAATTATAAGCAAAGCAAGGACTTAATTTTTAACTACGATTTCTTAATCTGGTAATTCCCCATCAGGATTAACAAAATAAACATATAAATCTATACAAAATAAATCTACAAATCAGCATGCGCTCTTTCAACTAATCTTTCCTAAAAGTATTAATTTCCTAAGAATGAAGCAGGATTTGAAATGTGATAGAGATAAATGACAAAAGCAAGAGATTCCTCCGAAGTCCCAGGCTGTGCACATGCACAAGCTATCTCTTTGCTAATATAACAGTTACGTGCTAAAGCCAGCAAAAGCTTTAAAGAGAAAACTATAAGCAGCTGCAAAAAAGGTAGGAAATAAATCTCTGTATGCTTTTATTTATTAGGAAGGCAAACATTTTTGGGGGGATTTTTGGTATGTTTAATTTTAGATCAAGTAGTTCTTTGTGAAAAAAATGAACAGGTTTTTTTAGGTTAGTTTTTCTGGGAGTTTTTTGGTGCCTTTTTTTCTTTTTTTAACAGGTTAAGTTGAGAATGTGATTAATCTTTTATTTCTCTACATTTGGATACTAGAAGCTCCAAAACTTCATGTCTTTACTTTGTCTTTTTGCCAAGCCTTTCTCATTGGCCTATACTACTTTCCTTGCCACCTCATAAGTTACTTCTTGCGGTACCCATCATGAAGACAGGCATGGAAACAGCAGTATAATTTACCTTTGGTAGTCTTAAATACAGTTTCTCTCTTGAATGCAAACCACAGTGAGGAATGGAACTTCCTGCTAATGTTGCATTGCAATTACTGATTCAAAGCAAACCAGGCTACAAACCCCACAGAATTTAGGGATTTCTTAGTCAATATGAGATGATGTTTGGTTTTTACTGTAGTAATTACCATGCCAAACATCATACTAATCAAGCAATCCAAGCAGCTGTGTCAACTTACAGCAAGCTAGCTGCATTCTAAACCTAGAGACACATGAAGAAATTAATCATTGGCACACCAAACTGGAATATACGATGCAGCTCCTATAAACTTTTTAGCCTTGCTGAAAGGTGTTACACAAGGCTGAAGCAGAGAAGGTTGTGCTGCCACCCTTCCAAAGACCTGCATTCCAACACACAGATCACCACTTCACACTTTCACACACACAGCCTGCTGTCACAGCAGGATTTGCTCCGGGCCAATTTCCTCAAAGTCATGTCAGTCTAAGGCGCCGTTCTGTTTCTGCAGTTCTTGTACCACTAGATTTCTTTGCCCTTTTGGGAATCTGTTTTAACTCACCAGCATCAACTATACCCAAGCATGGCTGTGTCTTCCCCAGAAAGGGAAAGGAGTGACACACTGCTTCTGCTGTAGTATGCAGCAATTGCACCTCTTCAGAATTTCAGCAATGCATTTCAATGTCTCAATTTCAAGGTATCTCGTCAATGAGGAAAAGAATAAAAAACCCCCCGAACAAGGTACTATGAATAGTTTGAGGTCTTTTAAAAGAAAGGTCTAAATAGAAAGATACATGGATTTATTCTGTTGATCACGAAGCAAGTAAATTGCACCTAATTCTAGAGGGAATAAATAAGGCCAACTAAGCAGCAGCATAACTTCTCTTCAACAGTATCATTAAATCGCCTCTCTCAAAAGTAAGCTGATAACATATTTTGTATGCCAGGGGTAACAATGGGAATAGTCAGCATATTATGCATTTATTTCTTTGATGACATGCTGGCTTAAACAGATGTTTAAGATGTTCTGGCCATTTGCATGGCTGTTCTCTCAATTAGATGCCTTCGGTGGTATTCTCTGCAACATGATTTAGGAAGTGTTCTATCTCAGTAAAATACTCCATTACTGTATTCCAACCCTACTATAACTTAAAGAGAGGGGAGCACTGAGGAATAAGAGAGAAGCACTGGGTTTAGGTCTTTACTGCACACTAACATGCACAGCTGGATTCTAGTCTGGCAAACATCTCCTTCCTTCCTTTTCTTCTCCTTTCCCTTGAGCCATGATGTCCTACAGTGAACTCTAAAACAAGAAGGTGACTTTCAAGTACTGCATCATGCAAACCAGGAAAATGAATAACATAGTCTTCTATTACCAGCTTATATTTCCAGCTCAAATTATCCCTTCACCATAAACAAGTATTTTTTCTATTATTCCCTCATACTGAACCATTCATCACATTAACTCAAGTTTTCTTTCTCCAATATTTAACCACTAATATTTTTCTACCTCGAATATTTTTCCTCACACCAATCAGTCCTTCTCCCTTAAAACCCACACAACACACCCTCAGTCAGGGTTTTTACCTCCAGCCTGTGCTATGGCTCATATACTACAGCAGGAGACAAAGTCCGCAAGCAGCCTTGCTCAAACTGTTTCCCCAGGAAAAGCAAGATTACTACAACAATAATTATCTGTTCCCCAGCTGCAGCAGCAGGTAAAAATCTGCAAGCCAAAATCCCCTTCAGGGCCTGGCTGGAGATGCCTGTTTCTTGCTTGTGTTTCCTGTCTTTTTTTAACTCCCCCCTCTGCCCTTAATAAGGAGAAAAAATAGTAAGCTAAGATTATTTTAAATTTTGAAGCAACATGGTGGAAAGTCAAAGAGTACAAGGGACTGAACTGGAAATATAAGGAGAAAGGAGATAAAAACAGTATTTCTTGCTAAAAACTGCAGTGTAGACAAGCATCCCCACTAAATAAAAGATAAGTAATTGGTGTGGTATATTATAAAGGCTATCTTACAAGTACCAACTAAAAAAATTACTTGGGTTTCCTTCATGTTCTCCACAACTCTCAGTGTAATAGCAGTACAGTTATCTGCAGGATTCAGCACTGGCAAGACACCAAAGCTATTAGATATTAACGCTGTAGGTCAACGCACATTTGAATTTTAATTTAATGAAAATTAATCCTTCTCTCTTTGTCCAAATTCAGCTGCCTGTTAAGAGTCTGTTTGAGGCCACTTATAAGATAACCTTCTCATCTCTTACACCAAGACCCTATAGAAAACCCAAGAGACAGGTAAAACCCACAGGAGAAACTATGGAGCACAGCCAGAGATCACCTGCTCTGCCTTCAAATGGACTGTCAGGAAAAGCTATATTAAAAACAATTGTGGTGAAGTATTTTAAAAACAAGAAGGCAACGATGAAACAAAACAACCACTTCTGGTTAATACTCCATCTGCTAGCAGGCTGGTGGGAGTTCCAGTTTATTTTTGCTTTTGTCTCCAAACTCTATTTCATTTATATATAAAAAGAAAACTTGCCCAAACCTGAAAGCTAAGAAATGGTCTACTATCTTAATTTCTTGCAATGTTTAGGCTACGATGTCACAGAAACTAGTACACAGATGTAAACTGGGTTTCTAAGAGTCTCCTTTAGCAAAAACACAAGTAGAGCACGCCATGACATCATGTTGAAACTGCTGGGATATGTTGTCACATACGCAACGTTGCCACAGTGTAAGACACAACCATCTCCATGTGCATGTCCATTTCTGAATATACCAAGCCCAAATGCTACCTGAAGTACCATCTGAAATACCAGGAAGATGTGGGGAGGTAGCAGAGGGAGCATGAAACAGAATAGATGCATTAGAGAACAACAGAAGTAAATGACATCATTTAATGAGAGCTATTTGGTTATGTGCTCACATTTACATGCAATGAATATGGTCCAAACAGTCCATCTACCATAACTCAAAAGAACGAGAGGTAGAGGAGATTAAAGGAGAATGTGGCACTGTTAAATAACACTTTGAAACTAGTTAGTTTGAACAGGTGCCTTCATTGGGTTATCTTTTGAAAACTTAATGGAAAAAAAGTAAGTTTGAAAAATTAGCTGATTAAATTCTCTCTTTGCTTCCTGGCAGTTAAAACTGGAACGAGAATAAATACCTCCCTGCATGAGGTATGAGGATTAATTTGTTTGTGTATATAAATGGGTATTTAAGTATCAACTACTATTTTATTTTTAACACCTTATTGGGACTACTGCGTTCCTACCTGAGTTCTGCTTTTGGCAAGAGATTAGGATTGACTCAAAATGGAAACAGGTGTTTGGAAGACGATATGGCTGTAATAAAAGCACTAACCAAAATGGTGAAGGGAAAAATAATTCAAATATGGCATTTATTTTTATTTGTATCCTATGAAACAGAGAGACACCAAAAAGAAAACGCAAAATCACAACAATTAAGAGATATTTAGGAAAATGTCTTTGCCTGCTGTGATTCGTTCCCAGGGGGACACAGTCTGAGCAGGGCTGTCCTTCGGTCCCAGGTCCTCCAGTTCTTGTACAATCTCATGGTGTCTGTTAAAAGGCCAGGCATTCAGTAAACAACAATTTCACTGCTTAATGCTGGCTCAGTAATAAAACATTTTCAAAGCTTCAAAATGGTGTAGGAATTTAGGGCCTAGATTATATCAGGTATTTTTACAGTGTGGATTTCTGGCCTCTAAGACCTTACAGCCATTACTAGGTCAAACTGATTTTTATTTCTAGGGATTAAAAACATTTTTTTGCCAGCTGCAGCCAGAAGAAAAGCTGAAACCATCCATTTCAAGGCTCAAACTCATGAAAACAGATGGTTTTTTGGTAAAAGAAGCAGTTACTGACCTTGAAGCTTCATAAGAAAATAACAATATTCACCATTTTTAGACTATCTCTCAACAATAAGACAATTGAAGATAAAGGATTTGAAGTGGTTTTTCTTTGAAAGCAGACTGTGCTCAAGCTCCAATCCTGCAAGTTAAACCTGCTCACATCAAGATGTACTATTAATTTCATACAACAGTAAAAGCAAATAAAACAACAATTTTTAAACTCAAATGTTTATGCAGGGAAAGGTGCTGCAAGATGTATTTACTGTGAGGCTGGTGAGGCACTGCAATGGGCTGTCCAAGGAAGTTGTGAACGCTTCAACCCTGGCCGTGTTCAAGGCCGGGTTGGACAGAGCCTTGGGTGCCATGGTTTAGTGGGAGGTGTCCCTGCCCATGGCAGGAGGGTTGGAGCTGGATGATCTTAAGGTTCTTTCCAGCCCTAACTATTCTATGATTCTATGATTCTATGCTGTGTTTATTGCCATAGTCCACTATGGTTTCTCATAAAAGTAGAACATAATGTACAAAATAAAAAAAAATTCAACTACAGAGATACAGGCAAGACTGTGCAGCACAGGTCCTCAGGTCCTCAGTTCTGATTGACTCTCAAAAGTGAGAAATCGGACCGAGGACATATTAAGAAGCTAAAATAGTTGTATAGACTACACTGAATTCCCTTATGTCTTTCACTATGGAAAAGATTTCCTGTGGCATGCAGAACAACTGACTGAAGAAAGTAGTAATGTAATTTCTACATACTAGATGTCTGTTTTGCTGATATTATGATTTTTGTATTTTGAGAAGATTTAATACAGTTATTTTAGACTTCAGTACATTTAAGATGCAACCTAAGTATTTCTTGTCTGTAGTCACCCATGAGAGAATTACCCTATTAAATTAGCAAGAAAGTAAGGAAGGTTTTAAAATGACTGATGACAGAGGATTATCTCTTTGAAAACAATGTTGAAGAAAACAATTTTGATCTGAGACAAATTCACACATCCTTTTGGGTTGCCCAGGGAAGTTGTGAATGCTCCATCGCTGGCGGTGTTCAAGGCCAGGTTGGACAGAGCCTTGGGTGGCATGGTTTAGTGGAAGGTGTCCCTGCCCCTGGCAGGGGGTTGGAACTAGGTGATCTTAGGGTCCTTTCCAACCCTAACTATTCTATGATTCGATGATTCTATGATTCTAATGACTGCATCAACAAGAACATGGTTATTCAGAAGCTGAACTTGGCCCTGTATCGTTGATTTTGCACACACATTCGAACAGCTCTGAGTAGCCCCATTTAACTAAGGAGGTAATTATTCATGTGGTGAAGTGCTTATGGGAATCAAATCTAGACTCATAAATGGCTTATGGATTCTTGCCCCTGACAGGCACCAGACAACTCTAAATACTTACTCTCTATTGGGACAGAATTGGAAAATTTTAATGACTGCATCAGTTAATGATCAGTTCTGAAGCCACTCAAAGAAAATGAATTTGCTTTCCAAAAGGAAGGGTTGCACAAGGAGCCAAAGAGATTTTAAGACAGAGCTTGACTAATTGATGATATATGACATGTTACCTGCAACAGCAAGGGACTAAATTTAATGAAACACAAGAGTTCCATGTGGTCCTGGCTACAAACCATACCAATTACTGCAAGTCTATGGGGTAAAAAGTGATCACAAAATCTAGCAAAAACATCTGACAGCACATAATCCAGAACTAAACCCTTTCTGAAAGAGTCTTTTAATCAGATTCCTATCCCAGCCTGTCAACAAAGCAGCAAGACTGGGAAATGCAAATTAATGTTCTGCAAGCAGAGCTCAGATGGACCCCACTCTCTCTGACACCAGGACAGTAACCTCCACTGCAGAGGCAGGACTGACCTTTTGAGACAATGACCTTTTACATACCCTAGCATCACCAGAAGATTCTGAATCTCAGAACCCTGACATCCTTCCTCTCAATAAACCATCAACGTCAAACAGGATAAAAAACCCCAAACATAGGCATATAATAATTCAAAACCAAACCCCTCATTCCAGCATAGCCTTTTTTTTCTTTCCAAACGAAATGTCAAAGATATACAACGACCCTAACAGCCTTCACTAATGCATTTCCC
Source organism: Ara ararauna (assembly GCA_028858755.1). NCBI lineage: Eukaryota > Metazoa > Chordata > Aves > Psittaciformes > Psittacidae > Ara > Ara ararauna. The sequence goes on from CM054379.1 coordinate 50,504,457, forward strand.
CAGAGAAATATGTTCCTTTGGTGGCAGTTTAAACAATAAGCTAATGTTCTTGCAAACTTCTCTCCCTGCTGTGCTGGCACAGCTACATAGTCACTGGATAACTCAGAAGGAACAGAGGGAAGAGACAAGGTGACATGAATAAGAGGCCAGGGGAGATGAAAGAGCTACCTTAAACCAGATCAAAGACGTTGCTGCTGAATATAAAACTGCTGCCCTTGTGTCCTGGGTTCATCAGTAGCAGTCATTTTTCTCCTTCTTAGTAGCTGGTGCAGTGCTGCATTTTTGACTTTCAGCCTGGGAACAGCGCTGATAACACTGATGGTTTTAGTTGCTGCTCAGTAATGTTTAGTCTGACCAAGGACTTTCTGACTCTCATGCTCTGCCAGGGAGGAGGGAAAGCCGTGAGGGAGCAGAGACAGGACACCTGACCCAAACTGACCAAAGAGGTATTCCATACTGCAGCATGTCATGCTCACTATATAAACTAGGGGCAGTTACCCGGAAGGGTTAGATCACTGCTCGGTTGGGCTGGGTGTCGGTTGGCGGGTGGTGAGCGGTTGTATTCCCTTCCCTTGTTATTTCCCTTATCATTATTATTATTGGTAGCAGCAGCAGTGGTTTGTGTTATACCTTAGTTACCGGACTGTTCTTATCTCAACCCATGGGAGTTACATTCTTTCGATTCTCCTCCCCATCCCTCCAGGAGTTGGGGGAAGGAAGCAGGGTGGGGAGTGAGAGAGCAGCTGTGTGTTTCTGAGTTACGGCTGGGCTTAAACCACAACACCTTGATAGTCCAGCAATGACAGCTAATGTACAGGCCACTAAAATGGTTAAAATAAAGCTATATGCAATGTCATGTGAATGAACACTGAATGGACATGGCATTAAAATATCTGGAAATATACTCTGAAAGCAGCATGTCTGGTGGACAGCTTTTCATGTCATTAAGCCTTATCCAAAGAAATCATATAAGCAATACAGTGGGCAGCTTTCTCTATTATATAATATTCTGTTACTTTTGGAAGTAATTTTCATATCTTATTTAACTTGGAAAATATAGGTAAATGATCCTATTCATCCTTTCTGACCTCCAAGTGACACTGCCTGGAAACCCCAGACGTTTGTTCTTTCCAAAGATCTCAGATACTTCTTCTAAATTGTGAGGAAGAGTTCACATACTTTAAAATGTGAAATGTAAAAAAAGAAAGCAAACAAACAGAGAATCCTCAGGCATTTACATGCATTCAATAGAAACCACCAAACCCATCTCCCAAGAAAACCCTCAGAGGGTTGGGTTTATGAAGTTGAGTGCAGGTTCAGCTGTGCAATGATGCACCCTCTCTTCTTCCATCACTCTTACTTGTCTACTTCACTTCAAATAAGAACATAACAGCTCTGAAATTAAGGGCTGTCTGTCCATTATCTACCACAGTATATACTGTGATGAAAACAAAGGCCTCAATGAGAAAGAAATTACTGAGAGCCACCTCCCTTCACAGACAATTTATGTGGCTCACAAAACAAACTACTCCTCTAGTATTCATTTTCTGCAGCCTCTCTTTCCTGCCCATTTTTGCCACACTTTCATTTAAATTTGCAAATAATCTCCTTGGATCATGCACCATGCTTTTAGTTTTTCAGCCAAGTGCTATGCACAGCTTTTGTCTGTAATAGTAACAGATTGTCCAAGGACACACACAGTGAGTCATGGAAAGAGTCAGGATTTCCTGGCTCTTAATCTGATGCTCAGACAAGGCTTCTCATGTTTCCAATTTTCAGGAGCTGGCAGGTGGGGGGAAGAGAAAGTAAAGAATAGAAAAAAAGATGGAGAGAGACTTTTTTAGATAAGCAAAATAGACAACCAGAAAAAACCTGCACAAGCTCTTTCCCTTCTCCATTTCAGATGGCTGATTTAACAGTAACTGCAAAATCTGCTGAAAAGCTTAAATCTGGTTTTACAAAATTGTAATGGATAGAACAGAGGGAAAATATTAACAGCCAGCAAAAAGACATGAAAAATTGATGTTTCTTAAAGCAGAAACAAAATAAACACTTCACTCAACAAGCCTGGAAACAGAAGAGAAAAGAATTTACATGCTCTCAGGGCAAGGGGACATGAGAAGTTTGCTCGCAGACAGGAGGGTGTACAGCAGCACTAGCATACGCCCACCACAGAACCGTGAAAAAATCTGGGGGTTGTGAACATGCAAGTAGGTGACATGAATCAACTCTCACTTGAACACACTTCAAAAACACTCTGTGTGTTACACTAGCCTATTTAACTTAGAAAGCCTATTCCCTTAAGACCGCCTATAATTAGCAAGAGATGAGGAACATGCAAGAGATAAATATAGATCATGCAGAGGAGATGTATCAGCAGCCTGAAAACAGTTAATCTTCATCCTAATAATGCCACCTACTCCAAAAGACTACACAACAGTTCACAAGACCCATAATAGCAGCCTTCCAGTATATGAAGGGGGCCTACAAGGATGCTGGAGAGGGACACTGCATCAGGGATTGTAGGTATAGGACAAGGGATAATGGGTTCAAACTTAAACAGGGAAAGTTCAGGTTAGATACAAGGAAGAAGTTCTTTACTGTGGGGGTGGTGAGGCACTGGCACAGGTTCATCGAAGAAGTGGTAAATGCCCCATCCCTGGCAGTGTTCAAGGCCAGGTTGCACAGAGCCTCGGGTGACATGGTCTAGGGTGAGGTGTCCCTGCCCATGGCAGGTGGATTGGAACTAGATGATCTTAAGGTCCTTTCTGACCCTAGCTATTGTATGATTCCATGATTTTGTGTTACAAAGGAACAGGAAAACAACTTTTTATCCCCACAAAAGTAGGTCACCCATCATATTTTCAAAAATAAAATAGATGTTAAAACACTGGTGCCAGTAAAAGACATGAATGCAACTACACATATAAGCACAGATGTGTGGGATATGAACAGCAAACTTTCAGCAGAGGATGACAACCAAGTGAGCCAAGAGGTGGTTCTTTCAGATTTTCAATGTGACACAAAGGAGTAAGTAGCACAGCATTAGCCTGTACGTTGCCAGACGCCCTGCTGACAAAGGACACAGAAAGGCCAAGCTGCTCAATGCCGTCTTTGCCTCAGTCTTCACATGTATGACTAGCCTGCAGGAATCACAGGCCCCTGAGACCAGTGGGCAGGTCTGGATGAAGGCGACTTCACCTTGGTGAAGGAGGACCAGGTTATGGAGCACTTTAAAGTGGACATATATCTGCATCAGGCAAAGTGTTGCTAGCAAGTTCTGGGTGGTGATCCTTCACCTCAACTCCGCACTGGTACCGTCACATTTGGAGTGCTGGGTCCATGTCTGGGTTTCCCAGTACAAGAAAGATATGCTGAAGCAATGTAAGGGCTAAGAACGGGCTAATATGGAGACACAGAGATGATTAAGGAATTGAGCATCTTTCATGTGAAGAGAGAGTGAGGACTGGTAGTGCTCAGCTTGGGGAAGAGAAGGTTGAGGGGGATCATATCAGTGTGTATAAACCTGATGGAAGGGAATGAAGATGAGAGAGAAAGACTCTTCCCAGCATTGCCCACTAACAGGACAAGAGGCAATAAGCACAAATTAAAGAACATGGAATTCCTTCCGAACACAATAAAATACTTTTTTACAGTGGTAGAACACCGGCACAGGTCGCCCACAGAGGTTGTGGAGTCTCTCTTCATCTGCAGAGATGTTTAAAACCTCACCGGACATGGTCCCAGGCAACCTGCTCTAGCTGACTGTGTTTTATCATGGGGCTGGACTAGATGATATCCAGAAGTCACTTCCAGAGTCAATGACTCTGTGACTCTAAATATATTTTTGTTGCATGGATTTATGAAGTGAACAAACTCATTTACAAAGATTGGTCCTTAAGGCATCCTTCAAGACAAACCATTTCTTGTTTTGCAAAATCTCCAAACCGGACTTCTCCACTCCACTGTTTTTTGGATGGTTTAGATGTAGTGAAAATTTCACAGTTCCCTCCCTAAGCTTCCTTTTATACATCAACTTCTTTCATTCACTTGAAAGACACTTTTGACAAATAGTGGACAGGAAATACTTCTGAATTAAACATTATCTTGCAGTTTTGGTTGACTCGCCTTCTCCTCCCTTCCTTCTTCACACCCTCTTTATATTACAATGTAGTATGAACCTGTCCTTCAGCTCATAATTCCATGCAATCCATGTTAATCTCATCAAGCTTCTCTTTTTTCCCCTTTTTTTTCTTTAGCTGCTTTCCAGCCATCAAATACTTTCCAGTTTCAGATGAAAATAACAATTAGCTTTTATTATTATGGGACCTTTCCTTGTACTGATAAAAATCTAATTATTCAAAACAAAGCTAACACAATTTCTTTAGCAATGAGATTTTCATGTTCATTTTTTATCTTCTTTCTAGAAAATATTAATGACCTTCAAAGAGAATCGATTTTCTGGCTTCTTTCTTTCTATTCTTTTTCTTATTTTTTAAATCCATTTTTACCACCAAGGACAAGTATATATGAACAAATTATACACTGGAGTCATAGCTCCCTTGAGCTACCATATTGGATTGTTGAAGTATAATTATTATAGCACATTGGTTTGCTCTAAGACTTACGAAATACTGTTTAAAACTCCTTCCTTACACCAAGGCCACTAAAAAAAATATGCTGTTAAAACCTAATTACCTGCATTATAAAACACCCCCTAGCACTTCACAAAACTAAAGAAATGAAAAATAGGACAAGTTAGCGGAAATGTAGACAGACAACAACCAAGAACACACATAATTAAAAATGTGCAAGATTGAAAGTTGAGGATCATAGCATGACCTCAAGCATGAAATAACCTGACGCTACTCAAAATTTTATCAGCTTTATAAGATAAGCATCAAGAATTAGCAAAGACTGAAATCAGGCACTAAACATTTCTGCATGAAAATATCTAATTCTATTGTGAAGATGGCCTTGCTTGAGAGCAGGCAGGTTGGACTAGATGAGCCCCGGTGGTCCCTTCCAACCCCAACCATTCTACGATCCTGTGATTCTTCACATTATATGTATTTCATTCACAATCACAGATACATGTCCACCATGCATTACACAAAATCCAAGTAAAAAAAAAAGATAAAATGTTTTGCACTTTTCCTTTTCTTTCATTTCTCTGGCTAATCTTCCCAACTATAAAACACAAAGACCATTGAAAAGACAGACAGACTGAAAAACAGAAGGAAAGAAAAGCACAGGCCTTGAACACCAAGACTAAAAACAAATTAGTTAACTGCTAGAAGCATGGAGTATTAATGAAATAGAAATAGAGAATTTTCCCCTTAAGAGGAAAATTTATTCAGTGCTAATTAAAACCTTTTATTCAAAATCTACACTTACGCAAGCATAAAAATATTACACCATATCAATAACTGCAGCGTGTAAGCAAGCACTATACTATAAGCATCTTTTTCCCCAACTAGTGAAGTGAAGCCTTTAAACATTTATACGGTTCAATGTCTTCAAAGAAATGACAAAAAATAACAGAAAACCTTCTGCATGAACCAGCAGCCACAGTTACTAATTCACTTGCCTAACGAGTAGCTATCAGAGACTAGCCCCAAGCATTTGCTTGCAAAGTTCACAGGCAACAGTGTTAAGGAGGAACTTTCATAGAACTTTTCTGCAATAATTATTTCTCTAAAATATATCAATCTGGCTGGTTTATTCATTTGCAGTCCAGTTCTGCATCACTGAAGCCAAAGAGAGTTTTGACATTAACTTCAACAGGTTCAGGTTCTTGCCTACAATGTTGAGCTATCATCACAAACACCTCAGGTGCATTACTGTAATATGACACAAACTAATTAAAGCAAAGCTGAAACTACTAAGGGACCATCTCTAGCATTTTTAAACTTACAAGATGAGAAACAGGCTCCTAAATATTCAGGTGGACACCCTAGATTGCTTGACTTTCAAACTCACCAACATTTGTTCATTTGAATGAGAACTCCAGGTAACCCAAAGTACTGGCAATTTTGATTGTAACGGCCAAAACTGGACTGGCAAGTCACTTTTGCATAAGCAGAGCAGTATGTGAGACAAAGATAATTTCTTTACAGGAAATTCTTTTTCCTGTCACTTGTATCTTCTTCAAGATGATTCCCTGCTGTAAAAAACATATTCTGTATTGTTCTGAGAATTATTTTGGAAGATTAAATAAGGCACTCAGCTGTTTTGTAAATTATCTGAGTGTAAGCTGGGGAAGGAGTATAATCCAACAGTGACATTCTCAGGTGTAAGCATCTGCACTTTAAAAGCCAGTTATCAGTACTGTTGTAAAAGAGCCACGCTTGGCTTCTGCATCGTTTTGTATTAGGAATGCATGCTTTGCTTTGACATTCCTGTCTGACACAAAATGATTAGCTAATAAGTGTCACCAGGGTTTTCTTCAGCTTCTGTGTTGTACTTAATATGTAAACAGTATCTTACTTCTGACAGTTCATTTTAACTAAATCATAGGAGCACAGTAATTTCCATGTGGAATTTGAGCTCTGCTTCACCTAAATCTGGTGTTGTTGAATGCTAAAGGCCTCAGCAGATGCTCCAAAAACCAGGCAAATGGGACAACGGTCACCTCCCAGACGCCTCACATGAGAGTGGCTTAAAAAAACACAGAATAAGATTCAATAGCTCTTTCAAAATTGATGCTAGCATTAAGCCATACAGCTCAGCATTTCTTACTCCCATACTTCAAAGCCCCATTTAATTTCAAATCTTGTCAAATTCTGGCATCAGCAGTATCCTAGCTCCCCATAAGAGAATTCAGAGCAGCAGTACAGTGCTGGAGCAGTGGAGTACTTCTCCAATTCCAGCTCTCAAATAGCATCAGCATGTAGGCAGAGAAATCTAAAATTGATATTTACTTAAATGGTTAAATTTAAGTCTGTGAGGATTTATCAGCTATAACAGAGGATGCCACAAGATTTAAGTTTACCTGCTCTTGAACTTCTTCTCACAGAATTTTAGGTTGAACATTTCAGACTGAAAAAAAACCTTAAACTTGTTCACTAGTACTAGGATTAAGTCCTTATTTTAGAACAAACACCACATGAGAGGGCAAAAACAGATAGAAAATAAAAAGTGGAAGAGGCAAGTAAAAGCTTACAGAAGAGAATACAGTTAAGTTATATAGACATTAGTTATACATAATATATACATAAGTTATACATAATATAAAGTCATAACAAAAGTTATACTTTTTCATGTACCCAAGGTGCTTAATACTCCGTTTTCTTCTGTTTTCCTTATAAAATTCAAGTTCGCTAAAAGCAACAGAAGGAATATAGCTCCCTGATCTATCTCAGCAATTCACAATGCCACAGCTCACAAAAATAATGAAGTCTGGGAAATGGCATTTTAAAATAGTCTCTTTCTCTATACACTATGCTTTTATAGCTTATGTTAGCGATATGGGATTAATATCTTTGTATTTTTTTCCATAAGGCAGAGTCACTTCCTATTTTACTTGTCAAGCTGCCAGGAGGTAAAGAAACATTAACCAGAATGCATGGCAAAAATCCAAACAGCAATCACATTCTGCCCACCCAACACTCTCTGTGATCTCACTTGGCTATGGCATCTTCCAGTTCCTGCAAGTCTTTCTATATATTGTTAAATGGTTGCCAGGTTTCAACTCAAGGCGTAACAGTTTTTTGTTGAAGGCGAAATGGTTGCCTTATTTTGGTAGGTTTTGTTAATGCTTACACACCCTGTTGCCCTTCTCTTTCTTCTTCCTGTAGCAGTATTACAAATCTTATTTTAGGAGCACTATAAAATGTATACACTGAGATACCTCTTCACACACCCATGTGTAGAACAGTTGCCTTTAATTCATAAGCAGTGGAGCTACAGTACAAATACACAAGTGATCATTTTGAATGGTCAAAGCAGCAAGCAACTTAAGAGATGATGGAAATAATCCTGCCCTTCTTCCAGTCAGAATTGTGCTGGTGTCAGTCAATGGGAACAGCACCACCTATTGCAAGAGTAGCTAGTCCACCTTATGTTTTACACTTGCCTTCAGGTCTTTCCCTGCCTCTGGGCAGACAGTGATCTGACCTGTTTCCCCAGGTAGTGCTTCTGCCTATTCTAGCTTTCCTAAAATCCAAACCTAAAGTTTTCTTCCTTAACAAGCAAGAGCTTTCAAGCACTACCATTCGTCATCAGCCATTCCCCCCACAGATCAAAGACCTATGATTTAAGCACAGAGATTTAGAGCACACTGCTCTCTTCACTGACATCGCATCAGAATGATGGACTTCTATTTCTAAGGGAAGGCAAATTGCATGTTTCTCACTGGAGGCATTACTGACGACTTCACCAAAAGATCCATTCCAGACTCATTTTCAACTGACAATAAAAAAAGGAGAACTTAACAACCCTCTTCCTTTTCATCCACCATGTACTTTATCATAGTCAAGTCATCGATTCAATTATTATGCTCTGGCTTTGCAGACTTCTGTGTATTTGTCCATTTGTCTCCTTGAAGACATTGTTACTGCTTCCAACTCTTTAACACATAACACTCTTGAGCTGCTCTAAGTGCCTTGGCAAGCTGCCACATCTGCTAACACAATGCTAGAATTCAGTGACATCTTCCTTTAGGATCCCTCAAAATTCTGTAGTCTGTGATAACATCATACCTACTCCAGCCTACAGCTGAAATCCAATAGGGTTGAATCCATCCATTTCTAAACCACCTGTAAACCTAAGAAGCACCCTCACAAATACGTCTTTTTTTCTGCAGAGCTTTCTGGACTTCATAAGTAGCTTCAAGGCTTCCATCCAGACTCTTAATGGACATAAACAGCATCATAGCTTGCTTTCCATAGCAACACCCATTCACAAAGCACACAGCATAACAACAGAAACCTTAATGAAAAATTTCCATTATAGAATCATTGATATCCAATGACTTAGTATTATTTTCAATGCAACATCTAGCTTTATGCAGCTGATAACCACATTTCTGTACTTTGTTGGCTTGGAGGTTGAAACTTACTGCTTACATAAGTCAGTCTATTAAATATTACCAGGATAGAGCTAAGTCTAACTTAGAGAAACAAAGGTTTTGGAGGGAAGCAGCCCTAAAGAGCTGCTAAATAAATTACCTAAAACCCATTTTGAACATGCACATCATTATTTGGTTGTGCAAAAGGCTAAATATTTCTTCTGTTATTCAGTCATAAAAGGCAGCATCCTCAATTAATAAACAGAAATTTTTGTTCTAGAAGTGTATAAGGCCTCTCTTAAGACTCCTCTTTATGTATATATCCAGGTACATAAAACATGGGTATTTATCTGGCCTCTTTCCATAACAGACTCACAGTGTGGTGCCTGTTGATAAAGAATGCAAATTCTCAGCTTGCGTTTAAAAGCACATTATAGACACAAGTACTGGATAATTAGGATGGAACAGCTACACTTTTAGATTCCAAAATTACTTAGGAAAAGCAAAACGTTCACAGCAGAAGCAAAAAGGATATAAAATGAGTTGTATTACTCAGGCATTTTCATCCCTAATTAGTTTTGTCTTCACCTCTTTCAAGTGGTTAATAATATGGACTATACCAGACTATCTAAACTGGATCTCTCCAATCAATTGTACATTCATGTTTTAATAGTAAATGACTGCTTTGGTAGCAGGGGGGCTACAGGGGTGGCTTCTGTGAGAAGCTGCTGGAAGCTTCCCCCGTGTCTTATGGAGCCAATGCCAAATGGCTCCAAGGCACCACTGGCCAAGGCTGAGCCCATCAGCAATGGTAGCAGCGCCTCTGTGGTAACATATTTAAGAAGGGGAAAAAACTTTTGTGCAACAGCAGCCAGGAGAGAGGAGTGAGAATATGGGTAGAAAACAGCTCTGTAGACTCCAGTATCAGTGAAGAAGGAGGGAAGAGGTGCTCCAGGCACCAGAGCAGATTTCCCTGCAGCCCCTGTCACAGACCATGATGAGGCAGGCTGTGCCCCCGCAGCCCATGGACAACCCCATGCTGGAGTAGGGGGATGTGCCCAAAGGAGGTTGTGACCCAGTGAGAAACCACATTAAGTTTTCCGAATCTGTAGTATGAAAAATTTTTAGCACAGGTTCAACAAAGAGTTAAAAATATTAACTATAATTAAATAGAAAATAATTATTCCCATTCTTGAAGGCTCAAGAGGACTCTTAAAGTTCTTTTCCAACCTAAACGACTCCATGATTCTATGACTCTGTAAGTGGATAGTCTCATTGTTCAAGAAATACAACCGACCACTCTACAGATACTTTTAAAAGAAGATAGCTTACAGTGAACACAAAGTAAGATAACCTGAATGGCATAATAAAAATCCAACTTATAGAGGAGAATTAAGTAGCAGACAAGAAAAATAAGGAAATCTCTTTATTGAACCTAGACAACTGAATTGTTCTGCAAAGAAGTATTTAGATTTGCCTTTGAAACACTAACTCGCTTAATATCATTTGCTCTTATCAGTATTTGTTCAATATAATTCCATAATTTTTTCAAATTATTCTGCAGTGTTTGAATAGTTTTATTATGTCTTTTAGTAAATGCAGACTAACACAATCAAGACCCCAAAATATATACATTAAAACTTCTTTTATTTTAATCAATGAAATATTTGTATGCATAGTTTAGAAAACTAAACTGCTTTGTTATATAAGGCTTGGGTACTTATTTCCCATTTAATATAAATTGTTTGAAATCAAACAAAACATTCCACATGATTATCACAACAAACCAGAAAATGAATCCATCCTATGTCATCCTGGCAACCTACCCATGTTAGTTAAAACTAGAAATATGCACTTTCATACTAATCTGCAAAAATCAGAATACCTTTAGTTTGGGGGAAGTAGGAGCAGCCAAAAGAGGCTGACACTAACTACACTTGGTTTCCTCACTGTAGTTTACATTTTGTAAAATAGGTCAGTTAAGGGAAACAAATACAAAATTAAACAAATGGAAAATTACTGTATTTCAACAGAGACTGCAACGTATTTGTAGTGGTTTCTCCATATTACTGTCAGTGTTCATTCAGAAGCTTCAGAGAAATACTAATAAAATCCCTAATTGTAAAAAAAAAAAAAAATCCTAAATGGAATTCAGCCATTGTCTCAAACATATTACAGAATATACATATTAAAATCTAGGATTCGTTTTGTGATGTTCAGTAAGCAAGTAATACAGAGCGTCATCTTAAAAAATGTTTAAAAACATAAGTTATTTCACTGCATGAATGGATTCAGTTATTTTTCTTTTCTGGAATAGTTTAATAAAAGACACAATATTTTGAAAGCCATTTGTTCCCTTTTGATATTTTCTTTTCTTATGTCACTATTTCTCAAATCACTTTGAACCAAAGTAGCTCTTCCTCCTGTCTTTGCTGCTGTTTGACAGCGCTCCAAAAGAGTGGAGTCCAACCTAAAAGAATCTGTGTGACTTCTCCAGCTCCGAATGTCCAGAACAGAAGCAAAAGGAGGAGCTGAGCAGATTTTTCTACATTTTACTCAGCTGTTTGCTTCAAAAAGGATTATCAGAAAACACATGTACATCTGCAAGTGTCCTCCACGGCTAACCTCTTTTTGCAATAAACAAGTTTGAAAGTACTTTATATATATGTATATATATAAAAACATACGCACACATAAACCCCAAAAGTATCAATATTAAAAAAACCCTGAGTATCAAGGCACACTTTAGTTCAGACCAGGTATAGACCTGAAAGACAGCAGTAATTTTGTATTCTGCTTTCCATGAGTCTTTTGAATACTTTTGATACACACATACTAGAGCCTTTTAACTAGAATGAATACTGTATTTATTCAGTCTTATGTTTTCTGAGCAACTTGCTACTTTGTATGTATAAACCTGCCGCTTTTAGGAACGACAGAGAACTTGAATTGTGGCTCTATAAGAAACCTTTTTTTCCCCCCTTTTTTTGGAAGCAAAGTAACTGCAAATGAGTTTTTCCTTCACAGACACCTCTAGGAATGCTTACTGCAACAACAGAATGAGCACTTTTTGGGTATTTTCTTAAACACTGGCTCTGCTTCTCTTAACCAAAGCGGACAGCATGCATCAGGTGGCATCGGGTGCAGCACCAAAGAGTATCAAGGAGTATTTCAACTGAAATTTTGAAACTGCTCAGCAGTTCTTAATCACAATCTTCTTTCAATTTCATACAATTCTAAAAGTAAAAATAAAACCACTATTTATTTAACTCAGAGAGCTCTTGTTACAGTCTGTGGCCTTGTGAATGGTGCCTTGATACGGGAAGTAAAATGCCTGGTTTCCCACAGTAACGGCAGCGAGAGTGAATGTGCAGAACAGCCCCATATATCATCATAAGAATTCAACATCCAAGACATTTTCTGTTCACTGTGCTTGAATTCAAAGAAAGACGAGATAAGGTTAGCAAAACACAGCAAAGATTACTTGTCACTTTAAAGCATCTCCCCGTGTTAACTGCTCTGTGTTGTAGGCTCTAAAATACCAACAGACTGCGTTGAGGAGTAGCAGCTGAACAGTTCAGTGATAAAGTACATGATAACTCAAGTGGGTGCTAGCTACAAGTGCTTGCGAGTCTTAACAATAACACACAAAGTCAAGCCCAACTGCTCCTAAAGCAAAGTACTGACAGCTCAGGTGGGTGGAGAGCCAGACAGATGAAGAATATAATAGGGTAACAGCTTTCTGTGCAGTGTAATGAAACTGAAGAGAGAGCAACAAAACAATGCTCAGAGCAAAGGCAAGCTAAAAAATATTTCAATCTTTCTCTTCTAGTAATGAACTCTTCTCTCCCTTCTTACAGCTTTCTGCATTGCTACAGGATAATTATCAAGTGCCTCAGTCAATCCTATTCCCTTGATCTGAAAAACCCTTAGTACAGGGTGAGGGATTACAAGCTTGGGAAGGTGCAAGTCAGGGCTGCAAATCCATGTTCTTCAGTAAATCCAGAGGCAGCCATCAACCAGCAAAAATTAGTCTATCTGCTTTAGCCCCTCAGAGTTTCCAGGCTCAGGCTTCCTGAGATTTAAAGCTCTACAGTACACCGGAACGACGTCAGTGAACTGTACAGGTAAAATGAGAGATGAGCCGAAGACAATCTAGTACCAATGAACAGCAGTCTGGGAAGCTTAAAAGCTCACTGCAGTGAGCACCTTAAACTCAGAAGAGCCATGTAATACAGTCAGCTGCTCCTCCTCTCTTCCAGGCTCCTCCAGGAACATAAATCACACTGACAGATTTTCACAGGGTCAAAACGGAATTGAACAGTGATTTCAAATATTATGTTACTAAGCAGTAGCACACCACTGGAAAATAAAATGTAATTTATATCCCAGCACAGATACAGCGTCTGCTAAGCTAGTCCCAGAGAGCACTTCTAGACCACGAAGCAGAACAGAGTTTATTACAGAGATGATTAGCAACTAAGCACATTTCCTCCATGTGCTTTTTACAACCTAAACATCATGCAGTCCATATATATACCAACTAAAACTTTGGCTTGTCAAATCTGCAATATTGTAATATAATAGGGAGGAAGGGTAAAATACAGCCTCAAAAAACACAGGGGTGTGACAGGATAAATTTTGGCTACCTAATTAAAAACAACTGGAATTTTTAAAGTTATACTGATATGATATCAGGAGTTAAACTTAATTTTCAGATCACTACATATACAGCTGCCTGATAGATGCATTTTTAAATACTGTATCAAAACATAAATCAAAGTGTCAGTGGAATCTACTGGTCCATTTAGCTCAACACCATGTGTCCAACAGTGGGAACACTTATAAAAGGAGAGAACTCTGCACGTTCTGGAGTCATTTTCCTTCTAATTTCCCTAGCATTCAGATGCCAGCATTCAGCTTTGAGAGCCTGGCCTCCTGTTGGACAAGACTGCCACGTGTGGATAATGGGAAATTCTGCAGTTGTTTTCAGTTCAAATACAAACATTATTGTAATATAGAATTAAAATGTTTAAATTTTTTTCTAGACTACTGTCAGGTCTAGGTCTACCACAAAATAAAACCAGTTTTTGTCATTTTGCCATTACTCCATTAAGACACATGAAATATCAGTTTTCAGTTAATGGCCTTTTATTATTCTCTGCTTGACTCACAATCTTCAGTACTTTGGATCCAGACACATCTTATGCTCAGGCAACAGCACAATTTAATATCATTATTCAGGCTCTACACAGACCTTGACAAATTTTTCTAAGAAAAATAATGAAAACCTAGGACATGTAATTCTAATATTTGCTATATAGAAAGTGCACATGAGTACAAAGAAATAAGCCAGGAAAAAAAACTAAACAACAAACTGATAAGGCTGACGGATCATTGTAAAGCATCAGTGAAAAGCTTGGGCAAACTGTTTCCGTTTCATGAATTCACACACTGGGATCCAAACAAGGCTTGTAAGGATGAAAATAAATAAAACAATATTTTCCTGGACAGTGTTTGCCCTCCAGGACAAACACTTTGTGATATTGACTGTCTGGCAATGAGAGTGAAAGCTGGAGCCAGAAGTTTATCAAAACAGCCATTTTCCTTTCCTCCCACTTGGCAAAATATAACATTCCCTTAGCAGAGTGGGCTTTAGACCTTGTGCTTTTCAGAAATGAATTTTTGCCTTTTGTGTTGCTATGAAAGCACAGACACTGGGAATCAGCTCAAAATGTAGTCTCTTTAGCCTGAAAACATGTTCGCAGCCAGGAGTGGACACTGTCACATCATCTGCTTTGCAATACAGGCAGGCAATCCAAGATCTGCACAGGCCAGTGCTGGAAGCCTGGAAGCTGTCCCACTCAGTATTTCAGCTCAGCAAAGCACTGTGAAGTTTCCTTTCAGCTGTTCCACTGAAATTTGAGTTTGAAAGGCTGTGTCAGAGGATCTCCAGGGGACGCATGGGGACTTCATGCCCCACAGATGACAGAACCCTACCCCTGACTTGCTTCCCAGCCATGCATGGTGGGCCTCTATGGCAACAGCTCATTTCCAGAGACAGGCTCATGAAGCTAAAATGACCCAGGAGCAATCAAGCACAATCATGGAGAGAATGACAAGGAAAAAGAAAAGCCTGGTGTTTTGTGTACTCTGAAGTAAAACCATTCCTGAATGTACTGATTTGTATCTTGAGCAGTTGACAGTCATTTATCATTTCTTATCTCTACTCAGATATACAAATCAAAGGAAAGCCCTATTGTACAACCTGGGACTGAGTATGAAGAGAAACAAGACAGGACATACAACCTCATCGTATGCTATCAGATCATGGGAAAAGAAGAGAAAACTTTACCACAGATAACCGGCAATGTAATGAACAAGAAGTACACTCTCCTGGATTAAACAATCAAAATGCTCACTTCTTAACAGGAAAGGCTAACAACTTGTACTGGCCAGTCCTTGAAACTTGTAACTTTTGTGATCTCATTCTGCCAGCATCCAAGTGATTCTTCAATTTTATGGCCTCTGAATGTACAACCCAGTAACAATTCTGACCTTGGATATTAAAGTATCATGTCAAAACAACCAATGGCCACCGCCAAGAGTTCACCATACAGATTCCATGTACCCAAGCTCACAAGATGCAAAGGCAGCAGACAACGCAGGTCCATACTTATTTCCTAACATCTTGGCATCTTTTCAGCAGTTGCACATCAGTGTAACTCTATTAAAATCAATTACTTGATTTCGATTTATGTTCATATTGTTTCTGGCTTCAAAACTCTACAATAAGATCATTTTTCAGTAAATACACTTCAGGGACACTAATTAAATGTGTCTTAACCGGGAGTATGGACAAATAGAAGCTAACAGATTTTGTGCTATAAACTGTTTAGGACACTCAGTCCCACTAAGATGACGATTCTTCTGTAGCTGTCAAAACAAACACAGTTTCAGGTATACGTACTGCTCAACAGCTTTAAATTTACATCAGTATACAACTGATGGACTATGTAACTACAAGGGAAGACAGAAGCACCATAAAAAGGTTGAGCTGTTATATCATATCATCATGAATTGAGACGTCTGTGTATTTCATTTGTAAAAATCAAATGTCTTCAGACACATGATAAACACAAATCACAATTTAACATGTGTGCAACAATGTTTTCTTGGGAGAAATTCTCTGACTGCTGAGAACTTCAGCAGTAACACACAGAAGAACACTGGACAAAATTGTGAATGCTTCACTCCTAATTTTACAGGATTTAGCCATAGGAAAGCTTTATTTCTAGCAGAGGATTTTTTTTTTTAAGCCAACAAGATTTTGTATAATGATTCTATCTATTCCAGCCTAGGTTTCATGAAATTTCTTTAAACATATAATTTAATTTAAACAGCAATTCACTGTTTAAAAATCTAGTGACATTTCCTGCCTTGGTCTACATTTAATACGATTGGAAGAAACTGAACTCTACAAGAAGTTTGCCATTCTTTTATTTACTATAATGGAGAGTAATGCAACTACAGAAGACAAACCTTTACTCTGAAAAGGTTTATGAGCCCCAGGGATCTCCCTTTTTCCTAGAAGTAACACCTTTATATAAAAAGAGCAGCTGTTCCTCACCTGAAAAGAGTTCATGCATCGAAGTGAAGGTGGCAGAGATGTGGTACTCAAACCCAGTATCAGCAGTAATTCCAAACATGTTTCTGATGGAAACTTTAAAGGATGAACTCCAATATCATTTTCCCATGCATCAGCAAGCCTATAAATTAAAAAAAAAAAAAAACAAAAACCAAAACCCAACAACTTTTTCATTATTTTAAAATATATCTAAACCCCAAGTTTCAAATAAATATTAAAACATGTGATAGTAGTGTGATAAAAGATTCTCTTCACATTTTCCCTGTGAAAGTCACAGATTGGTGTGTTTTACCAGAAACACCAGATGCATTTAGAGTACCTTATCCGTAGCACCAACCTTAGAAAAAGATATATAACGCAAAAGGAAAGCCCAGCAGGTATTAGAGCAATCCAATCATGTTTCTAATTCAGATTTTGATTATTTCTGAACAAAATTCCATCTACCACTAACAATTTCCCATCAGATACTGCTTTTACACATAAAATATTCTACATAGAACATAATGCCTCTGTTTTTAATTTTGTTTCTAGGAAGAAGAATGTCCTTTCACTTCTGAAAAGACAGAAGGTCAGGTGTGACTTTCAAAATTGATGTTTATGATGCTCTCACTGGGATCTTACTAACAGTCTACATCAAGCAAAAACTCAATCCCAGTTCATTTTAGACAGGTTTCTGCTTTAGATAGATAAAAAGAATTAATATTTCTGGAGCTAGTCATAAAAACATTCTGAAATCACATTTCTATAAACTGTTCCTGCTATCACATGCTGAAAAACAAGATTAGTTAAACAAGATTAACTCAAAACACAAGAATGTTCCACTTCCTATTGTTCAGGCTTGTTTCTTCCTTAATGCACAAACTGTCAGACTGATCAGTGATCCAGTTAGTTTAATTCTTTTATCTGAGCAGCTAATATCAGATACTCCAGAGCAAGACAGATGCCGATTATTCTCAGCAGATCTGAGAGCATCATTTTGGAAGACAGTGCTTGCCTTCCATGTCCAAGACTTCACAATTTCAATAAATAATTTTAGCATCAGCTTTCACTTTTAAATTCCTCCAGCTCTTCTGGAAAGATATTAATCTGACTTAACTGCTGCTTGTGAACATATCAGCTTGTTTTAATGTCCCATTTAGAAATAGGTGCATTTTTTATTAAGCACCCAGAAGAGTAGGCATCACTCTAACATTCAGCATAGTGAAAACTGAGCAAATATTATCTTCACAATATCTGTGTCCTTCTGGATGGTTCTCATTCAGGTTTCGCAAAACCACTGATTCTCTATTAAGTTCTACTTCTTACATACAGGCTTGCATACAAAGGTTTTGTACATATGTTTCCATTATGGACTCTTCATAGTACCTTCTTGACATATTCTAGAAGATGTTCTACATAGCATGATTTATGCATCTGTCTTCAAAGAATGGGTGTATTTTCACTTTGTTACCTCCATTCAGCCTCTTGAATTTTAACTGTTTTTTTCTAATCATTACATTTTTTTCCTCCTTCCTCATTTAACCTATGGGTATGTAAGAATCCATTTCTGCTTCATTATACAGAAGCAAGACCCATAACACACACAAGGTCAGAGAGGCTTCCATTTCCCTAAAACAAAGAGTGCTTTCTCTCATTCTTAATTTTTTATCCACAATCAAAACAAAAGATAATTATATCACTTCTAAATTACCAAATCATAGAATCATAGAATAGTCAGGGTTGGAAAGGACCTTAAGATCATCTAGTTCCAACACCCCTGCCATGGGCAGGGACACCTCCCACTAAACCATGCCAACCAAGGCTCTGTCCAACCCGGCCTGGAACACTGCCAGCGATGGAGCATTCACAGCTTCCCCAGGCAACCCATTCCACTGCCTCACCACCCTCACAGTAAAGAATTTCTTCCTCATATCCAATCTAAACTTCCCCTGTTTAAGTTTGAACCCGTTACCCCTTGTCCTCTCACTACAGTTCCTCATGAAGAGTCCCTCCCCAGCATTCCTATAGGCCCCCTTCAGATACTGGAAGGCTGCTAGGAGGTCTCCACAAAGCTTTCTCTTCTCCAGGCTGAACAGCCCCAACTCTCTCAGCCTATCTTCATATGGGAGGTGCTCCAGTCCCCTGATCATCCTCGTGGCCCTCCTCTGGACTTGTTCCAACAGTTCCATGTCCTTCTTATGCTGAGGACACCAGAACTGCACACAATATTCCAAGTGAGGTCTCACAAGAGCAGAGTAGAGGGGCAGGATCACCTCCCTCGACCTGCTGGTCACGCTCCTTTTGATGCAGCCCAGGATACGGTTGGCTTTCTGGGCTGCAAGCGCACACTGCTGCCTCATGTTCATTTTTTCATCAACCAACACCCCCAAGTCCTTCTCCTCAGGGCTGCTCTGAATCTCTTCTCTGCCCAAACTGTAGCTGTGCCTGGGATTGCTCCCACCCAGGTGGAGGACCTTGCACTTGGCATGGTTAAACTTCATCAGGTTGGCATCAGCCCACCTCACAAGCGTGTCAAGGTCCCTCTGGATGGCATTCCTTCCCTCCAGCGTATCAATTGAACCACACAGCTTGGTGTCATCGGCAAACTTGCTGAGGGTGCACTCAATCCCACTGTCCATGTCACCGACAAAGATGTTGAACAAGACCGGTCCCAACACCGACCCCTGAGGGACACCACTTGTTACTGGTCTCCAGCTGGACATTGAGCCATTGAGCACAACTCTTTGCGTGCGGCCATCCAGCCAATTCTTTATCCACCAAGTGGTCCACCTATCAAATTGATGTCTCTCCAATTTAGAGACAAGGATGTCATGTGAGACAGTGTCAAACGCTTTGCACAAGTCCAGGTAGATGACATCAACTGCTCTACCGCTGTCCATCAGTTCCGTAGCTCCATCATAGAAGGCCACCAAATTGGTCAGACAGGATTTCCCCTTAGTGAAGCCATGCTGGCTGTCAGCAAGCACCTTGTTGTTTTTCATGTGCCTTAGCATGCCTTCAGGAGAATCTGCTCCAAGATTTTGCCAGGCACAGAGGTGAGGCTGACTGGTCTGTAGTTCTCCGGCTCATCCATTTTCCCCTTCTTGAAAATGGGGGTTACATTTCTCTCTTTTCTCAACCCTCACCGGAGTGAGTGGGTCACTTTGACATAAGGGGGTCTAAACTGTACATGATAAGGAGAAAAGCAGTCTGGGCTAGGCACCCTCTGGTACTTCTAATGTCAGTGCATCATTTAAGGTCTCCACATATGGCTGAGACCATACCAAAGGACAGAGGCGAAAACCTGCCACACATTAACAGCTAACAGCCTTCAAAAATGTAGTATGTCACTGGACACTTATACTGCGCTAGATGGATCTGGAAAATCTGTTTAAAGGTAGCACAAAAAAAAAAAAAAAAAGAAACCCCTATCTGCTAGGATAGGAAGGTGAGCAGTCTGGAAGACATACGGAGTATTTTCACTAGTGAAAGGTACAAGACTACAGTTAAGCCCCAAATACTTTGTCTGTATTGAAAGGAAGCAAGATTCTTTCAAAAGACTGCAAGTGGCCAAGTCTAGAAGAGACAGCCCTGGCTGATCCAGAGATTCTGTAAATGCTCCTGGAGGAGCACCTAGCTCTAGATGATGAGCACTGAGCAGCCAGTAACCAAGGAGTCTTGTTAACTGTAATCCAGAATTGAGTTTCATATTTCAGTATCATTTGGTAAGTTCGTTTCTACACATAATTAGAATATATATGTTCCTTCCTAGGTCTTTGTTCTACGTTTTTTACAATCTTGTCTGGCGATACATGCAAACTGAGGTGAAGCTAGCAAAATTGAGGCTTTCCATTTTTCAGAGATCAGCAAGTCTAAACAAAGCACTGTGCAGGTTTCAAACACAGCTAGAGACTTTGGAGACTGGAGGTGATATCCTAAGATTCTGGGTCTTGGGGAGGTGTTTTCACAGACTAACACCCTCTCTGTAAAGAAACTTTTCAGAACTCCAAGCAACGCTCAAAACATCACAAATTATTTTAGTACTGAATCTATTCTTGTGCTTTGACTTGAGGGTTTTTTGGAGCTGCCTCCTCATTTTCAAGTCCAAGCCTTCCAGCCCTGAGACTGCACAAGGGCTTTTTTTTGTGTGTGTTTGTTTATTTGGGGCAAGGCTGTTTGCATAAAGACATCTAATTATATTGCAATTCTTGTTTATTAATGGCTTTGTTATTAGTATTTCCTGAAACGATGCCAGTGTATTCCCTTATTACAAACAAACCATGTGTGTCCTAGCACTTACTGCTCCAGGAACACTCAGGAATTAGTCTTTCTGACTTGTCATTTCACAGCATTTAACACAAGTGGTTGTGGGAAGTCACTGCCTTATTAGATCATTTCTCTTTGTTCTTATTTTTCCCTATTACTCTTGGGAGCATTTTTCCATAATCTTAGGTGTAGAAGAAGGAGAAAAATGTCTATGCTTAAAAAAAAGGCAAAACAAAACACACAACACCCACCCCTGTTTTTTCACCTTAGTATCACAAAACTTTTTTGCATAGGGAGAGTTGTCTCAATTCCAGTGCAGGTGAGGAGACTACCTGCTTTATGTTTACTGAAAGAGCCAGACTGGCTGAGAGTGCTCCTCAGGAGAGTGAGCACCCATGGAGGACAACTTAGCCCATCAGCTCAGTGCTTCCTCCCAGCCCAATTCCAAATGCCAGCAGCCTGAGCTGGCTGCAAGTTCCTCAGCCATGAAAATAAATGTGTTTTGCTCCCCCAGTCTTGAAAAAAAGAAAAATCCAATTTGATACTAAGACAGGACAAATTGTCAGAAGGAGTTTTTGGGAGGGCTGAGGAAAAAGATGACAGGTAAGAAACCAGCAGGACTCAGATGTGCATTTGGTAACTTCGGATGCAAACAGGACTTTGCATGCATTTGCTCTCCTCCCCTGCCCCTTAATGCATTTACTCAGCAACAAATTAGTGCTTCTAACCTTCCTCTGAGAGAAAACAGGCTGGGCCAAACGTGCTCCTTTTGTGAGTAAAGACAGAAGTCAGCATAATTCCCAGAGAGCACACCACAACTTGCCATGCTGGCTGAAAGGAGTAAGAGGGAGGTGAGACATTACCTGGAGGGAGTTGAGGTTAACAAGAGAAATAATACTATTTTATATTCTTCCTTCTGCAAACATTCAACTTTCCCACACAGCAAAGAAGCCTTGAGATTCTGGACTTCTCAGTCTGACAAAAAAATTATGGCCCTCAGTATCAAATAAAATTCATTAATTCTACACAGGTTCCCTAAGTCATAGCAGGGCACAAAACTGCATCTACTTCGGACTGACTTTATGACAAGTAAAATCTCACCACTACATATTGACCTTGACAGTGTTTGAGGGAGACGTGAGTCAGCTTTAGAAACCAGGCATTAAAAGAGTAAGATGTAGTAAAACATACTCAGTAAAATGGTCCAAACTAGAAGCATGCTCTGAGTTAGGAAAAGGACATGTCAGAGTGAATTTTTTCACAGCATATTAAATCCACCTCTGTAAATCATCATCCAGCTTTGCCTGCCAGTGGTCTCACCAACAGGAAAACCCAAATCATTCTAAGCATCCTGTCTGTCACTCCATCCTCCCCATTTTCTCCCCCTTTTCTTTACCCCACTCCCTTTCCCAGGACTTTTAAATCTCTTGGCCTATTTCAACCAAATTTTCTTAAGAAGTGTCATCTTTTCCTGAGAATCAATGTCCAAGTAGTGAGGAGAAATCCACGTTAGGGACTACATTAAGAAACGCTGCTGACAGAGCTCAGCAACGGACGTTTACCTAGTAGACAATATGGGCATAAACATCAAGCGATGTTTACCTAGCACAATATTAGCATAAACTCAATAATATGACACTTTTATGTATCAAAACCAATTACTATAAGCAAAGTACACATGTTCTTCACAGCTTACCATACTCTCTAACGAGCAAACGAGCCTAACGAACTGAAAGACTTGATGCTTCTACTCAATTATGTGGGTTTAGGACAACTGGAAAAGAAAACTTCTTAAGTTTTGGGGCAGGAAGAAGGGTTGGTGATAATGGAACTGATCCCCAGTAGGACCAACAGTCAGAGCTCTTCTCAGTGTTAACAAAACTTGAAAAGCAGCCTCTGCAGGTTAAAGTGACACCTCCAACAACCCCCTTCTGTTCCATCTACAAGATATACAGCAGTCTCATCCATGAAAAGACAACAGACATAAGATTAAAAGATATAATTAAAACTTTCATATAACTTTCATTTCTAGAAAGACAGAACCACATGTGATGAATGCGAATCAAGCAGCTTAATGCACTTCTGGCATACATTTCAGGACTGAATTAAAGTAGTGCAGAAAGTGAACAGAGTAAAATTCTACTCAAGGTGGAAGATACTTGGCTACAGTACTAGATGCTGATACGAAATAATTATGTGCTATGTGCTAAATTGTCAGAAGGGAGCATTCAAAACAAGTAAGAAATAAAGATGAAAGGCCGAGACTATCTTCCCCCTTTGTCCTTTTCAATGCTTTCTCTATGGAACAGGTTGTTCAAAAGAGAACTTTAGAGCATGATATGATTGTCACATTCCCATAATCAGTGAGTGAAATTTTTATAGCAATATGTGGAAGATGTTTTAAAAAATGAAGCGGTATTTTCAAAGCTGATGATAATGGGAAATCCAGGGAAATTCAGCTTTCTATTAAAAAAAAAAAAAGGCAAATGTTATCTGAAATTCAATCAATTAATTCTGAAAGCTGAGATGAGCAAAACTTGAAAACAATTACTCATATAAAACTAAGACAACTACTCCTCCAGCAGAAGTAATTGATCACAATGTTTTCAGATAAGAACATTTGATTCAGTGTACATCAGAGAATGGTATTTCTCCACTGCTCATAACGGAATTGATCCAAATGAATTGTTAAAATGCCTACCTAAGTCAAGAGTAACTTTTAAGTTGCGAGCAAACGTACTAACTTACTTAAATGAGTAAGGTTTAAGACACCAAAATCATGAAATACATTTACTTCATAATTATTTAAGTACTAGCAAACACACAGTCATCCATCAGCTCATTGTACTGACCCATAATGTCCTGAATTTGTGAAAACTATAATATTCACAGCATGTCAGTGAAGCAAGAGAAATCTTTGTATTTCAAAACCAGGAAAAAATTACAAAGATTCTCTCAAGGCTTTGAAAAAGTGGACCAGACTTCTCACTCGACTGTATTTCTTTCAAAAGAAGGTGTTTCCATCAGTGCCAAGGCCATGTATCAGCAGTAATCACCTTCCACCATGCATGAAATGCACTTCAAAATGGAACTGTGTCAGCAACAAAGTTAAGTCTGTTTGAAGAGGAATGGCTAAGCCCTTTTTTCCTTTCCGGAACACCCCCATCACCACCTCTGATCTACAAGGCTATTTCTATAAATACATTAACCTAGTGTAGTCTGCGGAGATCAAAACTGAAAAAATCAAAAAAGCTTTTACTCAGAGCACTACTCAGTATTGCTACCAAGGCACTGGATTAACTTCACGTGCTTAGTTATGACTTAGGTAAATGCGCTCTGCATTCAGGGCTCCAAATGCTGTGAAACCCTTAAAGGAGATTACTGTGTTAGCTATGGCTTCAGTGTTTTGCTCAATCAAGGCTGTGCGGAAGAACCTGATACAAAAGCTGACAGAAGCTCAGCCCTAACTCTCTGAGTTCACTGAATGTTGTTAAAGCTGCCCTTTCCACAAGCTATAGCTCTGATATAAATGACAGATGACTTTACTGAGCCAAAGGACAAACCTGCAAAATCAAATAACTACTTGTAAAAAATGATTTACCCTAAAAACAATTCTAAATTATGGTTGATGATTTCTCTATATACTTAATATACTGGAAGGCTAAGTTATTTATACTTTTAATTATCCTTGCAGTGATCTAAAAATGACATAAAAATCAATGCATGCTCATTAGCTACTGAATTCTTGCCAAAATTTAAATAATATGAAACACTAAGAAGTGCAGTGCTTCCGCAGCCTACAGCAACTTCCTTTGGAAAAAACACTTTCTTTACAGAATCACTGCTGCCCTCCTAAAGCAAACATCTGTTGCCTTGCTCTAACATTGTTCATTATTCACCCTCAATAGCTGAGAGTGTCAAGCATGGTTTTTTAGCAAATCTTCCCTGGGACCTTTACTAGTTGCACAATATCCCAAATCAACAGGTACTAAATTTCCTGCAGGAGAGAAAAGAGTGAAGAATGGAAATTTAACCCACTGGTGTCCTTGCAAGGAAATGAGTAAGAGAAGAGGAACATATCAAGGAAAGTGAGAAGACAAGAGAGCAGTGATCCAGAGACCCACATGAGGAGGTGCTTTTTTAGAATTACTGCAATTGCTGCAGTGGCCAGCATCAGAAGCTCGTCTTTAAGATTTAAACCTTGATTTTTTTTCACTGCATCATTATAGAGAGAGGATGAAGGCTTATTTAACTGAACTTCCACACTTCCAAGTAGTCTTAAAAACTCTCTCCTGTAAAGCATTCTTGTCAGAAAGTTGCTGATACATAATCCTTATAATAAATTTACATCTTATATATAGTACACTTTAATATAACATATATTATATATTAAATATACATATCAATTACTATTATACAATTGTGCATATTTTTATAAAGTATTAAAAATAGATATAATTGTTGCATACATGTCATGGGTTCAGCAGCAGCAGTCATTTTTTTCTGCTTCTTGGTAGCTGGTGCAGCACTGTGTTTTTGACAACACACAACCATTATTATGAGTCTTCTGCTTTTTTTCTGAATAATGCATATTTTGAATGGAAAAACTATGTACTCTTGGAGTCTGGTCAAAAAGTTATCTAGAAATCCACTAAAAAAACAATTCAGCAGGTTTAAAATACCTTATTCTACAATTTGTAAGTCCTTCTTGAACTTTCAATGTGTCACCATTTGAAAAGGACAAGTTATTTAATACCAATAAAAATGGCTTATAAAGAAATTCAAATTTAACCTCATCAGAGTATTGTCTGCCCATTACCATAACATTTTTCAAAAGGGCTGACATAAGAAGTATCAAATGTTCTTGTAATATTTCAAAGGTCTTTTTAAGTAAAATTACGCTATTTGCTCCAATGAATGCTTTTGTGATTTAAAATAGATACTCCACATAGAGTTTTCTTATTTCTAACTCCTATATGTAGCACAGACTAAACAACTCATGCTAAAAGATACATTAAAAGGCAGAAGATTAAATGAGCTTGTGTGCATTAGACAAATGCATACAAACTACCTAATTTATGTATTTTAAATTATTTTACTACTTCTTGACATGCTTTTTAAACTATTTAAGGGAAGTCTATAGTATTTAAGGCTGTCTATCTCAACCAGTACAAGTATAAGCCAAATTGTCTTCCTTTTGTTTCCAACAACCAACATTTTCATTACACTCAAACGTCCTATATTAACTTAAAGGTAATTACATGGGTTTTGGGACAGTTCTTTAAAAAACACTGTTAGCACAGATGAAGCCTGTGTATAGCCCACAGAACCACAGAATCAACTAGGTTGGAAAAGACCTTTAAGATCAAGTCCAACCGTTACCCAGGACTGCTAACTCCACCACTGAACCACATCACTAAGGGCCTCATCTACATTGTTTCTGAAACCTCCCAGGGATGGTGATTCCACCACCTCCCTGCGAAGCCTTTTCCAATGCTTGAAAACCCTTTTAATGAAGAAATTTTTCTGAATATCCAATCTAAACTTCCCCTGGTGCAGCTTGAGGCCGTTACCTTTTGTCCTGTCTACTTATTACTTGGGAAAAGAGACCAGCCACTCTTCTCTTCATCCTCCTTTCAGGTAGTTGTAGAGAGAGATGAGGTCCTCCCTGAGCCTTCTCTTCTCCAGACCCAGTTACCTCAGCGCTTCCTCATAAGACTTGTGCTCCAGACCCTTCACCAGCTTTGTTGCCCTAGACCTGATCCTGCAACTCAATATCTCTCTCGTAACAAGAGGCCCAGAACTGAACACAGGAAAGTGGTGAAGGGCAAAACCAGAAAACCAAAACCTGTTAGTATATTGTGCCAAGACAGGCAAGGTTGCTTATAAGTAGATTATTCCTTTGAAGCACAGAAAGCTATCTCAAGATAATGCAGCTTCTGCATGGAAATAAATCTTGAGATTTTTAATCCCATCCAGTAGTGACTTTGCCTCGGAGCAATAATTTCAAAGTAATGCTCAGCATACTTCTCCAGACTAAAGATTTTTGGGTGTACACCAACTGCTTTGCTATATTACCCTCTTTCCTCCCTCCAGCCGGCTGCGATGCAATTTCAAAAGCATTAATTTTAAGTTGCAACCTATATCACCCATAAAATATTTTTATTCCACTGCAAAATAGCACCAACTGCACAGTCTCTGCAGAAGATGAAATGGAATTTCAGCTGCAAGAATCACTGAAATAAAGCTTAAACATCACAGGGAAGGATTAGGTGTTCATCTATTCTGCAACATTCAATTTGAAGATTCATAATATCTAAAATGAATGTATGAAAAGCTAAATGAAGCAACAATGTCTAAAGCAGACTTATGTTCAGTGGGACACCCAGATGCATGGGACCATGAACACTTTCAAATATACTAAATTTAAAATTCATGACAGTAATCAAATCATGTACAGATGGTCAGTAGTATAACTAAGACATTATCATCTTTATTTCGTTTCAGCACCAGGTAAGCAAAAAGAGGCTCATCATAGATAAAGGGAAAGGAATTTTAATTTGCAGGAACTGACTTTGCATATCAAATTCCAAGCCTGCCAGATACTTCCCAGGATATGTCCTACTAGCAGTGCATACCCCATAACAGTAACTGCCACGGGAAGAAATTCTTTCTTCATTCATAGAATCATAGATTCATAGATTTTTATAGATTCATAGAATCACAGAACCATAGAATGGTTTGGGTTGGAAGGGACCTTAAAGATCATCTAGTTCAAACCCCCCCTGCCATGGACAGGGACACCTTCCACTGGACCAGCTTGCTCAAAGCCCCATTCAACCTGGCCTTGAACATTTCCAGGGTTGGGTAATCCACAACTTATCTGGGCAACCTGTTCATCTGCAAGATAAAGAGTTTCTAACAAAAGCTGAAGCTGTAAAAGCAGAAAACAGCAGCAAATTTCTTCAGGTACAATGAAGTTATGCTTTAGAACATCTGACTGAGGAATATAAGCTCATAGAGAAAACAGCTCCTGCTGGGCTTGTGATGCTTAAACATATATAGACATAATAGGAAGAAAACATGGTAGCCAGAACTAAACAGATTCATAATGTATTTTCTTGAAACTACTTTTTTAAAAATTCCCTACAACATTTTTGCCTAGCTGGGTGCAAGAGCAGAACTCACATGCTAATTCAGAAGTTCTACAAAACCAAGAAAAGCACAGGAGCTTAGCTCTTGCTGGGTATTGCCTAAAGTTTGCTGTGACTGCTCTTGAATATTTACGCCACGCAGAATCACTGGCACAGATCCAAAGTACAATGTAATTGCAGACTTCTCAGCAGCAAAGCAACGTGGTCCCACTAAAAGTAGAAGCAAATTAATCTCGTAAAAACTGCATGGTCAAAGCTTTAGAATGTGCCTCTTCACATTAAAGGTTGTGTTAAGGCTTTAAGCTGCAGGTTTTGAATGTCTTACACCATTCCAGGTGGAAAGGAGTCAAATAATTTTTCTGAAAACAATAAAGACCAAACTGCTGTAGCCAGCTCACTGCTGATAATTCACCATCGTGGAGCCATGCTAGATCTAGATCACCATCTAGACTAGCAACAGTTCTACTAAGACTCTAGACTGCAGTTTTCTTGGGTATGCCCACAGCTCAGAATGAAGGAATAATGAAGAAATAGCTTTGCCTACTCCTTAAAATACTTTCTTCACCTTTATCACATCTTGATTCCTTCTTGGATACATCTTACTCTAAATTAGAACAGATGGCTCATAATTTTCCTAATGTATGGCAGTAACCGTAGAGTACTGGGCTTGGGTTAGATGCTGAGAACACGGAGCAGCGTGCTACTGACCTATTGCTAAAAGCCTGACTGGTGCCATTTTACTTATAGGGAATAACAAATGTGAGCTGCAGCAACAATGACCTAAAAAACCTCCCTTCCCAGCATATATCAACAAAGGACTCCAATTCTGAGGTGTTTGTTTTTGGTTTGGTTTTTTTTTTCTTTCTTCTAAACCTTCCAACACTTCAGGTATGTAGAAAAAAAGGGCCACTGCCGTGGCAAATGGGAGTAAGCCTCCTTTAGTAGCTCTTATTTTGTGAAGGGTAGAAGTGCACAGTAGGGCTGTAGGAAAACAAAGTACTATGTAAAAGCTTCTTCAAAGCTACTGGTGACATCAGTATGATTACCCTACGGTAAATGCAAAGTAATTCCAGAAAACTCCCCTTGAAAGATTCCTCTAATTTTGAGGAAGCATTTCCATCTGCTTATGGGATATGGATGGCTGGTGGATCTGCTGCCTTCCTCAGCAGCCTGTTCTTGTAATTCTTTTCAATCTATATTTTTTTCTGATCAGGAACATTAACAAGGATGCTGTCCTCTATACATCCACCTGTTTTACAACAATTGTGCTTTCTCCTGGGCTACACTTCCACCAAACTCTCATACAGGAATAATTTTACAGACTCCTTCCTCCCTCCTTTCACTCCCACAGGTTGGAAAATCCAATGAAAACACTGGAGAAAACACTGGCAGACTCAGGAGGAAGACATAATTATCAATACTGGCATGTCTTGAGTTCTGAATTCCCATGTGCTACCAATAGCACTACTCTCCTGAGGAGCCTTTAAAACTCTTCATGAAATTATAACCTTGATTTAAAAATCATCATAATGAGATGTTAAATTGCAGAACATAAAACATGTGGTATCAAGTATCTTATCACAAACACACGGGCATTTTACCTCAAACAGAAAGTTTCCCTACATACAAACACTATGTTCAGTATCTGAGAATTAATTAGCACCATGTAAAATGTGAAAGGTTGATGAAAAGTCAATCAAAAAGCCCAAATCCATCATTCAAAACAGTGGCAAGGAACATGAAATACAAAGTTAAATTTCTGAACTACTTCAGTATGAAAGGTTCCAAAAACCCATGAGCAGGCTGTTAAGACTCACTGAAGGTCAGATGCTTAAGAAAGAGAAGATCTATGTCATTTGAAATTGCATTTAATTCACTTCAGTTCTCCCAGCCAATTCCCAGATGAGCAAATTATTCAAAAGTTTAAAGCTAGAGACAGTGAAGACAATTTAGCTTTCAAGGAGGAGTAGAACACATAATGAAAAAAGGGGTAGTGAACTAAGGTGCACCACCACAGCAAGGCATTTTACTAGTATATCTATTTCAAAAGAAACTAGTATACAATGTCCAAGATTTAAGGACAACATCTATACTTACCATTCTTGACCTCTTATAATAATTCTAAGCATCAAAAATTCAAGTACAAGAATTATTTTATTTCAGCTCCCAGTTTCAACTGTGGTTGACTTGTTTTCTAGTTTCATCTGTTTGAAGTCCTTCTTTGCTCACCAAGACATTACTGAAGTCAGTCCAAAAATTCTTGATTTACTTACCTAAAACAGCTACCAGATGATTTCCAAATTGATAAATATGATTAAAATATCTACAGAGTAGCAGCAACTGTCACGTGTGCACAGTTTCAACATCCATTATTGACAAAAACCTCAAATCTCAGGAAAAAAAAACAAGCAAACAACTCAAGAGATGAAAGACAATGGCTTGGAACTTTGTCAGATTTGAAGATTATTTTATCAAATCTGCATCAAAAAAGCAGAATTTTATATCCAGGCTAAATCGTTCTATAACAAGCAAAGTGAACACAATGATGTTCCAAGACAATATTCCCATTACTTATTGAAACAAAACCTAATTATTATCTGGGGCATGAGAGAGATTACATATTCCTGTTGTATCTATAGTATAAAAACACATGCACATGCTGCTCAAAGGTCAGCACTTGTAGCTTCATCAGTCATCTAGAACATTTATGCATCTGCATCCTCTCATACAATATTCAGTGTCACTGCTTGTAAAAATGGAAATACCAGCCCCAGCCACATTCAGGCTCATGCTTTTTCCTCAATGCTTTTTTGGGATGGTGCAGCCCGCTTACCTGCAGACTGCCCTGTGTAGACTGCCAGTGAATGCAAACTCCTTCACAGGAACCTCACTGAAACAGCTTTTCATAGCTAGTTGTCAGAAAGCCTTGATGAACAGAGACTTTTGCAAAGAAGAGAAAGTATATTTTCTCAGTTACAGTTCCAAATCAGGCTTCTGACTCTGGCAACATAAAACTAACCTTTGCTAAGAAACTTACACCCTTAGCCATTGCAGCAAATGTGTAATGATATGGATTTTTCTGGCGGTATGTGGGAATTTAAGTCTGAGGATGGAATACCCTATACAATAGCATCTGGACATGCCAGCAGAAGTGTTGAACTCAGTTTCATGAGATGGCAACATTGCTGTGTCTAATCCTTCAGTTGTGCTTCTGAATGATCTGCAGAATGGAAATCATATATTAACTCTGAAATGCTAGCAGAGGCGCACTCTTAGAGATTTGGTAAAAGGAAGTCAGAAGCAAAGCTTAATACAAAAGAGCAAATGCTGAAAATGAAAATG
This sequence comes from Ara ararauna, assembly GCA_028858755.1. Lineage (NCBI taxonomy): Eukaryota > Metazoa > Chordata > Aves > Psittaciformes > Psittacidae > Ara > Ara ararauna. The sequence goes on from CM054379.1 coordinate 50,535,856, forward strand.
GCAGGAAATCACCCAAAGGAAAACTGCATGAAATAGTGTAGGTATTTATCAAGTATCAGCTCTCACAAAAGGAGGAATGGCTAATGTCTTGAGAGAGACAAAGCATGCGTTTCAAGTTTCTGGATACATAAATTGCTCAGATCTACAAAAGTGAAAATGTCTAAAGCAACTCTGTTGCTTTGAAAGTGTGTAACTTAAAACTTTCTACCAACCACACTATGACCTCTTGAAAAAGATATTTTTCCTTAAAATATTAGCTTCAATTTTCATATTTTAATTAAATGGTCTAATTTTACATCAGATTTTTAATTTCCAAGCCCTTAGAAACACTTTCATTTCCTAATTACTGAAAGAAAACAAGAGGGAATTGAACATAATGTATCACATGAAATACATTCCATTTAATTCTCCTAGAGCTTCCTGGGAGAAGGCAGTAGGGAGATGCTAAACTGACCTCCCAACAGAGACATAGACGAGTAAAAATTACCTTCCAGAGAAAGAACAGAGATTTGGGTGCTGAAGAGTGAGGTTAAGAAGTCAGATTAATTGTACAGGAGAATTAATCCTTTTTTTTTTTTCTCCTCAGTGTCACAAGTAGTTTCCTTCTAGCAATGGTAAAAGTTCTCCACTGCTGGGTCCTAGTATAGTGAAATGGCCTTAAAATTCAAGAGATGCTGTCATTCCATTTTCCTTTTTATGTTAGTGGTTAATAGTAACTTTGGCTTTGCAGTAAAGGGATATAGAGGAAAGTTCCTTCATACTTCTCCCCATTATTTAAGTTCCATGTTCTTCATTTTTTAAGTGCGCTGGACTGTCTGAAGAGCAGCTTTGCTCTGTATGGCTAAACATAGAAAAGTTTTTGTCTTTCGGAAGGTCTTAGATGAATAATCCCAAATCTCAGTAGGCCTTGTTAAAGCAACATCATACATTTTTTACACTGCCTTATGAGTTTGGAAAAAAAATAATTGTCCACATATCAGTCTGAGATCATGCTGACTAATGTGTCCTTAGGGAAGAGACTGTTGAAATACATGTGTTTAGCCATTAGAAATGGATTTACAGATGCAATTATGATAAATCAGAACAGGTCTATTAAATAAGGATTCATTTTAAAAAAAATTGTACCTATATCTAAAAATACAAGACATGAAGAACCAATGCTTAAATGCTGTAGAGCTGGTGTAACCTGTTGGTTCTGTGCACTGTGAGCACACTGGGAGGTATTCGCTTAACTCAGTTTTAGATACTCAGAGACCTGCCTGATGATCAGGGATGAGATATCTGACGAAGATACTGGTCCCAGCTGTTGATCCTGACTGGACATCTAAACCGCTCATCACTCATTTCCTAAACTGCCACGGTTCACGGTGCAGTGCCTTTAAGCAAACCAAAATTGGCAACAATTTACCTGCAACCATATGCTCTAAACTGCAGCAGTTGAGGACTTGACTGTGAAGTGGCTCATGCATCTGTGCTTCAAAAGCAGGGGGAACAGTTGGTACATCTGTAACATCAGCTAAGACCATGACTAAAAAGCAGGGTTGGCTTAAGCGAAAGTCGTAAGTTCCTCATCTCAGCAGTGTACGGAGAGCAGCAGAGGTGGTATGCCCCATGGCCAAGCAGCAAACTCAGTAAGCAATGTTGTATCCCCTTGCCTTGTTACTAGTGGTCACACCACAGTCCCCAGTAAGGGCTCTAACCACAAACCAAAGGAGCACATCAGGCACAATGTAGAAAATATGGTCCATAAACCACAGAGCTCACAGCTGATCTATCACTTACTAGGACAGAGCTGCCTGTTGAAACTTGTGGGTAAATAATGTGAACTGTACTCATGTTAGATACCAGTACCTTCCCACCAGGTCTCTCTGACTGCCTACCACCCTCTGCTCCTCACCACCGCTGTGGCATCAACCAGCAGCCTCAACACCGACACCTGAGAGTATCAGAAAGATGGCATCTTTGCTATCCTGTCCTAACAGTATTGAAATAGGTGTGCATTCTCAGGGCCCTGGATCGGCAACAAATAGCAACACTTACATTCCTCAGCATAATCAACCAGGCAAGCAGCAAATAAAACTATCTTTTTAAAAAGATCAAATGAAGTCAATGTTGAATGAACCAGTGGTCTGTATGATCAGTGATGACATAGTGCTGCTCTTGCCCTGTACCTAAAAGCCCTGAGTTTCCTGGCCACAGCATAAAACACTTCCCTGGATGTTCTCACGCAGGTTATTCCTACCAGCTGTGCCACATGAAGATTTGCATATGCTCCATAAACTTTAATTCCCCTTTTAAGACCTATTATACCAAGCAGGAGGCCATTTCTCACATTGAAATGGATTTTCAGAACAATGTAAAGATTAAAATGTTTTCTGGCCTTTGATTTTTAAACCTTTGGGTAAAACTAAATCATTTCCACAGTGCTGTTGATATTCCATATAGAAGTATTCACAAATATCAGGCACTCTAGTACGTTACACTTGAATCCAAAGGGAGAAGTTATTCTGCTGTACAAATAAAAGCTGTAATCACTGTTCACAAAAAGCTCTCAGTTTGCACCTTTAAAGATGAGGTTTTTTTCTGATGTACTGACTTCAGAAGAGAAGAAAATTCAGTATTCTAAGATGTAATTACATGAACCTGCAGTGAAGTAAGAAACACCGCAAATTACAGAATTGGTTGATCCTGAGAATTTACTGACAGCAAAATTTATTATTTCCACTCATTCAATCCAAACCATTGCCAAATAAGTCTAATTCTAAAGTCAGAACTTCAGATACGCCAGATTTTCCCTTTCCCACTGAAACCACAGTTTTCCTGCATCAGTTTATTTTTATTATCATTTTCCCTCTTTACTGATAAGATTGGCAAAATTTGTATAGATGCTCACTCTATGCAAGTACAACATTGGCATTAACATAGCAGGTGTTGCTACAAGTAAAACTTGACAAGTAATTAAATCCTAAATAAATAAATAAAGCTAGCATTCAAGAACACAACTTCCTTTCCTAGAAAAAAACCCAAAAAACCCCATAAAGTTAATTCAAAATTATAAGTTGGCATAGCAACATTTTTGACATACATCACAAATGCTCAAACTACCTGATTTTACTACATCCCAAGGTCCACTGTGAAAACTCATAGCAGACTAATTGTCAACTGTCCTGGGTTCAGCAGCAGCAGTCATTTTTTCTCCTTCTTACTAGCTGGTGCAGTGCTGTATTTTTTACTGTCAGCCTGGGAACAGTGCTGATAACACCGATGGTTTTAGCCGCTGCTCAGTAATGTTTAGTCTGACCAAGGACTTTCTGACTCTCATGCTCTGCTAGGGAGGAGGGGAAGCCGGGAGGAAGCAAAGACAGGACATCTGACCCAAACTAGCCAAATAGGTATTCCATACCACAGCACGTCATGCTCACTATATAAACTGGGGACAGTTACCCAGAAGGGTTAGATCACTGCTCGGTTGGGCTGGGTATCAGTTGGCGGGTGGTGAGCGGTTGTATTCCCTTCCCTTGTTATTTCCCTTATCATCATTATTGGTGGTAGCAGTAGTGGTTTGTGTTATACCTTAGTTACTGGACTGTTCTTATCTCAACCCGTGGGAGTTACATTCTTTCGATTCTCCTCCCCATCCCCCCGGGAGGGGGGGGAGGAAGGGAGGGAGAGAGCTAATGACTGCATGGCTAAGTTACAGCGAGCCTTAAATCACGACACCAACCTGGAAAGATAAACTTTCCACTAGCCCCATTTCCCTGTCCCCAGCCAGTATGTGTCCTAGCACCACATCTGTCAGGTTTTCTCTGCGCATGGAAATACTCTCAAATAAATAACCCCTCCATCATTCACAAAAGTGTCTCTGGTTTTAACACCTCCCCTCCTCAGAGCTAATTCCCAACTTTTCCCTTTCAACTATTCTGAACTTTTCCCCTTTCGTTATGGCAGAGATTTAACAGCGTCTGTATAATCAACGCTAATGCTGATGGAGCCCCCTGCAGCACTTACGAAGCTGTCCAGAGTCCTGCTGTCCTGCTGCAGACACAAAGCAGTGCTGGAGGAATCACACAGGCCATCAGCCACCCTCCCAAGATAGCACTGTGGGGGCTGTACTGCAAACACACTTACCTTGACAGAGTCAGATCAGTGAATGCAGATTATTTTGGCTCTTTAATTTAGTTTTCTGAGCTTTCTTAAAATTTTATGAAAGGGAAAGAGGGAAAGCTAGTCTCAGCTTAGAAGCATGAGGAACAGGAAGGGGAGACATACAGCCTGGCAGCTGATTTCTGGACATGAGCAAGAGCAGAAGAAAAAAGGAAGAGAGAAAGTATTTAGATGGAAGATTAAATCTAGATTTAGCCAAGTTAAGTCAATGCTGATGAAGGAGTTGATGTTACATACAGACTAAAATCCTTTTCCTTGAGAAAAGGAAGTACAGTAGGCATGGAGAGACTGAGTCACAAACAGCTCAATGAGAAGAGAAGCCTTTGGGCAGATGACCTCATTCAAAGAGGAGATGCAACAACAGAAAGTAAGACAGCTGCAGACAAAGTACTATAAATCCTCTGCAAATAAAGTTAATTAGAATGGACTTCAGACATAGGAGAACACACCACAGGTAAAGAAATAACGCCACACTTGATAATTACATTACTGAATAGCGGCCCAATCAAGACCAATGCACCAGTGTGGCTCTCCACAGACATTCAAACACATCACTCTGAAGAGATTCCAGGAAGCAAAACAGATACAGTGAAAGTGTTTTGGCAGGTCAGTGGCAGAACTGGAAAACTGAACTAGAAGGCATCTCCCAGCCAAAAAAATATCAGCTCCCTCCAAAAACAGGCAATGTGTTGAAGCCCTGCTTTCTGAAGTTTTATCACGCTTCATCTTAAAAGCAATAGTGTTTTTTGGCAATATTATTCCTACTAGAAGGCTCTGCAGGAACCATACTGCTCTGATATCAGAAAGCTTCCAATCCCTAGTTGAAACTTTTTCATAATTAACTCTGTCTGTATGCTCTCTCCAATTTCTCCTGAAGGCAATCAATGAACATTACAGTTATCTGGTAGCCACTACTACACTACGTTCTTGAAATATTTGCCAAATTAGACTTGAGAGGTAATTGGTGATATTAGAAACTCACCTGGACAACTGCATTAATTCAATTATCCTATGGTAAAGGAGAGCTGCAGAGGTGCTAAAAGTGCAGAAATGTCATGCAGGAGGGCAAAAACCAGCTCCTCAGATTTCTTCTTGCAGTAGCCAGTGTAAGTTTTCATCAGTTTCAGAAAAACAAAATAAGAGTTTTCAAAAAAAATCTCTCAACTCAGACAAGAGTTAGTATTTCTGAATCATAACAACATGCTTGAAAAACTAGAGGCCTTAATAAAATTAATGACATGTAGCCACTTCTGTTTGAAAAACAACTGAACAGCAGTTTGCAGAAACAATATACAAACAGCTGAAAAAAAGGAAGTGGAGAATAGCAACAGACAGATATTTTAGGTATGACTACAACCAATAAAGCTTACATTTGGTAATGATGTTAGATTAAAAATGCACTAAAACATTAATTATCTGATGGCTTTTCTTAGACCCCTCTTTAAGTCCCTTTTTCAGATGATTCTTCACATTATCAGTATTAATTCCAACTGTTCAAACTTTTGCTGGATTCCTTTTTCGTTTTCCCAGTTAAAAAAAAAAAAAAAACAAACCAAAAAACTCCCCAATTTCTGTAGGAAGTTTAATATTTGGATAAAAAAATATAGTGTAAAAAATATGTAGAAATGCTTCAGTGGTGTCCTCTGTAGGCCATGGAATTATTTCCATCACAAGATAACAACTTAATGAGGAAACACATTTTATTGCTCAACCACATTGCTTTGTGAGAGACATAGGATGGTTGGGAAGCCAGTCAATAAGGAAAAATAAATAAGAAAATGTATTTACCTCAACAACAATTCCATATTAAAATAAAACACTTTTAGAGGTTTCAGAAAAATCAGTCTCCTCAGGGGAAAGAAAAATTGTACTTAGTTTAAAACCCAACTTCTAATTGCTACTGATACAATGCTGCTGCATATAAGCCCCAGTTGCAGCATAGGAAACATGGATGTCTGGTTGACACACATGCCTGCAATCATTTCCCTGAAAAACCATCTTCAATGAGACACTGTACAATTTTGCTTTCTTCAGGAAAGCCAACAAAATCAGGGCCCACAGGAGCACTCTTCATTCCTGCCTCTGGGACTATGGACAATACCTCAACATCAGAATCCAGTCAGTGCTGTGAAGTAAGGAAACATTTGAAGGCTTAAAAGGTATAATGGTAATGTTGCACACCAAGCAAACACAGAGGGAAAATGGGCATGGTCAATCCAACAGCTCACATCTGAGAAAATCTAATGGTCCTCCTTTTGGCAATTATTTCACTGAAATTTTAAAATTCTGCAGCAATTTTATTCCCTGGAACAACACCTTCTACCTTTCCAGTCAGTTCTCCTCTTCTTCCTCAGACATTCATATACATGTAAATATCACTTATTACGCCTATTAGTTATACAAATTATTTCGTTTATAGCTTAAGGCCAATACTCAGAGAAAGCAGCAGAAGAATTCCTTGTTTTGTTTTGATGCTACAGCATTCAAAACAAGCAACCAACAGCAATGCTCTATTGTTCCCACACACAAATGGAAATATCCTGAACAAATTCGCAAATTAGTCTTCCTTGGTCTCAAGTCATACACCCCCAATTTGCTTTAGCATTGCAAGTAAAATTAGCAGCCTAAACCATGTTTATGCAGCCTGTCATGGAGAAATACAATAGAAACAACTAATGTTAATTAATTTAAACCAGCTCAAGATCTCAGAATTCAGTAAATCAAGTTTTGAGGTTTAAGTAGTTCTTGTCAGCAATCTGTCCAACAGGCTTTTTTAAGTTTTGTTTTTTTTTCACTCTTGGCTTATTATAGGATTTCTGCCTGCTCAAATGGATGCTGTCATTTAAAAGGCATTATAGGAGTTGAGTACTTACAGTTCCCAAGTGAACCCAACAGTCTTTGTAAGTCTATGAAAAACAAACTGTAAGCCTCTTAAGTGATAAGCTGCAACAGTCTGACATACGATTATAAAATTACCCTCAACGGACCATCACCATCACATTCAGGCTATCTGGCTTTCAAAAAAGCAGTGAAATAGGGAAACAAAATTAATATAATAGAGATGTATCTTATATATATCTTACAGTAAGACTGTAATAGATGTGGCATTGCTGTCCCTCCAGCAAACTGATCAGTAAATCTAACTCCTAAATGTAATCAGCAAGAGCACTGCATGCTGTAGTTTAGGAACCCCATGTCCATTTTGCCAGTATGAATGCAGAATTGTTTTTCCCTAAATCCCCAAACCTACACCTAGAGGCAACATGCTGAAACCAGTGGGAGATCTGTTTAGAAGAGGTTAAAAGAGTATAGAGTAGTAGTGAACTTCTGGAATTTGCTGTTACAAGAGATTGTGGAGGCAGACAACACAGGTCAAAAAGTGTTTATTGAAACAGATGGTCAAAAGATGCATGAACAGATAGTAAAGGAAGTAAGCAGGGCTGTACTCTCTAACACCCTTAATACAACAACTACAGAGCTGAGCAGCACAAGGAAGTGCTGAAGCTCACATGCTGCTCTAAAGAACACATCTGGTTGTTGGAGGGAGGACACTGTGCTAGATGGCACTCTGCTCTGGGCCAGCATGGCATTTTTTACATTCTTATCATCCTATAAAAGCAGAACAAACTACCTGGCAATGCAGCTGGTTTAGAGTACACATTTTAAATTAGTTTCAGATAGTCTTGCTGCATTTAATTAACAATTTTTTCCCATCCAACTTGACATTTCTCTCCTTGCCAATCCTGAGATTCACGAAAGAGCAATCTGAGCCAGAGAGACATGAGAACAATGAAAGTTGTGCTTACCTTAATTACAGTGTTTCATAAATAAGTATGAAGAATAATATGGAAAAAAATATACAAGCATGAGTTGTATTTTCATTCTACAAATAAAATAATAACTAAGAAGCATATTAAATATGATAGAGATCTTAATAGCATATTTATCTTTTTTCTTCTAAAAAATTAGAACATAAGAAGTAGCTAAGCAATAGCACTTACAGTGAATTTCTTATTTTTACATTGCCAAATAGTATGCATATAGCATTTACCACTTCTAATGCAGGGTACCACAGCAGGACCCTGTCAGATGAGTAGTGACACATCAGCATTTGTCATGCTCCACAAGAGAAAAGGCAGGCTCTTGGTCAGATTATTAACAAATGGCTAGTGATTCACGACTGCAAATCTGCTTTTTAAAATGTTATTGACTTCAATGCTAAATTTCAAAAGATGAGCAAAAAAGGCAACAAGCTCAGCTAGGATGGTAACATGAGCACAATTTGTGAGCAAAAATACAAGAGAATTTATTTGGTAGACAAAAGGTCTATTCCAATATTTTTCTCTATTTCAGTCAGTACTTCTAAGACTATTTAAAATTCGAAATATTAGGTACCAAGAAATATGACACTTCTGAAGAGTTAAAAAGATCTATCAGATCTGTGTTTAGGAACAAGTACAAAGTTCTAAAGTAACTACCATAAAAGGATGCTGTACACGGCAAGTCTAGTTTCAATTAAGAAGTCAGGGTATTTCACCTGAAAGTTATACTTAAAAGTTGCATACACCTTTTCCAAGAGGAGGAAAAGGCTGTTACCAGTACTGAAGAACAGTTCTTTCTCCTGAAGAACAACTTCTGGCTAAAAATAATATTTCTCAGACGAAGCTTTCATCTTTTTCTCCAGGCTTCAGCAAGAGCATTCGAAGTTCACGAGACCTGTAACTTCCACATGTCTATCAAACTCTGAAAAGTACTTTTTTTTCCCTCCTGTCCCAAAACCCTGACTGGCATTAGACTGCATCTGTCAAAAGTCTTTGCCTGACTGCTCAGTCAGCTCTTTTAAGGCAACGCATCCCACCTGTTGTATGAGTCCTCTTAACTTGAAACCTGAAAGAATTCAAGGAGGGAACAGAAAAAAAATATCTGAAACAAAACAGATCCTTTATGCTCTATTTGCAAGCACACCCCCTTCTTTAATCATTCCAGATATAGCACAAGAAGTTTATAATACTACAGAAATCATCTTAAAAAAAGCACGGAACAGTGAAACAGGTCACTCCTCAGTCAGCCAACTCTTGGTCAGCGTGCTCCCATGTGTTTTCTACAGGCAAGAGTTACTGAAACACTGGAAAAGGGTATTCTATTTCAGACATACAAAAATCAGTGAAATAGGACACAATTTGGTGGTTTTATAAGGGATGAATTACTCTAGAGTCATACACAGAATGAAAGCCATTCTTGGGACAAATAAACAAGATTCTGGAATACATCAGTAACAGCTTCATAAACAGCTCACTATACATGGACTGTAATAAAAGCATTGGGACTCAAAACCTATAGGTTTTCAGGCACAAACTCAATTTTCTAGCTCATTCTGTCCCTTCAAAGCTAACAAAATGAACGATTCCTGGAAGTCATGTTTCAACTCTCAAATGATAAGCAGCAAATTGTTACATAAGAGAAGGCTTCTGAACAAACTGTAAATCATTCAGAGAGACTCTAGATGCATATGAGGAATAAAAAGCTATCAGTGACTATTTGACAAGATTTGCCTAGCACACTACTATAAAGAGAAAAGTGTAATTTTCCTCTAACTGTACCGTCACACATATTTCCTGAGATCAAGTTATGGTCAAATTGTCATGTAACTGTATTTGCAATTTTCTCCATACATTTTTACAACTCTCTCACTTCAGCAGTATTTACCATTATCACTCCCAGCAGTCAAGGTTGTTTGCATAAGGTGTTATTTGCCAAGAACCTGTTACTCGAAAGGAAGACCTCTTCTGTTTGCACAGCATATTTGCAGGTGGAGAAAGGAGCCTTGCTGAGAGAAAAGTAGAGTGAACCAACGTAATCACATACACATCATCTAAGTAAGAACAGAGCAGAAAAAGTTTGGGGCACTCAACTACACTCATAACATACTTTTTTTTGTAAGTGACAAGAAGAAATGACAGCATATAATTTCAACTAATTTGTTGTAGAAGGACTGCTCATAAAGCTCCTGCAAGGACACACCTAAGTGTTTTTAGCCCTGTTTAACAGCTGAAGGAGTAAGATACAAATAATACAACACTTAAAGGCTACCCACAGGAAGATCAGAGGAATAAGGCTCTGCTAGGAGAAACACCAAGAACTAAACTATAAATAGCATCTCTGGATATATTAAAGCATGTATTAAATTCACTATGCCTTAAAAAGCTACTGAACGCTCTTAAGCAACAGAATCTAACATACAGAGAACACCCAGAGCAAAACTGTTGATAATTCATTGCTGAAAAAAAGTACATGAAGAGAAGCTCCACACAATGTGTTCTTAGTTCAGTCCTATTCCATAGCTCAGCCATTCTCTTGGAAACTGGAACAAGAGAGATGCTTCTTTCATTCACAGATGATATGAAGGTGGCAAGGGCCATCAGTATGCCACACGCTGGAAAAAAAAGGGCCATGACCCACAGTGTAAAAGGTTCAGAACAAAATTAGGATATAATTTGACAAAGAATAACTGCACAAAACCAGAAAGGAAGGCTGCTTATCAGACTGCAATCTACTGGAAATGATCCAATGGTCAAGACATCATATAATCACAGAATCATGGAACAGTTAGGGTTGGAAAGGGCCTTAAGATCATCTAGTTCCAACCCCCCTGCCAGGGGCAGAGACACCTCCCACTAAACCATGTCACCCAAGGCTCTGTCCAATCCAGCCTTGAACACCACCAGCGATGGAGCATTCACAGCTTCCCTGGGCAACCCATTCCAGTGCCTCACCACCCTCACAGTAAAGAATTTCTTCCTCATATCCAATCTAAACTTCCCCTCTTTAAATCTGAATCCAATACCCCTTGTCCTATCACTACAGTCTCTAATGAAGAGTCCCTCCCCAGCATCCTTATAGGCCCCCTTCAGATACTGGAAGGCTGCTAGGAGGTCTCCACGCAGCCTTCTCTTCTCCAGGCTGAACAGCCCCAACTTTCTCAGCCTGTCTTCATGTGGGTGGTGCTCTACAGCCAGTTCTTTATCCACCAAGTGGTCCACCTATCAAATTGATGTCTCTCCAATTTAGAGACAAGGATGTCATGTGAGACAGTGTCAAACGCTTTGCACAAGTCCAGGTAGATGACATCAACTGCTCTACCCTTGTCCATCAGTTCCATAGCCCCATCATAGAAGGCCACCAAATTGATCAGGCAGGATTTCCCCTTAGCGAAGCCATACTGGCTGTCACCAAGCACCTTGTTGTTTTTAATGTGCCTTAGCATGCCTTCCAGGAGAATCTGCTCCAAGATTTTGCCAGGCACAGAGGTGAGACTGACTGGTCTGCAGTTCCCCAGCTCATCCATTTTCCCCTTCTTGAAAAGGGGGGTTATATTTCCCTTTTTCCAGTTGTCGGGAACTTCACCTGACTGCTTGATTTTTCAAATATGATGGAGAGTGGCTTAGCAACTTCATTTGCCAGCTCCTTCAGGACCTGCAGATGGATTTCATTAGGTCCTATGGATTTGTGCACGTTCAGGTTCTTAAGATGGTCTCGAACCAGATCCTCTCCTACAGTGGGCCCAGGGTCCTCATTCTCACAGTCCCTGCGTCTGCCTTCCAAGACTTGGGTGGTGTGGTCAGAGCATTTGCTAGTGAAGACTGAGGCAAAGAAGTCATTAAGAACCTCAGCCTTCTCCAAATCCAGGGTTTAATTCTAACTGGGCCTTACCTTTCCTAACCTGGTCCCCAGCTTCCTGGACAACATCACTGTACTCTTCCAAGGCCGCCTGTTCTTGCTTCCACCTTTTATAAGCCTCTTTTTTCCTTCAAAGTTTCCTCAGCAGCTCCTTAGCTGTCTATGGAGGTCTCCTGGCCCTTCTGTTGCACTTCTTCTAGTCGGGACACAACACTTCTGAGCCTGTAGCAGGTGATCCGTGAATATGAACCAACAGTCTTGAGCACCCCTGCCCTCTACGGCTATATCTCATGGAACCTGACTAAGCAGGTTCCTGAAGAGGCCAAAGTCTGCTCTCTTGAAGTCCAGGGCAGTGAGCTTGCTGCATGCTCTTCTCACGGTCCTGATGATCTCAAACTCGGTAATTACAGCCAGCAATGAACCATGAACATTTATTCTACTCAATTGTTTATTTCTTCTGCATTGTTAATATTCAGAATAATACTGAATGTAAGGACAGTGACAGATATGCCAGTGAGGAAAGAGAGTTCTGTTGCTCACTGAAGCACGGTGCTGTTCATAGGACATAATTCCTAGTTTAAGTGGAAAAAAAACATTTCTGCAACTGAGGAAGAGAAATAAGCATTATGCTAATTATGAAGAATTGCAAAACTGCTCTGAGTAAAGAAATAATAAAGAGAGGTTTGGAGTAAGACTGTGAATTTCTGCTGACATTGTAGAAGTCCTGAAAAGACAGAACACATAAAAGATACTATGCTCCCCTCAAGAGAAACATTCAAGTGCATCTCAAGGAATTTGAATCAAAAGGTTCCTTCAAAAAGGGGGTGCCTGAATGTGAATTACTGTGCAATCCCAATTAGGCTGTCTCTAGCAGAGGCAGCTTGCCAGTGGAAAACTTCATAAAGCCCGAGTCCAAATATGCTACCATGGAACTTATCTCAGAGTAAGACTCATGCTTGTGTAAGAAGAGATTTTCTTTCATTTCTTCATCCATGTTTTACAAACGTGTGATTATGCTATTATTTTTACATATTACAAATAAATGCTTTCAGTTCTAGTTCACCATAATCTATCTTAACCTATTGCCCAGCTTCCCACCACAGTCTCTACAGTGTCCACAGTTAGGAAAGGTGCTTCCCCTCCCATTGCACCAATCAGATGCTGTCACTGCACGAATCAAACAGGACCCAAGTGTAACCAGTGACTCGCAGCAGCTGAAGAGGCTCTCTGACCTGCAACAGGATACTGGAGTGCATGCCTATCCTTTGCAAATGTTGGGGTATAGATCAAAAGCAGACCTCCTGCTGACTGCTTCCTACACACGAGGTATCCTTGCTCAGTCCCCACTCCTGGGAAGCAGATCATGGGCTCTGTAACCTTTCAGTTATTTCAAAGGCAGGTGTGTGTGCAGAAACAAGCAATCGTAATGTGGACATCTAAAACATTTGGAAATTGAACTGTTCAAGAAATCAGACATTTTGCTCAGAATTTTTGAAATAATATTTGAGATCTAAATGCAAATACACTGCATTAAATAATTGTACGGGTTTTCATATTTTCATTTCTGCAGTGTTTAACTCCCTGTTCAATACAGAAAGACTTCAGTTTCATTGCACAGATCCAGGCAGTACTTCAAGCCAACTGATAAATGAGTTAGCGGAAACAGACTGAAGTGCTAATGTCCTTTCTACTGTTCTTTACTAAGAGTATAAAAATGTGAAAACAATACTAAATCAATAGTTACTTTGGTTTCTGAACCTTAAAAAGAACCCTTTGTTCTTTCTCTTTTGTTATTGTACTTGTCCAGGGACTGGGTAGGGAAGATGTCCATTACTGTCAGAGGAGAATTAAAACCTCAGTTGCACCTTATGCCCACTGTAAAGTCCCAAAGATAAATACAAAGTAATCTTCAGAAATAAGTGATTTGTAACAAGTCTATCTGGGGAAATGGAAAGAACTGAATGTAACCTCATGGTAAAATTAGGCTGCTGAAAACTCCATTCAAGAAAAGCATCTGTGAATGCTAGGTAAGTGACCAAGTAGATAAGAATTTTATCTCAATAACAAGTCATATTAACTGAACGTATGTTAAGGTAATTAAATCTTCTCAGTGATAAAGAATCAAAACTTGAAAAGCAAAACTGTAAGTTACACTTCTGTAAAACTTAAGAGTGGTAAGGGAAGTATCTTATTTTAGAGCAGGTAGTGGTTCTTGCAGTATTTCCCATTCTAAGAGTAAGCTATTTAAATTATAATACTTTAAAGAAGTAGTTTGGATCAAATAACATTTAGATCACAGATGTTTTCCAATGCCACCTTCTGAGACTACTACATTAATAAAGGTATTCTTTTCTCTTATATTAATAACATTAATAATGTAGTATGACCTTTTCTCTAAATATTGGAATTTTGCATTCTCTCCCTATGTCAGAGTTCATTTCAGTTATTCAATATTGGATCTGTTTGAAAAATAAAAAGGATGCACTTGGCCGCATTCAGGATAAACACTGATGAATTATACATTCTTGTAAGGTGTGTATTTCTTCAGAAAAATATTTAAATCCATACGCACATGTCTGCTTGTCTGTGTGAAATAATATTTTTGTTGTACTTTTACGAGGTCTTGGGCTATAAATTAGTGTTCCAAGAATTGTGTTCTAAGTCTGGAGGGAACGTCTTCTAAATTTTAAATACAGTTGTACCTATTTAAATCTGTCATCCAGTTTCCAAGAGTTTAAAGGAAAACCAACAAAACCAAGCCACTATTTGAGTATTACCTATGCAAAACCAATGCTTTCTCTTCACACTGCAGAAACAAAAGGAGAAAATTATGCGAAAATCATATTCCGTCACCTGCAAACACTGGAGCCACTGCTTAATCAATATTCTCTTTTCTTTGCTCTCCAACAAATAAAGGCTTTAACATGTTAGGCAGTGTGTGTTTTTCATAATGTAGACTTCGCTGAAATCAAATGTTTCCTTTATGAGGCCTCCAGCAGACTTAGACACATCCAAGAAAATCATTTATATGGCATTGTGCTCAACCACCTTCCTCATCTCTTTCCCCTTCTCTTAGGGTCCCATTTCTTTTTGAAATAATACCACCACTGTCCATGTATACAGACATGATCTTTCCGCTAATTTATTGTGACCCATGAGACACCCTCTGTAGTACTGAAAATAACTTGGCTTAAGCACACAAATTCCAGTCCTGTAAACAGCTCTTTCTCTTACAAAACAAAGCATAATTTTGAGGCAAAAAAGGTCAAGAATGAAGATGGAACAGACAGGTACAATTTGCTAAACTAGTAACTACCCACTTCTACCCTCTTGTTTTCAGCTGTACCAAAGAGGTCCAAATTCTTTACTGTGGGAGTGCAGAGAGTTTTCCCATAAATAACTTGACAGCTGAGATCAGATTTTCACCAAAAAAAAAAAAAAAAAAAAAAGAAATTGAAGGTGAAGAGGGAGATCTGGCTAAACTTAGGCATCATGCATGAGTCAGCCCACACTCCTTATCTGTCCTCAATTTTGCCTCCTCCTTCAATTACATCACCTGGAGCTACAGCTGCAGAGTGGCATCCTCGGAGACTGTACGGGCAGAACTCACTGACCCTTCATGAGATTTATGGCACCATCATCCTTCCAGCTTCTGTCAACAGAGCTGGAAAAATTACCAGGCTTTAAAAGTGTCCAAAGAAGGACATGGAACTGCTGGAGCAAGTCCAGAGGAGGCCTATGAGGATGATCAGGGCGCTGTAGAGCACCACCCACATGAAGACAGGCTGAGAAAGTTGGGGCTGTTCAGCCTGGAGAAGAGAAGGCTGCGTGGAGACCTCAGAACAGCCTTCCAGTATCTGAAGGGGGCCTATAGGGATGCTTCATCAGAAACTATAGTGATAGGACAAGGGGTAACAGATTCAAATTTAAACAGGGGAGATTTATGTTAGATATAAGGAAGAAGTCCTTTACTGTCAGGGTGCTGAAGCACTGGAACAGGTTGCTCAAAGAAGTGGGAAATGCTCCATTCGTGGAGCCAGGTTCAAGGCCAGGTTGGACGAGGTCTTAAGCAACCTGGTCTAGTGGGAGGTGTCCCTGCCCATGGCAGGGGGGTTGGAACCAGAAGATCTTATGGTCCTTTCCAACCCAAACTATTCTATGATCCTATGAGTTAGGACGGGGGACAAAAAAAAAATGCAGGAATGGAAAAGCACATTACTCTCACATGTAACAGAAACAACTTCTATTTGTATCATATACACATATACATAACTCAAGTTATCTACATGTGACCCTATAAACAACATAACTCTTTGGTTTGTGTTTTATTATTATGATGCATAAGTTTAACAACCAGATTCTCTTTGGCTGTTATAGAAAAAAAATAATATTCTACCAGTATGGTGCTTAAAAAAAACAAAATAAAAAAATATGCTATTTCAAAGAGATACATCTCAAATGCAAAGATCAGAACCTGAGGTCAGAAAAGGCTGTACTTACTCCTTATTCCTGCTTTTAATGCATGGCTGGTAAAGGACTTTGACAGCATTCCAGGTTCGCACTGGTCCAGAGCTTGGCATGAAAATATCTCCAAATGGTGTAAAAACACCATGGGAGGAGGAACTTCCTGAAGACTCCACCAGCAAAGTGTCAGAATTTAAAAGCCATATCTATAAATGAAGAAATAATTTGTTATACTGCTCCTTTACTCTGATACTAAATCAGTTGATACAAAAGCCCCATTCTTACTACGTTTCTAACATAGTGTTAACAGACATAAATTGACATTTTATTATTCAGCAGTCTGCACAGCCCCTAGCAGAGAAAAGTGGGTTAATACAATAAACTGAAGCCTGATTTATCACAGTCACTCTTAAGATCATTATTTCTATGAAGTTGCCTCTTTTTGTGGCTGCAGCCCATTCCCTCTGGTGGTAAAAGAAGAAACAGTCTCAAGACATCTGTTTCAGTATCAAACAGATTATTTCTCTAATTTCATAGGGTTTTTTATGAATTAGTTGAGCATATGGTGTTCAACAACTGAGGGCTAAACACAGGGAACTGAAAGACTGCCCACTGGATCTGCCAAAAATTAAGGATTTTTAGAAAAAGCATGACAGTAAAGACTGGATGGAGCTAACACATGCAAGGAAAAAGTCAACAATTAATGTCTTCTAAAAGGAAGGCTAGAATTTACAAATGGCTGTAGCAGAGCCTTCTTTGGAAAATAAACCTTTATCATATTTGACTATGGGACTGACATTCTTCAGCACTACTTGCTCACAGCAATTCACTGGGTATTTACAGTGGAGTGTTTTGAGAAATCTGAACATTTTGCATCACATTATGGAACTTTTTTAATCTTTATGTGACTGTGCATAATGTGGTGCATTTAATCGCTGTGCAAGTGTTTCAACTTGTGATTCAGGACTTTCATGCTAAGCACTGAACTAAAAAAAAGTCAGTCTTTTCCTTTATTCACAACCTGAATTAGTGATCTGACTTACCCGTAGAAATAAATTTATACAAGTCCTGAGCCTGTATGAAATGTTTATATATGAAATATTTATCATAGAAAACAGGATTTATGCAGTGCTGCTCACTAGAGAATAATCCACTGCTTTTCATGACCTAATCAGTTTCAAGTAAAACAAGTTACATGATGTTAGGTAGCAGACATATGATATCCCCTGTGGAGGGAAAAAGCCACCATTAACAGGACACACAGTATATGTTGTAATTGGATGTGACAGTCACAATTTATCAGAGCCCAAGGCTCAGAACATTACAGTGGAAGGTTCATAAAGGAGGAATGAGATATATTGATAAAGATGTCTTGGGAGGGATGGGAGCAGGAGAATCACTTGAGCACATGCACATAAATGATGACAAGCAACTGCACATGGCTTAGCAAGTGGCTGTTCATCAGTTTTGCTCCAGTAACTCACTGTACACACTCATAGCCTAAACTGCAAAATACCTCATTAGTAGAACCATTACAGATGGTACTTTAAGCCAAGTGTTGAAGATGCTTCGGAGAAAATGGGGAAAAAAGAGAAGTGTCCTATACACACAGGGAACTGCTAATAGGCTTACCTTTAACTAGACTTCCTTCTTTTTGAAATGATCAAAACTTCCCTGTAAAGGAGCCTCCTGGGATGCTTTTCAGAAGAGAAATATCCTTCAAACTATTTTAGGGAACGAAGTAGCAATGGCTGTCTGCTCCATTCAGAATCCTTCTGCAACTTACTTTACAGAAAGTAATCAAACCATTTCTTTTGCAACATAGCCCATCTGAAAAGTACTTCCTTCTACCACAAGTGGCATGTGATATGTGGCATCTGACAGTAATGTTCTACCACTTGTTCAGAGTATGTCTTTGTCCCAACAGCAATGCAAGAGATCTGTATTAATAATTTAGCAAATAATACAGAGAAAGCAAATGCATCTTTGCAGGTGGAAGGACACTTGGCCATTACAAAATCAACTTCTCAACTACATTTGATTCTTTAGGCAATAATTTCCTTCTTTTCCTCATGCATGAATTATTTTTTGATCTTGCTTTTGTCTGAATGAACAATCACTCACTAAGACTGTGTGTTGACTCAAAGCACTTTATAAATGTTATTCCTGGCTAACACAGTTTCAATTTTTGAACTGTGCTTTCAACTGTTACCAACAATGTACAATCTTTCCTTCCTCTATACCATTTTGTACAGCAAAGCCTGAACAACCAAATTCCTTTGATATTATCTCCAGTATGAAAAGAAAAGAACTTTTAAAGAAAGATAAATACATAAAGTTTAGAACTCATTCACAGTGCAGATTAATGACCTTTTCTGAAATGACAACATCAGAAAAAGTGTTTGGCTGTTTTTATATTGGGTTGTTGGGTTTTTTTTTGTTTGTTAGATTGTTTTTTTAAATCACCTTATCAATAGGCTTCAAAGATGTTCTTAGGAGAAAAGCTCAGTAATGCAAACATGTTTCATGACAGCTCCTTTGTCCTCACATTCAGACTGTTCGGATAAAGATGGTTTCATTATACTTCACAAAGAATAAAGCTTTCTAGGAGAGCTGGATAGTCTCAACAAGGTACTCCCACATCCTGATCACTGCAACATCTCCCTCTCAAACCTTGACCAATGCAAACTTGTTCTGCTCATGCCCTCCAAGACATGGTACAAGAATCAGTACCTGATTTACAGATCAGGTCTCTCCCATTTTTTTATATATATATATTTATGTAACAGGATATCTTCCCAATACCTCTCCACTAACTCCTGAAATACAAACTGCACCTTACTTTCAAAGCACTTTACAGATTAATCCTACTCCAAAAAAACCATCTTTCAGTCAGTACTGGAAGACTACAGTTAGTATTCAAACACTCCTAACTCTACCACACACATTTTGATTTTTGTAGGTGTATCTTTTGTGGGTTCATCTATCCACAAAATTATTTATTTACCTCTTTCAAACCTATCCTTATGGTATAGAAAAAAAAATTACATCTATTAAGACACTGTTATAATCACCAATAATGTACCATTTTCTCACTATCCATTTGAGGTCCACATCTTATTCTTAGCTTTTAAGTCATGCAGCTTCAAAATAGGGAACCCTTCAACACTGAAGCAAAGAGAGGAGGCAAGTGATTCATCTTTTAGTGAATGTGAAGAGAACAGATATATATTTAGGATAAATAAGGAAATCTGTATATGCCACTTTTTTTCTTTTTCTGAAACAAAGACTTTAATTTATTGTCATCCTTTAAAGAAAAAAACCAAGTAAGTCCTATACAGCTTTCAGGAAGTTGGTTATGACCAACTTAAACAACAGAAACTCATGATATCTGCAAATATTATTACTGGTAATGTTAAGTGATACATGCAGAGGAAAGAAGGAAAATGAGTATACATAATATGTGGTTTAAAAAAATATTAAAAAAACTCAATCATAATTATCACATACAAAGACTAAGCTGTGTGCATTCACATATGTAAGCACAAACACTGTGAATGAGAATCTTTGGCTCATTGTCAAAACAAACAAGTGGGACAGCTGGTCCATGATGCATCAGTGATTAGACCACTTGTCTAACTCGGCTGTGCACTCACAGCCTCAAGCACCTACATTTTTTACTGTTTAGCTGTTTGCAATCATTAATATAAACAGTGCTTAACATTAGACTTGTCTCCACAAGGCCTCTGAGTCCTAAGACTTAACCCATGACACCAGAACACCTGCTGGTGACTGTACAGTAGTTAGAACCTTACCCCAGACATGAGTAAGCGATTTCTGATGTTAAACACACAAAAAAGTATTAATGACTCACTAATAGAAAGGAAGGGACACCAATCAGAAGCCAGCCCCTATGCTAATTCAGCCTGCTCCTCTAATCAATAACACTGGCAAAAAAGCAACTCAGCTAAGATTAATCGTCAGCTGCTAAATAAGATGATTTTACTGATAGAAAATAGCCAGCTTGTCCTATACAAACCAGTAGATTTAAGCATCAGAATATAATGTAACCTGGCTATACAAGGGAAAAAAAAGCAATTTTTAATGACTTCTTTGATTATACAGTGACAATTAGGGGCCTGTTTATGAGACCTTATTTCATCATCACAGAGGAAGCATTTCTCAGTGCTTGTGTAAATGCTACTGTCATGGTTTAAGCCTCTATAACTCATGCAGTTTTGCTCACTCACTCCCCCCTCTTTTTTCCCCCCACTCCCGGGGGGATGGGAAGGAGAATCGAAAGAATGCATCTCCCACAGGTTGAGATAAGAACAGTTTAGTAACTAAGGTTTAACACAAATCACTACTGCTACCACCAATAATCATAAAAGAGAAAATACAAGGAAAGAATACAATTGCTCACTACCTATACCCAGTTCGACCAAGCAGTGCACCCCCCACCCTTCCAGGTCTCTGCCCCCGGTTTTTACATCCTGGGCATGACATGCTGTGGCATGGAATACCTCTTTGGTCAGTTTGGGTCAGGTGTCCTGTCTCTGCTTCCTCCCGGCTTCCCCTCCTCCCTGGCAGAGCATGAGACTCAGAAAGTCCTTGATCAGACCAAAACACTACCAAGCAGTAACTGAAAACACTGGTGTTATCAGCGCTGTTCCCAGGCTGAAAGTCAAAACACAGCGCTGCACCAGCTACTAAGAAGGAGAAAAAATGACTGCTGCTGCTGAACCCATGACAGCTACCTTGGCACTAAAATTTATTTAAAAATAATAGATAGACACCTCAGAATCTGGATGTTCAGCAATCATACAACTTGAACAATGTATATGTAAAACAGCTTATTTAATTAGATTGCCTACCTCAAGAAAGGGCACCTGTAGTGCACAGGGCAGGAATCTATAATCATGTATTTTTTTGTGTCTATGAATTACTCATACAAACTGCAAAATTACTGCCTACATTTAGTTCATGACCAAAAGAAAACATCCCTTGTTATATCAAGTATATAGTATTGAGATAATTCCAGACCCAAATTCCTTTCCATTTTAAAGTTTGAGGAATTTAGCTGTCACTATTTAAATATCAAGTTTAACCAAGTTTAACAGCATTAGAACACTAAATATGATAGGCAATTTTATTTTTGTTTGCACTTCACTTTGCAATGCAACGTAATGACTACATTACTATCTCTGCTGACTTAAGACAATATTTGTGAAAGATGCGACACAATTTGATGAACTTCTGGTGATTAAAGATAAGAAGCACTGGAGCAAGAATATATATATTATAAAGTAAAAACTTAAGCTTTATTTTCTGAATACAAAACACAGTGTTATTTCTGTGCTACTTGCAGTACATCTGTAGTACCTTCATTACTGTATTAATAGAGAAAATTTCTATATGTATATCTATCTTGATTAAAGTCCAGGGGAAAATTTCTTACTTGAATGTATCTTTTCAGAACTACTTCAAGAATTTGAATTTGTTAATTTTCATTAAGCATACAATCATGAACAGCATGAATAATATATTTTAGGAGCTGGGATTCATAGGTTAAACCTTTTTTCAGCAGGATAAAGTTTAAAAAAAAAAATATCTTACCAGAATGAAGATTTTTCCATTATCCCCTTTCAAGGTGAATCTAAATGTGCTTTTTGCAGAGGACAATTCCACAAGACACTGAGCAACCATACTCTGTATGAACTGAGACCTGTTTAAGAATGAACCCCTTATTATATGTTTTCATTAACAACTACATGGGCAAAGTCATTCATATCAATGCAGAGCAAGTAGATGAGTATCTCCATACTACTGATTCCACTACATACTACAATCACTTTTTAATGAGAGATGGGGCTTCTTTGTCTTTCTCTCCCTCAAAAACAGAGGACTTTCTATTTCCTGCAGAAGAATTTTTTTAATAGATAGCTCCACATCCTTTATTTTAACCAACATCAAATGTTAAATACTGCATAAAAGATTTTCCCTGTTATCTTTTACACATATGAACATAAAGTTCAGAATGATGCACATATTTCAAATACAATTCACAAAAGAACTAACACATAGTACATGATACAAGGCAGCTAGATAAGGTTCTATTTCATCTTAGTCTTAACTTCGACATGAATACTTGAAAATTCAAAAATCTTACTTCAAGCTTTACTTAACTTTTCATAACTTAACCTTCCATTTCCATATTTAGTCATGCAAACTATCGGATTTTGGTTTATTA
This sequence comes from Ara ararauna, assembly GCA_028858755.1. Lineage (NCBI taxonomy): Eukaryota > Metazoa > Chordata > Aves > Psittaciformes > Psittacidae > Ara > Ara ararauna. The sequence continues at coordinate 50,558,411 of CM054379.1, forward strand.
CCTAGGTAGTGAGTCACTGGAACAAATTATATACAATCTCTCTCCTGCATCACACACAAACACATGAAGACAAGCAAACAAAATTGTACATGAGTGACTTCATACTACATTACCTTTACAGTGCTTAATTCTGTGATAATTACATAAAAAGTGACATCACATTTCTATTATATATAATCATTCAAGAAATTAAAATGTTACTGCATTTCTAGCATCCCTTCTAAAACATTAACTTGAGAAAATTATTTGGGGGTTTTTCAATGTTTATTACCTGGGTTTTGGGCTGAAACTTCCATTGGATGGTTGAATAATCACCTCAGTGACATAATATTTAATGGTATCTAAAATGACAAAGACATTTTTCAAGTACAGTAGAATAACCAACTTGTTAAGAGTAGACTGCAAGTCACTTTATCACTATAGTAATTAAACTTTTGTTCAGCACTCAATTAAGAGGTGCAGTAGGTAGTCAAATTCTGCTTTGGTTTGGGGGAGGAGAAGCAAACAATAAGAGAAAACATACATTGCCAGAAGAAAACTGCTCTGAGCTAATTACATGATCAGCAATTTATCATTCATATTGATCCTTGTTTAATGATGAAAACAATCATCTTGAAACAAAGCAAGAGCTCAAGCCAAACCTGAAAGATGAATTGAAAGAACCTTCCTAAAGCACTGGGATCAGCACAGCTTACGTAAGTATTTTAGTACCCTCTGCTGCTCAGTAATGTTGCAGTGAATCACAAGAGACAGTTTTAATAACAGCACACACAGGGGAATCATTTTCTTCTTTGCTCAAGGAGCAGAATAGAACTTCTTTCCAAAAACTGCACTAACTCAACACTAATACTGCATACATTCTGCGTTTCAATGTAATTGTTCCCAAAAAGCTCCACTGAGACAGTATTTAACACTAAATGGAAGTGTTTGAGTACAGAATTTAATCCCCATCACTAAAGTCAGGTCAAAGATGATCATATTGAAGCTCTGCGTCTATGCTACAAACACAGTCTAACCAGCGGGCCAGCAGAACAGGTTAAACATACACAGTAATAAACTTCATTCCACTAAGCTTTAGCATGTGAACAACAGTAAAGATTCATCAGTTCCATAAATTTTAAGGGTTGAAAGGGCTGTGTCATCTGGATCTCCGTCCACACACACCATTAAAACTGGATGGAAGCAAGCATTTCAGGAAAACGCTTGATCCATTTTAAAGATTCCAAAGGCTTAACAATCCCACCCTTTCTCCAGATAAATATTATGCTTTTCAAATTATTCTTTCTTAGGAAATTATATTCTACCTCTAAGTTTAATTTCAGTCTGCTCCACATTGTCCCTAGTTCTCAGAGACAGGAGGAAAAGAAGCCAATTTACTCACCCTAGCTCCCCAGCTGTTACCCTGAGTAAGGCATTGGTGCTACTGTTGCAAGTGCATTGGGAATGAGGAAAATGTTTGCCTGCTGAGAGACAAAGGGTAGGATTTCCCAAGAAAAAAAAAAATCACACAAGTATATGGGGATAGATTTGGTGAATTTCAAAGACTGACGGGCATTTGAAAGGCAAATCTGGCCTCAACAGCTACACCACTCTAATCCAGTTTTGTCTGGCACTGATATCTGCTCATGAGGAAGCAGCAAAGCATGACAGTCAAGTCTGCTCTGTACTCTCATGCCACAAAAAGGGTTCTGTCTAGTCTTATACCATATATTTCTGTCTAATTTTTCTGTCGGTTCTTTGAACTCTATGTAGATTTTCTATAGTACTTAAGAAACATGGTCAAAACAAGGGATATGCATCTAACTTCAGCCATGCTCGGAGTCCAGACCAAATCCTTGCACATCTACACAGTATCTCCCTTTTCCCATACCCACTGATCACATCAATTACTAGCTGCTACAACTACCTGAAGGCTAGATTAAGGCATCTATTCTGTTATTCATTAAGATCTGTGATGCTCTTTTCCAACCACCGCTTTCCCAAAGTCACAACCTGCTTTACTGGCTTTCAGACATCTTACCTTCAATTTGGTTTTATTAAAGCCTGCACTGTTCACATTTCTGTGCAGGACAATCGGAACCTTCAGTAACAGAAGACCTTCTGTCTTGCATCTCCTCATGAGATATTTCTTAAACAGGCTTGCATTTTCTGAGAAATTTTTGTATTCTCCAGATCTTTGAACTGAGCCAGGCTCACGCTGACTGATGCAGTGGAGTAGAGAATGAAAGAATGAACCCTGCTAGTAATAGTCTTAACATTGCTTCTCTGCTGTTAATAACTGCATTTTAAAAACCACCAGAGACTCATCTTTACTTCAGGTAAACCCTGCTGATTCAATATAATGACAGCTTTTAAACCAATAATCTCATCATCTCATCACCAAACGATGACGAGAGATAACCTATTTCTCCGACAAAGGCTTTCTTCCCATAAGACCAGGCCGGTTGTCAGCAATCACATCTTTAGCTTCTAGTTCTGTGTTATCAAATTGGGAATTAACCTTTCCATTATTCTGTAGGACTGACAGGTGTCCTTTTTTACCGGAATTCTTAGTAAACTGGAATCATGCATTGAGTCTTCTAAAACTTTGGCATTAGCCCAATGCACCACAAAAAAAAAAAAAAAAGGATGAGGAAACTCTCTGTTGTAACTCACTTTCAAGGTCTAATGGTGGAAGCAACAACCTCTTCTGCCCCGGAAGTGAATGAGACAAACACACATGAATCAGTCCTGCACCTTACTGATAAAACTACTTTCCAGAGTTTTTAACCTCCAGCGCTCAATGGCTGATACAGTGACGTCTAGTTTGGTTTTGTACATCCCATACCTGATGATACTGTTTCTCCCAGCATTGTCTTGCAGCGCTTACAAACTACTCTGGTATTTTCCTTTGATTTCTGTAGGACAAAGAAATGTCATTTAAATGTCACTCAGTTATTCTGAAAAAAGAATGCATAATTTTACCATACTCTCCAGAGTAGATAGTAAACTTTGGACTTGTTTCTGTTCTCTTTATGTTTACATGCACACAGATTTGCACTGACTACTTTAGCTTTCTATACTTTGACTTGCTTACAATTTTCACACTAGTTTTAAAATCTGGCAATATATACTGACCACACAGCACAATCTGTAATAGCTAAAAGTGGAATACCATAATACTGAGTGACTGAATGATAAAATGACAAGGTTAAATTTGATCATATGAGCAAAATAATGCACAATGAAAAGTATTCCAAAACATAAACACAAAATACAATGCTGCAATGTGACTAGCATCTATCAGTAAAAAGTTCTAGCCATTGTGGACAGTTTTATAGGAATACCAGCCAAGAGCAGAAAATGTCCACAGAGCATTCTGAATTACTAGGAAACAGCTGAAGAACACATCATAGCATGATATTCCAGAAAGGCGCGGTGCATTCCGTTCTTGAACAACCCCGCTCCCTCAATTCATGCAAAACCAGAAAAGATATTGACAAAGAATAATAGTCAGAGGTGGAAAACAGTTTCCATTTGTGGCAAGAGAACACACATAATGGGAGAAAGCATGAAAGACAGAAAGCTGAGGGTATCAGTGAGATACATAAAATCACAAAAATTTAGGAAAAGCTGAAGAGGAAAGAAACATTTACTCTCATAGGTCATACTATGAAATTATAATCTGTCTTGTAATAAATAAAGAAAAGGAAAGTATTTGTCACACAATACATAATACAGTTTGGCACTCACTACAGGAAAGTATTTTCCATATTAAAAGTACACACAAGTTCCAAAAAGTCTTCAGAAATTCAGGGGAAGCAATGTCCACCAAGGCCTTATTAAAAACAAAGACTGTGGATAACATCTGGTTCAAGAAGTCTCTACACTGGCCAAAACATCATTCAATACTTGCCTTATGCTTATGCATCCAATGCTGCTCATTGAAAAAGACCTCATTTCTGAATGAACCTGTGATCTGCCCTAGTAGATCCACTGTTAATATTTAAATTCAATGTCAGCATAAAGATACAAGTAAGCACAAATCCTTTTTTAATCCAAAATCTAATCTCCAGAACTGGTTCTGTGCAGGTTTATTAACCTGGGTATAGCACAGTAAGTACAGCTCTGGACTGGAAGCAGCCTGTATATATAATCACAATGATGCTCCTGGGTTAATAAACCCTTCTGGAGCTAGAAATTCTGAGAATGTAATGAGAAGACATCTAAACTGTATTTTTAAATGTGGTCTTCATATAATCAACTTTACTGTCCATGCAGTATACAGTGCATAAAAATGCCTACATGTAGTTAAACAACTACTGTTTTATTGGCTTGATCTATAAATCCAAACCAGTCATTATCAACTTGAGAAATCATACTGCAGCACGTGCCTACAAGAACAGTATCCAAATTAAACATAAATTAAATTAGTTGAGAGGAAAAAACTCCAAATATATCTTTTTCAGTAACCTTTGCAAAATACAGTGGCAGTTTCCATGAACTGCACAAAATACACACGTGCTCTTCAGTGAGCATGGTTTCTCTTTACCACTATCATGCCCCTTAGCATTCCAATTTTAAAATGAATGATGCTGATGTGTCAGACTGATGTCCAGAACAAACAGTGGTGCTCTGTGGCTTTATTACACCACAAAATCCTTAAAATAAAAAAATACAACACCAAACCAAACGAACCCCCCAAACCTCCAACCCCATCAGCAATCAGCATGAAGTAAATCCAATGGCCCTAGCTACGTCAGCTATATTTTTCATCTTACAAAGGTAAGTTCTAAGATATGTCCATTACACAGGCTTCAGAACATGGATTGTGGACTTTCAGACTATGCAGATTTCCAAGCACAATCATCCTAGTTTAAAAAAAAAAAATAAAATAAATAATGCATTGTTAATTGATTTATTCTAATTCAGGTGCCTTGAAGTACATGTGGTCTGTGATTAGGTAGGTGATGAAAGAGATTATAGACAAGTGAAACAGACAACCTGGGCTCATTTTCTCAATTACTCTACGGAAAAGTTTAAGTACTTCCTGCAGCAAAGATAGGGAAGCAGCAAACAAGGGAGACAGAGGAGACATACACACCAGTCTGGACCATTAAGTAGGTTGGCTGTGCTTAGTCTAACAATCTGGCACTAAAATATAGCCAAATGCCAGATCATATATAGAGGAACAACAAGGACGACAAAGCCTGTGATGATAACATAAAGGAACACTGGAAGGAATAAAGGAATAGGGGAAGACAGCAAAAATCAGAAGAATTTAGATGATGGGAGCTAACCAAGCCAGAGTTACTAATGAGATGCTACAAAAGAGAGGGCAAATATGATCTCTGACTGCATGAACAACTGAATAGTTGAGATGGATAAAAGGAAAAAAATAACATCTACAGAATTAGTGAGATGATTACTGCAAAAACGAATCTATAAAGTATGCTAAAAACTTGGAAAATTGTTTGGAAAGCTGCTACAAAAATAAGTTATAGAAAATAAATACACTTAGAGATAAAAATAGATACAGAGTTGCAATTCTTAGTGTGCTTAATTTAATAAGAAGGCATGAAAGAGTCAATACAATTAACCACTGAAGCATCTTACGAAGGAATGTGATAAAGCTTCTATCATTTGAAGTATTAAATCAATACTGGACATCTTTCTCAAAGCTATAGCTCAGACAGAACTGATGGATTTGATGTTAGAAATACCTAACAGAGTTCTCTGATCTGTACTATGTGAATAATAAAATGAACAGAAAGGACCACTCCACGAAAACCAGAAAGCGTCCCACATGGAATGTGAACTTATGATCACAAAGACCTGCTTGTTCCTCACAAGCCAGGAATCAAACTAAAACCCCCAAGGAAAGCCTAATAGTTTCTGTTAAAGCTTCAGAGAGCTGCCTACATTGGAAGTATAGATGCCTTGTTATGGATATCAGAAAAGACATTTTGTTCATATATCCTCTCCCGACCTTGCTACTCCTCTCAAACACACACAGTAAAACTACTTGTTTAACATGAAGAGCAAGAATAAGTAGACAGGGTTTTGTGAAAACCAGTATTTGAGGATGGTAAAAATATTTCACAGTACAAGTATACAGATACAGTACTTCCTTGAAAGCTACAACTTGTATGGGTTTTTTTCTGACTACAGTCACAGGTGCTATCTGAGAATTGTGCAGTATGGTACCTAAAACCACCATTAACTCATTGTATCATGCTTCAATGGAAAAAGCAATAGTTTTAGCTTGACTAATTAAATCAATATATCTGCTTGACAACTTGCAGCTGCTGGCAATCTGCAGATGGAGGTAGATCACCATCCTAGTATTTTCTGTTTCTAGTCCTAAGGATCCCTGATACAGTGTCAGGGAAAATATTTTCCCCTAGAGATACTATTAGGATGCTGTGAGACCATGTGACATTTAAAAACTATGTTACACTGGAAGACTAATAGATGTGAAAAATATGTTTGCAATGGACGGATGCTGTCTTGGTCCCACTGGAGGCTGGAAAAGATTGTTTAAGCATCTCTGGTACATTCTTGCTACTATTTTGGTCATAAGCAAACACTTTCCAAAGAACTGCAATGCAATTAAAAAAAGAACTTTCATACTGGGGCAGACTGCAACAGTATTCCCTGAAATGAGAACATTTATGCCAATAGCAATCTATCATGCTTCTAACTTTCTATTACTTGTATTATAGAAGAATTTTCTGTTTCAGTATGAGGGTTTTTTTCCTTATTAGTCCAGTTTCTGCTGGATCTTACAGTTCTGCCCATTTACATGGCAATCTAGTGATGCTGGAAATAAGCAAACACAAAAATGAAAATTCATTGGAAGTGTGAAAGATGCAGAAAGAGAGATTTGACACAAACAAGGAAAGAATTCTCAACTTCAATGCAAGTTTAGGAAGCAAACATGAAAATTCATCATGCTAAACTACTATTGTATGCCTCTGACAGAAAATAGCCTCCTACCTTATTCAAAAGTTCTGCTGTTTTCCTGGTTTGACCCATGCATCAGTAACGTCATTGTCCCACATCCTTTTATCATGTTTCTGCCCCAAAACCAATCCTATTCCTGCAAACATTGTCTTTCGTTGATTGAAGAAGCGTGCTGGGCAGACTGCTCCCCTGTCTCTGGGCTGCAACATGAATTCCATGCACCCTGCTTCTTCCTGTCTTTGTTCCCATTGTTCCAAGACTTCTTTTGAGACTACTGAAACGTGAGATAATTCATTTTGGAGACCTCTGGCAGAAAGCATTGTCCTCCTGGAAATTCAGAATCTTCTGCTCAGGCCCCTTCTTAAGGATACTTAGAAAAAATAACTCCAACTGCCACAGGGTTAATCCAAATTAATCTGCTTCTCCCGTGCTGATATCCTTTCAGGGTATCAGTTCTTATTTTCCTCTCCACATATTCTGCTTTTCAAAGAACAATGGAACACGAAACCAAAGACCAAAGCTGCAACACCTGCAGATAGGGACCATAGGGAAGAACCATTCCTCAAGCAGATGGCTTGCTGGGATGCATTGCACCAGCAACCATTGACCTGTGAGAATCCCAATGATTTAATGGGGAATAATACAAATCCCTAATGATGATAAGCAGCAGACAGGAATCAGTCTCTGGTGTTACTTATCAACAGATTAAAACTTTCAGGTTGGGAATCTGTACATAGCTAGTCATCAGCTGTAACAGGCATAAATTGCCAAGGCAGCAACCATTCCCACAATTGCAGAAGGATTTCAGTAATTAGGTATAATACATGGTATTGGAAGAAAAGATGGTATCTACAGGCGCAACCTTTGTCAGCACAAACACAGACAAGCAGATTAACAGAAAAGACTTTATTGAAATGTAGGCTTTGGTGAACTACCTGGATATTCTGGTAGAAGATTATTGCCTGACCTTTTATACAAGTGCTAGATTTCCAAGCTGAATAAAGCACTGAATTTTCCTTCTCCGTGGGCTTTGTCCCACCACTGAAACATCAGTATCCCTACAAATTCTTTTTTTCCTGGGCAACAATAAATTTTGGTGTTTCTAAGCCAAATGACAGTCGTCTTCCTAGAGAATTGACGCTAGGATCTATCCTTCCCTGGAACGTCTCAGAAACTTCAACATGAAGAGTTATAATCTACGGTGGCAAGTCATTTTCACTAGATAAAGTTAGTCAAACAAACTCCATTTCCTTACCGTATTCTAAGAGTATAAAACAGCCACATCTGAACCCAAAATACATTCTGATTTTAATTTCTAAAGCTAAAAAATAAGAAAAAATAACAACCACACCTTCCTTTGATCACACTTATGGTTATGCATCCAGTCACAATTTAAGAAGAAGAAGTAATATTGCTCCAGTTTCCTCCTCATTCTTCACTCCACTACCCTTTGACAAACGCCTAACCCATTACAGTTATTATCTCACTAAACGTTGGGGTATATTTTTGGGGAAATATTTGGGTTTAGAACTGTGTAATTCAGTTTAAAGGAAGGCATTCTTGCATATTTAGGTCAATATCAAGAACATGGTGCATGCTTTAGTAAAGGTAAATCATAGTTTAGAATATTTTCTGGTTTCTGTAAAGAGAATGTAAACAACTCCCTATGACCTTCAAAACAGCTCTATAATACATACACGTCAAATAAACAAATGACAAAAGAGTGTTTTACAATGAAAAAAGCCCAAATACATTCACTTAAGAATCATTCAAACAAAATACTTTACCAAATTGGAGTGACTCTGAGAAGTATGGTGTCCAGTCTCTGAGCAGCACGTGGGAAATTCAGGCACATGTGATTCACTTCCTGAATTGATCAGAAAAAAAGTCTCACCAAGAAAACAGTCACCATGCTGAGGGTGCAAAGTGCTTCTAGCAAAGGGGTTGGGGTGACAACACCACTCTTCAACTAAAGCACTCCAGTTTTCACTTGGTAGAGGAAGAACTCTGAGTAATTTCCTAAAAGGGAAGAAGAAAAAATAATTTCAATATATTACATTATTTTCTAAGACACTAAAAGAGAGCTTAGACTCCTTACAAAAAAGTGGGAAGTATAGCATTTTCTCAAAAGGAAGTGCTTGAACCTCCTTTCAGTCAAAAGCACTTTCTTTGGATGCTTTTTGAGAAAGCAATGGCTGTATTTTTCCTCCTACGTTTGTGATGAAGCATTTCCCAAGGGTGAATCTCCAATGATTTTAAGGCAGAAATTGGCATAAACTCTTTTGAAATGCATCACCTCGCAAAAATAAAACAGCTCTAGCCAGTCATGAAAAATATAACAATGGATATTTTTAAATTACAGCCATTATTACTTCTTGTAAAGTTTCCTTGCACCAAATGTTGATATAAAAACTACAGAAACAGACTGCTGCAACAGTAAGGGAGAGCATGTCCTCTGAAGCCCCTCAAAGTCAAATACCAAACTTGGAAAAAGCTAAATCCTGAAAAATACTACAGGATACCTTCATCTAAAAAAAAAAAAAAAAAAAAAAAAAAAAAAGATTATGCAATCTTTATTTAGATTAAGATTCAAGATTAAACTTTCAGAAGTCACATACAGAATAAAACTCAAATACCTTTCTTCTGAGACTGTACAGACCAAAGAAGCTGCTCCAGGCAATACCAGACTTTGCTTTCATTAGCAGTTGCACTGGGTTTGCGTAGCAAAGTTTTGTTAGCTGGGGGGCTACAGGGGCAGCTTCTGTGAGAAGCTGCTGGAAGCTTTCCCAAATCTGATGGAGCCAATGCCAAATGGCTCCAAGACAGACCCACTGCTAGCCAAAGCTGAGCTCATCAGTGATGGTGGTAGCACCTCTGTGGTAACATATTTAAGAAGGGGGAAAAACTGCAGTGCAACAGCAGCCGGGAGAGAGGAGTGAGAATATATCAGAAAAACAGCTCTGCAGACACCAGTATCAGTGACAGAGGGTAGATGTGCTACAGGAACCATAGCAGAGATTTCCCCGCAGCCCATGGTGAGGCAGGTTGTTCTCTGCAGCCCATGGAGGTCCATGGTGGAACAGATCTCCACCTGCAGCCCATGGAGGACTCCACACTGGAGCAGGGGGATGTGCCCAAAGGAGGCTGTGACCCTGCAGGAAGCCTGTCCTGGAGCAGGCTCCTGGCAGGACCCCGGGGAGAGAGGAGCCCACACTGAAACAGGTTTGCTGACAGGACTTGTGACCCTGGAGGGGAACCTACACTGGAGTAGTCAGCTCCATGTGGGACTGCACCCCATGGAAGGGACCCACGCTGGAGCAGTACGTGAAGAACTGTGGTCTGGGGCAGGACTCATGCTGGAGAAGTTCATGCAGAACTCTCTCCCATGGGAGCGACCCCATGCTGGAGCAGGGGAGGAATGTGAGGAGTCCTCCCTGAGGAGAAAGGAGTGGCAGAGGTATGTGATGAACTGATTGGAATCCCTACTCCCCATCTCCCTGCACCACTGAGGGGAAGAGGTAGAGAATCCAGGAATGAAGCCCAGAAGAAGGGAGGTTTGGGGTAAGGTGTTTTTAAGATTTAGGGTTTATTTCTTATTTCCTGCTTTGATTTGATTGATAATTGCCCTGGTTTCAGCCAAGATAGAGTTATTTTTATTCCTAGTACCTGGTGCAGTGCTGTGTTTTGGTTTTAGCCTCGAGAACAGTGCTGATAGCACAATGATGTTTTAGTTGTTGCTAAGTAGCACCTACCCATATCAAGTTCTTTTCAGTCTCTCATGCTCTGCCAGTGAGAAGGGGCACAAGAAGCCAGGAAAAAGCAAAGACAGGACACCTGAACCAAACTAGCCAAAGGGGTATTCCATAAAACAGCACATCATTCTCCAGTATGTAAGCTGGGGGGAGTTACCTGGAAGGGACCAATCACTCGGGTTGGGCTGGGTATCGGCTGGTGGGTGGTGAGCAATTGCGTTGTGCATCACTTGGGTTTTCTGAATTCTCATTTCACTTTATTATTTTTCATTTCCTATTATTACTATCAGTATTGTTATTGTTGGTATTATTTCTATCATTATATTGTGCTTCAGTTTAGTTATTAAACTGCTCTTATCTCAATCCATGGGTCCTACATTCTTCCAATTCTCCCAATCCTGCCTGGGGGAAGGAGTAGGGAGAGAAGTGAGTGAGTAGCTGCATGGTATTTACGTACCAGCTGGGTTTAAACCACAGCAATAATAAATTATATTAATTTTTCCCTGAGTCTATTGTGCTTGAGAAAGTAATTGGTGAATGATCTCTCCCAGTCCTTATCTCCACCCACAAGCCTTTCATTATATTTTCTCTCCCCTCTCCAGTTGAGGAAGGGAGTGATAGGGCGGCTTGGGTGGGCACCTGGTGTCCAGCCACAGTCAACCCACCAGCAGCCTTAAAAAATTACTTCATGACAGAAATAAAGCCTTAAAGAATTATTTTATAGATGAGCTACATTTGGTGTAACTGGCAGGGGAGAAAGGAAAAAGAATCGCAAGTTCTCTGCAGCTCTTGGATCATGGAAAAAAAACCCAACGAAACGAAACAAAACATCTAATCACTTCCTCTAATGTGGCTAATGTAAGGGTAATGGAGAAGAATCCAACAGCATAACCTCAAACTCTGAAGAGCTATCAGATTCATGGAAAGAAATACGACTATGCCAGGGGATTTTAAGAAAGGTATAGAGTCCATTTTCTTGCATCAAGGAAGAAGCACTTACATTTAAGCCATTACTAACATATTTCTCTAATATAGTCTTTAAAATAATGGCTTCCTCTGCAGTCTCTAACAGTAAAAACAAAAAGCTTTAGAATACATTTGAGGGTTGGTTTGTTGTTTTTTTCTTTGAAGCTAAATTGCTCTCACTTCAATTGAAGACTACTGCCACCTTCTTTGCAGCAACCTTTACACATTGGAAGTCTTGCATCTTCTCCCCAGCCTTATCTAAAATAAATCCCATTTATTTCAATTTCTTCTCAAAGGCAGAATTTTCTAGACATTAGGTTTTTTCTTATTATAGACCCTTTCCTATTAATTCACACTTTTGTTAGTTTCCCCTCAAACAGATCTATAACTTCCCTTCGGTCACAGGGCCTGTGCTACCACTGTCTTATTCACTCTCCCTGGAGAGAGCAAACACAAATTCTGTAGCTAAAAGTATGGAGTACACTCCTGTCTTCCTTTTGGAAGAGCTGGAACAGAAGGTGCTGGATACACTGGCAGCTCCACTCCTCTACCCTTGTCTTAATATTTTTCAGTGATACCATTTGAGGGGCTCAAAGGTTTCCTGCAAGGAGAAATACTAAGCAAAGAGCCACGAAAATGTCTTCTTTCTTTTTCCTTTATAAAAAATTCTGACTGCATCACATTATAGGATGCAGAACCAAAAGATGTAAACTCCACACATATGAATTTGATGTGCTGAAATTCAGGAAAACACCCACTCAGAGACAAAAATACATAAGTGTAAAATGTTTTGAAAGAAAACGTTACTGACTAGAAATTAGAAGTTTCATTACTCTACAAATGTATCAAAATAAGACTTATTATTAGACTTTCTAATGAGACATTTCAGAAGAGAAAGTCAGGAAATTCTCATTCAGTTACATTCAAGCCAGCCATAAATCCATATGTATGACAAGAAAGTAACAGGAGTTTACCACATTTTTATTACCATTATGTGTATTAGAAGTGACATAGATCATAAAGGCTGCAGGTGCATCTCTAACAGTTCTTATATATCCAGCTGAAGCTGTCAAAATTGTTTATCAGAAGAGTCAGAAAATGCAGTAGCTTTTTATTAAAATTCTCATTCACTCTGCAGACTTTTTAAGGAAGAGAAGTAAAGCCGAGTTACACAGCTAAGAAACAGCTCTTGTGTTTCCCAAATTCAGCATCCCTGAACTATGTGGAGGTTGGCTTTGCTGAACAGAAGGGAGCTGTGGTCAACATCCCCATTTGGAGCAGCCATTCTATAATTACAGCATGATGACTGAGGGGAATTTATAAGAGACTGAGCAGAAATAAAGAGGATCCCTGAAAGTGTAGAGTAAGGAAGAAGCCAGACTCAAATTTTCAGGGTCTTATTCTTTTCAACATACCAAAAATGTCAACTGCTAATAGACTATGTGTATTTTTTAAATCAATGAAAACTATGAGCATCTGCAATATTTCCAAGCCAAAATGTTACAGCTTTTTGTTTGTACTACAAAACCAGAAACAATTATGATGACTGCAAAGAGATTCTGTATGAACAAAAAGCATAGCTCCCAAAGCAGAACAGGGAAGTCCACCTACAAAAGTCCAGCTTGTCACTCAAAGACAAGCGGGAAAAGAATCTAGATTTCCCAGGTTCCAGGGCAAAGCACCAGCTCCCTTTGTAAGGTATTTCTACTTTCAAGACAGAATGAAATCAAGAAATAAATGAGTAAATGGTGAAAAAGTGTTTCAGGTAATGTTGCTTTTAGTCATCCATAGTGCTTCAAAAGTGTTCTCATCTATCAATTTCAAACTAAATACCTTTCAGTTGTCTAAGTACACAAAATAACATGAATACCAAGCACTATGGCATTTATCACTATAAATACAAGACACTGCAGTACTCACCGGTCTTTTACTATGATATCACCACATGACTGACAGTAAAAGACATAATTCTTCTGGGGTTTAAGGCTTTCCCTCCAAGTAGAAACCAAATCTGTAGATAGAAGGCATACTAGTCTTAAAAACTGTGTAAAACTTTCAGACACTTGTAGAGAAAAATCCTGCCAAGTACCTCAAACTAATAAAATTTGAGAACCTAACAAATGCTGACATTTTAAACACTGCCTTTATTTATTTTCCTGCAGAAGCAAGTACTGAGATTTAGGAAAAACTTGCCGTCTCCACCTCATGCCCCATGCTGCTAAGAAAACATGAATAAGTATTTTAAAGGTGCAAATCAAATCCTCTCCACAGGGGGAGTTGAGGAACCAGTATTATTAGAGAGACGATAAATTAAAATTCAACACCACTGTTTTTAATGATATTTCTGCTAATCAGTGCCTCTGCAGTATGAAGATACATCACAATATGTAACCCAAATTAGTCAGAGCTTGGGGGGTTGGGGGGGGGGAAGGAGGAGTGCATTAACTTAAAATATTCAGGCAGGTGAGAAACCAACCACTGTGGTACCACCTGAGGAACAGATAGTGAGTAATACCCTCTGCAGGCCAGCAACACAAAAACAGTCTCACAAAAGCCAGCTTAGACAACTTTTCCAAATTAAAAAGGAGCTATAAAAGCCTCCACAAATCATCAAATAACAAGAGGGGGAGAAAAGTAAAACTGTAAGCCTAGATCTATATATGATTATGTTTTCAGTTGCCCACTTTCTCAAGCTTAAGAATCAAAGTATATTCTCAGCACTGACATTCAGTATTTAAGATTCAGGTTGAAAGCACATATGAAAAGTACTTTAAAAGGTTGAAGAATTTCATGGAAGAGACAACTGGTTTTCCATACTAATACAAGATATTAAAGGTAACTAAGGTTATCCAATGCATGTATCAATTACCATCTGGTTTGCATACATGTTTTTCATTGGAATGACTTTCAAAGGTAAATTTTAAAAACCTGATCTTTGGTCTTTTGAAGCATGCCTCATTAATTAAGACACATTAAATAATTTTTATACAATTAAACTGTCAAAGTATATGCATAATTACTGATTAACATAAAAGATACAACCTTGGCATACCATAAAATCAAGAGTATTCCACTGTGTTTCTAGCGCTGAAGCCATTATTGTACATCACAGACTTTACTGGTAGTATCAACTTCAAAACCACAGAACGACAATTTTGTGTTATTTAATATATCTTTCTGTATCACGACCTATTAAGTAAATCTATACTTATTGAAATTTGATGCTAGAATTAAAACACCAGCTACTATGCAATCACATGCCAGATCTGAATTAGCACCATGGAAATAAAGTAACTTTGCCTATGTTACCTGCAACATTAAACTCTGCAAACTGAGGCTGTGAAAATAACAAGCTCCAATACAAAATGACAATCCTTTATGATTAAGTGGCCTGTGACAACCTTAGCACTATAGCCTGGATGAATCATGTTACTGCATTTTCAGCTACCAAACACCAAATAGGAGGGAAAGGAAATAATTTTGAAGTAATCTGGGGAAGCACGGGGGAGGAACTGAAAGCGGTTCTCAAACACCTACACAGAACACTTACTCAGCAACTGTTTCCCTTTCATTACACCACTTTCTGCGATTTTCATTTTTTAAAACTGACAGTCTTACTAAATTTTACCAGTTCCTATTTAAATTTTCAATTCACAGCTAAAGAGCATTACAGAAAAAGCAACAGCATGTTTCTTTACAGGGGCACGTAGCGACAGGACAAGAGGGAATGGCTTAAACTGAAAAGAGGGTAGATTTACATTAGACATAAGGAAGAAGCTTTTTATTGTTAGGGTGCTGTGGCTTCCCCATCCCTGGCAGTGTTCAAGGTCAGGTTGAATGGGGCTTTGAGCAACCTGGTCTAGTGGAAGGTGTCCGGGTCCGTGGGAGAGGGTTGGAACTAAGTGATCTTTAAGTTCCCTTCCAACTCTAACCACCCCGTGACTCTGCGAGTTAAAGCTGTAAGGTTTCAGGTAATCCTAAGCAAGGCAGCATCTCCTTTAAGCCACGGGCTACACTACCCCCTTCCGGCCCGCGCCCCCTCCTTACCGGCGCCCGGAGGCGGGCAGCTCAGGCACATGCGCAGGTGGAGGCCGTCGCCGGGGAGGCGGCGAAGACCGCGGCAGGAAGACGGGGCTAGCCTGACCTCTGGCGGCAACGTCACCGCCTCGCAGCTTCCGCCGCTCTTCACTTCCACACGGTCCGCAGCCACCGAGACATCCACCGGCGAGCTCGGGGGGTCCGCCTCGCTGGGGACGCAAAGCAGCGGGTTTACCTCTGCGAAGAGGTGTCAGGGCAAGCTGCTGCTTGATGCAGGCAGGACAAAGCGGGAGAAAAGGACCCCAGGGCCAAGGGACCTGAGCTGGGCTTAGGCCCCCCCACCGCGGTACAGCCTCAGCGTCAGGCTGGCGGGGTCGCGGGACGCCTCCCCCGCAGCCCCGGTACACTGAGCATGTGGTCAGCCTGCAGCTCCTCCGCGGCCCGGGACCCACGCGGTAAACTGGGGTCTCCTGTCGGGGCGAACAGCAGTCGAGAGAAATAAAGCACCGCTCTCAAGAAGCATTTATTTGCAGAATAACTCAAGCTCTGCCGAGCTGCGCAAGAAGAGAAGGGCAGCGGGAGGCTCCGGTGCACAAGCCGGTTATCCCACCACCACCTCCCGCTCAAGGCTAGGGACGCTAAAAGCCAGACCCGCCGCCCCACTGCCGTCCCACCCTCTACCCTCCACTCCCCCGGCACCGGCCGCTCCGCACGGCCCGAGCAGAGGAAGGCGGGCGGCGCTCTGCACTACCGGATAACCAGCAACGCGCTCTGCGTCCCGCGCCTGATCTCCAGCAGCAACCCCGCCGCCATGCCGGCATGGGAGCGGCTCGCTCAGGAAGCGACGCTCCCGCCCGGCGCACGCGGGGAGCGCCGCCCGCCACAGCGCCTCCTGCAGCTCGGCGGCGCCCCAGGGTGGCTGCCGCGCACCCTCCGGTTGTCCCGCTGTCGGCTGTAGGGTTGGGCCGCCGTGCCCAGGGCTGGGTTCCGTCAGGTCCCGGAGGCCCGAGGGCGAGGCCTGCACAGACTGCCCGGGTGGGCAGCATATCCAGGGCTCGGCTGGCCTCACGCGGTTTTATTATGCCCAGCCTGAACCTCTTGTGTGTCAACATCTGCCTGTCCTGCTACCCCACCGCTGTGAGGAGAATGGTTCGGCTTCTCTCACACCTCCCCATAGGCACTGGGAGCTGTGGTGAGTCCCACCACCCGTAAGCTGGGATGGAGTTTCCTCACAGCACTCCGTATGATGCTGTGCTTAGGACTTGTGACTAAACAGCTTTGGTACCACACTAGTGTTTCAGCTATTGCTGAGCAGCCTCTGTACACTGCCAAGGCCACCTCAGTGTCTCACTCTGCTTGGCCCAACAAGCAGGCTGGAGACAGGGAAGAAGCTGGGGTGGGGGACAGGTAGGACAACTGACTCGAGTTTACCAGAGAGACATTCCTTAGCACATAGCATCATGCTCAGCAATAAAAACTGGGGAGGTAGTCTTTCCAAAGTGGCCATTGCTTGGAGATTTGGCTGGGCATCAGTAGTCTGCTTGTGGGATTTAATGAGTGATTGTATGTTTTTGTGGGGGTTTATTTTCTTCTTCACTTACCATTATTACCTTGACCCACAACTTTTCTTGCTGTTCTGGATCTCCCACAGAACAGTGAGCCAGCAGCTGGCTCAGATCAGACCACCATGTCTGAGCAGAGGCCTCTGCCACCCCAGGGGCAGGCTCCCTACTGAGTGCTGGGGACTGCATCCTGTGGCATGTCACTGCACCACCACCCACCCTTGCCCTTGCAAACAACCCCCTCTCCACCCTTTCTTGTAACATTCCAAGTCCACCCAAATTCCTCCCAATAGAGGTGCACACAGCTCTTGAATGCTGTCACGCTGCACTCATACCAGACACTCTCAGCATAGGCATCTGTTGCTCTGGGGTGAGGCTTCTTACTGCCTCTCATGAGGTCTTGTACCCAGCAACTGTTATTCCACCTTGATATCCCTGCATGACTATCGCTTAACTCATGAGCACTGTCACCTCTGCACACTTCATGCAGCATGCATCCCTCACAGCATATAAGAGGCTGGTGATGGTCTGCGTTCAAGGACACCGAGGGAAGAAGCTTTTGCTTTGAAAAAAAAGAAACCCCAAACACCTAAGTTGTTTGCAAAGTTTTTGTGAAGTGCTTATTTTCTATGAATGTCACAAGACCTTCTGTGATTGCAGAGAGCTGTTTGAAGACATGATCTGCAAAGCTTCAAACAAAAAGGCAGATTTGCACACTTCAATTCCATAGCAATTTACTGTCTAAGACAAGATCACTTGAAGTAATCATGGAGTTGGCAAAACAATGTAGATCTCTTAGAAGAGTCCCAAAGCAGATGGAATAAGATTAGGTTTTGTAGGAGAAATATGACAAGTCAGCTAAACTGCCTCAACCAGTATTTTTTGTTTGTTTTACAGAGCAGGAATTCTAAGTATTCAAAGATGCAGACCATACTTTTCACATGCCATTCTAAGGGTGGTGTTTTGGGACTTTGTTGTTGTTGTTCGCTTGCTTTTTTTAGGAAGAAAAATACTTAGTCCACATGGTGGCTTTAATTTCCAATTACTCCACAAAGCAAGGTACATATTGCAGGTTAAATTGTTCTGAGCAAGCAGGTCACACGTCAGACATAAAATCCATGTAATTACAGGAGAATCGACTCCCAGTGTTATTGAAAGGGCCTCAGGTCCTGACTTTACAAAGGCTTACACAAGGCTACAAAGTTATGAATAATCTTAAGTATTCACAGGGTGTGAGCTTCTTTTATCTGAAATTGTCTATAGGTTATTATAGGTTTCTCACCATTTCTGTGGTGAAATAATTACACAGAAATGAAGGCAAATGTCGTACAGAGTGAGCACAGCTAGCACCAGTGGTGCATCTAGCCCAGTATTTTGACTCCAGTGTCAGTAAAAGGATATACTATTTAGGAATTGCTCCACAGTGGGGTCACTTCACAGTACTTCCCCTCCATCTCATTCTATTAGGGATGCCTATTTCCTTCAGTGACAACTTACAGATGTGTTTGCTATCATTATGAATAATGCCTTCTTCAGCTTAGGGACAGCAGACTAACTTTGGTAGCAGTATGTTCTAAAAGTTCACAAACTGCTTTGCAGAAAAGTGTTTCCTTTACACATCTCAAAACCAATCATCCAATGTTTTCACAAGATGGTTGGGGTTGGAAGGGACCTTAAAGATCATCTGGTTCCAACCCCCCTGCCACGCACAGGGACACCTTCCACTAGACCAGGTTGCCCCGAGCCCTGTCCAACCTGGTCTTGAACACTGCTAGGGATGTGCATTCTCAGCTTCTCTGGGCAACCTGTTCCAGTGTCTCAGTTAGGCACTGGAAGGCTGCTCTAAGAGCCTTCCCTGGAGCCTTCTCTTCTCCAGGCTGAACAACCCAAACTCTCTCAGCCTGCTCTCCCTGTATTGAACAGTTGCAGCTGCTACTGCTCTCACTGTAAGGCAGCAGCACCATTCCTCCTCTGTGCCTCCCCTGAAAAACTCCACATGCTTCTTGAGCTATGAAGACAAGAACTGATGCAGCAATCACTCTGAGGCTGCAGTGCCAGCAACCCAACAGCAGCTCAACAACTACCTCTATCTCATTCTCAATATTCTTCTCAATAGCGTACGTTTTGTGGGAGTTTTTTGATTGCCACTGCACATAGCGTTGGTGAGACAATTTAAGACCTCCAAGATGTAACCACCACTGCTAAATTCAGTGAAAGGAAAGCTTAGAACTCCAACTGCTTCACAGTGTGAGACCATGCGACAGCATGAAGTTAGTTACTGAAAGTACCATTGTCTCTGTGAAGATGACTTTTAAACGGCTCCAAAAGCATCAGCTTTTAGCTCCAGCCCAAAGAATTAGATCTCAAATGCATTTGTAGGTATCTGTAAAGAAAAGTAAACGTAAATGCACCATTTTAATTGGAGATACATGACCTGCAGATTTGTACTCTGGCCTCAGAACCAGTGGGAATTGTCAGCTTTCCAAAAAGTAACTGTTTCTCACCTAATGAATTCTCGAATAGTTTAATATTAGAGAAAAGGAATGGCATTCCCTCTTTATGATTATCCCCAGCCTGTAAAATAAAATTAGATTTCATAAAATATTGGATGATAACATAAGTCTCCAAGTAGAACATTTATAAATATTATGAGCTTTTCCTCTGGCAATATTTCAGAAATATGTATTGTCTTCAGACAAAGTCTAGAAGATTTATTACAGAAGCTGAATGCACCTTCTGGTTTTGGTGGGTTTGTTTTTTTCAGTTACTGAAGTAATTTATAACCATAATAACTGCTATTATGAAGCCTGCTTAAACTTGAGAGCCAAAATTATGACACTAAAAGACTGCAGTCTAAGAAGTGTCCCCTTTATTCTGTGGAACTTCCCACTTGAGAATCCTCTTGAAATGAAAAATTCCATCCAGTGTTGTCCAGGTGAGCACCCCACACTCACCCTTCTGTGACTCACACCTTCTGTGTCATCAGGATGGTCAAGGACATAAATTAGAGTAGATTTTAGAAAATTCTGTATAGTGGCTACTCATAGAACTTAAAATATTTTCTAAATATTTCTAACCTTGCCTTCCATTTTTACCTGTGCTGTATTTGGTGAACTAGGTAAAGATTAGGCAAAATAAATATATACATACATACATACATATGCGTCTGATGTTTCTTTCCATCAGGTGGCCACCATGTTCCCGCTTCCCCGTTTTCCCTATACATAATGCTTCGACAGCATGAAGTCGAAAAGCCACGTTCCAGCGCTGCGCGCCAGCGCCCGTCACGGCGAGCAGACGCCCCGCACGTCACCCACTCCGGGTCCCGCCGCCACAGCGAAGGCGTGGCTGCGCCCCCTCCCTCTCCCTCCCGCGCGCCTTTCCCGCGGCGTCCCGCCAGAGGGCGTTGCGCGGCGCTGCGCCGCGCGGAGGAGGTGCGGCGCAGTGCATGCCGGGAGCTGTCAGGGCGGCGAGGGGGTGCTGGTGGCGGTCGGGCTCTTCCGGCTCGAGTCGCTCAGGTAACGCCGCTCGGCCCGCCACCCACTCCTTTCCTTCCTCCTCCTCCTTCTCCCGGTGCGGGTAGGCTGCGGGGCTGGGCCGTGGCCGCTCCCCTCCTCCCTCGCCGTCTCCGCGCCTGTGTTGGGGAGGGTGCCGCAGCCGAAAGGGGTCCGCCCCTGGAGCCGAGCCGGCCCTCTCTTCTCTTCATCCCTCCCAGTGCCAGGCCGCGGGCACCATCGCGGAAGGCGAGGGCTGGGCCGTGTTGGAGCTGGCCTGCGGCAAGTGCCGAGGAGCCTGGGGAGAGCGGTTAGCCTGTTAGTTGCTTGGCATCAATTAACCTGTAGCACCTGCCTCTCTCGGCTGCCGCTCCGTGGCCTCTGCTCCCCGGTGCTGTCCCCCCTAGCGCAAAGCGGTCGGGGGGGGGGGGGTTTCGAGGCTGCAGATCGTCTCCGTCCCAACCTCCCCTCACACCCTCATCCCGACACCTGCGGCGGCGGGCGCTACTGGCCAGGCCTTGGCTTCACCCTTCGTAGAGGGGCTTCCCCGGGCCCGCTACCTATCCGGGAGCAAGCTCGGAGCTGGGCTGACAGAGCCGTACTGCTCTGACCTTGAGCGTGTAAGGGCCGTGGGCCTCTCTTTTGAGTCGGATTCCTAGGTGCTTTGCTCGGCTGCTTGAGTAGTTGCGTGTGATGTTTGGAAGGATACACGGGGCTTATGGCTGTCCGTAATTTGTGTAGTGCTGGGTTAATTTTCATCTGTTGATGCAGGTATGGACTTAAATCTTGTGATGCCCACTTGAAAAGCATAAATATGTGACAGCTTCTGGTGTTAAAAGTTTTTTTGGAAATAACATTTAAATACCTGTAATAATAACAGCCATAAAAGCCTAATCAGTTTCTCTCTTTAAGTATCCTAAAATATGTTGGGTATGAGCTGAAAGGTTTGAGGGGCTTGCTCTGGGTGACTCAACCCTTGTATTTTTGTTGCTGATTAGCAAGAGCCCCTGCTCTCCTGAATCTTCTTTCTGTATGCAGCGATAGTGAATGTATTATGCTTCTCAGGTTAACTGCATAATGTGATACCGGAATTCCAACTACAAGAGTGTGAAGTGGTGGGAAGAGTCTATCTAAATAGTAATGGGCTAGATGCTTGCAGGAAATAAGGGGGCATAATGTAGGACTGAAGGTCTCTCATTTTGTTTCTAAGCCTTGGTCTGCCTGTTAAATGCTTATGATGGCCTGGGTGTCTGATCTGCCTGTTTTTTTTGTTTGAAATTTTGGTAACTTTTCAAAACTAGGCTGAAATACTGTAGATGTTTTGCAGGTCTAATGATAGTATGTTGTCTAAATATTGTGATTATCCAAAATGTACAGTCATCTTTAATATGGATGAATGTCATGTGGAGGAATGTCAGTTTGGAAACAGGCAGAACGTCAGCAGTATAATTCCTGGTTTTGTTTTATTTGAAATGGGAGTAGATGCTTTTGGAAAGTAAGCAGCCTATAAATGAGAAATGGGGAAGAAGAGACTGCATTTTTAAGTGAATGTCTTACTTTCCCAACTTGTCTGTAGCATCTGTGACAGTAGATGTTTAAACAGCATCTTGCAAAGACAAGTTATTCTACATCTTCCATTAGCAGAGTGGCCGTGCATGTGAGTGGATAGTTATGTTCACAGATTAGGCCATACTTGCACTACTGGTAGTGCTTTTCTTGTGTAAAAATACTGGCATGCTACACTGATCACTAGAAATACTCATAGTATGTGCAGCAAGCTACATGGGTAAGAATGCAGCCTGTCGGGTGTAAGTGGGCTCAGCCTGTATTCTTCTGACATCCGTTGTTCTCCCTTTGAATAAAGTGTGGGTGCTTTTATATGTTCATCACTGGCCAGAGTTACTGCTGTCCTCCTTCAATTTCTTCTCGCTTAGCTGGGAATGACTGCTTGGGCTGGGCTGACTGAAAATGCTTATTGCTATTCTACTTTTTTTTTTCTTTTTCTCACTTTGGTGGAGCTATATTAAATATACAGTGTGTAGAGGAGAACCAAGAAGAGGTATGAAGTATGTTGTAAAAAAGACTATTTTGAAAATTGTTGAGAAAAATAGGAGATAGAAAAGAGACTAAACAGTACCTGCTAAAGCATGAAATAGAAAAATGAAAGTAATTTATTTTTATGCACATACATTGTCTTCCAGATTAATAATCATGTCACCCTGACTTGTAGCTGGAAACAAGTTTAGTGGTAAATAGAAACAGTAAGTGATATGTTTCTATCTCAGAGCTTGGGGAGAAGAAACACTGCAGGATTTGTCCCCAGTAACTGAAACAAGAAATGAGGTGAAAGCACCAAAGAGACTCCGTAGATGATTTCACTACTCAGCACATCTCGATTTTTGTTAGAAACTTGTATGTCAATATAAGCATAAAAAACTAGGTAAAGTTGAGGAACAGTGCTTTGCCTAATTTGGTTTCCTAGTATCATTTGCAAAAATCAAAGCAAATTTAACCTTATATTTATGTATTTTCTGGCTTTCTTCTGAGTATGAGGAAAGTCCAGGTTTGGTCCAGCCACCATTTTCAGAAGAGTCAGAAAAGAGTTTTGCTTTACAAATGCATTGGAATTCCATCTGCAGAGTATGTGAAATAAGATGCATTGCAAAATATAGCCACAATCTAGATAATGTGCAGGTATATGTATGGCATATGACATTATTTCAGAACTAAATTTGGAATAAAATAATAGAAATGAGTTGAAATTTGAAATTAATAAATTAGTAGTGTCTTGGGGACTCAGGGTATGCTATAAAAAAAGGGAAGTTGGACAAAGTCTTGCCCAAATGTTTTATGTTAAAAGGTTGGCCACGTAAGGCAATGATAAGGGTACGAGAACTTCTGTCATGTTTTTGTGAAAATAAATACTGGCGTAATTTGGAGATAGAATGTTAAACTTGTCCGAAGCTAAATATTATTAGAACAAGGGGTATAGATGAATAACAGCTTTGTCTAAGTCTTCAATTTTAAAGTTATTGTGAACAAAGCATAAACAAATTATCAGGCCACCATTTATTTCTTCTTTTTTTTTCTTTTTAAAGCTGTTAGATACTGTGTTAAACTGTGGGTCAGAATATTTATGGAGAGGTCACAGTGTGAAGGCTCAGTGTTGCCCTGGAAGCAAGGCTTCTCTCTCAGTAGAGGGCTGCAAGCATAATGTGTACAGTGAAACTCATGTTAGTCCTTTTTTTTTTTTTTTAATTTTTCTTTTTTTTGTCCACCAAGCTGAAAACTGTCTGGAAGTTGGCAAACTCTCCTTTAAAATGAAGTGTGATGCAAATCTAGATTTAAAAGTAGTCATGCTGGTTCAAGTTGGTTTTCATTATTATGTTCAGTATGGTTTTTGCTTGTTTAGTCCTTTATTTCAACTGTATTACTATATTAATTGGATTTACTGGTTTGCTGAGAGTAAAAAATAAGCAAGAAAGAAAAAGAACATCTCAAGTCAAGTCTTCCATCAGTAAATATTTGGAAAAAAATCAGGAGAGCCTAGGTAGTTAAAAAGTGATTCTTTTCAGAGAGAGGATAGTACTATTTGAAGGCATGAGGCTGAAACATGTAAAAGTGAAAATAAATTGCAGTTTATTTTAGGAAGCCTATCTTCTTACTGTGCTCAGGTACCTGGAGAGAAGGTAACTATTTGGAATATGTATTTACTTATCAATCATTGCTCAACAGAGAGGGCAGTAGCTCCAAAGTTGGTGCGTCTGAGAGCTGAGCAGTTCCACTGTGGGTCAGGAAAAGCACAGGAAGAGCTCGGTGTACTGACAGATGATACTGGATCCATGGGGAGGTGCAGTTGCAGTCTCACCAGAACATGCCAATTTTCTCTTTGCTGATCATTTTTCCAACCCACCAAACTTGTGTGGTTACCAGGAATTTAGCTAAGTCAGATAAATACCTTCCATGTTCTGAGTAAGCCAAACATCCTTGCTCCTTGCATGAAGTCTGAGGTGGGGAAAACTGTTGCAGGGTTGACTGCATAGTTGAGGCCCTACCAAGGCGGGACACAAGCCAACATTTTTCAGCATGGCAACAGTTTGTTTAGGTCAGGGGAACAGTAGGTGAAACATTGTATGCAATGTTGCACTTAATTTCTGAGCGAAAATTTTGTGTTTGTTTGGCTTGGCATTGTCAAAGTCACTGGTTGACTGCAGGAAGTCATATATTACAGTTCATATATTAAACAAAGAAACAAAAAAAACCACCCCTAAGCCCCCAATTTCAATGTTATGTTCTGCATTTGGGACTGTTGCGATGTCGGCATGGAGATTGAAAAGAAGATTATTTCAAGAATACAAAACAAAACAAAAACTTTTCCCAGATTTTCTACATTTCTTTGATGGATGCATTGCTGCTATAATATAAATTTGGAATAAACATAGTAACACTGTGAGTTGAAATTAGATGAAGTTTAAGGAGGAAACTCTGCAAACAGGTCAAAAGAATGCAGGTTAAATTCTTGTTAGGTTTTTTTGTGTGCTTTTCTTTACTTCAAATATGTAATTGAATAAGAAGGAAATAGTGACCAGTTCTAGATGTAGGTTGAAATGTTAGTTGTTCAAATACAGTGGTCAATAAAGGGAAGAAAGGGACAAGAACAGTACTTGTAAGTGAGCATTGAAGGATAACCAGAAATTCAGGGGAGCATTTCCCCATTTTTATCTATGTTGTGTTATTCTGACTTAAATTGTCGTCTGCTTTGTAAGAAGACATGTTAGAAATCATGCATAATTTAAAGTAAGAAGCACAGATATATGAAGTCTTGTTGATTTTTAGATGTAAAATGCATGCTGGTTAGATAGATAACTCAGGAATTATTTGTGGCTAGAAAAACAAAAACATGGGAAAATTATTTTAGGAAGAAGAAAATATTTTCAGCTAATGGTTGATCTGGGTTATAATGAAGAATATTCAAATCATGTTCATTTACTGAATGATGTAAGGTCAGATCTGTGAAATCTGAATGTTGATTTGAAGGATATGATATTTCAAAGGCATAAACTTTAGTGTAAGATTCCAGCATTCATATACTGCAAGAGGGCTTTAGATACGTTACAACTGAGTATCACACTGTTGCTTGTGCATCTGTTGTATGCCACTACGATGCTGTCATTGGCTAATATGTATTTAGATTATTCAGATTTTTTGAATTACTTTTATTCACTGTTAGATGCGATTGAAATAATTATTTGACATTAAGTCAAAGAGGAAACCTTTGGTTTCTTTGTTACAGCAGTGCTTGGAGATCCCTGTAATGAACAGGTCTACTTTTTCCCTTGTACTTTGGGGCAAACAGTAAGACAGTAGTATGCAATCACAGTGCACAAGGGCTGGAAGAAAAGGAATCAGTAGTGTTTTGTTGGCAGGCCTGGAATAAAAGTCAAAATTTCACTTTAGTATATCAAACTGGTTTGTAGTTCACCTATTATATATGGAAAAGCTGTAATAAAGTAAAAGTGAGTAGAAGGATTAAAATGTCACCTTACACTGTTTTTAAGAGGTGGTTGGAAGGGACATATGTTTACCAATGACAGTGAGAAACTTTTGGTGACTTTCTTCTTCCCCTCTGATAAACAGACATATATCTGATTTTTTTTTTTTTATTATTTTTTTTTTTACTGCTGAAATGCTATGTTCTAAAGTAAGTGCATTCACTTGGAGATTGTTCATAATTATAAATCTGTTTTCTTAACCATTGAATGGAGAAGTTGATTACTGAGAAGGCTTGTTCTATGTTCCTTATGACATTGTAAGCTTGTTACTTGTTCCTGTTCACGAACTTCTGTTTGGTCTAAGTCTGACTTTGGAATTCCATAAAACAGCAATAGCAAAAAGAATATTTTACAGACCTTAAGTATTTCCATCAGATGATGTTCAGTGATAGAGTTACAGTTTTATTCCAGATCATCTTTCTTCTGTGACTTCCTGTAGATGCAAAAGAAGAACTTAGTTTCTTTTTATCAACAATTTGGGGCTTTGTAGTTATAAATGTAATAAATAACAAACGTATTTTGTAGATTCTAAAGCCAGGAGGCAGCAAAGTCAGTGGGTACCTAATCTAACCTCTGTAGTACAAGATATAGATTTTTGTCTCACTTAATTCTTGTTTGAATGAGAATCACTCTCAGGAAAACATCTTGTGTTGGTTTAGAAGTAGTCAGTATGGCTAATGCACAGGCTGTTATACTGATTTAATTTCATTTTGTCATGGAAAGGAATTTGAACAACTGAAGCAGTGTAATTTTTTCTGTGGAAGAAAATGTAATAAGCTGTTTCCACGTAAGGTTTTTGACTAGAAAAGTGTACTGGGAAGTTGTAAATCAGAAGATTAACTCTTTTTAAGTGTTCTGTACTTTTGGCAGGATACTAATGAGATCATAGCTAATTATAGTTAATTATACAGTCTGGTGTATTTTCTATTTTGCTTATTTGGGTAATACGAGTGGTTTTTGCAGCTTTCATTACTGTACTGAGTAGCAGTCGGTGAAAATAACAAGCTCAAGTGGTTTTTATTCTTCAGAAGAAGACATTAGAGATGTCTCTGAAAATTTCTGAAATGAGAGGACTCTGTAGAAAGTCAATTTAGAAATAATTAGCTGTGATTGAAAATCTTTATCTTTGGTGATAGATGAATATATTATAGAAGAATATGTCCACATTTGATTTTTATCTTAAGATTCTTGCCTGCAATTTGCAGTATTTATTTTGCTATTCGTGCTTTTGAATATTTCTGAGGGGAAGCAGAACATAATAAATTACCTAATGACAAGTCTTCTGTTTTCCATTTATTCAAATCTGTGTTTGCATTGAGTCTCTTTAAATAAAAATGTGTTTCTGCAGTTACCAGCTTGATATGTGGGCACTGTACAAAGCATAAAAAACAATAGCTTAGTACTGTGAAATTTGAAATTTTTCTCATTTTAATAATTGATTAGTTCTTTTACTGTACCTTCCATAGTCATGCTTGAAACAATAAGCAATTTTAGAAAGCCTTGAAATATTGCAAAGCTTAAACTCTGAAGAATACAAAGGGAGCAAGTTTGTGAGATCAGGTTCTTATAGTTCTTGGGACACACCTTGAGAATTCTTGAACTGACGTGATGTATGCAGACTTGTGCTCCACAGTGGTCAGCCGCTTGATCTGCAGCAGAAAGCAACCATTTCAGTATTGCAGATTGGTTTGAAGCAGACAAATACAGCAATTCTGTGAGGCTTGAAAAATGCAAGAGTGGGACAGTCACAAATCAAACCTGAAAAGGAGCTTTGGGGTACAACATATACTGGAGAGCGTTTGAATCATTGGAAAGTCATACAACATTGTGATTAAATTGAGACAGAATCTAGATGAAGGCTGCCTTATTGAATAAGTGTTGGAACTATTGTTTATCTCAATTGAGTTTCTTTAGCTTCAGTGAAGACTATTTAGAGCCTCTGAAACAGGTTGTTGATGTGAGACAGAAGGCTTTTACGCACATGAGTTGTGAAGGATGAGCATTTGCTGTGGAAAACCCAGCTGCAACAGTACCATCTTAACACGAGTCAGAGGAAAACCAATACCACCTCACTGGTGAAGGCTGCTCTGTGAATACACTACACACAAACCCTAGCAGAAGGAGTTCCGCAGCCCCAGGTAGCTTCTTTTGCTGTCAAAGTCATAGTTGATGGCTCTACAGGCATCCACGTATATCCAGAATTGTGTGGTTCTGCTGTTAAATCCCCATGAGAAGGTGAAGTTGAAAGTAACAGCTGTCATGATCTACTTCTTCAATCACATGTGATTTAAATACAGTTTTATGAAGTAGTTTGAAAGTATATAGTACTTCTTTGATAGTTTCTTCCTCATAGCCTTCTGCTTAGACACTTCCATTTTCTTTTTGTCATTCATTAAAGAGGCATAGTCACCTAACAGGTCAGTGACTACCCATATCCAGACTCATGAGAGTGGCTGAACCTTGAGTCTGAGAAGCTTGTCTTGTTTTTTCATTAGGTAATGCCAAAATTAGATATGCCAAAACGGGGAAAAAAAGCCAAAACAATGAGAGCAAAGGGCGGTACTCTTCATGCCTTTGTTTAAAAAAAGCAGTAAATAAAAAACATGCCAAGGAAAGTTGTCCCTCTTGCCGAATGGTGATTGTGGAATGGCAAGTTATCCTTTGGGCTGTTTGGCAAGTTTATCCCTTGGGCTGTTTGGTGTGACAGAAACTGCTATTTTTCAGTCATTTTGATCTATTAAATTTTATTACTCATCTAATTTTTCAAAGTAATAAACCGTGAAAGAATAAGGGTGGGGTACTTATAAGGAAATAGGCATTAATAAGCTTTAATATTGTATAAAAATACAATGCTGTAAAACTAAATGTTGTTAAATCTGCAGTTTTATTGTAGGTGAAGAGAACAGAAAAGTATCAGTAAAAACACATGATAGAAACAAGGAAAGATTAAAAAAAAATTTTTTTAATATCTTGAGGCTAAAGAAAAAGTAAACCTTGTAGGGCAAGTCTATTTTTATGTGTGAAAGCTAATAAAAATGGGCATTCCTGTACTTTCAGTAATCTTAGAATAAAAATAGTGGCAGGTTTATAAAAATAATCATAATATTTACCTAGTCTCTTTTCCGTATCCCTGGCTTATTATGGCTACTGATATGATTTGGAAGATATGTTGTTGAAAATAGACACTCTTCATTGTGGGGAAAATGTATGTAATAAATTCTTTCTCTCTCTGTAACCTCAAACTACATAAAGCTTTTCTTAAGAAAAATGAAACCATAACCATAGAGTAGTAAGAGAATGGAGCATGTTTTTTCTTCCCTATATAAAACCTCATAATGATTAAATTGGTTAATAACATATGGATAAATGTAAATGACTACCTGACTAGAGTAAGTTCATTAGTATCAGACGCTGTGCCATGATAGACCTAAGTATAGGTTATTCAAAGTTATTTGTTTTTAAAAGGAGGAGACTATTCTGATCAGTTAGTAAGTCCAAAGAAAAGCTACCTGTTTTAACTCTGTGTTCCTAGTGGTTTTGTCAAACTTTTGATAATCCTGAGTCCACTTTCACCTTTCAGGTTTTTCAGGCACTTGAGAAAGACAAAACCCTGTTTTCTACTCAGCTATAAAGGGTTACACTTATGCTTTAGGTGGATGAAAAAAAAAAAGGATGCTGATGCTTTCTTCTCAGAAAGCATTATTTGCTGTGTCAAGTTCTTTCTCCATCTCTTATGTTTGGAAAAATTAGTATTGTACTGCGTTTGTATGTTGATCCTTTCTTCTTTTTTAGTGTTAATACTTTACTTTTGGAGATGCAACATCTGCAGTTGTGCAGCTGTCTTTTTTTGAGAAACCTGTTGGCATTCTACAGGTTTTTCAAAGCAAACCTGATTTTTTTTCTGGACTTAATCCAAAGAAATATGGTTATTATAAAATGAAGCCACTTGAAATACTTTTTTAAATGAAAAGTGAGAACTAATTGCTTTATGCACCTGGAGTATCACAAAGTCTTATCAGTTTGGCACCCAGAATATGGTTCTTATGTAATGGTTTGCATTTCTGTTTTGCTTTGGAAGTGATCTGTCATTATTAGTCTGCCATCAGGATCAGGAGTGTAAAAGGTTTGTAATTCTTGGCCTTTTTATTCACTCCTGCTATCCGAGCTCTTTTTTTTCTGGTGTCTGTCCTTTTCTTGGTTTTCTTCTTTCTTGCAACTTCCCTGATGAGGAATGCTGAGGAACCAGGAGATGAGCAATACGAGGAAAACAACAGTAATAAGGGTAAAGAAATTATTGATGTGGAATTTTGGTTGTTCTGTAGAAGAAAAGATAGGTAAATGTGGTGGCGACAGGAGAGAGGCTTGTCTGGCACGCTGTGGCTGTGAGGGTTCTTGAAGATCCGTCTCCATGACCCAGAGTGGCAGCGTACTGTCTCTGACTGAAGCAACACTTTAAAAAGGGTTTGGGAGGATTAAAACTGGTTTTTATCAGTTTGTCTTCAGAAGCTTCTACTAATTAAAGGAGCATAAAGGAGGGCGCAAAAATCTGCCAGGGCACTTTGTGATAAACTTGATGAGATTATGATTATGAAATTTCAAGCCTGATGTACAACTGTCTTAATATTGGAAATGTCAGAGTACAGGTTTTTTTGTTTTCCCCTTTGTAGTGCTGTAAATGTACAACAGTGTTAATAGTGACGTAATTTGTAGGTTTTAGCATTGTTTCAAGAACACGGCAGGGACTTTTCCTGAAAGTAGCTGAAAATACTGGGTAGCCAGACCTAGGGGTTTATGTTCTTTAGTCAGTGATAACTCCTTATGAGGACTGTTGACAAAGTTATTAAATAGCAGCTTTATAGCCATTTGGGGGAGAACACTGTTTGAAGGGAGGGACGGATACCGTACAAATCAAATGTTTTATGCGTCCATATAAAACTTCTGAAATTTATTATGTATGTTAAAAGGCAAAAAAGTGTTCATGGTTTTGATGCAGCTTGCACAAATGAATGTGTTTATTACATGAGTTAATACAAGTTGAATTGTTAGTCTTTTCTGATTGGTCTAAAAACACAACCTTTTTCCTGGGCAGAATTTAAAGATAAGTAGTTTTATTACCCACCTCAACTGTAGAGCCACTAGAAAGCATGATGTTGCTTTTTATTTCTGCTAATTCTTTTGCTCTATTGTTTTGTAAGCATTTTCATTTCAAACTGTCCTGCTATTTTGTTATATTGCTGCTCACTGAGAATTGGGGTCAAGGAGGCATGTTCTCCTGTCATTTTGGAAGGGCTCACTGAAGCTGCTGTTTTAATGCTTACTCTATCATACCTGGTAGACAGTCTGATGAATAGTGTCTTTATACCTGTTGCATAGTTTATTTGGGTGTGGTTTTGGTTTTTTCTTGGTCTATCATGCTTTAGCCTGTGCATTTGCACGCAGTTTTCTTCCCTTTTTCCTTTAATCAAGCCAGAAGAGAGCAGCATCTGCTGAGTGCAAAGTCTCTTCTGAAGCTGAGCATCAGGGAGAAGTCCCAAAAGATCCCAATTAAAAGGGTCGCAAAGCTGCCTTTTTCTCAGACATGCTAAAATGGGATTTCCCATTATGGGTTGTGACTGCTTGGGGTTAAAATAGCTTTAGAAACATATTTCTTTTTAATAGTGATGGAATTTCATTAAATAAATAGTGTATGGTCTATAGAAATATGAGGTGGTATTTCTGGAATTAGAATATCTTAATTACTTGGCGTAGACTACCGTGTGATGACAATATAGAGAGCAAATTGCAAAAGCCTCTGATTATGAAACATTAATAAACATATACTTTTGTTGTGCTGGATGATGATAATATAAAAACAAAGTAGAGTTGCATTGCTGAATTAGAATACCAGGTCTTGTAAAAGGAAGTGTTGATGCATGAAAATA
This sequence comes from Ara ararauna, assembly GCA_028858755.1. Classification (NCBI taxonomy): domain Eukaryota; kingdom Metazoa; phylum Chordata; class Aves; order Psittaciformes; family Psittacidae; genus Ara; species Ara ararauna. The sequence goes on from CM054379.1 coordinate 50,590,641, forward strand.
CTCTTGAATAGTGCCTGACTTGTGTACGTGTCCTTCACTTTTGTCTCCTGCATGGAAGAAAAATTGGTGTCTTCTGTTTTTAGAAGGGCTGATTTGTGGAAAGGTTGATTCTTCTGGTGATGGACTCGGAGAAGGAAAAAAAGAAAACCAAAAAATACCACTTTTTTGCATTGTTTAGAATAAACAGTGCTTTTGGGGAGGGGCCGGGCATTATTTTTTAAGGAGTTTTGTTTGGTTTGTGGGATTTTTTTGTTTGTGTGGGTTTTGTTGTAGTTTTTTAATTTTTTTTAGTAGGACTTGATTACAAGTATACTTTTGATGTGTTAGATATTTGTGTGCAATATATTAGCTCTGTTCAGGATTTGCTGTAAACTGTTTTCAGATTGGTCTTTCATAATGGCTTTGAGGAAAGTCTGGCGCGCTCTAAACAAAATCGTTTTAATAATGTCTGGAAACAACAGTTTCAGGTGTTTTTATTTCTTATTTTGAACAGGTGATGTCTGTACATGAATTGCAAGCTGGTCTCTAGTGGGGACACCGTGGGAGGATGAACACGGAAGAGCTAGAGCTACTGACTGATTCAAAGTACAGAAACTATGTAGCAGCTGTTGACAAAGCATTAAAGAACTTTGAATATTCCAGTGAATGGGCAGATCTAATATCGGCACTTGGAAAGCTAAACAAGGTATGCCTGGCAGGTGCTCATGGAAAAGATTCAGGAACTGACAAAGGGCACTGGTTTAAAATTATCCAAGTGCAAGGTTCTAACAGTCCAAGACTCTTGTGGATAATTTAGCAGTGAGTAAAATGTTGGGTGTGTCTAAGGAGCAAGCAAATCAAACAAATGCCTTTCTGAGACTTACAGTTGAACCCTTTGTAACTGTAAGTAAAGGAAAAAGGTATTTACATTTTCAGTGGAAATAAATGCAACATCTTTTTCATCACTAATATTTACTTCTAAATCAATGTTATTGAAACAGTGTGAAAAATGGTAGCCAGGATTAATTTCAGCAATATTTTTATGAAGCATGAGTAATAAAATGAGGTTCAAATAGTAGTTAATTGACCAGATAATGTTATTGTTCTGATTAATTTTAACAGTTAATAAGTTGAATGTGTAATATCATTGTGATCTTTAAGAGCAGTTTACAAACAAATGCAGATCCCGATATCCTAGAATCATAAAATGGTTAGGGTTGGAAAGAACCTTAAGATCATCTAGCTCCAACCCACCCTTCCATGGGCAGAAACACCTCACACTAGGTCATTTCACCCAAGGCTCTGTCCAGCCTGGCCTTGAATGCTGCCAGGGATGGACCATTCACTTCTTTGGGCAACCTGTTCCAGTGCCTCACCACTGGTAAAAATCTTGTTCTAATCAGTTCTATGGTATTTCTAGGGATCTCCAGTCAGGGTCATAGAGTACCTTTTACACATACATTTTGCCAGTGTGAAGCTTTGCAGAATTTGGCATAGAAAATTACAGCTCTGAAGCATTTAAGTTCTATCCTCTAAATGTTGTGGAAAATCAGGAATGACAGTACAGTTGGCAATGCCAGTGGTGCAATTTCTTTGAATAAAGTCTCATTTCTTTCAATTTCTTTTTGATTGTAACATTTCTTGTCTTACTCTATGTTGGTTTCTTAAAGTTATCTCAGATTGGCCACCCACAGTTTTATAGTTCCCTGGGAGCTGCTGGTAATTGATTTTAAAAAAGGGAGATCATAATTTTTGTCTTCAAAAGGATGAATAAAATGAATGAGTAAAATGAAATGGACAAGCTGTAAGTAAGGAGCCCGTTGCAAGTGAAGTTTTAAATGCTTCGTAATACATCTATAGCAAGTGTACAAATGAAAGGCATTACAACGAGAAAGCTCCATGGTACATCTTAAAAGCGTGTGTTCTGTTTTGTTGGGTTTTTTTTTTTTTCTCTTGTGTTGTAACCTAGCCATATGTTGTGACCATGTTCAGGAGCTAACTTATAAATGTGCTGTTTTCCTTAATGTGTTGATTCATCAGGTACTACAGAACAACGCAAAGTACCAGGTAGTACCGAAAAAACTGACTATAGGCAAGCGCTTGGCACAATGTCTTCATCCAGCTTTGCCGGGAGGGGTTCATCGGAAGGCACTTGAAACATATGAGATCATTTTCAAAATCATTGGACCCAAGCGTTTGGCCAAAGATCTTTTCCTCTACAGGTACAATAATTTAAACAACTCCATTTCAAATGCATAGTTGAGCTTTTGGTTTCATGCATTTTATATTAATAACATTGTTTTGTTAGATAGCAAGAATCAAACAATTTCTTTCCCTCATGTTACTGGTGCTTGTGTAGTACTCTTCTCCCAAATATTGTATATTGGAAGATAAACATATCCCCTAAACTTATGTTGGGAACCAATTTTAGAGCTAGAAAACCTGGAGTTTATTATTTCTTCATCGAAATAAATGAAGTTTTGTGCATATATGTACAGTAACGGAAGTGTTAATGCTTATTTAAATGTATTCACATTTCATTTTTCTATTTTAAGTGGTATTGGAAAGAATTTGAATATAGTGTATTGCAAGAAGCTTTCTCTTCCAAGCAATCAAAAGGTTGTCTATTTTGCTAGAATGGGGTGCAAGTAGAAAATTTTTCTCAGCCTCTAGAACTGATGATAATGAAAGGAAGGATAACCTTGAAATGTAAGTGTAGTGAAAATTTACTGATTCCTAAACTTCCTGTAGGCTCTTGGTTGCATGGGGAGGGCAAGACATTTAGGCTATTTATTATATAATGCATAGAAGGTTGTGTGTGTATGTGCGTTCACACATGGTTCTTCATCTTCAGCTATCCCTAGAGATTAGAATTTCATCAGTTTGAGAAATAGCAGGATAAAATAGAGCTCTGTTTTTCTGTTTAGATAGCAAAGGTGTGTGTTAATGCTTGGAAATAAATTGTATGCCTTAACATCAGCTGTTCTGTCTCACACTGTCAAGATGTTTATATATAGTTACATTTTGGGGAGGGGGAATTTCTGTGTTTCCGTGTTTTTAAAGATACTGTGAATTTGTAGCTTACATTTTTGCCTTGTGCAGTGATTCAGTAGGTGCAATATCTTGTTAACAGTAAGTTCTAGGGTAGTGGAAAATGCTACCTTGTGTAATGTAACTAAAAGCCATTGTTACTGATGCTTGGAAGAAGACTGACATTCACATTAAGGCGTTATCAAAGATTCCAGTATTTTCATGAAAGCAGAGTGACAGTGTCTGAACATCAAATCTTGAAGGATGAGTAAGCGCCTTACAAAGAAACACTGTAGGGTAGTGTCCTGGTTACAAACAAAAAGACATTTTCTGCAGCAAAAAGAAACCAGTCAACAACGGCAAAACGACAGTTCTTCTAGTTAGTGGATAGATAAAGGCAAAAATTGTTTTTATAAACATTTTTTGTACTTTAAAAAGATATCCCCTCCCTTTCTCCTCTCCCCCCCCCACTAGCATGGATAACATTGTGATGTATCCACAAAGTTTTTGGTTTGGGTTTTTGGGGGGTTTGTTTTTTTGTTGCTTTTTTTGGTGGGTTATAGCTTTGTAGGTGTATATTTTAAGACCCTTGGCTCAAACTCTAGAATTTTTTTTTATTTATTTTTTTTTACTCTTCTTTCATTTTCTTCATGTGTTGGAAGTCTTCTGAACTGCATCCTCAGTGATTTTGAAAACTACAGTTGTGTTCATATGTCTTTTATTATTGGTACTCTTTGAACTGATTTATCATATTTATTTACAATAGTGAAGATGTTCTTAGTGTGCAGGTAGCTTCTGCTTAGCTGATCACATTTGTAACTTTCGTGAAGTTTCACTTAAGTTCATGGTAAACTTAAAACATGTGTCCAATGTTTTCAATCCTTTAAATGCTACATCATAAACAGTGGGTTTATTGTTAGTTTGTTAAATTTAAGCCAGTAACATTCTTAAGATATAATTAAATTGTCTCACATAAGAAGCTTCTTAAAAAAGATACATTTTATTTTTCACAGTTCTGGACTATTTCCACTTCTTGCCAATGCTGCAATGTCTGTCAAGCCAACATTATTGAGTCTGTATGAGATTTATTACCTCCCTTTGGGGAAAACACTGAAACCAGGACTGCAAGGACTGTTAACTGGAATTCTGCCTGGGTTAGAAGAGGGGTCAGAGTATTACGAAAGGTAAGGTTAGGTACCTTAATAAGGCAATTTGCTTGATTTGTTGGGGATTTTTTGGTTTTGTTTCAGGTTTTTCTGCAACTTTTCTTCAAATACTTGTATATGGTTTATTTTATTTTTTGAGATAGTTGGTGTTTAATTTCATCCAGTCATATTAATTGCAATGGAATAGTGTGGCAGAAGATTCTTAACATAATTGTGATAAATTAACTGCTAGTTGTTCTTGTTATTGAAAGGGAATTGACATTAAGTAGACTTTGTGTTGTATGTTGGTCTCTCAAGTAACAAGCAATAGGATAAGAGTAAATGGCCTCAGGTTGTGCCAGGGGAGGTTTAGGTGGATATTAGGAAACATTTCTTGACAAAAAGTGTTGTCAAGCACTGGAACAGGCTGCCTAGGGGAGTGGTGGAGTCACCACCCCACAGGTATTTGAAAGACATGTAGATATGATACCTAGGGACATGGTTTAGTGGTGGACTTGGCAGTGCTAGGTTAACAGTTGGACTCAATGATCTGAAGGGATTTTCCAACCTGAATGATTCTATGATTCTTGTTATGGATTGAGATACATAATGTGTTAGGAACAAGCTTCTTTGATTCTTTTCCATGGATTTCCTTGAAGGTATTACTGCCATATTATCCCTGGTCTAAAATACGTACCTTAACTGAATTTAAGATGGCAAACAAAGCTTCTGTCATTAAGATTTACTTGTTAAGATATCTAAATTATCATTAAGTATGTAAGAGACAGCAGTAATACATCTATCTAATCCACCTATAAAGGTTATTACTCCTTTTCTAGCAGAGTGGCCTGGGAGGTAATAGCTCTTCTTAAACTCAGCTGGGGCTTAGGCTTGCTGGGTATCTTGACTGTGGTATCTGGAGCACCGGAATACAATCTTAACATATTAAAGGATGATGTTACACTCCAAGGATATGAATTTTTGGAATTGTTCACACACTTACATATTCTTGATATTTCCAACTTCAGAAGCTAGCATTTTCACAACTTGTATGTGAAGAGCAATTTAATGTTGTCTTTTTCTATTTCTGTGTAGGCAGATACAGCAGTGTAGTTGGCATCATTGCAGTAGGGAACAAGGGCTACTCAGCTTGTCTCTTGGGGCCTGCCATAGCGTGTAGAGGTGCTGTCACATGCGTGGGAAGAAATGAGAACAGGGGAAGGGATTGCTTGTGCCCAAAGAATTATGGTATTTTTATGCCCTGTTATTGCCAGTGGTGCTCAGTGCAAAGAATGAAAGGTCATTTGCTTGAATCTTTTTTTTTCCGTAGCTGTGCTTACTTGCTGTCTCTCTGAAACCTCTGTCTGTAGCAATATTTGGCTTTAAGTAACAATGAGAAAGTTATTTGGCTCTTTGAACAGAAGTACATAAGGAGAAACCATGGGCAGGTGGAGGCATTTTGCAAGCCAGGTTGGCCCACAGGCTTACTAGTTGGATCATACTGTTCAGGCTACATTATAAGGTTATAACTGAGGCTTCTCTTGGCCTCTCATAAAGAAAGCTTTGACCTTTCTGTAACAATTAATTTTTATAGTTATAAAAATTGGAGGCTGGGGCAAGGGCTGTGATACATGCCCTGATTCAGCTGACTTGATTTTACTGCAGAACGAACACACTGTTGGAGAAGGTTGCCTCTGCTGTGGATCAGTCAGCATTCTACAGTGCTCTCTGGGGTAGCCTGCTCACAAGCCCTGCAGTTCGTTTGCCTGGCATCACCTATGTCCTCTCCCATTTGAACAGGAAGCTTTCAATGGAGGATCAACTCTATATAATTGGCAGTGACATTGAATTAATGGTAACGTTCTGTTAGAACAATGAAGATATTGGTCTTGCTTATTAATATTTAAACCCCCCTAAAGTATATTATTATGTTTTCTGTATCTTTGAACATAGCCTTTGAAGAGATAAAAATGCACATTTATTATAGCTCCAGTTAAGCTGAAGTATTTGTGCATGATAAAAATCGCAAAGATGAGTTAATGTTTCAGAGCTGCTTAGGTTTTGTATAAAACTTGCCATTCATGACACACTTCAATTAAAGGTGGTTCAGTTTTGTTGTATGTTTTTAAAAAAAAAAAAGAGTATTACTTTGTCTCTAAACATAAGGTATTCATTGGTAATATAAAAAAAGCAAAAGTTCCATGTTTTTATAGTTCAGGGAATTTATGTTGATGATATGTTTCCTCAGTGGTGAAACTTTATTTTTTTGTTTTATCTTGTTGCATTATTCAGAATTTTAAAATAACTTCATTTTGCACATATCACTATTTTTAAACAACTGTTCTTATTTTGTGAGTGTTCTCTTTTATCTACTGTCTTAAAATAATACAGTGGCTAAATATTTTGGGGGGGGGTTCTGCTGTTACTTCAGGTGGAAGCAGTAAGCACATCAGTGCAAGATACCAGTGTTTTGGTGCAGAGGAGTACGTTGGACCTTATCCTTTTTTGTTTTCCTTTTCACATGAGCCAGGTAGGTTATTAACATGAGAGATGAATTGGCAAACTCCTAAATATACTCCAGTTCTTAAGTCAGTAGCAGTGTTTAGTTGGTCTTTGTTAATGATTTTCTCCAAGATTGAGTGAGAGTCACACATAAGAGTTTCTCTGATAGATTTGGCTATTCTCATGTCAGGATGTCTTCCCTTCTGCTTTTTAACTTAATGTGTTACCTTGGATTTAACTTTAACTTCTGTATATGCAAATCCAATATAAATGATGATGTTTAATCTATGCAGAAGCTTTTAATTTGCTGTAATTTGATGAGAAGACAAATCACCTGTTCATGTGCAAATTTCAAATTCCCAGTGTTCAGAAGCAGCAAAAGTTAATTCTCTTAGCGTAACTGATTCAGAACACTATTCTTGCTTTTAGGTGAGTAGTTAGCCCTCAGCTAGCTGTAGTAGGAGACAGACCTCACAATTTCTAGGTGTTTTTTTTGGTCCCCCCCCATTTATTGGTAGTCACTTCCTGGTTTTAAATTATCTGTGTTTTGTTTTACTTCTGAAGGAAGACTTATATAAAGTTGATTCTCATCTTGTTGGAAATCATGGTAAAATCTGCCCTTTCCTGTAAAAAGAACTGTTTTCTTGCTTGTTGAAGTGGTTCATTCACATTTATGAGTTACTATAGAAATATTTATGTCTCTGTTCAGGTGCTAGAGTGATGAAATTATCAACACAGGGTTTTTTTTTAATACTCAGACTTACATAAACATTTAAAGTAACAAGAGAGTGAAAGGTATTAAGAATTTTTCAGATTTTTTTTACATTGGATTTTAGTTGAAATTGCTTCAAAGGCTTTTGCCTAATGAACAAAATGAAATGTCTCGTAACAAAAATGAGCTGTCAATGGAGTCAGGGATCGTTGCTGTTCATAAAAGGTGCATGCTATTGCAATGTGTCTGTTCCAAATGATAGTCGTATTTTGGTATCTTAAGAGCAAGCTTGTTTTCTTGCGCTATTCTGGATTCAGAAATGTCAGAACATGAAATTAACTATGTTTTAGTGTACATTAAGCTGCTAGCATAGATAACATAGCTGCTAGTATATGTTACTTTTCGTAGTTAAGTGTAATCAAAATTAATCGTGTTTCTAACATCTTCAGGCAACGCGTCCAGACATGATAAGAATTTTGTCAGCAGCCCTTCATGTAGTGCTGCGCAGGGATATGTCTCTCAACCGGAGGCTTTATGCATGGCTTCTAGGTAGGTTTGTATTTCATTTCATTTTTCACTAAAAGTGGAGGAAGTATTGTATGTTCATTAGCAGTATTTTAGCATATTGCAGAGAAAGATTATTGGAAAAAATACAGTACTTAATTTGTATCATAAAGAGTGGCACTCTCTCTCTCCATGGACATAAAAGATGAAGAATGTTAACTCTTTCCTGTTATATAAATGTCAAAAAAATAAAACAACCAACCCAAAACCCAAATAAACAAAACAGAGCACTGTACCAGCTACTGGGAAGAAAATTAACTCTGTACCAACCAAAACCAGGACAATAAATTCTTGTAAATTTTACTATAGTAGCAATTGTGGGCCACATTCAGAGGTTAGAGCCTGGTGCACTAGGACTGCGTAAATGGGCATGGAAAAGCAACCTTTGTCTCCTGGAAACTTAAAATGGCAAAAAATAGAGAACAGGCATTATAGAGTGTAAGTGGCAGTTGGAACACAACAGCATAGAAGGGATGAAAACAAAAGAATGTTGAAAAATGCTGATATTACATTGATGGAGGCTTGAGTATGCAGATTTTAAACTGTCTTAGAGGTTTGCATGGTTGAATTAAAGAATGGCCAATCTCTTCTGTTTTCCATGAGACTAGAACAGTATTTTGAAGCCTTCCTGAAGTAAAAATCAGTCAATACAGGGTACGCACTTTTATGCCTATCAAATGGTAGAATATCAATACAATACATGTTTAATTTTTTATATGAAACTGGAGACTGGGTAGAGAGAAGAAAATGGTTTCTTTACTTGAGGGGAAGACTGGTTTACTGTCTGCTATTACCTTTTTTTGTTTGACTTCCCAGCTCACCAGGAAGCACCATATGTGCTTCTCAGGCTACCCAGGAGCCTTGATGCTTTTGCATCTTTCCCAGCTGATAGTTAAGACATCAGAGGCAGATAGGCTGTGTGGGGAGCAAGGTAGTAAGTAGTCAAGGGACATGAGAGAGAACTGAAGTTACGGAGGGAGGAATAAAGGTAGCAGAAGAGTTTTGCATGACAGGATTAGTTTTGTTGCTGTAGATGTTGCAGGGATCTAGAAGATAAATATGGAAAAATCTCAGCTTCTTTACTTTTATCATTTCTCAAGGCACTGATTTGGAAATTGCTCATCTTTTTTTTTAAAACAGTGAAATGCATTGTCATGTTCCACGCCTACATTTTCCATTTTAGGGGAAAAAAATTTTCCAGGTTCAACACTGGACTAATGTTTCATCTAAATTTGGTGGATTAGATATGTCTTTTTTGCTGTCACTGAAAATGATATTTTATGTGTTTAAAATATCATGCTGTTTTTTGTTGTGGAACCTCATTCTACAACTGTTTCATGAGCGTATTCCCCACTGAAAGATAATATAACTTCAGAACATAGTTTTACAGTGCCTGTTCCTGGCCCTTTTTTGTGAACACCTTGTGCCTCCATTTGCCATGTATTAGACAGACCTTCTGGCAAATAGCTTTTTATTTATTTATTTATTTATTTTTTATTTTGATTTTGACACTGTGCTGCTCTTATTGTGATATTCTACTAATATGAAACATCGGGGGACAGGGGTCAGTTATGTCGGAAGACCCTCTGAAGTCTGATGTTCCATATGAAATTATTTAATTTTAGTGTTAGCTATTTCTTCCTATTGTTTTGTAGCTGGGAGTGGTCTATTAACATTCTCTAGGCATAAAAATCACATTGCATCACTTTAACTACAGGTTAGCTTAACCATTGTTAACAGTGCTTAAGTTGGTGCTAAAGGGCATGCATCTTCTCACACTTCTGTTTTTGTTACTTCAGGACAAAAACTATGGAAAACACTTCTTTGGAATGGGGTCATATCCTGACCAACATCTTGATTTTTCTTTTTATTTTTTTCTTTAAGCCTATCTTTTTGTAGAATAAAAGGTTTACTTGGTAAAAGAAAAGATACAAACTTACAAAACAAAGATCTATCTCCTTCATTTAGTTTTGAAAAATTTTTTTTTTTTTGTGTAATATGGCTGATATTCTAAGTACCTTAGTCATGTTAGAGTGTTCTGCTTATTCTCTCTTTATATTTAAAGGACTGAAGTTTTTGTTCCCGTAATATTAATATTGAAACACTTCTGTTTGATGGGGTTTCTTTGATGATACTCTAGGACTATGTGGTTTGTGCAATGTTAGCATTTATTTCTTTAGTATAAGTAGTAATTAGGTTAATAATGTTGCATAAAACTAAAGGTTGTAGTTTGTGTGCAAACTGTTTGCATGGAAGTATCACTTAGTTTCCTGTATTAAACTTTATAAAATCATCTTTCTCTTGCCCACATTGCTTGGATTTCATCTTGGTAAGTTATCAACTCTGGTGTGTTGATTTCTAGTTTAAAGAAATTGCCAAAATACTCTATTAAGAGACAAATATTTATTTGCCTTGTCTTTTCTTTGCTTGAAGGTTTTGATAACAATGGTGCCCTTATAGGACCCAGAAGTACAAGGCACAGCAATCCCGAGGAGCATGCCACTTACTATTTCAACACCTTCTCTAAGGAGATGTTAGTCCAGGTATATATACAATCTCTTATTGTGGCATATATCTTCATAAATGGATGCTAGTCAGTCTTTATCTTTTGACTTCCCTTTTCAATGTGACCATGTAGTTTCTGTCTTTTTGTGGCATTGTGTCCTACGCTTCTAAAATCTTATCAGAGGAAAAATAGAGACATGGGATTTCTTTAGTATGATCAGGACAGGTACTAGATTTCTCTGTCCTCTTCCACAGTGAATGTGTAGCATACATGGAAGATATTTTATTGTGAGCCCAGAACACTGCAGCCTGTTTTTTCATAAAACTGAATTGGAGAATTCTCTTCTACTTCTGTAGATCTGGAAACTCCTCTGTCTCTTGGGAATCAGAAAAATTTTATCAGATAGAAGGTCTGAGTAAGAAGGATCTTCCTTTCCTCTAGGCAAGGGGAATGTCTTTTCTGCTCTCTATTGGCAGGCAGAATAGTTGAGCAGATTGGCAGTCATCCTGTTCGACCTCTAAAGCCTTACTAAGTGAGCTGGGATCACCTGGCCTCAAGAACTGTGCTCCTCCTCTCACATTAACTAAAGCATACAGATGACTTTCAAGATGCTGTGAATCTGACCTTGAAATCAGGAAGACGTTTTATCATTAAGGCAAATTAATAAGGTCAGGATTTCTCTGATAGTCAGAATTGTGGTGCTGTATATGGGAATAAATGGGGATTCCAATATTAATAGCTGACATAAGAATATTTAGCTCATCACAACTTAAAGCTGATATCTAGCACAAAGCTAGCACTTCCAGTTTTATCTTAAGGCAATGAGATCTGCTCTTCTGCTGATGAGGAAGAGACTGCAGAATTCCAGTGCAGCAAGGACCTCCTTGGTGCACTCTCACCCTTCTTTTGTCACCCTTCTGCCTCCTGTGGCTGATGATTCAGAAATTATCCAAGTCTAGACAGGCTTGAATGGACACAATTTTACTTGTACCTTCTGTACAAAATGTGGTGAGCTTCCAGCAAAATTTAGGCGTTTGCTAGTAGGTTGCAGTCTTCCTTTTAAGTCTGACCCTCTTTCTAGCTTAATCAGTGTCATTAGAGCTTTTCTTTCTGGAAAGATTAACAGTGGTATAGAGTTGATATAGTCCATTTGATTATTTTTCTCTTTTTGGTAGCAGGCACTGCTGCTACAGTAGAATGGAGAGTGTCCAACTTTTATAACAGGGATAATTCACTTGGTTTTGGTTTCAAGTTTTTTACAGACATGAAAGTCAGTGACTTGCTCTACGTAATATAAATTGCATATGCCTTCTAAAATCATTTGCTCTCTTTTGGAAGATTTGAAAGTATTGCTTCTTTCTGCTTTCTTTATCAGTCTCTTTGTGTGTTCTTTTATGCAGTCCAACCCATCTTACTCTTTTGTTACAATGTACTGAAAATTCTGACCTTCTACAGGGATATTCAAGTACAGCAGGGTAATCCTGACTGATAATGCATGGTTTGTAGTAAGGTCAAGCCTGTTTTCCTGCCTCTTCTTTCCTGTCTCTTCTTTGTCCTCCTTTTTTAGAAGTTGTGAAAGAGACAAACTAGTTTTGGCTCAGACAGTGAAGCAAACCACAGAGAGAAAACTAAGTTGCCCAGGGAAGCTGTGAATGCTCCATTGCTGGCAGTGTTCAAGGCCGAGTTGGACAGAGCCTTGGGTGGCATGGTTTAGTGGGAGGTGTCCCTGCCCATGGCAGGGGGGTTGGAACTAGATGATCTTAAGGTCCTTTCAAACCCTAACTATTCGATGATTCTGTGATTCTAAGTAGAATCTGTGGCAGTTTTGTTTGGTTTTTTTTAAATTCTGCAAGTCATTCCCTAAACTGCCTCTGTATAGAAACTCAAGTTTTCCCATTTGTTTTGAAGTTAACATTGCTATCTAGTCAGCTTAGCCAAGAAAGTTTTCTGCCACATAGGTTGGTATATCCTAGATGGGCAGATTATTATTTATTAAGCCCTTAATATCTGCATGCCTTACCTTCTCAATTTCTTCATCACTTTTTATATCTTCTCTTTTATTCTTAGAAAACTTTGAGTTGGTATCTGTTTCTATCTTACTTTGACTTTCACTATATATGTGATATCATGTTCTGTTCTACAGAAATATGAAATATTCTCTCAGGCAAAGTTGAGAGAATATTTAAGCATGGAATGAGCTGCAGCGAGATGAAATAGTGGTCCCACCTACTGAGAAATTTCCCTTTATGCGTAGCTTTTATTGCATATTTCTTTTAAAAACTGTTTTCTGGTTTGGGTTTTGTTTTCCTGAATATGTTTTTGCTCTTTGCAGGCAATGGTTGGTATATTACAAGTTAATGGGCATGGAGAAGAAAGCACATTAATGCAAGACTTAAAGCCTTTTCGAATTCTTATCAGTTTGCTGGATAAGCCTGAACTAGGTAATTTTCATATTAACTTCTAGTCTTTAGCTTGTTTTACATGGTTTTGCTTTGAGATTTTTTTCTGTCTTGTATTCAAATTGAAAAACCTGTATTCTTAGTACTAGCAGGTTAGCTAGTTTTCTTAGACCTTCCAAGGTTTGTGTATGTTTTGTAGTTAATGCATTCATTAGATTTTACCTAATGCAATTTCTTCTACTTTCAACAGAGGAAATTTTAAGTTAAAATCATGGAGAGAACTGACTGCATGTTTTAAGAAATGCAGTTTGGATCTTTTCCATTTCTTTAATTGAATAGTGACTTTCACTATTTTAAATGTCAGCTGTTGCTTTTGGGGAATAATCTGCTCTTTCTTTTAATATACACATTGAGATAAGAGATATTAACCAGAAAACTTTCTTTTCAGAAGATTTTCTTTAATTATTATTTTGTGGTGGCTTGGGAGGGGTTGTTGTTGTCTTGTGGGTTTTGATGTGCTGGGTTGTTTTCTTTTGCTCTTGTGGGTTGTTTTTTTGTGTGGTGTTCCCCCTCCCTGCCCTCCATAGCTAAAAGTGTTTAAATGCACTTTTTAGCAGGTATGTGCAGAGGACTATGGGATAAAAGTAGATGATACAAAAGTATTTGCAGGTGTTAAGTGTTGGATATCTTGCATTTCTCTTTGGAATGACAGTTCTGGAGGTGACTGAAAAAAAGTCAAAATAATTTTTGAAGTCTGTTCTAACATTTGGAAGCGGGATAATAAGGGCATAAAAATGTAACAATTGAAAGAGTACAATGTGAAAGGAAAAGGTTAAGACAAACCACAAAGAACAAAATGTTGTAATTTGTCATCTTCCTGGTAATTTGTGATTCCTAGGGGTCAGTTAAAATTTTCAGAGGCAGTCTGTACATTAAGATTTCGTGACGCAAGCAGAGCTATGAGGATTCTTTCAGCAAACTGAGATGGAAGAAGCTGATAGGATTTCTACTTAACCCAGTGCACTCTCACTTAAGGCAGTGCAGTGGTGCGAGGAGAAAGCGTGGAAAAGCAAAGGATATTTCAAGCAGAATTACTTTGTGAACTCCTTTCAAATTATTTTTCTTTCTTCAAACTAGAGATTTAGCTCAAATCAGAAGGAGGTGCTATTTCAAAAAGTATCTTGCAGACTATATTTGCCATTAAAGAAAACCTGCCTCAGAGTAAAAGGAGGGAAGATGCTAAAAATATTTCAGTTTGTATTATAGCAGATGCTCAAAGTATTTTACCTCATATTTGCATTTAAATAGTTGAGTATATTTTCCATATAACAGCATAAGCTAGTTTATGGGTGGGTATTTGAAACTATTTGAAAGCTACCTTTGATCAGGAATGCATGTAGTCATGTTTACATGTTTTTGAGCTAATAATCCCTCAAAGGCGGTATGTTGGTTTGAACAGAGGCTATACTGATGTGACTGTGCAGCTTTTGAACTAGGTTTGTATCTAGCCATCATTCCTATTGTGTGGGAAAATGACTGTGTTTGTATACTCCCTGGCAGTACAATTGCTTGTGTATTTCTGGAATGCAAAGACACTTCTGAAATTGATGTCATTTAAGAAATTGAACAGAAGGAATTTTATGGTTTCAGTGATCAAAGCTAGCTAATGGTTTGGATTGTTTTTGGATGTGGACTGCTAGTGGTGCTACAATGCTTAAGACTGTTATTACTGGTATTTCTCCCTAGGCCCTGCCATCCTAGAGGATGTATTGATTGAAGTGTTTCGAACATTATATACACAGTGCAAAGCAGAACTGGAACTTCAGGCAGAACCTTCTTTCAACAAAGATCACACGCAGCTAAGCAGGTGAATAATGAGTATAATGTATTTTGTACTAAATAATAAATCTTTTTGTTATGAAATAGTGAATGTGAAGCCTGTGGGACTGTGACCTGGTTTCTTCATGATACAGGATCCATTGAAATTAATTGCACTTCTGTGTTCAATGCAGACGTTTGAAGGTTTTACTGATACAGCTGGAAGTCAGTATGTCAATGGTGTAGATGAGTTTGGAATTCTTTACATCTGTGTTCACAGGAAAAAAAAAAAGAGGACTGATGAGTTCTCTTGTAGAGAAAAACGAACACTGCTACAAGACAGCCAGACGAGAGATACAGAGTTTCAGGGTTTGGGTTGAATATCTTAAAAGGTGGAGAGAAGAGGGAAGTTCAGAGCTGGTGGGGAGAAACAACTGTAGGAATTATTATGGGAAAACAGATGTATTAAAAATGAGGTTAGAAGATAGATTAAAGAAAGGATAGAGAAGAAACCTAGCAACTGTGAAAAGTCATTGATGTGAGGGGCCTGCCAATATACTGAGCCCTAGAGCAACAACCACTGTAGGGATGAGGGGAGGATAATTTGTCAGTAAACTAACAGTGCTGTGTAGTTATGTAACTTGGAAATGAAGTATAAAAATATAAAATGTTCCCTTTATTTTCTTACAGCAAACTGAGAGAAAACAAGAAAACAGCAGAATTGATTAAAACTGCCAATCTTCTCTTTAATTCCTTTGAGCCTTATTATATGTGGGATTATATTGCTCGTTGGTTTGAAGAATGTTGTAGGTAGGTTATAATACTTTGTATGCAAAAAGTTGAAGTTGATTTTTGATTTATAAGCTTTTTTTATTCAAATGAGTTATTCTAATGTTGTCATTTGTTGTGTAAGTTTTTTCTTTCTCATCCCTTTAACTTTAGTCTTCTGGCCAATTTCAATTAAATGTGATTGGTAGTCTCAGCAAGGTGTCTTCTCACAAACTTAGTGTCAAGAGACAGAATTAGCTCTTCTGCTGAAGTGAAGACTCCAGAGTGATCTGACCACTAGTTTGTTTTGTTCTGGCTGTCCAGCACAGGATTACTCACTGGGTGTCTAGCAAACCTGTCAGCTTTATCAAGAGTTACGTGTAGAATGTATTAACTTTTGTCCTACACTTTTAGGGAAGTAAAAAGTATGGGAGTCCTGCAAATGAGAAGAATGTACTAAATGAGGGAGAACTAAATGAGGGACAACTGAAAATATTAACTGGAGGGAAGGGGGACCAAGCAGAAGTTGTTGCTGTGGCAAGGGATAGATGATGCAGGGATTTCAAATGAAATCTGTAGAGGAGCGCTTGGAGGTTTTTTGTTTTGGATTTTTTTTAATTATTTGTTGATTAGCTTGATAATGTGGACTGGACACTAAATTGTATATGAGCCAACTGTATGCTCTTGTAAGTAAAGAAAACTGTGTCTTGGGCTGTTTCAGGGGCAGGGTAGGTGAAAAGAAGTTAATTTTACTTTCATTTAGTGTTTCTAAAGTCACATGTGGAACATTATGTCCAGCTTTGGGCACCCTGCTTGAGGAAAGTGAAGAGGCTCTAGTAAAGGACTGCTGAGATAGTCAGTCGTAGGACACTGCATGGGAGGTTGAGGTAGATGAGTTGGATTTAGCTGTGTAAACAGGAGGCTCAAATAGCAGCCTGTGACTTCCTGAAGAGCATTTATAAAGCTGATGTTAAGGATAACAGGAAGGGATTATATAGGTACATTGCAAATTAAAGACAGACTAGGGACAATGTGGGCCCCCCTCCGGAAGCTATCAGGAGAACTGGCTACCCTGGATTTGGAGAAGGCTGAGGTTCTTAATGACTTCATTGCCTCTGTCTTCAGTGGAAAATGCTCTGACCACATCACCCAAGTCTTAGAAGGCAGATGCAGGGACAGTGAGAATGAAGACCCTGGGCCCACTGTATGAGAGTATCTGGTTCAAAGACCATCTTAAGAACCTGAACGTGCACAAGTCCATGGGACCTGATGAAATCCATCAGCGGGTCCTGAAGGAGCTGGCAAATGAAGTTGCTAAGCCACTGTCCATCATATTTGAAAAATCATGGCAGTCAGGTGAAGTTCCTGACGACTGGAAAAAGGGAAATATAACCCCCATTTTCAAGAAGGGGGAAATGGATGAGCTGGGGAACTACAGACCAGTCAGCCTCACCTCCGTGCCTGGTGAAATCTTGGAGCAAATTCTCCTGGAAGGCATGCTGAGGCACATGAAAAACAACAAGGTGGTTGGTGACAGCCAGCATGGCTTCACTAAGGGGAAATCCTGCCTGACCAATTTGGTGGCCTTCTATGATGGAGCTACGGAACTGATGGACAGGGGTTGAGCAATTGATGTCATCTACCTGGACTTGTGCAAACAGTTTGACGCTGTCTTACATGACATCCTTGTCTCTAAGTTGGAGAGACATCAATTTGATAGATGGAACACTTGGTGGATAAAGAACTGGCTGGATGGCCGCACGCAAAGTGTTGTGCTCAATGGCTCAGTGTCCAGCTAGAGACCAGTAATGAGTGGTGTCCCTCAGGGATTGGTGTTGGGACCAGTCTTGTTCAACATCTTTGTCGGTGACATGGACAGTGGGATTGAGTGCACCCTCAGCAAGTTTGCCGATGACACCAAGCTGTGTGGTTCGGTTGATAAGTTGGAGAGAAGGAATGCCATCCAGAGGGACCTTGACACGCTTGTGAGGTGGGCTGATGTCAACCTGTTGAAGTTTAACCATGACAAGTGCAAGGTCCTAGAGCTGGGTGGGAACAATCCCAGGCACAGCTACAGGTTGGGCAGAGAAGAGATTCAGAGCAGCCCTGCAGAGAAGGACTTGGGGGTGTTGGTTGATGAAAAAATGAACATGAGGCAGCAGTGTGTGCTTGCAGCCCAGAAAGCCAACCGTATCCTGGGCTGCATCAAAAGGAGCGTGACCAGCAGGTCGAGGGAGGTGATCCTGCCTCTCTGCTCTTGTGAGACCTCACTTGCAGTATTGTGTGCAGTTCTGGTGTCCTCAGCATAAAAAGGACATGGAACTGTTGGAACAAGTCCAGAGGAGGGCCATGAGGATGTTCAGGAGCTGGAACGCCTCCCATATGAAGATTGGATGAGAAAGTTGGGGCTGTTGAGCCTGGAGAAGAGAAGGCTGCCTGGAGACCTCCTAGCAGTCTTCCAGTATCTGAAGGGGCTCTATAGGGATGCTGGGGAGGGGCTCTTCATTAGGGACTGTGGTGATAGGATAAGGGGTAATGAGTTCAAACTTGGGGGAAGTTTGGATTGGATATGAAGAAGAAATTCTTTACTGTAAGGGTGGTGAGGCACTGGAATGGGTTGCCCAGGGAAGCTGTGAATGCTCCATCGCTGGCGGTGTTCAAGGCTGTGTTGGACAGAGCCTTGGGTGGCATGGTTTAGTGGGAGGTGTCCCTGCCCCTGGCAGGGGGGTTGGAACTAGATGATCTTAAGGTCCTTTCCAACCCTAACTGTTCTATGATTCTGATACAGCAATACTTTTGGTAATGGCTGATGGTAAAACAAGGGACAGCAACAAGTGTTGGCTTGGAGATTCTAGCTGGACTTTCAGAAAAGCTTTGCTAGGAACATAGTGCAGCAGTGGAACAGGGTACCCCGGAAGGTTGTGGAGCTTCCATTGGAGATTTCCAAGACTCGGGTAGACAAAACTGTGGATGAATTTATCTAGTGTTGTTAGTAGTCCTGCTCAGTGTGAGAGATTGAGCTAGATGAAATCCTTTCCAACATGTCTGACTTAATTTTTGTGTATTGGACTGAATTGCTGAAGAGCACAGTTTACAATGAACTAAGAAGCAGGTGAGAATTTCACTACATATAAGTAGATGTTACTGTTAGCATGGATGCCAGATTGCCTTACTAATAAATAAATAGAATCTGGAGAATGTTTTTTGTTGGTTTTCTTTTGTTTGTTTTTTTTGTTTGTTTGGGTCATTTGTTTTGATTTTTCTACCTGATCTGTTATGTAAACTATTATCTTGTTTAAAAAGATACTCCATTAAATGAAAACATAACCAGTTGATTTTAAACTTTGAATTTGTAAGTTATTGTTGTATCATTTAGTCTGATTGTTAAATCACAATTATTACTTCTTAAGTGATTTAGATATCCCTCTGCATTTGTCTTAGGCTTTGTCTAATGATCTTCCCCCCACTGAAAATAGGATTTCTTAGATCTAGTGTTTTCTTCCATCTAAGTATCGCTTGCTGCTATTGCGCTTTCTCTAGAAGCTGTTTTTGATAAGTGAGTTAATTAAGTAATCTTTTATTAGTTACTACAGTTGAACAAATCTCTGAGTAATTTCTGAAATGGTAGATCTTTCTGGGTAGGAGCACAGAATGTAAGAAATCTGTGTTATGTCTTATACGAACGGACCATTTCATTGAACTGTAAAGCAGGCTGCTAGTTTTATGAAGAGTATTATCTGTTGTTAGAGAGATACAGTAGCCCAGTGGGGGTGTGGGCTAAGTAGTGCACTACTTCTCAAATACAGATTACTGATAGAATGCAATTTAAATATGATTTTAAAAATCTTCTGATACTTACTGACGCTATTTTAGACTTGGTTTCTGTAATGCTTCTATTGTTTCAAATCCTTTTTTTTAGTCCTGGCACAAATGTTGATGAGCCCCTCCAAAACAGAGGGAAATGATTAGCATAACTATCACTGAAAATGTGACACTGCCCTCACCACCACCCCTGGCAGAGTAAATGAATTGGAGAAACAAAATATTATTCCTTTGTTCATGTCCTTTGCTTGTAATATTTTCAGATTGCAGCCTGATTTCACAGAGGATTTGTGTTCCATCTTCAATCAGAAATAGAGCTCAACAGAATTATGAATTCTTGTCTAGTAAAGCAATGCAGTCAGCTGAAGCTGAAGTGGACATTTAGAAGAGCTTTTGTTTTCCTCTTGCACAGCTTTAAAGCCTCATGGGCCTTTTATCTCACTTTTGTTTGTCTTTACCTCAGGTGCTTAATGTCTTGGGTTTACATCTCTTCAAAATTACTCTTCTTCCAGTAGCACCATCTCTTAATTCTGTTATTGGTTGCCCATGGTCATGCTAGCTAGTATTGTATATGGCAGAGTTTCAAATGCAATTTTCTGTAGCCTCAGTTTCCTAATTTTATGAATGAAGAATGGTTTACAGCAAAAGACTGCTGCTTTTTCTGAAAGCACGCAAGGGGCCAGAATGAGCTATTTAACAGCAAAATGACAGATTTTTTGTTTATTTATAGGTATTATCACTGATGTATACAGCTTTGCATTAAGTTACAGAAACATGGCCAATGTAAGGGGGAAGGATAAATATTGTGAAACCCTATTTGAATTTTGCAGGAGGACTTTACATGCCAGACTTCAAACTGGGCCTGGAGGTGGTAGTGAGCAATCTGAGTTACCCCTGACAAATTTCTGCTTGTTAGTGGATTTTTTATTGGATATAGTTTCTTTGGTAAGAATTGCTTTATTTGTTGCTAATACTTGGGTTCTGTGTATTTATAGTCTACAGAAATACTGTATCTACTCTATAAATAGTTTTTTCCTGAAATTTATATTGCCATAAAGGGGTAGATACCTTTAGAAGAAATTTTGATTTCACTATATGATTCTTAATAGACTGGTTGGATATAACCAGACTGGGTTTTATAATGCTTATACCTGAAAATTTTTGTCTCTTCTCGATTTCTTTTCTCTAAAACTACAGTGT
Source organism: Ara ararauna (assembly GCA_028858755.1). Taxonomy (NCBI): domain Eukaryota; kingdom Metazoa; phylum Chordata; class Aves; order Psittaciformes; family Psittacidae; genus Ara; species Ara ararauna. The sequence continues at coordinate 50,611,086 of CM054379.1, forward strand.
ATTAATTACAAGGATAGGCTTTTGTGGCTTGATATGCTAGTTTAGATGTGCAGCTTTCTTATAAGGCTCTCTTAAGTGTCATGATAAGATGTGTCTTCTTTTTCTGTTGGCATTGCTTAATGTAGCAAAGACTGTTGGAACTGTTTTTTCTGTACCTGTCTTTCCTCAATTCTTTGCTTTCTCATTTCAAAGCCTACTAGAAGTATGAGAGTACTGTGTCAGGTATGGCAATCAGCCTATTTTTGCTTTTCTTCTTAATAACTTGTTTGTCTTTCATTCTCAAACTTTCATATTAAGGTTATTAAAATAATAGTAGTAGCATTCTTTAGCCTTATTGTTATGTTTTGCAATGTGTTTGTTGTGTAATGAACAAGACGTAAAATTCTGAAAAAACCTGAATTGTACTTCTATTTGTTGGTTACCCAACTGTAAAGTTAACTTTGTATTTATTTTTTTTTTAAGTAAAGCATGTATTTTTTTATTCTTGAATGTTAAGATATTAATTTTCCCTTTTCCATGTTCCATATGTTTAGAATACTTACCATTTGTTTGACAGTGCCACTGTTTTAGAAGATAACATTCAAGGTGCAATTTGGTGTTGCAACTGATGAGTTTTACTATTACTTTTTTAGGAAACTTACATTGAAATACAGACAGAGCACTTGCCTCAGCTGTTGCTCAGGATGATTTCTGCGTTGACGAGCCATCTTCATACTTTGCACTTGTCTGAGCTTACTGATTCTCTCAGGCTCTGCTCAAAGATCCTTAGTAAGGTTCAACCTCCATTGTTATCTGCTGGCACAGAAGGTATCCTGCAGCTTCCCAGTGGACACAGCAGCTCCATGAAAGAATGGGAAAATAAAAAGGTAACTGATTATTGTTTTGTAGCATCTTGGAAAAATTATTTTTGTGTGGAAAGGTGGGCTTTCTAAGTCTGTGCTGAATTTATCTAGATTTAATATCATGCATATATAAATCACTTCAGAATCAGGGCCTAAGAACAAATTAATCAAGATTTGAAGTTGTAAAGCACTTTAAGAGTCTGATCACACAGAAAACTGGACTCAAAGAATTCTCCATTTTGGTTATGTGTTTTCCTCTCATCTAATTTATGTGCATCAGATTAATACCCATCAGTTATTTTACTGTTACTGTTCTTAGAATAATTTAGACAGAAATAGAAGAAACAAACCAGCTAGCAGCTCTTTTCTCTTTTACTTTGTCATGTTTGTTCTTTGCAACCATGGCTCTGTAAGGTATGTTAATTGATATGTCTTGAAACCTATGTTCTCCAGCTGAAGAAACTGGAAGAACATCATAGAATAATTCAGGTTGGAAGTGACAGTTGCAGGTCACTGCTGAAAGCAGGGCTGATTTCAAAGTTAGATTCTACTTCAAAGCTAGGTCAGGTAACTCAAGACACTATCCAGCATAGTTTTGAGTATCTCCAAGGATGAATCATAGAATCATAGAATACCAGGTTAGAAGGGACCTCAAGGATCATCTAGTCCAACCTTTCTATGCAAGCATGACCTAGGCTAGATGGCCCAGCACCCTGTCCAGCTGAATTTTAAAAGTCTCCCATGTTGGGAAATCCACCTCTTCTTTTTTTTAATTTTTTTTTATATATTTATTTTTTTAATAAAGCCTGTTTTGATTGATGTTGCCCTTTGAACTTTCAGCAGCCTTTTTCTTTCAATTACACCAATTCTTATCTGGACATGGCTTCTGTTAATAGATAAAGTGAAATTAATTACTGTATTCCTGAGCTCTTTTATGTTGTATTTTATAAGACAGGGTCATCTTTAATGGATTTCAAAGATTTTTTGTACATGTTAACACAGGAGGCAGTGAAGGCTATCTCAAACAAATTTTCATTCTTATGCCATCTCTGGTAAATCCAGATGTAATAAATATGATAAATAATGATATCTCTGTTTTTATTTATTCATAGAAGTTATTCAGATTTTTAGATTCTGCTGAAATTTTGTATGTAAGACATCTAGTGATTAGGATGTCAGACAGCAAGACAACCTCTAGGCCTGCTAGGTCTCAGGCAGTATCTGTCATTGCCAGTAAGGTAGCTAGATGAGAAGCGTGTGGGAGTGCTCTTTACCGCATTTACTCCCACTTATTCATGCATTTCTATTTTAAGTTTTCCTATTCACCTCACATTCTCACCAGGAAGCAAAGACTGTTCTACCAGTTACCAACAAGACTACAGGGAGTTATAGCAGCCCAAAAAGCTGCTGTGGGTTCTTTTTGAGTAGAACTCATTCATCAGATTTGCGCATATTCTAAACTGATAGGGAATTAAGCTGGAATGAGTCAGGATGAACTGCTGTTGCTGAAACAACCTTTCTTTCTTGTTTCTAGGAGGTTACTTTTTTCTTTGTAGTTGAAAATGGTTAGTGTTTTTAAATGAAAGCTTATTTCTTCTTTTATAATTATAGCTCTGTATTTGGAAGAAATCCCCAACTTCCAAATCTCAGAATTGATATGTTAAAAGAAAGATGCTAGTTACAGTTGTACCAGATATGTATCTGTGAATTACGATTCCATCCACATTTATCAGACAACTTCTTAAGTCAGAGAGCGTAAATTTTACTGAGAAATTGAGCTAGCTTTGTTAGTATAAACATGGAAGGGTGAAGAATGTTTTTTAGATTATGAAAGATTTTATTCTTCATTTACAGCTCCACAGTTCATTTATTTAAAGTATTTTGTCAACTTACAGTTGTAATTTTAAATGACACTGATCCTGCCTTCCCAACGAGACAAGATTTTAGTAGCTGTGGTTCTTCTATTAGTAGTATATCTGGACAGTTCCTAGGTTAAAAGAATTTAATATCTAATACATTTGTTTACTTGTGCAGTGGAAACTTCAAAAGTGTGATCAGAGAAATATATACTTTTTCCTAATCTCTCACTGCCTCCCTATCTTCTTGGCTGACATCTTTTTGTCTCCTTTGCCTGCCAGCATTTTTTACTCTTTTGTGATTGCAGCAGTTTCTGATTAACAGATAATTATCTTGTCCTTTTATAGAACATGTTAAAATCTAAATCATTAAAAGAATTTTTCTTTTAATGATTTATACCATAAGCAACATAGTTTGATGCCCTGCTTCCTGCTGGAAGAGAGGGGTTTCCTTTAATGTGTGAATGTTTTGGTTTATGATGTTGTATAACTTAATAATACCTGTGCCTATCCATTTCCTCATATAATAATATTTGAAGTATTTTACTTGATAAACAAGACTTTTTCTTAGAATAGTTAGCTTGGTCTGGCAAGTTTACTAAAACACCAAAACATTGTTTTGCATAAAATGTGTTTATATGAATAGATTTTAAACTGTGGAATAAAATTGTTGCTTTTGGATGGAAAATCAAATAAGTATTTTCACCCTAGAACCTAAATAACATATTTTGAACAAGTGTTAACATTTATCTCAGGTGCCGTCAGTTTCACTTGAAAATCCTAATGATGTGTTTGAAGATGGTGAAAATCCTCCAAGCAGTAGATCATCAGAAAGTGGATTCACTGAGTTTGTACAGTACCAGGCAGATACAACTGATGACATTGATAGAGCACTAAATGAAGGTCACAGTGTGCCTGGCATTCCTATTATTGGTAGCACTTCCTCAGAGACTGAGACAGCATCAACTGTGGGGTCTGAGGAAACCATTGTACAGCCTTCTTCCATGATGACACAGGGGACAGCAACTCGAAGTGGGAAAACGATCCAAAAGACTGCAATGCAGTGCTGTTTGGAATATGTCCAACAGTTTTTAACCAGATTTATCAACCTGTATATCATTCAGAGTAATTCCTTGTCTCAGCCCTTAGGGGCAGAGCTTCCACTAGACCCCACTAAAGAGCAAGGACAGACCACAAAATGGGACAGAGAATCGCAGGGTGATGCTAAAGTGAAGAAAACAAACAAGAAAAGAACACCAAAAGAATACCTTCCTGCCTTTATTGCTGCTTGTCAGCTGTATCTTGAATGTTCAAGCTTTCCCGTTTACATTGCTGAAGGAAACCGTACTTCGGAATTACATCCTGGGAAGCCTGAAGTTGGTAAGCTGCACTCTTCTTTGTTCTTTGCTTTTAAAATAGTTTGCTTGTTGGCTTTTTTTTTTCTTGTTGTTGCTTAAAAAAAAAGTAAATAATATTTATGCTTTGTATGTATTGCTTTTTGCTCTTCCTGTCAGTAATATAAGTTTCCTTAGGTATCAATTGGTTTGCTTTTTTGAAACTAAACTATTTTCTTAGAGAGTTTTAAGACTATTTCTGCCATGGGATTTGATACTAATTAATATGGGGGTGGCAAGTATAAATTATGCAAACTGAAGCCTGAGAGTGTGATCTAGGTTTTCAGATGTTCCTCTGTATGGGTCTCTGATGTTTTCTTTGTCATATTTTATAATAACTACAGCTGACATGAAGTATGTTTTTGGCTTCATTTTAGCTTTTTTGGATTGATGTGCACATTGATCACTTTGTGCAATACACTGAAATTACAAGCTTCTGTCCAATAAAACTCATCCCAGATAAGAAATTAATATTACTTTGCTTCTATTAAAGGAACAGTTCTTGCAAACAGTTCTTCTAGCTACAGTTGCATTAGAAAGCAAAAAAAAAAAAAAGGTGGGGTTTGTGAAGTATGATACAGAATACAGAAATGTGATTCAGATCTTGACAGTTTTGGATTACTGTAAAATGGGACATTTTAGATGGACAATCCTTGCCATCAGTTCGTGAAGTCTTCAATTTACAATTCTAATTTTGGTTACCCTTCTCGTCTGTGGCTCCTGCTTCCCATAACAGATAATGCCAGAGGAACACAGCATGGAGAATGTAGTTGCCATAATTTGCGCACCAGTCTTTTCTTCAACCACTGATAAGTTTTTTGTACTGCAAAAGAGGCTGGTTTTATTGAAGGGTCCGTAAATTCGATACATGGTTTTGATGGTTTGCGTTAGTGATGTGACCCAACTGCCTTTAATCAATAGCAAGAGTCATCAATCTGTTTATCTAAAAGAGCCAAATTAATCTGATATTAATAGAGTGTAATAGTGCTTAAATTTTGCTGTATGCTTAATTTATCAGATAAATGTGTGCTATTTTTAATTGAAGAAATTAGAAAGAGAACTGAGCTTCAAGCTCAGAAGAATGTTTTTATCTGTAGTCTGTAGAACATTATGTAGAATTGTTAGGTATATTTAGGCTCCAATTTACATTGCAAAATTAGCTGTTGTGGATATAAATTAGAGATTGCATCGTCCTCTTAATTTTAAATAGAAACTTTATTTTTGCCTATTAAATAACACTTATGTCAGATATAAGAAGCATTTGCCTTTTTTGGGAACACAATCAATAGAGTCCACTTGAAGTTTTAAGAAAGAGTACTTTGCTACCCCTAAAATAAAAGGGTACATTATTCACTTGGAGAGTTGACTGTGAACTTCAGAGAAAGATACTTTCATTATCAAAAGGAGTGTGACCAGCAGTTCGAAGGAGGTGATCCTGCCCCTCTACTCTGCTCTTGTGAGACCTCACTTGGAGTACTGTGTGCAGTTCTGGTGTCCTCAGCATAAGAAAGACATGGAACTGTTGGAACAAGTCCAGAGGAGGGCCATGAGGATGATCAGGAGACTGGAGCGCTTCCCATATGAAGATAGGATGAGAAAGTAGGGGCTGTTCAGCCTGGAGAAGAGAAGGCTGCGTGGAGACCTCCTAGCAGCCTTCCAGTATCTGAAGGGGGCCTATAGGGATGCTGGGGATGGACTCTTCATGAGGAACTGTAGTGAGAGGACAAGGGGTAACAAGTTCAAACTTGGGGGAATTTTAGACTGGATATGAGGAAGAAATTCTTTACTGTAAGGGTGGTGAGGCACTGGAATGGGTTGCTCAGGGAAGTTGTGAATGCTCCATCGCTGGCGGTGTTCAAGGCTGGATTAGACATAGCCTTGGGTGGCATGGTTTAGTGGGAGGTGTCCCTGCCCCTGGCAGGGGGGCTGGAACTTGATGATCTTAAGGTCCTTTCCAACTCTTAACTATTCTATGATTCTATGATTATCAGGCCAGTATGTAGTATTATGTGAGGGGATGGTAAAAAGGGGAAAACAACTGCCTACAGTAAAAGCAGGGTATGGTCTAAGTATGATCAGAGTAGGATCTAAGGAGCAAGTTTCTGCCACCCAAAACGTCAGTTTTCACAGATACTTTTAAAGTATTGCCAGGAAATTTTACATCTATTTTTTTGGCAGTTTAAAGCTTAGTTTATAAATAATATATGTAAATAATTCACTGTGCATGTATACTATAATTTCTATGTAATTGTCATGGGTTTAGCAGCAGCAGTCATTTTTCTCCTTCGTAGTAGCTGGCGCAGTGCTGTGCCTCCTCCTGGCTTCCCCCTCCCTCCCTGGTGGAGCATGAGACTCAGAAAGTCCTTGGTCAGACCAAAACATTCTAAGCCATAACTATAAACATCGGTGTTATCAGCGCTGTTCCCAGACCAAAAATTGAAAACACAGCACTGCACCAGCTACTGTGAAGGAGAAAAATGACTGCTGCTGCTGAACCCATGACAGTAATTTAACATAATAAATAATATTTTAGATAATATATATAAAATACTGCAGAATTATTCAGACTAAAAATTACGATATTCAGACTTAATTGCTGGTCAAGAATTTCCTGAAGGAGGAAGGGGAATAAAACAATGTCCAAATTGATAAAAGTCCAGTTTTGCTTAAAACATGAAATTGTGTGGATGCATTTCCATGAAATTTCTTTTTCTCTTCCTTGTTCAAATTTTCCTATTTATTTTTGGTTAGTGAATGTTTGAAGTATTGCATTCTTAATTAGGTTATCTTAAAGATAGATAGACATGAAGAATTATCTTTGTCTTGCATGCATTTTCCTAAACCCATAGAATGCACAAGTTGAAATACAAAAGGTAAAGGACAGTTGTGCATATCATTAAGGGATGTAAGGTTAAAAATAATCCAATTATGTTTTTTAAGTGAATGTATCATCTGTGATTTTTATTTCAGACTGTGAACAAGTACAACCTCCACTGTGGCTACAGACTTTAATGAATGCTTGCAAGCAAGCAAGTGATTTCAGTGTTCAGGGTGTTACTATTTCCCTTGTGATGGACTTGGTTGGATTAACTCAGTCTGTTGCTCCTGTCACTGGAGAAAATCTGAATAGTGTGGAAACTGCTCAGCCTCTTAGCCCTAACCAGGGAAGAGTGGCTGTGGTTATCAGACCTCCTCTTACTCAAGGCAATCTGAAATATATGGCTGAAAAGACAGATTTCTTCAAGGTACAATGCAGTATCTCATTGCTGTTTTCTTTAGACTTCTCTTCCTGGTAAAGACTGACAGTCTTGGCCACTTTACCATTTGTGGTATGGTAAACCAAATTTTCTTGCTGAGTATTTTAATAACAGTTGTAACCTGTGTTAGACTCTAAATAGATTACATAGTAAGTTTTCCCACTGTGATTATCTTCCTGACTGCTTGGGTGAAAAACCTTGTTTGAATTAATATTTTTAAAATATAAATGGTAAAATACAAACTCTGCATTTGTATAATTTATGGAAGGAAATTTACAAAGGATAATCAAGCAGCAGGGCATATTACGTAGTTTATTATATTTTGATGAAAATTTATTTCTGGAGATACCTGAGAATTCTGACTGAATTTTTTATATAGTAAATTACTGCAATGTTTCAAACTGTTCCTTATGTTCATACAACATACAAACAAAAAATAATAGTTTTATAGTTTGTTGATCATATGATATCCCATCAGTGCATATTGTTCAACATATTCTAAAGCTAAAAAAGACATGATACTCATTCACTTGTGTCTCTTGCCACTTTTCTCATGTACACAGCATATAGCTTTAACTCTTTGGGACCAGTTGGGTGATGGAACTCCTCAGCATCATCAGAAGAGTGTGGAGCTCTTCTACCAGCTGCATAACCTTGTTCCATCTTCTAGCATTTGTGAAGATGTTATTAGTCAGCAGCTGACTCACAGAGACAAGGCAAGTTGTTCCTATGTTTACTAAAAGATACTAAAAGATGAGTTAGGGATGTAACTATAGAAATGTGTTTAGAAGAAGGACTTGGTGCCTCAGGGGAGGGTATAAGTAACTTCAATATTGAAATAATGTTGACTTACATTGATTGATTCAAACATTAAATATACTGGTTATTTTTTACTTGCATGCAGAACATCAGATTTGTCCACCCTTTGACATTGCCACCTTCTTTCCTATATTCCCATTCAGAAGAAACCTTAACCTTATGTCTGTAGTAGTTGAGCCCTGTTTTCATGACATCTTGGTGTTTCACAAATCTGTGAAGTGTTTGCAGTCATAGTAATTTAATACAGATTTTCTAGATTCCATTCCAGTTTTCTTAACCACTTTTCTTTCCCTGTACAGCTTCATCAAATTTAAACACACTTTTTTTGCTGTATCTTAACCAACTGCAGTTTAGTCCTCTGATGTGCTCCCTCCTATTTAATCTAATTCTTGCATCCTGTCTAATAATTTCTGCTATTTCAGCATCTCGACTTTCTGCTTCCTTTATTCCACAGAACTGGGAGAAGGAGCAACAGCCAAGTTATTGTCATCACCAAGTCTCTGTTGCTTTTCTTGATAATGGGGTTAAATTCCTTCTTTAAAACAGTCATTTGTGGCTCCCTTTATCTTCCTATCATTTTACTTTCTCTTTTCTCTCTCTTTCAGCTGTGATGTTCTTACTGCCTTTCTTTTTTGTGTCACCACCTTCTTTTTACAGTTTGAGATCTGTTTTCAATTCCTTTCCCTTTCTGTGAGATGCATCCTTATTAGTCTGCCACCTTTGATATTGATAATTTGCTGTTTCAGCCTTACTTTGCTTTCTCTTTTAAACCAGCAGTGAATCGAGTTGGCTGGTGGGACTTTTTTGGGGTTTTTTTCTTTTTTTTTTTTTTTTTTTCTTTTTTTGTCTTTCTGACTGTGTTTATATATTACCTGATTCTGGCTCTTTTCTAAGAGTTAATGTAAATAGAAGATGAAAAAGCAACTTGTGCTATATAGTTTTGAGCTCCATGTTCTGATGCTTGCCTTGGTTAATTATTTACAGATAAAGTGTTTCTGTGAGATTCTTTCCCTGTGTTGGGAAGTGGGGGAATTCCAATGACTAGATATTTTTCTATGAAGAGGCTTCTGTACGGTTTTTCTCCAATCTCATGTGGCCCCTCTCTTCCCTAGTTACTTGTCCTTAGAAGACTTGAATTCTGTTTCTGTCATATTTGCCAGTTCTGGAGGGTAGCTAGTGAACTGCTGTACCAGTAACCACCATTTATCTGTTCATCTGTGTCTTTGTGGGAAATGTGCTTGGCTGCTGTGCTCTGATTGACATGGATCTGGGTTTGTGAGTTGTCTGTGCATTTCTCTGCAGCATGGACACTGAGGCTACTCTTTTCTTGAAGGTCTCTCCTTTCCATCTCTCAGTTGTGTCAAAAGCCACGGGCTATAATTTGGCCGAACTTCTCCAGTGTCCAGACCTGCTTGTTTGCCTCTCCACGCAGTTTGGCTTCTTGTTATTATTTTATCACTTGTTCTGTCTCCTGTTCTGCTACCACAGGTTATAATGTTTGCACATGACCCACCTTTGTGGATTTCTGTCATTCCTTATGGCTACTCAGAGGTCTCTTATCTCACTGCTGGCTGTTTTTCAGAAGAGATCATGGTTATTCTATTGCTTGCTTAGGTTTTGCTAACAGTTTAGATAATGCAATAAAATAATATTTTCAAAATCTTTTGAAGCTGGCAGGTACTCAGACTGTTGACAAATGGTATTTTTCTTAGGTCTGTGATGAGCCTCTGTAGTTTTATGCTAGACAAAGGGGGCTTTTCAGCATTTAGCAGCAGACTTATGTAGGAGATGTTATCGCTTATCAAAAGTTATACTATGCTTCCTGATATATAAAGCACATGCTTAGCTTTTACTATTGTTTGTAGGAGTTCTACTTTTCATGACAGGTACTTGGTTTTGGGTTTGGGGTTTTTTTTTCCTTTTCCTGTCTCCCCTAGAAATTTGTTTCAGGTGGAGGCTGCCAATTTGACATTTGAGTTGAGGCCTTTGTAATGCTTTAAATTTTAGGTATACGAACTGTTTTTACAGCCTCAACAGAATGAACGATAGGGAATTATTTGTTTATATGCTTTACCAGCTCATGGTTGTGACTTCATAGAATCATAGAATAGTTATAGTTGGAAAGGGCCTTAAGATCATCTAGTTCCAACCCCCCTGCCAGGGGCAGGGACACCTCCCACTAAACCATGCCACCCAAGGCTATGTCCAATCCAGCCTTGAACGCCGCCTGCGATGGAGCATTCACAACTTCCCTGGGCAACCCATTCCAGTGCCTCACCACCCTTACAGTAAAGAATTTCTTCCTCATATCCAATCTAAACTTCCCCTGTTGAAGTTTGAACCCGTTACCCCTTGTCCTCTCACTACAGTCCCTCAGAAGCAGCTACCTTTTTGCGTATCTACCAGAGAGTAACCAGGTCAACAAAAGTGAATGGGAGCCAGTCTGTCAGTCGCTGCCCTTCACAGCTTGGCATATTGATAAAACTGCTGATGACTTATAGTTTTACTTATTAGGCTTGTCTGTAAACTGCTGTGACTGTGGATATGGCACTTGCTCATATCTGCCAGCCTTACTGTGAAAACAATAATTTCTTACATCTTCCCAGCATGGATTGCAAGGGCCCACTGTTATGTGTTGGAGAATTGGTGTTTTCACTCTTTAGTCAGCAGGTGTTAGTGAGTTGTTTTGTGTAACTGTATATTTTTTGTAGCAGTGGTGTGGCATTTAGGTGTTTTTCCCTGTGAGAAGCATATTTTTAGTAAATACATGTGGTGTTTGCTTTACTTTCCAGAATATTGCTGTTTCCTTTTTTTTTTCCTTTAGTTTATGCCTGCTGTCATCTGTGTTCTGTCCTTTCTGTAGATTTCCTTTTTTCTAGCTTTTACTTAAAGCAGATATTGCTTGTATTAGCTGTCCAAAGCTACTTAAGCTGTGTTGTAAATTAAGTCTGGAAGTATGCCAGATTGTCACAGTGGCATTAACAGGTTATAGTTTGATCTCGTTTTGATTAGAGGTAAATATGCCTACTGTTCATTCCCTATAAGTACAAATTTAAGATCAAACAAGTGAAAATCTTCCTCCTCTCATCTCTGCTTATCATCTAGTTTAGTTTAGGTCCTGATTATATTTGAAACTAATTTTGATGTTTTATTCAGTATAACCATCCTGATTGTCTGTTCACCCCTAAAACTGCTTAGTAGCTTCCTTGTCTTTTGGGTAAAGTTGTTTTTAATACGTGTACCTGTGTATTCGTATCATAGCATGGCATTTGCTGTTGTTTACAGCCTTGCTGGAATAACTCACTGTCTTGATCAGTCACAGTAAAGAGAGAAAGGTATAAAAATTGTTACTTTAATACTACTTTCACATTAAATATTCTGCATATTTTTACTAGTCATTAGGAGTCCTTTGGGCAGTAAGCATATCCTATTTGTCCAAATAAAACTCTCAAGTTCCAGAGCTAAATTTGGCATGTTAGTGATGAACTCTATCTAGATCATAGCTACCTAGAAAATTCTTGTCTCTTTCTACCTAACTTACTTTCCTTCCCTTATTTCTGTGCATGCTGTATTTAATCACACCATTCCAGACACTATCTGTAAAGACTTCTTTTTCTGCTTCTTCTCTCTGCCTCTGTATGCTTGAGTTTTCATATTGAAGAGCTTGCATGTATTTTCCTGCTCTCTTCATTATCTCTTCCAGTGTCTTGATACAGATAGATAAACTCACTGAAAACAGCTGTGCAACCTGTGACAGTAAAATAAATATTGTTCAAACTATATTAAGTATTTAAAGCTTTCAAGCTAAACTTTGAAAATAAGGCTGCCAAGATCAAGATGGGGGAGAATCCTTTCATGCTACTAAATTGTTTGCAGAGACCTATTGTTGCTCACTACTGTTTTTAATGTAGAAAATAGGATTTGAATGCATCGTCAACAAGGTTAATTTTAAGAATTTCATTTTATCTTTTAAGCTGCTGTATACATTTCTTTTATCCAGTTCTTCCCAGAGGCTTTTATATTCTGATAGATCTATCTTATAATTTTGTCCACAGAAAATAAGAATGGAAGCTCATGCAAAGTTTGCAGTGCTGTGGCATCTCACCCGTGACCTTCATATTAACAAGTCATCTTCCTTTGGCCGTACTTTTGACAGGTTGGTGATCATAAGCATGATTCAGTTAAAATAGTTTTTCTTCAAGATCTTGAACTGCATTACACTAGAAGCACAGAGTGTTTATAAATCAGAGAACTACAGTGGGAACTCTGAAAGCAAACAAGAAGGACAAGAAATTAATTCATGTTAGACAAAATTGTTTTCACAATGATGATTATGTAAACTGTAAATTCTTCTGGTAGCTGTAAAGGGTAGGACAGGAATGGTCACATGATTAATTAACCATCACTGTGGTTAAAATATTAGTATATATTGAACATGTTATGTGAGTTCTTGCTGTGATTTGGTGAAAACAAAAGCAGGAAAGAGAAGTCAACCTAGAAGTGAATTGTATGAAAATGGATGTAACAGTAAAGCTAAGAACACTTAAGAGCAAAATTACAAGTAAGCACTACAACAAGGAAGTTTTCCTGTTTAACTTGTGTTTTGTGTAACATATCATTCATGGCAAGGAGGAGAGGATTTCTGGTTTATGTTCTGGTATTGGACATTGTGTGCAGTTCTGGTGTCCTCAACATAAAAAGGACATGGAACTGTTGGAACAAGTCCAAAGGAGGGCCATGAGGATGATTAGGGGACTGGAGCACCTCCTGTATGAAGATAGGATGAGCAAGTTGGGGCTGCTCAGCCTGGAGAAGAGAAGGCTGCGTGGAGACCTCCTAGCAGCCTTCCAGTATCTGAAGGGGGCCTATAGGGATGCTGGGGAGGGGCTCTTCATGAAGGACTGTAGTGAGAGGACAAGGGGTAATGGGTTCAAACTTAAACAGGGGAAGTTTAGATTGGATATGAGGAAGAAACCCTTTACTGTAAGGGTGGTGAGGCACTGGAATGGGTTTCCCAGGGAAGTTGTGAATGCTCCATCGCTGGCGGTGTTCAAGGCTGGATTAGACATAGCCTTGGGTGGCATGGTTTAGTGGGAGGTGTCCCTGCCCCTGGCAGGGGGTTTGGAACTAGATGATCTTAAGGCCCTTTCCAACCCTAACTATTCTATGATTCTATGATTCTACCTTCTTGGAAAAAAACAGCATGATCCAGATGCTGAACTTGTCTTCCTCAGCTAACACATGTGGGAAAGTGCTTATTAAAATTTCCTAAGGTATACTTAGCTGTAGGAAGCAGAGTTAAATATTGTAATTTCTTTGGCTTCATAGTGTCACTCATTGCAGACATGGTGATAAATTCTGTACGTATAGCAAAGAGCGAATGAATGTGTACTACTGGAGGCTGTAAAACAGTCAGGTAAATTCAGAGTCCAGTATATATATTGGTTTCTCTGCAAGTCTCAGAAGGATTTTATAGGCTAAAACCGTTGAAAAAAGAAAGTAATGACAGTAGGAAGTGCTGAATTGTCAAGTATATTTCTCTTCTTCATTCTTGAAGAAACATCTTTGTATAAGTTATCTTCTCTTTCCCATGCATCTGTGTGAATTGGCTTTTAAAGTTTTATGTTCAAAAGTAGCAGTTAGTTGGCAACTACAGCTTGTTTTGCTAGTAGCTGTACAAATACTTGAACTGACTATACAACTGCTGCTATTAGAGCAGCTGCCTTAACTGACTTTATTCCTAGCTCTTTCTGGCCTTTTCTTCATTAGGCTAGAATAAAGTATAGAATTTCAGGTTGAAAAGCTTGAATTCCAAAGAAAATACTGTATAATACGGAGAAGACACTTGAGTAGGTACCGATATGTTGAAATTTATCATATATCAGATAAAAAATGGGCTTATTCTGTGAGCAGTATAGAGTTTGTGCTAGGTTCATTCTTCTTTCTGTTCTAGATCTTTGTTTATCATGCTGGACAGCCTTAATAGCTTGGATGGTTCTACATGGTCAGTGGGACAAGCCTGGTTAAATCAAGTGCTTCAAAGACATGATATTGCAAGGGTTCTTGAACCTTTGCTTCTACTGCTTCTCCATCCAAAAACTCAGCGAGTTTCTGTTCAGCGAGTACAGGCTGAATGTTACTGGGCTAAATCTCCCTATCACCCTGAAGAAGAAAATGAGAAACATTTTATGCAGAAGTTTAGCTGTGCTGATGGTATGTGCATGAGAAGACTGTAGGAAGTTCCTTATTTAATTTCTTTATTTGCATGCAGCATTAAAAATATAGGAATTTTTGAGGGTAACTGGCAAAATAAAGTGCTGGAATACTGCTATAATATGTGCATTTGTGCATGTTTTTCTAATTCAAGTTTGGATATCCCAAACATCATTGAAAGTTTTATTATTTTCAAATTAAGATAATATTCAAGTATTTTAATGCACAGCATTATCTTGGGTCTTGCTAAATTTCAGTAGATCTTAAGAATATGGCTTGAAACTTAATAATGAAATTAACTGCTTTTATGAATTAAGACCTCTCACGTGGGGCAGACTGAAAACATACTGATAAGTTTGAAGGTGTTTGTTTGTATTGTGTAATCTTAGTAGCATACTAACAATTCTTTTTTATGAAAACACAATCAGATAAGATGGCATAAGGTTTCATGGGAGAACTATGTCATTTTGCTAAGGTCTACTGCTAAAGTAATCTTGCTTTGGTTATGTGAATGTGTGTTGTTGCCATAACATTATTCTTTTTCTGCTGTGAAGTGGAAAGACATATTTACAATGCCTTTATAATTTGAAGTCTTATTAATAGTTTAAATTCAAATTTTTAATTCTAAATTCTGAAAACCAAAGTATTACATGTATAATTTTTTTTTGTTTATATTTAAGCATTTTCCCATGTGCCTGTAAGCCAAGAACAACTTATTATACCCAAAGAAAGCAATGAAAAGCAACTTGCTATGGATGAAATGGAGAACTTCAGCTTGACTGTCAACCCTCTGAGTGACAGGCTTTCCTTGTTAAGTACCAGCAGTGAGACCATACCAATGGTTGTGTCTGACTTTGACCTTCCTGACCATCAAGTTGAAATACTGCAGAGTTCTGACTCGGGCTGTTCCCAGTCATCTACTGGAGACAACATCAGTTATGAAGTGGAAACAGAAAGCCTGAGTGCTCAAGATAGCTCTCAGACTCTGAGAGAAGACTCACCTGATGAAATTGTGCAACAAGTGGTTACAGATCTTATATGCAAAGTTGTAAGCGATCTCGGAGAAGAGGCTGAACCAGTTAAACATAGCCTGCATTCTGAGGATACTTCATGTAAATTCAGTCCTTTGGATAACTCTGTGGAGGTGACAAAAAATGAAGATCAAAATATTCAAAGTAGCCAGAGTAGTTTGCTTAGTAATGACAGCTCCCAAGTGCTGTCGGCCTCAACTGAGACTGGACTTGAGAGCTTAGGAGATGAAATTTCTAGAAATAACTCTTCACCCTGTGTTGCAGAAAGCCAGCAGTCCCTCCCTGATCTCACTCTTTCTTCCACTGAATCAAAGTCCAGAAAGCAAAGCCACAGTAGTATCCAGTTCAGCTTTAAAGGAAAGCTACCAGAAAAAACTTCAGAAAAAGAAACAATTGTAAAAGAGGCTGGTAAGCAACCAGGTGCAAAACCTAAGGTGAAAATAGCCAAAAAGAAAGATGAAGAGAAGAAGAAAGCACAATCAGAAAAGCTTAAACAAACAAACATCTTCTTTAGTGATGGTCTTGATTTAGAAAACTGGTACAGTTGTGGAGAAGGAGAAATTTCAGAAATAGAAAGTGATGTGGGGTCTCCAGGAGTGCGTAAATCTCCCAGCTTTAATATCCATCCATTGTATCAACACGTGCTGCTTTATCTCCAGCTGTATGACTCTTCAAGGACATTGTATGCTTTTTCTGCAATTAAAGCAATTCTGAAAACAAATCCTTCGGCTTTTGTAAGTGCTATCTCCACTACCAGTGTCAATAATGCATACACTCCTCAGCTTTCACTGCTGCAGAATCTTCTCGCCAGGCATCGGATATCTGTTATGGGCAAGGATTTCTATAGTCACATCCCCATTGATTCTAACCATAACTTTCGGAGTTCTATGTACATAGAAATTCTCATCTCCTTGTGTTTATACTATATGCGGAGCCACTATCCAACTCACGTTAAAGTAACCTCACAAGATCTAATAGGAAACCGTAATATGCAAATGATGAGTATAGAAATTCTGACACTTCTCTTTGCTGAGTTGGCAAAAGTGATAGAAAGCTCTGCAAAGGGCTTTCCAAGTTTTATTTCGGACATGTTGTCCAAGTGCAAGGTTCAGAAGGTGATCCTGCATTGTCTGCTATCTTCTATCTTCAGTGCACAGAAATGGCACAGCGAAAAGATGGCTGGAAAAAACATAGTGGCTGTAGAAGAAGGTTACTCTGAAGACAGCCTTATAAATTTTTCTGAAGATGAATTTGACAATGGTAGTACTCTGCAGTCCCAGCTTTTAAAAGTACTTCAGAGGCTGATTGTGCTGGAACACAGAGTAATGACTGTGCCTGAGGAAAATGAAACGGGCTTTGACTTTGTCGTAACAGACTTGGAGCACATTGGTCCCCAGCAGCCGATGACTTCTCTTCAGTATTTACATTCCCAGCCAATAACCTGCCAAGGCATGTTTCTCTGCGCAGTGATACGAGCTTTACATCAGCACTGTACCTGTAAAATGCATCCCCAGTGGATTGGCCTTATCACTTCTACGTTGCCTTACATGGGAAAAGTTCTTCAAAGGGTGGTTGTTTCAGTGACTCTTCAGCTCTGCAGAAACTTGGATAATTTAATTCAGCAGTATAAATATGAAACAGGATTATCTGATAGTAGGTATGTGTATGGTATGTAGAGGTGTATAATCTTTTTAAGCAGATTTGATTATGTTGAATTACTTTACAACTAGATTAACCTGTTCTAAAAAAAAAAACTAATCTCATTTTAGGCCTCTTTGGATGGCATCAGTTACTCCCCCAGACATGATTCTTACTTTATTAGAAGGGATCACAACAATAATTCATTACTGCCTCTTGGATCCATCAACTCAGTATCATCAGGTAAAATTATCTGGGTGTCTGTGCAGTACATGTCAAATTAAAGACTGTGGTTATGTTAGCAGATATGAAGATCTGGGTGAGGGAAATAGCTAATAAAGAGCTTGTCTTAGCTGTAAGTATGTTTTTTATTGATCATACATACATCTCAGGCAAACTATTTTCTACTAAACATACTTGGAGTTTTTTTTTTACTTGGTTGGTTTGTTATTTGGGTTTTTTTTTGGTTACCTGAAATAACTAACGTCTGTCTAGCGAGCTGTCTTCATTTTGTGAAACTCCCCAGACTGATGCATAACCTGTTACTTTCTGGTGGGACTGTGTTCATCTTGCAATATGTCAAAACATTCCCTTTCTGTTCCTTCTGTATATTCATAATTTGTCTTTAGTCAAGCAATATTTTTAGATATGATATTCTTAGCATAGATTCTGTTAAGAATTTGGCCCTTATTCTGCAAGAAAATTTTTATCCTGCTCTCTCTGCAATCTTGTATCTGCTTTTTTGTTGTTGTTGTTATACCTCTTAGCCTTCCATTCATTTAAAAGTAACTGAAAAGTATTTATTATCTGCGCAAAGAAATAATTTTGCCTAGAGTATTAGTCACACTTAAAATTTTGAAATTGTTTTGCAAAGGTATAGATAGGCAGATGATACAAAATTGATTGCTGCAAACATGAGGCCTCAGATGTTCAGAATACATTTGATATTGTACAATTGATTCAAAAGATTCTTTAGCTATTATTTTTAATAGACTCAGACCTGTACATACTGTAAGAATTATGGAAAAAATGTTTCAAAAAATTGTGAGGGTTGAAAGCTTCCATGATCATTAAGTCTAAATTTACACTATTTTATTTATGCTATTTATAGAGATATTTAATGCTTTTACTCCTCTCTCCCTTTTGAATCCAATAGCTTTTGGTAAATGTAGATCAGAAGCACTTGATTGAAGCACGAAATGGGATCCTATCTATCTTGCATATGATCATGTCTTCTGTGACTTTGCTCTGGAGCATCCTTCAGCTTGCAGATTCTTCGGAGAAAACTGCTGCTGCTGCATCCATTACCACTATTAATCTTGGGTCAACAAAGGTCAGAATATCAGGGATAATATCATTTAAGTTGTTCATTAATACCTCTGTCAAACTAAATCCAATTCCATTGCCTTAAATGTAAATTGAATTTTAATATCTTTGTCCTTATCTACTCATCCAATCAAAACCAAGGTGTTTGCAAATGGGTATAGAATCTGCTTTTCAACTTGAGTGTATCAATTCAAGGCAACGTCTCACTTCTTTCTTTCTATAAAGAAAATGAAATCCATCTTGGGGAAAAAAAAAAAGGCCACTCATTAAGCATTCAACATGTCCTATAATATAGAATCATAGAATAGTTGCGGTTGGAAAGGACCTTAAGATCATCTAGTTCCAACCCCCCTATGAAAAAGTCCAGTTTGAATTCAGCTTGTTTGATGTAGTATCAGCATAGGTTACTTTACTTTTTCATCTTGTTGCTTTCAGGTAATGCTTTCTTTAGTTGCCTTGGATTTGAGGGATGTGGTTAAGACACACGAAACTGTGGAATTCTACAGCATTGCGTGTCTAAAAGTGTAGTGAAGCTTAAAAAGCTTATTTATAACTAGGTTGCTTTGCCAGCCGTGCTTGGCAAGTGCATAAAGTGTATAGGCAAGCTCTGGGATCGTTTCCTGTAAGTTTAGACAATTCCTACTGAAATATCTCTGATCAAGGTAAAAATGGCTTTCAGAAAACAGATAAAGTGCATTTTTGTCAGAAGTCTTCCTATCATAGAAAACAGGTCAAGACAATGCTCAGGAAATGCATTTTCTGACCTACGTGTACCTAAATAACTTCTGACATGCCTTAAAAACCCATTATGAAGATTTCCAACAGTGAATATTACAGTTTACCGTGTTATTGTGTTCTTTTAGGATTTCTCCACCGCCCCTACTTCTTAATCTTTATCTTGCTTGCCACAAAGCAAGTCCATTACTGTTTGTGGCAGACATGAGAATCATCTTCCTTTCTTCTTCCTAATTACCTTATACACATTTGATAACTGTTATATTTCAACTTAATGATTTTCTCCTGACTGTATACAAACCGATTTCTGTCCCTTGTTGTAGGTCATAGTCCATAGCACTTATCTTTCTTTTTGTAGTTTGAGATCTGGCAGTTTGTGGTACATTTCCCAAAGTAAGGTGTCCAAATTGGACATGGTATATGGTGTCTTCCCTCAGGGGAAATATTTAATGCCTTTCATGAGGTGTTGCTGTTTATGACTGTTCTTTTCCCCTTCCTTGCAAAGTTATCATGGTGAGTTTTTAATTCACTATAATCCCAAGACTTTTTTTCTGTAGCACCACTATCTAAATAGTTTCTCATCCTGAATTACTAATGTGTATCTCTACCTTTGCATGCAAAGACCAAGACTTTATTGCAGTACCTTTCTTCAGGATGCTTTTTGAGTTTGTCAGATTATTTTTAGTTCTGTACTTTTCTATCAGTTGCTTCCTACTTCATTATCATTTGCAGATTTAACAAGTGTATTTTATCTTCCCTTGTCTTAGTCATGAATAACATGATTGAAGAGTATCAGATGTAAAATACGGCTTTATGAACCCTCTGAGTGAATCCTTCCATTTTTATAAAAAGTGATAATTGCCGTCTAAGTATGGCTTTATGGCTAGCTGGTTTGAACATAATGCTCAGATGCTTATCAAAAGGTGTATGTGTTTTGCTTCCATATTTCAGAATTTGAGGCAGCAGATTCTTGAACTTTTGGGTCCAATTTCAATGAATCATGGTGTTCACTTCATGGCTGCTATTGCATTTGTATGGAATGAAAGGAGGCAAAATAAAAATACTTCCAGGACAAAGGTATGTTTATACTACTATGGTCACTTCAAATAGTGGTAATACCTTCAAGTTGTGCAGCAGCAGGAAGGAGAAAACTGAGACATTCCAGTGAAAAAATACATAGTATGAAATATGGAGAGTAGTTATATTTCTAATTAGCAGCTGTACTGTAGGGAGCCACTAGTTAATTTTAGAATGGGATATTATTCCTGAATTCTTCAGAAAAAGAGTAAGTAATTCCAAGTTTCTAGATGATTTATGAGTAACATTTCAATCCCATGAGGCCAGCTGCTTTAATTTTGGTCTGTGATGATAATCTGTGGCATACATTTGATTCTTTTAGGTTATTCCTACAGCAGGTGAAGAGCAACTTCTACTGGTCGAGCTAGTTCGCTCTATCAGTGTTATGAGAACAGAGACTGTTATACAAACAGTAAAAGAAGTTTTGAAGCAGCCTCCAGCCATAGCAAAGGACAAGGTACGAAAACTATAGAGTTGCTATGGATTTATTCAATGTCCTCTTTCTGAAGCTTAGAACACTGGTGATGTGGAAACTTCATTCATAAAGCTGAGCAGTACAATGTGGAAAATTTTCACAATATCTCATCATAGAATCATAGAATAGTTAGGGTTGGAAAGGACCTTAAGATCATCTAATTCCAAACCCCCTGCCAGGGGCAGGGACACCTCCCACTAAACCATGCCACCCAAGGCTCTGTCCAACACAGCCTTGAACACCGCCAGTGATGGAGCATTCACAACATCCCTGGGCAACCCATTCCAGTGCCTCACCACCCTTACAGTAAAGAATTTCTTCCTCATATCCAGTCTAAACTTCCCCTGTTTAAGTTTGAACCCGTTACCCCTTGTCCTCTCACTACAGTTCCTCATGAAGAGTCCATCCCCAGCATCCCTATAGGCCCCCTTCAGATACTGGAAGGCTGCTAGGAGGTCTCCAGGCAGCCTTCTCTTCTCCAGGCTCAACAGCCCCAACTTTCTCATCCAATCTTCATACGGGAGGTGCTCCAGTCCCCTGATCATCCTCGTGGCCCTCCTCTGGACTTGTTCCAACAGTTCCATGTCCTTTTTATGTTGAGGACACCAGAACTGCACACAATATTCCAAGTGAGGTCTCACAAGAGCAGAGTAGAGGGGCAGGATCACCTCCCTCGACCTGCTGGTCACGCTGCTTTTGATGCAGCCGAGGATACGGTTGGCTTTCTGGGCTGCAAGCGCACACTGCTGCCTCATGTTCATTTTTTCATCAACCAACACCCCCAAGTCCTTCTCCTCAGGGCTGCTCTGAATCTCTTCTCTGCCCAACCTGTAGCTGTGCCTGGGATTGCTCCCACCCAGGTGTAGGACCTTGCACTTGTCATGGTTAAACTTCATCAGGTTGGCATCAGCCCACCTCACAAGCGTGTCAAGGTCCCTCTGGATGGCATTCCGTCTCTCCAACTTATCAACCGAACCACACAGCTTGGTGTCATCGGCAAACTTGCTGAGGATGCACTCAATCCCACTGTCCATGTCACCGACAAAGATGTTGAACAAGACCAGTCCCAACACCGACCCCTGAGGGACACCACTCGTTACTGGTCTCTAGCTGGACACTGAGCCATTGAGCACAACTCTTTGCATGCGGCCATCCAGCCAGTTCTTAATCCACCGAGTGGTCCACCTATCAAATGGATGTCTCTCCAACTTAGAGACAAGGATGTCATGTGAGACAATGTTAATAGACGGATGAACTTCTGAAGTCATACCTCCTTAAGTCGTTACCATTTACTGAACAATTCCAGAATCCTGTTTACTGCTTACATTAGCAAACAGGTGCTTACCGTAGCAGCAGGTTGTTTTATTTTTTTTTTTTTTCAAATAGGAAAAGTGGGGAAAAGAGGGAATAAAAAAGATATTTTTATAGAGATGCCTGAATGACACTTGTAATAGCCTGTTAATGAGTCAAGCTATATCTTCAGACACTGCAATAACATTACAGCATTGTCAGTTTTGCCCTGGGAAGTGAGGAGAAAAAAGTCACTTTCTTCTTCCTAGTGACACAGGTTTCGTATCTTTTTCTAGAAACATCTTTCATTGGAAGTCTGCATGTTGCAGTTTTTCTATGCCTATACTCAAAGGTAAGACAAGAAGTTAAATTATATTTCTGTCACCAAGAAACAGATGGTCAATTTGAATATTTTACATCTTTTCATAATCCTTAGGATGAGAAATAGCCTGTGTAATATAAACCATGAGGAAAGAATGCTTTTGAACTGTAGGTGTCATAAAGAAAAAAAGTAATTTTTTTGTGACTTCCCTCCTTCTACATCACCTTTCTTCCCTCACCTGAAAATCCTGCAGAAAATCTGCCCCCTGCCCAAGGAAAGCTGATCTTAAATATGCTGTAACTGATTAGTACGACTCCAACCTTGTTCTGAAAAGCATGTCTTTGGAGTACACTGTTCTTCTTCCTTTTCTTAATGACTTCATGTATGCACCTAATATTAAATGGAAAACCAAAGAATCAATGAATGGATTTCACAATATCTGACAGGAGAATTGTGAGATAGAAAGAAATGGGGAATACCTGAGGGAGATGCTGTTTCATTGCCATCACATCTATCTCTCTCTTTTAGGATTCCAGTGACCAGCTTAGTAGATAGCTGGGCAGCACTGCTGCTTCTGTTAAAAGATTCCATCCAGGTTGGTCTTCCAGCTCCAGGACAATTTCTCATACTTGGGTAAGTGCTCTTGGTATCTGCAATTTCAAAATAAGCTCAAATGTAAATATATGAAATCATACTTGAAACTTTAATGTTTTCAAATCTCTGCCACTTATTTTTGAGTGGTAGAGCTGAGGAATGGTTACATATATTAGTTTTTACAGTATAATACAATATAAGCCACAATCTTATTTTACTGTTTATTTGAGCAATTCAGGCTCTTCAAACAGTTGGCTAAAGTTTCTGATTTTTCTTTGAAAATAACTACAGTGACTATTTATTAGGTATATGTAGATTTTCAGCCAACAGAAAGGGTTCATTCCCAGCATAAAAGCTGTTTGTGGATTGTCAGAAATAAATGTTAACTATGATTTTCTGCATAAAGCTACAAGGACCATTTTCTTTAATTTCTGGAATTTATCTTCCCTATTACAGTGTCTTTAAAGTAACTTTCGTGTATGGTCTAGCAAAATGTGTTCTTGATAAACTATTAGGATATGATCAAAATTAATTTAAACTTGAAAGGATGTTTTCTAGAATATTGTTAATAGCAGTGATGGGAGGTTTAGTAATTAAGTATTGTGCACATAAATATATCCAGATTTGCCCTAGGCCTTAAAGTTACTGAATAATGTATTGTGAGAAGAAAATCTGTACCTACTTTTTTCAGTGTTCTTAATGAGTTTATTATGAAAAACCCAAGCCTGGAGAATAAGAAAGATCAAAGGGATCTCCAGGTAAGAAATGTATTTTGTATGTATCACTTTTGAAAATATTGAACAATAAATGCTTGAATATACCAGAATAATCTGATGCGTAGTTCTATAGTCTGAAATGGCTCTTTAGTACCTTCTACTTAATATTATTTGTAATCTGTTGAAAAAGATCTCATTTTCTATGGAGTTATTAATCACTGATAATATAGAAGTGATTTGAAAGCAGTTCCATACTGCTACAAAATGGGTCAGGGCAACAAATACAGTCCTTCTTGCACAAAGTCCTTAAAATGCTTGGGTTTTTTTTCGTACCAGGACGTAACGCACAAGATAGTGGATGCCATTGGGGCAATTGCTGGTTCTTCCTTGGAACAGACTACTTGGCTAAGACGAAACTTAGAGGTTAAGCCTTCCCCCAAGATTATGGTTGATGGAAACAACTTAGAATCAGATGTTGAAGGTAGTTTCATTTTCATTTTATTTTAATCAAAACATTAATTATCAGGCCAAAATGAACAAAGACGAAAGCTTTGCTATATTTGAAGACATTAAAAATGCTTCAGTGTTGTTCATGCATTCATGTCTTACACAGTGTGTCTGGCAAAGTCTGTACCTCTTCAAAATATATGCTATTAAAATATGCTTGTAAGGTAAATATTGGCTTAAGAAAACTAACTTTGGACATTTTTTATTATCTTCATTTAGATATGTTGTCTCCAGCAATGGAAACTTCAAGCATTACTCCATCTGTTTATAGCGTTCATGCATTGACCTTACTTTCTGAGGTAAATGTCTCTTCAGATGTAGTAAATACTGCCTGATAATAAACTTTTGTATTGTGAAAAGCTTTGGACTAGAAGCTTAGGGAAAAAGATGTGATGGGAAACACTGATGTGACCTGGATTCTGGGTCCTGTCATGTAACAATATATAAAACTCTGTGGCTGAGCCAGTTAAAGATTCAGTGAGATGGATGAGGTGTAAAGCGTGGCCTTTCAGACGTGTAGTATGGGAAATTTTTTTGGTGGCAACCTTTGTGTATTATTAGTGGTATGTGTTATTTAATGTTGATAATTGCAGTCAATCTTTGATTATTTTTATATTTGTATCTTAATCTGTAGAATGCTTTATGCAGGAGCTTATGCTTCTGTGTTTTTACCTCAGTTAGTTTTAAAAATGGTGGGATCTTAATACTCTGGATTTTGTATAGTACCTGAAATTTGATCACTTCTATCATAAACTTGAATATTCAGTAAAAGATACTATGAAAAAAGAAAAAAAGCTGAATAGCTAGATAAAAAGTAATTGGAGAGTGCATGATAACATATTTTTCTCTCCTTTTCTAGGTTTTGGCCCATCTCTTGGATATGGTTTTCTACAGTGATGAAAAAGAGAGGGTTATTCCTTTGCTTGTAAATATTATGCACTATGTTGTTCCCTACCTCCGCAATCACAGGTATCTTTTACAATTTATTGAATTGATGTAGATCTCTACAGCCAGTTGAAATTTGGTGGGTGACACTTAAGTTGAAATGGGCATGACAAGTATTAGATATCTGTCAGTCTTTCTACAAAGCAACCATTCAAAATTGTTTCATGTTGACTTTTTTTTTTTGGTTTGTTTTGTTTAGTGCTCACAATGCATCCAGCTATCGGGCCTGTGTCCAGTTATTAAGCAGTCTTAGTGGGTATCAGTATACAAGGAGAGCATGGAAAAAGGAAGCATTTGACCTTTTTATGGATTCCAGTTTCTTCCAGATGGATGCTTCATGTGTTAACCAGTAAGACTTTCTATTTCCTGCTCATATGGATAGCTGTTACAAATTTTATGCATACCATTACGCAAGAGCATGTATAATGTAGAACAAAATTTCCCAACCAATCTCAGTTGGGAGAAATAGAAGGATGTTCTCTGTTTTAGAGTACCATGTGAAATGTGAAACTTGCTTACCTAAGATGTATTTCTGAGCACAAGTTATTTTTTTCACTTTCAAGATGGATTTTTTCTATGAGAAAAAATGATTGACATTTTATAGAATCACAGAATGGTTTGGGGCAGCTACAGCTTCTCTGGGCAACCTGTTCCAGTGCCTCACTACCTCACAGGAAAGAATTTCTTCCTAATATCTAATCTAAATCTCCCCTCTTTCAATTTAAAGCCATTTCTGCTTATCCTGTTGCCACATGCCCTTGTGAAAAGTCCCTCTCTAGCTTTCTTGCAGGCCTCCTTTAAGTACTGGAAGTTGCTCTAAGGTCTCCCAGAGCCTTCTGTTCTCCAGTTTGAACAATCCAAACTCTTTCAGCCAGCCTTCTTAGGAGAGATGCTCCAGCCCTCTGATCATCTTTGTGGCCCTCCTCTGGACTTGCCCAAACGTGTCCATGTCCTTTTATGTTGGGGGCTCTGGGGAGCTGAATGCAATACTGCAGGTGGGGTCTCATGAGAGCAGAGTAGAGGGGAAGAATCAACTCCTTCAACATTCTCGTCACGCTTCTTTTGATGCAGCCCAGTTGGCTTTCTGGGCTGGGAGTGTACATTGCCAGCTCATATTCGTTAATTTTCTGCCCAGCCTATATTAATGCTTGGGATTGCCCTGACTCAGGTGCAGGACATGGCACTTGGCCATGTTGAACTTGGGCCCACATCTCAAGCCTGTCAAGGTCCTTCTGGTTGGCATCCATTATTTTCTTTGAGAAGGGGGTTTGAAATTGTAGTTATAGTTTCAGATCAGATTGCACCAAGTAAATGATACGTATGTGTTAGAAAGCTTGAATTGGAAGCCTTAGCCTGTATTAAAAGAGCAGAAAAAGCTCTGTAAGTATTTGTTTAAATTCCTGCTTTTTTTCTTCTGATTTGTGTACAATCTTCCTCTTTTAGTTGGAGAGCAATTATGGATAATTTGATGACACATGATAAAACTACATTCAGAGATTTGATGAGTAAGTATTGATGTAGTAGTGACTTTTCTTGATGGGAAACATTAGAAAAGGGAAAAATGTCGTGAAAATATTTGTTCAGCATTAATTTCAATCTGCTTGTTCAGTTTTTTTCATGTTTTCTTCAACTACTTGTTTCTGGAGATCCAAAAATAACTGGAAGTGAGAGAATTTGAGACCATCCTCGCACACAGAGAATTATGCCTGTATGGCTAAGTCCACAAAGCAGAGCATGTGGGGTTATTTTTTATTGAGGGTTTATTTGATTGCTTGTTTAAAGATCTGACACTAACTCTGCTTAAGGAAAAATTGATTCTGTGCATTCTAAACATCCGAGTACTTGTACCTGCAAAATGTGTTTTTAAAAAAAAAAATCTAAACTCCCTCCGAAAAGCCCCTAAACCCAGGCACTATTGTGTATACTTACAAGATTTAGAATCATATAATAATTTGAGTTGGAAGGGACCTTCAAAGGTCATCTAGTCCAACCCCCCTGCAATGAGCAGGAACATCTTCAACTAGATCAGGCTGCCCAGAACCACGTCCAGCCTGGTCATGAATGTCTCCAGGGATGGTGCATCCACCACCTCTCTGGGCAACCTGTTGCAGTGTTTTACCACCATCATTATGAAGAGTTTTTTTCCTCCCATCCGGCCTGAATCAACGAGCATTTTAAATCACTGTGGTTAAAAATACAAATTGCAGAACTTACATTATCTTAATATCTGCTTTTAAGCTGCGTTAATGCAAAGGAAGTAAGAGTTATTTGTGCCTTACAGTGAAACAGAAGGTAAATTTTGAAGTTTGTCTCTACACTATGTATTTTCTCTTTCAGCACGAGTGGCTGTGGCTCAAAGCAGTTCACTCAATCTGTTTGCTAATCGAGAAGCAGAGCTGGAACAGCGTGCTATGCTCCTGAAGAGGCTGGCTTTTGCAATTTTTAGTAGTGAGATAGACCAATACCAGAAATACCTTCCAGACATACAAGGTCAGTAAAAATACATCATTTAGTGGACTTCTGAACTCTGTTGTGAGCTGAGAAATACTAGTATGACAGGGTAACGGCAGGTAATTTTATCCCGTGGAATATCAATGTGCAGTACCGTTCCCATTGCTGGACGCAAAGTTTCTGCGTGTTTTGGTTAGAATGTTCTCAGTCTTAGATGATTACCAACTACAGAGACTTTGTTATTGCCAGTTGATTTTTATCCAGGTGATTTCACTAATCTGTCACTTTATACCTTAATCAATATGCTTGGGTACCTGCAACATGTGTTTTGACATGAGTGTCCAACATATGAACACCTATCAACTAGGGATAAATAGAAGGGCTGACCTTGAAGTTTTGAATTCTTGACTTCTCTTTCTGGTGGTTTTGTTTTTCTTTTTCGCTATTCTGTTTATCTGTCCTGATTATCACTGAAGAATACCACTTCCAGTGACCTTTTACTTTAAGAGATTGGGAATGGGAGCTGTTTGGTTTTATTCCAAGATAATGCAAATAGTTGCAGCAGCAGCTTCTAGCTATATTATCTTTTAGTGCTACCAATGTGGGCACTTCAGTCTTTTTCTTCCATATGGAAAGTCAATTGCATCATCTTTCTTGTTTCATTTGTTCTTGGATTTATTCTTTGGAGCTTTATGTTTTTCCCTCAGTTAAGTCAGTAGCTGAGTTTACTATATTTAAGATAACTGGTGGTTTTACTGGTCTGAACTGCAGAGTGCAAGTGTTGGTTTGACTGAAAAATTTCCTTATGTATCTGCCTCTGCATGTGTTGAATGCTTAGAGGTGAAGTGATTATGATTAAATAAGAGCATATTATCCCACTGTACTATGATGATGCAGCCCTTTAATAGTAACAGTATATCCTTGGTGTTCAGGCTGTGGTCAGATTGTTTGGAATCTGTTAACTCTGCTTTTTGTAATGAGTGAAACTCTGTAAGATGAGCAAAACTCCCAGATGTCTCATTGCGTTTATTTGGCGAACTTTAATCAAAATGTGCAACTGCACTGTTTTGAGGTTTCTTGCTTTTGTTCGCTGCTTGGTGAAAATGGTTATTTTTTATGTTGACAAAACAAAGCTGTAGCAAAGTACCAAAACAGTAGCATGGCAGATACTTAAAATAATGTAAAAATGGAGCATAAATGAGGGAAGGAGAAAATGTGAGTTGGAATTACTCTGAACTGAGGAAAACTTGTTGGCTTTTTGTTTCAGAAAGGCTGGTAGAAAGTCTCCGTTTGCCACAGGTGCCCACCCTTCATTCCCAAGTGTTCCTGTTTTTCAGAGTATTGCTTTTACGAATGTCTCCACAGCACCTTACTTCGCTTTGGCCAACTATGATCACTGAACTGGTGAGTTGCAGTTAGCACTCATGATTTGGAGAACTGCTGCAAATTTGAGACATAATCTTATTCATCCTCAACATTTTTAAGAAAATCTCTTCTAGGTATTGTGCGTGTAAATGTACAATGGACACAAGTTGAAAACTGCCTTATTTTCATAGTCCTAATGTCTGGTTTTTGCAATGAAATGGAATATCTGTTGGCTTATGCTATTTAAGCTGTTCAAATGTCTCCTGAATTAAGTTTGCATTTGCACTCATTGTTTCTTACTCACTCCTACTTCAGTTTCTGCCGACGTATGCGTGCCTTCTTCACCATTCACACTCATGATCCGTTCAGTGTTCCCTGTTTCTGTTTGCATGATCATTCAGATTTTTTTCTCCAGCGATGAGGATGAGAACCCAGATAAAGGAGGAGTTAGAATCCATGTTGTATTGGCATTTGATGGTCATTCAGATCACATTGTGGCTGAAATTTTGTAACTAGATTTATACAAGGCTTAACTCAACTTTTTCCAAGTAGTGGAGAAGATAAGTCTCCATGAATTTTCTTAGTCATAAAAGAGCCAGTTTCTTATGTCCCCTGTGCTACTCAGATTATATGTGGGACATGAAAGAGCTTTAGGGTGCAGTGTCTACTAAGTTAAGGAGGTTATTTCATCATCCAGGAATGACATTAAAGCTCCAAGCAGTTCCTGTAAGGTTTATTACTCAGACATCCCTGCAGAATTTTCATGAGTCACAGTCCATAAAAAATGATATTAAAATGTGGCATTTGATCTTTAGGTACAAGTGTTTTTACTGATGGAACAGGAGCTCACTGCTGATGAAGACATTTCCAGGTAAGCTTAGAAACTTCCCACTTGTTTTACTTGATAACAGTCTGCAGGCATGCTGATGGGCAGGTATGATGGGTCATCCTTTAGTATAATTTGCCTTAGAATTGGCAAGCTCAAATAAGAAAGACAAAGGGTAGTTCAGTCTGGTTGCACTACCGGAGACCTACTGTTCAGGACAAACCAAAAAAATTCCACTGTCAGATTGCTCATAAATCATGAAGATATATTATCCAGTACAGGTATGTTAGTTCCTACAGTGTCTTCCTGGCTAAAATGACACTACTCCTGCAATTAGCATATGCATAGTATGACTTCATAGCTTTTCTATATCATACACTAATTTAGAATGAGACTGATGCACTTTTTTCTTTGTCTAAATAAAAATGTGGTTTCTTCTAGTGTTAGAAAGACATAAAGATGAAGTAGGTAATTGTTCTTGTTTTATTGTCCATTTCTATCCCATCTACCTTCTGCACAGTACGATCCAATTTCAATCAATGCTAGCAGTAGAATCAGACTTCTCAAAAGGACAGGAAGAGTTATTTGCCCAAGTCTTGTTCCTCACTTTTTTCCTAGATTCTTAGTTCTTTTGAAGAATTTTTTCCCTAAAACAAAGTAATATCAACATGACTGTCAATTTTGAAGTTCTGCTTTGATTTATGGATTCAGGATGAAGTTGGTAAATAAAGGGTTGGGTGTTCATAAAGGCAGGTAAGAAAGATGAAGTTCTCATAATGGCAGAAGGCTGTCGTGACTCACCTGCCTGCTATCATTTATTTTAGAACTTCTGGTCCATCTGTTGCTGGTCTGGAGACGACATACACAGGCGGCAATGGTTTCTCCACGTCCTACAACAGTCAGAGATGGCTGAACCTGTACTTGTCCGCTTGCAAATTTCTGGACTTGGCCCTGGCTTTACCATCTGAAAACCTGCCTCAGTTTCAGATGTAAGTAGAAGACACTGTCTTAGATGTTCTTAGATGTTTCTCCATGCCTCTTGGTAAAATTCTAGTATATAAAAAGTCTTCCTATTTCCTTTCTTTTTCTGGCCTTCACCCAGGCCAGCCCACAGTTCACTCCCTCGCAGTGTCAAAGTGACCCTCAGAGCAAATGATGCTACCCACCAAATGAGTTCAAGCTGGTTTGATTTAGTATGTGGCAAGAGATTCTCCACACTTGCTAGCTAATCAGTAATAGTAATTTATTCAAGTATCTTATTTTTCAAGTATTTAGTTGCAGTAATGTCTAAGAACTCGAAATACACCCACAGGTCTCAGTGACTAATGCATGAGATCAGAGGACTGTATGTCATCTCAGCATGACTCACTTAAATTACTCCTGCGTGATCTGTCTGAAAGATGTTCCAACAAACCTGCTTGTGAAGGGGACCGCATAGGTTTTTCCTTGGTCAGTCATGTTTATGTGTGCCCACTGCTTCCTCAGTGCCTCTGCAATCCTGTTCTATTGAGGACAAAAAAAGGTGTAAAACAATTGTCATTTGCTGAAAACTGTGGAAATGAGAGACCACCAAGGACTAAAGAAGATGGCTTGTCTCTTCATTTTCACTGCAGTGGTGACCATGTGAGAGCTGCTGCCCTGGCACAGCTCTGTAGGCTTTTGGTCACCTCTGATTATCCTGTTACTTAAGAGATGCCCCTGTGCACTAGAGGGTGGAAGGATCTGCATGCACTGTGTCTGTTTGTGCCCTGTATTATTTCTAAATCTAAAGCTAATCTTAAGGGTTCCTTCATTTATTTTATTTTCTGGGGATTTGGCTCATAATTCCTGTTCAGTTCTCCAAACTGTCCTAATCCCCATTATTAGCCAACCTACTTTTATTTAGGTCATTACTGTGGATTGCTACCTTGAAGGGGATGGGAGGGGATGGAATGGAATGGTGCATTTGGTCTTGTTGGCCTATGAATAGGTAAAATAAATGAGCTTCTATTAGCAACAAAGTATATTGAGAAAGTTTTTTGTGTTACATAAGCATTGCAAATACACAGCAAAACGTTCTATGTAACTTACATATTTTATCATTCAAAATTGCCCCCAGTTCTCTTGCACACAATGAAGATGTGAATATTACTTGGTTTAGCTTCGCTGCCTTGTCTTACTCTTAACATCCTTAAATACTTCAAAGAAACTCTAAAGGAAATCAACAGTGCTACGGTCTTAGCCATTTCGCCTCCTGCTTTTCAGAATGTGCCTCTCCTATTCTTTCTTTTCCGATTTTCTTGTGGGGAGGGTTTTGTGGGGAGGATTTTGGTCATGTGTGTGTCTTTCTCCTGCACCCCCCCCCCCAGCCTTTTCTTTGATACTTAACTAGATTTCCTCATCCACTCATATTTTTTGATCTAGAAGAAAAACCTGCATGTTCAGTGAGGATAGTGTCTGCTTTTGTTATGACAGGTATCGTTGGGCTTTTATTCCGGAAGTGTCGGATGATTCAGGCTTGGAAGTACGAAGACAGGGAACACATCAGAGGGAATTCAAACCATATGTGGTGCGTCTAGCAAAACTGCTGCGCAAAAAAGCAAAGGTATGTTGCTTTCTTCCAGTTCTGCTTTTCACTGAAAACTTTACTGTACAGTAACTTACAGCACTGCTTCATTTTGGATATTTTCTCAAACGATGAAAAATGGAAAAGAGTTTATCTTGTGTGGGAGATTCCCACTGGAGTAATCTCAAGTCAGCATCAGGGAAAAATCACACAGAATCAGCTAGGTTGGAAAAGACCTTTAAGATCACGAAATCCAACCATTACCCCAGGACTGCCAAGTATATAAGCCAAAAAAAGCCCCAAACCAACCAACCAAAAGACCCCAAACCTTGTACGGTCAAATAAAAGACTACGATCAGTGGCTTTGGAGTTGCCAATTAAAAGTATTATTAGTATTATTTGAGAAAAAAGTAAAATATGCTTCACTGTCTAATATATGTAACACAAAATCACTTTCAGATAGCCCATCATATATGTTGGTACTAGTATAACAACCTTTAAAAGCAGAAAAGCAGTTTTGTTAATAATAATCACATTTAAACATTCAGAACACTTGCATTCCTGAACATAACAGAACCAAGAATTTTGAGACTCTGCAGGGCCAGGGAGGGCTGTGTTTCTTCTCTCAAGCAGTCATGATGAAGTGAAGGCGAGAGAGCAGTAGAAATGGTTCTGGGGGAATCTTGGCT
Source organism: Ara ararauna (assembly GCA_028858755.1). Taxonomy (NCBI): domain Eukaryota; kingdom Metazoa; phylum Chordata; class Aves; order Psittaciformes; family Psittacidae; genus Ara; species Ara ararauna. Next base: position 50,643,999 of record CM054379.1, read on the forward strand.
GCAGTCTGAAGGGTGGGAGTGGAATTCGAATTGTCATTATGTTGGTGCATGAGGTTATTTTTAACCCTAGTTTTGGTGGGGTGGGGCCTGATACATAATGAACCTGGCAGCTGGCCAAGCCGTGTCCCTGAAGTTCTCTTCTGCTGCCAGAGAGTCAGAACATTGTCAGCTACTTTGCTGTTAGCTACTTTGCTGTTCCTGCTCTGAGAACAGAGCCCCCCTGGGCAGGTACCTTACCAGGAAAGGTTGCTGGGTGGGCAGGGAAACAGGGATGAAGCTTGAAGAGGTATGGGAGAAAGCTTTGAAGCTACGTTCTTGGGTTTCCCTCCAAACACATTGCATTTTCAGGGCTGTAGCACTGACAGCTTACTGTAGCTACTGAATTTACAATCTCTGATGTCTTCACTGACTAAAGAAACTACTGACATATAAGTGGCTACGTAAAATTTAGGGATAACAGTTGTAGGCAGATCTGAACTATTCAAGCAAGGCTGAGAACTACAGGGGATAAAACAAGTATCTGAAGCACATCTGCATTCCTCAATTGTTTTGGAACCATGAAGATGGGACTAAATTTCTCTTCTCACATATAGAATCACAGAATCATAGAATAGTTAGGGTTGGAAAGGACCTTAAGATCATCTAGTTCCAACCCCCTGCCAGGGGCAGGGACACCTCCCACTAAACCATGCCACCCAAGGCTATGTCCAATCCAACCTTGAACACCGCCAACGATGGAGCATTCATAGCTTCCCTGGGCAACCCATTCCAGTGCCTCACCACCCTTAAAGAATTTCTTCCTCGTATCCAATCTAAACTTCCCCTGTTGAAGTGTGAACCCGTTACAAAGGAATAACCAGTTGTAACTGACTGCTAGTCAGGCACAGCCTCTAACCCTGCTGTTCACTGTAGTATGCTGTCATACCTGTTAGAAAGCTGTCACACTCCAAACAATCTCTCTGCATGAATTACAAATTACATATGATGTATAAAATATGCATGCTGGTAAGTAATATTTGTTGAGATAGATATCTGAAGTCAGGACTTCCACAGTATGTTTCAATAACAAAGAGAATTTCCTGGAATTTCTGGAACCCCCTAGTCACGGCAGCAGTTGCACACTGTGCACCATATCTAGGGGTTATGATGAGGAGGTAAACATGAGGTAATGAATATTGACTTCTAGGCCATTTCTTCTTTGTGTAGAGGAGAATACTGTTGCATATAGCTGTGGGTTTTTCTTAGAAATAAATTTCTGCGCAAAATGTTCCAGTGGGTCTTAGTTTTCCTTCAGGGCACTCTGATGCTTAGATTCATGCAGTATGGTGTTGCTCAGGCTCTGTTGTCTGGAGGAAACGTGCTTAAAAACCTCCTTCAGCACTACTGGCAATAAAGGGGAACAAACTAGCAGTGCTGTTATTGTCAAATAGTGTCTTGGCCACACAAGCTCGAGAGTCTGTCATTTCTGGGCCATGGACTCTCTGGGGATGGGTGATTTTCCCAGCTCAAGCACAGCACCCAACCAAGCAACCGCCCAGCCTTCACGGCAAAGTATGATTTTGATATATGAAATGCAGTCTGAAAGTTCTCCTCTTTCCTTCCACAGGACAAACAGGAGGACTTTAAGACGGTGGTTTTGGAGGGAATGGAGATGGCCAAGCATCAGGTGAGGGTGGCCTTTGATGCTTGAGTTATGAAACAAGCTTGCCATAATAACTACCATCACCTAAAGGCCCTGGGCAGTATTTAGCTTTCAGTACGAACTGAGAGAGATCAGTCTTATGGTAGGAGACAAAGTTGAGAGACTTCTGAAGTGAAAGAATTGTGAGGGCCCTTAATTTTGTAGATAACCTTCAAATTTTATTTTTAAGTTGGTTTCCATGTGAAATATATTACAAAAAGTTAATGTTAGTTCTAAGAAGGATTATGATTGCAAATCACTGCAAAATTAAATACTAATTTTTGCCAAATAGCAGGTGTGAAAAGCATAATCCGTAACTGGTCTCTGCCAAAATAACTGTCAAGTATCTGAGGAGTTAGTGGTGTTTGCTTAGCAGATCCTGCCGTGAGGAAATGGCTTGGGCGGATTGTATTTCCTGGTTCAGAGGGAGAATTAGTATTTGCACTTGCAGCCCATTTGATTGGTGCTGTGGAACACTGACACTTGCTGCATGCTGGAGGCACTCTGTGCTCACCACTGGACGATACGAAGTGTGGTAGAGAACGAGTCCTGAAAAGCCTTTCTTCTCAGTCATACATGATGTTTTTAAAGGAGAAACTTTGAAAACTGGCAGCTTTATTCAAAGCAGGAGGCATCAACAGCTCTTTCTGTGTGGGAATTCAGTCTTGCTTTTGTTCTGGTTCACTGTGAGCCTTTCTTTTCCTGGGACTCATAGAGCAAGAATACTAATCTTCTGTGACAGGGAGCCAAACCATCAGGTTAAAATACTCTAATACAAAGCCGGCTCTCTGGGACCTGTAGGGGCCTTGGATGCCTTCCTAGGCAGAGGTGGATCAGGATTTGGCTCTCCTTGGTATGGCCTTTGTGCTCATTCTCTCCTTCCTCATGGAATAAAACCCAGTATTGCTAGAACTCTGGTTCACAGTAACAGCTTTCCCAACTTGTTTGTCAGTAACAGGCCAAACAAGGTGTTTGTGGTGGTGATAGCATCTTATTGTCTAGATTATAATATCTTTTTTGACTCAAAGAAGAAAGGGAAGTGAATGAAGAGTATAGTTACAAGAAGTTGGGTGTTAGTGCTGTTATTTTAGTTCACACATACTTAAGACAATCCTAAACAGGGTCACAGCAGTGTGCTGACACTGCCTAAGAGCATCTGGTATGTGACTGCTGCCTTTGCTGGTGAGGTTCCTGAAATTCTCTCCCTTGAAATTCCTTCATGAAATGGAAGGTGTGTAACTGAGGTCATCTGAGAACACACAATGAATAAGTGAACCATTTTCCTCTGAGGACAACTTGTGTTTGCTCAGAGCCTCCATGTATGTTATTTCTGGTACTAAAAGATAGTGAAAACTCTGAACTCCAGCTTCAAAGTGAAAATGCTTCATTTCTGTTTTAACTTCCTCTGGGGTTTATTGTCACAAACGCTGCACTAGAGTGAAGTGTGAGTGATCAGAAACCAGCCTGCTGTGGGAAGCAGCAGCAGGAGGACACAACTTCCCCACACAGCCACAGCCCCACATAGCCACTGGCTATGGCCAGCTCAGCCTGCTGGTGTTAGCCAGCACCAGGAGCTGCACCGGGAGCATCTCTGTGGGGCAGTGTGGCAGGTGCCAACGGCAGCCCTGGGCTGAGGCAGTGCACTCAGTGTTATTTTTATCTGTGCTTTTTTGTCGTGTATTATTTCCCATTTATCTGTATTTACAGAAAAACCCAGAGGACGACAGCTCAGGGAAAACACTAAGCTGGGAACCAGGCCACTTGCTTTTAACCATCTACACTGTTCGCAGCATTGAGCAACTTTTGCCTTTCTTCAATGTACTCAGCCAGGTTTTTAACAGCAAAGTCACAAGCAGGTGTGTTGGACACTCAGGGAGCCCTGTCCTTTACCCCAACTGTTTTCCACCTAAGGACATAAAAATGGAGAACCTTAAGCCCTCCAGCAAAGCAAGACAAAAGATAGAAGAAATGGTGGAGAAGGATTTTCTTGAAGGTATCATAAAAACATGAACCCACGCAGTACCACTCAGCATATATGTAGTGTAACTATTTAAAGGAAATACTGTATCTTTCCCAGTTGTATAGTATTCTTTTCTTACTTTGTATGTAATGAAATACTTAATGTTGTATTTAAGTTAAATATTTGTAAATAAGAGAGAAGTTCTGGATGTGGCCTGAATCAAGTTTAAATATTGGTGGCTCATATTGATTATGGTGCCTACTATTTACAGTACATGTTTTGTTGTCTTGAGTTCTGTCTTTAAAAAATACAAGGTGCACATTTTTTCAATTTGTTTCCAGTTTATTTTTGTCTTTTTTGATCCATTGGAACTTGTGCTTACTTAGGAAAATGCCATTATGCCAGGAGTTAATATAGGACTACACTGCTTGTCAGAGGTAGATACCCTGAACTGAAATATGCAGAGGAGGGTACGTGTGTATTTAAAACATTACATGCCCTTGGCCCTAGCCCTTTGCACTGCTGGCAAGTAGAAAGGGCCACAATCACAGAATCGTTTGGGTTGGAATGGATCTTGAAGATCATGCAGTTCCAACCCCCCTGCCATGGACAGGGACACCTCCCACTAGACCAGGTACTCAAAGCCCCATCCAGCCTGGCCTTGAACACTGCCAGGGATGGGGCAGCCACAGCTTCTCTGGGCAACCTGTGCCAGGGCCTCCCTACCATCACAGTTAAGATCTATTTCCTTATATCTAACCTAAAGAAGACAAACTTGTCTCTGTTCCTTTCCTCTTCAGTGTGATAAATGCTATTACTATGAATTACTTTCTAAGCAATACTTTAATTTCATGAAAGTACCTAATGAAGATATTATTGCAGTAATATATTATTATTTGCAAATGCTCTTTTTCATTATGTTGTTCCCCCTTGAGCTGAGGCAAACTGAACTTGGGGACCAGCCTCTGCCTTACTCAGTTTGCCTCAGATGATTCGGTTGCTGGGAAATGTGGGGATCTGTGAGCACAGTCAAATGCAGCTGCTGCCAGCTTTCTGAGGGTGTGGGAGTTGGACGTCAGGCACACCATGACAAGAACCTATGAAATAAGCTGGGTGGGAGGTGGAATTCCTTCCAGGCACAACTAGGCCCCTGCTTATGGAGAAGGGAGTCACCTCTAAGTCTCATCAGCTTCAGAAGTTAAACAAACTCAGGGCAGGAGGGAAACATTCAGCATCTCATTAAGAGGTAAGTTGCTTATAGAGGTAAAGAATATTCTGTTCAGTTTTGATCAATTCTTGCTTCTCTCAGGAAGGGTTTTGTATGTCCACACTGGCAAATGGTAAAGAAAGGAGTATTTAAAAATAAGTCAAGTAATGAACGTTAACTGCAGTTCTATCACTCGTTATATAGGCTGGGGTGGTGCTCCTTTGCCACCAGCAAGGTGGTAAACAGCCAGGCTTACTTCATGGGCCAGGGCATCCGCATTCTCCTGTGGAACATTTTAGAAGCTGGTTATGTTGGTGTCAGCATGAGCTTAGAGCAAATCTGTGATATTACAGCAGCATTTCCCCACAAGTGCTAGAACACTGCTTTTGCTGCCAACTTTCAGTTCGCATGTGGACCAATTCTTAACAGGAGCCAAAGTTTGCTTATTTTTTTTATTTCATTTCATCTCTTATGAAATCATGTGACTGGGGCTTCTTTTGTTACTCTCCTAACCCTGAGTTCTCAGAAAGCAGATTTTCTTTTCAAGGCATCTAGTGTCAAATGTGCCTTTATAAACATTTAACTTTTAAAGATAAACACTGAGAACATTAAATATAAAATCATAGATTCACAGAATAGTTTGGCATGAAAGGACCTTCAGATCATCCAGTTCCAACCCCCCTGCCATGGGCAGTGACACCTTGCACTAAACCTAAGTTGCCTAAGGCTATGTCCAACCTGGCCTTGAACACTGCCAGGGATGGAGCATTTACCACCTCTTTGGGCAACCTGTGCCAGTGCCTCACCACCCTCACAGCGAAGAACTTATATCATTTTTATAAATAAAAGAAAATCCAAAGAGACTTCTGGTGATCACTACATTGCTAAGCAGAAGATTGTTTGACATCATTTCATATACAAGTTGTTTAGGCTCTGACCTGTGTGTCTGCTTCAGCATATATTCGAACCACATCTTCTGTTCCTGATGGACGGACAAATGCTCGTGACAATTTGTACTTCTTTACAAGGGCATCAATTTTCTCCTGCAGTCCTGGGGGAGTAACCACTTGCCTTTCTGCATCTGTTGTGTCAATGACTCTCCTGTCTGCAACCTGCAGCATCAGAAGCAGCCTATTTATTTGTGTGCTGGAGCTGTACAGTGACAGCAGAATGAAAAAGGTCACAGGTAAGACAGAACTTGAGGTATTGATACACTGCACTGCCTGAAGAAGAGCTTGTTTGGGGCTAACTACCACTTTGGGATACCTAGGATCCCTGCTCAGCCTGTATTAACCAAGTCCTGATAGGACTCAGCTGCTTGGTTTGGAAAAGGGCTCAGTTCTGAACATGCCCCCTTGGCCAGCCTCTGAGCTGAAACTGCAGCTTCTCCCACTAGATCAGAAAACTTAAACTCTCTCCTCTGGTTAATTTAGAGCCCAGAGCTCTCTCACTGTGTCCAACAGAATACTGCCACATGGGAACCCATTTGGCTTATGCTCTTTGAATATTGGCAAAGATAAAGAAGAGCTTCAATACTCGAATTACACAAAGTGGCACAGCAAGAAAAATCCATCTGCCCATGAAGTAGGGGCCTTAGAAAAACAGGATTTTTCTAATCTGAAATTTAAGAAAAAAAATCTGAGTCAAAATTTGAACAGTTTTGGTCAGGTTTTTCCATTTACCGCAGCTGGCCACTATTTCATCATTCACACAATTCATATCTTAGTCCAAGTGAAATTCTGGTTCCTCCTCTGGGTGGTTTCATGGCTTGTTTGGCCTTCTGCCCTTTAATGTGCTGTTCCAGCTTTAAACTAGAGGTTATCTAAATAGATGCAGGCAAGAGGTGCTCACGGCAGGGCCCCAAGAGCCTGCTGTCACTTGAGCTAGCATGGTATGTAACTCACCTGAATTTTGAGCAGCCGATTTGGAAGGTCAGTGTAGATAGCATCCCACTGTTGCACAGTCAGACCTTTCAAAGCCAGGATTGCTTCGATAACCAACATGTCTGACATAGCATCTCCAACTGTCTGTTAACAGGAAGGGAAAAGACACTGGAGCAGTCAACAGCAAAGAAATGAAGGCAGTAGCCTCCCAGCTGAAGAGAGTGAAACTGCAGCCAGGCTGACCTGTCCCAGTCTAGGCAGCTGAGGTAGTTTGGTTGGCTCATTTGAGGGGTGTTTTGGTTTTTCCTCCTTACCACAAAGTAAGGAGAACAGCAGCAAACTTGTACTGGTATGCCAAGGACAAGTGCTAGTCCTCGCCTCTCCTAAGGAGGACTGGCACCCTGCCTTTTTTCTGGGGTCATGATGATTAAAGCTGGCACTGCCACAGATGAATAGCATTTGTGCTAAGACAGGGACCCCCAGGGCTATGTGAGCATGGGCACTGGAACACCCCCAGCCTCCCATACCCCCTCAGTGAAAAACATCAGACAAAAGATGACTTGCTCTTAAATCATGACCAAGTCCCATCCTATCACTGGGACCCCATGTTATCCTTCTCCCTCTCTGGGTGGTGATGTCAGAAGCTTGCACCAGCTGAAAGCACTCTACATCCACTCACTGAGAAAGCATTACAACTTTCTGAGGAAAGATTACTGTTCCTGCCCTTTTCTTCCTGGCCCCTTGTGTCATGGCAATCCTCTTCCTGCACCAGCTGTCCCTGGCAGTAGCCTGACTGGTACTCACAATCAGTGTTAGCCCCATGACTGTCACCACAGTGATTTGTTTCTCTCAGTTTTTACCTGATTAATCAGGTCAATCATGTTTTCAAGCACCTTTGCTGCTTCTCTCTTTTCATTGTCTTTCTCCTCTTTTGCCAGTAGTCTTATTTTAGTTTCAGCAGCTTTGCTGAATAACACCTGGAATTAAACAATGACAACATGTCAAGATCAGCCCACGTCACAATCTAGGATATATGCAGCATACTTTTACTGTTTAAGCCAAAATAACAATCATTAATATTTGCTACCATGAATTTCCAACCCCACATAAAACAGAGGAATTAGTGGCAATGCTATGATAAAGACAGAATGAGGAAACAAGTCTGTTCTCAAACCAGGACAGGACATTTCATTTATAAATGTAAGCACAGAGTGAAAAGACCTCCTTCTCTAGCTAATCCAGCTAAACTTTTGTACATAGTGGCAGAGCATTACATGCTCATACTCACCGTTCCATGGCCATTTGCCTCAAAATAAACACCAATATCAAACTCCTGGGCCTTGTGATGCAAGTGTTTCACTCCTGTTTTGACACAGTGCACAGGTACCTGCAGCGAGAATGTAAATGTTACAGACTCCCTGCAGTAGGCAAGGAACCACAGGCAAAGTGCGGGCAACTGAGCACCACCCAGCGTGGACTGTTACAAACCAACCTGTGTTTCACAGGTACTGACTCCCCACAGCTAGAACTATCCACTAGTTCTGCAGTCCCAATTAAAAAGCAGATTTCATTTATTCAAGTAGGAATAAAGGCTGATATTTTTTTAATAAACAAACCCCCAAGCCAAGAAAACAATTCATTTGAAGGTTTCAGGGAACATACCCGAGTTTCCATCCAAGCTGAAATACCACCTTAATTCAATTTATATAGTGAAACACACTTAGCCTGTTGCAAAAAATTAAACCACCAGTGTCAAGGTTATGAAGGAACCCTTAACTACTCACTTTATGGCTTTGCTACAACGTCCTCAACTTGTTCCAGCAGTAACAAGGGATTCTGTTCAGCTTTTGTCAGACTTTTTTAACTAATAGAAGCTGACCAGAACTTTTTCAGTTCTGTTCTCTTGTGTCTCCTTTACCACCACGAATTTAGTCACTACCACAGGTTTGAAAGAGTCATTTATTTTAGCCTAGTTTAAATCTTAGCAATCATATTATAGTAGCATTTATTATAAGAGTAAACAAATTTGCAGTAAACAACCTTTGCAGAAAACTACCAGGAAAAAAAAAGGAGAATACCTTCAGTGTTTCCTCCAGATAGCGTGTGGAACTCCCGTTGGCATATGCTGTCTGTACCACTGCCATCTTTAAAGTCTGCCCCACCTGAGCAAACCAAGAAGCAAACAGCTTTACTGTCCAGTAGGCACATAGCCAGATGAGCAGGATAAATGGAAGGATAATCAGAATCATTCTTCTACTGCCACATAAAACTCCCAAGCACCAGATGACGGCTCACAGATAACTTCTATATGTTTAAGACAAACTAATTCTGTTCAAGTCTTTCTATATCACATTTTTTTGTGGATGACATAAAGCAGTTTAAGGTTTTCCAACCTCCTTTTCAGATTCAGCAAGGTCAATGCACTGGCCACACGCATGGCATTGCATGAGGCCATACACACAAGCAGTAACATCAAAGCGTCCAGTGCAAAGCAAGCAAAGGCTGGTGGCAAGCACAAGTTTTCCTCACTGGCCAGCTTCCCTGCCACAGGATAAGAAATAAGCTGGTCTCCAAGAGTACAAAACCAGGAGACCTTGTCTAGGCTTGGTATCATAGACACCAAGTCTAAGAGGACTTCTGAAAAAGAAAAGCTTTTTCTCTCTATCCCCTGTGAGGAAAGGATGCTATATGGCAGACAGGGATTTTGGAATGAGGACATACAAAACCCTTTGGTTGCCACAACCAAATTCTCATGCAAATGGAATGCCCACAAAAAAACTGAAAGCTTCACAAAAATGCTGAAAGACTAAACCCAAAATACAGGAAAGATACCAAAACAAAGCGAATGGAATAGCAATACTTAGTACACTGAAACTGGAAAAGTTCTTTCCCACTAAGAAAAGCCTCTGGGTTAAAGAAAAAAATCAGTGCTCAGATTTTTATTTAGAGTACTGAAGTCGCACCCTTGTAAAAACAACATTTGGCCCTAACAATGAGGTTCAGGACTGATCTCCCTTTAAACTGGGTTCACTTTAGATAAAGGTAGAGACCACATACGTACAAATTAATACAGCTTCCTTGTACTATTTTACACTTTACAAATTAAAGTGTCAGCATTAATTTTCTATGTTAGAATTACCTTGGCAAGAAGTTCTTTAAGGAAGATACTAATTAAAGTTGCTATTTTATCTCCATCGATTAGGTGGAAAAGGCCAGTTGCATCTTCATAGTAATAAATAATTCTATCTGCATCACCATCAAATGAACAGCATCTCTCATTGGGCTTCATGTCCAGCCCTAGTGTACAGAGTTACAAATGCAAGTTAGAGACAGAAAGATACAAAATGTTTGAATTAGTGCCAGCATGGATCTCATGTGGAAATCAGCTCTGTGCAGACACGCACACAAAACTAATGCTCTGAAACAGACATTGCTTTTACTAAGAGACTTGAAACAGGGATGCTGTATTGAATGCAACTGAACAGTGCATATTCACATCAAAAGCATAAATACTAATAAAACAAAAAAACAGGCTCTCTAAATATTTATTATGCTACACCTTCTCCCTAGCTGTGTATGAAAATAAGTCCCAGAACTACTGTGTGTAGTTATAGCTTTAGATTTTGGAAATAAGTGCTCAATGGCAGTTATGGCACAAGGTTAAAAACCTTGCAGCAGCAGAACTCCCACCCCTTTTCTCATGCACTTAGTCACCACAGAGCACACCAAGACACGTCACCACCTCCACCATCTTAACATTCAGACTGGACTGTCAAACACGTTTCAGCCAGGCAGAGATGTACTGTGCTCCTCCAAACCATTCAGACTAACATAGTCAAGGGATGTGTCAAATCCAGGCCTACGATCCTCTCTTTCTTTCCATTGCACAAGCAGAACCATTCGTACAGTCACTTAATGAAAACAGGGAGTTCAGCTCACCCGAAGATGATACACCATTGCTAGAACCTGTACTTTCAGATCTGGCGAGGAGATGGAAGGATATAAAATTGCTGATTACGTACCTCTAGGGGGTTTCTGGTGAACCTTCACAAAATCTGCACCACATAAGTGATTGAGTTTCTCCTTGGTTCCATCATTATATAACTGAATTAGCACCTCCTTTGGAAGGTAGGGCTCCATTTCTGATAGTTTCAGGGCTCCTATTCCATTGGCACAGTCAATCTTCAGATGCTTCTGACTCTCTCCAGAGCTGGAAGACTTATCACAAGGGAAGAAGGGGCAAAGTGAACTCACACCCTAGTGAAACCATACCTAGAGGCATGCTGCATTCAAAACTTCAGATCCAGACAGGATAACAGACAGAAGATATTGATTTTGAATATCTGCTTGAAGAAGACAACACCCAGTACTTACCTGTTTTATCAGTTCTGTAAAAGCTTTGGATAGTTTTTCATAGTAACCTTCCAGCGTTGCTTTCCCATACTGCCCTTCGGTGTTTTGACAGCAGACCATGTAATGTAGCTGTGGTGTTGTCACCAGACCATAATCTAGCATAAAGTAAAAGGCACAGTATTCAGAAATAGCATACTAAATTAATTGCTCCTTAAAAGTTGCACAGTATTTGCTATTCTCAATAAACAGACAAATGCAGTGCAGGAAAACCATATGAAAGTTTTCAGGTTCTGTTACGACAAAATAACCTCCTCTACTTCTTGCATTAAAGCCATACAACTGCCCTGAAAGAGGATCATTACTAGCAAAAATGGAAATGATATCTGGGCTACTGGTTTAGGTCTGCATAACAGAGCCACATTTACATAAAATTTACATCAGATTAGAATTGCAAAAGCATAACATACCATGGTACTGACCACCTAGAACGAAGATACCATCTATGACTGACTGTGAAAGCTTCTTGCTGCTTGGCCTGGAAAACAACAAACCTTTGCAGAAGACGCTTATGTATGGACTTGGGAAGGAAGCACATGTGGAAGAAGACTCTACAAGCTTCCTGCCACTAGACTTAGATTTAATATGAAGAAATCTATACTTTTACCTACTGTAGGCACCTACCAATATAGAAGCCTGAAAGCCACCACGCCAGAAAATTACAGAGGCAAGTAAACTGATGAATAGATGTGGATGTTGCACCATATCCACCAAAAAAAACCCAAACCCCCACTAAATCATCCTGTCCAGAAAAAGTGCTAGATCGTAACTATTAGGGAAGCTGACATAGGAACAGCATTGGAACCCCTTTTTTTTATTTGCTACAATCATAAATTAACACGTAGCAGAATAAGCATAAAGAAAAAAAGCAGCATAATCTGGCTGCAGAGGGCTGAACGTCCAAAAGCACTGATGAACAAAACGTCAGCACTCCCATAAAAGCAGCATACCTCTACAGCATTTTGAATTACCTGGTGTCTCTACCAATAAAAACTGAAGCATCCTTGTGCTGGTTCACTGCTGCTTTTTGGCAGATCGCAGTTATTGTTTGCTGTAATTCATGCTCCTCTGCATTTGCTAGCTGTGTGGCATACTCTTCCCAGGAAGTGTGCAGCATTTCTCCAAGAGGATCAACCAGCTTTACACCATTATCTTCCTTAGAAGAAAACAAAACAAAAGACAGTAAGCTTAGAAGGGAGAAACTTGATAAAATCTCTCTGAAGACAGCTGACATGTGATTCCATCACATTGCTGCTTTAAAAGGGGAGCATTTCTGGGAACCAATAGCTTAGCTGTCTACTTAAACCTCCTTCAAGCCCTCCAAAGTAACGTAACCAGCACATTATACTTAATATACCAACTTTTTCCTCCTTATAATTTTGGTATTAAATTGATTTGACATAGAGAGAGATTCTAATAACCTCAAATGCTCCACAGCAGCAGCAGAAGTCTAAATGTCTGATTTGTAATTGCTGCATCTCTTTACTTTTTAAACTTGCAGATTGTGCTCAAAAGTTCATCTCTTCTCAAGGGTACTCTGCTACTTTTCAGTCTCATGCTCTGCCAGTGAGGAGGGGTACAGGAAGCTGGGAAAAAGCAGAGACAGGACAGCTGACCCAAACTAGCCAAAGGGGTATTCCATACCATAGCACATCATGCCTAGTGTACAAACTGGGGGGAGCTACCCAGAAGGCTCAGATTGCTGCTTGGGTCAGGCTGGGTATCAGTCAGTGGGTGGTGAGCAATTGTATTGTGCACCATTTGTGTTTATTATTTGTTTTCCTTTCTACTTTAAGTTTCATATTCTCTCTCCTTGTTATACTGCTTAGTAGTAGTAGTAGTAGTAGTAGTAGTAGTAGTAGTACTTTAAACTGATCTTATCTCAACCTCTGGAGTTTACATTCTTTCAATTCTCCTCCCCATCCCACCCACAGGAGAAAGGGGAGTATGAGCAAACAGCTGCATGGTGCCGTGTTGCCGGCTGGGTCTAAACCACAACAGCAGGTACAGGGAAAAGTGACTTCAGACATGCTGGAGATCATATTTACAGGGAGCAGGCTAAGCATATGCTTTAAGCAGGCCCAAGTGCCTTCAGGATCTGGTCTCCTGGTACCACGAAGAACTTTGACTTCACCAGACCGATCACATCTACCTTCTTTTCAAAGGAAAAGCTGTTCTTACTTCAGGATTGTGTGATGCTGTAACCATGATGCCAATAGTAGCTGCCACAGCTTTGGACCTGAGAACTGCCAGCAAACCCATGCGGAACATTACGTGATCAAGCTGCTCGGCCTTGGTGCGAAATCCAGCAGTGCCATACTGAAGTGTAAGTCCAGCAGGTTTAGGATGCAATGATGAGTATTTTTTAAGGGCTTCAGAATCCATTTCTAGAGAAGGAAGTAACACAGATGCAAATGAGTGAAGACATTGTACTTACTTAGTTTCATATTCTGCACTTTATTTTATTTTAAAGCCCACAGGTATCTTAAACCATTCACATCATAGAATGGTTTGGGTTGGAAGGGACCTCAAAGACGATGTAGTTCTAACCCCCCTGCCATGGGCAGAGACACCTTCCACTAGACCAGATTGCCTCAAGCCCCGTCCAGCCTGGCCTTGAACACTGCCAGGCATGGGGCAGTCACAGCTCCTCTGGGCAACCTGTGCCAATGCCTCACCACCCTCACAGGTAAGAATTTCTTCCTAATGTCTAATCTGAATCTATCCTCCTTCCTTTTACAGCCATTCCCCCTTGTCTTATCAAATCCCTTGGTGGAACTGAAAGAGGAACCACAACCAAGCCAATCCTTGAAGGAGCCTCTACATTCCCAGTGCAGCACTAGATAAACACAGCTTCACCAGATCACGAAGGGATGATGTGATTAAGGCGAGGAGAGCCACAATTTCCAATGGGCTGGATCCAGGAATCCTAACAAACCTGTTGCAAAGGGCTGGCCATTTCTCTCTGTAACATGCCCCTCGGTGCACTTGGCCATATATTAACTAACTTCTGAGTTCCGAAGCAGCCTGTCCTCCCTTAGGGAAACCCCCAACACTGACGTTTTACCAGCATCGCAGCTCTGCTAACGTAGCTCTGTACCAACCCACCCCGCCAACACCACAGCCTCCACCCCGCCCCAGCCACCAGAGGCCGGGGAGGGCCAGCGAGGCGGACACAGGCCACCACAACCACACGAACAGCTCCAGCAGCCACCTCCCTGCACGGCTGCGGGCTTCGGGGAGCACCCAGCACCGCCGCCCGGGCCCAACGGGACCGGATCTCCCTCCTCCGCCGACTCACCGGGAACCGCTCAACCCGCAGCTCCTACCGCCACTGCCGCGATCCCCTTCCACACCCGGCGTGGCCACGCCCCCAAGCCTCGCCCAGCCAATGGCAGCGCGCAGGGCGGGCTCTCCGCCGCTACGTGGCACTCGGGCCACGCCCACTCGCCCGTCCGTGGCGGAGGGGGCGGTCGGGCCCCTGGGTCCGGGGGTGCTGTCGCGTTGCCGCCTCCCCCGGCGCAACCGTGCCGGAGCGCTGTTAACGTTAGCTGCAAACCCGCCGTTAACGTCAGGACTGGGTGGCTCCGTCTGCAACAGATCAAAGCTCCCCGGGACACCGGGGCCGGCGCGGCCCCGCCCGGCTGGCTGCGCATGCGCGCCCTCTCAGTGGGCTGAGGAGGTGGCGCCGGGCTGAGGCTTCTCCCCCTCATGGAGGCGGTGGCACGAAGAGCTATATCCCCTTCTCTCACCTCTGCTCCGGGCGGCTGCTGCGCTATACCGTGCCGGGTTGAAACGCGCGGCCCAGGTGAGGCATCTCCATCTTGGCTGTGGAACATGCCTGTAAGGGGCTAACTCCTAAGCGCTTTGTGGCCGTGTTTAACCATCCTCTGTCCTTAAGTAACGGGGTCGCCCAGCGAAGGCTGGCTTGTTGGGTCGCGTGGTGTGGTGCTGAACTTAACTGTGTGTTAAATCTCTCTTGTTTCAGGTGTGTGCGGAGGGCAGTGTAATGGCGGTCGCAGTAAAAGAGTGCCTGGAGCTCCAGCTGATGGAAGTGGAAATGCTCCTTTCAATGTTTCCCAAAAAAGGGGAAGTAAATCTGGATGAGGATGCTGTGCCTAGCGTGCAGTGCTACCTGAGAAACACTGATGGAGCTCTGCCCCCACAGCTCGAATATGCAGTCACTATTGATGTAGGAGAAGCAAAGGTGAGAAATTCCATGTAGATGTGTCCATGTGTGTTGGGGTTTTACTCCTTGTGCACACGCTTAAACTCTGCCCTAAAAAAAGTAAAAAAACCCCACCTAATTTCAGTTTGTTGCTTCAGAAGTCAAGAGTAACAAAAAAGAAAAAAAGTCTTGTTTTGTATCATTTATTTGAGCCTGAACTTCCTTTGGGCAAGAAAGGCTGATAGAATCACAGATAGGAATACACAACTCACAAGAGTTTAGCTAGGGTTGTGCTTATATCAGGGTTGTTGGTTTACTGGTTTACAAAGAGTTGTGTGTTACAAAGGCAGTGCTGCCCCGTGGGAATACATATGTTGGGCTTTATATTATTCCAGGAAAATTGCCCTAGTAGTTCTCTTTTTGACCCCTTGCCATGTGTACTGAAAATGCATTGATCTGTATCTGAAATATGGTAACGCTAAAAATAGCCCCAAATGGCAGAATACTATTAAGAAGGGTCACACACTAAAACAAAGCCAGCCTATGAATAGGGAAACAAAACTTACAGCATAAAGGAGTTCCAGTAATTTATCTGCTTCAGAAAAAGGTTATATATGACAACGAAGTGATGCAAATACTTGCATAGAGAACTTAGGTCTGAGTGTATAATGGTGCAGTAACTGGAAATTGAGAAGAGACAAACACAGTCTAGAAGCCATTTTTCTCAGGGTAAGGACAACTAAACATTAGAACAATTTACCGGGTAATGACACAACCTCATGATTACTTGGAAACTTAAGTACAAGCTTAGGTCTCTCTTTAAAACACAGCCTTTTACCGGCCTTCAGAGAGAGGTTCTGTGGCCTGTGCAGGGAGGGCTTGTGCAGGAAGCATTTTTTTTCCATGGCAGATTGTCAAGGAACTTGGAAAGGTAATTGGTCATTTCACGATTCATTTCTCTCCCTGCAGGACTAATCATATGATGTATACTGTAGTGAAGGTCCCCTAATGGTAGTACATGGATGTCCCAAGCACTGAGGACATGTGAATCCTCTCCTGCATTTTGGCCCAGAGGCAGGGCTTGGTTGCCAAAGAACTGAGGTGCTCCATTTTAAGGTGCTGTAGGAATAATCAGGAGAAATTCAACAGCCCAGGGTTTGTAGGAGATTGGGTAAAATAATCTAGAGGTTTCCATGGCCTAAAATGCACATAAATCTTCTTGTCCCCTATAATCCTGAGAATGCTTCCTCTGTTAGGATGAATGCTTGCTCAAAATAATGGTAATAATGCACGGAATCATAGAATGGTTTGGGTTGGAAAGGATTTTAAAGCTCATCTAATTCCGAGTCCCTTCCCATGTGCCTCTAATCATAAACACTCTCTCATATAACTTGGCCTTGTTTTCCTGGTGTAGATCCAGGGAGTTGCTGGGTTTGTTGGGCAGCTGTGCATTTGGTAAGGGACAAGGTTCTCAGAAGCCACTTGGCCCTTGACTGACAGACTTGTCGTTTATTGCTGTAGCAGCACTAAGCACATACTGAGTATGTGCACTAGAGATATCCCTAGAAGGTAACTGTGTGCCTTCTTTCCAGCAGTACCTCTGTAAACAGCAGAAGAGAACAGCCTTGATATCATTAGGTATGTTGGGAAAGTCACAGCATGGTGCAACAAAAGAAAAGGAGCAGACAAAAGAATAGGTTATGGGGACAAAAGGAAAGTGGAAGTAATTCCAGTTTTAAGGATACTGCTTTTGACAGGGACAAATAATCTAACATGTCTTTCAGTAGCTGCAGAATTAATTTTCCTTTTGTGTGTGTGTTCTGTTAAGGTAAAAGTGGAACTGCAGGTACTGCTGCCTCATACGTACCCTCACGTAGCTCCTCAGCTTTTTGCAAGATCAGATGCATTGCACAGACAGCAGCAGCTGGAGCTCAACACTCATCTCGCTTCTCACATGAGCTCTTTGGATTCAGGTGAACTGTGTATATGTGAAGCTGTGCAGTGGCTGAAGGACAACAGCCTGCCTTACTTGGAAAACAGCAACATCTCTTCTGAAAGTGCCTCAGAAAAAGTGGCGGTTAAAGAAACGTTGCGTCGTATGTGGATCTACAGCCATCATATATATAGGCAGGAACTGAGGAAAAAGATTTTTGGCTGTGCAAAGAAATTAAATCTGACTGGCTTCTGCCTGACAGGGAAACCTGGTGTCATCTGTGTGGAGGGACTCCGAGAACACTGTGAAGAGTTCTGGCGGGTTATTAGATATCCCAACTGGAAGCATATTTCATGCAAGCATGTGGAGAACATAGAAACGGAGGGAAGCGTCGATGACCTTCGGCTCTTTCGTGCTTTCGAAGACCTACAGTTTCAGGCACATGGTGATTATGGCCTGAGGAATGACTACCATATGGATCTTGGCCAGTTCCTAGAATTCCTGAAACAGCATCAAAGTGGACACATTTTTCAGATCTTATTTGATGTTGAAGGCAAACTTTCAGACAAGTAAGAGAAACTTTGGATGGAGTTCTAATTTTGGACAGCAAGAGATGACTCTAACATTGAAACACTGTGCCTTACAGCTACTGTGAAAAGGGAAACCATTTAACATACAAGAAGAATGGTCAAGTAGTTAATCTTAGCTTCTCTTCAGAGTTGCCCCATATCTTTGAGAGGTGTTTGTTTGCTTATTTTCTGTGGCCCTAGAATTGGTATTTGTCACTATGAGCAATGCCTCAAAGTGCTTGCAAGGTGAAAAACATCCCACACTGTATTCTGAATTACACACTGATGTCTCCTCATATGTGCTGTGTGTTACTAAGCTGCAGTGCAGACCTGTAGTTAGGTTCTACATTCAGTTGTGGGATATCGAAGTGCCTGCAGTCACAGCTGAACATGGTTGCCAATATAAAAGCACACCCAGCTCAAGGAAATCTCACCACTGCATTCATGGGTTAGTGTCTTTTGCTGCTTCACAAAGCATCTGCTCTCACTTCATTCAACTAATCCATGAAATGCACAGGCTTAAGTCCAACCACAGGAAACAAGTTTTACTTTTTAAATACAGGGTGTGGAGAAGGAGAAAAAAGCCAACATTACCCCATTCCTTATACACTTTAGGTAGTAACTATATAGTTATATTGCCAATATCAGCATTGTTGCAGTCCTCTTCCTATCATCTCATTACACGGTCTGGTTATGTTAATAGTAGTTTTTCAGATGCCCAACTCATGGCATTTTATATTTACATTATTAGGTCAAGCACCTTTGAAATGAGAATGTGTAAAATGGGACAAAACTTAGTGTTTCCTCTGGTTTTCCTCTATGTTACATAAGGAAATACATGTAAAATATGGGAAAATGAAAGCCCTATATATATTTTATATATTAAATAAAAATACATGTAATTATACCCATCTTTTCTCTGTCAAATTAGTACTGAGAGACAATTTTCCAGCAGCTTTTAGCAGGAAATTATATTAACAGCTTATTAGGCAACGCTTTCCTGAGGGGTAGCATGCTGAGTGTGTGTATTTAGGTAGTGAATTGCAATTCAGTCTTCCAATTCATAATAGATTATCATGTTTAAAGATCATCAATTTAATATGTAGAAGAAGAATGGGCCTTACAGGATCACTAGCTTAACGCTTTCCAATTCATCTGAGCACCATACTGTGAACATTGGTGCCAAACAATAAAAGCAGACTCACTGTTGAGCTGTAGAACTTTGACTTTTTGACTCCAACAATCAGCCTGTTCTGACAGCACCTATTTAAAGACTCTTCCAGTACACTCAGCTGACAACGACAAAAATACCAGATATTATTTTATTTAAAATAAAATATATGGAAGTGTTTTAATACTTCTCTCCTAATAGCCATAGATCAAAATACAGAGGAAGGCAGTATTTCTGTTTGCTCAGAATGAAGATTAACCTACAGTCCTTCACTGTGGTAAGTCAGTCCCTTGTTTGTATGATCATAACTTCGGCCAAAAGCACGGTAAGGCAAAAAATATTTACAATGAGGCATTTTGCAGTGTGGGAGAAGGTGCCTCTCCTCTCTGGAATTGAGGACCTGCAGGCTGAGCTGTGCAGAGCTGAGGGGCTGGAGAGATGAAGTTAATTTTGTAGAAATAATCTCTACAGCATGATAGCAGGAAAAAAATTCAAGTACACTTTGTTTCTAGAACTGTCCAAAGAGCACAGTACATTTGCCTTGGAGTGGTAATTCTGTAACAGGCAATAATTCCTCAGAGTTTTGGGGTTTTTTTTTAGAACGCTGATGCATGACTGCAGATTCCACATGATCGTGACTCAAAAACAATCAGCCAATTTGCATCCAGTCCTGTTGGGAAGTTGCCAAATTATAAACTTTTTCCTTAAAGTACCAAAACAAGCTGGTTTAGAAATAGGCCTTATCCATGAGATTTCAACCAGAAGGAAATGGGAAAGGCAACACTGTCATAGGTCAGAAAGTCTGTGCAGGAGGATGGTCAGACAGTTTGGAGTCCATACTGACATCTGTGATAAATCTCTCAACTCAAGATACAACACTTATTTTGATAACAAAAAAAATCTCTCAAAGCACAGTGTAGGATATCTCAACTAAAATAACCAAATAACCAAACACCACAAATACATTTCTCAGATTAACTTTTATTTTCTGATGTGTAGTTATTATGGTTTCTTGATCTGAGTTTCGAACTGAATATTACGATTTAGAAAAAGTTTTCTGCATCTTAAAAAATTAGCTATTCTTAGGCTTCCTAGGCAGGGATGTTCTGGATATTTGTAGTGCTTTCTAGCTGCTGCTAGTTTGTTCATTCGGTATCTACAGTTTCACTTTCACAGCTTCTGCAGGCCAGGTGTAGGAGTCGGCCAAAAAGCTGTTGTAATCGGTACTGTAAACCTGAGAGCGGATGAAGGCTTCTAGGTCCTTGGGCTGGGGATAGGTGGAGGCAGTTTTATTCCTGTAGGCTTCTTCTGCGATCTAGAAAGATGCATTAAAATCATAATTAGTGCTGATTCATAAACTATTTGAGTACTTTCAAAAGGATTTGAAAGTTGGAATTAGTTCAAAATCAAGGTAAGACTTCATCTTCTCCAGTGCTGAAAGTCACCTATATTCACACTGAATCCAGCCAAGTATACAGCGAGAAAGACTGGGAAAAGAATGTGTGCATTTAAGTGAATCTGACACATGCTACTCTTGAACAGGATTACATGTCACTGCTGTTACAAATACAGCACTCCTCCTTATCCAGTAATATCTTGGTTTTTATTGTGCAGCAGTGGATAATATATTCCACAAACGCCAAGCACTCATATACAATTTATGTGTTTTCATCATCAGGTTACTCTGGTTTACTGTCTTCTCCAAAGCACTGTAAGAAGAGTTTGTTCCAAGCCTCCACACTCCCTGCATATCAAAGAAGTTGTTCATTCGCCAAAATTTGATAATGTATTTCTTAAAGGTTAAACTCAGGAGAAAAAAATAGTCCTATACAATGCATGTGTTCAATTCTAAAGATGGTTGGGGGGAATATGAGTATTTGCTTGCTTTTCCCTCCCCCCCAGACCATACCTGAAGGGATACAATTATGTATCACAAGCATAGCTGTAGCAAAAGTGAAGTTTAGAAGAGTTGGAGCCCACTCAACACACCAAGGTAGCCTCTCACGTCTTCTCCAGTAAGTAGAACACTTACTGGAGAAATGTCTGTCTTTAGACTGGACATTCAGCTATGAAACCAAAGAAGTTTGATGGACTGGTTTTATGCAGCAGCACTCTTTGGAATGTTCTGTTTCAAACTGTATTTGGCAATCAGACAAATGCTTCTATTTTGAATAAAAGATAGTCTCCTTCCTGCCTGCCCTAGCTCTCTCTTTAAAATATACATGTTGTGGCTTGGTGAGAAGCTGAGACCTCAAGTTACCGTATTTATACTTCCCTTCTAGGATTTATCTGAAGCCAAATCTGATTTGACTGAGAAGCGCTTTGGGTATTGATGTAAGAGTTCATCTCCAGGTCTGCGCACATAATTATCATGGCTGAATATGGTCTGAATTTACGCCCCATGTTTGGTATTCCAAAAGACGTTGAGAGTATTTCTCCCCTGGAAGAGGCAGAGGCCATTGCTAAACCTCCTGGGCTGTATGAGCCAGAGTAGGTATTTGCAAGAATAAAGTTTCAGCAAAGATCAGGGAGGCAGAATCGTTTGGTAACATTTTCCTTTCTTGCATTTGCTGTAACATGCACAAGCAGAGGAGGAATTTCTATCACTGTGTTTCTGCCAAGCACACTGGCAGTTTGATTTTGCCTGAGGAATCCCGGTAACGTTTTGACACCTACAGAACAGTTATTATTTGCCTAAGATGATGTGAACTGTAAGAAGGATTTCTGTTAAATACACAGAATGAGCGAAGCTAGGGGAACTGTTTCACACATGAGGGCTCCTTGTTGTTCTTTCCAAAGAATATGCAATAAGTGGAATTATTCACAGCATGGTGACCAAGAGAGAAAACAGTAATTGAGAAAAAAAGGTCACGGAAGACCAACAAAATAACCTCCTAAAAGGCTGAAAAAACCCCTTCCTAAAGAGCAGAACAAGGGAGGAACTGGGATAAGTACATTATATGAAAGCTTCCTCTTCTCTCTGTGGGTTTAAGTCAGTTACTTAAAATCCATCTGCATCAGCTCAATATTTACCAGTAAAAACCAACCAAACAAAACCCCTGGCCCAAACCTGAGCCATAAACACAAAGCATCCCCTGTAGTTAGTTATTTTGATAGGCCAGAGTAAGACTGGGATAAAAAGGGAGTAGTCCCTGGACACAGGGTGACGCTTACTCTTTTGACAGGCAGCTGATCACCACGAAGGGCCAACACCTCCAGCTGTGCGCCTCACATGACTATAAGCCTGGGGACACACTCATAACTGGTGCACAGCTCAGTCTGGGCTCCTCAGACATAAACACTTGCTATAGTTCCATATCCTTCCTTCTTGTACTAGGATTACACTTACATTTATGAATTTAAATTCAATTTTGAAAACTGCTTACTTGTCCAAGACTGATTGACATGAACCAACTTTAACTGGTGTGGAGGTGTGTTAGTTGAGCAAATCAAATGCTAAATTACGTAGAGAGCGTGGGGAGAAGAGAAGCCACAAAAGACTGAAATAAATGACTTACCCTTACAGCAATTTTCAGTGATACCTGCTGAATAGCGACTAACGGAGGGTATAGACGACCTTCCTGTAAATTCTCATCCGAAACTTGCTGAGCTATTACCTACGAAAAAAGCAGACATGTTTAACTTGAAATGCAGATGCAGCTCTGCCTTTATGAGACAGTGATCTAGTCTTGGGCAAAGAAATGGTTTTGCTTTCTCAAATCACACAGATACTGCTTAATCCACCTAGGCAGTGCGTTTTACAACCAGCCTTATCAACAGGAGTACACAAGAGCTAGAAATGTAGGGAGTTACGCGCTTTTCTCATTCAGACAGTAAGACTTATTCAAGTCCAACAGATCCATTTTAAGAAGCGAAGGGTCCTGGGATCGCCTTTGGGTCTAATGATAGTTCTGCTATCATTAGCTAAAATCTGTTTGTCATTTGGAGATCTGAAATACCAAATAGCCTTTCAGGGTGATCCAGATTGGGATTCAGCTGATGCCAGCTAGCTAACCTGTCTTCTACCTTGTAATCTCATTGGTGGACTTGAGGGTTTAATATCTTAAGTGCCCATATTTGTACCTTCTAGGGAACAGCTAGTTAAAACAAAATCTAAATATCTTCCAAGCAAACTAAGCACAAAATTAATGTATTAAAAATGGTCTGACTGTATGCAGTTTTTAATGGCTACCTTCACTAACATCCTCCACTACAATTCTCAAAAGAAACTAGTGAAAAACGTTAGGAGAGATTTGTCTCAGCAGAATCCAAATTTCTCTACCTTGCTTTGGGACAGAAAGGAATGACTCTGGGGAGGGGATGTCACTTGCCCTTTGAACAGCTGGGAACACGTAACAGTCACAACAAATGGAAGTTCTTTGCACAGTGCAAGCTCTTACTTCTTAAGGCTGTTACAGTTTATAAGCAGTTTCCATTGATATTTAGTAAATTAGGCTTGCTTCTGCAGTGTGTCCTTCCATTTAGTTTAATCCAAAAGGAAACCAGTGCCCCTCTCCTCCCAAGACCATGCCACACTGTGCACACATTTAGAGTCTATAGGGACACCAAGGAGATGTGCTCCAGAAGACCATTCTGATGCAAAACAGAAGAGTGATATAGAGGCACCCTTTGTGTTCTCATCAGTGGGAAATAGGACCTTGTGTATGTTGCTTGCTAACAGACAGGACTGTGTCAGACGAGATGCCTGGCTATCATCAATTCAACCTTTCTGACAGAAGCAGGTAAGTAGCTTGAATTAAACAGCAAATGCTATAGTAACTCCAGGTTCAAAGAGAAACAACAAAGTTCTCTTCTGCAATCTACACAGCATGCTGCTAGCCATAGTAAGTTTTTCCATTCAGAGTGCAAATGGTAACAAGAGCAACAAGAGTTTATTCTCTTGTTAAGTATAACAAGTAAAGGAAAATTACTTATTTACATTCTAACCCGATATTGAGAAATGCAGCAGAGATAAAAACCCACTAGGGGGAGCTACGACAACGTAAAATGTAGTTCCTGCTTTCCACAACAGCAACTAGGTTAGTTAAAATTGATCGGCAGCCTTCTGATGAAATAAGCTGCGCACCTGAATGTATAATGAGGAGCTTACAACATGAGGTTTCTGCTGTTAACAGTTCAATGGGGCCCAGCAGGAAAGGTGAAATCTGAAGAAATCAACAGCAAGTTGCTGTTAAGTGTGATGTGTCACTGAAAAAAATAGGTCAGGAGTAGAGGGCTTCTGTTTTGTGATGGGGCTGATGGAAAGCAAGCCACAAAACATTTGAGCGCTGCTGGAAGTGGGAGAGGTAGCAAGCTTAACTATTTAGATGTCATGCTATTCCTTCTGACAAACCCCTGTAACAGCATTAGAAACTAAGCAAAACCACAGAAACAAGCATTTCCAAAGCGAATGACACCTTCTTCATGTGGTCTCTGAAACTCTCCTCAAGAACACCGGTTCAGTGGCAGGAGGCAGAAACAACATTGGGAGATATTAAGAAAATGAGAGGCGACACGGAAAATGTAATTACACCAATGTATAAATCCACAATGTGCCACTGCTGGAACAGTGTGCATTTTTGCTCCTCCTGTTCAGATTAGAATGGGACAGAATCCAGAGGGGTATGACCAAAAGGTTATTTGTTTTTTACAGTGAAACAAACAAAATGATGAACCAGTCTTGGGAGAAAAAAAAGAGAATATTGAAAGAAAATACATGAGATGATCGAAGATGAACGTTTCTCATGGCACTATAGGGAACCCAACTCATCAGACACCAGGAAATTATGAGAGTTTCTTTTTTCACAGAACTCATAATTGAACAGTGCAACTAATTGCCAAATGATGTTCAAATGTATAAACGTGTTTAAAAAGCCACCAGGCTTGTTTATGAAAGATAATCCATACAGGGATAAAATTTCCAGCGCAGGAAGGCCATGTAGAACAGGCTGCCAGGAGCTGAGAAGCCATTCCAACAAAAGGATCCCTCTATTTTCTCCACTGCATTTTCCTCAGCTTCTGCTACTGCTTCTTTTCACAGGAATACACTGAGCAGGTTGCAACCCACCCCTTATGTGTAACCCAGTATGGCTATTTAGCTATTTAAATTTTAGTTAATTCAAGTCTTTCATACAGAAATTAGCTAAGCCTTATTGCAGAACTTCAATGAAAGGCAGTCAAGACAACAAATGGCATAAAGCAAGTGAGGCTTCTTGGGTTCTGGAGGACAAATTCTCTATAATGAAAGGATTTAATAGGATTATTTCTGGCGTAACTTAACTGTAGGTCATACATGCCAAGAATTTTTCATTAGTTCATAATTCTCTGTCCCTCTGTTGTGTTTGGTAGAACTTGGAATAATAGGCAATGTCCCTTGTCATCATAGAGTAATTGCCTGCAATTAAGAGTTATTACAGCTCTCAGCACCTTAGATTTATTGTCTAAAATCAAAGTTACATCCTATTTTACTTGGCAGAAAGAAAAGAACACTGCAAGTAGAATTTGTTGTAGTTACAATAAGCTGTTTGTGACTTTTATTGGATCTAATTGGAGAGGTGGCAAAGCAAGAAGACAGGAGGCACAGGCATGTAGCCTGGGATGCTTCTCTTTTATAATTGCTTTTGTCAGGTAAGCTACTGCTACAATCTGAGAAGATCTCTCTGTCTAAAATGAATGGGTTTGGTGCTTTCAATTTTGCACCATCTTGGGTGTTTCCATGTCAAATGGAGAATACAAACCACTCTTCTAAAAACCCACATGAAACTATTTTGATTTTATCCTTCCATTAAAAAAGCCAAGACAACTCAACAAAAAAGCATTTCTGCTTTTGCTATGTACTGTAATTTCAGCTGAGGGCCTTCACACCCCTGACACATCTTCTGGCGAAGACTCCTCTGAAATCCATCAGTGGTTGCCTCGCTCAGTAACCACCTGTCCCTCACCCAAGCCCCACTCGCACACTGCCTTGCACAAAGTAAGGAGACCAGATGTGAATGCTCTTAGCTCCAGCTGTGAGGCCAGTAGCTGCCCACTGATCTTGCCACCAACAGAGACCTTCTATGTAAAAAAACCCACCAACATTTTCACATGTCAAACTTTTCTAGGGATTTTACTAGAGGAAAGCAATTGTGTAGCAAAACCTTTACCAAAAAAAGAAGTCAGGCCAGAACCTCTGCCTCAAGAGAGGATTTTAAAGCTTCCTTGCAGTTTCTGATACTATTTTACTTCCCTGTTACATTTCTCTGTTCAGTTAAATTTCTTTGTTCTGAACAGATTTTTTTCTGAGTGGACTGCCACTTGAAACCCAGTTGAACCCGGGCATATGCCACCTTTCATCCATCTATATATAGGAACCATTTCACTCAAACCAAAATGAAGTGACTTCCAGAATGAAGTAAGACAACTGTTTAACACAGCACTTTAGATCAGCAGGCGAGGATCACCGTATCCAACTGAAATTACAGGGGAGGATTTAAAGGGAGGATATAATTATCCAAAAACTTACGAGATGGATCATTGCCCTCCTAGGATGGTTAAAGCCAGTGGAGACAGTCTGGGCTTTTTACTAATTTTAAAGATGGCAATTGTGATTCTCTTTCTTATAAAGGGCAGGCTGCTGGCAAACTGCTTTAAAGATGCCATATCCTGTACCTTAAAAAAAGCTTTCAAAAATCCAGCAAGGGCAGCGTGCAGTGCCTGCCATTTAGGAAAGCTTCATATGACATACTGCCAGTCATAGGATCACATTGCCTATGAGTTGCCTCTGAGTAATAGTAAAGGACCATTTTCTTCCTCTATCCATGAAGAGGAGCAAGGAGCAGGAATTGGAATCCAATGCCCCTTACAGAAGCTGCAAGAGCTGAGTCAGGCATTCTCTCACTTGCTGCTAATCAGTGCAGCTTTCTCTCCTATAGAAGGAAAGTACCACTGAATTGAATCTAGGTCAATTAGAGTTAACTTGGTAAACTGAGGCTAGACTTCTTCCTTATTTCAATACCCTTTAAAAAAACCCCAAAAGCATCAAGCTTTTAATGACTTTGTCTGGACACAGTCAGACCATCAGGCACTTCTAATCTCTGAACCTGAGCTCTCTCTGAGAAGGTCGAGTTTCGGGACACATTCCTGCGAGCTGAGCAGCCAGGATCTTAAGCAAGGATAGCCCCCATCACTCTGGATAGAAGGAAGCTGAGTCTTGCAAGGCTCATTATATTGATCTTGGTGCCAGCCAAAAGCAGAAACCACAGAGGCAATGAAGGAGGCAGGAACTCAAGGACAGGGCAGGAAGAGAAGGAGAAGGGAAGAGTGAGACGCAGGAGCGGTAAGGGTGCAATGACACTATAGCAGATGAGGAAAAAGATGCTGGACCCAGAAAATCAAAGAAAGTTACAATTTTGTTATGTGAGAAACAGGTACAGACAGATTAACTTATTGTTTTGGGGGACATATTTTTGGTAAAAAAATAAAAACCCAAAGTGTTAAACATTTGATTTCAACCACTGCTCATAATCGAGTTTGTTTGAATAAGGGATTCTAAAATAATAAAGGCCAGATGCTTCTCTCATACGTGGAGATATAATCCCATGCACTAATGATATCATAATGTAAGATAGTGGATGTTTGAACATTCACTGGAAGTAGGTGGTGAATAACTCCCAGAAGTAACAGTGTTTGCTCTCTGTTCATCTGTTGCCCACTGAGTGGAGATAAAGGAGGAGAGATCACATGTTGGGTAATGGCAGAACGTCATAAAGTTGCTTGAAGAAAGAAAACGCAGAAAAGGATGGAAAAGAAAATGGCAAGAATAATGTGGCAATTGGGTAAAACTGTGGTGAAGGAGCCACAAGGCAATGGAGCACTTCCACCAGCTGTTGACAAGGGAGGTCCACAGAGGATGATTCCAACAGCTCTATTTAAAAATAGCAGAAAGCTAAAAGAAATTCAATCTCTTTTTGCAAGCAAAACACACCCACGAGTCACCCCAAAGCTGCCAACATCAAAACAGAATTCCTTTCAATCTAACAATCAAACCTAGGTGCGTGTGTACGCAAACATATGTGCATTCACCTATGAAAATGCAGTACTGATGTTTTTCTCTCTTTCCTTTGCCAGTAGGAAGTGTGGTTTATGTCGGATGATCTTTGGAGCACACATTCAGTTTTGTCACAGTAACTTCTTTAAACAGAATTTATAAAAACCAATATACCTTGTAAATAGAGACCTTACATAGAAACCACTATTTTATCAATTTTGAAGATAATGTTTAGCGTTTTCAGTTTAACTGCTCATTGTTACCAAGTTAATTAAGGAATTTAAGTAATTTTTAACAGTACCTCAGCAGTTGTGAGGAACACATCCTCATCAATATGTCTCAGTCCACACGAAATAACACCAAGGGCAACTCCTGGGAACACATAGGAATTGTTACCCTGTCCAGGATAGAGAGTTTTTCCGTTTGGAAGAGTGACAGGATCAAAAGGACTTCCGCTGGCAAAAACACCCCGGCCCTAAATTGGAACAAGAAAGTGGAAGAAAGCATGTTAGTTGAGAGGACACTGTTGAAATATTTCACACATCCTTTTAAATGTTTATCACCTTGGCAGCTGGGTTGCACCTATTTAGTATCTCTTCCAAGAGGGTGTTAGAGCTATTTGACTGAGTATGTTTCAAGAACATCAGGATGCTGATCCTAGAGATCAGTGGTGATTCTCCGTGACTATCTGATGTCAGAGAGTAATGGCTGCCTTATTCGGGTAAGAGCTATCTGTACAGTTTAGAAAAGGAGAAACTGAAAGCCCACCCTCATTATGCACTCTGTGCATCTACATCTGAAGAAGGGTATGTGGGAAGAAGGTACGCACGTGGAGTTGTAAAACTCAAAGCAGACAATACTGTCATGGTAACAACAGGTGTGGGGTGGCCCAGAAGCAGCAACAGTGGCTTAACAATAGCTAAGAGGAATATTAGGTCTGGTGTCATTCAGTAGTATGCATGATCAGAGTTGTGATACCACCAGAGCACTAAGAGATGGACGCTCAGGGAGATGGAGTCTCACTGTTCCCCTGGAGTAAGGAACACCCTGATGGGAGCACATGCTGGAACCATCAAGTGCTGTTCAAGGATGGCAGAAGAGGCACCTCAGAGGTGACTCACCTACAGCACTACCGATTCTCCTCAGATCATTCCTGCTACATAGACAGAGAAGTAATTTCTACAGCAGGCAATGCAGGTTTGCACTGAGGGGAGTAACACTGCGCAGGCTCTATGCCCACAGCCCAAAGGCCCCTGTGAATTTAGGTGGGGAAGAACAGCCAGCCTTTATTTATGCTAGCACTGCTGAAGTGATGAATGGCACTGTTAAATACTTCAGAGGTGCTTTGTATCAGAAATATCTATGTCTATTTCAGAGAACTAGAAATGCGCATTTTAAAATATGCCATTGTTGCTATTCAGCTCTTCAGAAGAATATTCTGTTTGGTTTGGTGTCATACAGTATTATCATGGCGAGCTTATTATACGTTTTGGTGACAGACCAAATACTTCAGTGTGTCTTCTACTCTGCCTACCAGATGTTACGCACTGTAACCAACCCTTCATGTGGGCCGCTCCCCTGGCTCTTGCATCGTGCTGTAATTGTGTGCAGTGGGGAATGAGCATGCTAAATCTGTCATTTAAACACTGTGAAACTGTCATTCAAACTGCCCCGCATTTGACAAGAAATCCAAACACAATCCACTGCGAAACACATACAGTCAAGTACTCATACATTTCAAATTCTAGACTGAATACAATAATAAATGAGAGCAATTCTCTTCATATTCACCTATGTTTCCATAACAGAAATCTTTCTAAGGAGGAGTCAATTACCTCAGTTCTTAATAAAGAATTCTTTTAAAGATCCTATTTCACGTATTGAAGTCTTTTCTTACCCTAAACAGTGTTTATAAAATGTTAAATTAAAAACATGCCACTGTGTGTATATATTACACAAAGCGGTGCAGCTCAAAACCAGGCATAAGGCTTTAATGATTGACAGTTACTGATGCTTAGGCTTTAATAAAGATTTTAAGTCTTGCCTGACACCAATAAAAGCTATTCAATGTTTTTACGAGGGTGCAAGCATGTATTGACTTCAGTGAAATTATCTTGACAACATCTGAAAAACATGTTATTTAACTCATTTTCTCTACACACATAGACATGATTGGTACTTGCTATGCCACCCTCTGTCTTCCTCCCATTTTAATTTCAGTTTTACTTTTCACTATGTACGCTGGAGAGATGTTAATCTTTGGTTACCTCTGTATATTTGTAGCACTGCTCAGCAGTGCATTCTGCTTTGCTCGTAGGGTTGCTGAGAGCAAAAATAATAGGACGTTCATTTAAAGCAGCCATATCCTGAAGAATTTGTTTAGTGAAAGCACCACCAATTGCAGCAACTCCTAAAGAAGAAAAACAGAACAAACAGACAAATAAAATCAGTTTGGGTAAGACATGCATGTCACTTTTAAAAGAACAGAGCTCCTTTTACTGCAGGCTTCCCTCTTTAAAATGGAGTTCAACCTTTTTTCTAACATGTGGTTCAAATAAAGTTTTGTATAAAGGATTTTGCAGAAGTGAAACTTCAGTATTTTCCCTAACACAAGGCAGAACCCATTCACCCCTGTACAGTCTGGTGAATTTATCACTTCACTTTTCTCGGGCCCTTTATATATATATTAGAAGTGTATCACCCAACCTGCAGGTAAGTCCAATAAGGAATAGAGAGGTTCAGCTCTGGCTCCTATGGTCTCATGCAACAGACTGGATAGTTTCTCCCAAAATCCAGTCTGTCAGGTTTCATTTTTTTCTGACGTGATGAGTCAAGTCTCTGCCTTCTACAGCTGAACATTTTGTCATCTCCAGCCTCAGTTGATGAATAATCCCAGTTTTGAGTCTAACCTGTCAGCAACAATCTTTTTAATACATCCATTTCCATCCCACCAGACGTGCTTTTCTATTCTCCATACAGTCCACACTTATAACTGCTTTTCACAGGGACTAAATGACAGTTTTACAGTATGAAAGCATCTAGTATGGAACCATCTTAAGTTGAATTCCTCTGCATTGCAGACAAGGAGCCAGTATCATGTCTTGGACCTTAGATGATTTACAACCAAAAAGAGGTGTGTGATGTTTTTGAGATGCCAAGTACACCTACATTTCTGCCTAATCTACAAGAGTTGGGAATCCAAGGATCAGGTCCTTGCTCCCCACAGCTTCAGTGGAAAACAAATAAACAGACCTTGCAGTAAAACTAGGGATCTTTATTTTGCGGGAGGCTCCTCTCACCTGGCTTGTAGACAAGGTAGCCTCTTTCTTGCCCAGAGCCCCTGATGCCTGGCACCCCGCTCAGCTTTCCACACAGCATCCCAGTTTCAAAAGCAGAAAAAAGCTGGTTTCCCCTCTCCTGCAGGAGTCAGAATAGATTAAAACCCAGGCTGGGAGAGAACTGACTGGAACTTGGGTCTCTCTCGAGTCTATACCCAAACCTCTCATCACTCATGCTCAAATGAGCATCCCAACATTGCCCAGTCTAAAAGGGCAGCTTGGTATCTGCCTAAGGAGAGAAGAAGGTACCTAGAGGGAGGCAAAAGGGGTCCTCACCTTGCAGAGCTGGGTAGAAGGTCATACATGCTTCAGAACTAACATTTCTCTAAGGTATCCCTGAGTATTTTCTGACTGCTTCTATATAAAGCGGAGTATCATCTGTCACACACTATTTTTTGCAAATCTGAGCTCTCAATTCACCTTCTGTGAATGGACAAGGATGCTTAGATGCAAAAGGTCTACTAGATCAGTTGGGTCACTCTATGTTTGATGAACAGTCATAGTAGTCACCATTTTGATCCACTTGTGTAAGAGCCTGCTATACATCTTAGTTTCTGCTTAAGTCTGCAGTTGCCAAATGTTTAATGTCTTCTAAAACTGCTTCTGGACAGTCAATAGTACGGATGACAACTATCTTCAGATATGAAGTTAAACCCAAATGTTCTGAATAATCTCACTGCCTATTTCTCTTTTGTCTTTCCTTTTAAAATCGAAATTTCTTACATTAGGTCAGGCTAAACTGAGGCTTTTCCTTGAGCCATTGCAGGCAATGAAATGTGTATGAGGATTCCCTGAGACAGAGTTAAATAAAACATTGGGAGAAGCACATTAACATATTTCCCCATGATTCCTGCTGTCCACGAGAAGATACTGAATGACAAGTCACCCAAATGAAACAAAAACCAATTTAAGATGCTGTTTCTGTAATGTATAATGAAGAGTCTTCATTATATAGTATGGATGTAAGAACGTTACCTTGAGGGAGTGCTGCATAGTTTTATGTATATAAAAATAATACACAGTAACATCTATATTTCATGACCGCAAATCTTCCCTAGGTATCCACACACCTATTTATCTATAAAAACATCACAGATGGATCAATCTGTTCTTCTAACTTCCACTAACTTTTTCAGCCTTGTATTCTTCTAAATGATTTCTACAGATTACTTGGTCTTTGTCTTCCAGTCATACATTTATGTAGCATATAAAAAGATAAGCTTCATTTACCTCATTCATGATCACTGTAAAAAACAGATTTTACTGAACAAGGACCATGTGGTCTAGACATAGTCAAAAAGATAGCTCTTACAATGTAGGATAATTTCCACTGTGGTATTTCAGATTTTCCAGCCCGTGATGAATGGTTTTACTAGCCAGACAGATTAATTTTCAAGCCTTCCACAGAGTACTTGCAGTTCATTCCTGAAACTGTCACTAAAATAATAACCAACCGACAGAGCCCAGCAATTCTTCACTGAGATCACAATCCTGCAGCTTTTACCAAAGAAAAAGTCTTTGCAAAATCTGTGGTTTGGTCTGCATAAAGGACTGGTGGCTAAGGACCTAGATATGAGGGGAAACGATTCGGATACAGCATGCTCATATTTGCACAGCTTTACCTGTGCTTAGCTGTTTCCTCAGTCTAAGTTTGAGGTTATTTGTATTACACTGTACACAGAAGTAATTTCGGAAGGTGATAAGGGTCTCCATCAGATGTTTAAACGAACTTGGATTATTCTCCCTGTAAAATGGATGGCTTGGAGTGAAAGCAATGTTACATGCTTGGATAGTTACTATTTGTTCAGTTGCTTAATAGAGTCCATTATGCACCCAGTGTTTTCTAAAAACACACAAAGGTAAATTCTGTTCAGAGGAACTTGATCTTGTCTTCAGACAAAGCCACATCTCCATTTTTTTCCAACAAAGAAGAAGGTCATTGCTTTAAAGTAAAAGGAATTACCTATCAGCACAGATGGCTTTATATCTCTAACAATATCTTCTAGATTTTTCATTTCAGCATGTTCATGGGCGAAATGCTGTTTCTCAGATGTTAGTGAGGCGCGCCCCTGAGCAAGGGAAAAAAAAGATACTTATTATAAGTTTAATGGAACCTAATAACTTGGGATAAACAGTTCACAAAGTATCCGGTTTAACATGTCCTATTTTCATTTCTACTTTTGCGTCTATCACTAAGTACCATATTGCACAAAGTTACACTGTGTACAGCTAACACATTCAGGATAATTTAGAACTAATCCATTTCTCTAACCAGTAGGTAAATTAAATTCAGTATTTTTACTTCGAATGAGTAACAGCTGTAGAACACCACTGCATTAACAGTTATATGGAAGCATAATTAATTTCTTCTTTCAAGCATTCTTAATGCTGTTTTACGTGAAAACATTTGGTCAAATGCTTAA
Source organism: Ara ararauna (assembly GCA_028858755.1). Lineage (NCBI taxonomy): Eukaryota > Metazoa > Chordata > Aves > Psittaciformes > Psittacidae > Ara > Ara ararauna. The sequence continues at coordinate 50,677,770 of CM054379.1, forward strand.
AGTTACTAATGATAAAGTATATTTATATTTATATAGCAAACAATATGCATGCACCAGGGTAGGGGGATTTGTAACTCAGCAAAACAAAAAGTTTCTCCTATTTTTTTCAGCTTTTCTCTTGTCCGAAAGCATAGAGACTATATGGGGGGAATATGTAGACTACAGGTGAGCCTATATTTCGCTCCACATTTTTCATATTTAAGTTATTCATTCTTAGGTATGGAATAAAAATAAATTCTCTCCAGATGTCTGCTCCACCGTTTTTGCATTAACAAAATTGACACAGCTGTGAAAAAACTTTTGTCCTGATCTACACTGGCAATTTCCACCCATCGATGCCCAACAAGGTTTCCAAGTGGAATATGACAGATGCTGGAAAAAGGGCTATAGAATATCATTGCCATTCACTGGGTGGTAAACAGTGTAAGTAATGTGGAGTGCAGGGCAAGAAGGGGCCAGAATTTGTGAAAATTGTATTAGTTATCTAAGTACATGGACCTCTCTCTGTACACAGGAACCTGAAAACTTCAGCTGAAGAGTTTAAAATGCATATACCTCCACCCCTCATTTTATTATCATGCCTGCAGAAAACATTACTGCAAAGGCATTCTTCAGACAGTGCCAGCCCTGCAAACATCCTACAGTCAGACAGCAAGAAGCAGATTATACAGATATATAGGGAAGTGCACATGAAAGATGGAACACTAAATGTAATTTTGACCAAATAGCCAGAACAGACACATATCATCTCCCCAGCTGCATCTTCTCCAACCAATAAGATGAAAGTTTCCTTAAACTTAGCAAGTTAAGACTATACTCACATATTGGAACAGAATTAATTCCATGATTCCACCAACGCCTATGAATTTGACAATTTTAGCTCAATTTAGGGCTGTGCATACTATCAAATTCAAGGTGGGATTAGTTTCTTAATAGCACTTTTGCTTAATTTTAACAAAAATGGCTCTTCTGCTGGTCCTTTGGACAGCCACTGCAAGAGCTGGTAGACAGGAGGGAAGGACATTTTTTATTTCCAGCTGCAAAAAAGCGTTTCTATCCCAAGGGTACCACAGGAAGCTACGGAAGGCTGTTATGTGGTTGGGGCTGGCTGAGTTGGTCTGCCTCACAGGATGCCTGCTTATCCTGGCTCACCCATGATTACAAGGAATTTCCAGAGATTTCTCCTCTTCTACAGATTTTTGTATATGACCAAATTACAGAGTTTTTAGATTAAGAGGGTTATGTCCAGATGGGCTTATGCAGGTCTTAAGTGTTCTCCTAGAGCGATTAGCATGGAAATACTGTGATATGGGAACTTGGTTTCCTATGTGAGTAAAATGTGAATTTCTGAGCCTCGAGAGAATGCCACAATATTACCAATTTTTGGCATATTCAGGCTCGAACCATTCCACCATCAACACACATTTTGAAGTCTGCCGTTTCCCAGCACTCCAGCAGATGTCCCCACAGTCTACACACCCGGTTTAGCCGCATCTCATTTTAAAGCGGGACTTGTCCTTATCATTTTCACGGGAAAAACAAAGTTCTCTTTCTGGTCACCAAAGGAAAAAAAATGTATTTATGACTTCCAGGCCAAAAGCTTGTTGCTAGGAATGACTATAATAAAACCCACTTTTCATTCTAATCGGCTGGTTGGTTGAAATCAAAATGCTCGATGGAGCCCAACTTGGAGGCAGGTTTCCTGGAGAGGTGCTGTGGGCCAACATCCGATTCCACGCTGCTGCTTCAGTTGGTTCCTTAATAGCTTATCAGGCTGCTATTGAGAAAGCTAGTTTTTGATCTGGCCTTAAAATCCTGCCTCCAGGAGACTGCCCTGGGCTACCAATGGAAAAAGAAATCCCCTCCAAGAGCTCTGACCAGCTCACTCTTCAGGCTGTGGCAGACTGGTAGCCCTTGAGTGCCTCCAGGATCTGCAGATCTCTCAGGAAAGGTGACCTCCGATTTTTTTCCCCAGTGCACCACAGCTAAGAGGCCAGGCTGACCTCTCAGTGCAGAAAAATCTCATTTTCATTTTTAATCAGAACAAATGACCACAATCCCGCCTGAAACAGTTACTTCTTTATACATCTTTACACCTGACTGGCTTTTGAGGGGGTACTTCAACATTTTTAAATTAAGATAATGGCAGAGCTGTTAAAACACTTATTGATGTAACACCAAGGATTCAAAGCCCCATTTCTTACTGACATTGATGATCCTCTCTCCTTTATTTAGCTACGAAGGAGCACTCAAACAGTAAGATGGATGTGATCCACTGCAACCCTTTCTGTGCCACTCGCTAGTGAGGCTAGCGCTAGCAAGATGGGGGCAGCTTAGGTGAGATTCACTTCTGCCCTATCTTAATTTCATACAAGGCATCCTACTACTCTTAACAAACAAGCAAACAAAATATCCCAAATCCAAACCCCAACAACTTTCTTTCTTTATTTAGCTTTGCTCTGAATTAGCTTGATCCCATTAGTCAGAATGAATCATGCCTCCAAGTAAATATTTTTCTAGTGTATTAACTAAGAATGAAATATGAAATTCTGTGGCTTAGCAAAAATACTAACAGCTATGGAAATAGAGATATTTGCTTGGAAAATGCTTATAAAAGAAATTCACAGTTAGGGTTTTGGGGTTTTTTAATATATATTTTTCAAGTAGATGGTCAGAAATGTATTTTGAAATTAATTCAGTGATCCTAAAGGAGCGACGTAACACTTCCCTCAAAAACAGCTCCAAGATTTCAAGACCAGCCTGCTGATTTGGTTACAAAATGCCAGTGATTTAGAAAACTGTGCTTTAGATAGTGGGGTTTAGTTGTTTTTTTTTTCCTCCAGATTGGCAAATTCTTAAGATCTGCTCTCCGCACAGTAGAGAGGCAGCAGCAAGAGCCTGGCTATCTTTCCTCTGTGCCCTGCCAACAGGGCAAGCAATGACAGTAAAGAAACAACTGAGTTTTGTGCATGCTTAGCCTCAAACTAAGGGGCTGCCAGTTCATTTACTACAAGCTTCCAGACATCCGCCCCTGAATGCTTATCGCCGGAATAAGAAATCACGGAGTTTTTGTCAGTCAGCAGAGAGAAGAGGATGGAGTGGAAATGCAGAAATCTCAGCTCTGGATTTGTGTGTTTTCTGTCTTGTCTCTCTCCTGATGCTGGAGAGATGCAAAGCAGATGGATCTGTCAGTGCAGAACTGCCCTGACTAAAAGATCCTCCAGAAGTGCAGAACCCATCTTCTGACATTTCCATTTCTAGCCCCAGCTTAGGTAGCTTTTGTACTGTGGCTGCTGCTGCTCGGAATGAGCTGTAGAGGATCAACACAAGGCAGCATAAATCAGGAACTGCTCTGGTCTGCTTGTGTCTCTATAATCCTAAGAGACCAACACAACTCACAGCTCACCGATACTTCCCTTCTTCTAAGAGGAAAAAGAAAAAATTAAAGTACGCCATACTAAGATTATGTAAAAGCTCTGGGGTTCTGTGTCTTTCTGTCTCTGAAGCTCTTTTAAGTAGAAGTATAATCTTCAGTCGTATTTGTATGTCTTCTAAGTCCACTGTCTTGCTCTTTTAGCGTTATTAAAAATTCATTCATTCAATGAAAAGGGCTCAGAAAAATCAGCACTCTAAAGACGTGCCCCTTCAGTACACCAGGCCACAATACAGTCTCACCACTGCACTGAAGGACTTCAGTGCTTGCCATGCAGGGGAGGAATTTTCCCAGGGGATCCTACCAAAGGATGCAATACGCTGTTGTTCAAATAGCAGAATGAAGACTTATCTAGGCCAGACAGCAGCTGTCTTAAGTTGTTATGCTTTCTATTATGTATAACAAGCACCTTTTCTGCACCTTTTCCAAATCCAAAAAGAAACTCTTTCACACTGAAATCCACAGATGAACTAAGAGACTTGACCAGATACCTGTGCAGCTATTCAGAGGCGAAGATACAAATTCTTTCATTACGAGGAGGAAGGTAAAGTTAGAAAAAGGGGCTATATATCCTTCTTGCTTTTAACTTCCCACAGATATTCAACATCTCAAGAAAGAAGTAAAAAAAAAAGCACCAACATTTCATTATACAACTTTTTGCAATGCGATGTATTCTTACATTATCTCCTAATCTGTCATGGAATAAGTTATTTGCTAGGGGCATTACAATAAGTTTGCTCGAAAAAGAAAAAATCCCGACAAACTACATACTAAGGTAACCAGGAAGACAACTACAGCATCTTCAGTGTGTATTCAGGGTGCCTGAATAAACTATACTGTAGTGGTTTAAGCCATAAATCACGCAGCCCGTTCTCTCACTCACTCCCCTCTCTTTCTTCCCCCCGCTCCTGGGTGGATGGGGAGGAGAAACAAAAGAATGCAACTCCCACAGGTTGAGATAAGAACAGGTTAGTAACTAAAGTATAACACAAATCACTACTGCTACCACCAATAATAATAATGACAAGGCAAATACAAGGAAAGAATACAATCGCTCACCAACTAATACCAAGCCCGACCACGCAGTGCACCCCCACCCTTCCAGGTCTCTGCTCTCCGTTTTACACCCTGGGCATGACGTGCTGTGGTATGGAATAACCTCTTTGGTCAGTTTGGGTCAGGTGTCCTGTCTCTGCTTCCTCCTGGCTTCCCCTCCTCCCTGGCAGAGCATGAAACTCAGAAAGCCCTTGGTCAGACCAAAACATTACCAAGCAGTAACTGAAACACTGGTGTTATCAGCACTGTTCCCAGGCCAAGAATCAAAAACACAGCGCTGCACCAGGTACCACGAAGGAGAAAAATGACGGCTGCTGCTGTGAACCCATGACATATTCAATACAACTTCACTAGAATGCTGAAGCTGAAGAATATTAAAACCACAGAATAATAAACCTTAAGTCCAAAGACTGAGTGAAGATGTGAGAAATTTCTTCAGAGGGCAAAAGTATTGCCTCTACCACAGTATTAGTTTTTACCAAGAAACCTATAGAATACTTTGGGTTTGAACAAAAGTGAACAACTGGAAAACGGATATGTTTCTATATTAGAAGCCCCCAATGGAAGTGGAATAAGGTATCTCCAATGGAAAGTAATGTGAGCTAATTTTTTTATTAGCAAATGAGCTACAATGTGGACTGTGTTAAATCAGCAGATGAAGTACAGAGATAAGAAACAATAGTAGCATTCTCTGATGGTGACATTATGTATGAAAGACCTTGGCAATCCTAAAACGTCTATACTCCCTTATAGGATGAGTTATTGGTATTATGTATTATAATTACTATTTGCAAACCATAGTCACTTGGACACCAGGATTTTCAATTCAAGAAGCAAAAGTCAGTAGCAGGCCTCAGTAGTTAATAGTTTTACCAAAAACTTCTTGTATTCTGGATTTGAACTGAAAGCAGCTCATAGCTTCAGGGTGGGTTTTTCAGTTTTTAGTTTTAGTGGCTGATCAGCAGAAGCAGTGAAGGAGATATTGGGATCAGGCTTCAAGCAAATGCGCATCACAGTTTCCACAGAAAATAACTCATATCATCATCATATTATAGAACCAAGTTGAGGCTCAGATAACAAACAAAAGCCACACATCAATAAAACCCTGAGAAAATTTATAGAAAACAGCTGTAAAAACAGGAGACCAGACTGCACAGTGGGATATTACAAAACAGAAGGCAAGTCTTACAAATACCTCCAATGTGAAGTCTAATGCCATGGCCTGTTTGAGCTGGTCCTGCCAGGGCTGCCCTATGAACCAGGGCTGAAGAGCAGAGCAGATTTATGTCAGGGAGGCGAGAGAGGAAGGGTTGGAAGCTCTTCAAGATTTGCTCTCTCCATTAGCTAGGAGGCAGCTGAGAATAAGTCAGAGCACCCTGATGACTGCACCGTCCCACATAAGAGGCGGCACTGGCACTCGTCCCGTCTCACAACCAGGGAGGCACAAATCTATTTATATAAACACTTGCCTCCATCTGACTGTGTCAACTGTGGCTTATTTAAACAAGAGGACAGAGATCAGTACACAGATAAATTAATAAATTCATTTGAGGTCCTTAAATATTGAAGACATGAGAACCACAAAAGCCATGAGAACTGTAGACTAAAGCAGTCCATTAATAAGCACAGAATTTCCAACTGCAAGTGTTTTAGTTTTTCTTGTATTTTTCCTGTGATTTTTTTTTTCCCTACTGCAGAGTTAAGAGCAAAACAAACAAAGAAGCAGTTGTTAAAAGCACCAAGAAAGAAGGGGAAAAAAGGATGTGGTTAAGAGTCATGGGAGAAGGTGGTGAAACATCTCCCTATTGGGAGATGATCTCTACATGGCTTCTTATTTCTTTCATCACAAGTAAACCCATGGTCTAAAGGCTGCTGATGAACCATCTGAAGGGCTCTAGGCAGGGACTGTAGACAGTGCTGGCAGCTGAGAGACCTCCCTGGGGAGTCCCTCAGAAGCATGAAAGGGAAGGGACAGGAGGCACAGAGGGTGTGCCAGGAGGCCAGGCTGCCCTTTCTAGCCAGAACTCCAGGACGGTATTGATGGTGGAAGTATGGACTCCTGTCCATAACTGTCAGGGGTTACTGAAGCACAAGGACTTGCAGGTGACAGGCACTCCTGTGCTACCTTGTTTAGGAAACAAAACCAGAGACATGCAACCCCTCCCAAATCCCCACATCGAGGCCCTAATTATAAAGGGACTGTGCCTCTCAATCAGGCCCATCACCTAACAACTAAAGGTGAAGAGAGCAGGTTAAAACCAGATGAGGCAACTTGGACATAGATTTAATAAACAGCTTGTTGCAAACTGTGTGAAAAAACACAACATTTTGAGGTGATAATGTCATAATGGTTAGCAGTAAAAGATACAATTTAGGTAAGAAATGCATTCTGATGTTGACTTTAAAAGACGTGGTTAGAAGATTAGAGGTGTTTAAGTCCTGTACAATTGATAAAATACCCTTCCCGTGTAAATAAGCACACATGGTTAACAGGCAGGACAAAATTTATAAAGACAGTTACTTGGAGAAGACAAGAACTGAGAAGCTGTGCAAGTCAGGAAGCCACAGAACAACAGAAACATAATGGAGTAAAACAGTAATTCATTTCAATGATTAAACAGAGCGTGAGCTAAAGAAATCATCAACCATCTGAATTAAGTTACCATCTCATCAGTACATCTAAAGTACACAGTGTCAAAGAGGAAATAGTTACATGCTGGCAAATTTAACACCTGAATTTTTGGTGGAGTCTTGTTTAGAGAAAATAAAGTGGGTATTCCTTGAGCACACCCCACCAATCATCCTTTTGCCTTGTCCTCACTTGTTTTCATACATTTCTGACCAAGTATGAGTAATGCAGTGAGCACTCAAGGTCGAATTAATGTGTATCCTTTCTACAAAACTTATACATCATACAGAACAAGATAAATGCAAGATGAAACTGCACAGATTAATTCCCCAGACATCAGAATAACTGACAAAGCAAACAAGGATTGCTTCACTGGGATAGAACATGAGTTACATATGGCAGAAACTGCTTTAAGTAATTGTGCTGCCTTGGAGATACCCAAAACTCAAATCACTTCATTTTTTTTTGGCTCAAAAGGTCCTAGCTACTTGCAGTCAGTCATAATGAATTGATGAAGGACAAAAGTAAAGAGTCAGAATAACTGACTGCTGGTAAAAGGAAAGGTAGAAATGATTAAAAGTTAGCAGAAGAGGCAGACATAATATTAAGCAGTATATGAATCTTAACATTAAAGTCATTCTCAAATTAGTATCTAGAATGAAATCCAAACTCTTGAAGAAAGTGATTATTGCTAAAATATAAGAAAATTGAGTAACAATCAGATAGTCTGCAGGGGATTCAGTTCAATATTAAGATTCTTGATTGTGAGCTCTAAAGGCTCTTCCACACATTATATGAGCATTGCTGACTGTAATGGGAGAGACCACACCTATTTGGCACTGAAATTCTGGTATCAGTCCCAAATTTCCCTATTTCTCTTCCATCCCTCTCTAAGCAAATACTGAACTACGTATGTATATTTTTAATGAAAAAATAAACTCTAGTACGAGTAGTATCCACCACCAGCTATTTGGTTGTGAGGAACTTCTCTGAATAAGATTGTCAGGGATATTCAAATGGGGGAAGGAGAAGGGAAAATGTAAACATTCTAAAGGATTACTGGGTAGCTCTATTCTAATTAATTACGACCACAGAAACTGGTAATCTTCGGGGATTCTCTTAGAAAAATCTATATTCTGTGACCTTCAAGTATCAGATCTCAACTGATGTTCTTGTGCTTGCCATTCAGTTTGGGATTCACTCAGATGAATCACAGTCTTATAGGGGACATATAATCACATATCTATCACACATCTAATGGACATTTAAAATACAAATCACATGATTGATACAAGTATTACTGTGTTGATCTAGAAAGCACAGAGTACAAAACTGTCAAAAGCAACATTACTCCACGCTGACATACTCCTTAAAATGAGGGATGGCATTCATGTCTATGGGAGGGAACTTCACTTGTGCGCTAGAGATTGTGGCATACAAAAATCTAATGCTGTCTTGCAAATGACAGATAAACTTCACCGCAAGAGAGGCATGTTCGGCAGCCCAGGAAAATTCCCATCAGCCTATCCACTCTTAGCAGAGAAGCATCCACCCTTGGCATAGGGCACGGGGTTTCTAGAGTCTCCTTAAGTATTAAAAATGCCTTATTATTTGTACCATATTCCTGGTCAGTTCCACAAACCATATTGCCTATCTCCCTACTTTGTATTGCCTTAAAAAAAAGAAGAAAAAAGAAGCATTTGCAGAACATAGCTGAAATGCTCAGACAATGGTGAACCTCATGAATATCCCTATACTGTTTATCATTTTCTGCTTCTTCTCAACTACTTGACACAAAATAATTTACTGTCTTTGAAGTTCATGGGTGAAGATTTGGCCACTAACATAGCCAAGCATGAATGAGAAACTTAACATGATGAGAAACTTAACATGAGCCGGCAGTGTGCACTCGCAGCCCAGAAAGCCAACCGTATCCTGGGCTGCATCAAAAGGAGTGTGACCAGCAGGTAGAGGGAGGTGATCCTGCCCCTCTACTCTGCTCTTGTGAGACCTCACTTGGAGTACTGTGTGCAGGTCTGGTGTCCTCAACATAAAAAGGACATGGAACTGTTGGAACAAGTCCAGAGGAGGGCCACGAGGATGATGAGGGGACTGGAGCACCTCCCGTATGAAGATAGGATGAGAAAGTTGGGGCTGTTCAGCCTGGAGAAGAGAAGGCTGTGTGGAGACCTCATAGCAGCCTTCCAGTATCTTAAGGGGGCCTAGAGGGATGCTGGGGAGGGACTTTTCATTAGGGACTGTAGTGATAGGACAAGGGGGAACAGGTTAGAACTTAAACAGGAGAAGTTTAGATTGGTTATAGGGAAGAAATTCTTTACTGTAAGGGTGGTGAGGCACTGGAATGGGTTGCCCAGGGAAGTTGTGAATGCTTGAACACTGGCGGTGTTCAAGGCTGGATTGGACAGAGCCTTGGGTGTCATGGTTTAGTGCGTTTTGTACCTGCCCATGGGAGAGGGGCTGGAACTAGATGATCTTAAGGTCCTTTCCAACCCTGACTATTCTATGATTCTATGACACTATGACAGCTTTAAAGACACAAAATGTGTTCACCACACATCACACATTTATGCATATTTGTATGATTAAAAAAAAAGGGAACTGAGACTATGGGAAAGAAAAGGAATGTGGGAGATATTACCCATCAGTGTGTTCATATAAGTAAATATATATTCATCAGACAGAATGTGACAATGTGACAGAATTCAGAATTTCAGACTTAAACAGGCGTCCTAACTGCTTATGCATAATAATATCCAAGTATGCAAGACTGAAAAAGGCAACTTTAAAATAAAAGTGTTGTTTGATTAAACATTAAAACGTCCATCTGAATGCACTGGAATACTTAAGACAGGCATTTCAAGAGGAGTAATACCTCTTTCAAAAACCTTATAGTTCAAGCAACAAAATTCCAAGGATATTTTGATCTACAAACTTTCTTTATCCACACTTGGAGAAAAAAATAGTTTGAAAAGGTGAAAGCATACCGAATAAATGAAAACAAAATTCCCAACATTATAAAGTCTCTAGAATGGAGAACACAACTATAGGCAGTATAACAAACATAACCTTCATGACCAACTATTTCACCACAACATAGCATAGAAGTTGGTCATCAAACTTGGTTTAATGAAAAAAGATGGTTCAGGGAGCAGGAAAAGAGAAATATTAACAGGAAAATGAAAACACAGCTGCACTTCAACTGAAATTAAAAAGCTATAAAGAAAAAAACAGCCACAAAAGCCTGATAAGTGACTTCGTGGCAGCTCTTGGTGGGAGAAGAAGAAAAAGGTGGAAAATGTTTGTGGTCAGGACAACAAAAGTTCCAATTTTATTTTTCTTTGGTTTGCACTGGTTGAAATATTACAGAAAATAGATGAAAAGGGAAACAATGCCTAACTCTATGACAATGCACTGCAAAATTTATGATTAAAGGACAGCATGGTATAAAAATTATGTAACAATATGTTTAGTTGGACAAAGAAATTGCTGAGTGTTCAGAGATTCTGTTATTTCTCATACTGCTAAAGCAACAGATCAGTATATTTCGAGGACTGAAAAGGTCTCCCTCCTTCAAGTAAAACTCCTTTGATCAAACACGTTTTGGTGAGGAAAATTTTAAGGGACTCTCATCGAACGGGCTTCCATTGATACACCCCCTTTGTAGTAAAAAACAAAAGTCAATTTAGCTTATGCAACAGTAGGTGAACTGGTGACCTATGCTGTTGCTTGTCAAGTCTTACCTTTGCAACAATGAAAAGGTTTCCAAAACCAGAGTCCTTCCCATTGTATATCTTTCTCACAAATCTTCACCATTTTACTTCTCTTACTTCATTTCTAAGCATTTGGAAAGTCCTTCAAGTCTTGCAGCACTTTTCTGCAACCAGCTAAAGCCAAAATAATTTCCTAAGCAGACCTAAGTACAGCATTCTCCCTAAGGCCAGAAAAGGAACCAGGAATAGCTTAATTGTTTACTTTCTGGATACATGACTTCCCAGCAGTTAAATCACAAGCTTCAAGAGGTTTAAGTTGTATTTTTGTTCTTTTGGGGGATGGCATTTTTTCATTTTTTTTACTTTTTAGGAGGCACATTTAGCTGCAGAAGAAATCCAAGAGAGGATTTGCAGAGCCCTAGACCAAGAATGGGTTTCCTTATACCCAGCTCAGGACTTGCAGTGGAGTATATCCAGCTCCTAGGTCGAGCAGGCTCTGCAGTCAAACACAGTACAGCCATAAGCACCCACCAGTTCTCAAGCCCCATAGGACCTGAGCCAGAAGGGAAGACTTGCACTCCCAAGTCTTCCAGGAACACCAGCAGTGACCTGAAATGTGCACTGTCAGCTCCTGCTGATGTATCAACATCTGGCCATGAATTCACCCCTAATCTATCTCAGACAGCTGTTATGTCTGGCTATCACAGGCAGGTCACAAATACATTCCAGGCAGAACATGAAATTCAGTGGACTGATTTTTGGACAAAACCCAAATTAAATCCCCACCAAGAAGAATAAGCAGAGGAAAGGAACTTTGAGGCTGTGTGTGATGCTGATTGGTTTCGGCACTACTTGAGAGCGCTAAAGCTAGAAGATGGTGAGGAAAGTATATAGTCACCGAGTCACTAAAAATTTAGAAAGTGTGAAAAGAAAGAGTTGCTGCGTACCAAGAGCAACAACCCAGCTTCTCGGCTGACTAGCAAATTAGCAGTGAGAGGTGTAAAAGAAGCAGGAAGGAAAAACGAGCAGGAGAGAAGGGCTGGTTAACCACCTTGGCTGGGGAGAAATGCAGCCAAGACCTGTTTTACTGCTTTAGGGCTGTGAAGTTTCTATACTTTTCCCCCCGTCACTTTGTTTCCTTAACACCACCAGGAGTGATTTTAGTTCAGCTATATTATTTGATAATCCCAGTCTCTACGGTGAAGGAAATGTGTGACACAACATTCTTCTTAGGCAGCCTCTAGGTTTTGGGCCTTCAGTCATCTGTGTTTGAATGCAAAAGCACTTCAGGATTATTAGATGAAAACCTAAAGGATTAAAAACACTCATTAAAACAAACACACACCAAGAAAAAGTGTCATATATAGTATGAAACACCAGCATTCTTCTGTACCTGATCAGACTACTTTTGTGCTTTCTGGCAAGGGATGTTCAAGATGACCTTAATTAATACTCCCCCATCTCAATGTCTATGATCCTACTATTTTCCCTTTAACAGTATGAGTGAAAGGTGCTGTAATGCTGTTCAATAAACCAACAGAGATACCGACTGAAGAACAGATGCTCCAGGAGCAAAGGTATACATGAACTACAAAAGCTCTTAGATATTAAGACAGTTAAAGAACACCGCACAAGTGTGCAGCACCAACAAAGATGACTATAAACACTGCTAAGCAACAGGCACAGTGGAAAAGCAAAGCCAACTGGCCTCTGATCTATTTCTTTTAAGTAGCTCACAAACCCTTAAATACATAACCAACTTTTAAAACATACCAGTTTCTTTATTCTGGCACATGGAATTTATATGTTTCTTTATTTTGGCACATGGAAGGAATGAGGTAAGGGTGACAGATGAAGTCTCTCAGCAGCTTCAAATTCTGACCAGTGTTGATAGCAGTACAGACCACAACATCTGCAATATGAGCTAGATCACTGTGCATAGAAGCTATTTCATGCAATATATCTCATTCCTTACATAAGGATGAGATGCTTGCAATCCTAATAATGTATCTGTACATCTTTGTGCAAGACTTCACTAACAAGTAAGAGTTGCATTAACATGGCAAATATTAAACCCACAAGTTGAACATTTCTTTCCTTACACATATTTTAATGAACTGCTGAAAAAATTCTCTTCACTATGTGCTCATCCCTAATAGAAATAGAGCAGGAACTCCAAGCATAATCACATCCCCCTACTCCTCTCAGAGCAACATGGGAGTCTGTCATTCATTTAATACACTTCAGAAAAGAGAAACAGCTTGCTATGTCAAGACAAATTGCTGTAGTTGCTTTCACAAATAATATGGTCTTGCCTTTATCTACAGACTGTAAATAACTATCATGATATTTAAAGGAACAAGAAATTTGTGTTACCTTTACTATTAATCCCTTTGAGTCAACCATCCATATCCTTTTGATAGCTGCATCTTTAGATACCCCTTCTTTTTCCATGGCCATAACAATGAGGTTTGCTATCCCCAGTGCAGCCTGAAGGAAAGGGAAGAAAAGAAGCATACAGTACTGGAAATGGAAAATATGCCGTGCTCACTTGTTTCCTACCCACTATTTAGGTAAGTTTTGTAATTTTATCTAACAATAAAACTACATTGTTATTTTTTCATAAACACTAAGCAACTGTTGCTACCATTTGGTAATTAGAAACCATAATGTAGATAAATAGTATAGATAAATCTTCAGTCATACAGATAAATCATAGTATAGATGGCATTCACAGTGTGGAGAGTGTAATAAATGTTTAAACGCTAATGAAAGACACCAGAACTAATATTCTCAGAATACATGAATTGTTGATTCTTCTTTGAAATTTCTTTTTTTTCATTCATTTGTTTTAGGGTTTTTTTAAACTTAAACCACAGTTTTTGCAATTTAAACCAAAGGATACCACACGCTGCATGCCAGAAAGTAAAATGCAGTCCTAAAAGACTTTTTGCTTTTATCATTTTTTTAAAAAACGTCTCCTTTTTAAAAAGTCTCCTTTTACCTACTATTCATGTGTTTAGTAACTTTAGACTTGGCTGTGGTCCCAGTGAAAGCAAGGGCAAGAAAAAAATAGCTTATCAATACTTTGCTGAAACACGTATCATTCTTACTGGATTTTATAATATTTCATCCAGCAGATCAAATGTCATAGAGGTACAGATTGCAAAGCAGGCAACAAAATGAGCCAACAGACCACTCAGTGTTTCTGATTACTCATATATATCTTTTCGGAGTTGATTCTGTTTCTTGTTCTTTATTTTTCAGCTTCAGTGAGAATCAAGCAAGATTTGCCTTTTTTAGTTCAGAAATAAGTAGCTTTATTAGGAATGAGCTCCCACAACAGGGATGATATCTATAATTGCCTCTGCAGCAAGAGGCACACTGACAATACTAATGAAAAAAATAAACATTAGACCATGGATACATCCACCTGCTGAACATGGAGCAAAAACAGAGGACAGAACTTCAAAGAGATAGACAGTCTTGATGTACAAAGGTGTTAACATGTCAGACATGGATGAAAGTCGTTCTGAAAACTACACACCTCATCTCAGTAGCATCAGATTATGGAATCAGATTAAAGATATCTGGACTCCACAAAGCTGGATTAGTACATTGCACCTATAAGGGGGTTTGGTGACCATAAATAATATCTTTCAGAAGCCTTCATGGGGTTGTAGACTTCATACAAGAGATGACAGCTACCCACACTGCAGATAAGTACAACATTCACTTACTCGTCAGTGGCTTAGAAACTTATACTTAAAAATTAGTATCAAAAAATTATGTGCATAAAAATCTTCAGAAATGGACAATCTTAACATGCAGAATACTGAAAAAAAGTATAATGACAGGAAAATTCAAAGGGGCACTGCTTCTTCCTAGATAACACTGACTTTGGTAAATGCATTTTATTTCACATCTCTTCGGTGGCCTGATATATTTCCTCATCTTTCCAAAAGTTTTGCTTATTTATGAGAGCTGTTCAGTAATTTACAGCTGGCGAGCTAAACTCTGAAGTGTTAAAAAGAGATTTCTGTAAAGTCTCGTGAAAAACATAAGGCTTGACCAGATGGTCAGATTTTTCTGTAAGTTTACATTTAAACTAAGAACCAACTTTCATCAGATGTTATTGATGTTTCCACACATTTTATCTTGTTAACTGGATACACGTAACTTGCTTAGGTTTCTTTTTTCATACCTACCTCTCCAGCTCCCTGAAACAGCACTGTGTGATCCGATAACCTGTTCTTGGTGATACGCAGAGCTGCAAGAAGACCTGCAACAGCCACAGATGCAGTTCCTGAAGGAATAAAAAAAAAACAAGAATATATTTGGTTATTTTGGAAAGAATTACAAAGCATTGCATTTTAAATAATTCCACAGCATCTTTTGGCTAAAAGATAAAAGCACTCAGGGTAGTAACAAAAAAGTTCAGTGGAACTGGAGTTTGCTCTATTTTATTCTCACCAAAGGTAAATGTAAACAGGAATATCTTCAGAGTACCATTACATAAAATATGATTGACTGATTCTGCTGGATGGGCATAATGGCTAGGCCATTCAAACTATTACAAAATATTCTGGTTATGACCTTTTCTAGAAAGAAAGGGTGTGGGAGTCCAGACAAGAGTATTTTGAAGGATTCCAGATACTAAAAATGAAGATACTGGTCTTACTCTTCAAGTAGTTAGAATACAGTAAAACACAAGACTAAAATAAAACTTTATTTCTCACGGGGAGGTTGTCAGAGTAGAAAAGCAGACTGTGAACATTTACAGAGAAGCTAAACTAGCTGAAAGAGTAAGGCCAGATTATTTAGGACATTGACTGTTCTACTGCATCTCAAAGCCCTCGGGACTCCAAACCACTGTAAAAGGGGTTCCAGCTTGCTAGCATCTAAAACACTAGAAGTACCTTTTAGATCTATCTCTGAGTCACATCACACAGGGAAAAAGGCTAACATTTAATTTTATGATTTATGCCATGGAGGCCTTTCTTCTCCAAAGCAGAACCACAAAGAATGAGGTACTTGTCTGTCTTTGAATGGAAAGATTTTGTTCCTCATCATGAGAAACACCTATTAATAAAAAATAGGGCAATAAAGGGATCTCAAGCAGGCATCTAACTCAAACCTATTCACAATGGCAGGATCAACCATACCTCTGTGGTTTCTGACAGACCTTTGTCTAACTTGTTCCTAACATCTTCTTTCAAATATTTCTATGATCTAACCAGCAAGCTATTCCAGTGCTTCAATATACTTTCTGTTGAAAAATCGAATCTGAATGGCTTTTTAGTTCTTCTCCTATTTTGGCTCTTGTCTTATTTACCACTTGTTCTTTTCTCCTTGCAACAAGACATATTTGAAGACTGCTTATGTTACATGGAATGATTCCAATTCTTCTGCTCTTTCAGAAAGTTTTCTGAAACACTTAGCACTCATCTCTCCCTGGACTTCATCCATCTGTTTCTTATCTTTGTTGAGTTGCAGCATCCAAATTTATATACAACACTGCAGTTGAATCATCAGCACTGCTGAGTCTAGCTCTCAGCTTCTGTCATGCTCAAGGAAGTAGTATTTAGTCACCAGGGCCTGATATCTGGTTCTTCTGATCTGAAGACCAGTTGCTCCTTCTCCCCAGCAAAGCCTACAGGAGAGGGTAGGCCTTCTTTCACAGGTTATTGACTTCAGGTAACAAGCTTGAATTTTTCACAAATTGCCATCGTCACAAATTCTCAGACACAAGGTGGACCAAAAAAGACAGTAAGACTCCTTAGTCCTGCCAGGAACTTGGATCCACCAAATACTAGAATAATAACCCCTGAGAAAGTGCATCAATTTTCAACAAGTTTAAAGAACCCATAAAGACATCCTGTGAATGGGATAAGGTAGTGAGGTGGATGATGCCAGCAGAAATGTTGTGCGCAATATATCTTTTTAGAGAAGATTCTGAAGAACTGACAGTGGACAGCACTGATTTCATTAGGACTGAAAAAGCCCTATCAGCCACTAACAAAAAGGTATTCAAAGTGGAAAAATGGGTTTCAACTGTCATTGAAGAGTTATGATGTCTATCTGATTCAGTGACAGCTGAACCACAGGGAAACAAACATGGGCCCTGAGATGTCCTCCTTGTCCAGTGCTGGGACTAAGAACTGAATTCCTCCTTCTCCAGACAGCAGCTGCCATTAACTGACCTAAGGAAAGAGATCTGCAAGGAGATCTGCTGGTTTCTGCAATTCTGTTCCTGATCACCACAGTCCTAACTGCAATTGTCTACAAGCTGCCTGGTTCCTTCTGAGGGGAGAATTCACATTGCTACTGATTTTTCCTTCAGAAAAAATATGAAATGGGTATGACCAGCCCTCTAAAAGCATTTGGTCCAGAATCTGCACTTTGGACATTTGCCCTAAATGTGCAGCTCACCTGAAGGATGTACTTTTGCTATTCACAAGTCCCATTTCTCATGAACAAGGCAAAGTTTAAAGCTGACATAGCAGTTATCTCTACATTAAACTCAAGGAGACGCTCAAAACAGGTATTCATATTGCAGGAACACTGACCTTTAAGTTTCAAATACATGTAGCTAAGGAACTAAAAGAACAGAAGTAGTAAGAAGCCTAGTACTGAGTAAATCTCTCCTTAAAAGACATCATTTGGGTGTTGAAGGCTGGGTTTGAATATGTGGTTTACAGGCAGGACCATCTTCGCTGCACGAACAGTTACATCTTCAAAAATAAAAGGTAAATGTTACTAAGAGTTAAAGTTAGGAAGTCCTTTAGAAAGTCATTTTTTGAAGTAAATCTGCCTGAAGAGTTCAAAAACATGTGTCTTTAGAACTAGGTTTGTTACGTGCTTTTGATTATGACTTTTCCTTTAAAACATGAGAAATACAGGACACCTTGTTCCCAGCCCAATTAATGTTTAGACCATGCAGATTTGTCATTTTTAAGGATTTAGTCATTTTTATGACTTGTTCTGAGAGCTGAGATCATTTACTCTCTTCTCCCTCATTTCTCAATTAAAAAAAATATCTTAAAAAAAAAAATGGTTCCTTTGAGGCACAGCTTTGGAAACAACAACCATTGGGCTGAGACACTTCCACCCCACAGTATCCAAGAGCTAGCTTGTTTCTTTCCCGGATGAAATTAAGTCTTCCACTAGTGAGCGCCAAATTGGCAAAGACCAAAAATGGCAAAAGACAGAAGTCAGAATGTGTTCTCAGTTTCCCTTAGTACTCTACCAAACAATCCTTACAACCAGCAAAAAAAAAAACCAAACCACCCAACAACATAAATCCCATCCTCTAGTTGGATGCCAAATTCTTTCTTCCATTTTATATTGCACAGCTATGCTTGCAGGGAGGAGGAAGACTACATAACATAGCTTATTACTAAGACCAGTGATCTGGTCTGGAAAGCTGAGCCAGAGCACTGTAAGGTCCTCTTTCTTGCGAGTCCTTTAAGACAGAAGTTGTGGCCACTACAGCACCCTACCCTTGTCAGAGGACTTCTCAGAAAGCTGGGAAAGCTGCTTTTCAAGCCACTTCCTGGTGACAGAGGCAAAGTGAAACACCATAAATTTCTAACGAATTGGAATGCTGCAATCCTGCTTCTCTTCATGGCTGACGTACTGTTGCTAAGTTTGTTAGCCAGAAAAATGGACTAAGGTTACATATTACCAGTTAGGATGCATTTACAAACTCTGTTACAAAACCATCTGCTCTTTTAAGGAAAAAGAAAAGAGATGTGAAACATGAATAAAATGCTACATTGAATGTCAGTAACGTTTTGCATTGACTATTTACATGGGATGTGAGTCACCATTATCTGTATGTTCATTATGAGGGTGATTTAGAAGAAAGGCTGTAACAACAATGTATAAAGGCTTAAAATTGCATTTCTCACGAATCATGTTTTGCACAGAACTGCTCTAAAAATGGTATTTTAAAAGCACTCCACATTGGTTTTATTCAGCCATTTGAACCTAAAAAGCATAATAACCCAGTTTATTAAATTACTGAGCCCACTATCACTGCTGCTGGCAGCGCCTGTCATCATTCGTCCTCAGCAGCTTCCCTTATTCCTCCCTATTGAAAGGTGGGCACCATCAGCGTGAATGGCAGATCTGTTTAACCGGAACTGCTCTGGCTAACAGCATGACCTTAAATTTCATCCTGAATACTGAATCAAGTTTTTGAAAAGAATCAAAATGCAATTCACATCCATCTGCCAAAGCCTAACCACTTCTCGCACGCATTACAAAGCAGAAACAGAATTCTACTGCTTTTCCAACTGTCATCGCTGTAGGAAGGAGAGAAATGGCTTCACCTTTCTCCTTCACAGAGTACACATTAAACCCCTTGTGTGCAGAATAAGACAGACACTGTTGATGGATATGACTTTGAAAACCAATTCTATTTTCCCCAAATTGCTAGAAGAATAACCTCAGCAAATTTAAAAGAAGAATATTTCTCTAATGCACTGCAGCTGCTGTGACAGAAAAAACTTCATTACAGCTTTCTAGGAAGGCAAGTCATAGCTTGCAAAAATATGGTAGATGTGAAATTTTAAAGTACACTATTCTTTATCAAGTCTTTGTTTTCTGTCCAAGATTCTTTAGCCTTACTGTAAACTGTATGATTGAACATGAATATGTCAAAGGAAATCCTAGAGACCACAGCCTTTTGGGGTTGGCACATTATAAATGATTTGGAGCACAGAGTCTTCTTTCAGCAGATGTAACAATTAAAGTACAAAGGGGGAAAAAAGCCCCAAAACATGAGGAACAAAGACTTAACTTTAATTTCATGTAGTTTTATTTAATCTAAATTAGTAAGAAATGGCTTACAGTATGGAAGCATTTGTCCATTATTTAAAATTTCAAAATATAAAACTTGTCATCAAGTATTAGTAATTCCTCTATGTCATTTTCCCTACTTCATCTTAAAAAGCTTGCAAGCAAGGAGGGGACGAATTTCTGCAGTATATCCTAAAATCTGAGGTATTCGTTCTGGACTAAAACATTAGGAAGTGGTAAAAGTAAAATTCATATTTCTCAATACACAGCATAATAGAAATCACATGGTAACACGGTCAGTCAGTATCACTGCATAGAGTGTCAGGGAAAAAATAAATCCATTCCCCTCTTCTACACTTACTGGGAAAAAAGGTGAGAGTAAAGATCCTACATAAAAGGTGTAATAGCTGCTAGTAAAGCAGATGCTATGGCTGTGGTACTTCAAAAGGACCCTCTTAAGAGATGGGTGCTCCTTCTCCCCACCATGAACTGGCTTTTCAAAGCTTGGTATGCATGCTGATCTGCTCTGCAGCTGCAACAGGCAGGCAGCGTGAAGAGGGAGAAAGGAAGCCTTCTTAAAAGAGAAACCACTTAGTATATTTGGAAATGGATACAGAGTCCGAGAAGCCCAGGGTGGCTGAGGCTGGGAAGTCATCTCGTGCAAGTCCCCCTGCTCAAGCAGGAGCTGGCTGCCCAGGAAAACGGTGAGGACAGATTCTTTTTAATTGATAATGAGCAATAAATGAAACAGAAGACTACTTGTACATACACATACTCGTATATACACATGGAAAAGCATACAAAAACTGCAGTGCAGGGGTTTCTTGAAAGCATACTCATTTCAATGTAAATTTACCACTGAGTAATGGAGAGGTGACATCCTGAATATACCAAAAAATAAAACCAAAACTTCACATAACCGTATGTCTTAAAAGGCTTTTTTTATTATTTTATTTAAAAAAATCACAGTGTCTTTTTCACCTGGAAGCAAACGTCACTTCATATTATGGAAGAGGTTTTCTACAGTTTGCATGTAATATCAGGATTTTAGATATATGATATCAACATAAGAGCTATTACATGTCACTCAACTTCATGTTCTTCAAATCCTAGGTTAGAGAATGAATTGGAAGCCCCATGACCATCACAACCACAACAATAAACCCCAAACCTTCTTTACAGTTTGACAGCCCACAAAAAAAAAATAAAACAACATACAGAAGGTATTTATGGGGATATGATGACAAATGACAAAGATCAGAGCAGACTAAATACATCCGATTTCACCTCTTGGAAGCTATACAAGCATTAAGGATGGAGGTTACCCAAAAGTCCCAGACATCATTTATGAAAACATCAAAAGACCCAGAAACACAGATTGCAGAAACTGAATAAATTAAAACTCTGCATGTGGCTGCACTTCTAAGACCAATAGCTACTACAGCAGTTCAGCCAAAAGCCAGATACCTTCCAACAGTTTTGAATGTGAAGACACCTCCTTCCAAGGAGCAGGAGAGAGAATGCAGTGGTTTGAAAATGCATCTGGAGACACAGAAGACTTTCTCAGCTTAATTTACCCATATTTGGTATGCTTCTGCTATAAGCTTCCCGTCTATTTCTTTGAAACTACATTCTAGTTGAGCCTCTCTCTGATTTGGGGTGAGGACTTTCATCCTGCAGGGAAAGATAATTCCCTGTGGGAGCTGGGTCTCTAAACAACTAAGAAAACTACCAGACACTGTTTTGTCTGCTGTATTGGACTGTCATAGTCATGGCTACACCCAGACCCTGCAGGGTTAAGAAGCACCATGCTTCTTACAAAGATAAATGATATTTTATAATTAGTTTTTTTCCCATCTAGGAGTTTGTCCTCCATAATCTTTTTCAGATGCAGGAGTAAAACTCAGCCAGGCTTGTAACAGAAACATAGTTCACATAGCTAGCAAAATCCCTAACATCAGAAAGGCAAGGGCTATTTCAATCTACCACTATGCATTGAGTTCCTGAAATAAGATCTAAGATGAAAGAATGACTCAAGAGGGATTTCTGGAAAACTCAAGTTCCTAATGCTTGGCTTAAAGTGTCACTGCAAACTGTTAGAAAGAAAGCCAGTTAAACTCACATTTTTTATCCTGTCATGGCTGAGGACCTCCATCTACCCAAGGAAAAATGAGGGGGTAAGAGGCATCTGGGTGCCCAGGGTCCTCCTTAGGTACCTCTCTCTAGCAGTTTTTCCGACTTCAGTCCTCTCATAAGGATGGCAGCCAGTGCACTTACTGCCCTAGAATAAGTTGTTTTCCCCAATGCTCTATTCCTGACAAGAAATAAGGCAATGCAAGCAGCAACATCTGCTACTTGAGCTCTCCTTGTCCTTCTGCTTGGGAGGAAAGAGACAAGATGCCCATCTAGATTGACCACTCCTGACATTTCCATCCTCGATCTTTTTCTTTTGCCAGCTGCTACAAATGACTCAGATGGGAGAGCAGAGTCAGGGGATAATTTCCCTATAAAATTGAATGCAGCCCTGAGACTGCAAGGAAAATTAGGAGGATATTTAACTGAGTTGCCAGTTTAAGAACTGAAATACAGTTTGACATTTATCAAGCAAGCTCAGTCACATGAAGGAACAATGGAGCACTTGTCACCGCAGTGACAA
This sequence comes from Ara ararauna, assembly GCA_028858755.1. Classification (NCBI taxonomy): domain Eukaryota; kingdom Metazoa; phylum Chordata; class Aves; order Psittaciformes; family Psittacidae; genus Ara; species Ara ararauna. The sequence continues at coordinate 50,700,080 of CM054379.1, forward strand.
AAAAACAGAGGGAAGTACAGGCCAGGCTTGAGCTCTGACATTTGCCCGAGATATGAAGTTAATAATTTATATGAAATAGCCATTCATAGACTAAATTGTTAAAAAACCAAAACCTGAAAAGTGAACATCTAAATAAAGTATAGGCATACACGATAGGGAAAGGTTAAGAACAAAGACAGGTCACCAGAAGCCCGTGGCTGAGGAAACCCAAGGGAAAACGTGACCTGTACTGAACATCATCAAACTTCACAGAAAAGCTGATACATTTTTTTTCCTCTGGTGTATCAATTAAGACTGAGTTTTTTTCTGGCTTGTGAGTATCACAGGAGTGAAGAGACAAGAAAGAGTCTGTTACCTTGAATGTCATCGTTGAAAGTGCAATACTTGTTACGGTACTTATTCAGGAGGCGGAATGCATTAGCATTAGCAAAATCCTCAAATTGAATGAGGCAGTTCATGCCATACCTAGAAAGACAAAACATTGTGCATTACATTAAAAATAATACATAATTGTTTATTAAAAAGCTATTAACATTTGCAGTCAGCTTTTGAATAAAAGTATAATGTGATTTATACATCTACTAATATGTTTCTGCTTTATTCTGTATCTTTACATTCATATAAATTATTTAGAAGGCATAATTAGACTACTAATATGCTTTACTCAGTTCTAAGTTAAGAATAAAAGACCAGGAGAAAAGGCCTTCATCTCGCTGCAGACATCTCAACAGTAGTCCTCGCTGAGCAATCAGCTAGTGAGCAAACAAAGCTGGCCCCACAAAGAAGGTAGTAAAAAGGTAACACATACAGAATATGGATTTTATTTTATTGTCATTATGCAAGTGAGCAGCATGACATCACTCTCAACATGATGCTCAACCATAACAGAGGTATGGATCAGAAACAAGGTTAATCTAGACAGATGATAACCACGTGAGAACACTTAAAGGAAGGAAAATGACAGCTGCAAATTTGATTTGAGTTACACTTGGCTAATATTTACTAAAACTTCGGATATATGCAGAAATGAAGCTACATTTCTTTTGTCTACTGTTTCACTGGACTGTCAAAACTGAATTTCTCACATGAACAGTAGGTGTTTCTTAAACAGTATGCTAAGAATCAATGTTACCATCCACTTGAATATCTTCTCATCCTTGTAGCTAATGAAACAAATAAATTTACATTTTCTACAGTACTTTGAAATCTATATACTAGATTTTGAAAATATAGTATGCAGTTGCATTGGATGACCAATTTTTGCCATTCAGCTGATATGACTAAGTCAGCTTAACAGGGGTACAGGGGTAAGTAACTTCTGACAAACCTTTTGGTAATGTTCTCAAAGTCAAAGCAAATCACTAAATTTCTTTGAAACAATTTACTGTGTTACCTTGCTGACTTGGACCCATCGTGTACCAAGGCTGCACTACCCAACAGGGTGCAAACAACACACATTTCTAGTATAGACAGCTGCCTATGTTGATTTCATGAGGCATAAAGCATCTCAAATACATCTAAAAACTATTGAAGAGAAGAATACAGGAGCTTGTTGTTTGGGATTTTTTTTAATAAGGGAACTCCAGAACCCTGGCACCAGACTCACATGCCAATAACTAACAAGTGAAAAATTGTTCTGGTGTACCAGTAAGGTTACTCCTAAAATGACAGTTAAAAATAAGTTAAATTAATTCAATATTACTACTCTGCATACTCCAGTCAGTAGATGCATTTTGTAACGGTACTGTCTCTGGATTCCTTGCTTAACATTCCCACATGGCATTTTCAAACACTTCCTTAAAATGAAACAAAGAAAACCTCAAGCCAAGAATCCCCCAAAATCACAGACATTTCTAGACAAAAAAATATGTAAAGACTGAATTCAAGCTCACAGCATACTGACAAAAAAATATGTGGTCTTTGGTTTGGCGTTTGGGGGCTTGTTTGCTTGTTTGAGGGATTTTTTGTTTTGGGAGGTTTTGGTTTGGTTTTTGTTTGTGGGGTTTTTGTGGTTTGTGGGGTTTTTATTTTTTTTGGGGGGGTGTGTGTTTTGGTTTGGTTTTTCCTGTGTCCAATCTCATAAGCTCATATGGGGAAAAAAAAAGCTAAACACAAGACAGGCTTAAAACAACAAAACAAAACACAACACAGGTGTTGCCATGAAATTATTACCAGTAGGGTCTAACAGAACACATCCTCTCTCAGCTAAAGGAGGTTTTCTGTTATCTGCTAACAGCGCAAATCCAAGAGAGAGTTTAAGTACTTCCTGTTTCATCCATAAAAGCAGTACATACACGTACTGAGCAGTTCCACATAAACAATCTTCTCTAATGTTTAGTAGAGTTTTTCTTTAAAGCATACATGTGTTTGGCAACTATATTAAGCAAAGCCATCAATATCAAAAAAAGGACAAAAATTCCTGTGACTAAATTAATTTCCATGGAAGACACATATTTACAGCCATTTTACAATTAGCCAGAACTACTGAGATTCCACTGGCAGGAATGGTAATCCCTGCTGAAAATAAATACATCTTCAGGTTTTTATGGAAAAACCTGGAATTTTTCAGCAGCACAATGACAGGCAACTGTTTAAAGAGAATCTGGCAAATCAATAATTCAGTACAGAAAATCACAACCAAGTTCAAATAAGAAACTGGGGCTACTTTTAAAAAAATAAATTTCTAACCTGATTCTGTATCTGACACAAATTTCTGTGATTCCATAGGGGTTCAGGAGCTGACAGTTAGATATTAATATGAAACTAATGAGATTAACACTCTGGAATCCTGAAGCTTGGTTAGAAGTGTTTCTTGGTTGTCATTAAGCCAATGTCTGTTTCTTTATTTTACCATATATAACATTCCATTTTCTCATCTGCATTTGATTTTTCTCCATTTTCTTACTCGTTGCCTGTGTAGACACAAATCAAAACTCACTGCGAATCATATTAAATCAATGTCCCTGTAGAAAACACACATCCTATACTGGGCACACTATCCACACTAATTCCCTGAGCAAGAGATCATGGCTGTTCAATTAATACGGAAAAAATGCAGGCAACCTAATTCTGGGTCCCTGAGACTTCGGTATTACAGCAGAAAAATTTCTAAGCAGCCTTCTTATGCACTGGAAGTGCTATACACAACACCCAAAGTGTAACAGGTTCAAACTTAAACAGGGGAAGTTTAGATTGGATATGAGGAAGAAATTCTTTACTGTAAGGGTGGTGAGGCACTGGAATGGGTTGCCCAGGGAAGTTGTGAATGATCCATCTCTGGCGGGGTTCAAGGCCAGGTTGGACAGAGCCTTGGGTGGCATGGGGGGGTTGGAACCAGATGATCTTAAGGTCCTTTCCAACCCTAACTATTCTATGATTTTACGATTCTGTGGAAAAACCTGAGACTTCAGCGCTGCCTACGACCAGTAATACCTTATAAGATCCATGAAGTTGGAGGTCTATGTCCTCAAAAATATCTAACCAAATCCAGTCACTGGGTACCCATGATGGACAAGAGAATGACAAGGTGTTTCTCTGCTTGGAGTATTCCTGTTCTCAAAATCACTAAGAGATGAGACACAGAGATAGTTAATCTCTTGCATTCCAGAAAACCCCCTTGCAGTAATGAATTGGTTACAAAGATGCCACACAGATCTGGAAGTAATGACCACACTAAAATAGCCATCAATTCTTCTCTAAATGCCACATCTTACTATTGCAATCACTTACAGTAGAAAGTTGAGCCAAAACTTAAAATTATGTTCATAGCCAACATCTTAGTTCCACTTCTCTTCTTGTATCACCCTGCACTAACTTCCCACTTCTGTTGCACTCTGATGGATGCAGTTAAACTTGATCATCATATAACTCAGGAGTATTTCACCTTCCTACATGAAATTGTAAAGCATACACATTTAAACTGTAACATAAAATCCTTTTAATTTGAACATGTCACAAACAAGAGGGTCATGGGAGCAAGCAGAAATTGTATGTGGTAACAATGCTGCAAGCATGAGTCACATACGACATCATGCCTTATTGCTTGCCCGAAACAGAGACAACATATCTCCAGCTGCCACCACTCTTAACCCAGGGATACAGAGGGGATAATTGGGGAAATCAAGAAACACGTAACTAGCATGCATATTCATACTGAAAGGCAGTACAAATAAACAGAAGAGAGAACCTATCCAGAGGGCATCAACTGTCTCAACCAGAACATGTGAAAGAAATGATGGATCTAGTCCTAGACTTCCCAAACTAAGAAAATAAATGAAAATTTGGGAAACATTCCTCCTCAGTATGCAACCACAACAAACGCCCTAGTGAATTCTTAACTATTTTTTTGCTCTGGAAAACAATTCTCTGACAGCAATGGCTTGGTTTGAGTATCCTGGCTAGAATGACTGGATTCTTGCTGGCAAGTGTTCTGTAGCTTTGAATTCCTCTCTTCTGCTTGTTTGTGGTATGTCACTGTGGGAGCTGATTAAACATGCATAAACCATCCCTAGAAAGTGATAATCCAGATCACTGTTCACCCCTGTAAATCCTGTTTTGTCACCCACGTCTTTTTCGTGTACTTGAATCTTAGTCTCCTGCTCCAAGTCACACAGGCAGTCTGAATTGGACCCATCTGGAAAGAAGTTCAAAGCCACCTCTCCTTTTTCTGTTATGGACAGAAAATACAGACAACAGCGGTGGCAAGCATGCAACATAAGATTTGCCACGAAGTACAGGAGGCAAATGCTGGACCATGGATTAAAAAGAACCATCCCACTGAATAATATGTGGTTGCCAGAAAATGCAGTTTCCAATACTTCTCCCAGTTGACAACATATTTTATGTGACAGTCTTTGCTTAGTTTTCCCCATTTAGAATCAAATTTATATTCAATTGTCTCTGACAACAATGTTAATATTTCAAATCATCCTACGAATTATATCTTTATGTAACAGGCTGAAGAAAAATGTCCACAGCTCTTTAACCATCCCAAATATACAGTACATTTTGGCAATCCAATGCTCTTAAGAACCTCAAATGGAGAAAACCCTCAAGAATCCAGTGGGAGCTATAAAAGTTTGGGCATAATTTTGAATTTAAACCATATGATCAGTAAAATCCATGCTTACTTCTACAACTAAGAAATTTTTCTGGAATTATATTTGGGTCATTTGCTCTTACTGCCAACCATTGTTTTGGAAACCTTCCTAAAGAATCAAATAGTTGCTTTTTAGGTTTTCAGAGCTTCCAAAAGCCTATTTGACTATTTTCTTTGTTCATATGGGCCTGGAACTGAAAAAGCCTTAGAAACCACCAGAAGTGGTTGCTGTCACCCATTCCTAAGAAGGAGCAAAACCAAAATGATAGCAACATTGGTGTTCTCTCCCTTGCCTTGTGCGTCACACAGCTGCTCCACCAGCCAGAACCATTTATAGTGCATTGGGATGATGTAGAAACCATCTCCTTCTTCCCCACTCCAAATACTGCAGGCTAGTTCATTTCCATATATTCCACTGCTCAAACCAGATTTAAAGCACAATGGCTACTGCTACAAACTCCTCTTTGTGCCAGGGCTTTCATGAAAGGATGCCTTCCCACCTTCTCTCCTTACAACTCTTACGATCCGGATGCATTCTCTTTCTGCTCTCCCCCAGGCTATCTTTAACTTCATTTCATAAAGTAACTAAACTGCTGTAATGAGGTCATACATCCACCCTAGCACCTCTTTCACTACAGTTTTAACCTGCTGGTTAAATTCAACCAAATTTGACCAAGGAGGATAGAGTTTTCCACAATAACTGCTACATATATGTTCTGTGGAAAAAGGTAGCCAAGATGAGAAACCCTCCAGCAAGCACTATAGCCACTCTGCAGCAGATGTTCCTACTCATGCTCTCTAACAGCCTGGTGTGCTACAGCTGCACAGGACATAAATCTGCCCAAGATGCACTCAGCTCTAGCCAGCACTAGAATGCAAATACCTTCCCAGAAAAGGTATCATTAAATTACAGATAACTTTGTCTGCCCTGAATTGGACCAGCAAGTCAGAGACAGACATTCTTCACAGGAAGAGATTAAATACGAACTGTCAGCATCTCTGCTTTCCACATGAATGAACCTCTTTTTTTCTTTTTTATGCAGACAGCCATTGTTTTTATTTTATCTACAGAAAGCATTTACTTTCTTACAAGTATGTTTCATAGCTATTTTCTGTTTCCAAACCAAGCCCTGTCCCGATGAGTTCAGTACATACCCAAACTAGGCATGGGTGGAGGAAAGATGGCAGCATTTAGCACCCTCCCTAGTACCAGCAACAGACCCTTGTTTCATTCACGTTCTCCTTAAGGAAATGTAATTCTACAAAAACTTTCCACGTTACTATTCCCTGGCACAACCACAGTGCTACAGTGTCTGAAATGCAACCCTGCTTTGTACCAGTGCTTCTAACACTCCTCCGCTTGCTCCTTCCCTCTCCAGAATAGTTTTGGTGATCATCTCCATGGACTTTCTGTCCCAGGAGTTATGAGGACAACAGGCTGGAGTTGGCTCATAATTTCCCCTTTATTTTCTGCCAGCCAGCAGCACTGCTCCATGTGTGGACTTTGCAGGCCTTGGGACTAGCAAGGCTTAGGAGCAGGGCAGTGCTGAATTAGGAGGGTCTTGTAGTTGGTGGTCCTGAAGTCATTGCCTGTTAGCAGAGAAGCAAAACCAGATTCTCTGTCCACAATCAGGTACTATTTACATAAACGACTTCTCTTATGCAAAAAGATAATTAAATTGAAAGCTTTTGTGGTGTATTAACATAAGCAATTACTACCAGAAAAAGATGTTCTGTTTTCTCTTAAACTTATTTTTTCATGAGCTTGCTTTCAAAGACCCATATAAAATCAAATTTATCACCACTCATCACTGTAAGCCCAGAAAAAACACTGAGGACTTGACAGCCAGGCCCTTTTTGTCTTCAGCATCGCACATGAGCAATCCTGGCCAGACCATGTGAACACATACATCCTGATGCTTTGAGTACACAGGTGTGATACTGACTGAATAAAATCAACTTGTTTAGAGATTTCATAACATAAAACCACCTCTCTCTCCCATAAGATCTTGCATGGAGTGTTGTCAAATTCCCGTGGTGAACTGCACCAAGTTCCCCCCTCTCCACCGTGAAACAGTCCTCTCAGGAGGAAGGCGGCTGGATGACACAGTGCTGAGATACAGTATAATGCACGTTATAAAAATAAATTATACTTTAAATATTTCACAAAATCATGAGCCAAACTCTTGCACTCAGTTCTTGACAAACACAAGCATCAGCCCCAGCAGACTAGATCACTGCCTTGAAAAAGCATACTATGTAAACTTCCACAAACACAGAGGCATGCAGCCTTGGCTAATGCTCAGGTTAAATCTGAGGAGGTAGAAAACTATACTGTAATTTTTTAGTTTTCTGCCTTAAAAAAAAACCCACCCGAAAACCCAAAACATTCCACGTGGATTCGACCTGAACAGCAAATTGAATTACTGTGATGTTTTCTCATGAATTTGTATTGGTTCACTTGTTACCTGATCCTGACCCCACCTAAGTGAAAAGTAAAACTCCTGGAGCCTGAAAATGTCATTCTACCTCTCCTAGCAATTCAACTGCTTTTTCCAGTGTTACCGCTTAGCTGCTTTAACTGTGACTTAGACCAAAGAACAATCTCAAATTACCTTCAGTTTTATATTCACTTAAAAGAGATGAGTGTAGATTTGAGACAGATCTCAGATATTTGTTTTTTCTTTTCAGCCTCCTCAGTTCTTCTTTAGAGACTTGGCACTGTGACACTTTGGCTAAGGGAGAGAAGGGTACTGAACAGATGGATTGGTCAAGTGTCTGAGCTGGCTAAATCAGAAAAACAGAGAATCAAGAAAGAAATCTATCTCAGCTGTAAATAGTGAGTAGCTTTATTCCTCATGAATCTTCAGCTGTAGCTCTGTCACATCTTGCCCCTCCTGAAATATATACACATCCCCAGTAAGCCCTTCAAGCTTAATTTTTATTTTAATTAAATAGCTTCATACTAAAGCAAAAAACCCTGTCATTATCAAAAAAAGAGTGTATAAAATACATGACACTGCATGATAAGTCACCCTACGTAGTTTAAATGATTTGAATCTGGTTTCAAACGGGTGCTTTCTGGTCACTTTGTGACTGCAATCTTTAAACATTTGTTTAAAAGTCAGTGGTTATTAGCGCGTGTTTTAGATCGTCGCTGCCAAGAAAAGCATCTAAAAGCCCCAGTTCTGAGGTTTTCCCTGTGTTGGCACACACCTGCACACTTTATAAGTAAGATTTTAAATGCTTTAAAATTTGACAAAAGTTATCAAAAAGTACTAAGTACAGCAGCACTTGAACAATGATCAACAACAGCATAAGGCCGTCACAGGAAAGATATTACATTATACCTATATAAAAATAGTGATATCTATAACACTATTCATAATTACTGTGATTAGTGGAACTATCTATTCTGAGAAGCCTGGGTTCCTAAATCTGGACATGAAATGTTTCTCTGGACAAGTTCTCAGACTTTTATATTAAAATGAGAGTTGCCCTTGGAAAAGGTGAAGGCTCCAGTTTGGCTGCATTGACTGTATGTATCTTAAGGTGGCATTTTGCTTATACAAGCTGTGTCTTATTTTCTTGAGAATGAACCTTCATATATTCACTGGCCAGACACTAATTTTCCCAATTTTCCAAAAAGTGGAAAGGGTTTGCATTCCAGCAACAGAAATAAAAAATAGATCCTTGGCTGATAATTCTACACCAGAAAGTTTCATTATATATTTCTATCTCATTTTTTTAATGTATCTAATAGCATTTAAAAACAGTACTTTAATAAAGGCTAATTTATTAAGGTATTCACTTAAACACATGAGAATTCCAGCTTGGGTCAACAGGATTATTCCTTTGCTTTGACTTAAATGCCTGCTTTGATGCCTTACTGAATCAGGCCTGAGTGATTTACAGCAAATTCAATGCCTTTCTGGAAAAGATATTGTATCTTTTGCCAGATTCTAAAGATTCTAAAGATTGCTCAGTGGCTTTAGGAGCTTAAAACAAGCCTGTAAGCCTGTATATGCTTACATATTTGATTATATTTGCAAGCATTTATAGATATTTTCCCTAAAAAAAAAGATGCAGTTGGATAGCCAAATTAGTACAAAGCCTGGGGCAACATACCTGCTATTTTCCCCTGCTACTTAAGGTATAATGAACATATGGAAATCTCACTTACACCACTGACAGCCTTCACCTTGATTGTTAAAAGGCAAAGTAATGCAATGACCTTTCAGAAATGTCAAAAGAAGGTGGTGTCAGGAATACTTAAATTATTTCCAACAGATTCAATACACTCCATAATGTTTGTACTGTTTGATCATTTATGAAACGCACCTCTCCCCCCAAATTCTTGATGGTGTTTTGAAGGCACCTGCAACACAAACTACACTTGTGGAAAAGAAAGCATACTGGAGGCTAGACCAAAGAAATGTAGAAGGTAGAATTTCAGGAAGAAGATGCTTACTATTTTGAAAGCGCTATTTGGACAGCATTCTGTTGGACTTGAACATTACAGTGGGGTTTCACAGAATTACAGAATGGCTGAGGCTGGCAGGCACCTCAGGAGCTCATCTCCTTCACCCCCTGCTCAAGCAGGGTCAGCTAAAACTGGCTGTACAGTATCACATCCAGACGGCTTTTGGATATTTCAGGGATGGAGACTCCACAACCTCTCTAGGCAACCTGCGCCAATGCTCAGTCACCCTCACAGTACAAAGTTTTTTCTTAAGCTTAAACTTTTCTTACATTTAAGCACAATGGTTATGTATCTCTTGTTCTGCAATGGGCACCACTTATAAACAGCCTGTCTCCTTCTTCTTCACACAAACCCTCCCAATATTTCTACACACTGATTAGATCCCTCTGAGCTGCTGTTCTCCAGGCTAAACAGCCTGAGCTCTTAGTCTCTCCTCACAGGAGAGGTGCTCTAGTCCATCATCTTAGTGGCCCTTCACTAGTTACTCTCCAGTATGTCTCTCCTGTACTGGGAAAGCCAAAACTGGATTCAGCACTCCAAGTGAATACAGATGATAAAAATCTAACTAATCATATGATTAGTGTAGTGACTAATTATCTGACATAGTACAAAGACCTATTTCTTATTCAATTAGGCAAGACAAATTTTGCGGGGTGACAATTTATACATAAGTAGTAAGAGTTAATGAAAATGAGGATAGGATAGTATTTGGCCAGCTTTTCAAATGCAAACTCTCTTCCACTTTCAATGTCTTTTGAACTAGATTTAGGTGATTCATACTGTAATTATGAAGGAAGCCCTTTATTGTACACAAAATCTGTAACTCCATTATGTCTAGACTTGATGACAGTCTTTACCCAACATCACCAATTGAAATGGGGGGGAAACAGAGTTTCTTCTGTATACATATAAGACAGAACAATTACATTTGTGAACCATTCTTAAGGTTTCTCCTTTTTGGATTACATCTTTGATGCCTCTCTACGCTACACTAACTGTGAGGGGTTGCATGCTTTCAGATCTCAGAGATGCCTAAAGTTTGAGGTACCTGACATGTCACAGGGTTGGATCTGCAGAACACTTTCTTCTTCCACAGTGGTTCTACAGTGAACGTGGCATGCTATACTGCCTTTCCACTATAATTTCAATTATATATGATATCTCAAACTGGAAACTCCTGTACTTCACAATGAAGCTGTTATTCCACTATGCAGAGAAGATTCACCTTTATTACATTTATTCCAGGATCAACTTCAATGGAGAATTGCCAGGATCAGACAAGATCCTGGGACTTCAGTAAGGATATCTGAGAAGCCATTGGGGATTACACACTCTCATGGTGCGTGACGGTAAAGAAACTGGTTCTTTAAGTCTCTCCTCATGTTTCCCCAAGACGGAGGTAAAGTAGGTTGCGAGAGAATATTTTTGTAGGCTTTATAATTACTGATTTTAAGTTTCTACAGTTAATAACATGAAAATTTGAAGTCTACCTTGGACACATCAGCATTTCTTTTTTTCTGAAATAGCTCATAGTGAGCCACCTACTTATATGAAAATTATTTCATGGCCCTAACGGGATAGCATGGTACACTCCTTCAATCATTATTTTCCTTAAGCATTTTTTTGGAGGGATGTGAAGCATATAACAGAAATTTATCTCAAACATCCAGGAAAGAGAGCTGGTACTTCAGTGCTCCAGCAACCACTGAATGCTGCAATATGCCTCACCCCAGCCACTGGTAGCCAATATATTCTAGCAACGATAGTTTATGCTAGAAACTGTTTTAGCATGCAGTCGTTCCAAAACTGGGGAAGCAGAAAAAGCTCAAAATTAATTTGGAATTCCTTCAGTCAAAGCCAGTACTGCCGACTCATGAAAAGAGGCTCAGGCATATGAAATAATTTTCCTAGATGAGTAAATGCACGGGTTGAGATCTAAGTGACATTTCAGTGGGAGTAGACAGACAAGGGTTGAAAGGAAGTGTCACATCTTATCTTAAGAACCCTGGAGCAGAATTGCATCTTATGCCTGGGGTGTATTTCACAAGCCTTAGGCACTGTGGAACGAATGCCCTTGCAACAGTACGCAGGAGAGAAAATCAGCAGTACCTTCAGATGCTACCTGGGATTGTATGGACTTCTGTATTTTGGACAGAAATATGGCAGTCTGGTCTCTGTGATGCACTTTCCCTCCAAAGCCAGTCTATAAGATGCCTGCTTAACAGACTAAACTCTCAGGGCCTTACAAGAGGAACCTCAGGTTCTAGTCATCACACATAGAGGAGATGCTGAAGGACCAAATTTCAGGAAACCGGCAAAATCTCCATGTCTGTGCTTACCAGCTTCCCCAGTATGCAGGTCATCCATATCAAATACTAGAGCCCAGAAACCTAGGACTCAAGGCTTCCTAAGAAAAATCAGCAAATTGTATGTCCTGGAGCGCAGTGAACCCTAGAGGTTTTCTTAAAGAGAGACTTTAAGAGGGAATATGACCTATTAAAGGGAACTCTTCAGTTCCACTCTGACTCAAAAGAGAAAGAAAGAAGCATGGGTCATCTGCTATGTTGACATCCAGATAGTTTATGTGCTTTATGCTCAGCACTGCATTATAAAAGGTGTTCCCAAAGTCTGAAATTAGCTTATGCAATTTTCAAACTCTTTCATAGTCATGCTGTGATGATGAAGATTCTGCCACCATCCTGGTCAGAAATTTTTTACATACGAAGAAATAACCTTGGCATTAACAATTGCCTGAAGTTAATCTCACTGTCTTTAGGGATGGCAGTACTCTCTAAAACACTAGATCAATGTGCCACAACTCTTCTGTAGTCTAAATCTTGTGTCAGATACAGGCCCAAAGGACATTCAAATTCCAATTTCTCTTTTGACTCTTTTCCAAGAACGCCATCTACAGGGGATGTTTTTCTGCAATACATCTCTAAGCATTTGGTATCTTTCCATTCCACATTATTTGCATTCTTAAGATCATTCAGACAATTAAACTATACAACTAAATCTCTGTTCCTCATTACATACAATATAAATATTATGGGAAGACAGGTCCAGGGGCAAGTGAATATAAAGGAGATAGGGAGGAAAAAAAGAAAGAGAAAGCAGCATTTATCCCTCTGGTGAGCTCTATAGGAATTAAAGATTGATTGTCATAAATTATGAGATAGAGTGCTATCTTGTAAGCTGGGCAATATATATTTATTTCAATGTGGCCAAATGCAAACTTACAAAGCAAAGACCAAAAGTGAAGAACTGGAAAGATGTATTTCAAAGAAAGCTATAGGTAATGGATATTTACTACTGCTCAGCAAATATCACAGCCAAAAAGGTTAACATGCATAATGGCTGTACAGATAAGGGATTATCAAATACAGATGGCATACTCTCACCTTTATAGTTGGTGTAGTATAGTCAGTGCTATAATACTCTGTCCATTTCTGAATATCAAAACCAATCTGATTCTAACCAAATGCCCCATTTTATGCAGAAGGTTGAACTAGTTTACAAAAATGTTTTCTGGCTTTATAAACTTGCAATACACTGAATAGAGCTAGAGGAATGCTTAAAAAACATATAACTACAAACATTCAATTATGTTGACACACTCAGCAATTTACAGGATGTTTGAAAGGACTTAAAAAAGGTGGGTTTTGAACAGAAAACTGAAGGAAGCAAAAAAAAGTTGTGCTGCTGATGTAATGGAAAAGCATTCTACATTAAAGATGAAAAAAAATCCTCTTAATAAAAAAATGGGGAAAAAAAACCCCAAACCCAAACTCAAACCAATGATGTGGTAGGTAGCAGAGCCGTGTGACTGAAACAGAGGTAGCAATAAAGCTGTGTAGAACCACGAAAAACAGAACTATTTCAGCGCAGTAAAGCAATGCGCAGCAAATAAGGACATTATCTAAAGAGGAGCTGTGAAGAAAGCACCAGAGAGGAAGAAGAGTTTGGCAGCAGCATCTGGACAACCTGGAAGGAACCCAAGTGTGTATCACAAAGGCCAGAAATTACTGTAATTCACAAGGGAGACTGCCCAAGACTCTAAGTGATTTGAAATCTTTTCTAATAAAAGCATAGAGAAGAACTATGCCCAGGGAAAAACGTCACATTTATCTTACACACCCTAGTGAGATGGAGCGCGCTGTTCCTTCCCTGGGAGAAGCTGGGTGGGTTCCGTTTGAGTAGCACTGATAGTCCAATTTAATTTTCCAGCTCAGTGCTATTCATCAGAAATTAAACAGCAATAAAGATAGGTAACACTACCAGTGCACATCACATAGAAGATACCTCAAACCAAAAAACATCATAAAAATGAACGTAAGTATGTGATCAGCTGAACTCTTTAGTGCATGGGATTAGTGAGCTGCCATTCCTCAGAGAGCGTTCTTCCTTCTTTCTGCCCTCTGCAGGGCAGTAAGAATCTGGATTATAGCTTCCATTATTCTAAGAGGATCAGAGATCCTCTAGAGATAAATGCACCAGGCACTTTTGAGTCATGCCATAAGATTACCATTCTGTATTAATAAAAATTTTTTTCCAATCAGCTCTGCAAGTGAAACAGCAACCCAAGTTAATGAATATACATTTAATCTGCAGAAGTTGGCACCAGCAAGCTAAAGTAAAATCATTATCTTTCAAAAGAGCACAGAAATTCATGAAAGTTCAGAAAGGCTCCACAGGCTTTACATAGTTGCCTTTAAGAAAAATCCTCCTAGACTTGTAATGGTTGGCCTAGAACTGGAGCACTTCCTACCTAAATATAAAACAGTTTGCATCTCCTTTAGTACATGTGGTGTTCTGACCAATCACATCAACATTACAAAACCAGGTTGCAACTGCTCAGTTGCTCTCTGATTTCACATGTGATGGACCACTCTGGTTATTCTGCACCAGGAAAGGAGTCCACAGGGGGAGAAACCCCAACATTTTTACACCAATGACCATGGAAAATTAGGTCAGAAGTCTATCACAAACAAAACTTTGTACTGATGAAATTCAGTATTACGTGTTTATAGGTAAGAAAGAAAACAAAATTGAGAAAATACTTCTCTGAAGTAATCACGTACTTGTTTTGAAATAGTAGCCAGAATTTAAGGGAAACTCATATTTTATTATTATCAACTAAACTAATTTTTCTACAGCTTTAGTAATATGGTTTATATACATCACAACGCTCAAAGCTCCATAGAGAATAAACCTTCAAAGACTAACAAAACCCATTTTCATGCCTCTCTGATACGAAAAAGGTTTCCACCACTATTTATATTTCAATGAAGTCAAGACTTCACATATTTAGTTCAAAATCACCTTTAATTGGATTTGTGCTTGGGAAAAATTGGAGGAATGTTTATAAACTTTGCCAAAGAAGTGGAATACTCAAGCTCAATAAAATGGCATATTTATAAGAGTAATGTTTTTTCCAGAAGTCATCATAAGGAAGTAATAGCCTCTCTTGCTTTCATTGCAGAAACAGGAGCTTTCTAAAATCCCTACAGAGAAGGTGCATGAACATTGCATTTTACATTTAAAAACTGGCATTGCTTTCAGCTGACCTACACTGGACATATTACTGCAGCCTGTGCTAGTGGGTATTGTTGCATTTCACCATCATGAATTTAGCTTTCTTTAAAATTGCCTTTGAAGCAAGTTCAAACTTTTCAGTCCAAAAAATGTCTCGCTGGTAAACTTATTTCAAATATTTATTAACAATGACTGGAAAAAAGGTTAATTGGAGACTAAATAAAGGTCCCAGAAGTGTTCTAAATCTATTTTAACATTTGAAACAGGTGGTTAGAAGTTTTAGATGGCTCCTCCTCACAGCCTCCTCAAATATTCAAGATTCTGGGGATTATATCAGTGATCTCAAAAGAGTAATATTTAAAATTATAGCTCTTATAATTGGGGACTAGGTGATAAAAGGAAGTGGCTGCACACTCCTCAGAACTGTTTATCATCCTCTGCTAAGCCCAGTGCTATCTATCCTTTTCACAGTGTTATCTAGGCCTTCCTCTGGGAATTTCAGATGCATACCAAATGGTCTCCCAATTTCTGGCACACAGTCAAGTAAGAAATTAATGTTCAACATGTTATTTTAGATTATAGAGGCAATACATCAATGAGATGCAGTTTTTCTCTGCTTTTATTTCAGGCTGTTTAGAAACTAAGAATACACCTACACTAGAATCCTCGGATATGACTGCAGCATATAAACTTCGCAGAATATATGGGCACTTCAAATTAGCTGGCTCAGATACCAACCTCAGTGTACTGAGAAAGTGTAATGTATCAAATAGTTAAAATGAGTATTTTGAATTTTTTTTGTTTTAATTTTATTTCTATCTACATTATTTGCCTTTTTGCCTGTAACTAACTTATTCCTTGGGTTTCTGAATATTAATCCAACAAAAAAGCTATATATATTTTAGTGGACTTGGTAAATTGGTTCTTCGGAGATGAGCGGCTGGAATTCTTACAGGATTCAATCACTGTTGAAGATACACAGTATTTCTGAAACTCGACACAGGCCGCACCTTTCTGGGGGAAATCTTTCACAGGGAAAGAAACTTACACTCATTCCAGATTCTCTTATTTTGGTGTTTGAAGAGAAAAAATGTCTTGTGTTTATTTGTAATTAATTGTAATTACTTGTAATTAGAGGTAAATTCTAGGTCTAATTATTCAAAGTTATTAATCCATATGTATTCCAATGACTTTAGAGAACTGGATTGTTTTAATAGCCATATTCAGGATATCTTGCCTAAAAAATACATCTTAGTTACTTCAGTAAGTTTAAGTCATCTGTTCATGATGCATTGATTAGAGATCCATATGCCTTTTAAGAATAGTTAATACTCATTTTCACTAGCCAGCAATCTGACTTCTGTTCTTTGTTGTCCTGATCAGTATTAAAATGTTCACATTCATAGTTAGAATTACTTAGTCTATTTGAGTACTCATTATTTGAGCGCATTATATGCAGAGCAGCGCAACACCTACTCAGATTGCTCATATTGGAACAGTTTAAGAATGCCAGTTAATATATTTTACTCTTCTTTATAGTTACTCACTCACAAAACTATAGAGTTGGATTCTCCTGATGCCCAAGGCCACCTTGCAACCCAAAAAGCAGCATCTTAAATCACAGAAGAAATCAAAGCATCTTGCTTGCATAGATGAATCAGCCTGTCACCTCAAGCCAGACAGAAACTTAACTTCTGGAGTAAGAAAATTGTATTTAATAGGTTTTGCAGAAAAACATATGTGGATGACGGAAAAATATGGCATTCTACTCCTGTGCAATTGTCTACACCATGTAATCAAGCCCATAATAAATAAAATCAAAGGATTTTTTTCTTTCCATAGTGCCTTCCTGAGAATAAATAAGTCCAGCTTGAGCTTTTCTAGCATACTAACAATTATCATTACAGAACATAAAGCAAAGCAACTGAATTGTCTGTGTACTTACTATGACTGAGTTTTCTGAAAGAGGTCTGACAACGTACTCATGGTATTACATTACACAGTCTAAAAAAGTAACCAAAGGTAAATTACGCTTGTTCTATAATAATAATTATATCTATTTTTCTCAACTACCTGTCTGAAGGCTATTTTCCCTGTCACTCAGCTAATACACATGACCTTTTTAAAGGCTATCAACCCATTACATGCTGGGATGACAGCAAGCACAGACCACCCACAAAAGCACTGTGTGACCCAGCATCCTAATGGGTGCCCGTAAATGAGTGAACCTGCTCACCCTTCTCCAACTTAAGCAGTAACACCGGATAACTGTCAAAATACTTATTTTTTTCAGAAACGCAGGGAGTAAGCAAATGGAAGACACTACAATAATTTTTCTTCCAGTCACACAGAAGCAAATACACATATGCACGTATTACCATTCTAGGAAGAAATGCTTACATGGGAAGAAGTCTTACGAAGAAATGTGATTTAGACGATTAAATAATGCTTCCAACCTGTACAGTATCAGACAGATATTCAAACATGCACGTTAAGCATTCACGGTGGCATCTGAGATGGCCCCCAAAATCCATGTGGATACATATGATCAATAACATACTGAGTATATTCAGAATTATCCTATCAAATGCTGTTGCTTTTATGTAAACTGTCAAAGTAGCTCATCCAAACTCTCTCAATGAAAAATTGCTTACCGATCATTTTTTTCTTACACAAGACAGCTTACAGCTTGGCATCTATATTTCTGCTCGGTCGCTAAGTCTCCAAATTCCATACCTTTGTGAATTCAAGACAGACCTAAAACTTGGTTTGATTAATATTTTTATTTGCTGGTAGGCTTTAGTAGCTGAACATATAAAAAGGGACAATAATTTCATCACGAGATCTGTCATACTGGCAGGCTCTGTACATTAAAATAAGAATAAAAAAAGTAAGTAGAAAGTAAACAGCAAATGTCTCTACCAAAACCAAAACTGTTTCAGAGCCAAGTATCATATTCAATCAACTGTACTGGGAGGACAAGGGGTAATGGGTTCAAACTTAAACAGGGGAAGTTTAGACTGCATGTAAGGAAGAAATTCTTTACTGTAAGGGTGGTGAGGCACTGGAATGGGTTGCCCAGGGAAGTTGTGAATGCTCCATCGCTGGCGGTGTTCAAGGCTGGATTGGACATAGCCTTGGGTGGCATGATTTAGTGGGAGGTGTCCCTGCCCCTGGCAGGAGGGTTGGAACTAGATGATCTTAAGGTCCTTTCCAACCCTAACTATTCTATGATTCTATATATTCAAGCAATGCAAAAGGTAATGAAAAGACCATTGCTTCTACTTCAAGAAGCTACAAAAAAAGAGGCTGACTAAAAAATATGTACAGTACAAGAGAGAACAAGTGTTATGCTTTGAAATTGCCTATTTGCTTACAGTTGCAGTGTTACGCTTAATAGATTAAAAAGGAAGGTCATATAGTAGTAAATGGTCAGGAATATAAAAGTGTCCATCTATCCTACCATTGAAGCAGCTTGTATTTTCATAACTTATTTTTGTGAGCTGTAATGACCAACAAAAATTATTATTTATGTGATTCATATTAATGAAAATTATAAACTGCAAAAAATTCATTTTACATGAGTTTGGGGAAAACTGCCATCTGACCCTAACCACTTAGTGAAAGAACAACCACCAGCAATGGAGACTGCTGTTGGTAGAGGATTGCATCACTGTTGAACATCGCCCCTGAAGATTCTGAATTCAGGAAGATTTTCTCTTACACAGAACCCAGCCAATTTCTTTTTGTTTTCATTTTTCTTTGGCCTCTGACAGGCAATGATAAACTGAACCCAGCTGAAAATTAGGATCAGATGGTGAACCGGGATTAGTTCTGTAAACTCACTATTTGACAACTCACAGAAGAAAGGCCTCCCCTTATTCTACACCTCTCCCCTATATGATTTAGGGAGCTAGACCAAGCCCTTAGCTACTGTAGTCAGGGTTTCTTTCTGTAGGATTTATTCAGTTTCTGGTCCAAATGCTCAAAAGACATTGACACTAGGATTGTATTTTTGGTCAGGAGACACATATCCCTTACCCTGTTTCCCTCCCCCCACTTCCCTCAAGAAAGCCATGAAAGATGTACAATAACTGGAGTTGTCTGCAAAGTCTCTTCCCTAGAGACTGGAATAATGAGCTCTTGGAAATGTTTAAAGTCTACTAAATAAGAAAAGCATTTAACAATGATCTGGTAAACCAGTTTTAATGCCACGAGATTCCACTCAGTATCTCCAGGATTATTATTTTTAACTGGGACTACAGCCAATGTTATACTTCTGGAATTATTTTTATTTTGTAAATTCATACTTATAAATACACATGTACCTTTTAAAATGTCTACATTTCCTCATGTTCAATGTAGACAGCTAGTGCTTCAAATCTTGACAAAACTCAGCTAAATAATCAAGTCCTCACCCACCTCTAAATATTTAAAGCATACATGTGTCCAAAATAGTTCCAGTTTCTTTCCATTTGCTTGAGCAATTAAAAAAAAAAAAACAACATATTAACATTTTGTAAATTTATAAATATTATACCACTTCTGGGACAACGACTCACAAAAGTGAGAAGAGATTGTCTGTAGGGATTCCTCCATTAAGTTCCTGGTTGGGAGCATGGATAGTACAGTGAAAATAGTTACAACATTTGAACACAGTGAAGAGAGCTTATGCACTCAAAGTCAGTCCACAATGGCTAGCAAGTACAAGCTACTGCATAGCATAGACCAACAATCCCCACACAGACAATCCCTTTAAATAATAGCTCTGGATGTCCATCTGTCAATTTCCAGAGAATGTTTTCTATCCTTCAAGCATCAACAGAGGCTAGAAGCATCATGAAAGCTAGCAGGCACTCAGCAAACATGCCCAGAGATGGGGTCTTAAGCGTAGTACTCAGCAGCTGAGCATTTTCAAAGCTTGGCCTGAGCCTCCAACAAAAATTCAAGAAGACTGCTGAAGTCATGAGCAATGATGCCACGACCTGAGCTCCAAAGGAGCCTCCTTCCCATGAGGAAGAGTGACGTTGCGTCTTTCACTCTCTCCTGCAAAAACACCTTCATTAGCTCGCAGCTTTAAATCTCTATTCCAATAAAATCTCTATTGCCTTTTTTAGTAGTTTCAAAGTACCTGAAATAACTTCTTAATAGATCAAAGAGGTTTTAGATGCTGGAATCTCATATTTTCCTGATATTCTTTCAGTGTTTGCTTGATATAAATTTAAACATCAATCTAATAGTGCTGCTATAGGGCACAGCCTTATCTTCATGCCAAGAGACAGATAACTTGTTCTTCCAGAAGTACAAGATATACCCTAACCAGGACTACCTGGACCATACCTTATGTCTGAAAACTGCAACACTATGAACTATAGAATCCATATTTAGATTAAACATTGAGAACAACTCCTCACCATATTACAAAATCCAAAGTGAAAAATACATACTTCTCTCAACAAAGCCAAAGCTCACAAAGAATAGAATAGTACCAGTCGGAAGGGATCTACAATGGTCATCAACTGACCAACTCAGTACTGATCAAAAAACAAGGCATATTATTAAAGGCATTGTCCAGAAGTTTCTTAAACACTGTAATAACGTATTTTTTCTTTTGTCCATAGGACAGCTAGGAAATAGAAAGAAGCTTGTTAGCACAAGATTTAACATTTACCTGGATCCCTTTAAACACATTAATTCTGTATGTCATTACTGGACCAGAGCAGACCTAACTGGGAGAGACCCAGCAAGCCGTGGAAAAGGGGGCTGTATCCCAGCCACTGAGACCAGATGGTTGCTACATGGAAAACAGGTGAGATATGTCACTGGAAAGGAGCAGCTACACATACAAAAAGAGAAAAAAGGCATGTGAAGCAAACCTGACTTTCTCAGACACATTCACAGCATTGAATGTATTTGAGCTATTTACAGCACGATAATTAGCAGATGCTTTTGACCATAATTTTATTACAGCATCAACGTTCAAGCAGTATTATATCAATATATTAAAGTTTTCACTTTTTAGTTTTGTTTAGTAGTACCGTATTTGACTACAAATACTTTAAACCTACATATGACAGATTTGGAATGGTACCAGCAAAATTAATAGTAGTGTAGGAACAGTCCTTGGGACAGCAAGATACGTGGCGAAAGTCCTAAGTCAGTATTCACCACACAATCTTTTCTTGGATATTTTGCAGAGTTTAAATGATAAACAGATGTTTGTGGAAAGAAACTCTGTCTCCTTTCTTACAGACAATGTATTAATCACTCTAAAATAAGACTCTAACTTCTTGCTGTGGATTTGCTGAGTTCTCAGTACTGCTCAAGGTTACTAAATACTTCATTTACATCCCATTTGGGACAAAGCTTAAGAAGCAAAATTTGAGATGCTTCAGTAAACTATAAAAACAGTCATAAAAACTATTTAAATATTTAGTCTTGAGGCTGACAAAAGGAACTGTTACCCCACCATGGCAGACGGTGGCAGAAGACAGAATCTCTGCCTTCAGGGGCTACTGGTCCAAAGAAAAGAAACCATCCTGTGCCCTTCTTGAGACTGAATATACAAGCAAATTAGTTTCAGAAAGAATTAACACAATTTAGTTACATTATGACATTATTTTCTTATTTTTAGTGGGGACAGTGTTACCAAGGAATTAGTGAAAAAGCTGGAGGGTCGTAGCTGTTGCTTATCATCTGTTTATCCCTTCTTAAGAGACTAGAAAGGGTGGGACCTATGACAGAGGCAGCCATGGAACCAAGGTTGCAAGACATACCACAGCCAGCAAAAGCATTACAGAGATGACATAAGTTAGGAGATAATGAAATGAGGTAATTAAATAACAAAATCAATGCTTTTAGAAAACCTTAGACTCACAATCACAAATTAGCAATCCAGAAGGATATGAAGGAGGGAACAGCTGTGACATAGAAGCATTAGAGATAATTATAGGCAAGAACAAAAATGGGTAAGAACACAAGTAGAATTAGGGGCGAACAAATCTCTCCAGAGAGAACTGGGCAATAAAGAAGGAAGTGGAGTTGGAACTTACAAAAGTCAATAGGACGAAATACCACTGGTAGGAGGCAGCTATAGCAGGTAAGCAAAACAGAAATAAAAACAGACAAAAAATGTGGAATGAGTGAGTCAATGAAATGTTGCAGACTTATTACATGCAAGCAAGCCTTTCAGAACCTTTAGGTCTGATTTCCACACTGATCTAAAACTCAGGCACTGCTCAGACTGCAAAGTTGGATGGTACTTTGCACTAACCAGCTGCAGCAGACAGTCTGCTGCAGGCAACATGAGGGTTCATTTTCTCATTTACCAATGAGGTAGGGTGCTGTCATGTTAAGCAAAGAACATCCAAGCCACATCACACCAGACAAGGTTATTGTCTTTAAGAGCTTCTAACCCCCCCAGGGAAGGAAAAATTCAAGCAGACCACAAATTATTGTGCCATGACATTCAAAACCTAACAAAGATCTATACCATATTAGGGGAAAAAATGGGCAATTGGTCATTCTGCTGTCAGCTGCTCCATCAGGAATGCTTGAATCCACAAAATCTGGCAATTTACTTATTTTTTTTGGATGACTTCCACATCCGTAATTCGTAGCATTGCTGTGATAGAAGTTGCAGTCATTTAGTGGTGGTGTAGTTTACTTACTCATAGTGGCCCCTATAGTCAGGAATCTCAGCTATCATTTAAAAGCAGAAAAAGTGTAAGGCACCAGTGGTCCTCTCACACAGCACACAGAAAGGCAAAGCATACAAGAAAGACCCCCAAACTCACAGATTTTTCACAGCAGAGGACCATCTCCTATTATATCCTCCTTCTGAGGATGTGACAGTCATGCCTGCATTAAGAGTCTCAAAGTGACACTTCTGAGCAGCAGAACCCTGAACTTAATTACCTAATAACTAAATAAGAAAAAACAAACATTAAACTTATTTAAATGAAGGAACACAGGTTCCTGTAAATGTGATATTGAAACAGCATCTTCAACCACATGCACTACCTGAATCCAAGCATCAGATGAAGTGTTCCTAGCACAGATGATAGTTAAGTTTATGACTACTGTAAACTGTGTAACATTTCACAAGGATAAAAGCAATCAAAGCCAGGTCTATTTTGGTACTGATAACAAATTAAATTAGTATTTCACTTAATATATGATTTTGGTGACAGTACCATCAGCACCACTCAAAACCTAAGTTCATAGCACTGTCGTACCTTATAACTGACGAGTAGCATGCTAGCATTACTTCAAACCTCCAGCTCCATGAGCAACACAGCTATAGTTATCAGCCAACAACAGTAACTGAGGTGGTTTTTCCTTTCTTCGTAATCACAGTAGGATTTCCACAAAGAAAGAAGGTAAGGTGACAAAAATGAGATTCAGAAACTGTTATATAGTACAGTGTGGCAGTACTTACTGAAGCTGAAACTAGTTTCGTGGTTTTCCTTGGAATACAGACTATGCTCTCTGTCAAGAATCTGTTTTGTCCCATGTTCTGTGAATTGGTTATTTGACATTGTTTCTGCTCCTTAAGCTAAACCTGCTGCCAACAAGGTTCAACTGAGAAAACACTATAGCTCCAGTAACCTTTTGAACTGCTTAAAAGCAAAAAATGCATATTAGCTCCTTGTTCTCAACCATCTGACCTCCTGCTCCCAAACACAGAGCAGGAAAACCTGTTTTAGCACCTAATTCTAAAACAAAAGTATGTTGTGCAGATACTTGAGTCCTAGGAAATACAGCCATTTCTTTGTCTTGTACTCTCAAGTTTTCCGAATAACACGCTTTTATACCAATACCTGCAATTATAATCTCCACTAATCTGGTATTTTGTAATATAACAAAAGCCCAGAGAAGCAGAAGGATGGCCACAAGACATCCTGCAGAAGAAGAGGTTTTCCATCAACGCTGAATGTTTACAGAAGGAATGCGTTTAATTCTGGCATATAGGGATTAGCTCCAAGGATAGCATGACAAGATTTTTTTTGTTACAAAGCCACTGTAACAGGACTATTGTTGAATATAATTTCAGGACAAGGAATGGCAATTTCTTCCTGTACTTCATGCACAAAATCTAGTGTCTCTACAATATTTAATATATATTTAGAAATAAAAAATGCTACAGCGTGTTTTCATATTGACCAAATCCACCTTTTAAAATTTCCCGGTTTATTAAAGTTTGTGTTTAATATTCAGGAAAGAAATATGAAATAATGTTTAGCTCTACAAAACCCTGTGATGCTTACCGAACACAAAAATTGCACTGAGGCCAAACAAACTTGGCCAAGTCTAAATCAAAGGCCTTAAGAATGAATGTGCTGTTCACTGCAGCCCTGTGTTTGATTTCTATTAACAGTCTAATGTCAATTTCTTAATTTGCTTGTCAGCACGCCTGCTGAAAAAGCATGTCTTATTTAAAACACATGTATCCCACACACCCAGTGAATTAACCACAAAGCCACGTAGCACACCTCTGCCTCAGTTTTCCTTCCTGTGCAAAAGACCAGCATCAAAGCATACCTGTCTATAGAGCTCAAAGGAGAAGGCATCTGGGACAAAAGCAAAGTGACACCAGTTCTTATGCCCAGACATCAGTGCACAGGAGTCTCCTGCGCAGATGGTGGTGTCTGCTAATGCAATCGAACAGCACAGGTGCAAGTCACTGATTAATTTAGGTGGAAAGATGGTGGAAAATGACCATTTGACACCACAATTCCCTCCTTAATTTTGGACTTCTTGCAAACAAGTCACTCAAAATGTCTTTAGGATAGGGCCTGAAGCATTTGAAGATGGTGCTGCAACCAGGTGAGGATACTTTGCAACTGAATCTGGCATTGATATCAAATCCATAATCATATTTCTCATGTATATTATTTCTAAAATGGCCATCGTGCAACAACCAGCATATGCTGGCATTTCGGCTAAGAGCAACAGATGAGCAGCTGGTTTCCATTTTGAAATCTGATTTGGAAAACATACAAAACCAGCTGCACTCCATTCTCTTTTCCTGAAAATATAATTTAGAGCTTTTATACTTTTCTGGCAAAGGAAAGAAAACAAACCCTAGGACTGTGTAGTCTGGCTTACACCAGAAAGTCACTTTTCTTAACGCAAATTTAGAATCATTAACAAATTTAATAGACCACTTCTCGGTAGCTGTTAAGACATTCTTAAATCAGCTGGTTTTAACATGAAGAATCAGTGATACTTCTTTTTCCAGTATAAATTCATTAGAATCTCTGCAGTCCTACAGCTGAAAAAATGTAGTATTCCAGAAGTAAAACACATGCTCAGATCATAATCAAATTTTCAGAAGAAAAGATTAATCAAAGCCTTTTTAATAAAAACTTGATACTGTAAAAAGATCTCCAAACGCCTGGACCATTATACCCAGCCACAGAAATGGACTCCATAGGTTTTCAGATGACTCCAGGGCTGACAGATGCAAAACTTCTAATACAGCAGGCATTCTATTCGGCATCTACTGAAAGAAGATAACAAAAAACCTCCAAAATCAACATATACACCCACCCCCCCAAATAAAAGGAACAAAAAACCACAAAGAAACCCCAAAACCACAAGCAAACAACACATTATTTTAATAGTGCAGGACCAAGTATATGTAAGCATGTGGACTTGAATATTATTGTTAAATTTGAAGATTCTCATAGATTGTTAATGTATGTGAGATACGAGATTACTGTGAGAACTGTAGTCAGAGACTTGCACCACAAGTGTTTTCTATCCCTAAGTATGGAACCACAGACACAGATGACATCTAGGCAAATAATAAGTTAAATATTTTCAAAGCTTATACAAAACCTAAAATTCATACCATATAAATTTAATTATACATGGCAGTTAATGGCTTATTAAAAGAGCATTATTTTTTCCCTGCATTTTTTCTCAATATGCTTTCAAATTTGCAGGCTCTTCTGATAGTAATAACTTTCATTACCACATTTCAATTTATCTAACAGACACAAATAAGTTTGCTGCTATTCCTATGTTTTGTAACAGGAAAAATAACTCCTGTGCATGTTTTCTAGATCAGCACTCTGACATGACTCCCGGTATCTATTCCATTAATGTCTTTAAAAATAGGGAAACAAAAAAGAAGGTTTTTACCTTTAGCAGTTTAGGAATTAATCAAAAAAGCAATTGTAACAAAGTTAATTTTACAGTATTATTTAACTAAATATTTGCAGAAATATTATCTTCTAGAACTATGAGTCTAGAAATAAGGTTTAACTTTTTCTAGCAGTATTTAATTCCATTTTTATTAAAATCTGCATAGTTCATTTTCAGCAAACAATGCCAGCAATCTTTTTCCAGTGGCCATTTAGGCTTGCTACAGACCAGCAAGTAGATGAATGAACTTTGATGGCAAAATCCACCAAATCCTGAAATAAAGTTAGCCAATTAAGTGACACTTCTCTTGCAGTTTCCAAAGTATAATGTTTGAAACAGATAACTTTCTGGTTTTGTACTAAGCTAAATCCCATTTTTAGAAGGAGAAATATCAAAGTAACGCTGTGCCGGAGATAAAACAGCAAAAAATTTCCTTCTGCAAGAGCCAATGCAGTAAGAGCAGTAGAAATTCTTGCCCCTAATTATTAGCAAGATCTAAAAGAGAGAGGGATTAGGAGAAATATATCTTTGAACCACTGAAACCCAGTCTATTTCTCAAACTGTGTTCCTTTTTTCTCTCATATCCACCCCCAGTTATATAAAGATGACTTACCAGCTAACTATTACCTGCTTCTGGGGACACAATGAGCATCCTTTGGAACTCCAGAAATCTGGGTATTCAAATTAACTCACTTATAAAACCACACAGAACTTCAGTAATTTTGTAAACAAACACATTAACTAAACAGATTACAAGATTTATTCAGATGTTGTTGGCACTGGCACCACTGTGGGTGTCAACAAAGTGTCAGTTGACCACATTTACACATGGACCGGGTCTGAAGTGTCATATTGCATTTTTCAGCCATTTCTAGGCTAATATTTTTTACAGTGGTGTATAAACACCAGTGATTGCTAATGCAGAAATGAGATGTGTATCTCGAATTTCCAAAGTGTCAAAAATCCTGCAGATACCAAATGATCTCTCCTTACCTCCAGATTAAATAAAAACACAACAAATCAGTAAAATAAATCATTTATACAATCTTACAATTAAAAGCAGCAATCTTTAGCTCCTTGTAGTTAAGCAAGCTCTCAGTATACCTTATTGGCAAGAAACTGCTATAGACACACTGCAGGATTAGGAGAGAGGCAGTTCCAAGCACTCAGAACAAGTCAAGTGCAAAACCTGTATGCAATCTCTCATTTTACCAGAACTATATCCAAATGAGAGGTTGGTCAGGGATATTTGTATAGGTGGAAATCTCCTCCAAAGGAAATTTAGGGTTCTCCTCTATTTTCTATAGTCTTCCTCTGCAACCTTCCTCTGATTGACTAGGACAGTCACTCAGAGTCAGTGTTTGAAAGCCTTCAAGCACCTAGAGATACAGATAGACATTGGGACTTAATACAGGTGCTCAAACACAGGAACCTAGTGTCACCCAGGACACTCAAGGATATCCACAGCACCCACAAAGAGCTGGCAGATATGACTGAGGATGGTGTGGGGGCAACTAAGGTACATAGACCAGCAGGTGACAAGAGGGGTTATGACACCAGACCCCTGTGTTTAGGCAACTGGACTGTGCCCAACAAGACATCTAAATCAAATTCTGATTTAATACAGTGTTCTAGTTCCTACAAACAGAAGGGGAAAAATTTTACTCTGAAACAGCTTTAAGGACTATACATAGGCCAGACTGACGGAGAATGCAGTAACAGAACAGGATATGTTTATTATACTGAAAGACACTGAAAAAATCAGTAAGTAGGGTTTTCTTGACATAAAAGATACTTCATTTAAGGTACTCTATATTATTTTTAAATGGATCATACTTAGTGATACTGATAACGTATACAACTCCAGGATTCAGACCTGACATGCTTTAGTTTTCTAGTCTCAAATCTCTGCCAGACAGTTCATATTCACAAGTTTTGCACAGCTGAAAGACTAATATGGCCATAATCTCAGGATACGGTGAAATACTTGCCTTTTACAAGTCAGCATTTAAATCTGATTTTCAGAAGTGTCATATGTCAACCTTGTTCAGTAGGCTATATTGCTGTGTAAGCACATATGGATTACTACTGCAGATTCTAGGATGGAGAGGGAAGCCACTGAAGTTTCTGTTTCAATTTCCTGAGAAGACTGTACAAAAACTTGTTTGTGAGCCCTTGATTCTAGCAAGAGCTCTTGACCTGCAACGATCTCAAGGAGCATGGAAAATTAAATTCTGGGAATACTGTGGCTTGTCTAATCTGGGAGTGCAGTTGTTTGTCTAATGTCACTATGGATTTTTCATAATGCTTACAAGAAAAAACTTTTGATACTTTGGTATGAAAAAAATCAAAAATAATGTACTTCAGTTCTAGGATATCCACTGAGGATCCATGGTAATGTATCTATCCTCTCGTGATAACTTCTGTTTAAAAAGGGTACAACTACAGTGAAAAACATTGTAAAAATACAGTTATACAGCAATTTGCAAGTATCTTTACATACCAAACAGTGAGCCATGACAGGTAAGGTAACAAGTGAAACTTTGACTGAAACAAATATTTGATATGAGCATATACGCACTATACATTAGGATATGCAATCAGAGACAAGTGACACACAAACACCTGAGCAGCATCTGAAATCTAAAAGCATACACATATGAAAAACATGAGATGTTGATATCATCATCTGTTTGTGTGAACCTTAGGCCAGAAATAACTAAGAGAAAGACCTACGCTGAGTTGGGGCTGCCCATATGCTTGGGGACAGAATAAGTTCCATTCAGTGTCTCCTCCTGCTGCAGACACTACTACGGGATGAAGTTCCTTGCTGACATGCTCTTGATGCCCAAGAACACTGTCCCCTATCCCAGCTCTGTAAAGCTGGGATGGAAGATGTTAGTGAAAAAGATCCTTGTATCCAGTTACAGCTTCCTAACCCATGTTAGAGGTTGGTAAAATAGTGGATAACATTGGCACCATCTACTGTGTTACAACACTTTTTTTCCATCTTTTGTATCATCTGAATCTTTTAGGGTCATTGATGCTGTCCACCATTAATGTTAAGCAGGTCATGATTATATTTATTTCATCAACACAGAAGCAGATTTACTCAGTAAATCAGCAAAGGAACAGAGAAAGTATCACAGACTCTATTGGGAAAAACTAAGTAAGACAGTCTTTCTGGTGGGACCCATGTTGGCCTGTTACTTACTTTCCCAGGTGCAAGTGATAAGGGATCATCTTAAAGTAACTAAGAACAATATATATTCCCACTCTCTAAGTTCTTAAAAAAAAAATAGGTAATAGCCCAGGTTATATAAAAATTGCATTTTCAAAATGATGCCTGCTGATTTACAGTTTCCCAGCATTTCCCTTCTGAATCAGGGGCCAAAAGAACAGACTCTGAAGATGCAATTTCTGAAAGCATTTAATCTGCCAGTCACCTCTAATAACTTCTCTCTACCACACTCATAGACTTGTTCCAAATTCTCTATCAGGTGTATGAATTAACTACATTTTTAGCTTAGTCCAGTCAAATAATTTAAGAGTGATGTGTTAACAATGGAAAATAAAAGTTGTGGTTTATTACTAAAAGTAGCCAATGGCAAAACAAGTTAGCAATATCCAAATGATGAATAGGTTATGTCAGTGATATTAATGGCTTATTTGTATGCGATCAGACACCCATAATAATCCATAGCAGACATAAAACAAGGGAATTACACTCTACACATGCCACAGTTGCATTGCTCTAGACAATAAGACAACAACTGACACTTGGGGGGCGGTGGCTTTTAGATCCTATCAAACTCACGGTCCTATCAAGCTCTTAAATTCTGGGTCTGGTAAAGTCATGCACCCTCCTAAGAACTGAATTAATTATGTTTAACTGAAAGACAGTGGCCCCACCATCCCCCTCTTAAATATTTTGTTCTGTAGTTTACATTTTACCTGGTAATTGCTGTTTCCTTTAAAAGAACTGTCCTAGACACAAAACTGAAGTTTGTGTTACAGAAACTGCACTGCCTGAAGTATCTTTCTATTATGAAGCACAATAGAGAAAAATATCTGCAGTGCCAGGAGTCTGGGCAGGATTGCAATATCCAAATTTCCTTCTCCCCCCATGATACTTATTCTGTGACAGTAAGAAACAGATTCAACTCTAAAAGTTGTACTCAAGCAGAAGATCAGGAAATTCAGACTACCAACTGTTTCATCTATGTAATTTATCCAGGATGGGCAACAAGCCAAGTTAAAACCTTCTAACTAGCACATACGCCTCAGAGGGTGCACAGAAATGAGAGATCTAAGTCTTTCGTAGGTGGCAGATGACCATAGCCCTCAGTTGGTCTAGGCCCTCTCATGCAAGGCAGGATTTCTTTGGGCAGGCTAGGACATCTAGGTCTGTCCAGAAGGGTACCATTGACTCTAGCGTCAGCAGTATCTGCTGCCTTCTGTTCTCCCACAGCGGGGCTGTATTTTACTAGCTAATCTCAGGCCAGACTGAGATTAAAGTCCCACTGCTGTTGACATCCAGGCTGCGAACAACAGCAGGGGTACCCACAGGCAAGGCTGATCCGCTGCCATGGATCAGGAATCTCAGGAGCAAGTGCAGTTTGGGTGGGATACTCTGCATAAAGCATGCAGTCACTCTCTGGTAGGGGCAAAGGACCAGGGAGGGATGAAGCACTGAAGTACCAAATCACATTAGCCAGACTGAGAATGAATTAAAGTTTTCCTGAGAGTTAAATCTAGGTAGAAATCATTCTTGACTTGTAATGGGAGAGAGGCAGAGCTAGGATAAGAGGGACAGAGATCTTAGTGCATTCTGATGTGAACTTCAGCCAAAAATTTGATATTTTACTTTACTAGAGTTTCCAAAGGAAAAAAGTAAATTCAGAAACAGCTTCTGGCAGCCTGGAAAACTCCTGTACTTCTGTAACAACAATACAAACCTTGCTAAAATATTACACTTGCGCAAATTATTTGAATAAATCAACATTCACTCCATTTACAATTCAGTTGCACCCGCTAACTTTTGTTGAGAATTCTGACCATCATTTGCTGAAGCTATAAAAGAGGAAGGAAAGCAACTGAAATTACCCAAGACTTTTCCATTTGAAAAATCACTTCTTTAAATAGTTCAGAGAAAAGCCTGAGAACAGCAAGTTCTTCACTTGTCGAGTTTTGAATGAGAGCAGCAAGTCTGGGACATAGGCGAGCATTATTAAAACATGGATACATCCAATTCTGCACTCCAGAATCAGTTCTGGTATAAGAGGCATATTAAAAATACAAAAAATATTCCACTCTATCTTGTCTCTCAAAAACAAAATAAAACCTTCCCCCTCAGTACAGTGGTTGAGGATTTCATTACTTTTTGTTTTCTTTAAGGGATGAATGAGGTTTTATTTCCTCAAGGCTCCTCTGCTGATCTTTGCTAAGAATGTCTCTGAAGTCTCACATTACAAACAATAATAGGACTCTTTCTACAAACAAACTTGATGTGATTAGAGACTGTCTATCCTGCTATGATTTTACTTTACTGATGGATTCATTTTTCCTTACGCCGCTTACTGTGTCTGAAAAGATTGTAGGGCATATATTTGTCACATATCCAGCAATCAGATATAATTTAACCACCAAATGAGTCAGCAGGAAAGAGAAAAAGAGGGGTACTAGGCACCAAATAACCAAAAGAAAGATTACTTACATTGGGTTTTTCATTTTTTTCTGTGATACATTGGTTATAATGGTATTTGTACTGGGGATGAATTAATTAACCTGCCCTACCTTATCTAAGGGAATATACAGAAGTAGATGCCTTCTACCCAGTCTTCTTTCATCCATCTCAAGAGTCCCCTGGATTCAGCAAGTGAAGGAGCAGCAAATGTGTGCACAAGCACCCCATCTCAAAAAACACACAAAAGCTAAGTTACTTCCCTTTTTTCTCTACATGGGCAGGTGATGGTTATTCCAAGCAGGGTACCTCACTAAGTACCACAGTCTCAGGAAGGGTTCAGGGCTTCTTAACAAACTTCCAGGATGTGGCATCATTTGTCGAGCACTGAAATGCTACAAGCAATAATAGTTAATCACAAAATTTGAAGATTTTCCTCAGGCAAACCATCAGAGCTGCCTGAACTAGAATAAAAAATAAACCCTGCTTAGCAAATTGTTTGAGGTTTCTTCTTTCGTAACACTCTCCAATATCCAAAGCAATAGTCCCTGTTTTAAAACCACAATGTTTTTGAGTTGTTTGAGGGCCTTTTTTCATAGGCAAACAAGCTAAAGATCTTCCCGAATGGTTTTACCATTTACTATGCCAGTCACTATAAAAGTAAAGTCCACCTGGAAGTCCTAGGTTGGCAAAGAAGCCTGAGCCCTGGCACCAAGCAGTTTCAAGAAAAACACAAACCCATCCATGACTGGAAATGAACATCAGATGTAAGCACAGGATGGAACTGAGGGTAGGTGCAAAGAGCAACTGTACCTGTTGCCAAGGCAGTATATGGCCTTCTGCCTAAGAACCCACCTTTCCCCTATCCTGCTATCCACAGCAATCTTCACTAGGAAGGTAATGTTCACTGAACAGTGGATGGAGCAGTTTGTCACAGACTTGAAAAACTAACCTCAAACGGCCTAAGTCCCACCGTGGGACAAGATCCCTAAACAGAAAGATCTTCACCAACTCTACCATAGGAGGGAGTTGTTGCAGCAGTATTTCTTCCTGCACACTTTCTGACAGCCAGTTGAACAATACGATAATGTATAGGCATGACAGAAGTCTTGGTCTTGCACCACTATAGTGCAAAAGAGGACAGAGGCACCAGTGTTCTTATACTCACAGTCTGTGCTTGAACATACCATCAGAACCATTGTGCAGTCCAACCATTTCCTTAATGATGCATAGCATAAGCACCTTTTATGTTGAATTCTTGCCCGAAGGGCCGTTAGAATTAAGTTATTCATAAACAGAATTATATTCTAATATAATCTACTAAATGAAAGCATCTATTAAAATACTTGTGTATTTTTACTTTGTGGACATGTTATTTTTATCGTTGTTTTCAAAGTTAGATAAACCATATTTACCATAAAACACTGTTTTAAACTAACACATGATGTGAAATAAAACCCTGCTACATCTGTGAATAATGTAATCAGGCAAACGGGGAATAATGACTACATGATGGTAATTTAGGACAGAACATACTGAATTACAATTGTCAGCAGCTTGGTTTATAGTTCACAAACATGAGAAAAGTACAGCATATAAAAAGAGTGGGGAAGGATTTAATTAAAATATGATTACAGAAGAGAACATAAATGACATGATATTACTTTTTGGGGGTCCACCACTCTTATTTGCATCTCAAAGAGAAATTGAAAACTCAGCATCACACACACAGAGAAAGATAATTTCAGTGATACAGGGTTGCTTCTATGCATCACAAATCCATGGCGCTCAGCATAATAATCAAACCAAACTCTTGGGGCTTGCAGTACATAGGCAATGAAATAACCAATGGGAATTACACCAGGTTCTTTTAATTTTCTAAAAGTTTTCTATCTTTTCAAAAACCAGAGGTGCAGGTTAGTATTGTCCCTCTACAGTGTATTGTGCCTTCCACTGGGGATGGTCTGCAGCAGAATGCAAACTGGTAGGATGCTGTTTTTCCCTACTCTGACATTTTTGAGAGGCGTTTAAGATGGAATTATCTTTACCAGATTTGTGAAAATGAAGTGTCCTTCAAAGTAAGAGGAAAA
Organism: Ara ararauna; assembly: GCA_028858755.1. Classification (NCBI taxonomy): domain Eukaryota; kingdom Metazoa; phylum Chordata; class Aves; order Psittaciformes; family Psittacidae; genus Ara; species Ara ararauna. The sequence continues at coordinate 50,734,123 of CM054379.1, forward strand.
TTTCCAGACCTTTTAAGTCTATTTTTTGCATGAGACAAGGAAATTCAAATCCTCATTATTAAAAAGGCGCATTTTCCCTCTCCCTCTTTTCATTTCTTGTTCCATCTCCATTCTACATATTTTTCCGCCTCAAGCGTTTCCATAATCTCCTCACTGTTGTACTTGAATACCTCTTTGCCATTAATACATTTCTCTTTGCATCATCACAAGCAAATAGGGAAGAGATAGGAACTGGAATAAAAAGAGTTATTTCCTCTGGTTACACAGAAAGCCTTGGTGGATCGATCATATCTACCAAAGTCTTGCTTAGCAATCCCTCCTCTCAGAGTTTCCTCTGTAAACAAAGATATTTAAGAGCAACTTGCCATTCGGAAAAATTTACTTCTCTGTATAAAATGGTTTATGACCTATTTCTCTATAGGGCAGAAACTTAACAAACGTTTCTGAATTCCAGTTGATTTACGTTCTTCAGTGATGAAGATAACTGTCCATTTTTTTTCCCATGTTATAAAACATTCCTTCCATTAGAATTTCGTTAGAATATTCCTGTTCCCATAAATGACCGCACTGATACAAAAGCAAGAAACACCTGGTAATGTCCAAAGAAATTATAACACCTGCCCTCAAGAGAGAGCAGCTGCTGGCACTGGTAATAAATAAACAGATAAATGTATACATATGTAAATAAATACAAGCTGTTCACTGGATTTATGTCAGCATAAATCCAGACACTTGCCATATGCTTCTGCCTTCCCACATCTGGGAAAAATCACTTTGTACTAGTTCCATTCTGCCATGATAGCACACCGGATACTGTACCAAAGTCTTTCAGTAATGGATGGCTTGTGCTGTTCTGGGTTTTCTTCAAATCCTGACTCTTTCATAATAATTTAATTTCTGAAAAACTTTTTGGTGGTGCATAGCAGTGCAGGCTGAGAAGAGGAAAGTATTGCAGTTGATGAAACTATACCTTCATATGACATGCATTTTTATAAAGCATTTTCTTTATCGTGCATCATGACATTTACTGTGTAAAAGTGACGTTTCAACATGAAACACTATAAATGATGTTGGATCAGCTTATAAAAATGTAGATTTTCAAATTTTATCAATTAATCAATCAATCAGGATGATGTGCATGTCTGGAAAGATTCCATGGAAGCCAGTGAAAAGCCCATACAAACTGCACTGCTTTGTACAGCTGCCTGCTTTTGCTTGTTCCCAGGCAGTCCCTCTGAAACCTGGCACTCACTTCTATTAGCATTTGGCTTCTCTGGAGAATTATTAGGTTGAAAAAGATCCAAAACAGGTATTTCACATAGTTTTCCAACTGGAAAATATTTGTCATCACCTTAAAAGCGTGTCTTTAAATTTGGCTTATTAAAAATACACAACAGCCTTGTGCTTTATGATGCCTGTGGTTATGTACCTGTTGGAGATGAATACTCCATGGTACTGAAAACATGACAACAGATTTCCTCAGAAATTCCCCCACAGTCAGAATTGATTATGCAACGCTAAATAAGAAAGCCTTTTCTGTACCACTATGGCAATAACTAACAATAAAGAAGACTAACCTAAAATGTAACTGACTAAACATGCATCTAAAAATAATAAAGGAAATGCTCCCTCTGTGCAACAGCCAGCAGAAGCCTAAGAAAAGTGAACAGAGGAAAAACAGAAAAGAAACTTTCATAAATATAAGATAACTAGCATTTAGCAAGAGTATAATACCTAGATCACCACAATGGCTGGAAAGAGAAAGTAATACACAATAAAACAAATCATGACCTGCATCTTTAACAGTCAGACCCACCACACCAGAATCAGCTGCAAGTGCTGAGTCTGCCAGCAGCATGCCAAACACTAATTTGAATTTAGGAACAGAGGAAATTATTGAGCAAATGGACTTCAGTTTGATTTATCATCGCTTTTCCCTTCACCTTATCAAATGAGTATCATAATCAATATACATGTCACACTACAACCAAAACAATCCAAAAGCAAACCACACAAAGTCTGAATTATAATTTGAAAATGCTCCACTTTAAACACACAAGAAATGGCACCATTATAGACCATGGTGGATTTAGCTGAGAACTAGGTGATCTTTCAGAAGGTCAAGCAAACAGGAATTGCTCAAAATTATAGTTTTAAAGATCTTTAAATAAAAAAAAGCATGTCAACCACACCTTCAAACATTCTTGAGATGATCTATTTGACTCTGATTATTTCCTTCAGTATGAACAACGGTGGTTCATTTTAAAGAAATGGTGAGCTAGGGAGTGCATTAAGTTTGAGATCCTCAAAACACAGTCCACCGAGCAATTTCTAATGCTCTAAACCTTCTATTATGAAGGTGAAAATGCATCCATTTCCGCTGAAAGGGAATACTCAGAAAAGGAGTAAACACATTGTAGGGGAGCCAAACCAGCAACTTCCATAGCAAGATTATGAACAAGGGGGTATCAACCAACTGCGGCTGACAGAGAAGAGCACAGTAACCCACAAAGGAGTATGTGTTTCAGGTATGGAAATTAATACTACAGCTTGTACAAGTCTCTTTTGCACAGGAACTAGGGCAGGAAGAACAGAGATTGTGCAAGTCCAGGTAGGGTCCCAACATGCAGTCAAAATGCAAGCCAAGACTGAGGAGTAGGAAAGCATTTTCAGGTCCCACAGCTCAGCCCGAGCTCTGCTATGCAGATGCAGAAAATGCATTCTGCTAAGGATGTTTGCACTTGGGTTAGTTTAGGTATGTACATTGAATGCAGGGCTAGAACTCCAAATATTTTAACAAACAAGAAAAATATGAGCAAATGTGTTATTTGACATGTGAGAACACAGTTTTATGCATCATGGTCCAATAATAAATTTAACTACTTTCTGTATAGGAAATAAAGAGGCAAGAGAAAGATCTGACTTGGTATAGGTCCATACCATGACATTTAAAAACAAAACACGAACATGAAGCCCTGTTGTAGTTTCTGTGGGGGCAGAGACAGCAGCTGCCAAGTCCGATAATTTCTTGCAGGCTACTGACATCTCACACATGAAATCACAGAGAGAGAAAATCACGTAGGCACAGTGCTAGGCATAGAAAATTACCAAGCAAACACAAGCCAAATCTCAAAAAGGAAGCTTGAAAAAATAGTTTCTTTCAAGATGAGTTTTAGCAGTCACACAGTGAATTCATGGAACTGCAATATTAAAGGCATGTAGTTCAGACAGTTATAAACCTACAAAAAGCTATGCTCAAAACAAAAATGATCAGTAACCTAACAGCTCTGTATCCTTTCATAAGCTACTGACCTTTATTTCTCCAAAGATGAAGTTCACAGTGGAATTCACCAATGAATAGCACAGATATATCACATACCTTGAAGTTACAGCTTCCATGAATTCATCAAGAAGATCATCATAGGCTTGACCTCTGACTCTCTTGTGTCTCAGCCCAATATACAAAGGATCTTCCAACAACATCTGTTAAAAAAAAAAAAAAGTTTGAACTATTACATGAGCAAGTTACATGAGTACACTCGAAGTTAATAAAAAGCGGACAACAACACAGTGTTTGAGGATTAACCCAAGCAAATGAAGTACATACCCATTTATCCACCTCTATATAAAGACCTAAGAAACACAACAAAGAGATTAAAGAAATACCATTTTGTATCAAGGAAAAGGGATACCCTAGTCTCAAAGGAAGTATACTGTTTCCCAGTGAAAAAGTAAAACTTTATTCTGGGAAAACAGGTTTCAAAAGTATCTTTTATAGCTTCAGTTGGTACTTTTCTCCTTTTCCTTTACATCCTGACAATGCTCTGACATTTTTGAAAAGCCATTTTATTTACTTTTACCATCATGTTTCACAACTCTCTCTCAGAGTCCATCATTTCAACTGTGTTGATGAGCTGATATTCAGAAAATGTGCTGCTTTCTAAAATTCAGTATGCCAAAAATGTCAAGCCTTTGACCTTTTCTTTCCAAGCTTCTTAAATTACCAGTTTAGATTCCAGCATTCTCCATTTCAGATACCCAGGTCCACTGGTTGGGCATCATTTCTGAATTTGCCTATGCTTAAATCTTTTACTTTTTCTTCTGCTAGATTTATGACCCAGACTTTTCCCTAGATCCACAAAAATGGCAAGCCTATATTATTCCCTGCCTTCACTACTAGAAGATCTTGGGTTTTGCCTGATGCATTTCTAAACCATAACATACAAATTACTAAACAAATTCAAAGTGTTTTGCAATCACTTTTGACAATTCACTCCAGCTAAAGTAAATCCCGGGTCTCAACACTTTCACTGGCTCTTCCAGGAACTCTCACATAAAGACACCCTTTGACATTTTTTTCCACAGGCCTCTGAAAATGAATAAGCTAATTTCTCCATTGTATCTAATGTGCAATCCTCCCACACATGCCCAAACAGCTTGCAGAAGCGGTCAAGAGCTTGACCAAACATTTTTCCTCCAAAACCAATTTGCTAAAATCAACATGGCTGCAGAAATGTGTCCACCAACTTTAACTAGAAAACCATCATATAGAAAAATACAGGCCATGTCACCTTCAATGTTCAACATGATGCAAAAAGGCCGGAGAGCTTGCTCAGTAAGGCTGGGAATCAGAAATGTGATTTCTGGATTTTAAAGAAGTGTCTAAATTCCCTTCATAGCTCTTCTGTGTTGTAGAACTGCAAAAACCCTCTGGATCACAAGCCCCTGTTAAAGACTGACTTGAACCAGTGTGAAACTGAAAACCCTTCGTGGCATTCTGCCTCCCCTGGGAGTATTCTGATGCAGACCTACAGCTAGAGATTTTTGTCTGTCCCTCACTTTTCTCTCCACTTCTATAATGAATGTTTAAGAAAGCATACAGGATAAAAAGATTATTTTTCTACAGCTGTTACTAAATCCATCACCATTTCAAAACAATTTCCAACACATTACTTACAGACTTTTAGAAGTTGTTAGTGCAACTGTTTGAACTGGAGAACGACTAAAGCTCAAAATTAAAATTGCTTTATAAATGAAGGTGAAGTCATTACATTGTATTTTATTAATTCCCTTCACCAATTCTATGTAGTATTCGTGTTTAAGTAGCAGATCCATTGAATGAAATAATTTCACCTGTGTATTCACATTATGCTAGGTATTCCAGAAGCAAAACCAAAATCATGTACCTATTCCAGATACTGCAGGAAAAACTGGCATGAGCTTGGTGTCAGATATCTTCCAAAGTAATTTTCCCTTTTGTAGGTTCTTCTTTTTTAATACAATTATTTCCAACTTTGCACTCAAGAACTATTTATGGAATTATTTTCTCATTTCCCTTTTGAGATTGCCTAGTTATTTAAAATTGCCACAGGAAAATCTGACAAATCAAGGCTAATTTTATCTCTCTGGGAGTTAAATTCACACAAATTGCAAATGAACTGTTTAGCAATGTGAAAACTTAAGACAAGTTAGGAAACCCTGTGGGAGATTCATGTGCTTCCCACCAGGCTGAGCATGCAAGGTTGGAAAGCAGAACTGCCAAATGGCAGGAGCCTCTATCAGGAACATCAAGGTAGGACTCAGAAAGAGAAATCCCATTTCTGAAATCCCATTGCCACAGCTTTCCACACCAGTAGGCTTCTGCTGCTCCATATCCTGTGCAAGCATACCACATGCTCCACAGACAACTCAGTGCGATTTATCCCCTTTCAACACCCATAACTCTTCTTACTAAACTGATCTGCTCTTTTAACATACTTCCACAAGCTTTTTATTAAACAATGCATGTATTCCCATTTTATAAAACAACGATAAAAATGGCCAAAAAAAAAAAAAATAAATCACTCAATCTCTCTATATCTTTGGTCTCTTTATTTCTCAAATTCTGATAATGTTTTCAAAACAGTTCAGGGCCAGACTGAGTCACGTTGATTTCTTCAAGAAGCCAATTTAAGTTGGGGAGTGATTCTCTGAAAGTTCAAGACAAATGGGCATTACACTGTCCAGAAAGTGCTAAACAAGCCACAGGTCTGCCTTGAAACATAGGATCTTACACTCCTTTTGGCACTTTTGCATCTTTCATGTCTGCGAGCTTTTAAATCTACAGATAACACTAAAACTCAGACCCCTGACACAACTCCATTTATAAGGCCACTACATGAACTTATACACATACCTTTGATGTTGAAATATAATGTGGAATACTTAAAACAATTAATGCAATGTTTCTGGGTATGCTTAAACTTCCAGCCTGGGAAGTCTCACAAGCAGAGACAATTAATTCAGTGACACATCTCTGATGAAAAGCTTAGCCAGCTATATACCCAGAGTTCAAAATTCCTTTACAGCTCAGTGCATTCGGCTTCACAAACGTTACAGTTCGACAAGAAATAACCCCCAAAAGTTCCTTTATAGTCCTGCTTGGAACAACCTATGGAGAAACCCAGGGCGGAGACAAAAGAATGAAACATTCAGCAAGTGAAAAGAACAGTGGTCACGTCTGAGCCCTGAGTGGCAAATCATTGTGGAGCTGCTCTCTTTCCAAAAGGCACTGAAGAATGAATAAGCTGCTTAAGCACATTATCCCCTTATTCAGGTCAACACCATGCAAAACGGGTCCATGGTGGTTAGGGTTTTTTTGAGGGTTCACACATCTTGAGAGATTAACATTTGCTATCCACAATTTCATGGCTTTCAAAACAGATTACTGAAAAGAAAGTTCTATCCTACAATCGAGTATGTCAAGCTGACATGATGATTAGGTACTTTTCCTCAATGACTTGGGTTTCTTTTGTTCCCCAGCTTGTTGTCAAAGCTTAAACTTTGTTTTGTTCTTTTGGAAATTGAATCTCCTTCAAAACATAACTCTCCTTTTTTTTTCAGGTTAGCGGGTTTGTTATGCACATTAAATGATACTGAAAAAGTCGATGTCGGTTTATTTTTAGACACGCTCTAAAGTTTAAAAGAAAAAAGTTCTAAAATATTCAGGTTTAGCAATGTAGTACATTCAAGCTTTAACAGAAATGAGGTTTTACAAGAATAAAGGGCTTAATTGAGGTTCTGGTAGTGGAAATATCATGTAGATCTACTTAGAATTAGCTGTGTAAAATAACAAAGAGTTCTTTGAAGCACCACCTGAGTGTACTAAAACTGTAATGACCTTTTGGGTTTTAAGAAAAAGGCAAGCCGTTTATACCATCTTACTTGTGCACACTTATAGTAAAGAGATCAGCAAACCAACAAAGTTCAAGCAAGGCTTGAGCTGTGCACCTGGCTCTAATTTAGGTATAAAAGCCAAACTAGTGAGAAACAGAAAACTGCACACACATATTTCATGAGTCGTGAACAAACATGCTGAAATGTCATCTCTTCTCAAGCTTGGCTCCGAGACATTTCTTTGGAACAGATAAATATTTTAATGAACAGCTTCATGGAAAATTGGAGGTGAAGAACTGCAAGACACCGAGCCTTTCCATGCACAAAGACAGCAGCAGACAGCACCCACAACCTCTCAGTGCCACCTAGAAAGTATTTGATTTATGGCAATGCTTCAAAGCAGCAACTCCCCCCACACCATTAAAATGTCAAAGCCCTCCAAGAGTTCTACACTGGGAAATTATTTGCATTAGAGCCACAGTTATAAAATTAAAGGAGAATTACATTTGTATGTATCATCAGAAGCTTTTGGACAAAGACATGCCAGAAATGAAACGCATTTCAGAGTATGACTGGTCTAACAGGGCACACAGTTACCGAGAAAACCAGTGGAATGATGCTGCTTTTTCAAGGTTAACACTTTTTTAGATTAATAGACTGTAAATTCTTTCTGTAAACAACTTCTTTTGTCAGTTTTCACAGGTTGGGGAAGAGATGGTGAGCACAGGGGAATTTCTGTTCTCCTCCCCAGGAAAGTCGGATATTTCAAACTTCTTTTTTTGGTTTCACAAGATTGAAATTTTACTCGATATGAAACTTTTTCCAACAAAAGAGTTAGCCAGTCAGAAATAATGTCAATGTTTTGGATTTAACTTCAGCTTCTATCAATACTAATTATGCAGAAATCAATCTGCGTTCATTTACATTTTTTGTTTGAAAGCACTCAACATGCTGAATCACAATTTTCTGTCCTGCAAGAACTGCTTATAGCTGGGAAGGGTTTTTTACGGCATTAGGAAGAATGTATACGATTTCGATTTATATTAGACTAGGAATCCTTTTTTGTTTTGAGTAAGCTTATTTTGAAGTCTGAAATACAGGGTGACGGCCACAAAATGTGTAACAGATTCTGTGTTCCCAAATGATAACTGAATTTTGGATGTGCTAAACACTGCTAATTGGGATTGAGGGTGTCGAATTCTTTGCAAAAATAAATTTCATAATCAGAGAGCTAACGATTTATTATTTTTAATTTTATTTTCTTTGACCTACACTGGTCCCATGACATACTTAAGAAGAGATCATGGCCCCTCCTATCTAAAGACTAGACCTTTGTCAACACACTTGCAAAATGCACGGGGCCTCTTGCACAAGAAAAAAGGGTCCTTATCCTCTGTCTCTCCCCAAAAGGAGGAGACCTGAACTTTGGGAGTCTCAGCTCATACTTTATCTGGATATCCCCAACAGACAGGTACTGACATACAGAGCATCACCTCTCTTTGCACTTCAATTCATTCCAGGGGTCCTCCATATGACAAGATGTCACAAAAGATCCCAAAATAGGAAGCCAAGAAATGGTTATCATGATGGGTCATTTTAGGTATAAATAAAGGAGGAAAAAACCCACACATTGGGCATAAGTTTGAAAAGTTGAGCCCAACTGTGCTAGGCTTGCCAAACCCACGTGGCTGCCAGTATTTGAGAGACAAAGATACTGCATATGCAGACAACAGTCATACTATAATTAATGTTTTCTCACCTGTAACCTTAAAAACATTAGTGAAAATTGTTCACTGTCTGGTCAGACATGCTAGACCTGAATTCTAGACCTGAAATAGTCAGGAATTTAAAAGATAATGCATTCATAGTGTTCCTTTAACATCTATCAGTGCTTGGAAGGAAAAATTTCTGTGGAAAAAAATGAATGGCAAAGTATATTATGCATTTTTGAGGCAGTTCAAAATATAACTATTTATTAATACTCTGATGAAGCAAAATCCTAATGTAACAGATGTTACAATACTTCAAATTCTGCTTAAAATAACTTAAGATTGCCCCAAAAAATACAGAGAATATATTCTCTTCCATATATGTACAGTGATCCTATAGTTTTGCACAGCTACACTAGATATTTTCAGTAATTTCTCCTTAAAGACAGGCTTGACGCATCCAATCCAACTTGCTACGTATCCAATCCAACTTGTTCTTTCCTTTCATAAGGTTGTTTATCTGCCCAGGAAGCTTACTCATTTCTTCTGCTCAGGAATTACTGGTTGTAGCTTTGAGTGCGTAATAAACCCTGCTACTTATATTGTAGTTGTTTCCCACGCACGCAGACAGCTTTACTCAGTTGAAAAATCGTCAGCTCCAACAAACTTTAATTTAACAACAAAATAAAAATCACTCTAATGGCTGGAAATAATGCTTCATGAAGGAATCTTGTAACATGCTCTGCAATTACCACAGCCTGTCCCCAAGCAAGAGACTGCACAAAGCCAGGCTGTGCCAAGGACATTCTGTGGGCTGCTTCTGGTGCATGTATGTGGCACTGAATAAAGGCCACAGTGTGCGAGGGCTGAGGGCAGACAGCAGGCTGTGTGCCGGGCAGGCGCCATCCCTCCAGCCCTCTTGCACAGCACGCTCCACCTGCATCCCTCCTTTCCTTCTTATGGGTACCAGAAAGGCTCTCTTAGGAAGTTAAATTCATTCTCTTGCATGAGCATGCAAAGCTAAAAACCATTCAGCCCCTGAGGGTAACATTCACAATCATATATAAAATATAAATACAGAACTCTTTGAGCCAATCAGTAGCAAGGGAGCACCACAGGCAAAAAGTTGCTGCAGCAAGAAGCAAGATGCACTTTATTTCTCAAGAGGCTCTTGCACTGTCTGTTCTTTAATTCAAGCAATGCACTGTTGTTCGTGTCCACGAGTCAGTTTATGGAATCAAGTGCTGTGTGAAAAGCTCAAGGGCTGTTGATGGTACGGGGATGGGGAGCAATGCTGCCTTCTGGTTTGTGTCCGTCAGGCACATCTGAGTCAATCTCTTAGCTTACCTTCAAAATGTTGGAAATTCCAAAACATTTTTTAGACATCCAAAGTTTAGCTCATGGTTTTTAGGCATAATTCAAGACTTCTGAGCACTTGAAACTCACAATACAGGCTACAGCTCATCAATGATGCATATGCCCAAGAAGTTCCTTAAGTTCCTTTCTAGACTGACTTCTCTATTCTCAACCTGGAATTCATAGGGTCAACTGAACTCCTCTTTTGGATTGGCTCTGAAAATTACAATACACCGTATAGCTATGCTAACTGTATATTTTGTCATACTTTATATTGAATACTAAAAAATGGGGTTGTTTTTAAAGGCAATAGCACATCAGATGAATTACAGGTTTTTTCAGAGCAATTGGGCTTTTGTTCCACCTGCTCATCTTCCTGGTTCACTGTATAAGAGATTCACACAAAAGTGATAAAGCTTTTCCAGCAAGTTTCCATCACTGTTAAAAATGTTTCTTGTGATAAAATTAATTGGAGAATCTAGCAAAAACTGATCTTGAATTTTGTTCTTTATAGCAGTTGGCAATTAGGAAAGACCTGGGAATGTGGCTGAGCACTGAAGCACACCCCAGACTATATCTTTCCTAGACAACAGACAAGTGAAAAATAGTAGTCTTTGCTTGAATTAAATGCCATTGGAAGTTTTCTAAGTAAACCAGCTTACATTGATGCTTTTCAACAAGCTTAACTTCTAAAAACAACTAGAAGCAAATATCATAGAAGTGCAATACTGAATCTACAGCACAAGCCATGACTGTTCAGAAGAAGAAAAGCAGGCTTTTTCCTTGGGACAGGATTAGATGTTGTCTATGAAAGCACTGTAATTGAATTAAAAACCCATCTTCAAAGCTAACAAGTTAGTTTGTCAAATTTTCAGACCAAAAAATGAAAAACTAAACAGTTTGCAATCATAAACATACAGTTGTGCCAACATCTGTTAACTGTAAGTTAGCTTCAAAACTAAAACCATAAAGTCCTTGTTAGGATTATAGAATTAGAGTTCGGTTCCTAGTATCAAGCTTGTGTACTACCACAAAATGGATGCATGAGATCCTTCTTAAATCTACACTTAACTTCTACACCAAGTAGCAGCTGTGCCAAGCAGGTCATTACTAAGGCACTTGATTACCAGGAGGAATGGGAAACAATTTCTAATTTTGGAATTCCCTTGATTTATACGAAAGTATAGAAAGATCCATTTTCTGTGTGACTTGTGCCAACCTGAATATAATGGCATGCTTTGTACAAACAGGGCACTGTCACCATGGGCGGAATGCAGAGGCAGCTGTATTCCAGGAAGGAGCACTAAATGGACACATGCAACATATCTACAGTAGCATATTTCAGTGAACATTTCATTTTCTCTTTACTGCAAAACTCTTAAAAAAGGCCTGAATTTACATCTCATAGCACATGCCTGAATTTTTTGTAGGGACAGCCAGCATAAAACCTCCTTGAAATTTTTATTTTATCCTTACTTACTTATTGATTGAAGTATTCTATTTCAGATTTCAGTAAAGTTCACCAGAGGTTTTCTAACTCTTCTTCCTTCTCATCATCAGCTGGCTATAACCTGTCTTTTTCTCCATAGACAGAAATATGAGATTTCACATAAATAGCTACAGGTATTATTTCAATGTGTATTTTTTGGTTGTGTTACTAAGCTAAAAAACCAGACAAAACCAAACCAAACCTCTCCCAGCTCCTCAGCTTGACAACTATCTTTCTATAAATGAAATAAGAGCAAAACCCCCTCATTCTCTTGTAACAAGATAAAGCCAAGAGTGGCTGAAGGATGCCCTGCACTGAGGAAACCCTTAGGAGGGGCCACTAGCCCCAGCCAGCCTTGGGAAAATTCCATTCTAGGCAATTCTGACAATCTCTGAAAAGTGCAATTTCCCACCAATAGAGCTCAAACAGCCTGCTCCTCTCCCTATAAATTTATCTTCCTTATCTTCCTTAGACATAACACATTAGTCCCACTGAATACTCAGCAACAAAAGATCATCACCACAATGCCTAAGGTGGTACTGCTGTGGTAAGTCAGGCTAGCATGCATTCACTCCCAGAACTGTATCTAGCAGAGTTAGTAAAAAGATCAGAGATACCTAATTCTTTGTGTATTTTAAGAAAAATAAACAGTAAAATAAATACTCTGCATTATGCTTAACAGTGTCAGAGAACTCTCCTGATGTTAACATCTGTCCGCAGGGCTGATGATGCCAATTCCACAAATGCCTGTAATTTGAGTTGGAACTTGGAAGACGCTCAGAACCAAAGTTTCAGATCAACATTTCATCAGACACAATTTTAGGATGCATAACTCTTTTATACAGTAAAACTGAAAACAAATGGTTGTCTGCATGCCAGTGGCATTTCTCGAAAAACTTAATTATTTGCCTATTGAGAAAACAATAGTCCTGAAAAATCCATCATCATTTAAGACTTCAGCAGATGATGCTGCATATAATCACTAATATTTTAACATGCAAATAATAGTCAGAAAGCAAAGCAATCTGAGAAGTCTCTTGTATTTTATTCACATAATTTTTCAGACCACCTAACAAGAAATCTCCTAAATCCCCTGACATCTATTTTCTAGGAAAGCTTTTACTGAATCTCTGAAAAGGCTCTGACTAATCATTAAGCTCTCTACACAACTGACCTTCAACAGCCCCCATACAGTTAACGACTACCATTTCTTCTTCTTGAATCACACCCACTACATGGCTAAAATACCAATCTGCATGTCCTGTTACACATCAAGAAACATTTAACAATACCCACGATGCTACATTTTGAAATAGAGCTGATGGATAAAGGGAACTGGAAGCTATAGAGCTAGATTACCACAACCAAACTTTCAAAGTTTATTGCTCACGAAAAACACTAGGGAGGATGTGCTGAATCCTCCTTGAGGGTCCAGCAGTAAGTGCTTATGAGATAAATCACAGAAGGTGGCCAGACAATAATAGTTAAGAAGGGCCAAAACAGTAACCACAGTAGCCTTCATAGTGCCCTGAACCCAAGTCTAGCCTTGGTGAAACTTTTTACACAAGTTGCAGATATTTTTCTTTTCTATTTTTCTTGTGAAGTTATCAGGAGTGTAGCTACCTTCAGAAATTATCTTCTTCAGCTTAATCAAGAGAATATTATGAGATATAGCTGCTTGAGGTGGTTCAAACACTCTGAATACATCAAACTTCCCGACACCATTTTTGTGAAGCAACAAACATACATCACTCCCTTTTATTTTCATCCACTTATATTTCCAAATTCATTTTTTTTAATACAAGCAGCTGAAATGTCCAGACGCAAGTAGGCACCAAGCTTTTGAAACCAGGGAAAAAATGGAGAAAAAAGAAATCAAATCATGAACCACCACTACTAAAGTGAATCAGAGAAGAGCAAAGCCTTATTCTTTTGAAGACCTCAGTAATGTTTTCCTATTAAGCAATAACATTCAGAAAAACGCCATCTTAATAATTTTCCTTAATTTGGTAAATGACAAAGATAACCAAAAAAAAGTCTTAAAAGATCTCTTTTTCATTCATCTTTAATATTCTGTTAATAAAAAGGATTTTGCTAATTGTATCAGCTCACATATTTTGGCAGCACATAGTATGTCTTGTATCCATCACATAGTTAATTAAATAGACTTTAAACATGTCAACAGATACACCATTTATAAAACAAAATCTTGTTCTGTTATCAGTACATTTCATTTCTATATTAACAGTTCTGATATTTTTTTTCTTCCATTCACATGCAACTATAAATCTCTATCACTTGTTGCAGCCTCTTCTCAGTTCAGTTAAACTTATGTCTATTTATTTCAATTATTCCCATAGGCTACTCCCACATGGTCCTTCGCAAAATATCTTTGCCCCCGAAATCCCTGCCTTCTGTGCTGACACTCAGCCAAATTCTTTACTAGAGCCAAATATGCTGGGCCTCTTCCTACACAAACAAGTCACATCAACAATGTACTATTGACTGACTCACAATTATCAAACAAGTTATTGATATTTCTTCAGCTCTGGCATCTCAGCTGTTTACAAGAAATCTGTCCTAGCACTAGAAGAAAGGGAAAAGTACTTCTGTGCACAAAATACTAGTGCAAGGCCATCAGTCAACAGGTGACACATTTTATCCCAGACATTAGGCTGACTTCTGTGGAGTGAAAAATGATGCATCTTATCCCACCTTTTGTGATAATAGCTATATTCATGGCTCACTCACTCTCTTGTCTTCTCTATTGCCTGTCAGATTGCTGGGGAGGCATACAGCTAGCAGGTACTATTTCAGAAACACTGTAAGCCAGCCAAAGCAAACACTATCCGTTGCTGCCTTCTGGGCATGAAGAATTGGAAATGTCTAATGTATCTTGAAATAAAGTCTGCCATCAGTTTGGTCTACGGATACTCATGCATGCTATCCAAAATAAGCATTTCCAGATTTTCATTTCTGCCCTCTTTTATAGATCCCTTTACACTGAAAAGTGAAGTAAGAAATTAAATGGACTGACAGAACTGCAGGTAACATAAGCACACAGCTCATTCTTCCTAATGTCAGCTGAAACCGAGGCTTAAATCCCATGTCACTATGTATGTTCTTCCTGCTAAAACCCTCCCCTCTTCAATTTCTCAAGGCTTAAAATCATTGCAAATATGTTGTTTGGTAAACGTGAAAATCTGAAGAACCACCTGGCTTTGCCACATTTTCCATGGTCTCAGGATTTATTTATTTATGCATTTTTAAAAAGACTGTAAGAATTTCTGCTACTGAAAGGAAATGTAAATCAAGGTATTTTCCATCCCCCTATTAGGGTTAAAAGGAGACAAGCATTGTAACAGTAGTAATGTAAACAGAGAATCTCTTTCTACTATTAGAGAAGATAGCCCATTATAAGTGAATGTAGCATTAAACAAAATGCTGATAGCGCATGTATTATGAAACTGAGAAAAATATTTAAAGATAATAAATGTTTAAAAGCCAAGCCTGTTTATATTTGATTTTTATTGGTAAAACTGCTGGTACTCACAGCTGCTGAGCTATGACTAAGAAATATGAGAAAAGCATCTAAATGAAAACAAGGGAGATGATGTAATGCTTTCCCCTAGGAATACAATGGTAAAGAATAGCAAACAATATTCTACATTTGCAAATAAGTAAAAACAGCTAACAGCTCAAAATATGGTGGGAAATGCTGTTCCCCTCTGTATGCAATTATTTCATAAATGAGGCAGGCAATGTCTGGTATTTCAGCTCTCAATATGTGATTACTAGAATGCACCCCTTGGGATGCAAGAGCCGTTTATCCAGTCTTCTAGCAAAGGTTTAATACAACCAAGGAAATACATAGTAAGGCAGAAGATACAGAAGAAACAATAATTAAAAATAATAAATTGCAGAAGACTATGAACAAAGTAGAAGACAAACTCAAATATTCTTCAAGGCAGTCTTTAAAACACAAACACACTGAAAAACTCAGTATCTTGGGTAAATCTGGACTCTCAAGATCCCCTCCTGCAACTCAATCTCACCATGTTGCCCTTCAGGCAAGGGGTTTAGGACATAGAGGGTAAAAAGCTTCCTGACTAATGCTGTATGCGGTTTTGAGGATATATTTAGAAGCATAAATTAGGAAATTTATTAGTTGAGTATTCACTGAAAATATAACTTCGATTCTTAGACTTTTATTTGCAGAAGTGAATTTTGAAATATAGTGACATCCACTATTAAAACCAATGAAAATAACTATAGAACACACCATCAGCAATTAGTTTATGATTTCTTGCAAGAAAATCATGATGAAAAAGGTCTTCTTGAATGTTACTGAATTGTGTTTTTAAGGCTACCTAGCAGATAACATTGACTATTAACATCAGTTTCCTTGGTATTTGCTCAAAGCTGAGGTCCACCTCAATAGGACTTTGAGCACTTAGTGTCTGCTCAAGAAGAAAAGCCAGCAGTGACAAATGAGCTGTTTTCCTTTTGTAAGACTACAGAGAGAAACTGTTTTGCCAGTAAGCTTTTATGTCCTTTTCTTGCTTTTCTTTCTTGTAGTTATTATCTGCTACTCTCCATGAGCACTGCTTGATGCATCTTGTCAGGGAGCATGCTTACACACATCACATTGCATATGTTTGGGGAAAAAAGTCTGTGATGATTATAGCTCTCGGAATAGATCTGAACAGAAGGTAAAGAACATACGGAGAAAAAAACACAGACAAAAGTCAGATGCAAGCTACCATGCAAACTGACACATTTCAAAACATTAAAACAAGAAAGTGGTTTCCAAATAAAACACAGTATTCCGAAATATGGAATATTCTGTGCAATAAAGACCTCTCTATTCAGTAACAATTTACCATTTTTGTTGATGACAGGGCCCCATGAAAACATGGAATTTTGTAACAGCTCAGAAATATTAATTCTATGTATGATGTCATGGACATATCTGTGCACAAACACTTCCACAGAAATGAATGCAAAGTCTAAATATGCACCTATGGTTAGATTCAGATGGGAGTAAGCAGAATTTACTGTCATTATTGAAATAAAAATAAATACAGTAGAATTCTGTGTTACTTCATTCCTCCTCTCATCATGTTATAAACATCAAAACAAGTTAATCACGGCAGACTAACTAACAGACTACCTAACTTTTTGTGATGGAATATAATGAGACCAAATATTATAAAGAGTTTTGACTGAGGCTTGATTAAAGACATTTTTGGAAACTGGAACTGAGAGAACATTCTGATATTTTGATGGATATTTGCATGTATAGGGTTTTTTTCCCTTCAGTTGAGAGCAAATAATGTATTTTGAAATACAAAATTTCCATATCAAATCTGTGTGAAAATTGTAATTGTTGTTAAATATTCCCATGCCCCTACTTGCTCACTACAGTAACCTGTTTGTAAGGCTCCGCACCAGTTCACATATCAGAGAGTGTACCTCACCAGCTCAGCAACATGGGGGCCAAGAAGCTTCATAGGAAACATAATAAGGCAGAAACTCACAATCCACAGAGAAAAAATACCGAGGCATAAGCCATACAACGAAAATGTTGGAATCAGCTTTAGGTTTTAAATGATAATATCCCTCCACCAAATACATGAAGTAAAACCCAAAACTAGTCTATCATCCTATTTATCAGTGGTTTTAGAACATCCCACAGATGTGAATACTTGGAATACAGGAGGTTTGGGCTGAAGTTTGGAGTGGATTGTAACAGAGGAAACATATTACTTTATGGAAAAAATAAAATAAAGTTTATCATATCCCATGAACTGCTCACCTCATGTTTACAACAAACAGAAAACCACTCAGGCTATGAAAATACGAATATAAAACCAGCAGTGAGAACATATGGCTTAAAAAGGACAAGAAATTTCAGTATGCATGAAAAAAATCGAAAGATGATGATATATATAAAAGTCCAAAGAAGACCTGAGGGGATGTTAGCATTCACCAATGATATGCTTCTGATGTATGTGCAACAGATAAAGGACTAATATCTAGCTAAAATGCCTCTGTAATAATAAAAATAAAAGAAAATTTCCTCTGTAATAAAAAAATGCCACTCCATTAAAATATCTAAGTATAATACAGGTGTTTTCCTTCAGTTTTTCATTAATCACATTTCCAGTACATATACTTCATGATTGCATGATTAACTACATCCTTCACTGAATATGCCACCTAAAAACTGTTACCCAGAATCTGGAGCAACTTTGGCAGCAACGGAACTTTTAAAATAAAAAGCAGATGCTTCATGATAGATAGATAAATTGTCACCGTATGACAGTAATTATAAAATCACTATCTTCAATAGCATGTATAAAAGCCTGCGCAAACTATCCTCTCATTCTGATAAGATTTAACAGTTTTGATCAGTATTTCCTTTTAAGAGTACACTTGGCTTGTAAAACTATTGCTTTAGATATACATACGCCACAAGATCACATACATAAACCTTTACTTTTCAATTAATTTCAAGTTTCCCTTGCAACAATCTTATTTAATATAATTTCTTGTCTGTTGCCTAAAGCCTGTGATTGCATTTTCTTTTCCTCATCTGTTTTATTACCTTCTATGTGTTCTACCGACAGTCTCACCTGGCGAGCTTACAAGACTCAATATATGAGAAACAGAAAACTAGGAATTTGCAGAACTGACTAACATAAAAAAATATTCTGGGCCAGAAAAAACAAGCTACAGCTTAGTCAGAAGACTGAGTTTGACATGTGTCAATAACAAATCAGCAGCATACTGCAGAAACATATTCAAAAGGTAAATCTAGATTTGTTATTACACTTACAAATTCTTGATGCATCTGAGTTAAAAAGCTGAATCAAAATAACTTTTGAAACTTTCAAGTTGTGAATGTATTACCAGACATATTGTAACTCTTCACTAAGAGCACTAAAGAGTAAGAAAAGGAAAGCTCTTAAAAAAATTACTGGAAAACATCAGCTGTCAGGAACTTGTGGACCATTCAAGCACATCACCCAACACACCCTGCAGTGAGGGGAAATGGTGGCTCCTGCAAGTACCATCTTTTTCCCAATACATTCTTCAGGTCTGCAAGTGTAATATGGATGCTGGCACAGTCTGAGATGTCGCTGCTGTTTAAACAAAGCATATTTAGGAGCAATGGACTATGCTATATTTATTTTAGTGGTGGAATCTTCTGAAACACAACAAAAAGATTACCCTGCCCTTCTTCCCTCCCATTTTAGAAGATGCATCTATAAAAACAGATTGTACTTGTCCATTCCCTCCTCTAACGCATATTGTCCACTCCAAAGAACTGAATAGCTTTAAAAAGAAGGGACAAATTCCCACAAATAAAAAACAGTGGGGTTTTTCTTCTACACAATGGGCTAGACAGAACTGTAATTCAGAAATTATTTTATTTTTCAGTACTTCTGAACATGGAGAAGAGAAAAGAAAATATTACTCATGACATTGACTCTAGGAAAAGTAATATCCTACCACAATATTTTCTTGCCAACTGGAAGCATGGAAAGTGGAGGAAAAAGGAATATTCATGTATTTTCTCCTTTGTTCAAGTGCTGGCAGCGTACTACCAGGAAGGATCTAGGAGCAAGATCTATGGGGGAAAAAAATTCCGCTTGTAAAATAAAACTTAATTGGTGTAGGAGAGGGCAATTATCTCCTACCAGAAACAGCACAGAAAGGCAGTAGCCAAATGACAAAAAAAACCAAGTAAGATTTACTCCAGCAACAGTCTTACAAATTTTCATGCCTGAAATTCAGCACCACTGGCCCCCATCATTACCTTCAAGGACCTTCCCTGGCCTGACCGCTTTGTGGAACATGGAAAAAAGCCTCTCTTTGTCAACCAGGTTAATTTGGTCAGTGGCATTTTAATATAGCTAAATGAAAAGCTGTCTATCTAGAAACCTCTTGCTTTGATTACTCATAGTCTCATTCGTATTTCAGAATACTCAAAACTATATAGGGAATGCACTGGAGAATATAACCTAGAAATCAGATTACCATATATGCACTAGATACAAAAATAGATGCTTTTTATACTCACAGGAGTCATCTCTACTCATAGAAGTCAGGAAATGCTACTACTATTTTACAGTAAAACTATTACTGAAATGCTGTCTCTAGTTCTACACAACCATCACTTGAGAGGAAAGCAAAATGACCTTATTAAAAAGAGTATAACCGTTCCATAATACATTTACTCCATTAAAAATGGTGTAAAACTGCACTCATCTACATATGAATGACAATTGTGACTATCTTTTATTTAGAAATCCCTAAAGCTGTACACAGTTTATATGATTTGCTTGATAGGTTTACATTTTTAGATTGATAAGATATGAAATTGTACGTTTCCTCTATACCAGCTTTTGTCTGTCTAGGTTTCTATATTGGTTGGAATATGAATAATAAAAGCAGGTTTGTTTCTTTTTCCTCAACAGTTTCCATTTGCACATTCATAGCTAGGTATTTTCAAACACATGAATCTCGAAAGGCTGGTACCAGTTCTCATGACAATTGGAAGTAACTTGGGAAAATGCAGAAAGCTAACTAGAGCAAGTTGAAGAGCTGAGCTTGAATTTGCACCACAGCTTTTGTGGAGTCAGTCTTCCACCATGGATGCCCGTCATTTGTCCAGAGGAATCAGAACTGCCAGCCCAGTCACGCTCATTGACCCATTTAGGGCAACTGTGGTGACTGTCACATTCCTGCATTTAAATATTTGTATTAAGTGAAGGCACAAAAATATTCCAAAGCAAACGTGCAGGAAATAAATTGAAATAGCAGTGCACAACTCCCTGAAATGTGGCAGATGGAGCAGTAGCTGCTCTAGCAGCTGCCCCACATGTTCTTTTATCTCTTCTGTACTGTTCAGTACTTAAATGTCTATATTTGACAGCTACACAAATAAAGAATGGTATCAGATACACACTTCCAAAAAGTGAACTGAATATCATGATCCAGCTGTACATTACCAGCATATATATATGACTCACCAGCTATTTAACTATGTCTACTTAGGGCAAAAGAATGTCTGCTTGTCCAGCTTCATTGAAGCCATTACGGCTGCAGCTGGAATGAGTTCTGCCACCTTAGCAACCCTGATGGCCAGAGTGTGGCCACTGTCCGGGCACTCAGAGCACCAAGACACCTCCTGCTAGAAACTGCCTGTGTAAGAACTTCTTTCAATACCAGATGTCTTAGCTTTTCAGTGTTGTGTAAAAGTACTATTTAAAAGAGCTGAATGCTTTCTACTTGAGGTGTAATTTATGGTAAATGGTGTGTGTTCAAATGCCAACACACAATTAATCTTTCCAAAGCTTCCACAACTGGCCATTGCCAGTATTGAATTTACACATGCCATCAGAGCCCAGGACTGCTCTGACAGCCCTGAACTTGTCAGAGCTTCTCTTGTAAGGTACCAAATAAACACACTTCTCATGCCCCTGTTAAGCATCCATTATTAGATTAAGATCCTTATGGTCAGAGGAAACCCTTTCACCACTGGCTTGACTTCTATATAATACAAGCCATCAGTCTCCCTAGATTTCATTCCTACTCTGGCTGGGTAATAGTACTTCAATCAAACCATGTCTCATCTATACCTCTTGGACACTAAAAACATTGACTCCAACTCATTGATAAAGATATTAAACAGTGCAGAACTGAAAAGCAGCCCTGAAATACCACAAAACCACAGCTATATATGTGTTAAATTGCATTTTTTTCTAATAACACAGGAGACCTGCTTTGTTTTTTTTCACTGGTCCAGTTTCTTAAAAGGAACAGTATAAATCCAATGAAGACAAAAAGTAAGAATCAACAAAAAAATCTGTAAACTGACTTTAACATTAGACTAAATTTGTTTTTAATCAGCCCATGCTAATTAGCAATAGTTATTTCTGATTTTAGAATCATAGAATCATAGAATAGTTAGGGTTGGAAAGGACCTTAAGATCATCTAGTTCCTACCCCCCTGCCAGGGGCAGGGACACCTCCCACTAAACCACGCCACCCAAGGCTCTGTCCAACCTGGCCTTGAACACCACCAGCGATGGAGCATTCACAACTTCCCTGAGCAACCCATTCCAGTGCCTCACCACCCTTACAGTAAAGAATTTCTTCCTCATATCCAGTCTAAACTTCTCCTGTTTGAGTTTGAACCCGTTACCCCTTGTCCTGTCACTACAGTCTCTCATGAAGAGTCCCTCCCCAGCATCCCTATAGCCCCCCTTCAGATACTGGAAGGATGCTATGAGGGCTCCACGCAGCCTTCTCTTCTCCAGGCTGAACAGACACAACTTGCTCAGCCTATCTTCATACGGGAGGTGCTCCAGTCCCCTGATCATCCTCGTGGCCCTCCGCTGGACTTGTTCCAACAGTTCCATGTCCTTTTTATGCTGAGGACACCAGAACTGCACACAATACTCCAAGTGAGGTCTCACGAGAGCAGAGTAGAGGGGCAGGATCACCTCCCTCGACCTGCTGGTCACACTCCTTTTGATGCAGCCCAGGATACGGTTGGCTTTCTGGGCTGCAAGCTCACACTGCTGGCTCATGTTCATTTTCTCATCAACCAAAACCCCCAAGTCCTTCTCTGCAGGACTGCTCTGAATCTCTTCTCTGCCCAACCTGTAGCTCTGCCTGGGATTGCACAGACCCAGGTGGAGGACCTTGCACTTGGCATGGTTAAACTTCATCAGGTTGGCATCAGCCCACCTCACAAGCGTGTCAAGGTCCCTCTGGAATGCATTCCTTCCCTCCAGCGTATCAACTGAACCACGCAGTTTGGTGTCATTGGCAAACTTGCTGAGGGCGTATTTTACCCAGTTCTTCACCTAAGTTTAAGAACCAGGACCATTCTATTTTAAATAGGAGCCTTAAATTTCCACTCTTAACTTAATCCAGTCTTCCAGAACTTCTCAATTCATCTCAGACAAACAGTACTCCCTCCCCACCCAGTTCAGCATGGTCCAGAAAGTGTTTAGTAGAGCTTTTTTAAAAAGAACTGGCCAAAACATTATTTGGACATTCTGATTTAAGGATTTTGACAATTTTTAAAAGATTTTAACACATTCGTTTGTTGTTAATAAAATGGAAAATAAGACTTCTCGCAAAGATAGAGAAAACTGAAATATCTACCATATTTATACTGACAATCCAATACTTCCACAAGTACAACCATTAAGGTAAAGCATCAGGAGCAACAGAAAATCTTATTATTACTGTTCATAATTAATAAAGATTAAGTTTCCTTTCTTTAGTGTGTTTTGCTTTTTTATTGCCTATAAACCCAGGTTTTTAACTTGGTGAATATTACTGGGTTTTGCTGTTAGTTTGTTGGGTTTTTTTAACCTCCATTTTTCACATCTCTGTAAGCCAGGCTGATCTTCAACCAACAGGCGTGCCTTGACATCATTTATTTTGCGAAAGTAAAGTAACATGTTTTAATTAGAAAATAATCATTCATATTTTAATGTTTAAATGTTTTCCCTTGATTCAGCTTTATTATTTCTATCACCCTTAATCCATTCAATTTACAGTGCTGAGTATGTGTGTTTCAAGCAAGTCTTCATTAAGTTGTAGTTGTTTGTTCTTTGAAAACCATTCCTTTTTTTTCCTGCAGTTTCTTTAACCATTTCAAAGTGATTAACATACACCTCTATAACAATAGATTAATGTCCAGAAACCAGAGGTCACATCACCTAAGGATTTCCAACAATAAGAATAGTGCCTGAGTGTACTTTACTTGGATTGAAATCCCACCTGAGAAGCACTATGAAAACTCACACCTGAAAATTCACAGCTACGGGGTAAGGCACAACTTTCAGTGAGACTGTCACAGTAAATAACTAACAGTACTCCAAATAATGTTTTAAATGCTTTGGATAAAATGTCCAGTCAGCAATTACTTGCCTTCAATTTGGCAGAGACTTACAAAACAGGCATATTATTTTTGGCAGTGATCAACACCACTTCTTTTGGATACTCAGTCCCACACTGATTACATGGAGTAATTTACTGGTTTGTCCACACAAGTCTTTCTTCTAAGTCAATTTTTATGCATAAATAAGCAGTTTCCATTTCTCTTGCATAATTATCTAGGAAATTGTATAAACATGCTTTCTCTGCTTCTCTTCTTTTTTCTTGGTTTTATGAGTAGCAGGATAATACCCCAGCTAAAAATACCTCTGCTAAAACTAATAGTAATAAGGCTTTTAGTAATCATCAGAAATTGAATTAGTTGCTCCTCAGTTACTGGTTTGGGTCCTGTACACAAAAAAGCAATACAGTGTGAGAATTTGTGAAGGGTTGTTTGGGTTTTTTGCAATCTGCTTTAGAGTGAGATTTAATCTTTCTGGAGAATTAGCAGGTTGTGCACAACTGCATTGTAACTGCCAAAAATACATATTTTAAAACTTATTTTAAAGCAGTAAGGCCCCCACAGAATGAGAGAAGGAACTAATCTAAATGAAACATCTGCACATTTCAAAGAACATGTTCAGCATAATTATTATTTATATATGCTCAAGTTATGAGAGTCATTTCTATTGTGTCTTATTATGGAAAATCTTGGCTAGAGTAAGAAAATATAGAATCATAGAATAGTCAGGGTTGGAAAGGACCTGAAGATCATCTAGTTCCAACCCCCCTGCCAGGGGCAAGGACACCTCCCACTAAACCATGCCACCCAAGGCTATGTCCAACCCAGCCTTGAACACCACCAGCAATGGAGCATTCACAGTTTCCCTGGGCAAACCATTCCAGTGCCTCACCACCCTCACAGTAAAGAATTTCTTCCTCATATCCAATCTAAACTTCCCCTGTTTAAGTTTGAACCCGTTCCCCCTTGTCCTATCACTACAGTCCCTCATGAAGAGTCCCTTCCCAGCATCCCTATAGGCCCCTTTAGATATTGGAAGGCTGCTATGAGGTCTCCACACAGCCTTCTCTTCTCCAGGCCTAAAAATACAGCTATTTGACAAAGATGTTTAGATTTTAAGATAAGGAATTGCAGTACAATTTCACAGCAGCTTGACCTAATATGGTCAGCTTAGCCAGCAAAATGTGATTGCTTTTTGGTCATCTCAGTTTTCTGCAGTGGCTCATCAACTGTTTACACGAATACCAGCACTAGGGAGAGAACAGGGATGTGCTGGTGGGTAAGAAGGAAGGTGCTGGAGGGAAGAAAGTCAGGGAGCTGGTGCCTCAGGATCTGTAACTGACTGAAGTAGCCAGAGAACTACACCCATGCTCCCATTAACAAATATCAGGCCCATGCATCTCTTCAGTCAAGGGGTACAGCAATAAAGTCTCACCTGTTCATATACCAACAAGAAAATTCAGAAGTCTCATTCCCTGTTACAGGTGTTGCATAAAAGCTTAAACATCCAAGCAACAATTCCCCACTGGAAAAAGCCACCAAACACGTACATTTTGAAGTGCAGTCTAGCACAACCCTGAAAGAGCAATTGTGTTGCCTCTAAGAGCTGACCATAACCTAACCATGATTCACAGCCTTGATTTCTCTCATGCTGCTGACTTCTCTTCACCGTGCAAAAATCCAGATGAGCATACATGGCACTGATCTATACACTAATGATAATTCCCTGTATCTGCTACAGCACTGGGGAAAAAAACCCAAAACAAAACCAAAAATAACTCCTTACTCAGCCTCCCATTCATTCAAACTTAGTTTAAGGTCTCTTGTACCAGTAGATTTAGCTGGGGATTTTAGAATACTGAGCAGCACGTGCATGTCTGAGCTTGGTACACACCCGAGCAGGAATGAAAAGCACCCCAGAGGAAGCAGTCCTGTCTTACACTGCTAAACACTGTGCTGCTGGCTGAGGACTGAAACTGGCTTAACCTCTAATTACACTGCATGACCAAACTGTTACACTTCATAATATGATCCCAAAATAAGAAGACATATTCCAAAGTGAAACAACAAAAGAACACTAATATTTCAGAATATTAACAAGCACCAGCTCACCTAAGTTTTACACACCTTGTAATACTTTAGGTTCGCCATTCTTTCACATGAATTGAACTCGTTGTTTATTCAAGAGAACAGCGACATAAAAGTTGAGCTATTGGTATGGGTAAGCTTGTTTCGCTATTTGTGTGTGTATATCTGTATATGTTCAATATCTTTAAAGAAAACAATGCGCTATGAAAAAATAGAAATTACAATGAAACTCAAGCATAAAAGCAAAACGTAAAGCCTGCTGCAGTATCAGAAGCAGCTGAAGCCATTAGCTGCCTAGAAAAGTTCAATAATAGATTAGATAACTGACCCAGCTGATCAAACCAAACCAAGAATAAAAACATTTTATAGCTAATGAGACTTGTATGTGATTTGATATAGCTATGTGCTACAGTGGTCAGATACATCTCTCAAGTAAGTCTGTCCACTTTCAGAAAAGGGCTCCTGGGGGACAGAGAGAGAAGGTAGCAGGCTATTTCCTCAGTTCAGTAATGCTTTCATGGTGTATTGTCTAAAATTATTCCCGTGGGGCAGGGTGGAGACGCATGTATAAAGATGAAGATGCACACATCCAGCCCAACAATCTAGAAGTTCCAGCTAAATTTATCAGTACAGAAATGCTTTATTTAGCTACAATACACATACATCTCATGCATTTATCATGCATAAAGTTTACCACTTGCATCACTTATAGTATAGTATTTGTTTACTTCTGCTAAAGCATAATGATATTGCTGGTGATATTTCATTTGACATCATTCAGAGAGTAAGGTCTACTTACTTGAAGCACTAGCACCTCATCTAGGGGACATTAATAGTTTTACAGTGCTTTCTGTAGCTAAAATATATGTACAGCTTAAGTACGCAGACGTGCATTCCCAGCACAGATCAGGCTGTAGCTTCAAGCTGTTCACTAAAACAAGGGACAAAATCAGGATTCACATCTGAAATCACTGCAGAGGAATTCTGCAGCAGAAGTTGAGAGAGAATGCTACCTTAAATTGTACGTACTTTAACTCTATCATTCCCCTCTTCTTGAGATCTAATTTCTTATACCACTTTTTAACATGTACAATGTATGCAGCATATTTTTACAGACAACAGTGTCCTGAACTACTTGAGTCTTATAGAACAGTCTACACTGTGCATTAGGATGAGTATATGTACACTGTGTATTAGAATGAGACTTTTTCCATAGGTAAAAGGACTACTTAGTTTGCACATAATCAAAGCCAATATAGTAAAAAAACCCAACTTTTCACAATTAAATTTTCATATAGCTCCCTTCAAACAGCTAATACTCACTAGACCTCAGAAAAGGATTTACCTTATTATCTGTTCCCACATCCAACATCACTGGTAGACACTCATAAGGTTTTACTCCTCCACATGCCGTATAAAGTGCCAGTTTACCAACTGGAATGCCCATTCCGTAACAGCCAAGGTCTCCAAGACCAAGAATACGTTCTCCATCTGTCACCACAATAGCCTGGAGGTAAAAATAAAAGCACTGTAAAAATCAGTTATTTCCTTGTATGTACCATGTATTCCATTATCTTCTTACCATAATTTTTTCATTTTCATGTATAAATTCTAACAGGTAAAACCAAATCAATATTACAAAAAAAGCCCAGAACTGGTTTATTGTATTTCACTGCGGTTTTATACCACTATTTTAGACTTCTGCTTCACTATAAATGGGACTTTCGTATAAAACTTTAAAAAATACACAAGAGAGATATTTAGTATTATATTACACAAAAACTGGCATCGTTCCCTCGTACATTTTCCTGTCAGCAGTATGAAAACAGAAAAAGAAGGGAAAGGAAGTTATCCACAAAAAAAACAAGAGCCCCAGACTCCTGGATTTTGTCATGGCTGTTTTCAGCAGAATCAGAATCAGACACTCCTGCTATCCTTTGACAGGGATGTCTACAGCCACCTGGTTACTACCCTTCAAAGATGTATTTCTTCCCTTGAGCAAATAACACACCATCATACTTAAACATATGAGAAAGTATGTGTTTTCATTGACAGAAATACAATAACTCAGTAAACCCCACAAAACTATCTGCGCTAAAAAGGAAAATTTTTAATAGTAAAGGGCAGAAGTGCTCAGTATAGCAAGTAGCTGACAACACAACAGTTTAATTGCCATACTCTGTGACAAGCCATTTTAGTTGGAAATCTAATAAGCTTCTGAGATAGAGCTCATCAGGTATTATATGCAGAAAACTATTAATCCGAACACTGGACTGGGTTGCCAGAAGACCTCATGGAGTCTCTGCCCTTGAAGATACTCAAAACCCAAAGGCTGGACACAGCCCTGAGCAACCTGCCCTGGCTGACTCTGCTTGAGCAGAAGGATGGACTGGATGATCTCTAGAGGTGCCTTCCTATCTCAAACACTCTGTGACACCCTGATATTCAGAAAAAGCGTTCAGGTTTGTTTGGGGGTTTTTTAGGCATAACATTTAATCTAATTGACCAATTAATCAGTAAAGGATCAATAGCTGAACAAGTAAGGCTTTAAAAAGCCTCAAAGGTTGGCTGTTACAGCATTGTTTCTATTTCAAAAATGAGCTAAGAAATCGCTGAAATCTAATTGATAAAAAGCTTATAAAAATATCTTAACCAAGTCAAGTTGGGTACAAAACAGTGGTGGCTTTGTCATGCAACTAAAACTGAACTTACCTTGATGATATTTTCTGGCCAGGATTCAAGCATTGGAGCAATGTGTCCCCGGTCATGGATAGTAATAAAAAGACCTCTGAAAATTAAAAATAAATAAATAAATAAATAAATAAATAAATAAATAATCACCTTGTTATATAAACAGGCAATTGAATACTTCAGCACAAATCTATTAAACAATAAATTACCTCTATGAAAATGTGTTTCCAAAATACACAGATTCAGTTCAATAAGTGCACAATTTTGTGAATGAGTAAATTAAATGTCTGCATTTCACAGAGGTCAGGAACATGTAAGTCAGTAAAGCTTCAGTGAGCAGTGAGAACCCCCAAGTCATTTCTGAAAATTACTAAATTTGATTTTAAAGATCACTGAGCACTTGATCTGTTCAAATGTGTCTGTTAATTGCCACAGACAACAAAGCACATTCATCATATGACAGTGATCATTACTGCCCCAGCAGTCCTAACGTTTACAGACAAGAATAGGCCAAAGTTTTAATCTATGAAAAAATCCTGAAATAAAACACATAGCATCATTACATAAAATAATTCAGACGCATTCAGTTGCGTGTTTAGAAAACAATCTGCCTATTTAATTAGATTGCCCCTGTGACACAAAAGTGGGAAATTATCTTCTCTACATGAAAATCTGTTTTGTTGGAAAGCATGTCGCACATCCCACAGTACCGAGGCACACCGAATTTTTACTTTGAAGAATGTTTGTAAATTGGTTTTTAGCTGCACCAATACAGAAGAGTATAGAACAAAATGAGAGTAAAGTGTAATTCTTATTTCATATTTTTTATCTATTATAGAAGCAAAATTGATGTAGTATCTTATCATACTGTTCAGCATTTTAAGCTTTATTTATTTTACTTGACATGCAGATATACATCCAGGCGCACTCAGACTTAATTCCATTTCTTATCTACTTTTCTCATGTGAGACAGTGGAAAAAAATTAGCCCACTAAATTCAATCTCTCAAAAACTATGAAGAAAACGTCCATGAAGAAGTACATGCCAAAGATGCCTTCTCGTAATTAAACTTAGTAACTATAGTAACTACAAGGAGTTTTCTTCTGGGATTATTCTTAAGTACTTCATACACCTATTATAAAAATTCTAAAGTAAAAATTAGAAAAGAGTATTGAAAAATAATTAAAGTGTACTACAATATCTCTATATTCATAGAGGTGGCTAAGTGCCCATGTGGATCTAAATAAAACTGGTAACTCAGGGAAATTCCTTTCAGATATGACTGCAAGTACTCCAAGTCAAGCAAAAAAATTCCTGATGTGTCAAAAAATATGAGGAAGAAGTTCTTTGCTGTGAGGGTGGTGAGGCACTGGAATGGGTTGCCCGGGGAGGTTGGGAATGCTCCATCGCTGGCAGTGTTCGGGGCTGGGTTGGACAGAGCCTTGGGTGGCATGGTTTAGTGGGAGGCATCCCTGCCCCTGTCAGGGGGGTTGGAACTAGATGACCTTAAGGTCCTTTCCAACCCTAACTATTCTATGATTCTATGATTCTGTATTAGATTATATGTATTTTTATATTGAATTGTCCATTTAATTTCACTTTTAAATGTGTTCTTTTGGATGTCAAAAATATACAACTGAAATTGTTCATTGACAAAGGCAGTGTAGAGCACATTGCAATTCACCAAAGTATTGCTAAATTTTAAAGCTAATGATTCAGAAATGGAAACTATGACCTCAAGTAGCTAATTAAATAAAAGCTGGCATGTTCTGAAAGGAAAATACATATGCACTGCAACAGGGGAAAAAAAACCCTAACAATCAGCCATTGCTGGTTAGAGATTTGTAACTGTTTAAATTTCACTTTATACGTTTCCCACTAACACTAGGAATTCTTTCTCTGATCCTGGCATTCCCAATTAATTCCCCTCAGAACAAACACCATGCTGGATGACTATGTCTATCGGTGGTTTCTTATTAAGTAATGCCTGTCAGCAGATTAATTCCTCCACCCCAGTGGAGAGTTAATATTTACAGCACTTTTCAGAAGGTGTGGCATTCACAGCATATGAGCGTTTCTTTTTGTGAGCCAGCTACCTGAAAAAAGATGGCTCTAACAGTGAAACACAGCGAAGCAGCAAAGTAAATGCAGATGCTGCCTTTCAATGTATTGTACAGTGAGTCATTTTATAAAGCACTGTGTAAACTGTTTAATCTTTAAATACAGCTTATCAAAATTGCTGGCTTCAGAGAGTCAATTGTGGGAGATGAGCGTGCAAAAGGAAATGAAGAGTGCAGAAGGAAAGCTGTATTAAGCATCACCCCTCTCCTTGTCCCCATGCTCCAATTTACACCGACCTAATAGATTCATGTTAAATGAAGCAAGATTTTGTATTGGTTTTCTAAAGAGCCAGAGCCCAGCCCAGTGTGGTTAAATGACCTTCTCCTTGAAAGCTAGGGAGAGAGGTCTCCATGGAATAAATTCCCGGGCCGAGGAAAATAAAGGCAGGGTGGCTGCTCCAGAAGGAATTTTGTTAGAACATTTGTATAGACATTTGAATAACCATTGAGAGTGTACTTCAGAAATCTGTCCAAGCAGGATCACATTCAAACAACAATGGAAAATAAGGGCTGAAGTGTAAACAGAGTCATGTTTAAAGCATTTCGCCCCCCTCCTTCTTCTCTTCTCTCTATTCTTTCTGTAGATTAGTAAAACGTTTCTGAATACTCTGGCCTGACAGAGAAGATACCCTTAGATTTAAGGGCACAGAATAAGACATAAGAATCTTTTATTCTTTGATCTAGATATGTTTTCCTTATCCTTCATTTCTTTAGTTAAAGCACTTCTGCTTTAAGGTCTCCTCGGCAGGAAGCTATACCAGGTTGCAAGAGGAACCCCAGCTTGCAATGGTGTCTGCCACAGCAATATTCAGCTTGCATTACTGGGACTGAACTTTCTAGTAATTCTACCTGCAGGCAACCACCAAAAGGTAGCACTACATATTTTTCATTTTCATGAGGTCATGTTACGTTTAGGAAAAGCTCCAACTGCATAAGGTTGTTACAATTGGGACTGGATGACACAAGCTGACAATGTAGCCAACTATTTGGCTACCTAGTGGACATATTTATATTTTGGCTGCCAGAGCACAGTCATAAGAAGAATCAAGAAAGGGGCAAACTACACAGTTTAAATTGGATTAAACTACACATACATTTCAGTCCAGAAAAAAAAAAAACCAAAACCAAACCCAGAATTATCCATTTGAGGATGATGATGATGATGATGATGATGATAATTGCTGTCATGCCAGTGAAGCACACCCTGCTCTGCTGAATGCAGAGCAAGAGACAGCTCGCGTGATGTGCATCTGACTTCAGGATGTGGACGAACAAATAACACATGGGGAAAGAAGCAAGATACAGGAAAAAAGAGTATGTTTAAAGGTAATGTTTGTTAAAAAGAAAAAATAAAAAAATAAGAGGAAAAATATGCTGCTTGTTTTTCAATACAATGTTTTCACATATCTAACAAGAGAAGCTTCTCATGGGGAAGTAGGCTTAAGTTCTCCTGTATGCCCTTTCAGAATAGCCCAGGTTAACAAGCTCACTGTAAAAGCTAGCATTGACCCTACAATACAGTATGGTCTTTTCTGTTTGACTGACATCTCAGTTATATATATTATCTTTTCCTTTGAGGCAACAAACTGAGACCTGTTGAGGCATAAAAGGCCAATCAGCAAACCTGTGGCTTAAACTGACTTGAAGCTTGCAGCAGCAGATTAGCCTTCAAACGAACGTGTTCATTTTGAACCTGGCACAATGCAAATCTACATGGAACTTGTCTGAGTGCATATGTAGAAGGGTTCATCTTCAGTCACTTTGACCCCAGTTAGACTTCAGTTCAGCATTGGTTTATACCAGTCTAGTCAAAGAGATCACTTCTATCTATGCCCATTTCAGATAGCCAGACAATACCCGAAATTACAGCAGAGTAATAATTATGCAGAGAAGTAGCTGTGCCTCCTTTCTTCTTGTCACACCACCAGTAAAACCAGAGCCCTGAAGAGTGAGGGCAGAACCCATGCTAAGACACTGGGATCCACTCAACAAGGGGTAGATCTAGATGATCTTTAAGGTCACTTCCAATCCAAACTATTCTATGGTTCTATTCTGGGTCACTGAGTTCACTACACTGTAGCGCATTTTACCAATTATGCAGAGGTCATTCTACATCACACAATTTGGTTCTGTTTTGTTAGAACTCTGATCTATGAGAACAAAGCAGACAGAATTAAATGGAGAATTTGTTTATTATGCTTCAAGGAAGCAATGGTCCACCAGCAATGTATTTGTCTATTATCTATTAAAAAACAGTCTAGAAAAATGTGTCACAGTAACAGAATAATCCTTTCTTTCCTCTTCTTATAATAACAGGAGGCAATCTATCATGTCTCAGAAAATGCCAAACATTTTTTAATGAAAAAAAGTTCAAACTTTTCTCACAACCCTACATGTTTAAAACTGTTACTTGAATTTTGAACTGCACATACAATTACAGTAGAGGTGACTTCACTACCCCAGGCAGCCTAAATCAGCAAGCTGAATAAAAACAGCAACAGAAAATCTCAGAGACCAACCCCAATTTATTTCTGAGCCTAGACTGACTTAAACTCCTGTGCCTTGCAAGAAAGAGGTAAACTACTTCCTTAGTCCCTGTTGAAATTATCTCCTATTTTTGTCAAGATTATATAATAGAGCAGAAAAGTAATGAAATTAACCTGAAAGACAGTAGCTATAAGCCTGGCATTTGAAAATATGACCTAAGGGGAATGAGGTTTCAGAAAAGAAAGAATAGGGTTTGGAGGAGTAAAAGGCACATAACTGTAATGACACAAAGATTTAGATATTGGGGGATCTTTTATTATAGATGTTTAAATATTATTTAAAATGAAGCAATAAAGATGATTTAAAAAAAACCCAACAAAAAAATACTGGGGTAGTAGTTTCTTTAAGATTATCAGCAAGCCACAATGCTCCAGATGCTGCACATCCAAGATGAAAGTAAACACAGTATCCGCACTATACTCTGGCCCTCCCAAGAGCTTCAACTGAACCCTATACTTCTGCCTTGTCTCTTTGATAATGGATATTGTGTGCTTCAAAGAACACTTTGGTAGCACTTCAAAGAACACAGGTAGCACTATGGCCAGAAAACCTGGGTCAAACAGCTCCATGGGATAGCAGGAACTTCAAGATGGACTCCCTTTGCCCACAGCTTGTGTTTTACTTCGAGCAATCTCTAGTTGGCAAAATGTCACTAGTTGAACTGGGTGCGCTTTCAAATACAGCCAGAGCTGCCCAGACCTGAAACTTCAGGTCTCAGCACATTTGCTCTTCCGCCCCATGTGGGATTAGGATAGTAAGGAAATAGGGGCTGCTGTTCAATAACTTGCAACAGAGAAAGCTATAACTCTCCTAACATGAGCCAGATCATACAGACATTACCCCATCTGCCCTCCTTCATCTGAAACAAGCTCTACAGCATGTATATAGTGTATAAATTGTAACACAACAGAGGGGATAAGAGTAAAAAAAGGAACAAGTTGATCACAGCAGTACAGACTGAAAGTAAAAGAGAAAGGAAAATAGAAAGTCCTGCACTTGGGTGATGTCCTTTTACTTTTCTCCAGCATGTTTGGACTCTCCCAGCCCTCCGAAAGCCTGTTTCTTGCTAGCAAATCATGTAAACTCTACATTACTACTTTTAGTGTGTACAGACTTCTGCAAAAGGAACCTTTTTTGCTTGAAACATTCTTTCACTTTGTCAAAATGCCAATCAGGCTCCAGAACCAGGCAAAGAAGTCAGACCTTTGTACAATAAAAGACCAATCCAACAAAGTAATTTCACAACTTGCCGTCATTCAACACAAAACCCCATTATATTGTTAAAATAATCTGAGTAAAATATTATAAGCCTTACACAGCAAAATTCTAAAACCAATTTTACATGGTACAAAAGAAATTATAACTTTGCTAATGATTAAAAAGTCTCTATTTTAGAGTGTGCACTCAAACCTATTTCAGATGAAAATTAAGAATACCTCATAATAAAAACAACACTGCATGGACTTTGTATATATTATATAAAATACTCATTGTTGTATACCTAGAAAACACTGGGTTTTAATTAGTGTCTCACTCCTTTACTTACAAAGGCAAACAGCACAGCATTTTGCAATCTAAATATACAGACTGCAATGATGCATCCTCTTCATACAGCAATAGATTAGATCAAATAGTATCTTTTTATTCACCTCTTAAAAAATGAATTTGTTGATTTAACTATATTCCTAAAGTATCATTCATCTAGACAATCAGCTTTTTCATACTGTTGCTTAACCACATAAATGGCAATTCCATGGGGTGTGTTTGTTTGAAAAGAAAAAGGCAGACTTTAAGAAATACTGTGTTTTAAAACCCAGAGCTGTTTTGGTCCAGAAGCTACTTAAATTCTTCTGACAGTTGCTCAATAAATAACTTAATTACTTACACTCTAATAGACATAAATAGAACTATCTGAAGACTGTGAATGAAAGAATCATTTACCAGAGCCAGACCCATTCATTTATGACAAAAAATAACCCGCTGTTCTGCATCAATAGCTATCATGTTTGTATTATTTCAGAGTAATATTAACTGCATAAAAAAAATCTACAAACAACATCAACCATGCTATCTACTAGGAATCTTGCAATGCTAATGATGGTTTTTAAAAAACCTTTTAAATGTTATTTAAACTGTTAAGTACTCAAACAAGGGAAATCACTGTCCTATTTACTTCAACAACTTGTGCTGCTCTGTCTCATTAAAATATGGAATATTTCCAGTATTTAGACAATAGCATCCTTTAAAGCCAGTATTCATTGACCTTTAAATCACATAATTTGCTCTCAATAACCATGAACAAGGACAAAAGTGAAGACTTATTAAAACCACTTCTTACGGCATATCCTACTCAACTTCCACTGTAACGAAGAAGTCACTGCTGAAAAGAAACACTATCTTCCATTTGTAGAGCTGACCTTATCTGCTGGAAAGGAATCAAGGAAACCACTCAGTTTATGTCATAGGACAGAGCAGTTCCTAATGTGAGGAGCTGCAGTGCTCAGAGGTGGGTAACAAGTCAGAAGGCAGGACAGCTGATGCGAAAGCGTCTAGGTTAAACTAGGTCGTACAAGATTGCCAGTGGGCATCCAGGCACATAGGAATGCTGTTTCAGCCACACGTGAGCTGTCTGTATACAGCATTTGGCAACATCTCTGAGACACGCATCCCAGGGGCACAGAGATCACAGCATCATCAAGGGACCACTGGAGATCACGTGGTCCAAGCTACCTTCCAGAACCTGGTCAGCTAGGGCAGTTATTTTGCCTTGGCTTCCCCTAGGTAAAACTTTGGTACAGACTGTGAATTTTTCCCATTTTTTAGTACAGAATGCTAGCAGTAAAAAGAAAATAGCTGTTCTAGTGGGCTTTCCTGTTCCTAAAATCAAACGCTTGCTGGATGGTGTTCCACTTCAAATATACACAGAAAGCTATTTCTGCTTTCGGTGGAAATAAATTCAACAGATAGCAATTAAAAATGTCTCCTGTATTTTAGCACATAAAGGAGGCATAACACTGAAAAAGTACAGATCTCAATTTACCACCAGCATATTTTAAGATTAACTCAAACTATCCAATCTTAGGACAAAATCAAACAAGCTTCTACATCACAAGCTTGATGTAACTTCTTTGAGCAAGAGAAGTAACAAAGAGACAGCAAAGAAGTTACTTGAGCCATTTTTAAACCCTTACAAAACGGACTTTTCTTCCTTAGAAACTTTATTTTTTTAGAATTGACTATAGGTATAGCATGAGTGGTTTGCCTCACAATTACTAAAATAGTAGAAGAGATGAAAAATAATGCAATTTGAGTTGAAAAGCAAGAATTATTCAGCCTCAGTTATTTCACAGACTATTCTCCTACCATTCACAGAAATTACATTCAAATAATTTTCTCCTTAAACTTTTAGTATTTGGTGCAGTAAAAAACAAACAAAAAGATGGGCTTCAGTTTATTGCCAGCTAGATCATAAAGCGTCTTCCTTGGGATCTCACACTCAATCAGCATCTCTCAGAGCATCATCTGAGGGGGAAGCATGAAGTCTTGCTAATGGAAAATAATCCACGTGATTGGATTCTCTTACATCCACACTGGTTTTAATATTTCTGAAAGTTATCTGTTGCAGAGATTAATATGGCTGGCTTATGTGTGTCTCAACTCATCATTATACAGGCAAGCACAGCACAGAGACCTGTCGGAAAGGTAATGGCCGAGAGACACAGCTGGAGGCATAAAGGGTACCTGCACTGTTGTTTAAAAACCACTTGGGTCTGAAATCACCTATTTTGAAGGATGCAAGAGCATACGCATACACCACCACCACCACCCCCCCCCCCCTTCCTTCCCCTTTCATCAAGGTTGCTCACCTGCTTCTGCATCACCCATATCCTGGCCACAAGAAAATATGAGGCTTTGGTTTACTTTGATAAATAATGGGAAATTTGAGCAAGATATACAGCACGAAGCTTTTAAATGGCTATCTGCACAAAGGATGAGCACTTGAAAGAAAAACATTTGTTATTAAAAGGTGATAAAATTAATTTTCAAATAAATACTGTTGCTTTGACTATAACCATTTTCCTTCCACTGTAATCAGCAGAGTGGAGAGAATGGGCAGTTTACTTCTGATCCTAAACAACATGGCTTTAAGTGTTGGCATCTTAAAGTGGCATTTAAGTGGTATCTGTTAAATGTTGTGCATGATAATTTATTCTGTTGTTCTACCTTCACAACAAATCAGCTGGGCTTCCATGGCCACCTGGAAACAGAAGAATCTTTAACAGCAAGTGGGGAATTTCAGGTCTGAGTTACAGCTTCAAAGTAATAAAGTTTCTCTACTAACAAGTAATCCTATCACAGAACTGACACCTAAGATCAGCAACTCTTTTTTTACCAAATGAAAAAATTATTTACAAATCCACATGCAAAATAGATAAATCATTGCCTAGTCATAATGTGACTAATTTTGTATTAAACTGAAATTCCAAATATTTGGAATATTGTATAATTCTCACCATAAGAAGCTAGTCATAGTGATTTTTAATCGGTATTTTGTTCATTTCCTATTTGTTCTTATGTTAGTGGTTGGCATCATTGAATAGACTGATAACACAATTTGACAAATTTCTTACAAAAAAACCTTAATAGCTTTAACAATAATGTTTTAATTAGGCCAGATATATTCACAAAAACCTTCTAAAAACTAAACCAATCCAGACAAAACCAAACTGAAGTGTTCGATTTATTGAAGCACTCATCTTTAAAAACCATATAATAACAGAAATCTCCTACAACAGAGTCTTAGTTAAAATCTGAGTAATTTTTAAATACAGATTTTAAACT
Source organism: Ara ararauna (assembly GCA_028858755.1). Classification (NCBI taxonomy): domain Eukaryota; kingdom Metazoa; phylum Chordata; class Aves; order Psittaciformes; family Psittacidae; genus Ara; species Ara ararauna. The sequence goes on from CM054379.1 coordinate 50,772,049, forward strand.
AAAATGTTTTAGAAAATTCAACTGGATCGTACAAGAACTGGTCAAAATGTAGACCAATTCAGTTTCTATTCCAAAAACGTGCTGTGGTAGTAAACCATTGGCGTAAGAAGGGTTCAGCTGTACTTCCATCCCACACCCAATTTTTGTTTTCTTTTGGCCTCGCAATTTTAACCAATTTGTTACAACCACTGCATCTATAGCAAAAGCACAATCATTTCCATAATTTTATGCATATTTTCCATCTCAAAAACATAAGCTTAAAACCAGAAAAATGCAAATGATCAGCAGTCCTGTGGAGAAGGACTTGGGGGTGTGGGTCGATGAGAAAATGAACATGAGCTGGCAGTGTGCGCTTGCAGCCCAGAAAGCCAACCGTATCCTGGGCTGCATCAAAAGGAGTGTGACCAGCAGGTCAAGGGAGGTGATCCTGCCCCTCTACTCTGCTCTTGTGAGACCTCACTTGGAATATTGTGTGCAGTTCTGGTGTCCTCAACATAAAAAGGACATGGAACTGTTGGAACAGGTCCAAATGAGGGCCACGAGGATGATCAGGGGACCGGAGCACCTTCCGTATGAAGATAGGATGAGAAAGTTGGGGCTGTTCAGCCTGGAGAAGAGAAGGCTGCGTGGAGACCTCATAGCAGCCTTCCAATATCTCAAGGGGGCCTATAGGGATGCTGGGGAGGGACTCTTCATGAGGGACTGTAGTGACAGGACAAGGGGTAATGGGTTCAAATTTAAACAGGGGAAGTTTAGATTGGTTATGAGGAAGAAATTCTTTACTGTGAGGGTGGTGAGGCACTGGAATGGGTTGCTCAGGGAAGTTGTGAATGCTCCATCGCTGGCGGTGTTCAAGGCCAGGTTGGACAGAGCCTTGGGTGGCATGGTTTAGTGGGAGGAGTGTTAGTGGGGGGTTGAAACTAGATGATCTTATGGTCCTTTCCAACCCTAACTATTCTATGATTCTATGATCTGGTCAGCAGCACTACTTCTTCTCTTATTTCCTGTTAAATTTACAACATGCATGAATGCATGAAACAGACAAATTTTTAGGACTATGTCAAACAACTTTTTTTAACATGGGAAAAAAGCTGCAGGTCCAGGTCTATTTTAAACAGAGAAACCAAGAGGCATACATGACTATTTTTAAGACTTGCGTTATCTGATGTTAACAAAGTTCTGACATACCAGTGCTCTGAAATTCACCCACAGAAAAAAATTAGTATATTAAAATTTTACCAGTAAAGCCCAGGAAATGTATATTATCTAATAACGTGTATTTAATTATATGGAATTGAATATATTTAAGAATAAGCTAGTGATTTTCTGACTCAATCAAAAATTACTAAAAGCCGTTATTGTAAAATTTGAGAAAAAAGTTATCCTAGATGGAACCCCAAGGAAACAATTTAAGCATTAAACATCTGGAATGTATCTGGCACACTGTCATAAAAATTAACCTCATCCATTAGAGGCAAATGGTCTTCTACTTTCCCTCCTTCTTATATAAATCCAGTCATGACCCCATGCAAAGTTTTTCATTTCATAAAGTCAGCATCAACATACCGTTGCCTAAAAAAGGCAGCATGAACAACCTGCCACTCAACATAAAGTGCAGCAAACCTGTGCATTAATATGAGCTTATGATGAATCTATAGAACTCCAGAAGAAAAGTTAAAACAAAAAAAATCCTCTGCTACAAGAAAGCTGCCACAATATGGTGAACTTCTCTTAAGACACTGCTGTGTCTTTGTAAGCTGCATTAAAGGTTCATCTCAGCAACAGCAAGCTCTTCCCTTAGACGGAATACTCCATCAAAAAGCCCAAAACAGTAGTTAATTTCCTTATTCTAGTACACAAAAAAAAATTTTTGAGGTCTCCTAAATTCCCTTTTTCCTTAAGTCTGAACAGAAATCCAGACTAAATGTAGCTGACTGCAGAATAAAAAGGCAAAAATGAGAACTGGCTTTTGACCATCTTTGTGCCAAAGGTATAGGTTCTCATTCAGCTCAACAGAAGCTTGCTCTCCTTTTTTTATATAAATATTCCTCAGGAAATGGTTCCCTGGAGTCCATCCCTTATTTCTGCCAATTGATATATGCCTTCTCTAGAAATATCTGCTTCTGGCTAGAAGTCCTTGCTTTTCTTACAAGAATTACTTGATTTGTTTATCTGTTTCTTACTGTTTTATCTATTTGATCTATGCTCCCAGCAGTCTCTTGTACACTTACAGCTGTTGTTGGGAAAAAAAAAAAAACAAACAACATTTTTCCTGCATGTGATTTAATTATTTAATACTCATTAGCAGAATAAGGTGCTTAGACAAAGCAGAACTGAGTTGCAATGCCACCACTTAATTCAGAGTGCACTGGACAGGATGATGAATGCCCACCTAACCTTTCTTAACCCAACTGCAAATTACACTATGTTAATGCTACTCTATGATTTGGTAAAGTTATTATGACCTGGTCTATTTATGTCTGTTTGTTTTTTTAAAGTTAATTATAATTCACACTGCTGAAACATCTTATTTAACAGTGCACATAAGAAAACGGTGTATAAAGATATAAAACCTTGCTAAAAAGGATGAAAATGCCATGCAAGAAATAAAAGGATTCATTCCTATTCACAGAATCATAGAATAGTTAGGGTTGGAAAGGACCTTAGGACCATCAAGTTCCAACCCCCCTGCCATGGGCAGGGACACCCCACACTAGACCGTTTCTCAACTTTTGTCTCTTGCCTTTTTCAGAAGCCTCATATCACTAGCAGCATACAACAGTCTCAAAAGTAGCATGTAATAATCTCCCAGACTAAAAGCATCTAGCCATACATACAGAGAAACACAAGATATATTAAACCACACAATCATCCCATTGTTATGCTCTTAAAGGCTGAAAATCTTTATGTCTCCTCTTCACTTTCAGTTTTCCATTTTAAGATCTGATTATTTACTCTATCTACTTAGAAAGCTTTTAGTCAGAGACAGAAAGCTATGTTAAAATATCCAAGCTCCTGGAGTTTTTCCTTTCTCTTTCGGACTTCACCAAACACAGTTGCATGAATAACTGTGGGGTTTTCTAAAAGCTACTATATCTTGCATTGGAGTTGTAACCATGAGACAATGTTGGACTGCTGAGTAATGAGAGTATTATTGAACAGCGAAGCTGCTGAATGTGTAAGGAGGGGATCTGGGTGGTGCCAAAGAACGTGCAACAAATGTACAGAAAATGAAAGCTGGAGAAATTCCAGTGTAAGCACACCCCTAAAGGAATACATAATCTGGGCATGGGCTGGGATATATACAGAACGACCTAATGAAACATTGTTATGTTACTAAGTCACTGGCGTCTCATCTAAAATACTCATGCCTCATTTTGCAGTGTCTGGAGACAGCAATGGGAACTACCGAGGACTTGGAAAACCCTCTGCCTAGAAGGGGAGACAGGTATAAAACAAAAAAAACCCAAAAAAAAAACAAAAAAAAAACAAACCAGCACACTAAATGCTTGCCAGTCACCTGTAACAGTTTGCTACATGCTCATGTCGACAATTCATACATCCCTGCTGCTGGTAAATACATGCAGTAATAACATTTTTTTCTTCCTTTATATCACATTTATATCTGGGAGTACGCAGTTTCCCTTCCACAGCATAGCCTTAGGAAGGGAGAAAGCAACACACTTTTTTTCCTAGTACTTCCCAAGCAATGAATCGCAAGTTTAAATAGCACACACAAGAGTAAGAGTATAGCCTGTGACTGCAGACCATTCACATCTCCAAGGGCTGCTAACAGCAAGAAAAAAGTAGCAGCTCTTCTTTCCTTAAGCTCTCCTCTACATGTAAGTGCACCCTCCAAAGCAACCTTTTGCAGCGCTTGCCCCGGGGAGTGTTACCTCATCTAGGAGAGTTTCAGAATAGGCATTCTTATGAAAACCGAAGGACTGCTATCCAAAATGTAAACTCCTAACACCCCAGCAACAGCAAGGTCAACATAAGCGTTAACTAGCCATTAGCACTGGTGCCTGGTGTAGAAACACTCAGCAAAGAAGGCACAGCTGCTGCTTAAGTTGAGATCAGCTGATTCCAGTTGTGCAATGAACACCACTTACCGACAAAAAGCGATTTCATTCTAACTACTTCAAAGCTTCCATGCAATTCCTGTCCCCCTCTTTCAGAGTCCCTTAGATGTCCCAGCACACCACAAGAGAAAATATGTCCTAGGACCTATTATTGTCAGTCTAAAAGCATGCCTGACACTGAAGGTATGTACAACAGCCTCAGTAAATAATCTGTGGCTTCTCCTCTGTTTCTAACCTCTTTTCACCAAAATCTAGACCATTTATTCTCCACAGATAAAGTAGATTATAATTTTATGGTTTCTGGCTGTATTTGGCTGCACTGAAAGATTTACCTGATCTCCTGCAGCAAATCAGCTGCATTGCTCTAGAGAGAAGCCCAGTAGTAAACTAGCATATATGTCATAGGCAGTGAAGTGATGGCCAGAGCCCTGAAGCAAAACATGGGGCAATTGAAACTCATGGCAGAAACATATTTAAATCTTACTAAGTATGCTCCTAAAGATTAAAATGAACCTGTTCTTCCCCTGAAAGCCAGTCCAAATAATTAGAGTGTTGACGTTGGTGTGAAGCTGACATCAATGCACTGGGGATCACTAACTGCAAAGAAGTGTGGGTCTCCAACACAAGGGATTCAGAACTTAAAAACAAAACTATCACATGCTTTATGCTGGATCCACCAGAATCAGTTCTATTCCTCACTTTACTCTGAGCACAGCCCTAGAGGATGTGACTTTACAAGAATCATCCACAAAGGCATTCACACTCTTTATACAAGAGAAGCTGAAAATTCAAGTTCCTGTTTCAAAGCCTGATGAGACACCAGAAAAAAAACTTGGACCATCCCACTTGTTCACATGGCACAAGCTGCCACTTGTCTGCGTTGCTGTAAAATGAGTGCAAGAATGGTGCAGAATTTCAGTCCAGTGGAATGGATGCAGCATGCAAACTACTGTCAACTGCAGGACACAAATTCAGGGCTGTTCAAAGTCCCCCAGTCCAGCTGGGAGGCAACTACAGTGATAATTTTGCACAAGAAGTAAAGAAGTGGCCTCACTCGCCCTTGAGGGCATGGGGGTGGCTGCACAGCAGGGATCCCCCAGGTGTGGGGCTGGCTATTTCCAAAACTTCCCACACCCCACACCTGGAGCAGGTCACCTTGCAGTGCTTGACAAACTAGTGGGAGAAATCAGATGAAAAACCACACAAACAGCCCCGGGGCAGAGCGAACTCCTGAAGGGAATACCTGAAGGGGGCCTACAAGGATGCCGGACAGGGACTCTTCATCAGGGTCTGTAGTGATAGCACAAGATGCAACGGGTTAAAACTTAAACAGGGGAAGTTCCGGTTATATACAAGGAAGAAGTTCTTTACCTTGAGGGTGGTGAGGCACTGGAATGGGTTGCCCAAGGAAGTTGTGAATGCTCCATCCCTGGCAGTGTTCAAGGCCAGGCTGGACATAGCCTTCAGTGACGTGGTTTAGTGTGAAACCACCCCATCCATGGCAGGGTGTTGGAACTGGGTGATCTTAAACTCCTTTTCAACTCAAACCATGTCTCTATGAAGTAACATCCATTTGCAAACATTGTGTGGAATTTGACAGTCTGTCCTTCAAAAAGTCATGACTCTCTTAATGAAGCAACTGTCGTGGTTTAAGCCTCTCTAACCACGCAGCTCGTTCTCTCCCTCACTTTCCCCTTTTTTCTTCCCCCCGCTCCCGGAGGGATGGGAAGGAGAATAGAAAAGAATGCAACTCCCACAGGTTGAGATAAGAACAGTTTAGTAACTAAAGTATAACACAAATCACTACTGCTACCACCAATAATAATAATGACAAGGCAAATACAAGGAAAGAATACAATTTCTCACCACCTAAAACCAAGCCCGACCACGCAGTGCACCCCCCCACCCTTCCGGGTCTCTGCTCTCTGCTCTCCATCCTGGACATGACATGCTGGGGTATGGAATAACCTCTTTGGTCAGTTTGGGTCAGGTGTCCTGTCTCTGCTTCCTCCTGACTTCCCCTCCTCCCTGGCAGAGCATGAAACTCAGGAAGTCCTTGGTCAGACCAAAACATCACTAAGCAGTAACCGAAACACTGGTGTTATCAGCGCTGTTCCCAGGCCCAAAATCAAAAACACAGCGCTACACCAGCTACCAAGGAGGCGAAAAAATGACTGCTGCTGCTGAACCCATGACAGCAACTGACTCTTAAAAGGTTTGGTTTGGGGGCCAAATGATGTTGACAATTAAGGACCTGCATAAATCTGGCAGGTTTAAAAAGGCTGTTTCATGACAGGAAAATTTTGGTAGATAAACATTAGTTAAATAAAGTAGGACAGAGCCAAAGAGTAGACCTCTGCCATACTGTATTACCTGACGCTTAAGTGTTACTCACAAGTCTCCAGCCAAGTCGAGGTGTGAAAACAAAGTAAAATCTCTGCCCTTAAAGGACATTTCATTAATGAGTGTACTACTTTAGGAAATCTGGAAGCCTGCAACCAGAAGGGCTGGCATAGAGTCAAAATCTCTCTAAAAATTCAGGCGAAAAGAAAGAGATTGAAGAGTGATGTGGTTATATATTGGTACAAGTCCTAATTATTGACATGAAACTTATCAAAAAAAAAAAATCCCTATTTTAAAAAATGCAACCATATAATTTATTTGTTGAAAAGTATATAGCTTAACCTTTTATGTGGTATTTGCATTAGAGAGAAAAGATTAGTCAGAGTAAAGACATTTAACTTGGGATCATGTACTTTCTGTCCAGTCCTCTGCACGTAGATCCACAAGATGACTGTTTTAACACATCAAATGAGAAGGGTCTAATAAACACTGTATTAATATGTCACTCAAACTGTACTTCCCATGTGGTGAAATGCATCAGTAAGAAATGTCGTTGTTTTTGAAGACTGTCTCAATAGGTTGATACACAGTGATATGAGAAGATAATCATCTTAAACTAAAACCACAGAAGTAAGTTCCCATTGGCTCAGAGTGCAGACACCCTTGAAGAGATAAATTTGAGTCCTCCAAATCCATGGAGGAGGGAGAGCGTTCTGGTTTAACCTCAGAAAAAAAGATAACAGAGATGTGTAAAAAATAACAATACAAACTAAATGAGGACAGAAATCCCGTGGAAATATCCAGGACTGTGTTAAAGAAACGGAAAAGGCAACAGACACAGGCATGGCCAGTAGTTTAATTTTGACACTCTTGCACAGAAACCAACAAGAGTATCTGTAGAAGAGCCCTGAGGCTTGCTAGCTGTCTTCCTCAGTAGACTGTGCTAAGAAGGGAAAGAAAAAAACCAAACACTGACGGCTGCCAAACATTTTGAGAGTCATGTTTGGAGTAGGGATGGCCTCATTTCCTCCTGCTCACAGCCTAGATGTACTCCGTCCAGAAAAAACAGAGCAACGCACCATCGAGAGGTACAAACTTAGGTCTGAGAGCCAAAAATTCCATGCTTCTGATGTGTTTTAGGACAAAGCTTTTATGACCATGATGAGAAGCCCCTGGAAGATTACCTGCATAAGAAATCATGCACACAGCACATACACAGCTTCCTACTCAGGAAGAGGCTAATAACACATAAAGCTCCAACACAGACAAGACGAAATGAAAGAGTAACTCAAAGCATGACTTCTTCAAACACCATCCTCTTCTACTAATGCTGTAGGTAATACCTACATGCAAGCACCGAGTATGTACAAAAAAATAACACTGCATGTAGGACACTATATTTCATAATGCTAGGTCAGGACTATGCAGTCTCAGTTCAGCACAGACTAATCACTCACAATTTTATTCTAAGGCACATGTTTAATAAAAACAGAGTAACTGACACTAACTAAATGGTGAAACCTATTGCCAAAATATTACCAAAAGCCATGAATTTAACACAGTCCAGGAAAGAAACAGATTACTATATACATATAACCTAAAAAATATCCTAATATTTTCAAAATTCAAAACATAAAATTTTTTTCATTCAATTATTTCTTATAATGAGAAATTGGCTTAACATTTACAGAGTGCTCTAAGACCAAAGTGAGGCCAACTGACATCTTCTATGCAAGATTCTCACACCTTCCACCTCCCCAGCACTACTGCCTGCTGACAGACCAAGCTGGACGCCTTCCAGCATACTGTGTTTCTAGAAGACAGTCTAGAAGAAGAGAAGAATTCAACATCTCACGCTGCACAAATTCTCCTTTTCCAGCTTTTCAGAGCAGGACACGTTATGCAGGATCCATTAGCCTTTCTTTCGAACCAAGGAAGCAACAAGTTTTAGCTTGATGAAGGTAACAGAGCAGATTGGAGCCACGCCAAAGAACAGAATTATTGGGTGTCATGGTGTTTGGACTAAATAGAAAGGTTACTGAAAAAGAAAAAAAAAAAAAACAACCAAAAAAACTCAACCAAAAAAACTAAAACAAAAGCTGCCTGGAAAGTGTCAACCACTGTTACGTTCACAAGAGACAGAAGTGAAAATGACAAACACATATTTCAAAAGTGCTTGGTGAGGGGGTTCAACTGCCATGATCATCAAGCTTTTGAAGTCACTAAGAGAAAGACTGTCTAAAATTAGAAGAAATGCTACAGCTATGCTAATTCTCAGTTGGAATAACTCAACCAAGCCATGTTCTTAGTACACACAACCCATGCCAGTATCTGCTGGAGAATGGAACTCCAACAGGCTATTTTCAAAGAAGCCTTTTGCTGTATTTTATGTCTTTATTACAACATATTTTCATTTCAGAGACTGCCCTAATGATCAAGCCCTTACAAGAGACCATGTCAAAAAACCAAAATACTTTCTTTTTACGCTTCCAGATGACAATTCTGCATAGTTTTCAGAGAAAAACTGCTAGGAAAAATACCTCTGAAACTATTGCTCTGTTATATATTTTAATATAATTTGATGTTACACAATAATCAGTTTTATCTATATGAAGATACTAAGACAATTATCCATAGTAACAATCAGATTAACACAGTCTCTACAAATATATATATCTGCTTTGCCTGAGAAAAAACATCTAGATACGCTAAAAAGAAATCTAAGGGGCAGTTATACTGGTGAAGAAGATAGGTCAAATGAATCCAGACCTTCTGGTCTCAATTAAGAAAATGCCACGTATCTCAGGGGGAGACATTCAGAAAGAAGCACCACAAACTGAACTTCCCCGGTTCATGTGATCCAGGAGTACATGACAAGATTTTGGCCTCCTTTAAACCAAATCTGGTTTCTGAAGAGACTTGGATGTCAAAGGCATCTGATGAAATTAAGAAAAAGAAAAACCTAGACTCCAACGAAAGCCTCATTAGAAACAGCAAAAAAATTATGAAATGTGCCACAGGATCAACCTTCTGACAGCAAACAGACTTCAACTTCTGCCGCCAAGGTTATTATATGTTCTGTCACACGAAATAAGTATTTCCCTATTCTCTAATTAATTTTCTTTATAAAAAAACAATGCTATCTTGCAGCTGGCAATCTCAATATGTAAACATTACTATGGCAACAAAAAAAGAACTCACACTTGCAGCACTTACATTCCGTACAGTGCATCTGAACCACAGTAAATACAAATACCTACAATAAATGCAAATAAATACATTTCTTTCAAGGAACATGCAGAAAGGAACCTGCCTTAAATTTGTATCTGCTCAGTCAGTCATGCACTTCAATGAGGCAGCAATCTGGTCTAATATCAGTATTTGTAAACTGAGTATTTAGCACCATAAATTGCCTTCTGAAAAGTTGCTACTAAACACTGCTAATAACATTCCAAGTGCTCTCTAAAAATAATAAGAGTTAAACCAAACAAAATTTTTAAATACTTGTTAAAAGTCAGTTCAGAAATGTAATCTGGCTTAGACTCGGGGTAAATAAGAGACCTGTGGATATGCGAGTCATTTGTGAGGAAGGAAAACAAGAAAAAAGACAAGAGTTGAAAGAATTATTAAGAAGAAAACTCCTTGAGAACAGTTTGCTGGACAAGATCTGCTTATATACAGTTAAAAAAAAATAACTTCAAAGCATAGGCTGACATACTTTTCCTTTTAAGAGATTACATCTGTATCTTCAATATGCAGCATCAGATTCAATATAGTTACTTCAAAAATCATTCCTAGTCAGCTTGACAGAGTGTGACTGCATCGGGAAGTTATTTCAGAGGAACCCTGCCATGCCTGTGTGGCTGCAATTATTACCAGGGCTGGCTCTGTTCACATTCTGTTTGAAATGGCTTTTCCTTCTAGGAATGGAAACACATAAACAGTCACCTAACATTTTAACAACATCCAAAGTCTTTAGCAGAGCAATACTTGGCAATTTTCCCCCCTCTCTCTGAATGCTGAGTTTACACAAGAACCTTAAACTCCTGGGTGTTCTCTATACAATATAAAAAGTTGACTTTGGATTCTTAAAGGCAATTTCCATTGAGATTTCCTGTATTTATTCTTTTTGGATGAGAGAACTGATATTTCAGAAATCCATTTATAGAAATAGATTGTTTCTTGGTAAGTCAGCAAAAGTTGTCATATGTATGGACATGCTTTGAGCAACTGAAGAATTTATTATTTTAGGAACGTATTTTTAAGTGACAGCTAGAAACTGTGCCTCAAAAAGCGACCACCTGATAGAGGTTCTGAGATAATGCTCTTACAGATAGCGTGATCACTGCAATAAAACCACAACTCCATTACATTCCCAGCGTAGGCCTGTAGAGCTTTTCTCTGTACAGGTCCAAATTCCTTTTCTGACCTACCCCCTGGAGAAGCTCTTTCTTCCCTCATCCTCCTCAATGGTTGTGAGGAAGACTAGTGAGACTGGTCGTCTAAATTATGTTTCTGGAACTACATGGTGCAAGTAGGCGCATGTTACAGATCTGTTATCAGATCTGTACTGTTTAATTCTAGAATAACACTCATTCATGAAAACTGGTGCATTTTACGCTGAATATTCAGCTTAAATATCCTGAATTCTTAAGTTGAATGAGCAAGTAAACGCAATCTTGAGTTCAGTTTGAATTTTACAAACAAACGTCAATTACCCAGGCAAGGTCCAACCCAGTGAATCAGATTACTTTGCAGCTGGCTCTCTTGAGAAATGTGTCTTAATCAGATGCTCAGCTGGCCAGTCATGAATGTTTATTCTATAATTGCAAAATACTGCTTCAGGATGAAAAACATCTTGCCGGAGCCACAGTGTCCTTCTATAACTGTAACCACATCATGTGAGCCTGTATAGTCTTCTCAAAAGATGTAACAGAGTCGCAGAAGATGATCTCATTTAACGATCCCATGAGACACCTATTTTGTAAGCCCTAAATTAATTTCCATTATTCTTTGCCTAAAGCCATAACTTGTGAGCCAGGGGCTTGAAAATCACTTCACAACATAAATAAATCTAATAGAAAAAACAAACTCTTGCAGATTTAAACTGCATAGTAAGACATTGCCTTGCAGTTCCTAGTGTGATAAATATCAGCTGTAGCTCTTGGGTAATTTTTAACTTATTTGCCTATGTAAAGAAGCCTGTTTCTAATAAGATCTCTAAGCTATGAAACACCAACCATTTTCTGAGCTGTAAGAAGAGACAGTAATAAAATATTCTGAAATAAAAAACATTCTGAAAGAAAAAAATTCACTTGTCAGTAAAGACAGCATTTAGATATGAGTCAGCATAAAACAGATACATACAAGTTCTTACAGATGAACAATTACAATCTCTCTCATGAACTGTAACTGAAAAAAAATCAATTAATAAAAAACGTGAGAATGTATAGGCTGAACAAGAGTTTATATCTTTTTCTTCTCCTTCTGTATGTTAAATTCTCTGAGTACAATTCACCGAGGATGCTGCTTATGAGGGATGCTGGTATATAATGCTTAATACTAAATGAGTCACAGACTAGAACATAATTTCAAACCAAATGAAATTGACTGCTTTGCACAGTTGATTTTGGAATAATTTAGAAAAGGTTTTTCTCAGGAAAAAACAGATCTCTGTAACAGAGCACAGTGGAAGATCACAAAGGAGATGTATTTCCTAAGCAGCAAAGTGCCTGTCAATAGGAAAATTCTTTTCAGTCCTTTCCTCCAACACGTCTGACAAACACTGGCATCAGCTGGGCAGTGGGCAAAAATGAGAGCAGGTAGTGAGATAACATGAACATAACACTTGGGAATTTTACAGGGAAGAATAAGCATCTGACTTGGCAGATGACATTTTGCTCATAAGTAAAAAAAAATATGAGATCCTCATTAGACAGAAGATTGTACAAGTTTTTCAGCCATAGTTACTTCAATGAGTCATTAAAAGCACGTATTTAAAAGTAGTGAGGCAATTCAGCAGGACTAGAAATAAAACCAGACTTTTATAAATATCTTGTACATCTCTCCAGACAGTCATGCACAGAAAGCACACATGTAGTTGGGGAAGCAGGAGACAGATGAATATAGCCAAGGCTGACTTCAGTAGCTCAAGAATACAACTGAATATAAAGAGACATATCAGTTAAAACATGATTTAATATTGTTTAAAACATCATTCATTAATTAGTAGCACAACTGCAGTGAAAAACAGTATTAAATACTAAATTATGGGATGTCCTATAAAGCTATATAATTTTTAAGTTAAATGACAAAGGACAGAACTCATCTCAGTAGTATAATCTGCCTTGAATTTGCTCATTTTCAATAAGGAAATTAACACTTTTGGGGGAGCAAAAAATCAGTCTTCATTCCAATATTGGTATATAAAAATCATACTTTTAAGAATATATAAGGATGCTCAATGAGCACTTGGATCATCACTGTCACTGTTCAGAATAGCTAAATATTTCATCAGGATTTCACTATCCGTGTGCCAGAATAACAAGCTTTTTAAAGCAGAATGAAGGAAAATCCACAGGGAACACGCACTGTTACATGCACTGGTAGTTTTATTTTGCAGTCATTTGCTGACTTGAGAGAGTTCAGCTTGCTATTCCAAAGTCGGCACAATGTAGGCATTACTGCTATTATGCCTTGCTTTTGAAAGCTTTTTATATCATATTTAAAACTAAAAGGAAAATAAAATGTAAGCTTGCGATGACATATTAATGATTCAAACAAATTCACAAAATTTTAAAGTCAATTCTCATTACAGCAGAGGCTAAAGAGCGGCTTAGTTGCATAAGAGAATTCAGAATTCCTTGTTTCCCAATATATCTGCTAACTGGATGCTATAGCATAATTTGTTTCAAGTTAACTATATAGATAAATTTATTAGTGACAGAGCTATGTGAACTAGGATTTTAGTCTTAATACCTAGAGGAGAAAGATTAAAGCATTTTTCTAAGTCCTCCGCAGATAAAAATTCCACCCAATAATAATAAAAGAAAAAAGAAGACAAAAAGTTGAAGTGCTCCCTCTCCCTGTCTCTAACTCACCAATCACTTTTTCCCCATGTCTAGGGTGTGCTAAGGATCAGACTGAAGAATGAAAATCAGGAGTCTGAAAACGCTAAAGGGAGCTGGTGAATTGTTTCAGTTGCCTTTGCAAGCTGTGGCTCAACAGTTGCAGACTGACAGCTGAACTGTTGTCTAATTTAACAGGGGGTTTTTCTCCACAGGTCTGGGGGGAAAGTGAGAGTACATGCATGTGCAGAGGTAGTCCTTGTGCAATATCTTATACAGCACTGGATATCAAAAGCAAGGAGCAATGAGACCAGCTTAGGCAAAGACTTTATTTCCATTTTAGCACTTCCTTCAAGGGCAATAAAATTACTGTGGTGTTCAATACTGCTCAATATGGGGGGGGGGGGGGGGGGGGGGAGGAGGAGATGAATTCTCTTGCTAGTAGAGGCACCTGAAAGCCAGATTTGTTAAACAGGTTTAAGTAAGCATTCTTGAGGTCTTTTTGAACTTTCGAATGTGCATAGAAGTGGGAATTCTTGTTTTCTGCAGTTGGCCAGATGATCCTGACTCATTCTGTCAGTCACAAGGCCAAACTGATTTTTACATTAACAACAACAAAACCTTGAAGCCATAAGTCTTCTCCCTCAAATACCTCCTGCTGAAGATTTGTGAGCAGTCATTTGTTCCCTTTCATCTTGCAAGCTTCTTATTTTCCATCAATGCCTTGACTGTAAAAACCCATTTCTGTTAACAGAGCTATGCACATACAGCCCATTTAGCTCTTCTTTTGCCAGAAAATTGTACAGAAGGCTCCAAAGCATTGCTCCAGTTTGCGCTTGAAGGCACTGGTACACACAAGGTTCTCTAACAGTAACCATCATAAATCTCATACTCTGTGAGCTGATCAAAGGTGCAGAGTGAAACAGAAACATATCCTTCTTTCATACTACTTCCTCATCACTCTATAAATACAGATATTGTATACAGAATAAAAGAATTCCAGTAACCAACCCACGAAACAATAAATTTCTAAGCATTGAGAAGGACACTTTGATGATACTGATTATTTTTAAGATGTCTGCAAGTAAATTATTCTAAGACTAAAGATCCATTCTTCTCTAGTCTTGTAACATGCAACTAGGATTCCAAAAACGTTAATGAGATTAAAAATGTACCCATGTTTTAATATGATTAAAACAACTATTTGCCCTCTTAATGCGATACAAATTATTATTTAATGGACACCAAAAGTGTAATCTGAATTATCTCAATCAGTGCTGTTTTGGCTTACATTCAGCTATGTTAGAAAACCCTTACAGAAATCTGCAAAGTGGAAAAGATGCAATTACTTTTATTTGAAGTATACACTTACTTACCTTGGCCTCCGAAATGCTAAACCATATTGCTGGCAAGCCAGTCCCACGGTCGGAGTATAAACAATAGGCATGAACCTTTCAATGTCAGAAGTCAGCACCTTATAGAAAAGCTTTTCATTTCGATCCTGAAGACTCATTAGTAGAATGTATCTGTGGAGAATTATATATAATTAGACAGACATCAAGTGAACCTATAAAGCAAACTTTGAAATACAAAGATGATAGATAACCAACTGAAGCTATGTTTGCTCTATAACAGCTTCTTGTTAAAGAGTATTTGAACTCTTCTTTGTCTTACTAGCACAAAATGGTTCAGACACAAAAGATAACAAACTGGTTGAGACAGAGAGAAGCTGAAAATATCACAAAGTTGACAAACACCACATACTGAGGAAGATAATCCCTCTGAGGTATAAAACATTATGCTGCAGGCGAGTATTTGGCCTGTCAGAACCTAATCCATTCAGATCAGTTGTTCCACTTGAAATAAGACCACCATTAAGTAAAACTTAAGCTTACCCCCTTGCCCCTAAAAATGAAACTAAAAATGTAAGTTTTTTCTGCTCTAGCCTTGACAGAAATTTCTCTTAAATCCAGACTAATACCTCAAATGTCTACCTGAGTACTGCAGATAAAGCTTTTAAAAACAAAGCATACACATATGGCCTTGCATCCCTGAAGTCTATGTTAGTAATGAAATCTGCAATGCTTTATCCCCTAATCAAGTTTTGATGGCATTTGAAGAAGTTCTATATTTAAAAAGAAACCAATAAGGAAAAAAAAATAATTAGAGAAACAAGAGTGAAAAAATAGCTCATGCTTAGCTTGATCTACTTTTGACTACCATCACTTTAATCTTGAATAAATTCAGTAGTGCTCCAACATCCCAACCAGGAAGCCATATTTCAATGATGAGGATGACAGATGATACAGATCTATGAGTGATGTATCCTGGGCTGCATCAAAAGGAGTGTGACCAGCAGGTCGAGGGAGGTGATCCTGCCCCTCTACTCTGCTCTTGTGAGACCTCACTTGGAGTATTGTGTGCAGTTCTGGTGTCCTCAACATAAAAAGGACATGGAACTGTTGGAACAAGTCCAAAGGAGGGCCACGAGGATGATCAGGGGACTGGAGTACCTCCTGTATGAAGATAGGATGAGCAAGCTGGGGCTGTTCAGCCTGGAGAAGAGAAGGCTGTGTGGAGACCTCATAGCAGCCTTCCAATATCTCAAGGGGCCCTATAGGGATGCTGGGAAGGGACCCTTCATGAGGGACTGTAGTGATAGGACAAGGGGTAATGGGTTCAACCTTTAACAGGGGAAGTTTAGACTGGATATGAGGAAGAAATTCTTTACTGTAAGGGTGGTGAGGCACTGGAAGGGGTTGCCCAGGGAAGTTGTGAATGCTTGAACACAGGCGGTGTTCAAGGCTGGATTGGACAGAGCCTTAGGTGGCACGGTTTAATGTGAGGCATGCCCAAGGCAGGGGGGTTGGAACTAGATGATCTTCAGGTCCTTTCCAACCCTAACTATTCTATGATTCTATGACTTCAGGTTACATTAGTTCACACAGGTATGCCCCCAGTCACTTTGTGAACACTTAATATTTAGGAATTCGATGACCCTAAAGCTCATCTCTCTATTCACTAGTTTTGGTAAGGTTAAGTATTACTTAAGAAGTTAAGTAGTTTTCTATATCAAAAACCTTCCATAAAAATTTCAACTTAATTTATGCATACAATTTACATATGCTGTTTTTTGCGGGTGATTTTGTTGGGTTTTTTTTTCTTCATTTATAATGATTTGCTACTTACACTCAAAAAGTTTAATATTCCTATTATTTTACTACGCAAGTGTTGAGGAAATGTATACAAGACATTCATTCCAAAAGCCTGGAGGTTTGTGTGCTTAAATAGTGTTTACATGAACTTTCCTTCAGCATGCTTATGCATTACATGCACCAATAAAATCTAATTCATGCTTTTGGAAGACAGAAATATACTCAGGTAAGTGTCTAACAATGATCAGTTTAGTAAATCTGCATTTGTTTTGTTCAAACTTAGGTTGCATATTCCTGTATGAGGGAAGCATTTCTCCCATGATCTGCTATATAAACCTTTAGCAATCGCTATAAGCAAAGCTAATACAGTCCCTTTAGCTGCACTGTAATGAAGTGACAGAAGTGAGGCAAAATGGTGTCCCTCTCTTTGCGTCACCAAGGGTACTTTAGACCCAAAATGGATAAAGATCTAGAAGCCAAAGAGTTGAAGATGCACTCTGAATAACATCACCATAAGATATCCTGAGCTACATTCCACCATACACATTAGTTTTGACTGTTCTCCAAGGTTAAATTATATCCTGTACTCATAGTTTTCAGCTACAAACATATACACACATACAACTTTTATTTCATGTTATTGCATTTCCCTACTAACCTTTCATTTTCCCAGTATTTCATTACGATATAGCATATCTTTCAATGTCCTTACATTCTTGGAGCATTTTAATAATAATCATAGATCATAGAAGGGTTTGGATTGGAAGGGGCCTTTAAGATCATCTAGCTGCAATCCCCTTGCCACAAGGCAGGGACATCTTCCACTAGACCCAGTTGCTCAAAGCCTCGTCCAGCCTGGCCTTGAACGCTGCCAGGGTTGGGTCACGCAGAGCTTCTTTTACAGAAATAATTAAAAGTCTGCCAAAAGGCATCCTCAAGGGCTTCAAAAGAAAAAGCTATTTGGCAAAATTCTCCATTTTGTTTTTACTGTCCTACAGCATTAAATTGAAGAGTTATTTTCTTATCTGCATTTATCATACCACTTCCACATTTAGAATATGCTAAAGAAAAATGCAACGATAATAACTGCATACTATTTATATCTTCAACTACTACATACTTGGCCATACCCAAATCAGCATAAGAAATAATATCAGAAAGTGAAAAACATTTCTAGAAAAGTACAATTTTGATCAGAAGGCTACTTGTCAGTGGCAGGTATAAAATACCACTTCTCTCTTGGCACAGTAACTTGCTCAGGGGTACTGACTTTCTCAAAAATTCCTTCCTAAGGGGAAAACCAAAATGCTTCACACTCAATGTGGTGTTGGTTATAATGCATTAAACATGTGTCTTTTAGCAACATCCAAGTAATTTACACAACTAAAAGCATGAAGTGGTTTTCAGCATTGTGTTTAAAAAAAAAAAAAAGATATTTTTAAAACAAAGTATTTAATGGAATCTTTTACTGAACCCCACATTTAATTGAAAACATAGTGAAAACAAGCAATAAACGCTGAGAACAATCATCTGTGCTATAAAAAGGGAGAAGAATATTATCTGTCCTCAGACAAGGAGTCTTGAATGAAATTTCAGGAAAGAGCTTCAGAGGATAAAAACCAAGGCCTGGCAAGTAAGAGATATTAGATTGCCAAGCATTCAAATTTCAGTATGTCACTTCTCCTCCTTGCCTTTACTTCACCTAAGAACTTCTCATGTTAGCCAGCTATTACAAAGGGAATGAAATACACTAGCAACAAAAGGATATAAACCAAATATCATCAAAATCCAGAAGAAAACTGATATAACTATCAGAAAATTCCTGATAATTCCTTAGGATAACTGGCTGTACTATCACTGGCATGCATTTTACAAGACAAAATGGAATGGTAAAAAAAAAAAAAACCCAAAAAAAAACCAAACCAAACCAAAACAAAAAAAACCCAAAAGGTTTGTTTGCTCTTACCTTGCAAAATATGAGAGCAAATGAAGTGGGAAGAAATGCTATTATTTTTAATCTATAATAATTAACCTAATTTTTAACCTAAGATAATTACTTTGCATCATCACTATCTATATAGAAATGTTATTAAAGACAAGAATCTTCAAGAAAAAACAAAATAACATTCTCAGGAAAAGTGATTTGATTGCACCTCTCCTAATGCTCACACATGCAGTGTAACACTTTACCAGTGTGATTCTTTGAAGAAAGAAAAGCCTAGGCAGAAGATGTGGCTGTGTGAGGGGTAACCATTTCAGTGTCAATGCAGAGTAAAAAGAAAGACAATTCAGAATATACAAGGGAAAGAAAGAAAAAAAAGAAAGAGATTCAATTACTTGCAGAATCCATTGCAGCTTTTCCAAATTAAGTTAGAAGAATAGAACTATTTCCTGTTATTGGCTTCCTTTTTGCCAAGCATACCAGGCAATGTATTTGCTGCTGTTTCACATTCATTTTGTGTATGAACTCTTGGTATTTCAGAGTACAGCAATTCCATACTGCAAGTCAGCAAAGGACTGTCAGCTGTGCCAAAACATGTCATGTCATGGTGCTATCAGCTTAGCTTTATGAATTTACACACATCCTCTTGACAGTCAAAACCAGGACAAGCTACAATCCTTCCAGTGTCAGATGCTGCAATACACAGCATTAATGTTTCATCAGACAATACCTTTCTGTCTAAGGTACTTAACAGCTTCCACATCTGCCGTATTCAAATGCTTGTGCTTAATCTTCTGTATTTGGACATAAAACACACAGCTATACACCTACCATCAAACCCATGCTCTAGGACAAAAACAAACCAGCTTCCGTTTATCTCTTTTCAATCACGTTCCCATGGAAGCGGAGACTTTGCCAGATGCATACTGGAAGAAATGTGAGGTTTTTCTAGAATTAGTAGATTTACATTCAGTAGAAAGCAACAGCTGCAAGCTCTTGTGCAAGGCTGTCCTTGAGCACCTGCCTGTAAAGGGAGCACTTTATATAGTCAATGTTTTCTGGCATTCTCCATCAGTGAAGGTATTAAAGGAGTAACTGCAGCAGGATCACAGTCTCTCTTCCCTTTAAAATGCTATGCTACAAATGTAAGTCCAGGAGACCAGAGTCTGCTTATTGCCTTGAAGGACTTAGCTACCACACATGGTAATGCATGTGCTCTCAGCAGGGTTTCTACTGACATACTCCAATGCAAGTCAAGTGTCTGACAATTTCAAACACAGCTGCAAAATCACATTTTGCATGTGCAAGTTTTGGCACACTCATCATACAAGCGGTTTTTATCTCTGCAAAGGAGCCCAAGATGTCATCATTGACAGTCTTCAAAGGAAATATCTTGTGCACGCAAATGTTACCAAGTCTTTCCATCAGTCTTCAATGTTAACCTACACATGTAACTCAAAAAAATTTCATTTTGCTAAAAACTGGAGAAAACAACACAGCAATATAATGCCCTACTAATATAAGAGGAAAACATATCTTTACCAAAGCATAGCATGATGCGAATACTCAATTTAGGCATGCTGAGTGTTCACACAAAATACACATACGATTTCTTATAGAAACAATTTCATTTGGAGGGAGGGAAGGTGTGGATTTATATAATTTTAAGTGCTTGGGGGCCAACTTGATATTATTTACCCAAATTTGCATTATTCCAAGATTACGTCTGAAAGCTTATTTCTTAATTGTTATGAACCTGCGTTATGAAATTATAGCCTAGGTGATGTTGGAAGGGACCTCTGGACACCCCATCCAATCCCTTGCTCAAAGCAGAGTCAACTACAGCAGGTTGTCCAGGACCACGTTCAATCAGGTTTTTAATATCTCCAAGGATGGAGACTCCAGCCCATTTATCCAGCATTACAAATGGAGCCACACTGTTTATTCATACAAAATGGGAAGGAGAAGATACAAATACCTGGACAAAGAATTTTGATTGAGAAAATACCAGTGCCACAAGCCACAGAATAAGAGTGGGAAATAAGCACAGCTTTTAGATATTTTCTGATTTTAATTACTGAATTGTTAATTGAAATATTTTGACTAGTGATAATATTAGTGAGAAAAAAAGTTATTCCTATGAACCAAAGGCTGACTAGTTTTCTCACCTGAAGTACATCACTAAAACTCTATTAACAAAAATATTGTACTGTGCAAAGCTGCGGTTTATGGTATAAAATGGTGAGCTACAGTCTAATGCTCAAGACACACGGATGCAATATCATAATGTTTGCACTTCTATTTCAGAAATGTCTGGTCACAGGAGCAGGAAACAAACATCTTCCTTACCCAACTATTTATTTGGAAAAGAGAAAATGCAATAGAAGACTCATAATTGGAAAATAATGACATTGAGTTTTTAATTAATCATACACAGACATTAAGATTAACAGGGACAGATTTGGGGAAAAAAATCCATTTTATTCATATTTAGTTGTAAACATTTATATTTACTTATACTTGTGCAGTATTTGTGTCTATTGTATGTGGATTAAGTTAAAAATGTTCCTTCCCCCCCCCCCCCCCCCACCCTCAAGACAGATCTTTCTTTTCTTTCTTTTAACACAATGGAGCAATTTTTCTGCAAAGTATTCTCACAATACCCAATTATTTTTATTTTTTGATTCCCACTGCAATCAGAACTTCAGTATATGCTGTTTTATTGTAGCTCAAATGACACAGCTCTCAAAGTTTTAATACTCCATCATTAAAAAATGATTATTTTGGTTTTTTTCCTTTCCTGCAGATTTTTTTCATTTTGGTGAAAAGCCATTTAAATATCCACAATTTTTTGCTAAAAAATAAAAAAATAATAAAAAAAAACAATTAAGATTTGGGAATACTGCTACTCTCCTCTTGAATTTCACATAGTTAAATCTGTAGCTTTCAATCTGTGATGTTTTAATAAACAGGAGTGCTTTTCTCCTCTGACCTACAGTAGGAGCAAAATTTCTTTACCAGATAAGAAACACACACAACAATGGGATAAAAGGCTTCCCCCCCCCCCCCCCCCCCCGCTTTTTAGTTACAGGTGAATGGAAACTCCACGAATTCCAACAAAAACAAACAATTGAAACAGCCTTAAAGCATTAAGTGTCCTGAAACATACAAAACAATAAGCTGTATCATGAAGGAACTATTTCAAGGCAGGCTTAGAAAAGAGATGGGGAGAGGAGGACAGAGAGTCAGCGCTTGAAGCAGGGGTCTCTACAAAATTTTATATTTAGCTACACCCAGGGACTCACACTAATAAATATTCTAGCCTGGAAAGCTACCACTGTGAAAACTGGTAACATCATCCCTGAGAGCACCAGAGGATAACTAACCTAGAAAAGATACCACAGGCATAAGCTCTTCACTTGGGAGGAAGGCTGTGCTCATGCTGTTCTACCTCCATAAAAAACAAAGGCTGTGGCAACTTTATATTATAAAAAAGCCTTGCCACCAGCAGACAGGTATCCAAAAGCCATGTGTTACATATGGATAACAAGACAATTCTCAACAGAGAAACCAATGCGCAAGGGAAAAATAAAGAAATAATGTCTTACTCTAGGGCTTATAAAACATATAATGAATATGGAATATTCATAAGTGCTTAAAGCTCCCCAGCTTTTTTCTTAAAAAAAACCAACCACCACCACCATAGTACGTAATAATTTTATAATATTTTATAGATTTTATAAATTTTATGTATTTTTTCAATGCGTATGTATCTATATGCACGTAAATACATTACTGATTTGCAGTTTCACATGAGTTCATTTGGTTCTGATGACTTTCATATCATTTGGTTATTGAAAATAATAAATTCATGCGAACAGCACGGGAATATTACAGTTTAAAGTAGGAGCTGATTTTTTGAAAAAAGCATTTTAGCACAAGTATAAAGTTAGCTTAATGATTCTAAATCATCAACCACCATTGCTAAGAAAAAAACCCACAAAATTTCATCTGTAGTAGCACCGAAAAATATAAGGGACTCATGGTTTGATAAATAGGATAAAGCTTCATAGCCATACTTTACCTGTCTAGATCACATGTCAGCCTTTCAAAATTCTGAAGAATACTATAAACCTGGGCATCTTGACCAAGAAAACAAGGTGGCAATAATCCATGAATATTCAACTGTTGCCTCTCCTCCAAGGTAAAAGCCATGCCCTGAAAAGAAAAATAAAACCCAGATATACTTATATATAATCCTTTTAATAAAATACTGCAGCAAAATATAGCACAGGTAAAGTCAGCACCAGAAAAAAATATTTAATATTTAACAGAATTAATTATGCAATGATTTTGGAAAAAGTTTTTATTGAGTCATAAAAGAACAGGCCTGCATAGTACAAAACTTCATCCCAGCTAAGAATGAGTTAAGGTATTCTGACACTGCAAAACTGTTACCTGCAAAATTATTAAGTTACAGCTGAAGAAGAGCAGCAGTGTATTCTCATTCACTCATTTTTCTGGCTATCTTCTAAACACAAAGCATGGATAATTTTCATCTTCAGTGTAAATATTTTGCTTTTAATATTTGGAAATTTTTCAAGATATCTCAAATATTCATGCAAATTTTTAACACAACTCTGTGGTACAATAAAGTCATCACTATCATTTTATAGTCAAAGAGCCTGGTTCAGCATCTAGTGAAGTCAGTCAACAGAAACATGGCCATAGTGAGTTCGATGCAAACTTAGTCTGTTTTTCAAATTCACATTCAGTTACAATAAGAAAAATCTGTACAGAATTACTGAATTTCGTTATTGCACCCAGAAAAGCCATTTAAAAGTATTTAGTATGTTACATTAACAGTCAGAGAATGCTTAATACATAAATCCAGCTTGTGGACTGGCAGAGACTGCTAAATAGCTGCTTTCTAATGAGGTCTGTCTGCCTAAAACATCTTCAGAAATTATGCAAGCCATTGTAAGAAAGAGGATGATTTGACAGCAGAAACATTACCATGGGTTTAGCACACTAGTACCAAGTACTCTGACTACTGAAGCTTTACTTTGCAATGGTAACTACGGCCACGCAGGACTGACAGACAGGATCAGATCTTTGATAGTTTTAGAGGATAAAAAGAAACGTCAGAGGAGTTTCTTCCATAAATGACCTAAGAAATCCATCTATTTGTTCCACATTATAGCTACTGGTTGGTGGCTCCACAGACATGTTCAGCCCTCCTTTGGAATCACACCTGCACTGCTTCCACACCAGAATCAGTACTGGCAGATCATCCTTCATTTGCACTACTCTTGCCTTTTCAAGAGAACAAATTCACAGTCCTTTACTCAATGCCATTACTGCCTTTTGCACACCTATTGGGTGATACATGATAAATTCATACCAGCCAGTCTGATTAACTGGACAGGCTTCTCCCCACTTCCACTTCCCTTTCCCCAAAGAACACTCACTTCATAGGTCTTACTTTCATGTGAAAAAAATATACTACCAAAATCTTCTTGTCTCTTACTACACTACATTTCTTAAGGCATTTTTAATCTTAGCAATTTTCAAATGCTTATGTCATTGTTGCTTGAAAAAAAGTAGAAAAAAAAAAAGAAAATCCCTAAGGCAGCCCTATCTGCACTAAAATGTTATTAATCAAGTTGTTGCCATTAAGTAAAATGATGACCAAAAAAAAACCAAGAAAAAAAAATGCATTATGAACACTTTACCAAACATCAAACATTTCCAGAACATGCTTCTCCCACACATAAAAATGAAGGAAACTAACTTTAATAAAGGTCAATAACTGTTTTCCATTCACACAAGACTTCAACAGCTTCCAGAAATTATACACAAACTCTGTTTCCTCTTGTCTCTACATGAATTTTCTGTGTCCAGATATGTCATGAGTGTCTTCATCTGCTAACACATTTGGAAAGACCATGGAAGAAGGGAGAGTCAACATTTCCCACAAGTATATTCAGAGTTGATCCCTCTCATCTCCAGTAGACTTTTTCTGGCTTAAAAAAAACAAAGTAAAAGCTCTGCATGTGTGCTCATGCACAGACACACTTCAGCATCAGCTCCAAATGGATAGACTTTAGGGAGCTGCATAGCTTTAGTGGATTTCTTAGTGCTGGCAATAAAGAGACAATTCACTTATCTGCATCTCTCTTTTTCCCTGTCTCAGTCAAATTTTATGAAAGAAAGATATTCAAAAGCCTGTGTTTGCCTTCACCTTAGGAATAAGATAGGAACTTGAATTACTATGATAGTGTTTCCCCTCTTACTGGAAAATACATTTCAAACAGTCACATGAAAAGGGGATATAGCTTCCAAAGTGCCCTTTTAAAAAGGTACTTTGTCTTGGGATAGCATATTTTCCACATATTGCTGCAGCTCCCACAGTCAGTGTTAATTTCTTTTGGGCATCACTACAAAAATACCACACCCATCTGCACCTCCTGTGCTACACATGGTTTTAAAATTCTTTACTTGCATACCCTTCTTTGGCACAGATATTATGAGTTTTTCAAATTTCTAAGAGGGAATGTTAGTTCCTTTTTACCCCTCAGGTACCATACATGCTCAAAAGAAAAGAACTATCATTAAAATAGATCTCCTGATGATTTCATAAAAGAAGGCAATTATATGCAATAAATGTATGTTATTTCATTTGCTTATAATAGGAAGAGCTCAACTACATAATTTTTGTGGTTTATGTCTAGACTTTTTTCACTAGCCTCACAGATTTTCTTCTCTACATCAGAATTCTTATTTTTTTCCTGTTTGAAATGTTGTTTCCCAGCCATCCAGCAGAGAGGGCTCTAGGTCCAGCTTGCTTTACCCAATCCTTTCTCTCCTGGAGATCTGGATTTTGTGCACACCTGGATGGGAGAGACTTCAATCACCTAAAGTGCACCCAAACTGTCATAAAAGATGTGGACACGTTTTTATTTTGCACTCTGTATTACAAATAAAATGTCCAAGAATAACAACATAATCTAAAAGCAGAAGCCTAATTTGTTTTGATTTATTCACTGCTTTATCCCATCAAAAGATAAAATATACATCATACAGATGAAAATTAGATTTATTATTAAGCCTCTCAGGTAAGAGTTTGCAGGTCTTTAAGAGTTGTGTTTCATATGCTTCTTTATATGCTCTGGTTTCAGTAAAACTTAAGTTGTTCTTCAGCCACTTCATGATCTTCCTTTCTCACAAACCTTTTGTTTGAACTGTTGGGTTGAGTTTTCTTATTGCTCCCTAGATACAAATGCCATCTCATATTCTCAACTGTACAGAAAGCTCTCTGGGGATTTTTTATTTCATTTCAAGAAGTTCAACTCATTGCAAACATATTTAATCTAGAATTCATCTCTTCATTTGTAATATTGTGTTTTGTAATTGTAGCAGTGATTTCTATTACTGCACATTGCTCAGAATTCATTCTGTCATTACTTAACCACTATCAGTTTATCAACTCAGTTCTTAACTGTCCTCTTATATGTCCTCTGCCCAGCCCCTCTCTTTTCCCTTAAAAGCCCTCAACCACAAGTTTGTTTTAGTGTAGCTCAATATCGCATCAATTCTCTTTTCAGTTGCAGTACTGAAAAGCCCTGATACAGAATAAACAGCACAACACCATCTTCTATCAGATACCTTTATGCACTGGCTTTCAACTGAATTCTCAAGCAGTGCTTGAGAAGACAGAGAGCACATTCAAAATATTTCAGGAGCTGTCTCAGCCACTGTTCACAGTCAGCAGAGACAAGTCTTATCTCTCAATACAAATTAGATTGCAATGACATAGATCTTGTTCAGATAGCATATCTGAAGCTCATGTAATTGCTTATTTTATGTAAACTTCTCAAGAAAAAGAGAGTGCACTAAAGTAACATGTGCATCCTATCTATATGCTACTGAGATTCAGCTTCACCAAAGGGCAGCCAGAACCATCTCCAAACAGTATTCATTGCAGGGATCCTCCTCCAATTTCTTTCAAGACCTAGCCCTCTAGGCCAAAATTTCCATTTTTAGAAGCTCCTATTCATTTAGAAAAGAAGCGTATTTCATTCTGTCCACCTCACTGTAGGTATGGCACAAAGCTATCAGCTTGGCACCATGCAGAAGGAGGCTGGCTTAGAAGATGAAATCATGCCCCCATCCAAGGTTCTCTGTGTGACTCTTCCCCCAGCTTCTGATAGGAGAAGATCGAGGCCTGTAAGACTTCAGATCACCCCTGGGACTCAGGAGACAACCATCAACACCAACATCCAAATTCGAGTACCCGCATATATATTTGAACTGACTGGATCTGTGAAGGGAGGAAGGAAGAAGTGAAGAGGAAGGTAAAAAGGTGTAGCAAAGAAGTATAGCTAGAAGTACTACCTATTCTACAAGAAAGAAATCTCTGCTGATCTAAGATACTATTACAGAAAAATCACAGTACCTAGAATATTCTGGGGTCAACAGACAAATAGGTTCCCCATTGTCTCAGAGACCATTCAAAAAGTAAGAAAAAAAGAAAACTAAACCAAAAGTCTCCATTAAAAAAACTCATTCTGTACATCTAAATCATAGCAGTGCAGTGAACCAATTTCAAAGATACAGTGAAAGAACCACCCAATCTGAGGGACTCAGAAATGCACAACATCTGCTGCCATGGCTGGAAGGATTGCTGGCTCTATGCCACCTCTTGCAGCCTCCCACCGCAGCAGTTGGTAACCCTGAGCAGAGTTAAAGAGGCCAGGGAGCGCTCTGCCAGACAAAGCTAGAGAAGATCCCACAGCTGCCTGAAATACAAGTCTGTTCAAGATCTGAATCAATTCTTTGAACAAACAGACTTACAGAAGTCTGCAATTCCATATTACTAAAAAAAAAAGAAAAAAAAAAAAAAAAGAAATGCAAACTAATGCTTTTGGCTGACAGACTGAAAACCCCCAGTTACCGGACAAGAGTATTTTCCTCAAGATGCTCCAAATGAAAAATCAGTGGCATCACTACCAGTTGCCAGTCACACATCATCCCATACTGCTCACACCACTTCATGCACAAGGCTGTCTCCAGGAGAAATTCAACAGCAGAACTAGACACAGTCCTTGGGAAAACATGACCTGTGGTATTCATAACTGCTTGCAAGCAATTCTTTTACTGGTCAAGCTTTTGCTTCAGTAATTTTGGCTTCCCATACTACACTAATATTGTTAAGAAGGAATCCAAGTAAAAATTAATTAAACAATTTTATTTTGCTTTATTTTACTGAAAATTTCTTGGCTAAGGAAACAAAAATCTTATGTACAGACCTGCTAGGTATGAGCTAAGTGAAAACAATTTCAGGTATCCAAAATACCATGAGCCTCTTTAAGATCAGAATATTAAAAAAAACACCACCCCCCCCCAACAAAACCAAACCAAACCAAAACCAATAACCAGACAAACCTGCAAAATCGTATACGTTCAAAGAAACTTTTATAAAATGTATATAAAAATATGGCACTTGAATTTTCAAATGTTTTAAGCTACATTTAAGAGTTTTGGGATCTGCATATCACTGAGACAGTTTCTATAATTTGTACTTTTCCAAAATTACCTCACAAACAGGTAAAACCAAAGTTCTACAAGCATTTCCCCTCCATTTTGCATTTTTATTATTCTGAACATAACTTCAGAAAAACCAAATAAATAAGTCATTTCCAACGCTCATTTCAAGGCACAATATGCCAGGAAGTAGTTAGAATAACTAATCAGAGCACACACTGTGTAAGAAACTCATTCTTCTAAAACCAAATGTGGTTCATGGCAAAGTGCTCGGGTTGGAGCAGTACATATGGCTAAAGATGTCAGTGCTAGTTTCTCTACCCATTCTCGTCATGACTGCCAAAAATATTACAAGCACAGGCAACTAATGCAGCTATCTGGATGAACATCTCTTCTGCAACACACCCTATAGGCCAGACTGTTTATGTCTTCAGGCATCTTCTTTAGGACCTGAGGAAAAAAATGCCCTGCAACTTGTCAATTTACATTAACTTAGACCTTCATATTTCTTCTTAGAAATTATCTGTGGTAAAAACTATCTGCAAAAGAATGGCTTGAATAGCAGAATCCAATTTTGATTAAGAAAAAAATAATCAGGATTATTAAAATTTTAGAGAACCAAAATAATCCTTTTCATGGCGCTCATGGAGACAAAGGAGAAAGATGACAAATACCATTACAAGTTGATAAGAGGAAAGGATATGATGACCACAGTTTGAAGATGGGCAACATTGAGTTAAGAAATGGAAAGTGAATATGAAAAGACAAAATTTCTGTTGCAACCTTTTGGCAACCCACAGAGAAAAAAGCTCATCAAATTTTCAGAAGCAAAGAAGATCAGTAACCATCTGTAATGCAAACATTACCTAAGGCATTATTAGACTGCAAATAGAAAACTCAGTGGCAAGATAGAACTTCTATCTTCCAAAAAATTGTTATTTTCCTCCAAAACTATGCTTAGATCTCCATTAGGGCATTCAGTGAGGCACATTGGCTAGCTCTGGATTACGCACTTTGGATTAACGTTTAAAAATCAGTACACAAACTGGTGATGAGCAATCCACTAGCTTCTTTGGCAGAGGAACTGTCATTTTTTTTGTACCTTGACTTCCAGCCAAGATCTCCAAAATAGCAGAGAATCTTGATACTAAATACCCACACTGAAGCCAACTATACACAGGTAACTACCTTGGCTGGGAGGAGGAAGGAGAAAGTCAGAAAAGGAGGGTTGGTAAAGTGTAAACAGCGAAACTCAGTTTAGATAAACTGCCTGTGCTCCCTTTTGATAAGACCTGGTGCACAGATACGCAACAGGACTTGTAAGACTGCAAGGCAAGCTAAACAGAAATGAAAAAAAATATACTATATTTGATGGGCACAGCACTGACCATACAAGAAAAGAAGGAACTGTCACAGTTTCAGCTATAAAATGCCAAAAGGCACAGGTTTTGGTTTATGCACATTTTTTGAATGCAGCTTTTTATCAAGTATTTAACTTGAAGAACTATAACCTGACATTTGGTAGTTATAATTTCAAAGCTGGTTTTTTTTTTTTTTTTTTTGAGTAATGACAGATCTGCTGCAGTGTGATAAATGCACTATTTTCTTACAATTTTCAGGAAAGTCAAGAGACCTGAAGTATATTCACACCCCAACTGTAAGACCATAAGAGTTTCAAAAGCAAACTGAAAAGGTCAATTCAACAGGGAAACTGAAGCAAAAGTCAAAACCAGCTCCAACAAATAAAGCATAAATAAATACAGCAGCTAATAAACACACCCAGGGACTTATGACTCAAAACAAATGCAGATGGCCACAGGAGCTCAGACTTCTCCTGGCAAGTTCATCATGGGAACGTGTGGGCAGCTTGGCAGCCTTGGAATGAGTTGATTACAGTAACTGCATACAAGCATGATTCAGATTAGCACATCAGAAATGACACATCACAGCATTCTTTTTTTAGTGCTCTTCCTTTAACCTACTGTAAACTATTACCTGCAAGTAAGCAAACAACCCTATTTTAAGAAATCTTTTGCATATTATACATATACAAAATAAATGGTTTTTGCATTGTGTAATCTCTCTTCACCTTAAATTTGTGAAGGCTGTATCACAAAAATAGCAGACAATAACAAGCTGAACAGTAAAACGAGTCACCAAAATAATCACATATAAAAACATATTGCACAATGTGTTATAATACAGGATGGGACTGAGTCTAGTTAGACACCAAATTTAGGAGTTCATATGCAATCTAGGCACCTATCCTCCCATGATAATTACAGGATATATAGTATTGATTAAAATAAAAATCCTAAGTACAGCTCACCCTACAACAGACACCTCGCAGTCACTAATCCAAATTGCTCCAGTGACTATATTAACTTTAGACCAAATTCAGATTTGCACACATAAGCACCTACTGACAAGTGGGAAGCTTGAAGATACTGAAGAAATCATCATAGCATAGGTTATTATGGCAATGACACACACAATAAATCAACTGCAGAGGAGAGACTTGCACTGCGACAGATGAAAGCCAGGTACAATACTCCTCTGTATCTCAAGGGGAACTAATTGCCTATATGCAGCCTGCTACACTGCCCTGATCATCCCTGTGACTCGCAATACACGTGTCATTAAAAATCATCTTATCTCCTGAATCTTTCAATATTATTCCACAAATTTTTAATCTGAAAGCAACCAAAAAAATTGCTGCAGCTGCACTTGTATGCTTTCAATCAGAGCTGGTTGTCTTAAAAGCAGATTTAATGTGATTTTAAAGCTATAAAATTATTTATAAAGTGCAACACATAAGGGGACGGAAACACCCAGCATCTCACCTCCCAAACTCACAGACCTGTACATCTTACAGCACCTGCAGCAGAAATGATTAAGATGCTCAGGGAAGCAACAGTTCTGTAGTTTAGGAAGCATGAACTGGTGTGAATGTCCTCCAAAGGTCCACGGATGGAGAAACAGTTTGAGAACACAGGAAGCAACAGTGTGCCTGCCCAGAAGCAGCATGTAAAGTCTCCCGTGACACGCACAGCTCCAGACACTTGTCATGTTGCTGACCCCATGACAACTGATAAACTCATCACACCCAGAGTCACCAGCTCAGCATGGCACACATTCCCCTCAAATTGCACAACTCAGATCACATTCCAGAAAGGCAGTGGCTGCTGCTTACAGACAAGGACTGCAGACAGATACCTGATTAAACAAGGGGCCCTGAGGGACTTCCTGAACACCTGACTCAAAGGTGCATCAATAGAAGCCTCTGCTTTCCAGCAATGAGGGAGGCTTCCACCTGGGAGCTACAACAAACATGTGGATGAGCCAGGAGCCAGCTCAATGAGCAGTTATCT
The DNA here is from genome assembly GCA_028858755.1 of Ara ararauna. Taxonomy (NCBI): domain Eukaryota; kingdom Metazoa; phylum Chordata; class Aves; order Psittaciformes; family Psittacidae; genus Ara; species Ara ararauna. The sequence continues at coordinate 50,803,555 of CM054379.1, forward strand.
GCTAACACAGTAACAGCTTTATTCTGTTAGTAATAACAGCTAAATTAAAAACAGACAAACAAATATTGGTCGAGATCTGTCTCCCCTGTCTCAATCCCGTAGCAGGGACATCACACATACATACAGTGTACAATGACCTGTCTTAAGCTACTTGGCTGCTCCTAGCAGACAAGACTGAACAGCAGCATGAAACACAGCTTAAACCGTAGAGCCAAAAGAAGCTGAAGGAATACTCAGTTGCCAGTTTGTTTGTTGGCTTTGGGGGGATTGTTTTTTGTTGGGTTTTTTTTTTGGTTGGTTTGGGTTTTTTGTCCCAGGCTATTTCTGAGCCATTTTTATTAGTTTAAAACTCCCTTGGGATGTACTGACCCCAAAGGAAGCCTACTTAGGAAAGCTCTGGCTATGGGAACCATTCTGGAAAGTGACAACAGCAGTTTACAAAATTGTTTTCCAACTTGTTGAGCGTGTTGTCATGACAGGTGTGAATTTTCGACACATCTTACCTATACTATAGGTTAAAAACACTGGTTGTAGGCCACTGTAAAGCTCTAATCCCCTGGATGAGTCATGGCAACAAAATTAATCTTGTTAATTATATTGTCTGTCTTCTACAGATTATCTATGTGCAGCTGTATTTGGAGATATGTAATTTTATAGCCACAGGAATTAAATATTTAATGCATGATAGTGTTCTTTTACAAATTAAAGATGTCACTAAGTTTCATTAGACCATATCTGAAATTCTACTTAATAAATTAATTCACTTGTACAGCAGATGCTGTGAGTGAATACTGGAATAACTCAGATCAAGGATGCCAATGATGCTATCAGTGGAATAACTAATATGGAATCTCTGTTTATGAAGGGAATTCAATGACTATAGTATCAGCTGATGTGAAATATACTACTAACCAGAATGACTCCAAATATAATGCCAAATAAAAGCTAACTTTAATAATTTTACAAATAAATACAATCTCCAGTATGCAGTCTCCAATATGCAGTACTCATATATCTTATTTGAGAGTCAGTCATGATTTCCATGAAGGTAGAAAAGGAATTTCAGTGACTGCCAAAAATTCCGTCTAAAGCAAGTACTTAACCAAATACGGGTTAGTAAGCCCTGCAACCCTGAGGGGATTTGATAAACCTGATATGCTTAACAGATTTTATTGTTGCCTTTCAGAGACTAAACAGATTACCAACTTCTATACTCTCAGATTCTGACAGCAGCAAATTTCTCTTTACTAGCATGATAAATAATTAACACAAATGATTTAAATACTGTAACACAGATTTGCTCAGAGCAATGCAGAGGCCAATCTCAATACCATAGTCTGAGCTTCTAGTACTACAATGTTATAAATGATATCTAAAGAAACAGCCTAAGGTAATGCAACACAAAAGGATTTGAGCAGAAACAAATGGTAAAAGAGGTATTTCTGCAGAACTAATGCAGATAAGATGCAGACTTCAAGTTTGTTTAGTGGGCAATTAAAAAAAAAAAAAAAAAGCTTTTCATACAGATTAGCATACCTTAAAATCGTATTTTTAAGCATCTTCCTAATTATGGCAACTCAAAAAGAAGTGATCTTTCCTGTGAGGAACAAGCTGCTAAGTGCCTCTTGGCTTGCAGCTGCTGACACACAGATGCCTGTCATTTATGTTTTCCTTCCATCCCAGTTTCATCCTGGGTAGGTGGTTTTCCTTGACCCACAGTAGCTCCTACCCTCATGCTCGCCAGGCTGAAAGATGACAGCATTGGAACAGCATCTTCCACACCTACAACAGTACCAGCATCATCAGCTTGGGAAGATTCTCCCTATTGCATCAATGTGTGACCAGGAGACTAGCCAGCCTGATGAACTACTAAGATCTGACTTGAGAGCAGAGGGTACTGAAATATGCAACCACACAGGTGCAGAACCTTCCACTTGGCCTTGTTGAACCTCATGAGGTTCACATGGGCCCACTTCTCAAGCTTGTCCAAGTCCCTATGGATGGCATCCTGTCCCTTGGGCACATCAACTGCTTGGTGCACTTAATCCCACTGTCCATGTTGCTGATAAAGATATCAAACAGTACTGGTCCCAGTACAGACCCCTGAGGGATGCCACTTGTCACTGATGTCTAGAAACAACAGGGAATAGTTTGTAAGTAATCACAGTATCCTAATCTCTAAATGAAGCATTCACACAGAGATGCACTTCCCTTACTGACAGTATGCATGTATCAGTATTGGGAAATAGACAGGGCTATCAAGAACACTGCAGTTTCTACCAAAAAAAAAAAAAAAAAAAAAGTGCATATGCACAGCTGCAGACCTTTCCCTGAAACCGTAATCGCCAAAGTTTTGCTTCCCCATTCAATGACCCCAGACTTTATCAATGCTGCCACTGAAAAGCAACATTTTCCTCCCTCCTTTTCAGGCTCCTCCAGCTGAAAACAGCTTTGTACTGTAACTGTGATGAGAGGAACCAAAGTTGTAATTAAGACATACAAAAATGAGAGACAAGCATATGATGACACACTGAATAATCTTGGAAAGAATGTAAGCAATTAATTATATAGTATGTAGTTGCAGTAGTGAACCATTCTTCTAACACAGTTGACTTGCATTACCCTGCCATCCTAAGTCTAATCAACCAGCCAGGCCTTGCAACCTCCAGAACAAATTCTGGTCTTGCAATTGAATCAGCTATTTTTGGATCAACATTGCACAGACATTAATTTCTCTTTTATTACAGGTAGTATCACATAACCAGTGCAAACTATAAATTGCACTGCTTTCCTCATTAAACAGAAATGTTTGACAACATAACTGGCTTAATATAGAATTAATAAAAAATATGGTGAAAGATTATATGAGTAGGTCATTATAATTTACTATCTGATAAACTGTGCTAGATAGACTTATATTACCTAAATTGTCATTTAATTTTAATGGCCTCAACCCTTATTTTCCAGACTAGAGCAGATGGCTATTCAAGAATGTAAAAAAGAAATCTATGTGGATATTAATTGTGAATGTTTTCATCATGTTTAATATAGAAAACCCCACCACCAAAAGCACCGCCCTAACCTTCACTATAAATCCTGTGCCAAATATTGAAACCTTGAGAGCTTTAAGAAATTTTGAGGCTATTCTTTTTCCTTTACAAAGTGGAATAGAGTGTAAGTATAAAAGCACATGGCTTTTAAAGTCAAGAACCCAAACATTAAGAAAAAACCCTCTTCAGATAATGGAAACACTCCTAACACCTCTGAAAAGCTGCATCATCAAGGGCCTCACAGAATTCTGGCCATGCGTAAGTCGATAATGAAATATTCCTATTTTGAAGCAAGAAATTCTTCTAATTATACACATACAGCCAACATAAATACAGCAAAAAACTATTATATTTCTTCTGGTAGTTCATAAGCACATTTGCATGCTTCATTGTCAGCAATACCAAAACTTAATGTGTGGTTGACCCTGGCTGGATGTGAGGTGCCCACTGAAGGTACTCTATCACTCCCCTCCTCAGCTGGACAGAGGAGAAAAAAGGTAATGAAAAAATCAAAGACCAGGTTGACTAAGACAGCAAATTCTTAAACCATAAACTCAACAGGGAATACAAGATACAGCCAGCCCAGAATCTTAGAGCAGGCCCTGATTTTTGTTACCTGAAACTGTCATTTAACCAGCCATAGAGAGAAAGCAAAGTCATGCAACAAGTCTTTCAGAGTATGCAAAAAGTTAATTGATTGAAGGAATTTCTACTAATGGCAGAACAATTCCATTTAAAACTGCTGAACCAGATGGATTCATACTTCTCTGCTTTTGCCAGGGTACAACCTATATATCAGTGGTATCTGCTTAGAATCTGAACAGAAAAGATCAGGCTAAAATAAATAACAGAAAAAAAAAAACTGTGGTAAAGTGGGGTATATTGCTTTTCTTTTTGACTGCTCTCCAAAAGAGCTAGACTAACCAAAGCAAATGCTGGAAATAAAATCTGAATGGCACTGAAGGAAACCAGCCAACATAAAACCATCTGAATTTGCTATCAGACACACAGGAGTTCTACCTGAAAGAAAATTCCTAAAAGTGAAGAAACGCCAAGAATCCCTTCCCAGTAGACCCAATGCATTTCAAGTTGCTACCATCTTCAAAGTGAACAGTTTACTCACCCTTTTATCCATCTGTGCCACTCACAGGAAAGAAACTCTAGTCTAAAACAGCATGAAAACAAAATAGAAAAAAAAACACAAAACAAACAAAAAAATAAAAGTTAAGGAAACAATTTCCTGTGCTGACATTGAAAACTACAGCCTGGAATTAAATACTGAACTCAAGCTGAAGAAAATGTCACCCCTCCCTTCCCACTTCTCACATTTACTAGCATCTAATTAAGCAGCCCCATTAGAAGCTTTTTCTAACTACATAACTACACCACTCCTTATTGGTCTCCACTTGGACATCAAGCTGTTTGACCACAACTCTCTGAGTGCAACCATCCAGCCAATTCCTTATCCACCAAGGAGCACATTTGTGAAATCCACCTCTCCAGTTTAGAGACCATCATGCAGGAGAGCATTTGTCTTGTTTGACATGAAAAGTGCAGCCCCTTCTCTGCTGTCTTATTAAACAAAGTTTAATATTCACAAGGTACCCAACGGTTAGAAGACCAGCTGATGAAGAAAAGGCAGGTATAATACACTGTACTTGTAGTTCACTTAGTGCACTCAATGTAGCTGAAGCCATTACTGGAGATTTTGTTTTATTAGTTTTACTATTTCTACACATATTTGAGAATATATCTTATTTCTAGTCTGGCAATAGATAATCTTCAAATGTATCTGTCGCACACTCTCATGGGAACTCCCATGTGCATATGTTAAGGATCTGCACTGTCTTCACGAGCAAGAAACAGGGAGGTGAGAAAAGAAACAGCAATTAAAAAAACAAAACAAAAAGACATCAAGGGAAAATTTTCCTTTCCTAAATGTCTATTTTTTTCTCTAAAACATGAAAGGATCACAATAAAAAAGGAGTGAAAAACTAAACAACAAAATACATCATTATTTTCTCAACGTGAACATCAGAACAAATTGAACCAAAAGTGTTTCTAAGAGCACAAAAAAACACTCTTTAGCATCTGTCACCCAAACTACCTTTTGGGGGTGTTAGAAAGCTTATGGTAAAAACTTTAACTGAAAAGTGGACCACATTCACAGTGGTTGTCTGCACCTTGACTACCTACATTGTAGTAATACTGCCAGACACTATTCAGCCCATTTCACGTGAAGGTATGGGAGCTCTCGGATGTTCACAATCCCTTCTGATGACTGGGTACCCACAGCCTGATAGCAACCTAAAAAGCTGTTGTTATTTCACCATTGGTCCTGACTGTTTTGCAAGCAGACCACTGCTTGCTGTGTGAGGTAGGTGTCGCAATCTTCCAAACCAGCATGGTTGGTTTCAAGAGGGACCAATCTGGCTCTTTTTCTGCAAAAGAGTTGGTCTCAAAGTAGTTTCTGGTGTTGTACAGTAGCATCAGTTTTTGAAGCCTCTCAGCAGAGCAGAGCAAACTTTGAAAGGAACAGATTTTTTTCACCAGTACTGGCACTCAAAATAAGACCATATGTCTAAGCTATAATATGCAAAACTTTCCAACAGGTTATATTTTTCTAGTAGCAAATGTGATTTACATAGACTGAACTTTAGAATCTGTTTACAAGATTCATGAGAAAAATTGGTTCCCTTATACTAAAAAAAACACTGCCTAGAGGAAGCAAGCTTTAATACTGCAAAGTAATTAGCCTTCCTGGGGACACAGACCCAACTTAGTTATGTCTATCTGCCCCTCACCATGGCCAAAAGAAGTAGCTGACTTTGTTAGTAAAAAAAGGAAAGGCACAGTAAGGAGTTGCTGGGAGCTGCTGAAAGAGCACAACAGAAAGCAGAGAAAGAGTGCAGAACTGAAATGATGTGACTGAAAGCAATGGAAATGGAAAAGTTAAGCAGAATGCCCAAGCATAAGGGGCATGAAAAGCCAGCTAAGTAAATGAAACAGTAAGAGGACTTACTCTCTATGGGGACTGTAGTGAGAGGACAAGGGGTAATGGGTTCAAACTTAAACAGGGGAAGTTTAGATTGGATATGAGGAAGAAATTCTTTACTGTAAGGGTGGTGAGGCACTGGAATGGGTTGTCCAGAGCAGTTGTGAATGCTCCATCACCAGCAGTGGTCAAGGCCAGGCTGGACAGAGCCTTGGGTGGCATGGTTTAGTGGGAGATGTCCCTGCCTCTGGCAGGGGGGTTGGAACTAGATGATCTTAAGGTCCTTTCCACCCTAACTATTCTATGATTCTATGATAACTAAAAGAGAGCTCAAAGGTAGGAGTTACGGACAATACAGAGCAAGACCAACCTGTGCATGGAAACAGTAAGATCAGGGAATACGCATAAATGCAAATGTGAAGGCTGAAGAAACCGAGCTCAGAAGAACATAAAAATGAAAAAGTAGGTGCTGCAAGTAATGTGCCAGAAGAGCTTTGGGCTGCTGCAGTCTGCTTCACACACAACACATACACAAAGCACCTTACTTTGCTGTTTGCTCCTAATTATGCCTGGATGGAAAGCTTGAATCACATTGCAAAGATTCCTTTTCCAGGCAAGGGTGGGCAGCCTCCACAGCACAGGGGATGGGCAGTGCATTGGAAAGTGAGGGAGTGCTCTCCAGCAGCACTGAAAAACTAACTCAGTGAATGAGCACATACGGTGATTATGGACATTTACTAGCACTGGAATTAATGGCCTTGGCCAAGTTACCTGTTCCCACCTAGTCTAAGCCCACAGTTCACCAGTACCATCATCTCCAAACTTCTGTCACATACCTTGACAGTACAAGTATTCGTGTACAACTTTCATTTTACAACTACATATACCCTTCCAGGATGATTCTCAGCCATAAGGAACCGAAGGAAAAATTTAGCGACCTCCCCTTCCGCTGGGCAGCACAAACCACATCTACTGACTCCAAGGCACATGAGAAACATCCCAGATTTATCAATATGGGAAAAGCAACTACTTCCTGAAAAGGAACCAGAGAAACAGTTCTCACGTGTTGCATTATCCCACTGGAAGTTCACAAGGATGAAGCCTGAATTCCAGTTGGCTTTCAGAGGGGACTGCAAATCACACAGAAGGGATAACAAAGGTCTCTCAAACAAAGCAGGTCCCCAAAACACATCATCTACTGGGAAAGCATCTCCCAGCTTGGCAAGTTTTTAAAGCTGGAATCTTTAAATTATTGTGTTGAACCAGAACTATTTACTAGTTCTTTGCAAAATGGATGGTTTTGTTTAAGGGCTTAAAAAAGTCTATTATTAGTACTACAGATAACAATAAAAAACCCCTACTAGATACTATAATTTCTCCCACATGTGGGAGAATGAGCTGAGCAGCATTTAGAGATTTCTAACCTTTAATACTCTAAATTAGGGACACAAGTTGTGAAAGGTACATACACAACTCAAATAAACATGGATAATTTAAAAAAAGTGGATTTGTGTGTACAGAATCCATGACATTTATTCTATTACACATAGACGTATTCTTGACCAACTAGGTAACTTTCTCTGTAGACTACACAATTTGCCAAAGAAGAAATATCTTCTAGTACAAACAACAAAAGGCAAACTCAATTTTAAAGTAAAAGTAATTAAGTCCTGAATTTTTTGTTTGAGTTGCTACCTCTGATGCTACAGTGTCTAATGTCTATTGTTTCTGAAGTGTCAGTGACAGCCAAGTTTAAGGTCTGTTACCTTAGCTGGCCTCACATAGCTCCGTCCTCCTTCCCATTTTCTTTCCTAGTGGATCTTCTATTCACAACTGCGTCAAGTTTGAATGAGTTTTCATTCTTTGCTGACAGTTACACTGTTAAGAAAATCTGCTTATTCAAAACCGAAAACCACCTCCTTCTAAGCAGAATTCTACATTACAGGAAGTTCAGAGTCTTTTTCAAATAAACCATTTTTGTTTCTTTCTTTCTTTCAGATAAACATGAATTGCATAAAAATGCACAGCACTGGCAGAAGTCCACCAATAAAGTCCCAAAGATTTCGGCATACTTTCTAACCCATTTTCTCTAATTAACAACCTCACGTTATCCATAGTTGAATGCAAGGTCCTAATGGCTGAAAGATAGTCACCTCTTTTTCTTCGCACTTTCCTAAATGCAGTTAATATGCTTCTAAGTTAGATCATAGAAATATTTATAGCATCAATGTGACTTTTTTTGTTTCAGCATAGGACAGATAATTGGATACAGACAAATATTTATTTCTACTGTGTTAATTCATCTTAGAAAATTTATTATTCATAATTAGAAAATTTAGAAACAAAATCTGAAGTCCCACCTTCACAAGAAAGACACTGCTGGAGGGAATTTTTAGGTCAGTTATCACTCTTGGACAGTTCTTATTGAAAGAGAAACAAACAAAAAAAAAAGCCAGTGGATATTGTAGCAAAATTAAAGTACACTAAGATGATCATAAATATTCTGATGTTAAACAGCTGCATTTTTCTCAGTTCACTAAGACTGCCTACAGTATCTGTTAATTTATTAATATATTTGTAAGGTACACTGAAGAGATGAATTGCAGAAGGGATCATTTTCATGTGCATACAAAAATGTAATTCAGAATTAGAAAAAATACATATACCTCAGAAGGTAGTACAGCACAGGGAGAGAGACAGAAAACCTCTCTCACATTGTTCCTGCTTGAGCTATACAGATACCAAGACCTGGAGGGCCTCTATGCTTGCTTTTATCCAACATAGGAGCAGTCCACATTAAGCCAAAGACAGTTGTGTCAGGCTGGACCGTGTGGAGTGAAGTCACAAATTCTAGCCAAGTAGTTATGTAAGCAATAGCCCTGATGTACGTGCCAGAATGCTTTTGGAATATCAGTCCATGTTACTGAAGACAGTAGCAAAGCTACAGTGACAAGTTACTTCCTCCTGCCTGCATACATCCCGTCTCCATGAGAGGGTTCTACTGACACAGCTGCATCAGAAGACTATGGAATCCCTACACAAAATCACTGCCCACCCCTCCCCAGGAGGGCCTTCAAGAGCAACTATTCACTTCATTGCCAAGAAAAAAGTATTTCTGGTTAAATAATTTTGGTCTGTATAGCTTGTTTCTGCTGAACAGTAGGCACAAGCAGCCCTTTAAACACACAATAAACATCAAAAAACTGCTTCAATCTAGTTGTTCATTTGTAACAAGATTTGTACCAAATGAAATGGAAACTAACATATAGATAATGCTTACATATGGTTATAATATGGTTAATGGAGTACCATGACTGAAATTAAAAGTGTTGTTATTTTCCTTGCTGAGGGAGAGAAGATACTGAGGTCATACAGGTCATTACTGGAGCAGGGAAAGGGAAATAGATCATCAGTCAGGACACTTTCCAAGTAGAACATATTTACAAAACCTGAAGTGTTCCAGCTCCTTGAATGAGGTGATTCTTGCATGCACTTCATCAACTTTCTCTTTTAGAAATACAAGAGAAAACATAACTACTCTTTCCAGAAAGAAAACTTTCTGGAACCCTTTCAGGCTGTGACACATTAGAAATGCTGAAGTGTTTGAAATCTACCTCAAAACCAGTATCCAGATCTGCTCTATATTATAGAAAGAAACCTTTTTAATTTTGGCAGGGATTTGTGTCTAGCTATCAGAAAGATTTACATAACCATCCAAAACCATTTTTCAAAGTGATACTCCTATATAGGATTTTTTTAACTCTGGAAGGAGTTTTCTCCTATGTATACACACATCAGTGAAGCAAAATAAAATCACAGAATACATTGCCAATATTAATGTATACAAGTATTATCTCATGTACTTTCAAAACTTTCTAAGAGAATTCACTGAAAAACCGACCTGTGGATGGCCTCACAGGCTAATAAAAGATGCTTTACCTAAAAAGCTTGTTCTTTGCTCTTCAGTTTCACCTTGTGCTAAAACAAGTTCTACTGATGCCTTTATCAACTTGTTTTATGGGTTTTGTGCCTTGAATGTGCAAAATGAAAAAAATGTTGAAAAAAATGGTCGAGAAAAATGGTCAAGAAAAATTGTTGGAAAAATGGTCGGGAAAAATGGTCGGGAAAAATTGTTGGAAAAATTGTTGGAAAAATGCTAAAAAAGCTGAAAAAAGTGAAAAAATGCGGGAAAAATGTTTGTTGAAAAAAATGTTTGTTGAAAAAAATGTTTGTTGAAAAAAATGTTTGTTGAAAAAAATGTTTGTTGAAAAAAATGTTTGTTGAAAAAAATGTTTGTTGAAAAAAATGTTTGTTGAAAAAAATGTTTGTTGAAAAAAATGTTTGTTGAAAAAAATGTTTGTTGAAAAAAATGTTTGTTGAAAAAAATGTTTGTTGAAAAAAATGTTTGTTGAAAAAAATGTTTGTTGAAAAAAATGTTTGTTGAAAAAAATGTTTGTTGAAAAAAATGTTTGTTGAAAAAAATGTTTGTTGAAAAAAATGTTTGTTGAAAAAAATGTTTGTTGAAAAAAATGTTTGTTGAAAAAAATGTTTGTTGAAAAAAATGTTTGTTGAAAAAAATGTTTGTTGAAAAAAATGTTTGTTGAAAAAAATGTTTGTTGAAAAAAATGTTTGTTGAAAAAAATGTTTGTTGAAAAAAATGTTTGTTGAAAAAAATGTTTGTTGAAAAAAATGTTTGTTGAAAAAAATGTTTGTTGAAAAAAATGTTTGTTGAAAAAAATGTTTGTTGAAAAAAATGTTTGTTGAAAAAAAATGTTTGTTGAAAAAAAATGTGCAAATGGGAGAGGATGCAAACTATTTTCAAAGCCAGTGGAGTTTAGGGATTTAAATGATGTATGTGCCTGCCAGCATGAGGAGCTGTTGACAGATTACAGCATCCTGGCAGGTGGTCACCAACGGGTGAGTGAGACTGGGAGAATCTCCCCCATTTGAACTCTAGTTCAGATGCAACTGTTTGCATCTTAATTGGTGCTAAGCAACAGTGACAGACACCTTAAAATACATAAAGGCAGTCAGCTGTATTATTCTTTTCAATATCACATATAAAATAGTACTTTTATAGGACATTACACAGCAAGATAGCAGTAGCCATCCAACAGTAGTAACAGCCACAGGAATTTCAAGATTAGACTTTGTTATTACATGTCCTTCTACTTTGTTTTTTAACTTTCAAATATGGTTAGAGTAAACACACACACAAAAAAAACAGTGACCCAAAGACTACCTATCCAAAGTGATTAGATAAGAGACAAGGAAAGGAAGCTGAAAATATGTTTGCTAAGGGTTTAAGCATACAAAAACTTTTGTCAGGAAGGAGACAGAAGAAAACAGTCAGCTCTGCTTTTCCTGAAGCTGAGAAGAAATACAAGAGTGATTGCTGGCACCACCGCTCTCTAAAACAATTCTGGATTCTTAAGATTCAAGGTAGCTATGCACTGGATCCTCCTTAACTTTTAGAGCATCAGGTACAGCAACTGCAGGATAAATATTTGCATCAGTCTGACTGAGAGCACAAAACTTTTTGATGGCTATTAAGAACTAGACCCTATCTTTGTAGCCATACACACACACACACACACACACACAGAGTAAGCACTTAGAATCATAGAATAATTAGGGTTGGAAAGGATCTTAAGATCATCAAGTTCCAACCCCCCTGCCAGGGGCAGGGACAAAACACACTAAACTATGTCACCCAAGGCTCTGTCCAATCCAGCCTTGAACACCACCAGCGATGGAGCATTCACAACTTCCCTGGGAAACCCATTCCAGTGCCTCACCACCCTCACAGTAAAGAATTTCTTCCTCATATCCAATCTAAACTTCCCCTGTTTAAGTCTGAACCTGTTACCCCTTGTCCTATCACTACAGTCCCTCATGAAGAGTCCCTCCCCAGCATCCTTATTAGCCCCCTTCAGATACTGGAAGGCTGCTATGAGGTCTCCACGCAGCCTTCTCTTCTCCAGGCTGAACAGACACAACTTTCTCAGTCCATCTTCATACGGGAGGTGCTCCAGTCCCCTCATCATCCCCATGGCCCTCCTCTGGACTTGTTCCAACACTTCCATGTCCTTTTTATATTGAGGACACCAGAGCTGCAAACACTACTCCAAGTGAGGTCTCACAAGAGCAGAGTAGAGGGGCAGGATCACCTCCCTCGACCTGCTGGTCACACTCCTTTTGATGCAGCCCAGGATACGGTTGGCTTTCTGGGCTGCAAGCGCACACTGCCGGCTCATGTTCATTTTCTCATTGACCAACACCCCCAAGTCCTTCTCCACAGGGCTGCTCTGAATCTCTGCCCAACCTGTAGCTGTGCCTGGGATTGCTCTGACCCCACTTGTCCCAAATGAGGTGGTTTTCCCTAAGCTATTTCTATGCTTGAGTGGAAAGACACAAAAGCATGTCGTACATAGGTAGGTCTACATGTAATTTTTTTCACTATTACATTCTATAAATAACATATTTCTCTCAACTACAGCAAATTATTTGTAGGATCATAGGATCAGATTACAGTTAGCCCAAAAGGAAAAAATAAATAAATAAATATTTTTTTTAATACTCCTGATCTCTTGCTCCCTACCAAAGAAATAACACAAACAAAACAGATAAAAAAAGTAGTAAAAAACCCTCCACCTTCCACAACAATTTAAAATAAACTTTTAAACAGCTCCAAGCCTTAGACTCTCCTAAAAAAAAAAAAAAAAAAAATCTTTATGCTGTTGTCCTGGGTTCAGCAGTAGCAGTCATTTTTCTCCATCTTGGTACCTGGTGCAGCGCTGTGTTTTTGACTTTCGGCCTGGGAACAGTGCTGATAACACCAGTGTTTCGGTTACTGCTTAGTGATGTCTTGGTCTGATCAAGGACTATCTGAGCCTCATGATCTGCCAGGGAGGAGGGGAAGCTGGGAGGAAGCAGAGACAGGACACCTGACCCAAACTAACCAAAGAGGTATTCCATACCACAGTACGTCATTCCCAGGATGTAAAAATGGAGGGCAGAGACCCGGAAGGGTGGGGGTGCACTACTTGGTCGGGGTGGGTATCGGTGGTGAGCGATTGTATTCTTTCCTTGTATTTCCCTTGTCATTATTATTATTGGTGGTAGCAGTAGTGGTTTGTATTATACCTTAGTTACTAAATTGTTCTTATCTCAACCTGTGGGAATTACATTCTTTTGATTCTCCTTCTCATTCCCCTGGGACTGGGGGAAGAAAGAGGGGGGAGCGAGTGAACCAACTGCGTGAGGGGCTTAAACCATGACAGCTGTATACCATGTGCATCTGGTCTACAGATCCACACGATTTCCTATTGAAAACACAAGCCATAAAGTACACAGCATTTACTACATGCATACAGTTTGCAAATCTATATATGTAAGCATATTAATTAAGATGTAAAACACTGGTGAAGAAACTTCTAACATGAGCACAGGGTACTAAAAGTGCTCTGGTTTTCTCTTCAACAGAATACAGGAAAACGTCACATTCTTTTCTATGGTATACTTCTTACATTTCCACTAACACAGTAGCATAAATGAGAATAATATAGTTAAATTATTCTGAATTGTGCAGTCAAAGAATTATACATTATTTGGAAAAACTGCAAACTGGAAGCTTGTAATTCCAAGAGGAGCAACAGCAGCAGATTTTGGCTTTCACCCTAAAAAGAGGTTCCTGGCCAGTGGAGATTTTGACTCACCAAGATGGTTTGCCCTATTTCTACTCCACTCTCACAGACCAGGTCAAGTGCAGCCCTAATATGACTTCTTTTTATTAGCCAAACTTTATAGTTTGGTCTTATCTCTTGTAACCTCCATAACTGACATAGCTCTAGATGATGAGTTTCTTCTCCAGTCACAGAGATTACTGAACCTGTAAAGCTCAGCCTGCCTGAGCAGGCTAAGACCACAAGAAAGAAGGCAGTCAGTCTGAAACCACAAGAAAGGTGGTCAGTTAGCTAGTCAATGCCATGACAGTTACTTAACCCTTCTTTGAAGCAGATGGCACATTCAGCAAGGTTTCAGTGCACTGGGGCAAGTTTTTCTCAAGTAACCAAAGATAAAAGCACATAGGCATCCCATTTCCTATAAGCCATAGGTACACCAGACTCTATTTGATCTGGTTTCATTCCATTCAAACGCTGCAGTACTATGAAGTTGTCCCTGCTGTGAACAAAGAGGGAGCTGGGCCTGTTCAGCCTAGAGAAGTCTTAGGAGGGATGTGATAAATGCATATAAGTTATCTAAAGGGAGGGTTGTCAAGAGGCTGGGGCCAGACTCTTCTTCATGGTGATAAGCAATAGTATGAGAAGCTACAGGTATAAACTAAAACACAGAAAGTTCTACCTGAACATAAGAAATAAATTCTTTACTGTCAGGGTGACTGAGCATTGGAATAGGTCTCCCAGAGAGGTTGTAGAGTCTTTTTCCCCAGAGATATTCAAGAGCTGTTTGGACACAATCCTGAGCCATTTGCTCTAGGTGACCCTGCCCAAGCAGGGAGATTGGACTAGATGACATCTGGGGGTCCCTTCCAACCTCAACCATTCTGTGATTCTGTGACATGCTCCAGGGATCCCTTCCAATCTAAATTATTCTGGGTCTCAGTTTCTAGGCTACTATTAAGGCATCCAGAAACCACTGAAAATCCAAACAACCTTCATAACTGTAAAACAACCATGAAAGGTAACTGGCAGAGGAACAGCTGATAGCTGAAAATGGTCAGGAAAAACAGGAGAACAAAAGACTCCAAACATCAGAGACACAAATCTAGCAAGATGAACTGCCCCCTTTTGCAGGTGAGCGAAAATCAGTTACAACAGCAAGACAGACACCATCCTTTCCACCCAGCTTGAACTCTCAATTACAGCAACCCGTCTCTAGGTAGCTAGCCAGTGAAGTTTCAAGTTGCTTTTGCCAGCTTTCATATTAGTTCATTTAGTAATGGAGGTAAGAACTACTTTGACAATTCACTCAACTGGAGCAGATGACAGCTAAAAACAGTTGGTGTGGAGGCTTTGCAAAACTCTACTTGACACGTCTCCTCTGCAGCATGCATGGGCTGTGGCTTGCAGTTTAATTTCCATGCACAGAAACCTCAGAGAAATGAATGACATGAGGAAAGTGGAAACAAATGGGGTAAAAAAAAAATAAATTCTCACAGCTGATTTGCTCTGTAGACCCAGCCAGAAGATTTAACCCAACATTTAAATTTCTCTAGTGATGATGGATTGTCCACTTAGTTATAGAGAGAATTCCCTGAAATTAATAGTAATAATTTTGCTCTAGAAACAGACCCAGATAGCCTTCTCTCAGGCCAGACAGAGCAGGATGGGATGAGAACTGCAGGATTCTGCTAGACCTTTCCCATTCAACAGATACTTATTGCAAACCAAATGAAGTTCTAAAGAGAAAGCACTGCCTGAATAAGTATTTCACAGCTTCTCAAGGAGCTGCTCTATTTGCACTATATTTCCTCTACGGAAGTGTTGATAGCTCTTTGAAAATTCCACAGATAGCATCAGAGGAACCAGAGACACAATGACTTCTCTTTTTTATAGTATTCCAAAACTTGTATGATATTGCCAAGAGACTTGTATTCAACAGAATTTATGAGCTGGACAGAGAGATTGTGCATATGTGCTATGTGTATGCAGCTATTTCTTCCTCCTCCTGCTATTTATATAGGGAGAATATAAATGCTTAGCTGAATAACTGAAATTTCTGTAGATGCTAACAAAACGAACCTTCCTTGTCCTTGAGTACCTCCAAGGTGAGTCTCCAGATCACAGGCCCCTGTTCTTATGGTAGACTTCAATCTCGCCCACTTCCACTCAAACAGCAATTAAACAGGACACAAAAAAATACAGGATATTACTGAAGAGTGTCAGGAATGATGCAGGAGATGCAGGGTGAGCCAGCCAGGGGTGATGCAGAGCTGGATTGGCTCTTCACAGGTAAGAAGACCTGACTGGGGATACAATAATAAATGCCAGCCTTGGGTGAAGTGGCCAAGGACCAGCACAGCTTAAGATTCTAAGGGGACTGAATAAGGCAAGTAGGACATTACAGCCTGGACTTCAGACAAGTCCCCAATCAATCTGATTGCCTTCTATGGCAAAAATGACTGGATTTATGGACAACGGGAGACAGAAGATGCCATTTATCTCACCTTAAGCAAGGCTTTCAAAACTGACTCCCAAAAATCCTTGCACACAAGTTGGGATATTACAGTCTAGATCACTGGAGAACCATCTGCGTAAAAAAAGTGTTGTTGGATGATGTGGCTCACAAGTAAACAGTTAATGGGTTAAACTCCGCCTGCAGGCTAGTAAGAACTGGAGTGCTGCAGGAGTTTGTAATGGGACCATCCTTCATCTTTATTTATGAAGGCAATGGAGCATATTCTTATCAGGTTTGCAGATGACAACAAATAGGGGTAACGTGGATATACCTAAAAGCAGGGCTGGCTGCCATCAAAAGGAACTTAGCCTGGAGGAACGGCTGACAGGAACTTTATGAAATTCAACAAGGACAAATGCAGAATACTGCAGCCTGGAAAGGAAACAATACAGATTACAATAATTCAAGCTGGCGACAGACTGGCTGAGGAGGAGTAGGTCTATCAAAAGGACCTGGCGAACAGCAAACTGAGCAGAAAACACCAGTGTGCACAGGCAACAAAGGCAGCCAACAGTATCCTGGGCTATATTAGCAGCAGCATAGCATAGTAACAGGATGACAGATTGAGGAAAATTATCATAATGCTTTACTTAACATTCATTAGACTGCATTTATGATAGAGTCCAACTTTTGGTCCCTAATATGAGTAAGGCCACCAAGATGATCATGGGCTGAAGCACACCCCCTATCAGGGAACTGGACTTCTTGAACCTGGAAAAGAGAAGGACTGGGGGGATACCTAACAAGCAGCCTTCCAGCACCTGTGCTGAGGCCATCTAGAAGACACAGCCAAGCTCTCCAGAGCAGTACACAGCAGAAGGACAAGAGACAACAAACATCAGATAAAACAAGAGAGGCTCAGACTGGATATAAGGGAAAAAACCTCTTCCTGTGAGCACACATATATAGGTAGCTGTGCCGGTTTTGGCTGGCAGAGAGTTACTTTTCTTCATAATAGCTAGTATTTAAGTTAGATATAAGGAAGAAGCTCTTTACTGCGAGGGTGGTGAGGCACTGGAATGGGTTGCCCAGGGAGGCTGCGAATGCTCCATCCCTGGCAGTGTTCAAGGCCAGGTTGGACAGAGCCTTGGGTGGCATGGTTTAGTGTGAGGTGTCTCTGCCCATGGCAGGGGGGGTGGAAACAGATGATCTTATGGTCCTTTACAACCCTAACTATTCTATGATTCTATGAGGATGTTTTGGATTTGTGCTGGAAACAGTGCTGATAACACTGGGTTGTTTTAGTTCCTGCTGAACAGCACTTACACAGAGTCAAGGCCTTCTTTGCTTCTTGCACCACGCTACCAGTGAGTAGGCTGGTGATGTGCAAGAAGCTGGGAGAGGAAAGAGTTGGGACAGCTGACCCCAATTGAAAAAAGGGATATTTCATGCTGTATGACACCACTCTCAGCATATAAAGCTGGGGAAAGGAGGAGAAAAGGGTGGACATTCGGAGTTAGGGTGTTTATCTTGCCAAATAAGCATTATGTATGATGGAGCCCTGCTGTCCTGGAGATGGCTGAACACCTGCCTGCTGACGGGATGTGAATGAATTCCTTCATTTCCTTTGCCTGCATGTATGACATTTGCCTTACCTAATAAACCGTCTTTGTGACATGGACAGTGGGATTGAGAGCACCTTCAGCAAGTTTGCCGATGACACCAAGCTGTGTGGTTTGGTTGATGCGTTGGAGGGAAGGAATGCCATCCAGAGGGACCTTGACATACTTGTGAAGTGGGCTGATGCCAACCTGATGAAGTTTAACCATGACAAGTGCAAGGTCCTACACCTGGGTCGGAGCAATCCCAGGCACAGCTACAGGCTGGGCAGAGAAGAGATTCAGAGCAGCCCTGTGGAGAAGGACTTGGGGGTGTTGGTCAATGAGAAAATGAACATGAGCCGGCAGTGTGCGCTTGCAGCCCAGAAAGCCAACCGTATCCTGGGCTGCATCAAAAGGAATGTGACCAGCAGGTCGAGGGAGGTGATCCTGCCCCTCTACTCTGCTCTTGTGAGACCTCACTTGGAGTAGTGTTTGCAGTTCTGGTGTCCTCAATATAAAAAGGACATGGAACTGTTGGAACAAGTCCAGAGGAGGGCCATGGGGATGATGAGGGGGCTGGAGTACCTCCCGTATGAAGATAGGCTGAGAAAGTTGGGGCTGTTCAGCCTGGAGAAGAGAAGGCTGCGTGGAGACCTCATAGCAGCCTTCCAGTATCTGAAGGGGGCCTATAGGGATGCTGGGGAGGGACTCTTCATGAGGGACTGTAGTGATAGGACAAGGGGTAACAGGTTCAGACTTAAACAGGGGAAGTTTAGATTGGATATGAGGAAGAAATTCTTTACTGTGAGGGTGGCGAGGCACTGGAATGGGTTTCCCAGGGAAGCTGTGAATGCTCCATCGCTGGTGGTGTTCAAGGCTGGATTGGACAGAGCCTTGGGTGACATAGTTTAGTGTGTTTTGTCCCTGCCCCTGGCAGGGGGGTTGGAACTTGATGATCTTAAGATCCTTTCCAACCCTAATTATTCTATGATTCTATGATCTTAACCCACGAGTTTTCTCACTTTTACTCTTCCAATTCTCTTCCCCACCCCAATATGGGCGAGTGAGCAAGCTGTGCAGTGCTTTGTTGCCAGCCAGTGTTAAACCACAACAGTTGCCCAGAGAAGCTGTACAGACTCTGTTCATAGAGGTTTTCGTGACCTGACAGGATACTGCCCTGAGAAACCTGTTCTCTCTATATATCTATCCTTGCTTGGGGTAGAAGGTTGGACTAGAGACCTCCTGAGATCCTTCCCCACAGAAATTGCCATATGGTTTTATAATAATATTCCACTCGGGTTCCCCATTATATTTTCCAAGCTCCTTCCACTAAGTATCATTCAGACAGTGGTCTTTCTAGTTTTAGGAAAAAAAGGACCATTTCAAGGAGCAATCATAGAATCATAGAATAGTTAGGGTTGGAAAGGACCTTAAGATCATCAAGTTCCAACCCCACTGCCAGGGGCAGGGACACCTCCCACTAAACCATGCCACCCTAGGCTATGTCCAATCCAGCCTTGAACACCGCCAGCGATGGAGCATTCACAACTTCCCTGGGAAACCCATTCCAGTGCCTCACTGCGGGGAGCGGGAACCACAGGCTCCTCTGCCTGTGCGGTATGTGAGGACCGCAGGCCCTTATTGCCCGCTGCAGGCCCCTCTTGCCTGCACCCCTGGTGGGAGAATGAAGACAATCAATATGATCGCTCATCAGACTCAGTTTATTTCATCTGAGGGTTCCAGTTATATACTCTAAGACCTAGTTAACATGCACACTTGTTAATACATGATTGGCTACCTATGCTTGTTAGTCAATATATGATTGGTTACAGCTCAAAAGTTACATTCGCACCCCACTCCCCTCTGCGGTTTTCTTCTTGGTTATGTTCCAGGGGGTTTCCAGCTTGCAGCTGTGCTTCAAGGTTACAGTTATCAGTTCCTCCCTACATATCCTGACTTCTCAGGCTCTTCTGCCAACTCCCTCAAAACTCTCTAACATATGCGTTCTCTAGTAACCTTCAGCCAAGGCCTCAAAGCCTTTGGTTCACTACTGCTGGGCCTCTTCCATCCATTGGCCTATGATCTTATTGTGTCCATTGTCTATCAACCATTCCCCAACACCTCACCACCCTCACAGTAAAGAATTTCTTCCTCATATCCAATCTAAACTTCCCCTGTTTAAGTTTGAACCTGTTACCCCTTGTCCTATCACTACAGTCCCTAATGAAGAGTCCCTCCCCAGCATCCCTATAGGCCCCCTTCAGATATTGGAAGGCTGCTATGAGGTCTCCACACAGCCTTCTCTTCTCCAGGCTGAACAGCCCCAACTTTCTCAGTCCATTTTCATACGGGAGGTGCTCCAGCCCCTTCATCATCTTTGTGGCCCTCCTTTGGACTTGTTCCAACAGTTCCATCACAGTTTTTAGCACCAGACACTGGAAATAACCAACTGCATGTGGAAGAATGCCAGGTACTTTCATTTCAATTGATTTGTATTATTGATCTGTATTACTCTTTGAGTCAAGCAGGGGAAAAGAAATGAACACACACTCGTGGATTTCACACACCTGCTTAAGCCAGCTAAATGTGGGACAAAGCATTGGAAAGCCTTATTAAGATAGGTCAATAAACATACACCCCAAAAAAATGGCTCTCCAAAATTAAACTCGCACTTTGTCAAAACCTATGAGGCAGACAAAATGTCAGAGCACAGACTAAATTCAGTAGGTTAAGTCATTGAAAAGGCTTACAAAAATACTCTCTTTGCAAGTTCCTTAGCATGGAAAACTACAGTAGGGGGAGTAATTTTGTTTAGAAGGTATTATTTTAAAACCCAAGACTTGCTGTTGTGATTACTTCAAATACTTCAGTCCCATGCGCTGCACCACCTGACAAAGCTACTACATCATTAACTTGCATTTTCCTTTAACTGCTCATTTCAAGGCAGAGTGGAATAGCAGCATACATAATCTAAAGATGCTGACACTCTCTTTATGCTGTGACTCAAAAGAAGAGTTTTCATCCGGAACAGGTTCTGCTCCTGCCAACATGTATTTGGTGTTGCAAACAGAAATTCATTTGCCTATAACAACATATATTGTCAGCTGAAGAAAGGAAAGGTAGGGTAAATTCCTGTTCAAGTCATACCTCCTTCAACACAAGCTGAATTTCTCTGTGCTAATACTTGGATTCCAGCACCCACAGCACCAAAATGAGATTAATGAGGGTAGTATTATTAAGATTTGCTGAAGATAACAGATCTACAGAATGCAGAGAAGATTCACTGTCACAGATTCAGCTTGTTTTCTACAGCTGTATGCCTAACTACAGCATTATTGCTCGGCTCTCCACATAACAGTTTTGACTAAGTAATGAAGTGTAAGAGGCCAGTACAAAATAAATGGGGGTTGTATGCACATGCCATGTTTCCTCATAGTAACTGAAAGATTATTTCTATGTGTTTAAGCAAATAGATGTATGTAAGCATTCTTGCAGGGGGAGGGGAGGGGGGGAGGGAAAATGCTTATCACTACATATTTTGAGAGTTGCTCTAATGCCAATTCGGAGCACAGCCAGACAAGCATTACCTTTCTGTAGCTACTTATATAATTATTTTCAGGATTAGGTTCACAGATATTAATTCATCATGTAGGCTTTCTGGTAACTGCTGAATAGAAAACAGGAATCAATTTGGGATAAATTATTAAAAAATATAGGAGGATTAAAATAAATTCAATATTTTGACATGAAAATGGATTCATTTTGCTTACCGTTAAACCTTCATCGAGTCATTTTTCAAAGAAAATCCTAATTTGCTGGTTATTTATACCACTGAAGCACAATTTCTAAGAATGTCATAATTAATATGTAGAGAAAAGACATGGAGATCCTTGTGTTTGCAGGACATAATTGTGCATTGCTTTTAGCAAATTTATCAAAGAAAAGAATAATAAGATATTTAAAAATATATCTTTGAGGGCAATAGCAGCTCCACTACACAAGGTATGGCATAAGTTTTATTCAGCCTTTAGACATTTTCTGTGCAGGATATTTTTTCTAGAATATTAACAGTGGAAAAGAGTGTATTTCAAATTTATACCACCCTGCCTGTCCAACAGTTAGCAAAGCCTTCACATGGCTAAATATACCCTTAAAAAGTCAGCCTTTATGGACTTCATTGCATGAATTTTAGTCTTGAAGACATGAATTCTAGCTTCTTGAAGAAATGAAGTTTCACTGAGTTAGAAACTAGCAAGTAGTGGTTACCTTAAGGTTGAAATACATTTTCTTGCAGGAAGCATTGACCTGAGCTTCCTTGGGCACTCAGCTGATAAATACTGAACGCTTTCTCACCTCTTCTCCCCACTCAGCTGGAATGCATGCAACTCTACCAATGCTGATCAGGCCCAGGAAGCTTACAGGAGGCAGCCAAGGGTCAGCTACCACTTCATCTAATTGGAACTAATCTGCATGTGGCACAGCATGGCCTGAAGCCAGAAGCAGGTTTAGCTACACAGATGGACCATTTCTCCCGGACTATTCCGAACTGCTTCTTCACCCCCCCACTGCACCCCCCACCCCAACCCCCTCCAAGAATTTAATACTGGCCATGATTTGCAGTCCCATCCAATGGATTTTCATGGATCTAGGAAAGTGTACGTGCAGCAGACTGCATGCACATCCACTAATACCCTCTATGCTTGTAATTACAATATGGTAGAACGACATGAACAAAATAAGTCAGTACTATACAGAGTGGACATGGGTTTAGCTAGATGCGACTTTAAAAGAAATAGCAGTCTGCAGACTGATTACTGCAAAAACTAAAAGATGATTTGGGTCACCAAGGAAAAAAAAAAGTGTAAATAGAAACTAGATTATAGCTGTAAAAAGACAACATAGCAAAATGTTATCTAAAAAGACTAATTATACAAGACTAAATACTTTATTCTAATTTTCATCCTCAGCATTTCTCAAATGCTGCTTGCCTTTTCAGATGAGAAAACTAAATGACTAAGATTTAATAATCACAAGTGCATGACCTAGTTTCCAGCCCAGTGCCCAATCTACTACAATATTCTGTCTCTCCTGCTGAAGTAGAGCTCACTAATTATGGGAAGGGAAGTGTACGTACTCATACTCATTACATAGTTACAAAGCAATACAAAGAAAGCTTTTAAACATTTGTGAAGTGTACCTCAAAGCAAACCAGAAAGGGTGCCTGTTAGTCACACACCCTGTCTAAATTGCTGGTGGAACATTACGACAACTAAACTATATTCATCTATTCTTCTTACTTGTGTTTTACTCACTACATCCATACTGCAGAATAGTTAGAGGACTCAGTAACTATAGGACCAGAAGACAGATACTGCCATAAATTGCAAAAAAAAAAAGTTTAGAAAATACTAATAGTTTGAAGGGTGCATTTCTTTATCCTACAGATTTTATTTTTTTCCTATGAATTACACCTCAGAAGGAAGAATTCGCTTGTTATTTTCTACTTTGAGTTTATCAATGTACTCCAAGAAGCACGAGAGCTCGGTACATCAGAGAGCCTGGCAGGAGAGCAGAGGCTGCAGTTTCACTCAGACTCCTGACCTGGAACACTTTCACTCTTCTGGCAAAAGCAAGGCCAGTGGCTGCAAGACAGAGCGAGAGCCAGACTTGTTTCTCCAGGTAAGATGCAAAGTGAGATGTTCTACTTTTCCTGAGCTTACATAAATGTATTTGTTTCGAGCAACTGCTGAGGGCATGTGCCAAAGCCACCTTCAACGCAGAAAAAAAGCAGTACAGTAAGACACTTGTTCTGGTAATTGTTTACATATCCATATACATTTATTTATTCTCACCTATAATCAGCGTATTTAATTCAACTACTGCAGTGTTCTAAATATGCTCTATTCAAAGCAAAAAATTTGGAAAATAAAAATAAAAACCACCACCACAACAAAACAACCAAGAAAATTAGGATTATAAAGCTATTTTAAGGGGCATTTATTTTTTCTTTACCTGACCCTTGACTGACCTAATAGACAGCCATGCCAAATCCCCTGTCACATGAGCAAGAGGAAGGCTTTATCCGGCCTTCACTTAGGGAAAGAAAACAATGCAATTGATAAGCCTCATCCTTAGAGAATTTGGCATGAAAACTTGTTCTTAAAAAAAAGCAACACCAAAAAAGATAACCACACTGCTTTTATGCTCTCAGACTATAAAAACTGAATGCTTTAGAAACATAAATCAGGGTTCAATATTCTGTACTTGAAGGAATCTGAAAGGTTTTTTTTGCTATTTCTTTTGTATTTTCTATCTTTCTGCTATTACTTTTCTACTTTACAAAAAGAAACTCAGTTGTAATTTAAATGTTTAACGTAATGTAATGTAATTTAAATATAATTTAAATGTTTAACGATGGAAAAAGGTCCTACAAAATATCTTGCAAATTCGTTTTTAAGAGTTTTAGTACCATACACTTATTCAGCCATGATCTGGTGAAGTTGAGCATTTTGACACCTCATATATTTAACCTAAGTTTTTCAGCTAGATAACTTCAGATAAGCAAAGAGAGAGTGCACAAGTGCGTGCATAAGAAGCAACGATGCAGGAACATGACTAGTACCTTCAAAAAGGCATCTGCCTACCATCTAATACAAACAGGCTTTCTCTGCTTCAGGTGCACTGCTCCTGTTCAACCCCTCCCAAAAATAAATGCAGAACTTTAATAAGAGATTCAAGACAAATCAAACCCAAATTAAGCACTTCACAGACTCAGGTATTCATTTTATTTTAGCAACACACTGTTCTATTCTGACTTCCATCTGTAACTATTGAGCTCTTTTGTACTATTTCAGCAAGAGGCTTTACTGCCTTTTTTGTAAGTACACCTCCACACACAAATCTACTTTCTAAAGTTAGGTATGTGGAGGAAGAAATCCAGTATGTCTGCTAGACACTAGTACTGAAAATGTTATAACATGCTTTATAATTACCACTATGCACTCATCTCCAGGACAGACTTAAGACACAGACTTTTTTTTTTTCTTAAATTTGTTAGCAAAAACTATTTTTTTTTTTGCCTTTGTGGAAAAGAGAATGATGTATTTCATAACAATTTTTGTTGTTCTTTTGCAAAGCAGTAATTCTGTACTATCCTATCTCCATGCCAAAAGCAAACTTAAAAGCATATCACTTACAGGGCACAAGAGGAAGAAAGCTGAACTGTGATATCCCATCTGAACTGGATGCCAAAATCATTTAATACCTCATAGCACCTACTCTGTTCCAAAAATATACACAATTCATTAATAAGCCAGATGAATCTAAAGAGCTTACTCAAGACTGAAGACTGAGTTTATTTAAGTAAAGTCACATTGAACCAAAGATCTTTGTAACTTTTCAAACCATAAGGATATTTATTTTATGAATGCACCAAAAGTATAGGCAGAACAGTGATGTAAGTTTTAATGTCAAACTTGGTTATTAGAGAAAAAAAAAAAAATCAGTTTTTCTAAGCCAGAAACAAGTAACAGTTGCTGCTTGAACAAGCGTATGTATGTAATGATAAAATGCATTGCTGCTCTATGCCTCATTTATATTTAAAGGGGAAAACAGTAATGAATTTGCTCTCAGAACTCTTATACCAGATAAATACATCCTGACATGTTTCTACATCTTTGGCTGAGAGCCACACAAGTATTGAGAGCATAAAAGTTCAGGGGTTTTTTCCTCAATTCTACAGTACGTATTCTTTATGTATATACGAAGTGTTTACTCCATAATTCCTGCACTTCCTCTACATTGTAAACAACCTCAAGTCCTGCACAGAGTATTGTGTTTCACACAGAAATAGACACTAACAGTATCCAAGTAAACTACAGACACTGATTTCAGCAGAAAGCACACAGCGCCTGCAAGAACCGCCTCCAGGGCGCTCTGTGACCTCCTCTTTCTAAGCCAGGATTTCAGCTTCCTGAATTATGCAATAAATTATATTAGTAAAGCTTAAGCTTTGATAAGACCAAAACTTGTTTGCTTATGCATGCACTTCATGTTTTTAACTCCTACCAAAAAGAAAATCTATACTGAGGACTATGCATAAAATAATTCTGAAGCAAAACTAGAGATGTTTTTAACAGAATCACATTTAGCTTTCTCCACAGCCATTTTTTTTTTCCTCTCTGAAATCACCCATAGATTTGGACTATTTAAAGTCATCTTAAGCAAAAAAAAAAAAGATACCATAATGTTCATCATTTCGGATCAAAACAGACTAGTCCCTGAAAGGTTGTGCTAGCCAAAAACATTTATCTTGCACACTGAATGAATATTTCAGTGTTTCCTTCCAAATGGTCTGCTAGGAATCATAGTCTAGAAGTCCGTGGAGGTTAAAGGCAGTCAAGCTCACCAAGCGACAAAGGGGTTTGCTTTTATTTGAGTGCTAAATTGATGCCAGTTTTTTACCAGCTTCCCCTCTTGAATTCCTCTACCATTGATTTACTCTCAGTAAAAGAGAAGCAGTGCTGCTGGCTGTGCATGATACCCTTCTCCCTGAATGACAAGCCAGAATATTCTAGTGTCAAGCCAAATTCATCTTCCTCTTCTTACTAGAAATTGTCAGCATCATTATTTGAAGACTTGAATTCCTATGTCAGGTAAAAAACTGGAAACACCGAAGACTTTGCCTGGTCTCTGACAAATTAATGCAAAAACTTGCTGTTTCTGTCTATTAGGAAGCTCCAAGTCCCACCCATCCCAGTTCTACAGACACACCACAACTGTTTCAAGTTTGCCTGCAGCTTTGCTGCACAAAACTTTGGCTACCATGTATTACAAAGTGGTAATCCTACAACATTTTATTGCCTTTTCTGTGTACCAGATTTAGCTCTTTGATGTTGTGTTAAACCAGACAATGGAGATAATTACTGTAAAACTACTCCAAGTCATGGGTCTGGCCCCCACTGCCCTGGCACAAAATAAAGAGAAAGCCCCTTCCATAAAAGAGAAGGACATTCAAACAAAGCTTAACTAACACCCTACTACTGCCAAACTGAATTACTGGCTTAAATCATGGCAAAGGAGAGAGTCAAAAAAATTCAGAGGAGAGGAAGAGGCCCAGCTTGTGCACCGGCCAGAGCCCTGGTGATGCACCGCCCTACCAGCCAGCACACACGTACAGCACCAGGCATTAATACATCTAGTCTGTGCTAGTAGAGACGTAGCCTCTGCGCCCACTTCTACAGAAGCCATCTCTGTAGATGGTCACGAGGGGTGTTCCCAAAACTGGCAGCTTTCCTAGTTATAGGATAGCTTTGGATCTCGCAAAACGTCTCAGCTGGAGTCAGACAACCCCTCATGCTCAGAAGCTGTAAGGGTAAGCCTTCCTCCACCAGTAGCTCCACAACTTCCCTGGAAATGCATTTATCACAGGGGCAATGGGTCACTGAACCAGAGTCTGGAGCAATGAAACCTTTGGTGTGAAGGCTGACATCAACCCCTGTGGGCCTGGGCTACAGCAGCCATGAGCCAGTCATGCACCAAATACACTGCTCACCTGATCAGGCAAGGAGGGGAAGGGAAAGGTATGACAAAGCAAAGTTGGTACATTTTAACTTGGGGTCATGGGTTAATAAGAAACATGTCACACATTTCACTTCCTCCTCTCCTCTGAGAGGGAAGCATGGACAGGGGAGAGAAGCTTGTGGCTGCTATGGCCGCAACTTTTTTTCAGAGCTCAACACAAGAGACTGACTCAGCAGAACTGTATATATAAAGTGAAGAATGCAATTAAGAACTCCTGTATGTTGTTGAGATATGCTTTCTGTAGAAAGCATGAATATTCTTTGCAGTTTATTTTACCTAAACAGAAGTACAGTTTCTCAGTGAGCTCTTATCCTACTTGTTGTCAGCATCCATCAGTAAGACTAAAAAAACACCACCAAAGTTCTGTGGCCAGCATCTCTATAAAATCTAGTATAGAAAAGTGCATTTAACCTATTTTACATTAACAAATCCTGTTTGCAGGGTGCTCTGTGCCAGGATTAATGTTTCTATTCAAGTAGCATTTAGAACCAGTAGGCGTAGGATCCCTCAGTCTAGAGAAAAAGGTCAACTTTGTATTCAATTACTGAAGTTCACAAGAAAATTACACAACAGAAAAGCATCTTTAATATCTGAACTAGCTTCACAGCAAAATAATTCCAATTGTGACAATTCATGCCACTGTTCAGCTGCTAATACTGCTATATTGCTTACTACACAACTTCTCCATCTTATTTGCTTTTAATTCAAGTCACAGAACTTTGTTCCTAACTCGCTGTCTCAGCACTCTTTTTCATAACTGCAAGCAAGGAACTAGAGGCCAACAGGAAGAAAATAATATCAACTCCAACCACAGCAAATTACCTACTAGGTCAGGAATAAAGTAGGTGGAGGCAATGAACGCTGCAAGCTATATACATGAAATAGAAGATGGTGGTAAAATAACCTAATTGGAATACTTTGTGCTTTTCCCAAGACTTTTTCCTCATTAAGAGTATGCAGGAAAAACTTGCCTTAAGTAAGAAAGGTGGAAAAAACCCCACAGAATTAATTTTAAAGTCCTACACACATACTGTAAATAAAAGTACACATACAAAAAAAACATCCTGCATTGCAACCCTCCCTCACATCTCAAAAAGGTGATTGCAAGAAGGAAAGCACTGGCAGTGTGTTTGCCACAATAAGTTGCAGACTGCAGTTCTGCCAGTCTGCAACTTATGGTCCTGACTGTTAAAGAGCAAAACACCTCTGGTATGAACCAACCTCGTACTCGAAGAACCTTCTGTTTCAGGTTGCTGGTCCACAGAACAGCAACTCTGGTGTTAGAGACCCCAGTAATACAGCAAAACTGCAATGCTCACCAAACATGGGCAAAATCAATACAAGTTCACTCTAAAAGGTTTCAGACAGACCAGACTGATTTGCTTTTTGTGCTAGCACAACCACCATACCATTTACTTTTGTCAAACACCAGAAAAATAGCATATGCTTATCTCCATCAAGATCAGAACTTCTCTGCTAGGTGACCTGATAGGGATGAGAACTTGGAAATATTAGTGTTAAAAACTACAAAGTTGTAAAGGGCAAAATGTCCATACGAAAAAAGGAGGCAGAAGACAGTGAGAGTGATCAACAACTACACCCACAAAAGATTTCTACAAATTATACCTTTACTTTCACATGGAAATGACCATCTTCCAATCTAAAAGACACTATCATACTACCACTTGATATGAAATCATCCTTTGCAATATCAAGTAACCTCCAGAAAACCTATTTTACAAGTTAGTATAGATACTGCTAATAAGCCATTTTAAGGAGTGTTTTTCTCCTCCATCCCCAGCTTCATCAGTTTTCCTTGTGGAATAACTATCTACAACTAAGATAAAAGCAACAACTAGAGAGCACTGGGCACTCCAGAGGACCCAGCCAGAGTACACATGTTTATGATGTGAAAATAGGAACATTATCAATGGAAGGAGAAAAAGACTTCTACTGCTTGGTATTTGATAAAGGAATAGATTTGTTTATAGAGGAGCTTCTTAAACGTATCTTCTCTTTTACCCCGTAAATGGAATGCTCCTGATTTTTTTACTGAAGTCAGGTTTTCTGAGGCCTATTAAAGGGTCACCAACAAATGTCAGTCACAAGACCTTTTCTATGTGTCACCCACACCAGTCGCAGGATGATACTTTCTCAAAATCAAGTTTGATTTTAGTGAAGCAACTAGCTGTATACAGAACAAAATATATCTGTTTTTCACAAGCATTCTCCTCCCACTTTCTGAAACATACAGACAAAATGGGAAGTCCATGTTTCTGTCTAGCTACACGACAATTTCACTTGAATTAAAAAAAAAAAAGGTTTACAATTGTCTTTATAGTAAATTAGTACAGATAGCATGTGTAATCTGATAGGAAAGACAAGCATTCATATCTTAATAACCCCCTGATAAACTGCTCATTCCCTCAGCCTGGAATTGTTTATTCTGAGAAAGTGCCACTAGAGGCATCCTTCAGTCTTTCACTTCCTCTGAGATCTCCAGTTAGGCCACTGTCTGAAATAAGACACTGGGATATAGTGACCTTTGGTCTATTCCAGTATGGTTCTTTTATCTTATAGTGAGTATTTTACATATCTTATGGTTCATAAATCTTACAGCATGTCTGACAGCCAGCTCCAGCCAACAACTAATATCACTGCTTAGTTGAGAACCTACTAAGATCCCATGGTATCGCATACAGGAGGTGGTAAGGATAAAACATAAATGTCTGGCAGGTGGAGTTGATTGGGAGCTCTTGGATATTCAGCAGACTCATCATCACAGTCTGTTCTGAAGTTCTCCAGTGCCTTAGGACAACTTGAATAAAAGGAAAATAAAAAAGAGGGACCAACAGTTGACATGCACACTAAGCAATGATGATAGCACTGTCAGGAGAGGGGTAACAATTAAGCAGCTGAGGAAGGAAAAGCGCCCTCCAGCACTTAGATTTCACAGAATCACTTATTTCCTGCTTGCTAAACCGCTCTGCAAGAATACGAAAGCAGCCTGGAAGCAAAGCACTACTCCAGTGGCAAAGTTTCTCAGTGCTTTCAAGTGTTTAGATTCGGCAACTAATACAGGCTACTGAAAAAGTTTGGTATTGAATACACATTTGCATATCTTCACATCAAGATTCTGAAAACAAGTAGCTTATGGGAAACTATCATTTGTTTAAACATTAAATGGTAAAAAAAATGAAAAATTAGATGAAAGCTTAGTGTCAAGTGATTTGTGTGCTTTAAAACTGTAAACCCGTACATTGAGTAAAGTATAAATGAGATTTATAGTAGAAGTGGAGCAAATTGCTTTCACACTTCTGTAGCCCATCAGCTTAAAGAACATAAAACTCCCAGCCAAAGGTTTCTAAATGTGATCTATTTCAATGAAAAAAAGTGAAAATATGTTTGTTTTCCTTGTAATTGCTATTTACAAGGTGTTTAGTTGTCTAAGGGGGAAAAATAAAAGACAAGGGAAAGGTTCTAAATACACATTTAAACACTATGGACCTAAAATCTCAGATGATAAATTCAATCACGGTAACTGTCCACAGACTTTGACATGCGTCCTCAAGCAATTAACGTCATGATGACTCATAATTTTTTATGCATCACTGCTGCTGAGATGGAGCTGTAAAAGCAGCAATGGTTTTACATAGAGGCAAAATGCCCCAGCATGAAAAAAAATAAAACAACCCCAGACATTTTTATTAAGCTTTTCCTCAGTAAAGTCTGTACACGTTTGTGAATTACTTACAAAGGAAACATAAAAGATTTAAGAATGACATTGCCTACGGCTTCAACATACTTCAGTGCTTAGTATGTTCTGGAAACTCTGCCATCCAGGCAGAAGTAGAAGGCAAGCGGAAAAGAAGAAATCTGGATGTTTACTCTGAGATTTCCACTGCCCTTTCTCTCACCTCTCACCAGCCAAAGTATAAAAAAGAAATGTATGTGCTGAGTGTGCAGAAATCCAGCTTTATTGTTCCATGAGCGGGGAACAAAATGAAGATAGGTTATTAATAAAAAAAGAAAAAAATTAGCTCCCTATTTCTTTTTACATCTACTTTTAAAGATATCCCAGTATAAATGGTTCCCTGTAAAATTTTCATTTTGACTTGCCTGAGAAAAGGAGAGCACTATTTGAGGACGCAAGCCCCACACTTCCACATATTGCTGCACACTTCAGCTTTACCTGCTTGACAGGCCAGCTGTCTTGGCTTAAGAGACCCTGAAACATCATTTGTCTTATTTTTCTACGAGTCACTGCTAGATAGCACTACTCAGTACTTTCAGTCTACTCTTGCTAAGCATATGCAAATAGGACAGGCACTGTACCCAAGAGAAAGCGCTGATACCGAGGAACTGCAGCTCTTAGGGCTCAGGAGATAGCAGAAAGTTCTGGCACTTCTGCAGAACTGTAAAAAATCTCTGTACTTTAGAATCATTAAAGGGAATTCCTCCCCCCAACTTCAAATTGAATTCTCTGCAACCTCATGATTGTTTAACAGCCTTGGCAATACAAAGTGAACTGGGAATACCAGCTCCCACACACACAGGCAGGCCTCAAGCTATCAAACTGGCAACCATGTTGGCAGTACTCAACATATTTCATTTTACTGCACATATATATATTTGGCAATAAAATACACGTATATTAAGTGGTGTGCTTGTGTATATGCATGTGTATGTATGTATACAGTAGGGTGTAATATATCCACACTCACCAAAAGTCACCTGTCTCAGTCAGAAAACTGGATTACCCATTCTTCAGCAGGGCAGAACCAGACTCTCACAGGCATAAAGACCAGATTTTTCAGCTGACATTTTCTAACACCAAACTCCATGTTAGCTGGGTAGATGTGGCTGGTAATGAGCAACTACTTCTTCCAGCTTCTCTGCTGTGGTACAAGTGAGGGGGAAGGAAAAAATAAAGCCAAAGCCAAGAAACCAAGCAAGACCCTTCCTCTTTAGCACCTCATCTCCAGCTATGCTGTTCAGAGGCAACGTATATGTATTTGAGAGGAAGAAGGTAGCAATGCTCTTGCTTTGCCTCCAAGTGCCCTGTACTCAATGCATTTTGGAATAAGCCCCATTTTACTTCTTAAAACAAGGAGATTTTTTTGTTGGGTTGGCTTTCCTGGTTATTCTGAATAAGATTTTCCCATAAATACTGCAGCTGCTTAAAAGCAATCCCAAGCAAAACAGCCTCTCCTTGGTTACTTCTTGGGAGTTTTATGTTTTGATTAATTTTCCTTTCACCTAACCTCAGGAGACCTTCTTGGGCCTACACACACACAGAGACATTAGAGAACCTCTGAGGAAACCTTGTAGTCAAGCACCAAGGCTAATAAAAGCACTATTCATCTAACTAATATATGGAGCTTTTAATGATGAGTCAACCTACCCAGTAAAACTAAAGACATAGTTTGCATCAATTTATCCAACTCAGCAATAACTAAAATGACTGCATATACAGCATAATGCAGAGGTACAAGGCAGAGCATCACTAAAAGTAACTTGCAAGAACATAGCTGAGGCTAAGGAGTTGACCAAGACTTTATGTGCTAGGTGAGGCTTAGAATCTACCTTTAACTTTACCCATTTTTCACTTTGGCAGCAAATCCAAGGCCCGTCGCACCAATAAAGTATTTCACTATCTGAAATTTGCATCTTTATCAGAGCTGTGCAAACACCCAGATTAATTTTTTCCAGATTAGTTTAACATGTTTAGTTAGTCTTATCATGATGAATTACTATCCTTAAACAAATTAGAGATGTGACAAAAAGGTTTGGCTATGCTAAGGCATCTCTTAAGAGCTGACTGATGCAGAGGAGGGGGGTAAACTGGAGTTGAATTTCACAACTGCAAGTGGAACACTGGTGACAAATTGCCTTTCCCACCTACCAGGGGACAGCACGAACAGCCAGGCTTGTCAGCATGAAACAAGCTGGGGCGCCCGTGGGAAAGAGAGATGGGAAAGAAGGAGGGCACCAGGAAAGCACAGACACGGCACCGGGAACTCGTATCAGAGCGGCGTAACTTTCAGCAGCATCCTCCCTGGGCTGCTGCTGCTTCTCCTCTCCAGAAGATATGGCGGGGCGGGGGCGCACAGCCTCCCCCTGGCCCCCCGCCGCCACGGAGGAAGAGGAAGCGCCGCCCGGCCCGCAGGAAGTACAGCTGCCCCGCACCCGCCGCCCCACCGGCGGCCCCGACCCGCCGGCCGCTGTGCAGCACTGGACCGGACCGGGCCGTGCGGAGTGCTCCCCAGGCGCTGCGCTGCGACAGGTGGCGGCGGCGACAGGCCGCCGGGCGGCCCCGCCGCCTCGGGCTGGGCCCCGAAGGCAGCCGCGGCAGGTCTCTCCGGTCCGCGCGGGCAGGAGTACGGGGGTTCGGGGGGAGGGAGAGGGCGCACCTGCCCTGCCTGCCCCTACCTTGTTGAGGTGGGGGTCGCGGAGCACCTCGTAGCCCCTCTTCATGGTGATCTGCCGGGACGGGCCGGCGTCGCGACACTCGGCTGCCTTCTCCCTTTGCATGACTCGGCTCGGCTCTGCTCACTGCCGTCAGGTCGCTGCGGGAACCGAGAAGTGGCGGTTCCTCCCGCTGAGGTGACCGCCCGGCAGAGTGGGATGATCCTGCGGGAGGGAGGGAAGGGGCAGAGCCGCAGCGAGGCGCCGCCGCCGGGGGGGTGTGTTTTGGGGGTGTCACCGGGTGCTGCCGCCGCTGAGTCACCGGCAGCTCCGCGCACAGCCGGGTGGGCAGCCAGGTGTGAGGGAGAGAAGCGAGGGTGGTGCGTGCGGCGGCGCCCGGTGGTGTGACATCGCTCCGGGCCCGGCATTTGCTAAAGGGTTGGACCGCCCTCCCCTTTACCGCTTCAGAGAGCCCCTCCAGTTCGCTCTGCCCGCTAGAAACAGGCTGAGCTCTAATCACCTGCTGAGGGGAATCGTACCAGCAGTTCTCCATTGTAACACTGGGTTTTATCCAGGGCCTGGTGTTAGCCGGTGCAGGGGGCATGGCCACTTAACACTGAGGACCACGACGTTGTGATACATACAGCTCATGGACAGGAGTGGGACCCCACACCCAAGCCACACTTCCTGGAGTTGGCCGCATGCACAAACTAAGTCTGTGTTCTTTAACAACAGTTAAATTTCACTTTCCTTTTACTATTAAATGACTGTGAAATCCAACCTTTTCCAAAGGGGATGGGCTGCTTAGCCTTGTGCAGTCGGGAGCATGTGTTTGATGTAATTAGCTTTGGGTTGCGGAGGTAACCGTGTGCTGGCCTCAGCTGTGCCGCTTGTGGTTACACCTGATCGGGCTAGAGGGGGCATTAGGGCAGAGCAGGTGTTGAGCTAATTTGTACTGCTATCCCTAGCGTTTGTTTGCAATATGTTCCGAAATTGTTTGTATACAGTCTGTTGGGTACTGCATGACTGTGGCTTTGTTCCTCTAAATTCATGTATGAAAAAGCAGACATGATTTCCATACGGGTACCATAGCCCTGCTAGAGAGGTGACACAGCTTGAAATAATGTGGCTATAAAAATACTTAAGGATAGAGGGTTTTGCTATCTGTTGTCAGGCAGCAACAAACAGATCACTATTTAGCAGCTCTTTTAAGCTTATCTCTTCACAATTGATATGTAGGCCTCGTAGCCATTCTACTACCTCATATTTTATTTAAAAATAAAGCTTTCACAGAATCTGTCTTTTTGTGAATTCCCTGCTAAGTAGCTCCAAAAAATTAATTTGGGGTTAATTAATGTCGGAAAATTGTAAAGGTTCCAAATCTCTATTTCTGGAAACTTGATTAGCAAATCAGCAGCAAATTCAGGAAATAAACTTCTCCCTTGCTCCACCATCTCAGAAAGTATAACATAAAATCAGTATGAATAAAAAGATTTGAGCAAACTTTAAACCTGGAGTCTTTGAGACTGGTTATCCAGCCTTCCTTGTATTTGCCTGGATAGCCAAGGATCTACCTACCCAAGCCCTAGTATTACCTTCAGTAGGTATCATGGTAGCGGTTCAGGTCTTTCTTTGATATGATAAGAATAAAAAGCAACATAGAGTCATGATAAAAATAAAAGCAATATGGAAATATCTTTTTTTCCCTTGTGGGAACACTGGAACCATCCTGATAGACTGCTAGCCTAAATGCAATATTTATGCCCCAGAGAAAGCAATGTGTACTGATGTAATTTTTATCTTTGTGTTGCAACACTGTCTATAAAAAACTCTCTGATTGATGCCAAAAGTTACTTCAGCCACTGTGAGTACCTGTACTCAGATCTAACCCCCTGATAAGAACTTGTGCTCACTCACCTTGCCCCAGTTATACAAGGTATGCAATGAAACAGCTGATTCAGGTGAAGTCAATTGGATCTTTTTTTTATATACTCAGACTTCAGAATCCATTAACCTCTGTGTTTTAACTACAAATTTACTCCTCACTGTCTTCCTAAAAATAGAGTTTATTTCTATTTGTTATGTTCAAACACTAACAAAAACAAAATCATAACTATCTGCTAGGATAAATGTGTCTCTGATTTGTAAGGATAGCAACAGACCTTTTCAATTCAAAAGCAAGACCAGAAACACAAGAAGAAGTGGTGTCTTCTGTCACCTGTAGAAGTCCTCCACCTGAAGCCTGGAACGTTTTAGCATTTAACAGGATTAGTAGAGATTTATTTGTCTGAGTCTGCTGCTAGTGATTGCTTTCCTTGCTAGTGTTTATAACCTCCTGCGATTTTTGTCATGTTTATATTGCCTTTGCACAGTACCTTGAGCAAGACCAATTTTAGATTGACTCTTCCATGACCTCACAATATTTGAACTGCAAAAATAGTTCAAAATGAGCCAAAGGGGTAATGTTCAGCAGTTCATCTGCAGTTGGAGGTGGTTATCCCAAAAGAGGTCTGCATTGCATGAGAAAGCTGTACTACAAGAATATAAATAAAGCTTTTGTAAGCGGCTGAATTATTTTGTTATGGCTGTGTACATGATACAGGTATTTTTGCAAATGTTAGCCCACATTCAGATAAGTGATTAGTGAGCATTATATGTTAGCAAGGTGTTTCTGACAGAAAATAAAGTGGTTTTGCCCTTCTGGCAGGCACCTAATTCTTTTTCTCAAATGGTTTCTATATGGTATACTTTTAAAACTCATACAATTTTTTGTAAGTATCTATATTTATGGTTTCCTCCCAACCCCTATAGAATCATTTCACAGAATCACAGAATTGTTTGGGTTGTAAGGGACTTTAAAGATCATCTGGTTCCAACCCCTCTGCATGGGCAGGGACACCTTCCACTAGACCAGGTTGCCCAAAGCCCTGTCCCACCTGGCCTTCAACACTTCAAGGGATGGTGCAGTCACAGCTTCTTGTCTCTCTCAAATCTCCCCAGAAGTACTATGGGTATATGAAAAGGTCTACTTGAAATAGTCCTAGTAAAAGAAAAGACTAGAAAGAACACTGGTCATCTAGTGTATCTTCATATCATAGAATAGTTTGGGTTGGAAGGGACCTTCAAAGGTCATCTGGTCCAATCCCCCCTGCAATGAGCAGGGGTATCTTCAACTAGACCAGAAGCACATCTCAACCTAGTGTTAAACAGCTTCAGCAAATGATACTTCATGACCTGCTTTCTAACCCAAATATAAGGAGAGATTAAAAACAGAAAAAAAAAAAATTCCTTCTTGCTGAAGTAGTTGATTAAGGGGACTGACTCAGTTTAAATATTTAAGAATGGAAGTTGGGAAATGTCCCTGTGTCAGGCTATGATGGATGGATCATAGGATTTGGCCCCCCTTGAACCATTGTTTGGACCACTGGGATCTCCATATCCTGCTGTGTCACTGAGGAAGACTGCTAATTTGGGAGAAAGGGAACTACTACATCATGATGAAAGCATCGAGCTTTTTTAGGGCAGCACTTGTATTTCATGTCTGACTTAGCCCATCAAGATCAGTACCAACTGATGGTAACTGTTGGGTGCTCCTGTGGCTCATGGTACTCCAGCCAAGACCTTGCCAGCCCTGAATCAACTGAGAGCTTTACTTCACGTGTTCTGCTGATGGTGATTCCATTTATACTTCTCAGCACAATGTTTGATTTTTTTGCAATAGTGCAACACCATTAACTCATGCTGTGTTCGTGATCTGCTATAACCCCATGCCCTTTCTGGCAGGGATGAAGGCTGAATGAGTTCATAGAACCACATAATCATTTAGGTTGTATAAGGCCTTTAGGTCATCAAGTCCAACTGTTAACCTAGCACTGCCAAATCCACAACTAAACCATGTCCCTAAACACCCCTTGGATTTTGGGGGCTACATTCTCCTCCCAGCTCAGGGGGCTGGGTACCCAGAGAACAACTGGTCTTGTTATCAAAGACCGAGGCAAAGAAGGCACGGAGTACCTCAGCCTTTTCCTCACAGTTCATCATTGTGTTTTCCCTGCATCTAATTGAGGATGGAGAGTCTCCTTAGCCCTCCTTTTCTTGCTAATGTACTTACAGAAACCTTTGTTTCTATACATTTGTTAATTGAGTTATAAATATTTATTGAATTATAATTTTCATAGAATCATGGAATGGTTTGGCTTGAATGGACCTTGAAGCTCATCTATTTCCAAACCCCCTTGCCACAGGCAGAGACACCTTCTACTAGACCAGGTAGCTCCAAGTCCCACCCAACCTTGTAGGCACTCTTTAAGTACTAGAGCCTTCTCTTCTCCAGGCTGAACAAGCCCAGCTCTCTCAGCCTGTCTTCATAGGAGAGGTGCTGCAGCCCACGAAGCATCTTCATGGTCTACTCTGGACTCACTCCAACAGATTCACATCCTTCTTATGTTGGGGGCTCCAGAGCTGAACACAGTCATCCAGGTGGGGTCTCATAAGAGCCCCTCCCTGTTGTTGAGAACAAGGTCCAGCATAGCCCCTCTCCTCATTGGTTTCTCTGTCACTTGGAGAAAGAAGTTATCATCTATGCATTCCAGGAACCTTCTGGATTGCTTGCACCCTGCTGTGGTCTCTCCACAGATAACTGAGACGGCTGAAGTCCCCTATGAGGACCAGGGCTTGTGAACATGAGTCCGCACCTATCTGTCTATAGAGGGCCTCATCCACTCAGCCTTCCTAGTCAGGTGACCGGTAGCCAGTAGCAGACCCCCACTATAATGTCACCTGTCCCTGCCCTCCCTTTATTCCTGACCCATAGCTTTCATTTGGCTCCTCGTCCATCCCCAGGCAGAGCTCTGCACACTCCAGCTAGTCACTGACATAGAGGGTGACACCACCTCCTTATCTCCCCTGCCTGTCCTTCCTGAAAAGCCTGGATCCTTCCCTTCCAATGCTCCAGTCATAGGAGCCATCCCACCGCATCTCCATAATGCCAGTAAGGTCATAGTCCTGCAGGCGTGTGAGCAGCTCTAACTCCTCTTGCTTGGTCCCTATGCTACGTGTACTGGCATAGAAGCATTTAAGTTGGGCCCCAGATGAAGTCAACTCATGGGCTGGAGTGGCTGGAAATCCTTTGTGCTGCTCTTCAGGTGCTCCCTTGCCTACTCGGGAGGTCAGCAAACAAATTTGTTTATTGAGTTGGCAAAATCAAGTAAAATTTGGCAGAGGCGTAGTGTTAGCTTTAAAAAAGAGGAATTGTTTAATGTTATAAAACCAGAATTGAAGCCTTTAAAGTCTATTCTGTAAGCATTTTACAGTAGCGTTAGCAATCCTGACTAGTGCTTGGTGGTTGGGAAGCATGGTTTTAGTTAAGCTGAAGGAGAACCAAAAAATAAACAGCATATGCAGTAAAAGGTTATTGTTTATTCTTTTAAAAAAATGTTTTTTGCTATCTGAAAGTGTTCTTTGTAACACAAAGGTGGATTTATTTTTTTTTTTTTTTCATTTTAAACTGGACAGTGCACTTCTGAAGTTAAGGGAGGAATCTAACAGTAGTTTTAAAAGACCTGAAGTGCCAGCACTCCGAGGTCACCACCAGCCCTGCCTGCCTCTGCCTTCCCTCCCAGGGCTCTCCCCACCCTGTCCATGACCCAGGATCCCATTTCACCCCCTAGGGCCATGGGGCACTGCCCCAGCAATGCCATGGCACTGCTGGTCCCTAGCTTCACCACAGCCCTACTTGTGCCTGATCATGGGTCCCGCTGGCCTGGACCATGGCCCCCTGCAGGCTGCCTTCCCAGCCTGGCCTCAGCCAGCCTTTTCACTGTGGACCCATGAAGTGATCATGGGCTGTATCTGACCCTGGTTACCCTCCATGGTCCTGACCTTGCTTCACATTCCCAGTTCAACCTCAGATCAGCCTCAGCACTGAAGCAGACCTTGACAGAGGGCTGCCCCTGGCTGCCCCCAGCCTGCCCTCCTCCTTCACTGGGCATCATGGGCTGAGACAATGCGTGGTATCCCACATAGGGAGCCCCCAGGCCCTTGGCCCCCAGTGCACGCAGGCATGGCAGATAGTTATTGAGAAAGCAGAGCCAGGCTCTTGTTAGAGGTGAGGAATGCAGTGCCAAGAGGCAGTAGCAGCTAGAAGCATCTGGAGAACATCCAGTCAGGCTTAAGTACAACATTTTCCACCAGAAAGGGTGGTAAGCACCAGAGCAGGCTGCCTAGAGAGGTCAAGGAGTTTGATGACTGCAGATTTTCAAAACTTGACAGGCCAAGGCCCTGCGCAACCCAATCTGGCTTTGAAGTGTTCTTGTTTTGAACAGGAGGTTGAGATGGATAAACTTCAAACATCCTTTCCAACCTGGTCTGTTGCATGGTTCTGTGGCTAGAATACTGCTGAGAATGACAAATTCTCTGAAGATGCAGGCATCTCTACAGGAATTTCATCACAGCCACAAAAGGCTGTTCCTCTTCATGAATGCACCAACTTTGTGATCTTGCTGCTCTATTTCTGTCTTTTTTTCCACAGACGTATTTATCTGTTTGGCCAGTGGAATTTTTACCCAGAACTGTCTTTGTACCTCTTACACATTACCAATTTCTTGCAATGGTTTTATTCCACACGCCTTAAATCTAATTAAACTGCTCAAAAATGGTGGCAAATATCTTATGACTCCATAAATTTGGATTCTGACACCAGATTCATAGAAATGCTAAAATTATTTTGGTATAACATATACGTAAAATATATATAAATATAATAAATCAGTAAAAATTCCTGTTGCAATTTTTCTTAGTTAACACTGCATTAGTTGGCATTGCAGGGAAAAAAAACATACCTGCCCAACATATGCTGTTGTATGTGTTGAAACACTGTGAGAGAATATCCATGCCTGTATGGTACCATTAACAACTTCCATCGTTTAATTCTTTCACATCCCAGTGTTACTGTTCTGATTTCTAGACCATGTCCCTCTTATGGTAGTAAATCTATCAAAAGGCAAATAAAATACATATGCTACCGTGCAACATGCTTGCGAAAGTTATTCTGGCCCGATTTATGATTTAAGAAATTAATTAATGCTCAAACTTCCCTAAAATTTTCCTATTTCCACCAAAAAAAAAAAAAAAAGCCAAAACAAAAAACAAATCAACCCAACCTGTAGAGGCCTATTTGCTGCTTTAGTTGTCACCTAATTACACAAGAACAGGTCTCATGTGAACAGTAATAGATTTGAAAAGGGGATCTACAATGCTTCTGTTTTGAATATACAGACACTCTGGAGTGACTTAAGTGACCTGCATAAAAGCATGGAAAATCACGTTCCTTCTCTTCAAACTGCACAAAATGCTTGAAGCAAATCTTCCTTGAAATATCCTTTTAAATTAATTTCCTGAATTGGCTGGTGATGAGGAATGTGAAATATTTCTAGTTTCCCAAGCAGGCTTATGTGAAAGATACAAAATCTTGACGGTGCTGTCTTTTCATCACTAGTGCAAATGCCTTCATTTAACACTACATATCGATTTAGTGATTAAGATGTGCACACGTTTCCATCTCAGATATTTTAGAGATAATATGTGGAAGAATGTTTCAGATTAGTAGAATTAAAGTTTTTTAGACTGTTTGGTTAAGTGTCCCAGAACAAATTTTCTTGGCTTCACTTTAGTTGTGCTAACAGTGAATTTCGAGCTGAAGATTATTCTGTGCCAAAATTAAATTACTATGACTTTATGGAATGATTTTGGTCTTAATACTGGGAGTTCACTGTCTTGCTAGGAATAATAAGATTTAGGAAAAAGGCTCCAAACAGCATTTTTACTTAAATTACTGTATCAGATGTATGTTCCAGCAATAAGAATCGTAACTCTGTGAGACTCTTTCCTTTGTTTATAAAAGATGGGGTCAATTCTTTCTGCTCTGCCAATTACAGACATAATTCCAAACAACTTCAGCACCTTTAGGATAATTTTGGAATAGTATTAGTGACTGCATTTCCATTGTTCGCTTCAATAGTTACGTCTGGCACAGAAATTTTAATGGTTTAGCAACTGACAAAGCATGCTCAGGAATTTTCCTCTTTTAACTACTTCCTCTCCTGTAGAAGGGCAGATGATTTGGACAGCCTGGGAAGGGCTTTTAATTTTCCATGTGCTAATTGCCATAAATATTTTGAAGATTGCCCGCAAACTCCATTTTGTTTTCCAAATCATTAGCAACATTAAAAGCAAACCTTCTGACAAAAGTGTTGGCAGAAGCTCAAGCTCAAATCCTAGTTCATCAGAAACCCTCCGTTATGCAAAGGAAGCTGTGTGGGGTCCATTACATGCAGTTCACTTGCCAAAGCACAGGAGGTTTGGTGCATGAGATTCCAGCTGTGCTTAGTTTTTTTATGTAAAAATCATTTAGACAAGACCAATTAAAAGTTAAAATCAGTTAAATCAGCAGGAAAGAAGAATGAAGCAAAAGTTTTTGAGATAATGACTTGCTACACCTCTGCTTTATGAGTAGTCTGTATAGTAGGTACAAGGAATGACAGGCATCAATGGGTATTATGATGCCTGGTTTGAAAATATCCATAACAGGGCTCGACAGCTTCAGCATGAGCATGAAACATAAGGGGGAAATAATATTGCTTATCATTTTACCAAGTTTAGCATTTAAAAGAGAGCACTTGATTAAGGGCTCATGAGTAGTCCCCAGAGAAGATTCTTTTCAGCTCACACTTCAGTAGAGGATAAAGAAAAGCATTTCTCTCCAACTACTTTTGAGGTCATTCTTAATCTTGTGATTATTCAGGTGTCTGACAATAGGTCGTAGCAGTCAATGTCCCATTAATTTATTCACTGATAGACCTGTTCTCCTTGTCCAAAGAGCTTTTCTATACAGTTCTATAGAGGCCCTCAGAGGTCTGCTTACTATAGCTTTTATGCAGTGGCTATGCGTACCCTAAATTCTTAACATGGAGCTAACAAGTATTTAACAAAGATAAACAAAGCTGTATTCCTACACATGTAACAGTAACTTGCCATACTAAAAATCCAAAAGAATGCCATGTTTCTAAGACAATATTTTGAAGATGAACTAACCTGGTCATTTTGAGTTTTGATATTTTCCAAATAATATTATGTCCTTTTATAATGTTATTTCTCCTGAAACTTAATTTGGAAAAATGTCTACTATTATTTTCTGTTATGCCCACAAAAGGAATAACAGAGACTGTTTAAGCAGCAAATTTTCTGATAATTCACCATTACTGTGGATTTTCAGTTACAGGACAGTGATGACAGGGTCTCAGAAATAATGTGGCCTTGTTGCCTGTGCATAGCAATTAGTTAGTGGCCTAGTTCAGATGAGAGTTTCAGTGTTTTATAACATGTCCAAAGAATAGCTGTCCCACTTAACATAATTAACTGCAAGGGACAGTTGAAAGACACAGTTTATTTATTTCAGGAAGCATTTCTCAAATATGGAAAAAAAAAAGGGCTATAAACAAGCTCTGGGGAGAAATATGAGTAAATGGGAAATTCTGGTTAGAGTGCACAGAGTGGTCTGATAAAAACATCACCATAGGCTCTAGGTATCTTACCTGGCAAATAATCAGATGTCTTCTTGCTGAAGTTTGTGAGCTGTTTTACTGGTTCATACTTGTAAGAAGTAAGAAGAGATTTCCTGAGCAAAAACATTATTCCAAACATGTTTAAGAG
Organism: Ara ararauna; assembly: GCA_028858755.1. Taxonomy (NCBI): domain Eukaryota; kingdom Metazoa; phylum Chordata; class Aves; order Psittaciformes; family Psittacidae; genus Ara; species Ara ararauna. The sequence continues at coordinate 50,847,039 of CM054379.1, forward strand.
TGTTTATGTAAAATTATGAAATAAAAATATCCCTAAAATTGTTCAATCTTATCAGGAGAGAACAGTCTGTCTAAAGCTACATACCACTACTTGTTGCTACCAGTACTGCTTGTAGAGTCCTCATAACTCTTTAAGGAATGTTCACACCATGGATTTCCCATATGTCGTTACCCAAATCTCTAAACCACCAGTAAAAACAGGGTGTTTTTTTCAGCAAATCCCACCTCTATATAGGCTATGCAGTCTGTGCTCCAACACGACTCAAAAGGAAAGCACTGTTGCTAAAACAGAGTAGCTTTAAGAGTATCCTTTAAGCTCCTGTACATATGCCACCATAAAAGAATTGCATTATCCTCCATTATTCTGTGTCACCAGAATGTGAGCACAGAAAGCACCTTATGATGATGAACTCTGTGGGCTTAGCCTAGCTGGGACCATAATATTATGTCTACAGCCACAGAACCACAGCATATGAAACCACTTGCAATTAGCCTTGCATAGGTGTAGAACTTAGTGTGCCACAATCATATGAAGGTATTAAGCACTGTGATCAGTATCCAAATCATTCTGTGTGCAGTAAAGTCTTACCTACAATTTAAGTAACGTACAAGCAGATATGAGAACTGTCATGCTTGGTCTGACTAAGGGTTCATCTATCACAATATGCTTTTTTAAGAGCAGCAGGTAGTGGTTTCTTTGGAAAAGATCATAAGAAACATAGCATTCCATGGCATTCTCTCTCTGTTGATTTATGCAGTATCCTGGTGAGATGTGTTTCATAATTAACAATGTATTGTTTCAAAGTGTATGGTGGTGTATGTGCTCAGCTCTCATAAAAATCATTACCTACTTATACTCTTCACAACCATCAAAATATAGAGAACTCTGTTTTCTCCCACTGCAGCAATTTCTTGTCCAAGCTGAATCTTATACTATTCAAATCTTTGTTTTGTATCTCAGCCTACCCTCTATACTTTTTCTAGTTTTTTCTTAAAATCTTTGAAGTAGAAATGACCACTAAAGCATTTAGAACTGAAACAGTGTCCAAGATGCAAGTGTGCTACGTATGACTTCATACAACATCATGGTCATAATCTGTCTTTTGTTTCACAGTTTCTGTGTATAAATAGTTTCTGAAATTGTATTCACTTCTTTTACTGCTTCTAAAACTCTGTGCCAGTTTTCAGAGAATAATGTGCAATGGTTCAGTGGCCTCTTTCCTAAGTGGTCTTAAGTAAATGAATCCATTGTGTGTGTAAGATTTGGATTAAATATAATCTGTTGTTTTATTACCCACTCACTTGGTATTGCAAGGATTTTGAAACTGCATCTCACTCCATGTCCCTCCTGCAGCTGTAAGGGTACAGTCAGACTTTCTTTTGCCAAGCTCTCTGACATAAAGACAGAGTTTCTTGAGTCAGAAAAGACAAGACTTTCTCAACATCCTGGTATCATGCATCTTTTCTGTGGTTCTTGGAATGGTTCTCGGAATGGTTCTCATGAACTTGCCCTCAAAGTGAACAAATACTACAGGTAACATTATTTGTGATAGATCAGTAACTATGATTACAAGCATTATCTTTGTTCATAAAATCATAGACTCAACTAGGTTGGAAAAGACCTTTAAGATCATCAGGTCCAACCATTACCCTGGGACTGCCAAGTCCACCACTAAACCATGTCACTAAGGGCCTCATCTGCACAGTTTGTGAACACTTCCAGGGATGGTGATTCCACCATCTCCCTGGGAAGCCTGTTCCAATATCTACAAAAGTTCCCTACAAAGTGTGAGCTCCCTACTCTCTGAAAGCGTCATGGTTTAAGCACAGACAGACAGAACTTCTATTTCTTGTGCCCATAATCTTTGTTCAAACCACAAACCCTCCATGGTCGCAAATGTTTTAATGGTTGATTAGCCAACACTAATCAGGATTGCAGGAGATGTACACAAGTTTGCACATAGCTATACTTTGGTAACTAAACACTGGCTACATACAGTGGCAACTTACCTCTGCACTAATCAGCTGCTCAGACTCAACTAGCCATTTAAAGTCAACATAACAGTGATCCCACTGTATTATGTTAATTCTGTTTGATTAGCACTGGTCTACAGAAAGGAAGTTATGAATTTATTGTGACTATCCAGTCAAGAAGAAATAGCTGTCATTTGCAAGACCTCTATGTTGTGATCTCATTATGTGCTTATTCCACCTTAAGTTTATAAACAGGAATAGATCACAACCATTTGCTAGTTAATACCCTAGTAGGAATTGAAAGACGTAAATAGAAAACTGAACTTGAAGGGTTTTGACAAATATCTTCAAATACATCTGCATGAAGGATGAGGAAGGGCAACAGGCTTCTTGCAGTGCAGACAAGTCCCAAAGCAAGTGCAATCAGTGTGGCACAATAAATGCGGTCCGTGTTCCCAGAAATCATAGTGTACCTAAGATGCCAAAGGTATAAAATTTAGTATGTACTTACCCCTGGTATTTCAGACTACAGGTGGTGGATTTGGACATGAGGAAACCCAAAGGGATATAGGTGGTACTACTGACACACGTTAAAGAGAAATGTCAGTATTCTTTATCACATGAAATAGTGCTGCTCCATCATAAGGTGACAGATCTAGCCTCCTAAAACAAACATCTAAAGGTGGCGAGCTTTTTTTCTTTTTGTTACCAGAATACCTGTTAATAAAAATATAATTATTTACTACCAGTTCGGGAGTCCCAGATTCATTTTTTTTTCACTGTGTGATGTAGATACAACATTAACTAGTGAAATTTAGGTAGACTGGAAAGGAGTTTTGCAGAAGGCAATGGTGTTCATGGTCCACATATAAAATAGGTAGCTGAGAAGGCAGCATCTTTCTCTGTATTTCTTATTCTTGAAACTGACTCTGATTTTTCCTTTGTAATGAAATTATACTGCATACTTGCTTTGCCGTCTATAATCGTATGTGCCTCGAAACTGAGCTAATTTCATTTCTTTCCTGCTAGAAATATATTTATTCCAACTGAGTCAGAATCCAGCCTGTGTTTTAGACTTGAATCCCCAAAGGAATTGTTTATTCTAAGACTCAGCTACATGGAATATGCAGTGAATCCAGACCTGAGGCTTTGAACATATTGTTCAGCTGAACGGGCAAGGGTAACCTTCCTGTATTATGAGGTGTTCATTTAACTTCTCTTTAAATAGTATTTCAATTCAAATGGTATAAAGTGCTTGCTCTCAAGCCAGATGTTGATATGTTCAGTTTGAGCTATAAGGACATTTTATGGTTGGGTCAGGAACAGAAGCAGTCAGAAACATAATCTCTGTCTCAGAAGAGCACCACTATAATTACCGTGTCCTAATGTAAGCATGACAGTGCAAAGATGCAATGAGAGCATGTGTTTTAGTAACACATAGCCTTTGCACAACATTTAATCTCCAAACTGTTTTGTAAAGGCCAAGTAAATAATCTTTATGACACTTATCTGGAAACACGTAGCTGCACTCTTATGTCTGATTTTGCGAAACATTATACAGAGTAAACAAGTGTCCATCATACAAAGTGCTGAATTTCTTTTGGCTTCCAGAATGAGCCTATGGCTTTTCTAGAACTGTGCTTTTAAATTATTTTGCAGCTTTCATAGGGAATATTTTAACAACTATTCAGTTACTGTTACATATTCTGTGGCATTTAGGACCCTGATCGAAAGTCAGGATGCGATGTGCTTTTAGTGTACTAAAAGACAGAGTCCCTGCCCCCCTGAGTTTTAAAACTGAGGTCCTGATCCAGCAAACATTTGTGCTAGTATTATATTTTTATATGTGTGAGAGGTTCCCATTAAACTTCCACTGGGAAAAATTTACAGAAAGACCACACCTGCTGAGCTTCAGCCTTCTGGCAAGTGCGCTATTAAGGCCTAATGGGAATTCACAGAGAAGAAAGGTTGCCTGCATTTAAAAAGGGTGTGAACCTTCCAAGATCCCAGGGTCTGTGCAAGTTTATATTTGGATAACCCAACAGCTATGCATATAAATTGTCAGGGAAAATTAATGAATGGTGTATGTGCAGTAAATCAAGTGTCTTGGTGTCTCAACCAATATTTTCATATGCACCAAAGTGCACATTCCTTACTGAGGGCTATATACAATGAGACATTTAAATTTTAAAAAACTACATTATTTAAATGTATTTGAATGCAGGAAGCTTTGTCCCACTGTCTTTAATAACCAGGAAGCACTTTTTCTGTTAAGTCATGGATTTCTAAAGAAAATCATAGAATCATAGAATCATAGAATAGTTAGGGTTGGAAAGGACCTTAAGATCATCTAGTTCCAACCCCCCTGCCAGGGGCAGGGACACCTCACACTAAACCATGCCACCCAAGGCTCTGCCCAACCCGGCCTTGAACACCACCAGCAATGGAGCATTCACAACTTCCCTGGGAAACCCATTCCAGTGACTCACCACCCTCACAGTAAAGAATTTCTTCCTCATATCCAATCTAAACTTCCCCTGTTTAAGTTTGAACCTGTTACCCCTTGTCCTCTCACTACAGTCCCTAATGAAGAGTCCCTCCCCAGCATCCTTATAGCCCCCCTTGAGATATTGGAAGGCTGCTAGGAGGTCTCCACGCAGCCTTCTCTTCTCCAGGCTGAACAGCCCCAACTTTCTTATCCTATCTTCATACAGGAGGTGCTCCAGTCCCCTGATCATCCTCGTGGCCCTCCTCTGGACTTGTTCCAACAGTTCCATGTCCTTTTTATGTTGAGGACACCAAGTAAAGGGGTTTGTGCTCAAGCAATCCTGAAACAGTTCATACTAGAATTTAGTTTTGAGGTTTGAAAGAAATAAAATTGAAGTGCTATCTGAGCCATGCCATCCATTTCTAATTTGTTTCCCTCAGCTGCAATACTGTAATGTATTTTTAAGAAGCTATGCTATGTCTTACATATTAACATATGAATTAAGTATATATTCTTTATCTTGTCCATGGATTCCAGACTACAACTATAAATCTCATATTTCTTTATTATTTGTTTCTGATGACTGATATTGATCTGCTCATACTAGCTTTGGCATGGTATGTATTATGTCCTGAGGTTGTTAGCAGCTGTCTTCATCAGACCTGAACGCTCTACAGATCTTGCCGGCCTTGCAGTGGCTCTCAGTCCTCTCTTCCCCTTCCCACCACAAGCTCTTTAATGGGTCTATTGAAGTTAAGGAACAGCATGTCTCAGGTTTAGCTTCTCCTTTACACCTATAGGTGGCATTCATACCAATCTGTAGCATGATGAGCCTTCCTTGTAGTTGCTGAAAATGTGTTTGATATCTCAAACTAATTTCTCTCAAATGGTGATCCAGACTCCTGGGCACCATAGATTTATTTCAAGTTATATTAAAAAGACTCTGCATGAAGCAAAGACTTTAAGTCTGCCTTAATATTCAGTATTTTTTCCTCTGTAAACTGAACCACCTATTGTAGCAGCGTGCTTATTTCTAAAAGCAGTGATCTCCTGCAGAGGCTGCCTCACTATGAACTCCTGCGAGGTGCTGAGAGCTCTGGCCCTCATTTATTAGTCTTTAGGTACTTAGCTGCTGGACTGAGATCAGTGTCTAACACTTTTTGGGGTAAAGCTTTGCTCGAAGAAAGATCATTTGCTCTTTGCTCCTGTCAGAGTATGGGTCCTAAGTAAGGAAGTTAATCTGTTCTTTCTGGTTTGACTGTTGGGCAGGAAGAAGACTATTAATGCTAAACTGGAGGATCCTAAAATCCCATCTGCTTTTCTCTGTAATGATGCTAAGATTATGATAAACTGTACATATTTGTGTAAAAGTTAAAATAATAACAAAAATAAGTTAATAGCTAGAAGAATCTAACACATTTGGATTTTATTATTTCATCAAACAGTAATGAACAGTGAATCTGGCCCAGTACACTGAAAACATAGCTAATAAATCCCATGTTATTTTTTAATTAGGAACATAGAAGTACGTGGATTTACAGAAAAACAATGAAAAAATTGACTCGTAAATGGTTACTATCGTAACAATAAAAAGCAAAACTTTTCTTGGAAGATAGCTCAACTTTGAGTTAGGACTTGCACAGCAGCTTAGTCCATGATCTGAGAGGAGAAAGGCAAACACTTAAATTTACAGGGGTTGTGTTCTTTAGGAAAGGAAACTTCTGGATCATCTAACTGGCAATGCATTTTAGTGTGAAAAAGAAAAATAAATTTTAAATGTGACATTATTTTAAAAATGCTAATATATAAGTGTCCCTCCTTACCTAAAACATAGAGCTTGACTCACTTTAGCCAACTGAAATAAAGGTTTAAAGCCTGAGCCATTTCAGGCAAGACGCAAAGAGGAAGAGGAACCTCTTATCTGTGCTCCATTCTCTCTAGTTAGGATCTCCAAGTACATTCTTAAGAAGGTCCAGAATATTTCAACTTTCACTCCAGCACCCACTGCATTACTGTTGCTGCTCTCAAAATAATGAATTTATTCTCCACAGCCATGCCATCTTGTAAATTGTTACAAGACAAACCACTTATGTCGTTTTTCAAGCCCCAAGAGAAGAAATTAATGTTACATCCTGTTGATAACATCTAGAAGTGATCTATTTCTTTAATTAAACACTTACGTAATAAGTCGAAGGAGGTGATCCTGCCCCTCTACTCTGCTCTCGTGAGACGTCACTTGGAGTATTGTGTACAGTTCTGGTATCCTCAACATAAAAAGGAGAAGGAACTGTTGGAACAAGTCCAGAGGAGGGCCACGAGGATGATCAGGGGACTGGAGCACCTCCCGTATGAAGATAGGCTGAGAAAGTTGGGGCTGTTCAGCCTGGAGAAGAGAAGGCTGCTTGGAGACCTCCTAGCAGCCTTCCAGTATCTGAATAGGGGCTATAAGGATGCTAGGGAAGGACTCTTCATTAGGGACTGTAGTGATAGGACAAGGGGTAATGGGTTCAGACTTAAACTGGGGAAGTTTAGACTGGATATGAGGAAGAAATTCTTTACTGTAAGGGTGATGAGGCACTGGAAAGGGTTTCCCAGGGAAGTTGTGAATGCTCCATCCCTGGCAATGTTCAAGGCTGGGTTGGACACAGCCTTGGGTGGCATGGTTTAGTGTGAGGTGTCCCTGCCCCTGGCAGGGAGGTTGGAACTAGATGATCTTAAGGTCCTTTCCAACCCTAACTATTCTATAATTCTATGGTTCTAAGTATATACTTAACTAAGGATGGACACAAAGTAGTGTGGAGTAGATGCATTGACTGTAGTCACTAAAGCCATGGTTTGATGTGCAGGGGTGCCACTCTGAGTCACCTGCTTCCACAGCACGTCTGTGCTGCTGTAGCTGTTCAAGGAGGTGACACAGTAAAGTGGAACAGCAGCTCAATTTGATTAAAATTAAGAATTTCCCACTGGATCTTTTGCTAATCTAAGTAATTATCTGCACTTTGTATGACCCACATAGAGCTATATACAAGCATGTGGAAGGGATGCAAAAAGCCTGGGGAGAGGGGAATACCAGCAATAACTTGATTTGGCAGTGACACTGAAAAACTGCATAATGTATTTGTCCCTGAACAAACAGTGGAAACCTGTGAACTTGCTTTAAGTGTAAATGAACCCAGATATAAAGACCCTTTCTAGGTGGAAGAGCTTTGTAGTTCAAACTCTGAAAAGGACTTGACCTTCTGCCAGAGAACCTGTCTGCGCACATGAGCGTTAATGCAGTTACTGGCTGTCCCACTTTCAGAGCAAAGACCTTGTGCTACAGCATGTTGCAAAAATATATTTCTTAACTCTGTAAAGTCCTGAGGAAATGCCAGCCAGGCTAGAGGAATGGGAATGAATAGCAAAAACATCCAAAAAGCACTGACATTTTTAAGGCATAACGTGCTGTAAATGGTTTTGTTTCTTAGGAAGGGATTGTAAGTGGTTGCAAATATTATTTATCAACTATTCTCCCACACTGGAGCAATCAGCTCCTGAAGGACTGCACCCCAGGGAAGGGACCCACGCTGGAGCAGTTCATAGAATCATAGAATCATAGATAGGGCTGGAAAGGACCTTAAGATCATCTAGTTCCAACCCCCCTGCCAGGGGCAGGGACACCTCACACTAAACCATGCCACCCAAGGCTCTGCCCAACCCGGCCTTGGACACCGCCAGCGATGGAGCATTCACAGCTTCCCTGGGTAACCCATTTCAGTGCCTCACCACCCTTACAGTAAAGAATTTCTTCCTCATATCCAATCTAAACTTCTCCTGTTTAAGTTTGAACCCGTTATCCCTTGTCCTATCACTACAGTCCCTCATGAAGAGTCCATCCCCAGCATTCCTATAGCCCCCCTTGAGATATTGGAAGGCTGCTAGGAGGTCTCCACGCAGCCTTCTCTTCTCCAGGCTGAACAGCCCCAACTTTCTTATCCTATCTTCATACAGGAGGTGCTCCAGTCCCCTGATCATCCTCGTGGCCCTCCTCTGGACTCATTCCAACAGTTCCATGTCCTTTTTGTGTTGAGGACACCAGAACTACACACAATACTCCAAGTGAGGTCTCACGAGAGCAGAGTAGAGGGGCAGGATCACCTCCCTTGACCTGCTGGTCACACTCCTTTTGATGCAGCCCAGGATACGGTTGGCTTTCTGGGCTGGAAGCACGCACTGCTGGCTCATGTTCATTTTTACATCGACCAACACCCCAAAGTCCTTCTCATGAAGAACTACAGGCTGCGGCAGGACTCAAGCTGGAGAAGTTCGTGCAGGACTGTCGCACATGGGAGGGACCCCACACTGGAACAAGGAAAGAGTGTGAGGGGAAAGGAGCATTGCATGGTGAACTGACCGCAGCCCCCATTCACTGTGCCACTGGAGGGGGAGGAGGTAGAGAAGACAGGAGTGAAGTTGAGCCTGGGAAAAAGGGATGGGTGGGGGAAAAGTGCCATTTTATATTTGTTCTGATTTCTCATTATACTACTCTAAATTGATTGGCAATAAATTAAATTGTTTTCCTTATGCTGAGTCTGGTGGTTTGTCTGCAACAGTAATTACTGAGTGATGTCCCTGCCCTTATCTCGACCCACAAGCCTTTTGCTATATTTTCTTTCCCCTGTCCAGCTGAGGAGTGGCTTTGGTGGCACCTTGGCATCCAGCCAGAGTCAACCCACTGCATCCAGTAAGAAGACATTTTGTAAGTGCAGTCTTTGGCATGTGACATGAAAGCATTTGTAACGTTATCCTGATAATCTGTAGTGATTTGAAATCCTATTGTAGTTTCTGTATCAGTAGTTTTATTATTTGATTAAAGTCCAGCAGAGCATTAAGGATTACATTTGATAGAGGATGAATGATTTACAATTAGTTAGAAAAAATAAAGGTATTAAGGAATGTGCCGGGTTCAATTATTTGATAAATGAGTGTAAAGCTACTTACAAAACCACTTTAGAATGTAGCAGCACCTGGATCATAATATATTTTGCAGAAGCAATGAAGAAAGTAATTGGTTTGAGAAGTGGAAAAACAACATCAGGAGGCATAGCTAAGATCTAGGTCACTAGGAATGCCAAGGCTAACTTCCACTGCACTCCACAGTTGTGCTGGGTCCCTCACGTGACTGACCCACCCAGTGGTGACAGTCAGTAGTCTGAGGAATCTGCAGGTAGGGAAGATGTAAGGGCATGCTGTACTTGGGAGTTAAGGCGTGTTTTGGTGATATCCAGCCTGGAGTTTGTAGGAGGGGATCATTGTCATTCGTGTTATAATAGCTGCTAAAGTCCTCAAACATACTAGCCGTTTTCGTATGGAGAGGGGAAAACATTTAAGATACAGTCCCATGAAGAAAAGAGCTGCTGTGTGAAAGCACTTCTTCATGTTCCAATAGCTTACTGGATTTTCCCCTTAAACTTGAAACAAAAATAATTGATCAAATACCTAAGAAAGTAATTTTTAATTTTCACAGCTTTTGGACTAAAAGTCTTTGCAACAGAAGAAAGGAGTCTAAAGGAAACAAGATGCAGACTTTCTGAAGTGCAAGTAGAAATTCACGCCATGAGCATTCATCCTGTATTGACTACTGCTTTGCTATACTACATAGGGATTGAATTAAGGAATTAACTGATGGTTTGAAACTGATGCGCTGCAAATGCCAAGCTTTTAGTATTTTCCAGTTTAATGTCAATAATACCACAGTAATGTTGGCATCTAATTTTTAAAACACTATGCTTTCTTACTTTGTTTATATTGGCAACATTTGTTATTTCACAGTAGTGTAAGAAACACCTAGTGGTGACTGATTTAAGCCACTTGCCTGTCTGCCTTAATTTGATAATGATTTTCCCGTGTCAACAGGATCAACAGCATAAAGTGCATCATTGCAGATATAAAGAAACAAACTCTTCCAAACAGTCCAATTGTGCAGACTTATGTCTGCAGATACTCATTAACTTAGGTTGTTGAGTTCAAGTGTTATGAAGTATTCATATATTCCATATTTAATTATATATTTCACATAGATATTAACTGTGCACGTTTCATATATATTGACAGTCCTGAGCATGTTAGATAAACTTTTAAACTTCACAGAAAAGGTGTTGCTAGGCTGCTGGCCACACTGAAGTGGGAAGACAAAGAGATAATAACTCTTACAGCTGATAATAGTGAATCATTTCTAGCTTTCATTGACTGCTTCAGTATAGAGGTTGTTACTCCTATACCTAGGATCATTTCAAGCATCTTCTTATCATATGGGAAAGACATGCAAATTATGGGAAAGGCAGTATAAATGGAAAGTATATCTTCAGCTCATCTGACAAACTAATAATAATTTTGCTATAGAAAATGCAGATGCAGTCTCTGCACTGCTGCTAGTCTTAATCAGTGAGGAACTCTGCAAACACAGGGTCTGAATCCCTGCTTTTCTTTGCAGGCTTTGGGTTTGATGACGATATTTGTTATGGCTCCCTAAAGAAGGTAGCACTTCCCTTCTCAGTCCTTGACTATATTGAGAGCTGTGTTTCCTACAAGGAGCGGAAACATCTTTTGTTAAAAGAGCAGTGCCTACTAGGAATGTGTCTAAAGATTGGTCATGTAACTTCCCCTGAGTGATGTACCTTTTTTTTTTCTTTTCTTTTTTTTTTTTTTATTTCCCTAATCTTTGCTTTAGATTTCTCATTATTAAAAAAGATAGTGTGATAGAGGACTTCAGCTAATCAAAGACTCATGATCAAAACCAGACATGAATTGAGGGAGGCCAAGGTCTTAATCTGCAGCCTTACTCTATCCTTCCACATTTAACTTTTCCCTAAACTGGCGTAAATTCCCCATTATGTTGGAAAAGGGCACAAGGTTGTTTCTGGCCTCTCCCAGAATTAGACCTGTCTGTCCTTGGGGGTGGTGAGGGGAAGTCTGGAAGAATGCAGTGAGTCATTCTTGTGCTTGAGTCTTCTGAGTCCACTCAGACCTGCAGGTTTGGGTGCTCCTAAAGTGTAATTGTAGATACTATTTTGAATGGTACTAATACTTCCCATCCACATAATATCCTAGTGGTTACAGAAGCTGCCAAGTAACTGGGAGCCTTCAGCCCACTTTCTTTTTCAGCCTGGTGTGGCTTGATGGCTTCATGGTGTCTCTCACATCTTCCATGCCTCACAAGAATACTTGACTAGCTGGGCTGGAGCTACTGAAACTGTGCAGCAAATAGGGCCAGAGAGGGCAGGGTACTTTTGTGTTCCTTCAAGTTCAGCTACTACAGCAGAGGGCTCAAATGGACCTTAACTGGGCAGGATTCTTCCATCTACAGCTTGATCTAGACTCACTCCGAAAATTAGGTGAGCTCACTAGGCTTTACTAATTTGTAGTGGCATTGCACAAGGAGAAAGTCCTTTATTCAAGACTCTAGGAGTCTTTATTGAAGACAATAGGAGAGCACTTAAATAAGTAAAGAGTATTAGGAAAACTGTACTGGGTCAAACCAAAGACACACAACTCTAAACACAGTCTCCAAATGTGCATACTTGAGCACATTAAATACTTGATGAGCAGATAGTGTCCTGCAGCTCATAAAGGTGAACAAAAGGAAGCACAAGAAATAAGCACTGGTATTCATCTGAAACGCTGGCCTGCACCTCTCAGAGACATGTACTTTGTCAGAACTGATGGCAAAGGGCCAGAACTGCTGGAGACAATTCCCAATGAATTCATGGCATAATGTGCGTTAAAAACCACAAAGGCTTCTTTTCACATATGAAAAAAATATGCCAGATGGTATCTTGTATTGGAGCTGCATCTTAAGATAAACAATAACCCATCAGCTAATGTGCCTTCTGTAGAAAAAAGATGTACCCTCTCCTTCTGTAATGCCCAGAGCTGCTCTTTTTACACAGCATATTCCACTTCTGAGACAATTCACTGAGATCACCTGTCTCAGTTGAGGGAGCAGCTTTTATGTCTAAAATCTGTCAATAGACATCTTGACTATAAAGAAAACTATGCTCTAAGTCTCTCTTCTGAAGCAAGCGAAAGTCAAACTGTGTTAAAAAAAAACAAAACAGTGGCTACTAGCAAACACTGGAGTGACACTCCTCAGAGTACTCTCCTCAGTGAATTCTGGCTCAGAGCTAACTGAGATAGAGAGGGTGCATTTGTGCTAGACGAGCTGCATTTACAGTAAAAGGTTGGAATACATTTAGTTTCCATGGGTTTGTCCAAACCACTTTTGATTTACGTGAACTTTTAGTATCCACAACATCATGTGGCAGGGAGATTCACAGATTACTCATGGATATTATAAACCTTCATCTTTTTTTCCAGATGAACTTTTTTCCAGAATGTTTTCCATTTACTCATATTGAACCTGTTTGATTTGCATCCTCTTTGTTGTCATTCCCTTGTTTTACTTATGTAATTTCTGAGATGGCTGAACAGAACTGCACACGATAGTCAAGATGTGGTGACATCTTAAATTTATTTTATTGTGGCATAATACTGTTTTCTGTTTCTTTTCTCTATTCTTTCCTAATAATTCCTAACTTTATGTCTGCTGCTCAAAACTGAGGTGATATTTTCATCAAAGTAACTATTCGTATGACATGATTTAAGACCATCTGCTCTGGGTCCACCACAGTATATGTTAAGCTGAAATTGTTTCTTCCTGTACATATTACCATATGATAATATCTACTGGATTTTATCTGGCATTTTATTACCCGGACAAGTAATGAGTTTCAATCACATCACACTTATTATATACTTATGAATCTCTTTGTAATGGCCATACTTTTAAATTTACTTCAGTGAGTAACTTAGTACACCTGCAAACATTGTCTGTGGTACCTCCTTTGTTCTTGAAGGCCTTTCTTGGATTTAACTTCTGTTTTAAGAGTTTGAAGGAAAAGGGTGTGCTGAAAGAGAAAATTTTCAAGAAACTCAGGCTCATGGGAGGCAAATGTTCCCCTTCCTTCCCCTTTCACACTGGACTCTGGCTACTTTTAGAAATGGAAGACCTCATAAAGCTCGGAGGAGGATGCTTAGGCACCAGTGATAACCTTTTCCATTTCTTCCCTAGGTAATCGGAGCTCTTCTACAGTCAGAGATCTAAAACATCAGCCTTCATGTATTATCTCTGTGAGCTAAATTGCCAGGAAAGTTTATGATCTAACATCAGAAAAATCCCTGAGAAAACAAATCATTTATTTTCCCAGATGCCTGGACTTGAGAATGCAGAATGCAATATTCAAGGTAGATAGCCAAAAAGCTAAAGGCAAAGGTAACATATTAAAACTTGCTCTCAGTAAATTAAATGGGAATTCAGCCTTTCTCTTTAATGAATGACAAAATGCAGTGGTTAGCCTTGTGAATTACACCCTCTCCCAGGCAGGCATGAGGGTGCTGGAGTGCTGCCTTTCTTGTCCGGTGTTCAGGTTCCATGACTCAGTACTTACCTTGTGAACCAGCCTTTTCAGCCCTTTCCCCTTCTGACATAGAATTGAGGCTGACTTTGTACAGAGAAGGTGATTCCTTCCATCTCTTCCTTCCTTATCCACTGAGCCCTGCAGCCTCTAACCCTAAACAGTATGACAAAGATGTCCAATACTAGAAGTCCTCTTACTTCTGGGCACAGGAGCCAAAGCGGAGTTTCTTACATCTTCCTCTCAAGCAAGCATGGGTTCTCTTCATGAGCTTTAGCCTTACTAATCCTGTCCATGTTCTCAGGCACAGATTCCCAGACTCATGAGTCTTCTCTGTCTCCCTTTCGCTAAGCTGTGCTTGATCCAGTATTTAATTTTACTAGCCATGGCTTTTCCTGGCAAAACTGTAAAGGGTCTTAATTCGATGGTGTAATTTGTCTATTTAATTGTCTGGGTTTTATTTTTTTCTATAATTGATGTCTCTGCCAGACTTGCTGTAGCTATAAACAGAATTGTGGTTAGTTCATTAAAATAAAAAAATGCTGAAATATGTTATGGTATTCCACCTTTGCCTTTAATTCTGACATTATTTTATATAACTTCAAATAATTTATTATTATAAGAGAAGAAGTTTGATAGCCAGATACGGTAAGAATATGAAGGTTCCAAATTAAGTTCAAAACAAACGGTGAATTCCTTTGAAACCTGAAATTACAAATTTTACTTTGACAGGGAATACTTACCCACAGACAGCTAAAGGAAGAGTCAGAACAGTTTGCTGTGTAAAACACTCGTGGCTGAAGTAGCTCATGAAATTTCCCATACATGTTCATTTGGTGTCTTGTTTTCAGTTATATGTGTTATAGCACAAAGATCTGGTAGTTAAGAGTCAAGTCCTAGTATTGTTGAAATGGCAAAAAAAAGAGTACTTTCCCTGGAGTAGGATTTGAGGTAGGATATGTTGCAGATATCTGTATTTTGTCCTTGCATCACTCATTTCTGCAAGAACAGGTCAAACATGAATGGCATTTATGTGGGCATTTTGCATTCTCCAAAATCATGAGGTGACAGGATAGGCCTATAAACTAAAGATTGCTGTTTAATTTTCTTTCTGTTAGCAGCTCAACGTTATGATGTTTCTGAAGTTTATATAGACCTTTCACAGTTCACAGTGTAACTTCTGCAAAAGTTACAAGGTCATGTGCAGTCTTACTTTTGTTTTCCTTTTGTGCAAGGATTATCTTGTACTGGAATTCCAGAACAGTGGGAAACAGAAGGAAGCAAAAGAAACATAAAACTAGCTTGAGAAATATTGGATAAAAAGATAGAAAGAAAGAAAACCTGTCATTTCTGCTAAGCTACAAATAGAAAAACTCGAAATTCAGTGTTCTTACAATGAATTTGGACACAAGGCTTGATAAAAAGTATGGCAGCACAGAACACCAGTACCTCACTTTTCTCTGTAACTGATACAGCGGAGAAAGGAATTTGTGTAAACAACCACCTCTCAAGTACTGGAATTTTTCTCTTTTCAATCTGCTCTTTCTTACAGAGAATGTAAAACAGTGGCATGGGAAAACAGAATCATGAAGTTTAAAGTATTGTGGGAGATTTAGCCTCAAGATACAACCTCTGCGACACATTTTGAGAAAGATAGAACAATGTTGATCAGGTCTTCCCATAAAAGACAAAACTCTGGAAATCATGGAGAGACGGGTTCCACTTTACATAAAGATCTGGATGATAGTTCCTATTTACAGAAATGCTTTGCACTTACAGTATCCTAACAAATACCAAAGGCGATATTAGGAGCACAAAACATGATATTTTAGACTTTATTCCAAAAATCATTGGGCTTTAACCCTTTAATTAGGAATTCACAATCATTTCCCTGTAAGACCACAAGTATCTCAAATGATCAATAATCTAAAAAGTTACTATGCTCTCGCTGCTTGGGTCTTTCTATTTTCCTTAAACCTATCAAAAATATTTACTCTTTAATAAATCTTCTAATTCCAAAATGTTGATATCATTTCATCAAGAAAGTATATTTCAAAATTATCCTTCATTATACTTACTCATAACCTGGATCCAGAAAAAAAGATATCATATTCTTCTCTAATTTTCATCAGGAGGAGACAGTTGCTATAAAATAGCTTATGATTAAATGCACCACTGAATTGACACCATACTGAGAGTGGGATTTACCTCATCTAAATTTAGCCACCTAAGGGTTTGGCATCTGTGAGGTATTCCAAAAAGATAACTTTAGCCATTTGAGCTAATCTTCCTAGGCTCCCTCTATAGTTTTCTGCAGATTCAGAGCCAAAAAGCCTAATTGCTCTGCATTGAACTTTGAATGTCTTACTAAATGCTTCTCCTTTGTCCCACATGCTTTACAAGCCTTCCTCATCTTTAATCTAGTCATAAAATAGCTCCTAGAGACAAAAAATATCTCAGCCTAAAACAAACAGTAGACAAAGCTACGGAATCTTGTGAGCTTGTAGCTTGAGTTGCCTTTTTTCTTCCATTGCTAAATACAATTCCTGAAGAAAATCCAGAGGAAGATGGTTAACTTAACAAAAGGTACAGAAAGCTTGTGTCAGAGGCATTGACAGTTTTGAAGTAGCTTATGTCTATGTCTCTCAGAAAGAAATCCAAACTGAATGCCTGGAATCTACTGGAAAAAATGGTTTGTAATTACTTGCACTCTTGTCCTGTCATAGCTGAAATAAATAAACAAAGTGATACATATCACGTTTAAGCTGAAGATATACTATGGACAGAAGTAGCTGACTGATAACAATGGCTGGAATGGACAATAATACCAGCGGGGCATCTCATTCTGGTAGTGCTTATTCCCGTGCACTGATATTGATGCATTGAATGCATTAAAGTGGTGTGACAAGAGTCAGCAAAATGGGGGGAGATATCTGTCCTTACTTCTTAAATGCAGCTTGCAGCACACGATTTTATTGTATTCTTTTTAAGAAATTCCTTATGATAGTATTGGCTCAGTTATTTTAGTGTTTTTTATGGAAACTGTGATTTATGATACACTGTAGCTATATAAATTCTATAGGCTCTTATTCTTTGATGCTAAACTTACTATAATGTCAATCAATCTAAAGAATGCACTGGAAAAATGACAGCTATAGTAACAAGAGGCTAAGAGAGAAATAGCTCAAATGAGATTTTTTTTTTGCTTGGCATATATTTTATGTTTTTATATTATATGGAGCTTACAGTGATAAAATGTAAAAGCAGGTCTTTGCTATTAGTTCTTTCTTATTAATTAGGCATAAGCCATACAGTGTAACAATTAGTGAGGCTCCATATATTCTTCTTTAGCTTTTATGCCTGGTGATGTGATGGGGCTGCTGACAGTGGGTTTGTTCAGCTGATTTCCAGCATATTCATGGAACATTAGATGCTTTTGCGGTGAATGAAAGGCTTAAAAAACAGGGTAGTAGCTATTTCTGTGAGCTTGTGAAAGCCCATACCAGGCATAAATGCCCAGATTAGATCATATGGCTAACACCTACTTGCTGAAAATAAGAGCCCTTTCCTGTGAAGACAGCCCTAGACTCCCTCCTTCACATTTTTTTACCATATGATTACAGCAGTGATCGTCTCACAGAAGTCATCCTCAACAGGACTTTCTCTAACTACTTTTCTAACTTCAGGAGAAATGACAATCTCTAACCAGCCTTTATGAAACAATTCTGCCCATAAATAAGGACCTGAATACTCTCTTTATCAACCAGCAATGCCTGAAACATGCAGGCTTGCTCATTAATACAAGATCCATCAAGTAAAACACCTGAGAAAGAAAAAGGTGCCTGCAGTGAGAGGAGCTGAAAGCCCAGCATGCTCCGTCACGGGTTTTCCATTCTGCAAGATTTATTGGATTGACTGCGCAACTACAAGTCACAAAGTTTAATTTTGCAACTGTGTAATGGCACTGAATCAGAAATTTAAGAAACTATATAAGACTAGCTAAATTGATTTTACTGTTTTAGTTAATATCCGTAGCTAGGGCCTAAAGTCAACATGGGGAGAAGGACCCCCTGCTAGGTATTTCAATTTCACTGTTGTGTTTTGGGAATGAGGGAGGAATAAGAAGGTTTTAATTAAACCAATTTGATTTTTTTTTTTTAATTATCTAAGACAGAGTTAAAAAGGAATAATTTTTTGTTTAACTTCTGTGACCTGATTGCCTCTTTTCTAAGTTGGGTGATCTGGCCAAATGGTGACCTGGCCATGGAGTATTTTTAACCCACTGATTCAATATCAGTTTCAACCTTGATGCTAAAAAATATCTTAGTTTCTGCATAGGGTATTCACATTAGCAGAACTGGTATATTTTTTTGATAGCAGAATGGTCTTGAAAAATAAAAACCAGATAAATTAGCTAAGGCACATTATTTTAGCCCACTCTACTGATCAAGACCTTTATCCAATAGTATTTCAAACTTGCAGTAATTCATTAATTTTATTGCTTTTCAGAATTATATGTTAGAACTCAAACCATATATTTTATTGAAGCAAAATAGGAACATTTCATAAAAGGAGAAATTTTCCTGGAGTCGTCTCAAAAAAGACCCATTCTAGAATTAATAAAAGAGACTAACCAGTTGCAGCTCTGTATGTTACTAGAAAAAAGCTGAGTCAGTGGAACTGAATCCAGTGTTTCTTCCAATTCTTTCTGGCAAGTGAAAGAATAAAGAAGAAAAAAAATAAATCAGGATCATACTTTGGAAATACCATCATATTTTTCGAACAAATCCCATTCAGGAAAATCTTGATTGAATATTTTAGAGTTAAGATAATGATGCTACTAAGCAGCAATGCAATTTGCTGATGTCAACAAAGCATGACTATGCTAATGCACATAAGAAAAATTTAAAGACATTAGAATTTCCCATTCATCTTATCTTATTCCCTTTGGATTTTATTCTCTGTGCTTTAGTTTTTAACCTCAGAATCATATTCATATATTATTAAATGCTAACAACTGTTGTTTAAAAAGCTTGGCTTTTGTGGCCCAGTGAATAATCTGGATGAGCAGCCTATCTCTCCAGGGAAATTTTCCTATGCGGAAACTGGTGTGACCTCCACTCAAACAGTTTACTCACATAATTGCATTTGCAAAGGGCTCTGCTTGAACATATAATTGAAAACTATCAGAGGGTTGTAGTTCGTTTTGTCTGGAAATTTAACCTATTACATTGGCTTCTTTAGTTTTACATCATTTACGTTAGTAAGTACATAATGCATTTTTGAGCCATGGGATGTTCAAGTTAATCAAATAATTAAATTATGCACTTGATATTCTTGCAGATAGTGTATACCTGCACTATCTGTCCTTCTTTGCAAATGTTCATGTACGTATTGTGTGCAATGCTCCCAATTTATGTATAGTTATGCCAACATGAGGACAGTGGTTGCGCTGTTCTAGGCCTGTGTAACAACACAGTGTGGAAAGTTTGAATAAATTGCTGAATGAAACTCAACAATGATTAAATTTATGAGATTTACAGAGAGCAATGACCCCTTTCTAAATATTGCTAGCTGCCATACCTCCATTCAAACCTTCAGCAGGTTCCAGGTAGCAAAACAAACATGTTAGTCCTAAGCCAAATGTATCCAACCATGGAAAATTTTGGCATCTAGCACTCTGCTTATGTGCTAAATCCATGCAGAGCCAGGCAGCCTGAGTCCTTCCTCTTTAAATTCTCCCGTGTTTTGACAGATCTTGCAGGGAAAGTGCAGGAGAGTTGATGGAGATGCTAACAGCTCTGTAGCTTCACTCAGCCACTCTGAGGTTAGTGCAGCCCATAACAGGCTAGAGTAAACGTCTACACATTGTAAGACCTTCCCAGGGCTGAGATAAAAGGTAATAAACTTGAAAAAGGAACTGCAAATGAACTGGGAGAGGATCTCATTGACTTAGAACCCTCAGTCTCTGGGAAGAATTTTACATGTTCCTAGAGGACTCCCTTGTATTGTGGGAAGCCTTTCTCCTGGCTGGGTGCTTGTTTAACTTGGAAGGCCAATGCCACTTTGTTCTGTAGCAGGTCTGTAAATCAGACATATAGTTTACATCATGTATTTGCCAAAGTAAATCAAAGGATCTGGCATTTCCATGTGCTTTTTGCCATTCTATAGTTCTTTCTCCACTCTATGTGACTGAAGCCAGTGGCTTCCTGCTGCTACTCAGCACTGACTGTCAAAGGGCAAGGAAGTACAAAGCTGATACATGGTAAATTAATATATATGTATTTTAAGCTTACATTCGAGGTAATTAAAATGCAGAACAATGTCATCAAAGTCAGTTCTGAGCATGAAAAATGGAAGAATGTTTTCTGGAACAGCAAAAGTATCTTAGATAAAACTGCTGAAGTAACTCAATAGGTTTAAACAGGAACTGCCTCTAGACTGTAGCTTGAATGCCAATTTTCAAATGTGAATGTATTTTTAGACACAGTTCATGAATTGCTAAAAGCAAGATTTTCATGTGGAAATGCAGAGCTGTTGCTACAACAGTGTGCTGTCAGTAACTGTGATTAAAACAGAATAGGTACTGACACACTCAGAGCAACTGCATCTATTTAGATCTCTTCCAAAGCCAGCGTTGCGGCAACTGAAGGAATAATGTATGTGCACATGTATTTCATCCCATGCTGAAAAGAAAACCAAACTCAAACCATTTATTGTGTTATTATTGCACATAAAATCTTTGTCCTAAACTGAGATTCTGCAGTTATCTGCTGATACATATTGTAAATGGGATACAGACAGAAAGGAGACTACAGAGAGCTAATAAAATTATAATGGTCTGTGTGCTTGGTTTCTGCCAATCCATACCCTAAGTACGATAAGTATTCTCTAGGTGTCACAGAAAGGAGGAGCTTTAAGGAAAGATTTGAAGGGACATCATGAAGTAAAAGAGAAGCTCCTTTTAAAGTAAAATAGAGAGCAGAGCCATACACCAGAAGCATGTGAAGCATGACTGTGTTTTGCTGAAACATATAATGAGTGGAAAATACTGGATGATGTTATGGGCAGCAAAAGAAGTTGGCACCATAACAATAAACAGCACCTCAATGAAAATGGAATGCGGAGCACAAGCCACAGGTGAAGACAAATATCATATACTCGCTGTGATAGGGAAGGATTACCCAGTGAGTAGTTCCACACCTTCAGATAATAATCTGAATGTGTATAAATGTTTGCCTCTGCGGAAAACCAAGTGAGGTTCATACAAATAAAAGAGGCAGGCAAACCCTATCTCAGGGAGTTTTGACAAAACATACTGTTAATGAGGATTTGGCAACTGAGTCATGTGGAGTTGTTAGTTTAAAAATCTTGGCTGAGCAGAGGTATGTGGATGAGTGATAATTCTGAAGATGAGTATCAGTTTTCAATTACAAGTTGGGGCTATAATTTTCCATTTATTTTAACTAGTATGAAATTCATTCTAAAGTCAATCTTCTCACATCTGTTTTGCTTTAATACAGCTAAACTATGCAAGGAGACGATGGGCTGGAGTGTTGTTAATCAGAAGCAAAAATTGTAATGCGTAGAGGAAGAGAATTTATGTGGTTATTGAATCTCCACCATCATTTTTTCTCTTTTGAGACCTGATACAAAGGCCTGGGAAGTGGAAAAAAAAACCAAAACCAAAAACCCTTATACTATCCTGTCTGGGCTTTGGGTTTGTCTCCCATACCTTCTCAGTTGTACCAGCAAGTAACACAAATAAATTGAAGGGGTGAATATTACATTGGTATCAAATAATCTATAAAGGAATGGAAGATGCCACCAAAGATGTAGTATGTTTAATTCAAAAAGTCATTCAAAATGAAAAGTGTGGATATTCTAAGACAATAAATAAAGCAATATACTACTGCTGATTTGATGACTCTTCTGAAAGTGTTGGTCATATAAACTGCTTCCACATGTTACTTGTGTCCCACTCTGCACTATTTCTGCATCTTTCATTGCAAGTGACAAACTGCTAGAGAGTTTTGAGGCAGGAGTGAGCAGCAGCAGAACTTTCTCTCCCAAGAATTCAGCTCACATCATGGTTAATTCAGCTCTTGCTTTTCGGAGTGCCCTCAAGGCTTACCCTCAAATTTACAGTTTTCTTGGGCAACATCTGAAAAAAGACAAGAACATGTTTTCTAATTTCTCTCTTCTTTTTGTCAGGGCAATGAACACATTTTGTTAATTTGCCTGCCGGAGGGGAAAAAAGCATGCTGCAGCTTGCTCCTTCAGTCTTTCCTTTGTCACAGTACTCCTCTGAGAGAGGCCCCGGTGAGACTCTTTGTGACTGCATGAGGATGCACCTTGCCTGAACCTGGGAGTGTAATGAGTGACAGTGAAAGAGGATGGGTTGCTGGAGATACTTTTAGAACACGTCTTTACTAAGATAAAGGGCAAATTTAGGTCAGGCTTTAAAAAAAAAGATATCTATCCTTGTTTGTTTATGGGTTCTCTCTGAGGACACTTCTGCGTGTAACCTCTTGAGAACAAAGCTAGATCATCAGAAATCCTGAGGGCACTAGGCTCAGTCAAATTGGCAGACTGAAGATGCGATTCTGTGCAAATACTACTGCAAAAATTGATACTGGGAAAGTGCAAAGGAGTGTCTGATTGGGGTGAAGCATTTCTGCCTCGCCTCTCCTTGTTGAACTATTAACTGGGTTTGTTAGCATGTGGAAGTGATTCCAGCAGCAAGCTGAAAACCTACAGACAGCTTTAAAGCTATTAGAAATATGCAGAGGCTTTGAGAGCCAAGAAAGAAAGTTATGAGTATTTACTTCAGTCTTCTGCATTGTGCCACCCGCAGAAAAGATCCCTCATTTCTTTAGCTACAGCTGTACTTCCCCTCAGCTACCAGCATCACAGAGTCCTGCCTAATGGAGTAGAGGTCAATGAGAATACATGAACAGAAGACACAGGTCAGAGCTACTTGGGGTGCAGAACAGAAGATGAAAGATTGCATTAAAAATGTGACCTGGATGCTGTTTGGTCCTAGTTTCTCCTGCCAGCTTTCAAAGACCCAAAAATAATGTACGCTTAATGTGCTCTGGGTGGCAACAAGGCATTCTTGGCAACCCCAGTTCACCATGGGTTTTGTCAATAATTATAATGTTGTTTTCCTAATAGTAATTATCACTCTGACAGGTATAAAATGCCTGTGTTCATTTCGGTGGAATATTAAGCTTGAAGTCTAAAGCAAAACCTTGGAAATTCCAACAATGGTAGCTATTATGCTGTTAATAATTTTAGCAGAAATATCCAGGTATTTTGAGGTTGTGAACAGAATTTTCAAGGGGTATCAGCAGGCTTTCTTCAGATCTGACTTCATACCTACATTTTTCTAAGAATAAACAAAAAAGGTTTGCCTTTTGATGGAATCCTATTCTGGAATGTGGTTAAGTAAATGGCTCTTTTAAGGTGTGGTCTTTTCCTCAGGTTTGTATTCAATTTGTAAGTCATGCTTAAAAATTAGTCTTGGACTCTCTCAACGTGTTTGTCATGGCAGTAAATTGTTTATGGTCACCATCAGTTACCACTGGCAATAAAGACAATATTCCTTACTACCCTTGGATTCAGGCAGACCCTCCCCTTTTTTCTTCTTTTGAGCTCTTGAAAATGTGATTGCACCTTTTCCCATTTTGTCCATACTTCTAGAGAAAGATTCCTTCAGTATTCTGTTTGGAAGTACCACAGGCACTCAGTTTTATGCTGAATGTCACATTTTCTCCAGTGATATATTGCTGTTAATTTCTCTGATTTCTCAGGCTTCTTAAGATGAGCATTTCACTGCCACTGACTCTCTGCTGGTTTGAATAGCAAGATTAGGCACCATGTCCCTTGGCAGTTCATCTTTCCCTGGAATCACTTTCCTCTCTGTTGGGACCATCATGCTGATGGTAGCTAAAATCGTATTTTATCTAACATGCCAACGCCACTCTATTAACTTTCCTCTCCGGTATGTTGTTTCCATTATAGGAATTTAGAGGCCTGGGGAGGGAATGAATATTCAGCTTTAGCCGGGAAAAGTCAGGGTTTTTTCCAAAGCTTCTCAGAGTCTCTGGTCATGCACTTCTTTTCTCCTCACATCAAAATGTCATTTATCCATATCACAGTATGCTGTATTACTGTCTGCAGTTCACAGATTTTCCAGCATAGCTCTTGATGTGCTGAGCACAATGAGAATGCCAGTTGGACTTTCCTTCAAAGTAGTATGCTAACAAAAATGGTGTGGGGTTTTTTTTTTTTTCCTTAGCAGTACCTGCTTGCAACCTGCCAACATATTGTGTGTATAAAAATATTTGCCATCTGACACATCCCCAGAAGTATCTCTCCTTGTGGCAATTTTCCTTCAGGAAAAGTGTTCACTTTATTTATATGTATATAATCTCCATAATGCTACGCATCAGGTAAGAATTGTTGGGTTCGCTCTTTCAGCAGTGCTGAATGAACAATTGACTCTGCTTTTCTCCAAACATATGAATGTCAGAACCACGAGCCTGTCCATCTTCATTTTCAGCTGCTGTTCTAGAAGGAGACAAAATTGACCAAAGACATGAGCTGGGTGGTGTCTGGGCTATTAACTCACTTCCATTCTGCACAGGTTGAAGAGCCTCTCTCCTATGGATCATATGCTTAGACATATCCACATTTATTTTTCCTTGCTGCCTCAGTGAAGAAAGCACCCTCTTGACTTGACCACAAGCTTGACATGGCTTTAACTCTAAAATGAGACTGTTTGTACTACTACCAAGTGTTTGCTTGGTTTGGTTTGGTTTTCAAGTCTATTATTTACCCCAATATCTAGTTTCTTAAACCCATATTGTTAAAATCAGGTCACATCTAGATGCCTCAAGTTTCACATCCCTACTTGTTTTCATCATCTGTAGATTCTTGTGTTGATGACATTGCACTCATTGCTAACATCCTTGTTTCTGCCACCATACTCCCTCACACACCTATACCCAATTTAAAGTGAATAACTACCTCGCCAGCCTGTACTGTGGCAGTCCATTGGTCTATTCAGAATCCTCCTGAGCTAGCGATGTTTTTGTCATCCTCTTTGTCCTCACTTTGCACACTCTTAAAAAATGATGCGATTTACTGCAGTTCTTGCATCTTTTCCAAGTCCTCAAAGCCAGGGTCTCTAACAGAGGTCTGTTTCATTCAGTGGTTTAGTCTAACCGGTCAGCATTGTGTCACAGGAACCTCTGAACAGCACAATAACCAACCCTAACTGGTCCACAAAACAAAAGGGCTTCTGTGGCAACAAGCTGCCACAAAAGAGACACTACCATGGAGACCATTCTTGATCCTGTAAGAAAGATCCATTGTATTTCACATTCCTTTGTTCTGAAAGCAGTGGGAATTATCTCATATCCATTCATCATGAGCCAATGACTTATCCCAAGTTTAGTGTTTGGGGACTGGATAAGTGTCATAAAAAATAGTCTTCCTGGGACACGAAAAGTAGAAATTAATTGAAACATATGATATCAGCTGAGCTAAAAGAGTAGCCAGAGGTAGCTTGAGAAGTAATGTGTGAAGGAAAGGGATTTATCTGCACTATCCAAGCCATCACTTGTTTCAGAGTCAAGTACATCTGCCCATGTACACCTGAGTAGAAAAGGGACTGAGAGAAGAAAGGAAGATATTAAGGCTGAGTACTTGTATGGCTAGGGACTAGGCACTGAACTTTTAATTTTATTATAGGCATTTGCATTCTTTTTGACATCTATGAGCCTTGTTTTGGTTTTCCTGAGTTGTACCTGCCTGTTTTCTCTTTCCATAAGTCATATGTGAAAGAATATCTTGTGGGCAGGTATATCTACCTATATACATACCTACATAGCGCATTAGGCAGTATATGGAATACAATTCAGAGATCACAGACAAGCAAGTCGTTGCTACATTCAAACATTTTTCGCATGTGTGCAAGGCCCAATGAAAGCAGCGTGTTCATCTAATGTCATAAATCCAGATGACATTCCAGGAGCGGCTGCCCAGCCAGTATACCCACTCTCAGCTTATCTCACCCACAGAGAAAGTTGAAGCTCCTATCTCAAATTTCTACCTGAAAAAAGGCTGGGAGAATCTTATTTTATAGCTCATCCTGTGGATTATCTATCCTAAGGTAAAACACTACAGTTCCGTGAATTCACTCAAATCCAAAGTACAAATCTGGTGGCAAAAACTTGCTTTTTCTCCCCTTTACTTTCTTTGTAGATATGCAGGAATAATTTTGGTAGAAGTTAACACATTCTTGATGCTAATGCAAACATCAAGAATGTGTTGACTTTAAAATTTATTTTAGGTATCAGTCTTTCAAAGCTCAGCTCCAAGAGAACATCTCTCAGTTGGTATGTGATGTCAGACTTATTTTTGGAACATGTAGAAATACCAAATGGGCTCACTAATCTTCTAATGAGATAAAATTACTTCTGAAGGACAAAATTAGCATGCTGGAATTTTTCCAACAATTATATTTTTACAGCCCTACCATGGGTATTATACAGTGTGCTTCTAAAGAATCAGTACTCTGAAATATGTATTCCTCCTTTGGCAAACTGTATTTTGAGGAAATTTTTAATGTGATAATTATTTTTTAAAATTATAATTTTTATGAAATGTTACCAAAAAAGTATAATATTTTTATTGCATGAAATAAAATATTAGAACTGAAGCAGGATTTGAGAAAAAAATGCTGTGCTCTGCACTGCTCAGTGTTCAGAAATTATCTGGAAAAAGGGTGAGTGGTCAGGTCACAAAATCTGATGAGGCCACTAAGTTATTTAGGTTAAGAAGTATGAGAGAACCTTGAAGATCTGCAGGCAAGTTTATGGAAGAGTGTGACTGAGCAATAGAATGGCAGATGGCGTTCAGTGTAGATAAATGCAGAGTGATACACAAGGGGGAAATGGCCCTTATTTCAGGTGTGAAAAGGCAAGTTCTGATCTGGTCCTTACTTCTCAGGAGAGACAGCCCTGGAGTTACAAAAATGGCTCATGGGAATATCAGTGCTCAACAGTGCTCGGTGCTCAACAGCTGCCAAAGAATAAAAAATACTAGGAAGTGTTAAGAAATCAGGAGAGAACAGGACAGAGATGTATTTTTGCTGCCACAGAAATCTGCATTTTGGCTTACATCTTCCATGTAGGCAAAGAATCACAGAAATATTGGTTGAGAGGGACCTCTGCAGGTCACCCAGGCCAGCCTTCCACTTGAAGCAGGACTATTGCCAACAAACACTAGGTCAGGTCAGCCGTGGCTTTGTCTAGCTGAACGTTGGAAACCACCAAGGATGGCGATTCCGCAGGCTGGCTGGGAAATTTGTTCCAGTGTTGCATGTTCCTTTCGGTGAAGAAATTTTTCCCAATGTCCAGTCTGAACCTCTCAAGCTGCAGTTGTTGCTCAACACAGCTGCCCAATGTGAGTAGCTCTTGTTTCTTGTTTACGATTTGCCACTGCCAAGAAGTGTTTGGCCACATCATCCTTCGAGCACTGCAGTCCCTGCACATAAGCAGCAGGATGGAAAATAGGAACATCTTTACTGTAAAGCACAGCTAAGTTAGGATCCTTCAGTGTGGGACAGCGGCTACAGGGCATATGATAAAGAACTAGAGAGCATCGAATGAAGCTATCAGTAGCCAGCCTGAAAATACGGAAGAGGAGGCAGATTTGTGCACAGAACCTGGCTGATCTGTGGAACTTGTCACCACAGCAGGTTATAGATGCTACAGACCTATGTAGATCTAAGGGAAGACGGGCAAGTTCTTGACGGAGAAAGCCAGTGAAGGTTACTAAGGTCATAGAAACTACATCAGCTTGAGAAAATCTCTGAGTTTGAAGTATTGGTGGCAAGAAAAGTGCTGGAGGGGACTACTGCATTACCTTGCCCTTTAATAATGCAACACAATATTGGTCCAGCAAAGCCCTTGGTCTGACCCAGTGTGAAGCTCTTATGTTCAAGAAATTGCATGAAAAGCTTACCTACCCTACATTCATGTCTATCTTGCTTTGTTAATTAAACTGGGAATTCTTCAGCTCTTTTTCTCAGGCACATGAATAACTATGATTATGCTTCTTTGGTTTGAATTTGTACATACAAACAACAACAAAACCAGAACTGCAAACAGAAAATACATTTTGAAGAAATCAACCTCAGGCTTAGAAATGAAACTGCAGGGTACAGTTCCTGGCCAAAGCCTTATTTGAAACCTAGCTTGTATTATTGGTCCCACTTTTTTCAGAAGTGGCCTTTTAAAGGAAGGATATGCCTATGTGCCTATGATTAAGACAACGCAACAGCACTTCGGAGATCTCAGTCTGATCACTACCAGTGCCACAGATTTCTTGCTGGCTTTGGCAAATCCTTGGGCACTCATCTATTATGAGTCGATTTTTCAGCAGATGAGCTCACTGAAACTACTCAGGTCAAGCATTTTTAGAAGTGCTTAATGAACAAGCCTTCCACATCACACATCTATGTAAAAAGCAGTAGAAAGCTTTGAGGAGGACCTTGTGGTAGTGCAAGGGGCTGATCCAGGGAGCAGAGACCAGCACCCACCGCACTCTGCCTTGGGAGGGGAGACAAAAAAAGACACTCAGGGAAGGAGAAAGCAGAAAGAGGGGGTGAGAAGTGATGACAAAAGGAGAGAGGCGCTTCTCATCCGGCTTCTGAGGCCCTGAGGAGTGGGGCTGGGGAGGAGAAGGGCAAGGGGAATGGGGGCCAGGAGGTCCCTGAGTACCACAGCATCCCTGAGTAGCAGGGTCCAGGAGGGACCCCAGGAGTACGAAATCCTTGAGGAACAGGGCCAAGAGGATCCCTGAGGAGCAGAGTGCCTCAAAGAAGCAGGGCCAGGAGAGTCCCCGAGGAGCACAGCGTCCCAAAGGAGCGGGGCCGGGGCAGCGGGAAACTGGGCTGCCGCTGATGGGCACTTTACGGAGGCACGGGCAGGGCGGAGTAACGCCCCTCCCCGCAGCCGCAAGCCCCATCCCGGCCCGAGGAGGCTCCCTTGGAGCCGGCAGAGCCGCTCCCTGTTCTTCCGCAGGAGCCCTGCGGCGGGTCAGGTCAGGGCGGAGCGGGGTCGTGCCCGGCAGCCCGGCCCCGCGCAGGTGGCGCGGTGCAGCGCCCTGCCCCGCCGCCATTCCCCCGGGACGGGGTCCCTCCGCCTCCCCGCTCGTCCCCGCCTCTCCCGGCCCGTCCCAGGGCCGGTCACCCCGGCTCTTCGCCCGGCGCCGAGAGGGAACCTCTGTCGGGGCGATGCGCCTCCCCGCTTCGCAGGCAGAGCCCCTTCTTGCCTTCCCATCCGAGGAGACACCGGGATCTGCCTCCTCTCCCCTCAGCCCTCCCCCTCTCGCCCTCCTCCTTCTCGCCTCCTTTCCCTTCTTTTCCCCCCTTCTTCCATCCCCTCCCCCGCCTGGGAAGACCTGGCCGCTTCCCCCGCCCCGTCCTCAGTAGCCGCGGGCGCTGGACAGCGGGCGGCACGGAGCGGAGCAGGGAGCCTGCGCCCAGGGGCTGTGTCCGCCTTCCCCTCCGATCGTCCTGCGGGGTGCCAGGTATGAAAGAAACCCTTCCCTACGCTGGCCGCGGGGGAAGAGGTTGCCCCGGGAGACCCGATAGGGTCAGTGCTGGGTGGGCAGGCTGGGAGCTGGGGCTGAGGGGGGCTGCCCGGGGTCGGGGACCGGACAGCCCGGGGTAACGTCCGTAGAGGTGAATATTTTTCTCTAAACGTTTTTCTCTAAGTCGTTCTCCTACACGGGTCGTTTTGAAAAATGAAGGGGCTGAGCAATGTCAGTACCTTGGGCTTGGCAGCTGGAGGGTTCTGTTTAAAGCTCCTGCCTCTTTAGCCTGATAGATGCATTTTTGATAGGAGTGAAACGTGACAAGTTTCTTTACCCTTCCCTCACCTTTATTATTCGAAGCTGGTTTCACCAGACGGCTAACAGGAGAGAATCAAGGGGTATATTTATTGGGCTTTTAGGGATGTGCCTGTGCCGTGCCTTCCGCGGGGAGAAGGCAAGGAGCCTCTTCACCCTTCAAAACAAACTGTCCTTTAATTCTGATTCATCCCCTCAGTATTCACGCTACCATCCCCGCGCTCGTCTGGAATTGACACTAACTTCATCCAGATTCGTCACTGCTGGCAGCAGATTTATCCTGGAACGGCAGATAAAAAAAAGTTGTGCCAGGGTATTTAACTTGCAGGCTCTGGAGAAAGGGAACCCCTCTGGATTAAACGCGGAAAAGCAGAGCCTCCCGCGGAAAGCAGAACTAGGGTATGGCTAACTAGAGTTAAAGCCTTCTTTCCCAAACTCTCGGCTAACCTCTGGGCTTTAACATGCTAACGCATAGGAGCTGCCAACCGAAGCGAAGCGGGCGGTAGAAAAGCGGCCATCCCAGCAAACCTTCCCGTCCCCTCCGTTCCTCCCGCTCGTTCCCGGCCGGTGACCACCAGCTCCCGCCCCGGGGACTGCCGCCCGGGGCCGCCCCGGCTGGGCAGGGCTCGACCCTCGGAGCAGCTTAGCGGCGGAGCAGCGGCCGGAAAGCGAACTCGGTTCTCTGCCTCCCCGCGACCCGGAGGAGCGGGAGAAGCTGCCGGCGGCGGCAGGGCTGGAGGAGCGGGGCTGCGAGGGGCTGGCAAGGGACGATGGACGGGGCTGCCGACGGAGGGTGCGGGGCGGCCGGCGGTTGTCCGGGCGCGCCACCCCGCGGCCGCGACGAGGCCGGCGGGAGCCGGGAGCCGCCAGAGATGAAGCCCCGGTTCCCCTTGCCATTCGTGCCCGCTTTCCTTGTTTCCTCCTGCGTGTGCCATCTCCGAAACCGGCTGTCATGCCTGCGTCTAAAATCAGTTCTTCTTGTGCTATTGAACCCGCTGAAATGCTGTAGGAGCCAGGAGTCGCAGTGGGGCTTTCTTCGTAGGTCAGAGTGGAGGACGAGATCTATGCACCGACACACAGAGCGAGCGCAGCCGGAGGAGTGAAGGGGGCAGTGGCGGATAAGGTTAGGGTGATGGTCTCTTCCAAGCGAGCGTGAGATTTCCAGAAGTTGTTCTCTGTTTTGCTTTGTCAGAGTAGAGTTGTGAATTCCAGCTTTCGGGCCGTTTCAAGAATAAGTCCAAAAGCAGTTAATGGAGCTGGTTAGCGTGACACAGCATCTAATATTTTATGGTCTGAAAATTGCATTTAAAATTATGAAAGCTTAGTTTTAAATGTGCTGACTTTCCTACAGTAAGAAGGAATTCCCAGAGCAGAGGCTACGCTGAACAGACCATGATAAAACACTGCCAGGTGGCTGGAGACAACTTTTCTGAGCTACATTGTCACGTAAATTCATTCTGGGGTAGTCTGAAGAGAAAGGTATTCTAGCTCTGCTTGACCACAAGCCTTCCCCTGAGCATTTGAGATGCATTTTACTGAAGTAAGACAGGTTACACTGCAAAATATATTAAGGATATCCTGAAAAGTTAGGACACAGGTAGGTTTTGTCCCGTGAATACAGAAAGATTTGATGTTGGAAGCAAGAAGTAAGAAATGAAAACACTTTTAATTGCATGCATATGCCTGGCAGCTGGAATGCCACCAAACAGGGTGTTATCAGCTGGGTTTGGAAACTGAAGGAAGAATTTCAACATTTTCATGGAGCTGGGAATCTCTCACTTTCTATTTTCCATCTTCTGTCTTCTCTGAAGCAATTCATCCTACTGTAAAGACAGAGCTGACTCCAGGCTTCTAATTACTGTAAGCCAACCCAAAATTTGTATGGGAAAGGAGTGAAGGAAAGGAGAAGGCAGAGCAGCTTGGGGTTTGGAGGAAGAGTGGAGAACAGCGTGGCAGAAAGTGTGAGCAACATGTTGAGGATTTTTTCTTGCATCCGGCTTGTAGCCTTGTCAGAGCTCCTTCCTCTGGAGGCTGTATGCTCTCTCCCCTTTTATCACCCTGCAAAGGTGTCTTTGCAGATGTCCACATTTCTATCTCCATCTTCTGGCAAAAGGAGCCTCTGTGTTCTCCCCTTGCTGGCTACCTGTACCAGGCCCTGGCAGTCACTGATGCTGCCCATGCTTGAAGCTGGCCTTGCTTAAACAGTAGAAATCAGGTTAGTAAACAGACCTTAGGCACATGGCTGTAAATGATGGTGCTGCCTGTTAGGATCACTGCTCTGGTCTGTAATGACATATAAAATTACCATTTTTATCAAGTTCCTCAGCTTGGACTTCTTCCAGCTCTGATGAATTGTAGTTAGTTCATTATGAGTAACAAGTGGTTCATTATAAATTGTGAAAATCTTGGCTTCCAAGGCTGCCTTTGTAAGTAGTGAGCACTCGAGTTTAGTATTTCAAATGGGAGGTGCCAATGCATCTACTGGGGGTTCTGTATTTTGGTGTTTGGTTTTTTTCTTTCTAAGGAGTGTCAGAAGGGAGCCATAGTACTACACCCATTTGCTTACAGAAAGGCTTTCTATAAAGTGATGTTAGTTATGGGTCCAACTGGGAAGTCTTCAGCCTTGCAGTGGAATGTCATCAACCCAGACACCTCTAAGACTTTCTATATGAAGTAGCAGTTAGTGAATGAACTTTCCTTAGGGCTCACAAAGTTCTGCTACAGAGGAATGTCAGATACCCAGACCATGAGGAATGGCTGAGAAACGGAGAAGTATTCTAGGAAAGAACATAGAAAAGGCATTCTTGAGCCTGACAGAAGAATTGGGTTTCATAATATCTTGTATCTGTTCAACAGCTATGTTAGAGCAAAGCAAATTAAAACCATATCACATAACAATATCACTTTATTTATCATCAAACCATACTAGCTTGTAACAGGCTGAAAATAAAAGAAAGGTGATGCTTCCTCATACAACGTGTGGTTAAGCTGTGAATTCCTTGGCGCAGAACATTGTGGGTACAAAATTTTATATGGGTTCAAAGGAAGACTGGGCAACTATGGAAGAGAAATCCACTGTTTCCTCACACTACAGAAACTACCTCTGGTTTAGAGTCTGTGAGATGCAATTGGCTGTAAGCTAAGATCCTATGATGGAGGAGGGACATGCATACCTATTTGTGTGCTCTACCCTAGGCATCCACATTTGTCCAGTGTCAGAAATGGGATTTTAAGAGAAGTGGACATTTGGTCAGAAACTTTGTATATAAAAAATAATGTTAAAACATGTGCATTTATGCTATACCAGTAATCTGGACTGACGGTCAGCTAGTGTCCCTCTGCTGTATCTGGCACCTGGGATGACCCTGCTCTGCTTTCAAAACTTTCCGATATCTTTTAGTATGACTGCATACACCCCAGAGCTTAGGTCTGTGAGTCACTATAATCTCCAGATGTCTTATGAAAGCCCACACATCTCCAAAACCTGACTTAGCTACTTTAAAGCCAGGGTGGGAAGCTTTAGACTATATTGTAAAATGTTTATGTATATCCTACTAAATAAACTCTGGGTCAAAGCTGGTGTTCCATGCTTGGAAATATGAAAAGCATCAAAAAGCAACAATTTGGCATCAGAAGCAACAAGCTCTGTTTGAACCATAGTGCTCAGTTAGCTAAAAAGTGATATTTATTACTTCTTATAGACAGAACTATGTCTATATGGTAAAGATGTTTCAAAATTACATGAGTCATTGGTCCATTATACAGCTTTTAAAGTGACGTTACTGCTTCTTTTTCCATGTTGCACTCCCCTCTATTTTTCATACTCGATCTTTAGCTAGCTTGTAACCAGGCTGTTTCACTGGATAGCAGTACTCATTCTAAACTAAACTCAAGAAAAGGAAAGTGGTTATGGCTATCTTTGCCCTGGTTTACACTGCAATTACAATGTAAACCAGAAAGCTTAACCGCATACATATCCTTGAATTGCTTGGCTTTAAAAGTTTAATCATAGGCTCACTCTTTCTGCACGGCCGAGGTTTCCATATAATTGGAATAAAGGATATGAGAATGGAGTGCAGCTTTCCCAATGGCAGCAGCCAGTAGTTGATTGATGCCACTTACATCACTGCTGCCAAAGGACAAAAATGCTCTTTTCAGTAATGTTTTGAGCTCAGAATCAAGACTCCTGGGTTCAGTTTCTGGCTCTGCCACAGACTTCTAACAATTTTGTATTATTTCTGCATATTTTCCAACTACAGACGGGAATAATACCGCTTTTTGTCTTTTCCATTTGAAGTATTAACTCTTTGTGTGGTGCATCACCCCATTTAGGTGTGGCTTTCCACATGTGACCATAAGGCACAGACGACACAATTCCTGACGCCTTTGTGGGATCCTGCCGGAAAAAGGTGTGTGATGAGTCAGCAGGCTTGTCCCCACTGCTTAGCTGGGCTTTCCTGCATGTGTATAACCAGGATACTCCTCTAGACCAGCAAACTTCTACTTTTCTCACTCATCTGTCTCCTCCAGCCTTGGATTTTGAAATTCTCTGACATCCTGAGGGAGATTGAGATACCCATGGATGGGAAATTCATGAGGTTTTGGTGGCCGGGGAGATACAACGTAGCATCTGCAGGAGAGCCATGCCTTTCTGAGCAGCAGAAGCTGAAAGCATCTCAAATGGAACTTGCCACCTTGTTTAGGTACCCAAATTGCACAGAACCAGACAACATAAACTTTGAATGTGGAAAGGAGATCTTTCTAAGTTGGTTCTTTGGGAGAGCAATTAACAAAGCGCCATTTTCCATAGCAGGCAGCTTTGCAGGTCTTAGCTGGGCTGGTAATGCAGAACCATTGGTGACTTAGATCACTTAAAGATGCTACTTTTTTGCTATTACGTAAAAGAGCACAATTGGTCTGATTTCCTATGGGTTCCTAAGTCTCATGAGTGTAGTCTGTCCATCTCTGCCTGAATCCCAACTTTTGAATGTATCCTTTGAATACATTGGTGGTTTTCAACCATGTTCTACCTATAACCCATAGCTATAGAGAAGAAAAGTAGAAGTATAAAATATAATTGCATTCCTAGGGGATAAATAAAACCAGGGTGCTGCACAGAGTGGAATGACTCAGACTACTGCTCCACTAGGGAGAAGCAGGTAAAAGTCAGCTGTTTCCAGCTTTTAGTAGGTAGCTCAGCATGGATGCTGGCTGGCTCATCTGCACCCATCTTGCTAGAGGCCAATGGAAACATCAGAAGTAATACAAGGAATATCTGAGGCCTTTCCATTCTGAGCAATCTTAAAGTCTGTTCCTCTGGTGTCAGTGCTAATATTGCATGATTGTACTTTGAAGATACTAAGATAACTGTGTATATTACCAAAATGTATTTTCAAATCTCTCTTTCTTGTTTTAGAAAACAAAACAAAACAAAAAAAAAAAGGAAATAGATAAAATGGAGCACATGTTACTGCTGTTCATACTTTTCATACCTATATTGGGTCTCACTAATGGAACAGAAACTGAACAAGATTTTACTTGGCACTTAAAGAAGATTCCCCAGATTGTGAGCGGAAGAACTTTCTCCCTTGAGAGCCCTAAATTCGAAGCAAAACCCAGCTTGGAACTGAACAGTGTATGTGGAATTGAATGTCAAAGAAAATTGCCAGTGCCAAGCTTGTCTGACTTGAAGGACCTCCTATCCTATGAGACTGTTTTTGAAAATGGCACACGGACCCTGACTGAAGTGAATGTCCTTGGACTAGTGCTTGACCAGGCTGGAAACACCACCACACGAAGGGCTATGAGAAAGAAGAGGCAGATCTATGGAACCGACAGTAGGTTCAGCATCTATGACAAGCGGTTTATCACCAACTTTCCGTTCAACACAGCTGTGAAGATCTCCACAGGCTGCAGTGGTATTCTCATTTCCCCAAAGCACGTGCTAACAGCTGCCCACTGTCTGCACAATGGCAAGGATTATGTTAAGGGCAGCAAAAGACTGAGGGTGGGCCTGATGAAGACGAAATCCAGAGGTGATGGCAGGAAACGCAAAGGTGCTAGAAGAAGTAGGAGAGAAGTTTCTGCAGCCCAAAAAGATCCTGAAGGTGCGACAGAGCTAAGGCGACAATCCAAAGGTGGCAGGAGAAAGCAGAGGAGATCTGGGAGGAAGCAGGAGACCTCAGACAGCATGCCCTCCTTTCAGTGGACCAGGGTGAAGAGTACCCACATCCCAAAAGGCTGGTTTAAGGGTGTTTCTGGGGATATTGCCCTGGATTATGATTACGCTGTTCTTGAGCTCAAACGTCCCCACAAAAGAAAATACATGGAGCTGGGAATCAGCCCAACAATCAAGATGATGCCCAGAAGCATGATCCATTTCTCAGGCTTTGACAGTGATCGATCTGGGCAACTGGTCTATAGATTTTGTAGCATTTCTGATGAGTCCAATGATCTCTTTTATCAGTACTGTGATGCTGAGCCCGGCTCCACTGGATCTGGCATCTATCTCCGCCTTAAGGAACCGAACAAAAAGAAATGGAAACGCAAGATCATCGCTGTTTACTCAGGCCATCAGTGGGTGGACGTCAATGGTGAACAGCAGGATTACAATGTAGCAGTAAGAATTACTCCTCTCAAATATGCCCAAATTTGCTTCTGGATACATGGGAATGATGAGAATTGCACGCAAGGCTGAAGAGAGCTGAACCTGATTCACTAGCACCCGTATTACCACAGAATGAATGTCTGCTGCAGCAGTTACTGGAAGAACATCCCTCCATGTCAGGATGTTTTTGAACCCAAAGCTCACAAGTAATGTTATGGTGACGTGAGGAACACTGAACTGCTGGGGGATGCATAGAATTGTCAAACAAAATATTTCTAATTGTAATCAACCCTAGATATGCACTTAAAATCCCAAACTGTATTTATGTTTGCAATTCTGATAAATTCCAATCATTCACATCAGAAAAAAAATGACTACACCTGCTTGTCATTTTTTTTCCAAAGGGAAGGATTGAAACATCTCAAACTGGTGTTATTAAACAACATCTATTTTTTTCCAATGGATTTGCTTTTCTCAGGGTTCTGTTCCAATTCTTCAAATGCAAGTTGTACATACAGCACATTACAATATGTGCAGGATGATCCAGAGAACTGCATGAGACCAAGACTATTTTGGCATTTCTAAAGACCACAGCTCCATGTTGAGAAGCAGCAATCTAGTTCATGCTTGTTTGTTTGGAAAACTTCATCCTCTGGTTGCTGCAGGAACAATTCCATGGAAATCCCAAATTTCTGTAGCTGAGGGTTAGACCTTAAAAAGCAGTTTCACTTCATTGCTCAGTAAAAACAGTGGCAAGAAATTAATGAACATAGAAGTTTCCATGTTTGGAAGAAGAAGGAAAAATGTCAGGACATAATTTAATGCTTTTAAATCTCCTTTTAGAAGCTATAGGGGTCTTAAGCACATGCATTTACATTCCAGTTAGAGTTTGGAGAGCCGTAGGTTTTGTTTCTAGTCAAATGTTTAGCTTTTCCACTGGCAGAAGTCACTGACTTCTGAAGTGGCTACTTGACAATCATTTAGAGCTCCAGAGGTGATAGATTTTTTGGGTGCTAACAGTTTCAGTAGTTTTTATAAAATACTTTTGTATGAGTTCAGCTTCATAGATAGGATAGTGTGTGTTAGACTGGGAGCTGGAAAGCAGTCTTTTAGTTTCTGGAAACTGGGTAGTTTTAGTCACGTCATATTCAGACTCCACCTCAACATGAGTTATAAGGTTAAACTTAAAGTTTCTCCCAGCTAAGTTATATGACCTTCTGAATGGTAGAAGAACTATCCTGTACATTATAACAAATACCTTGTTAGGTAGCAGCAGCAGTAGTTAGCAAATAATTTGGTTCAATATGTTTGCTGAACCATATATTTAATGAAAACACAAAGTGAGCTTGACTTTCACACACCTTTAAACACAAATCACCATTTTAGAAATTGTTGATTGCTACAGAAGTCTATATCTTTTATTTTATATCAAGACTTTGAAGTACACAGGATTGTTATGGTGTGACAATCTAATAACATAAAATCATATTGTGTATTTCTGATCATATCCTTTGGGTTTCAATACTTTTAAGATTATTCACCACCACAATATTTCAATTTTTTGATTATAAGTTTCTGCTGACCAAAAAGCATTTTCTTCCTGTGCAGAAGAAAAAATAATAACAAGATTTTAAAATACTATTTTTTTGGTGGTATCTTTAAAATACACTTGTAATGGTTTTTTAATGAAATAAGATAATTTTTAATAAGCCACTTTTTTGTAGGTGATTGAAAGTATAAAGCCTGACACTTTGAATATGCAGGCAACTTTGTCATATTATTGCCAAAGCATAAAAATTTAAGACCCGCTTCCATACCATAACTCTAACAATATTTTGTTATTTGGAAAAGATCTCACTTTAAAAGAAGCTATTTCTTTTAAAGTCAGCCTTTAGTGGGAACACTTAATTTTTTTTCTTTTTTTAAATAATTTTGTGTGCTTGTTTGCAGCAAACTAATAATAATTTTTAAAGTTTAGAAATTAATGTCTAAGATTTTAAGATTAATTATTTTTATTGTTGTTATCTCTATGAAGATATATGGCCTTGCTGACAGTAATTTTAAATCACCTCAGTTCAGTGTTTAATACTTTTGCTCTATGCAATGGGCCTACAATATTCGTTAGTTGGCTCTGTAATGTTTTTCTTAAGTGCCTTCTTCCATAGTCACTGTGATAAATAAGGTACCACATTGTTAATCCAATATGAGTGAACCTAGGTTCATGGATTTTGTTACATTGTTGATTTGGGTACAAAACTGATAAGGTAGCTTAGTAAATTCTTTGTTTTGGTGAGTCTTATTTGGGTGTACTCCTTGGGAGCAGAAAAATAATCTATTTCTTTATTAGTTTGGGAATCAGGGACAAGATAAGAATGAAAAATGTTGATGTCAGCTTTCAAATTTTCTTATAACAATCATCCACGGTAAATACCTCAGGCACAACCTGAAGTTCTCATACCAGGCTGACAACAAATGTTTGTCCTGAAAGGATAAATATTAGCTGTTCAGTGCCTCATTTTATTAAAGAGGCTGGCCAGAGCAACATAAAAGATAATCAGTCTGTATCTGTATTCAATCCTCTGTCTGAGTGCACATGCACAAACACAGGCAAATACATGGGCTTGTACAGTATGTGCTGTTTTGACTATGTCAGTGCCTTCAGGCAAGGGAATTCAGGCACAAGAAGACATGGACAAAATGTTGTTCATGTTATATCTACATACCAGGCAACATTTCAGTCTGCTACCTAGCCTGACCAAGAAGGAAATGCTTTATGGAGGCATTGTGACTGATTGCTACAGGGATTTCCAAAATAGTTCATAAATTGAGTACTTACACAGAACCCCAGGAGGTCAATGTCTGTGTGGAGTTCTTGGTACCAGCCACTGCAAATGGGACAAGAATATCTGAGCCATGGTCATCTCAGATTTCCTCAAAAACCTGCAGTCTGTGTCTAGTTATCAGTGAGAAAATCCAAGGAGGGGCTATTCTTAGCAGATCAGATCTGCTGTTGTCTGGGACACCAGCATCAATGCTTGGTTCCCAGCCCAGAAGGGGACAGATTGTTTGTGATGTTTCCCCAAAGGAATTTTCCCTCTTTCAAGTACTGGCCTATATAACATTTGTTTTCATCAGTACTGATGCTTTTCCATAACAGTTGCTTTAGTAGATCTTTTTCTTTAACTCTTTTCATGGCGTTAGTTAAACTCAGTCAAATCTCATTTCTGCTAGGGGGCTTCTGGCAGCTTGCAAAGTTAACTGGTAAATTTCTCCTGGGCCAAAGATAAACCTCTTGTACAAACTGTTAATACGCCCAGACCAGCTTCTGGAAGGCATTTGTGCATGCGTTGACTTTGGTGCTCTGAGACATATGATGGAAGTCATACCTGCAATGTGAAAAATTAAGCTGAAGTTTGTATTATCTTAATAAAAGGAAAACACAATGTTAGATAGCAAAATTATTTCTGTTATAAAGGTATAAAGTACCCGATACTTTAAAAATTGCTTAAAGAAACTCCTTGACTCAGTTTATAATTTACCATCCAAATTTTGCAGATTTATGAGTCTTTATGGAGTATGAATCAGCACAGATTATGGCTTAAGTAAAAAAAATATTTTCTTTACATGTGGAGGAGAGGAGCAGCTGGGAGTTCCTCCTGTTCTGCTGATAAGGGATGACCTGGCAGCAGATAGGAATTAATACAGAAAGAAAGAGCAAGAGAAGTAGGATGGTACCGAAGACCAGGAAGATGGAGGTGGTATGCAAGGGATAAAAAAAGTGTGAAAAGCAACAGATTAAATGGCTGTGAGGTAGCAGAGGGACCTATTGTAAAGAAGAGTAGGCAGCTGGTAAAGGCGTAAGAGTATAAATTAAGACGTAAAAATTGCAAGTTACATGAACAAGCTCCTTTTGCTGTTAAAGATGAGGCTGTTCTTCCCAGCCAGCAGCACCAAGGAAAGGGCTGTGAGAGGCTCAGGTTCTAGCAGGGACCACTAGCATGCAGGGGGTTTGACCCTGATCTACAATCACTGCCCAAAATCATAGGATTATGCCTGTGCTTGGTCAGAGTCCTTGGGAAGCAACAGATCCATGTTCTGGCCAAATGGATTGGCAGCATGAATCTCCCAGCACACTGGGTCAGCCAGAGTGTAGTGAGGGAAGGGAGTTTCTTTCACTTGAAAGTTTCTCAAACCTGACATTTTATTGGGGTTCCTGTAACGGCTGTTCCCTGTTGGGAAAAAAACCCC
Source organism: Ara ararauna (assembly GCA_028858755.1). NCBI lineage: Eukaryota > Metazoa > Chordata > Aves > Psittaciformes > Psittacidae > Ara > Ara ararauna. The sequence continues at coordinate 50,887,734 of CM054379.1, forward strand.
AACAAAAGAAAACCACAAAAACTCACAACCAATCATCCAGAAAAATCTCAGAGCATTTAAATGTTAGCTCCATTTTATGCATGTACCTACGAATTCTAGCCAATAAATTTCTTTCAAATACCTTCACCTTCTGTTTGCGTTTGGTATCTTTGTGGAAATTTTATCAACTGCTTCTAATTTTAGAGCATGGAATAGTGCAGATACTTCCATCTACAAATTCCTGGATGAAAGAATGAATGATGGGAAAAAAAAAGAACCAAAAAAAGAGTATGGTTAAATTGTAAGTTTAAAATTGCACACTAATCTCAAAGGATTTGGAGGTGTATTTGAGTCCCTTTTGCATTAGCCTTCTGCTCCGAGTGTGAGAAAACATTTAGGTTAAAAACACCCAGAGGTAGCTTTGGTGATTTTTTAATGTTCCTAACTTTCTAAAGACTGACAGCAAACTTCAAAAAATGTGGTTTTACAATATTTTTAACTGCACAAAAACGACAACTTATTTGGGAAAATAAATGCAAACCTTTGCTATATTAAGATATTATACAACGCACATACTATTTCAATAAATATTTTCTGTTTTCCTTTTCCTCTGTCATGATGTAGTTTGTTAGCTATGGTGGTGTTACACAAACTCCATTCTGTAAATGCTTGTAATAAGTTATCAGTGAATCATCTGGGATGTGGTCTTACAAGATATTAATATCTCTTTAAATTTGGTTTGGGAAAAAAACCTCCCTGCGTACTCCTGTCTTCCAAGATAATTACTCCATGAGCAAATTTGATGAGTGAAAATAAAATTGGTTCAGCAAGGAAATGACTCACAGACTATGCCACAACTTATTAATTCTGCAGTAAGTAATTAGTTATGTTTCTGCTTTTAGCTATTGTATTTTCTACCCCAGAGATCTGTTGAACCGTCAAATTAGAAGTTCGTAAAATATTATAATCTAGGTTCTCAGCATTATCTTAACTCTGTGCCCTTGAAACTGGTGCCGATTTGATCAGTGATAATAAAAAGGAGGGACTTTTGGCAAGAACAAGAGCTGCTGGAAATATTTAATGGAAAGTTCAGAAATTATTATAGCAGTGATTAACAGTGTGTCTAATAACAAGCGATATTTAACAGGGGTCTGGCAAGGGCTTCCCTGCCAAACCTGGTGGTCCTTACATAGGGGAGGAGTAAGGGCCATGGTGAAATAAATAGGATCAACAGTTTCGTCACCTGGACCGAAGTCCATTTGGGGCTGGTAACAAAATCTTTTTATTGCTGGAGTCTATTTTTTGCCGCCTTTTGGGAGAATGTTGTGGTGACTGAGAAACATTTCTCAACCCAAATCCAAGGAACACAACAGAGACACAGGAACGACAGCTGTGTCCTCTGCAGGCTACTCCCAAGCCACTGGCAGGGATGTGGTTGCTCTGATGGAAGATACATTCTTGATGGAAGATGTGCTTCAGGCCTCACTTTCCCATGGGCCCTGGGGGACTAGGACTGGCACCCTATCTAGACATCTCATCAGCCCGAAAATGTCCCAGTACCGGCCAGTTCCTTGTGCAGGTATTTTCCTGTCATACTTCCAGTTCCCTTCATCTTTAACAAATGCTCAAAAGGCCATCACCAAATAACAGCAACCCAATTCCACCAAAGAAGTGGCATCTTATGCCGGCTGTTATGCAAGAATTCCTGATGAACTGTTCATTCCTCCTGCTTGGAATATGTCTCTAAGTCCTGACAGTGGCTTACCCTTCAGATGATATCGCAAAGAAAAAACATCCGATATACTGGAAAAGCTACACAAATATTTTACAGAGATTGCGCCTCTTGGCAATTACATACACACCATAGTTACTGCAGTTGCTATGGCTCTACTTCTTTTCCCTGTGAAAGAGTTTGAAAACATGGGATGAAAATAAGTTGGACTGGTTTTCAGACAAATTACTCAGCTGCCCTTTGGCTGCAGTTGCAGCATTCTCCCACCCCTCCCCTCCAGTTAAATTTCCAGCTTTATGGATTAAATGCTGGTTTCAGCTTTGCTAAATTGAAGACAAAAGTAGCCAGGAGACAGCACACGGCAAAAGACCCTTTCTGGCTGTACCTCTCTGTGGGTATTTTGAAGCAGGGCAGGCCCCAGAGGAAGGAGAGTACAAGAGAAGGCAAAGGTGAAGACCATTATCAACAACAAAAATGCACAGTGCCTTGGAAGAAAACATGATTTCTGTTTTCCCTACAGTGGAAGGCAACCCTAGTTTTTTTAACTCCTTTGACTTCGTGACTTCTCTTGAATGATTAACTCATCAGCTAAATATCATTGGCTCTTGTACAAGAACGAACCAACCCGCCCAGTGCTGGGGATGCAACATGCCCTCAAATGCCAGCAGGGGCTTCCCCTCACCCAACACACACACACAAAGAGAATGCTAAGTTACCCCAAAGGGGATTTACTAGTAATACAAAGGGAAGAAAAAAATATTAAATAATAATCTCTGAGACAAGCACCATCTTTTTATATAAGTAAACCAGGGATATTTTCAAAAATGTGCATGCATAAAGGCAACAGAGACTTTATAGATATGTGTTGTATATGGGGTTTTCTGCCATGCTCATGTGTGCAGGACACGGATACATTCCAGAGCTGTGGTGAGTTATGTGGTGAAAGAATAACGAGTTGCTGGTTATCTCCCCGCAGGGACAGGGATTTATTGTGCTACCAAACTTGTGCTACTTACTGTGCGTTTGGGCTCGGACCTGGTCTTAAATGATTGGCATGAACAGAAGTTTCCAAGCACTTTGCCACTGACATTTTACGTTTGTCTACATTTTGCTGTATGCATCCACGGAGGATGTATGAGGTCATTTTTAATAATGGTGGGTTGAAACAGCAAGTACCAGTAACCAAACGCTGCATCACATTCCTCTCATTTACAATGCTGAATCTTAGAGGGAAACTTGACCTGTCACATATTATATGTGTTTACTTGTTATAGAGCATTATACACTAGACATTTATGATCTGTAACCAGTTGTTTTTCTTTTAGAAATAAATAAAAAGGAAGCCAATACTCAAAAGGGAAAGTAGCTTTGACAATGTTCAATCGAGATATGATACTTTATTGCTTTGAAATTAACCTGTTACAACAGTGACTTATGGTCAAGTAATGCAGCTTATACAACTGACATGCTTGAGTCCCTCACTTCTTGCTTATTGATATTTTCTTTACTGGTTGGGACTAAATAAAATCAGGCATCTGTGCAACGACCAATGTGAGATTAGTTTTCTGTCCATACTGTGAAAACAGTGTCCACAAGCTTATATAAAAGGGAATGATACAGTTGCCACTAATTACATTTTATTACTTTTAAACTGGTAGAGAATTGTCTTTAGGGAGTTACAATTTTGGAAGTAGTTTTTGCTGAGTTATTTTGATGTACAAATCCATGGTACACCACACACACACAAGGAGGGGCAGCTTTAAACTCATCTTCATCTTGAAGGCGCCACAAAGATTGCATTAGCTGCCTCTAGCTACAAGCATAAAAGAAATGGCTTAGAGGAGATGCAGTTGGGAGGGCGGGTAAGGGGGAGAGAGAGGCAAACTTCTCCTCCCAATGTCCCCATTGCTGATATAGCAGCTCAGACATCCCTTCCCCTGTGAATTTTGTGCCATGCCTTTCCCATCATATAGCTCACACTCCCATCCCATCCAATCCCATTCCCTCCAGGAAAGGAAGCTTCTGAAGTGAATGATTCAGTGCCAGCCATGGCCCCAGCCTAGAGCTGCACCAGTGGGGGTGCTTCCTGTAGGGCTCACCTTGGCTTCCCTTGCTCTAACCTCTCTTTCAGTGCCTCAGTTGACCAGAGCGTCTTCACAGTCCCACCGTGCCTATGCTTCCTTGGGGTGCTGCCCTTTGGAGCGGGGCTAGCCTCTCTCAGTGTACTTCAGCTATTTTTAATGTGCAACTTCATCTCATGCTTCCCTGCCTGTCTTGAGTTCTTTCTGTTGCTAATTCCACTTTTATTTTTTTTAATTGTATCTGCTTGGGAGTTTCACCTCATTTTCTACTTAAACACCAACCACCTAACATTAAATTAAATAATGCTCAACCACTGGTGCTATACAGTGAGGAACTTGGCTTTCTGTCCAAGGGAAACCACTTCTAAGCACTCTTAAGGTAACACCCACCTGCAAACAGAAAACTAAGGCAAAATTACTGTAAGCAAACCAGTGTTCACAGCTCCAAAACAATGCACCAAATCTGCAGCCAGCCTTGGGAGATGCTTTCACAAGCTCTGAGTCAGTGTTAACACAGGGTGCCAGTTGAAGAAGCAATCTTGTGATGTCCCTTACAAAATAGCTCTGGGCTGCCCTGACACTTCCTTGGGCTGCAGATGCTGACTGAAGGAGAGGTCACAGGCTCTGGACCCCAGTAGCAAGCACAGGGTTTAATCTCCTAGACATCATACTCTCCAGGGGAAGCTTTATTTAATTCCACTGATTTAACTGGCTGCAAAAATAACAATAATTTGATGCTATTAATCAAATTAAACTAACTGGGCTGTAAACAGCTCCCATAGCCTTGTTAAACCACAAGATCCAATGGAATAGCAGTTTTAAATGAAAAGCCAATGGTCCCGGCAGGGAGATGTGCCTGTGTGTGAGCCACATCTGCTCAGCATCTGGAGAAATTCGGCAGGGACCTTCATGGTAGCCGGCTGCAGGTGAGGTTTATCACACCAGTTATTTAAGCCTGCTGCCAAGGCCATGTGTTGCTGCAGCAGCACAGCCTTCTAGGGCTAATCCAAGGGCTAAGCTCGGAAAAGAAAGGCTATAGATGTTGTAGATAGCAATTCTGCAGCATTTCTTCACATACCATTCAGAAAGAGAAAATCACAACTCTACAGAAGGGGTCAAGCCTTCATATTGCAGTATGTACAGAGAAGAGAACCTGCCTTTTTCCACCCTCAATACCATTAAACAGCATAAATTAAAACCACCCAGACTATTGGAAAGAACTTAGGAAACTCCAAGCTTTGTTATATCCCTATACAAGCCCTTTTCATAACGTCTCAGGTGGAGCCAGGGCTGTAAGTGCAGCCTATTTCCTGAGCCCATGCTGGCCCTCATGTGCTTGTCTCTTGCCACATCACTCAGAGCCCCCATACAGAGCCAAAATTAGACAATCCTGGACAGAGGCATGCGGTCATGTACTTTTCCAGGCCACAGAGCAGCTTTTTTCCCTTGGCAAAGGCTAAGCTTCAAGGCCTGTGTTTTTAGACACAGAAAAAGTCACATTTCCAGACCTAGAAGCCAGTTCCCTCCCCCGTGTTTGAAAGCAAAACTCTGTAAAGTTTAAGGCTCGTCTGGCAATGTCACTGTGGAACCAAGCACATTCTGGTGGAAACATGATAAAGATAAAGCTAAGAGGAACAAGACTGGTAGGAAACAAGGTTACCTATGAAGGAGGTAACTGCTAAAATACCTGCAAGATTCACTTCCATTCCTAAAAAGAAGACATGGTTTACTTCTACTACCTATTGACTAAGTGCATGGAAAGAAAATTTTCAAGCAGTTAGGTTTCTTGGGGTGTTGTTTTGTTTTGGTGTTATTTTAGTGGGATGCCAATGTCATCCTCCTTTACCGGAGGATTTTTTAGGCAGCTCCACCAGAATTAGGGATTCAGCAGGAAATGCCCTGGGGTAATCCAAAGGCAGTAGTTCCCATTGGTGATGATGATAAACCTACTGCTGAGAGAGACTCTTTTGGCAGATATTTAAATAACATCCAGATATCATAGCCATTAAGACCCACAAAACTTTTCATGAGAGCAGAGCAGTTCAGACTTGTGTAACTTCCTGATTACAGCTATTAGCTGCTTTCTGCTTCTCCTTACTGCTCCTTACACATTCACAGCATGTGAATATGGGGCAGGCAACAAGGAAAAGAAACCTGGGCTCTGGATCTGTTTATGCTACCACAATCTTTATTCAAGAGACACCTAAAACTCTCCCTTCTAGTATTTCCAGCTACATTCACGGGGAGATTCCCCCAGCTGGACACGTTTACCACCCTGCAAGCAAGGACCCTGCTGTTGACCCCCACCTGTACAGTGTGTCATCAGTGCTGCATACAGTGCTGCTCCATGTGCTTTTGTATCAACCTCAAACTTGTAACCCAAATAAACTGCTAATATACCAGCACTGTTCAGGCAAAGAACACCCAGGTTTACCAAACAAGGTATTTTATGTTTTCCAGTCTGTACATAGCAGCTGCTTTACAAAGAACTTCCAGTTGCAGATTTCAGAGACCCTGCTGATAATTGGATACCTAGTGTCTCATGTGTACATATATGTATATATAAAAACATATACAGGTGTGGTGTATATATATGTATATACATATATATGGTATGTCAGTGAATACACTATACTAATATACAGCTATGTACTGTATAGACATAGTAGTAAGACTGTAAATGGGATACTCGAATAGTGACTGAAGAGAAGCTAATGACACAGTTACAGCATCTGGACCCTGAATTTATGCCCACGTACTGCGCTGTGTCCTCCCTCACCCCTCCATGACCTGCAGCTGCTTCTTGTTTTTGTCTCTCCTGCCCAGCCCCTGCACAAGCTGCATGTGGGAGGAACAGCATGCGAGGACCCTGCATTCAAAGGGCTGAGGGAGGATGCACAGTCGTGTCTTCTGCCATCTCTGCCATGTGCTGAATTCTCCCAGGAAAACTCCCTGTGCACACAGATATCCAACTACCTGAATAGCAGGGTGTGGAGAGACATTCAGTCCATGGTCTCCCTCTCCTTGTCCTCCCCAAATCTATTTCCATGCTGAAAAGATTTAGCAGTGCACTCTTACTAATGTCACAGAGCCAAAGAGTAATGTTCAATACTGAAAGTATTTAAATTGCCTAAACTTTTATTCCTGTTTTTCTCTGTTTCCCCCAAATGGCTACACTCTATGCACAAATGTATGCTGCGGGGAAATTGTTAAACCACAGCTCTTCAGGAGGGCTTTGAGTGCATAGACGAGCGAAGTGTGACCATGGCCCAGTCATGCAATTGTGCTGGGGAAAGTGCAGATGTCATGCTTGGATCTGTTACTGGAAGCCTGTCTCACAAACCCTGGGACATGGTATTTCTGTTACACACAGCACAAGTGTGCCTTCACTCTGCTGCTGTGTACTGTTTTGGATGCTGCTCTTCACATGAGCATGGGCCAGATGAAGAGAGAGAGGAGAAAATGAAGATTGATCAGATATCTACAAAACTTGACTGGCAAGGATGAAGACAGAAAGCAGAAGACAGAAGAATGACCACAGCAACTGTCCAAATATCATCTTTGCTGCTGCAAAGAACAAAGGGAGTATCCCCGTGGACAGAAGAAATAACAGTTCAATGTGCAGTGAAAGGAATCGGGTAACACAGTAACAAGAGCCTTCTCAGAGTGAAGGTGGTGATGTCCTGCATTGGTATTTGGGAAGGCTGCTTTGTGATTGAGGTCTTTGAGAAAAATCTGTTGGGAATTATACAATCTTGGCTTTAGAGCAGGGGAATAGAATGGATGGCTCTATATTTTCTGTGATTTCTATCTTCTGATTCTGCCCAGCAGTCTTAAAGTGGAAACTTCACATGCTCTGAATGCATTGCCTTTGCAGTGGAGTGCAGCAAGCTGTGTTGGTCTTGTTTGTCTGCAGCAGAGAGCCAAATATTAAGTGAAGCAGCATGCATAGTTATACAGAACTTTCATATTGCCAATAAAATGCTTTGGCCAAGAGAAAAATATTATATTTCACACAAGACTCTGTTCCAGTACAGCATAGATTGAATCAGCTTAGCTTTTCAGTTTGGCTAGGGGAAAATGATTTCATTTTAGTTGCATCTACCCTCTGTCTCTGACAGAACTATCAAAATACTGGACTTATCAGCTAGTTTCCAGCCACTGTAAGTTCAGTCTCAGATGGCAAAGCCTGCTGGAAGCTGAGCTGTACAGCTAGATAAAGAATATTCTGTAAGCCTGCCGGCTAATTTAAAGGCCATTGAATCAAAGAAGCACATCCACAACAGGCTCCTCATGCAAACTGCACTGTAAACACCTGACACATGAAAGCAGCTACTTAATTTTAAGATTTCTAGACCAATCACTTGCAATACTACATTGGTAGAAAGTGTTTTACTTGAAAGGTAAATGCTCTCCCTGTGTTAGCCCCAAAGGGGTAAAGGAACTGAGAAGACAACACTGTGGGTTTGAAATGGGGATTTTCCTTCCTAATGACAGAAAGTGTCCATGGGATACAGCCTGGCATAAGTATCACTGCACCTCCCAGGGCTTGAAATTATTCTTCGTTTCTCTAAAAATTGCTTTTGAATGAAATATAGATGATTTGACCATTTCTTAGTATATAATCCTCACCTAAAGAGAGATGGAGTTTGTAAGGGATACATTAGCAAATTCTTTGAGGTATTTCTAAAAGCTGTTAAAAGCACAAACAGCCCAAATCCAGCCATCAACATCTGCTGGCAAAATAAAAATAAGGAGATGTCTGAAAGCCCCAGAAGACAGGCGAAATGGCAGAGTGGGACTAGAGTCAATCTTGATGATCAGCCATGAAGACAAATGTCAAAAGAAGCAAAATATTTTAACAGATATATAAGCAACTTTATTACAACAAAGGTTTGACAGGATCCTGAAACCCTGGACATGAAATACTGCATTTTGGGTGGACAGAACAGTGTAACCCTTTTCTAAACTACATTTAACTGTACAGACTACATATGCGCAAGATATACGTACTACAACCTAATGCTACATCTTACTAACCATCAAGAATATAATCTGTGAGGCTAGGTTTTAAAATCTTCAGAAGATAAAGACTTCACTCAGAAGCCATGAGTTGCACTCTGGATAACTGAAGATAACAGGCTCTGAAGAAACCAGGAAAGCTTAAGCAAACAAGGAAATTAGTATTAGCTATATTCCAATAACATGGTTATAGAGCTGCTCAGGAAAAATAATTTTACTTAGTAGTAGCTCAGACTAAAAAGTGTGGGGAGCATTACAGACATATATATAGTTTTATAATTACCTTTTACAATCCTAAACAATAGCTGACCACTGAAATAGAAAATACTGCTTACTGACACTCTGTAATTTATTCACATTACTAAGAATAGTATCTTTTGTATGGTCTCTGTTAATAAACGGGAATCAACTCACTCTAGTCTGTACAACAACTATGGTAGCAAGAAGGTGATTACATCTGCATTTTGAAATATAAAGGGAAGTTTTAGAGAAAAATAATTATTATCCAAATAAGCAGCCTAATTTAATTTCACATCAGTTTAAGAGGATGCTTAAAAACAGCCCACGTGCAAAACCAGAAGAACTGTTGGGTTTGGTGTGCATGCAATTGGAATTCATGCAGCTTTTGCGTCGATTAAAAATTAGCTACATTTACTGAATGCTGCCTTGCGTCTCTCCCTGTCTGGGCCTGGACCATGCATTAGAGAGTAAATCATTTTAGCAATCCTATAGACATCACAGGCAGTCAAATATTTTAAGAAAGAAGCAAATTTCCAGCATGACTTGCCTTGGATTCAGAGGCTTTATAAGCAAATTCTGCATAACCAGATCTTCAAGAGAGCATAATGAGGTATGCAGCTAGATTTCTATCAATCAATCAATCAATCCCATTTCTGAAATGAGAGCACTGTATGGAGGGATTGGAAAGTGTTTCAGTCACGCTGCTGCAAAGGTTTGCAGGAAGAAACACAAAGTGAACTGCAATGATGGTGGCACAGGACCCAGGCAGCAAGGAAAAGTCTCTAGCTGCCTGCACATTTATATATATAGAGTCATAGAAAGGCCTGGGTTGGAAAAGACCTTAAAGATCATCTAGTTCCATCCCCCCTGCCATAGGCAGGGACACCATCCACTGGACCAGATTCCTCAAACCCCCGTCCAACCTTGCCCCGACCACCTCCGGGTATAGGACAGCCACGGCCTCTCTGGGCAATCTTCACCAGTGACATGCTTATTTGTATATTTAAATATATATTTAAAATGAGAACAGCATGTGTCCCACAAAGTGCGGGGCTGAGCAAGGCTCAGTGTGTTTGTTCATCCCTGAGCAGCAGGGATGCCAGACAGGTACAAGATACTGTTGTGATGGGGTAGAGGTGAGCTGGGAAGTGGTGATTTCAATGCACTGCTGAAACATCTTCCAAGCACAAAGGGAATGGTGTGCTCTATCCCAAAGGTGTGCCCACAGAAATAGCTCCTACAATTTGGTTCTCCTATGAAAGTGGAAAGACCGAAATATCCCAAATGGCTGAAGTCCTGTGAACAGCAGAAGATACTTTGTGCACAGGCTCATTAATCAGTAGATTCAAAGATGCTCTAGTACCTAAGCCAGAATCTGTATAATGGTATCTGTACAGCAAACTGGTCTCAATACTACTAATTTTCCCCCATTTCTTCCTTTGCTGATCCACTAAACTTGTTTTTTCCCATATTTCAAAAGAAAAATGATCTATTCTCCTCCTTGATTCTTTGAAATCAAGCCAAATGTCAAGGTTTTGAAGCTGCTCTTCCAGTTGGTTAAAGCCAGGCTTTTGCTACCCACATTGTTTGCAAAGTTTAATTAAGGGAAAGGGAAGAGGTGGTGAAGCTTAAGGAGCCAAGATCTGGAACAGAAAAAATGGCAGTGCTGTCTGCTTTAAAATATGCATAGCCTCTCTCCTTCTGTAATCCCATCTCTGAAATTCTTTATTTGTCCCTTCAGTACCACTCAGTGTCTGCCACTTCCCACACTGCTCACAGCACTAGCAATAGAGTATATGGGGAAAAAGGTTTCTCTTTTGATAAAATTTCTGATATATTTCATGTTCTAGAAGAGCTGGATCACTAACTCCATGTATCATCTTTGTGTCACTGCCATTACTTTTACCACAGGAAGTTTCAGTTGGCTTTTCACGGCACTAAGTCATTGGGAATTTTTTCCCCCATGCAGAATAAGTTACCTGAGCAGGCAGCTCTTATTCTGGCGTGAGAGATGGGGAAGGAGGAGCAGGAGCCAAGATTCATGCCAAAAAGACAAAACAATGTCAGCTATGGCTACTGGACATATCATGAGCTAGATGCTGTGAACCATCAGTTAAGTACCACCTCACCTCAAATGCCTTTACAAAGGCAAATCTCCACACCTCCCACCCCAGCTACAGTTTTTGCTTTAGACTTTCCTGTTTGGTTGTTAAGACAAGTCTCTAGCCTTTGCAGTTGCCTTACTAAATCTTAAGAATAGAATTTCAGGTTGCAGCCTGATTTTGCAACCAGCCTGAAATGCTAAGCTGGTCTCCAGGATCTTAGAGATCAGCAATAAGTTAGTTCTCACCATCCAGGCTTTCCCCTGGGTAAACACCAGCATCAATCCAGAAGCCCTCAACTCAAGCTACAGTATGTTTTGAAAGGCATGCATTATAAAACAAAGCTAAAATTCTCTAATAAGGCCAATTGAAATTAATGACAAATTAATTGGGAAGAGGAGTAGGAGACACTGCTAACCCCAAACATTCAAAACATCAGTCAGTTCTGAAGAACAAGTTGGGGGTTTTTGTTCAAACCTCTACACTAAGCTGAGTATTAACCACTCCTTAAGGCACCCAATACTTAAGGGAGAGCTACAGAAGTGGCATGTGCTAGAGGTGCCAGCTTCTAAAGAAGCCAGCACACAGAACAGCAAGAGCTTGGGTAAGAGACATATTGGTTGTCCAAAACCTGTTCTCCTGTCATGAAATATGCAGGGAAGGGAGAGTTTCTTCCTCCCACAGATGGGAACCCTCCTCCCCACCCACTCTTTGCTATAGCTGTTATTGAGAAGTGGTTAGTCATAGCAGGACACAGATGCGCTTATGCCTGGATGATGAAACTCTGATGATAACAAGAACATGTTCTTTTCTACAGGACAGGAGACAACTGCTTGTTTTCCTTGCAAGCCAGATTTTATAACTCCTCTGTGGTACAGAGTATGAGTCACTTTTGTTTAGCCTTACTCAGCACACTGGAGAAATACACCGGTTTTACTTCCCACCACACAGAAACTTCTTACTTCTCCACGAAGTTCGTTTTCTGTCCAGGCTCCTAATTTCCTCGGAGGATATCAAATGCCATGCACACCGCAGGCTGCATGGAGCTACTGGCCATGAGGTCTATAGAAGACCAACAAGAGCAATGTACAAGGGTTGTAGACATAGTTGAAATTGATGCACAACGGCAATTACTGCAGAGCAGGGGCATGTACCCAGCAATGAAAAAGCCCTCACGCTTGAGGTTTGGCCCCTTGAAACATGTAACATTGCATTCATTTGCAGTTCCATTGCAAGCTCATCATCTAAATTTGAATGAGACATCAACAAACTGGTCTGAATGTATGTACATGTTTGGTTATAACTGTCCTCTGAAAAGGCTGTCCTTACTTTGAGAAGACATGCACAACATGGTGGTAAGAAGTCAAGCACTCCCTGCATTTGGCAAGATATAGCGCATAGGGGATGGGCAAAACCATGGTGAGACTTTGGGGGGGGGGGGGGGGGGGGTGTTCATGCTCAAAACAGTAATTTGCTGAGCCTTACAGATTTCTAATCCAGAACACCCTGACCCAACAGGGCACTCATCCTAAGGCTGAAGCATAGTATCAACTTTTCTAAGGCCAAACTTGATAGATTCAGAATACCAACGTAGTAGCAAGTGAAAGAAACCCAAATGAATAACCAAAAAAACATCTTAAGCAATGCCACTCCCCGAATGGTTGCATAACTTGGTCTTTGAAATCCAGTAAGTCTTTGAAATCCAATTCAAGATTCAAACCTTAACAGAGTGTTATCAAGTTGTTTCAGAGTTTTGTTGCTTACAAAGTACTTCAAAGCAGTCTTTGGCATTCAGTACTGCTTCATCACTTCATTTTGTTACTAAATCGCGCCATACAGTTGTAGTGGTTTAAGCCCAGCTGATAACTCAGTACCACGCAGCCACTCACTCACTCCTCCCCTTCCTCCCCCCACTCCTGGAGGGAGGGGAGGAGAATCAAAAGAACGTAATTCCCATGGGTTGAGATAAGAACAGTCCGGTAACTAAGGTATAACACAAACCACTGCTTCTACCACCAGTAATAATAATGATAAGGGAAATAACAAGGGAAGAGAATACAACTGCTCACCACCCGCCAACCGATACCCATCCTGACCCAATCAGCGATCTAACCCTTCTGGGTAACTGCCCCCAGTTTATATAGTGGGCATGACGTGTTGTGGTATGGAATACCTCTTTGGCTAGTTTGGGTCAGGTGTCCTGTCTCTGCTCCCTCCTGGCTTCCCCTTCTCCCTGGCATAACGTGAGACTCAGAAAGTCCTTGGTCAGAGTAAACATTACTGAGCAGCAACTAAAAACATCGGTGTTCTCAGCACTGTTCCCAGGCCGAAAGTCAAAAACACAGCATAGCACCAACTACTAAGAAGGAGAAAAATGACTGCTACTGCTGAACCCAGGACAACAGTTTAATACATTAAAGTCTCTCGTATGAAATGTTTTTCCCTCCTTTCATCCTGCCATAAGATGAACTACAGCATAATCAATTCATGTAGCATTGTAGCTGTGCTACCTCTCAATAAGCTATTTGAATAGGAACACAGGAAAGAAATCAGGACCAGTATTATAAATGTTCACAGTTCCAATATTACTTCAGTTTAAGGAGATAAAGAGCGCTAATGAAGCCTCCCGAGATGTTATAAGTCAAAGTAGAGAATTCTTTTCTCCCTCTCCACACTTTACTTGTGGCTTTGTGCTCACTCTGGCTTTGTATGGATCTCTCTTGCAATGCTTAAAGATCAGCAGAAGTCATTACCATAGACAGCATACTCAGTGTTGAGACCAATATGCATTTTTCCCCTCTCAAAGTGTATTACTGTGCTCAACACATCTCAATGATCATGAAACTGGCAACAAGATATTTACTTTGATCAAGGTGTTTATTGCATCTCAGAGGACACACATGCACTGGGGTTTCTTGTTGGGTTGGGTTTGGTTTTTTTAGTTTTTGTATTATTTTTTTAACTGAAATACAAAGAAGAGCCATTTTGAAATTAGCTTTTTATAGAACTTTCCCATAACAGTGTATGTTACCCCTACAGCAAATTCAGATACAACCACTTTTAATGGTACCATACATTGATTAAATAGTTCATTTGAAAGACTTTAGATGAATATCTTTCCAACCCAATATGCTTTTACAGAGAACTGCCAAGCCACTTGTAACACTGATCAACAGTGACCTCATTGAAGAGTCAAGATCTTATGCCAAGCCATCAGCAGAAACAGTATGAGAACAAATAAAAATTAAAGAAACACAGTATGTACAGTAAAGGGCATGGATCTCTGGATCAGAATTAAATCTAATCACCAATAGTACAAAAGCTACTCACAGCGCATTCGGGGCAATGGAGAAAACACTAGCCTAAGGCGTACACAGGTAAGCACTAAATTAAGAGATGTACATAAGAACTGAACAGAGATGAGTAACATCACTTGTAATGTTTTGACTACATATATAACAAAGAGTGCTCTCGCATCTGAAATCCCTTCATGCCAGCACAACTATGGTTGCTTTTTCCAACTACATGGAGAGAAATTGACCCTTTACATATTTTCAGTGCATTTAGCAAGAACTGATAAATGTGCCAATTTTAAATGCAAAAACTTAAATAATTAAAATAAAAGATTTTGAAAATAAAACCAGCAATAAATATGGTATTCTTTCAGATATGTTTTTTCATTCTTGGTAAATCACCGAAAAAGTATTTTGTTACGGATGTTTACCTTTATATTACTTTAATTATCTTAACATATACAGTGCCACAAAAATAAAACATTTTTTCCACGACAATTGAGATTCCTGTGACTGGGAAAAAAGAAATGTATTCCGCGCAATTCCATAAGTAAGTATTTTCCTTACTATCTGGTATTATCACACTATGTTTTGTAACAGATAAAGGAGAAATTGAGTCCTAGGGAAATTTTAGGTGTCCTCAAAAAGTTATATACATTGAAACCTTCAAAAACCACAGACATCGCTCCAAATGGCTCACCAAACAACAGCTGCATAATCTGCCCCTGTGGGATAGGTTCAGAAAAGCACTAGAAGGCATCAGAAACATACATCCATTGTTTAAATTGTAAAACACAAATAACCCAAGTACACAAATTTCGATAGAGTAGGGATAACAGCTAAGGTAGTACACATTCCTAATGTTCACTTTCACAGCTGTGCTACACGTTTCAGGAGGAAGAGAAAGTCTGAGTAAGCGCTGGGTTTGGTATGGGTGGCTCACTTTGAAACTCTGAGCATCCGTTTGTAGACTCCAAACTCATGTTTTTATCATCCAGTCAGAAAAACTGCAGCTGTGAATATAGAAAATATTAGATGAAAACCAATATAGTAAGTTAGATAAAGCATGTTCTAGAAAGAGCACCAAAACTGCTCCTCACTTCACACTTCAAAGGAGTTGTTATCAGGAACAGCGGTCTTCCCACAAGCACTTATGAATCTGTCTACCATAAACCCATTGAAATCAGTGAGTCTCAGCAATGAAGGTGCATCTCGACTCCAGGCCATCTCCACCAAGTACCAGGTACACCTCCCCTGGAGGTGGAATTTGGAAAAGAGGGAAGGGGACTGGGTGGTGCTTGCCAAGAGTAGCCTGATCCCATCCACTGCTGCTAACTCAAGTGCAGACTGGGCTTAGAATATGGCTTTGAATTAAGCTACAGGAAGAAAGAGAAGGGACTTATGAAGAAAACTTATGAAGTTGGGGCTGTTCAGCCTGGAGAAGGCTGCGTGAAGACCTCATAGCAGCCTTCCAAATATCTGAAGGGGGGCTATAGAGATGTTGGGGGGGGGACTCTTCATGAGGGACTGTAGTGATAGGCCAAGGGGTAATGGGTTCAAACTTAAACAGGGGAAGTTTAGATTGGATATAAGGAAGAAATTCTTTACTGTAAGGGTGGTGAGGCATTGGAATGGGTTGCCCAGGGAAGTTGTGAATGCTCCATCCCTGACAGTGTTCAAGGCCAGGTTGGACAGAGCCTTGGCTGGCATGGCTTAGTGGGAGGTGTCCCTGCCCACGGCAGGGGGGTTGGAACTTGATGATCTTAAGGTCCTTTCCACCCCTAACTATTCTATGATTCTAAGAAGGCTTTAAAGATATGTAATAATCATCCTCTCCTCACTTGGCAAATTATTCTAGCCTTAAATATAAAATGCCTACCTTACTTCTGCATTGTATTTTCATTGGCTTAAGTGTTCAATTCAATCTGATTTATCTACTTGGCCATCTTCACATCCTGCTTCAAAACCCTCACAGTAATGGCTTTGCCTTTTTTCCTTCCCTTCTGCAGTACTGTTCTTTTACTCCTCCTCCATTTTTTTCTTTTTATTTACTCCTCTGTTCTTACCCACTGTTGCTCTACACAGCACTGCTCAGGACCTCATACCTTAGCATTCAGAATAGTAGTACCTTGAAAACTGTAAAGCAGGATATGTAAGCTTTTCCTCTTTTGATCCCTTTGCACCTGTGATACCAAATCCGTTTCCACACCCACAAGACTGCAACAAGACTATTCAGCACTGTTTTGCCCTCAGTATTTATACACTGGTATGATTCTATTTGTTTCAGTATTAATTTCAGGAAAAAGAAAGAAAGAAACAAGCGAACAAAAAAACCCAACAAAACTAAATGTATACCCCATGGATGAAACCAAGGTAAAAATGGAAGTTACAGATTGAAGATAACTTTGCCTGGCAATCATTTTGGGAAAAAAAAAACAACAAACAAACAAACAAACAAAAAAAAAAAAAACCTAGCCAAAAGTCAAGCTTTCAGGCTAAAATTAAAAGTGTGGACAGAGAATTTGGTTTTCTGTTTAAACCAGCACATTACAGTGCAAGTTTCTATCTATCTCTGCTGCTACAATTTTATCAGTCATATTCAATCCACTGGCCTAATCAACATCTGTGTGCCAGACATGTACCACAGCATAACATGCTTAGGCAGGCAGTCACAGAATACCTTATTGTTTACAAGAAATCCTTGATGTTAAGATCCGCTAATGGGTCCTTTGTTGGAGGTTTCTTGGGACTCTGAGTAGCAGGAGTTGGGCTTGGAGAAAGCTAACAGATGCCAGCCAGGAAGGCAGGAAAAAACAAAGCAGACAAGGATACACAAGCATTAGGTAGATATAGCTGGTTCTCACATAAGCACACTGCAAGCATACAAAGTCCCCATTGTTCTGTAACTTCAGCATTTTGCTCAAGCATTGTTTAGACTCCATCCTTACTAAAGGGTTAACAACGTTTAGCTGGTTTAATGGATAAGAGTATAGACACTACATGTTCTAATTAGAATAGCTTCAAATCAGTCTCTCCCTGTAAGATAGAATGGTGTTAGGATCATCAACCCAGACAGAAGTTAAGCAGCTGTTAAATGTTAAACACCAAGTGCAGAATAAGCAGAGTGCATGCTGCAGGGTAGGTCTGAAAACCCCTCTGACTGGCATTTTAGTACAAGTTGTTTTACATTGGTAATGTAAATGAGAGTCAAAAGGGTACTTGAGACATGACTATACTATACTCTGCTCCTCCTCTGGTAGGTACAAGTATCATCAGTTGCTCCACAGAAAATATCAGGTTTTCAAGTTCCATGCATCTCTTCTCACTAGGCAGCCAAACAATTCTGCCGTTCTGTCCTTACTCCTCCCCATCCCTGCCTCAGTCAGGGCACTGGAGGTATCATGTATGCAGCCCTGGCACCTCAATGACTAGCCTTCTCTGAGAAAAAAAAATGTTTGTGTCTCCCATAGTATTATTCTTGATAATTTAAGTGCAGAGACTGTTTAAGATAGGAGGAAAAGCAAGACCAAGTACCTCCTCACTTAGAGTAGTTTCAAGTTCTTCCCATTTCTACACAGAAAACCCAGACAAACTTCAATGGAGATATGGTTCCTTACTTAAAATGTGTGGTTTGCTACAGGTTGATTGTTTACAAAAGAGTATAGAGTGACTGAAAATTAAGATTATTCATTTGCATTCCTCCACCCTAATGTAAGTTAGAAGAAAAACTTCACTCCACAGTACGTAGCTTTGTGCATCGCTGTGGAAAGCATGCATCCTGAGCGCTCCAATGTTACATGCTCTTTGGTAATTCATACTTGAATGCATTTGTTATGTACTGACAGAAGACCAGCAAGCTACCAGCCTGAAACAGATTTGTATGTTGTATGTGCTGAGAAAGCTTGTTCATAAGCAGGACAGTTTTCTGAGGAACCTTTTCGGCTGGGTGGGAAGATACTGAGTACAGCTCTAGTAAACTTTTACCAGACCTCAACAGAATAGGAATGCCCATCAGCTTTGAGCTTTTATTAAGATAACACCCAAAACCAGATCTAGATGTAGTTAGCTGTAGGAAACCTCTTCCACTTGTCTCATACAACAGAACTGACAAATAAAAAAGTCAAGGCAGTTCATGTGATCTATTGCAAGTCAGGCAGCTCATACCATAAGAAATTTCATTTACAGACCTATAGTTAGAACTGAGCTGAGATGACGCATCCACACAAGCTAACTTCTAAAGAAAAGGAGAGCAAGTAATAATTGCCTAGCAGTAACACATACCTGTACGCCAGGGCCAGTGGCAGCTCCAAATGGTGGCCTCATCATAGGCTGCCCGTACATAACTGGCTGCTGGGGCATCATGGGTACGCCTGCGCCTGCTGGGGGCTGTGAATAAATGCAGTGTGAGTACGGTTCTCCGTGGAGAAAGGAGAGAAGCATAACAAAAGAAACTCACCATCCCAAATGCGGCTCCTGGCTGCGGGACAGGTGGAGTACCTCCTGTGGCAGGAACAGCACTTCCTGGAGGCACGGCTCCCGTCTAAAAAATGTTTTAAAAACAATTAAAAAAAAGCAAGAATCTCTGTCACACCGAGCATCTGGAAACTGCATGGAGTCTCCAGCATCCTCAGAGTTGTTCTGGACAGTAAAGCTGTTATGCAGCAGACAATACCTAACCTCAAAACCACAATACTTCAAAGAATGAAAAAGTTGAATGAGTCCTTATGCTGATGCTCAGCTTGCTTCTTCAGAAGAAAGCATGGCTGACAGACTCCATTCTCATCATGAAGAGACTCCATTTACTAAGTACAACTCAAATTAGGCCCGGGAAAGTATGTACTTTCCTCCCCCTTCTACATAGTGTAAGAAAGCATACCAGTTTCAAAATTGATAGCCAACACACTATAGCACTTGTTGTAGCACTGTATTTTACTAAAAGTTTAAACAGATTGTAAAGCTAAGAGAAGTAACTGCTATAATTACACCCATGTTCCATCAAATGTTATCAAAAACATCCAGCTTTCAAGAAAGAATCGTTATTTACCAGAAGGTAACCCACTACAAGATCAGGCTGATGTTACAGAAATTAGAAATTTTGGGTAGTACAAGTCATCTGATAGTTCACATTCAAGTAAAGCAAAGACAGTTCAAAGCCGTTATTTTCAAGCTTGCAGCACAGAAATAGTTAATCACTACTACCATATTCAAAACACTGCCTGAGAATTATCTGCTGGACAGACAGTCCAAGAGCAGCCATATTAGGTATCTTCTAGCGAGTTTTAAATCAGCAGTAACAACTGTAGCGCAGGTAAGAAGCTGTTAGTGTCTTTGGGTTTAGTAAGTACAAAGAGATCAAAAAAAATAATCACTTACACTGTACAGTATTGCCCAGCCTCTCTATTAAGAAAAAAAGTTGATGTTACAACTAATACGTTCAATGAAATACCAAGTTCAGGGAAACTTTTGTATCTTCCATGAGGTTAAGGAACAAATTGGAATATGCTTAGAGTCACATTAACAGCTGGCTGTGGAAGCAGGGAACTGATCTGATCATGCTCCCCCTTGTCAGTCCTTTCCTTCCCAACCCAACTGTTTTCAAATGGAGGTTGTTTAATGCCCTGTGTAACTTTGATGTGATGATCTATGACTGCTCTTTGTATTAATCTTGTAACTTACTTACGACAAGTTGCTCTTATGCCAAATTTGCTCAATTCAACCCTCTTCTCTCAAAGTTAGTGTGTCCTGATACGTTTTACAAGACAAACTTAACTTTTCCAACAGACTGCTTTGCTCTGCTAAACTATTTACCCATTTCTAACCCATTGTCAATACCTGACCTGAATACTGTGCAGTCTTTTTAACTAAGTCAGGAAAGCTTGAGAAAAACCTATTTATCTTCTTTCCTTGCAGTAGTTCAACTTTGGATCAATATCATGGTCTTTTGGGCAATCAATCTGAGCCTGGTGCTGGCACGACCTGCGCAGCTAACCTCATACAAGTGTCACAAATGGACACTTGGAAATGTCCACAGGTATTAAGTGTTTATGTAGAGTAACATCTTGATACATATGCCAGTGTATTTTTCATTGACCTCGACTCAATGATTTATTTATGCCAGTGTAAATCTGGTCTTAAAAATGTGACTTGAAACAATCATATAATTTATACAGAAGCAAACTTTTTATCTGAAGTAGACAGGACTGGTACCTACACATATGACTGCATAGTCTCCTAAAATATTGATGTTTCAATACCAGTGGTATCAATGGATTGACCACCTACCAACGGACCACTTGGGACACCACCAGTTGACCATGTTGCAGGTGCTACTTTTGGCTGCCAGTTGGCTCCACCTGTTAATTTTTTCTCTCCAGCGTTCCACTGGAGGTCTCCCCTAATAAAAAGGGAGAGAGACAGAGCCATTATTTGCATACCTCCACAGTGAAAATGAAAACCAATTGTGGTATACATTAACATTAGTTAATGGTGTATGCAGTTATTAACAGAAAGATACTACATTTTTAGTGCCACTCAGTTTCAAGGGTTGTTAGCAGTAGACACCAGTACACTCTATACTGAAGTCAGTTAAATGGTTATGGCCTTTATGGTGAGAATTAAATAGAAGTTTTACTTAGTATTGACTGAAGGTAACATATTATCGCATATACCCTTGCAAAGTAGGAAGAGGGACTGCTACTGCCTATTCTACTGGTGCCAGGCAATAGAGCTGCCTGCTAGAAGTCTTTGAAAGGTCATTTCATTGCTGGAAATCTTGCTCTGACAGCTGAAGGAGGAAAGCATTCAGTTCTGAAAAAAGTTGATAGATACAAAAGAAACAAATCATTCACAGAATAGAAGGGCTATTGCAAAACCAGATTTTGTTAGAGGCTGCTCTATTCAGAATATGATACACCATTTGAATGAAGTAGGAAGCTAAGTTTTAGGGATAAACCTCATTATGTGCTTATCTGTCCTATCATCTCCATAGAGGCACAAAACATTCTGAAGAACATGCATCATAAACTGGTCTTGCATACAGATGATTAAGAATATAAATTAAAAAATAAATGCAATTCTGTAAACTTTTTTTTCTTGCAAAATTAAGATTTTCACTGCATGGAATAAACTTTTTTTCTATTTTACAAGTATTCCAATGATAAGCATAACCAGCGTCTGCAAAAAGGTAACGAAACTATTACACATTAGCCTATATTACTGAGGGGAGCTACACAATTTATTATCTGGATTATTTGTTCATCTTAAATTGTCTGGAAACCAGCTATCCAATATGAAGAAAGTAATATACTTTTTTAAAAAAGTTAAGACTTAAGATTAAAGCCAGCGAGTTTAAAAGCTATGTCAGGAACATTTAACCTTAATTATTCAGTGATTCTGTATAGAACGGAGTACTTTTTCCAGAATTTTGTGAACTGATTTTCTGGGGGAGGGGGTATGTAAGGAATTAATTGATTCTTAATAAACACTGAAATGGATGCAAGACTATATAGCAGAGTTGAAAAGTTTGTTGTTGTTGTTGTTATTTTCATTTGCTTGTTTCGTTCTTTTAAAGTTGAACTTACTTTTTTGAAGTGGTGCCAGAAATTCCAAGATCTGAAAATTGTAAGAAAGATTGGAAAAAAAAAAAAAAAAGTCATTTGCTTTGTAAATTAAAGCATGTCAAAGTAACAGCTCATGTTTCATTGCACATGGGCTTATACAGAGTAATAACGTTTTGGCTGTCTTCATTTAGACAGCATCAGAGGACTGGCCACATGTACCCCTTCTTCAAAACAAACTTCTAAGCAACACTGCAGATGCCTTATAC
Organism: Ara ararauna; assembly: GCA_028858755.1. NCBI lineage: Eukaryota > Metazoa > Chordata > Aves > Psittaciformes > Psittacidae > Ara > Ara ararauna. Next base: position 50,910,008 of record CM054379.1, read on the forward strand.
TTTAGCAAGCAATTTTTGCTCCATAAGCAAACCAAAGCAACAAGAAATTTAGGTCTACAAAATGCAAAGTTATCTAAGAGCACTGAACTATTTACCATGAACAAGAGCACTAGTTTCTGTTCCTCATACATACAGAAACATACACGTAAGTCTCAATGTCACCTGGAAATTTTGCGCTGATTTATCTGCTCTAGCATACATGGGAACTCCAAGTAGTTTCCTTAATTACTCTTTGGAAGAAGTTATAAGCTAATTTTTAAAGAACACTTTTCTCACATGACCAGTATAAATCCTGTAAGTCACAAATTGCTAAGTTTGATTTCGCCCCCAAACTTGGATATAGCAAATGACTTGCAGAAAAGGTTTCAAGTGGTTAAGAGTCCTGCTGTCTTCCAAGCATGGCAGTTTCCCCACATACTTAACAGAAAAGTAGGCATCATAAGATCAGCTTGCTGTGGTACATTTACATATACTGACAGAGTATCCATTTATACAGTCCTCCAAAGTACGACTTCAGTAGTGTTATACCTTATCCTGGGTGTGCCTGCTAAGCTTTTTGGGGGCCTGCAGCTACTGATCTCTTGTTATAAAGGCTCTAGCCCTTTTCCTACTATGCAAAAAAGAACATATTCTAGGCTGGTATTTCAAGAACATGTTTTGGAAAGTTCACTTGCTGAGAGAAGGTGTGCTGTTGGCTGCTGTGCACACCTCACCCCACTGCTACTCCTCCTCTCATTAAGCAAGAAATCAGCTATGTGTCCATCAGCTTTTCTGCTTATTTTGCACAGTGCTGTCAGCTGCTGTAGACAATTTTCATCCTTCCATCTTTCTGCTTTCCAGAGGGCATATCCATTAAGAGTCTGACATGCCTCTGAATGTACCTTGGACATTCACTTGCTACAAAACACACTTACTGAATAGATCCCATTATTTGACTCAGATCCTGGGCAGAAAGAGCAAGTTACAAATCCATACTACAAGCTATCTGAATCAGGCCTTATTCCTGCCTATGGTTCTCCCCATCTCCCCAGGAAAACAGGAGGACATTGAAACAAATTAAAAGAGACAGGTATTTGGCTCTGTGGAAAAGTAACATAGTTGTATGCCACACCACTCAAAACCAAAATTTGTCACTTACTGCCTACTAGGTTTGCAAGAGACGAATCAAGATCACTTCCAAGGCCTTTGCTTGCTGCTGAAGCAGTGACTGTTGCTGTGGCTGAAGGTGCTATAGATTGACCAGAAGGAACCATAGTTGGCATAAGAAGATCACCTAAGCCATCAAACACTGGAAGTGAAAGGAAAATGGGTTAGAACAGCAGCTCTGGTAAGTAAAACACTACCTGCCACTTTGCTGTTGCTCTGACAAAACTATCACAGACAACCACATCACAAGTCTTACCAAAACATCATCTGACATTACAATTAATGCCAACAAGGGCATGCATGTCATTTTACTAGACACCAAATGTCAGTAGTCTTGAAAGAGCTATACCAGTAAGAACTACAATGGGAGGGCATGCCTAAAAGGACATTCATTGGAGAGCTGAATCTGTGTAGATACAGCACCACTTCCACACGACACTACTTTTCTTACAGACATCCTTAGAAAGATGTTAGATGTACACACATTTGTCAGGCGATATTAGTTAAAAATGTTTTTAAAATTAACATCTTGCAGCAAACACCAGTCAGAATTACTGTGGTAAAGGAAGTCTTACACCTTGACATCTTAGGGTAACAGGACTGAAAGTCTCAATATGTTATTATTCACTTACAAGCAGCAGGGAATCAGGAAAACCTACTAACATCTTATTAGATCAGAAGGAACCAGAACCATCCACACCGACAGTCATTAGTCCAGTCATAAAACTCAGAAGTTCGTTTTTTAGATCACATGAAGTCAAACCATCTGGTACATCTCATGCCAGCATTCTGTCTTCTGATCCATATTTGAGGTACATGCTAATGTTAAGTCAACACAAAGGGGTAGTATGTGCACTGGCAAGCAACCAAATAACCAAGCAGCAGTACTACTTCAACCATTTTTTCTTATACAGTTGCAGAACTCACCAATTTAAAGTTTGTAGCAAGGACCCAGCATGGAAAATATAGAATGGAAGAGATGCAAACAAAACGATAGCAGTGATGAAAGATTAAGCTTATAGTCAGGCAAAGAACACAACCTCAGTCTCTGTTTTGTGTACACTCAGGTGCCATGCAAGCTCAAGAACAGCTTCAGCAGCAGCAGCAAGATGACTTGCTTATATACTTGATTTATAGAACAGTGTTTTCCTTGTGTAATTCCTGATTCATGCAATCAGGCACATGCAAGGACGTTCACACTAGTGTGTTTTCTACTGATGGAATAGAATAGAAAATAGGTACAGAGAGCTCTTGAGTGCACATCAGCATCACCCTGAGTTCTTCCAGTAGGGAAGGAAAAAAGAAATTAATGATAATGCTTGTACTCAGAGCCTAAATATGGTGTCATTAATTAAACTAACATAAAACACATTAGAAAACTCACAGGAAGAAACCCTGTGGCTCACCTGATGCATCAAAAGAACTGCCTGTCGTTGGAGCTGCTGTCCCAAAAGCTGCGTCAAAGTTAGGCTGTAGTAAGCTGGTTTGAGCTGGAGTAACTGGGGATGGTGATGGAGAGGGAGCAATAAAAGAACCTCCAAAGCCTTGAAAAAGCCACATAAGAGAGGTATGGACATTAGAGTCAGCCTGTTGGTCTATGTTTAACAAAAAAAAAATCAAATAAAATAATAATTATAAAAAAAATCTATCTATAAAAGGCAGTAGAATAGAGACAGTTCGTACCAGACCAATGTAAATAACTCAGTAGTACACAAGCATCCTTGGTATGCCAGGTATGACCCAGGGAATTTAAAATTCTATCAGTCACCAAGAAAAACTTTGACGTTTGTTATTTAGATTTCTGCAGAGCCTGGCCAATCAAGCAGAGGACACAATTCTTCCAGTTCTACACACTTATCATTCTAGATAAGTAACTACACATGCAGAATGCAACAATCAGAAATTAGTTCAGGAAAAAGATAAAAAGAGGACTAACTTGAGAAAAGCCTATGATCATCCATCAACCACTGTAACAGTAATTCAGAAGACACTGGCTTCCTAATCCAGTTTAGCCTCTCTTACCATCTTAAAACGTCCTGGTCTCCCTTATAAAGATGCCTTCCAGCTATTGTCTACTGCCCTACCCTACCCACCCACACCAAAGCAGGATCAACAGCATCCACAAGTGAACTGCTTGTAGGCTGAAGAATCTCCATGATTAAGGTTAATGTATATATTATAAACCCTATATTTAAATAAATAAACCCTACTTATGACTGTTCTTAAAATCCCTTGCTTGGCCTCTATATAATTTGATCTCCCTTGCAACTAAAGCTGATTTGTATTATGTACACTCTAGAAAATTATTAAATATGCAAAGACTATCGAAACAAGAACAGATATGTGACACTTTCTCAATTCTCTGTAGTTATAAGTCATTCCTCTTATTCAATCTCTTCTTGACAGTCATGTCTGAGACCTTTATATTACACCTTCAGTCTCTTGGTCTTGTTTTTAACCCATCTGCCCCTGCATAGAGAGGATCAGATCTGAGTTCAGTGCTTCAACCGTGACTACACAAATACAGCAAAAAGCATTCTGAACAACCTGCAGGCTGTGCTATTTTTCCCCTAGATCACTGTAGGAAGCATTATTTTGCCGCAGCTGAGCACAAGCCAGTGCTCTACCACTGCCTTCAGTTTATTTCAGGGAATGTTTTTCCTTACAGTCCTTATTTGTCCAGCTAATCATTTCTGCCTATGGACAGAAGCTTGACCATTTACTCATTTGAAAGTATCTGCCCTAGATCATCACCTGTCCCAAGGCAAAGCTCCATGCATTCAACTATTTGCAAAAAAGTAATAAATCTCAGAAGAATCAGAACCAGAAGCAGGCTGACAAGATACAGGGATGACAAAGGCAGCTGACTGCAGCAATTCCTAAAGCACTGGAGCCATCTAAAGATCCCATGCTCAGTTAGATCCTTCCCATTTCCTGAGTGATCTTAATTCCACAGCTTTTAGCTTCGTGCAACTTAACAGCAACGTCAGGCACAGAAGCCATAAAAATGCTTTAACAGATTAAGTTCCTGGCTGTCTGGGGCTTGCACAAGACCCAGAATGAGTCTGCAGAAACAACAGCAACCAAGTTAGATGTGTTGTCTGGACATCCCCATGAGTTTGCTTTTGCTTACACATTCAAGTACTATTTCTTGTAAGGACGTGCTATTACAGTATGTACTGGGATACACATGTGCACAGTTTAACTGGGTAGAAGTATCTAGAAAGAAAAAAGGCTAGATTTTTGTATTTAGTCTTCTCTGCTGAGAGGCTTAGAAGAGCATGAAGAAAAAACCTACCATGTTTTGTAAGTGAGCCAAGAAGAGACTAGAAACTTGACAGCAGAACACTTAAGACAATGAAGCACAGTAAGTATGCTCATAGCATTTGCATATAAACACTTAGTGCAACCAAACACTCATAAACCATGAAGGACAAGCCTTTAGCCATCATGAATTCTGGACACTCTTACATTTTAAAACTGGATTACACTGCAGGCTATACATCTGCCATTATCTAGAGTGAACAAATGTTTAGCAATATGCTGTCATGTTTGCAGACTCTATCTGCCAGAACAAAAAGAGATTTAAACCTGCTTGGAGCCCTTGTGAATGTATATTCAAAGCAAAAATAATTTTTGTCTTTAAATTCTCTATTCACCTCAACTGCCTCAGGCCTGCTTACATATTTAGACTTACTACATCCTCTTTATAATTTTGGTTGTGATTTAATGTGATTCATCAGATTCAGAGAGCACACTGATGAAGTTTAAGCCATCTGGAACATAATTCCTACTGGAATTTAAGGTTAGTTATGGATAAAGACAAAATATTTTGTATTGCAATATTTGCATAAGCAGGATAAGCTTCTGCCCAATAACATCTTTGAAACAGAACCAATAACATATAAAACTGCAAATGACTGGTAAGTTTCAGAACCTACTACTTAAAGCCCTATCTCCAGCCTTAAGCTATTGTTGAAGCAACGTTTAAAAAAAAGGTGGTCTTCCACCTTAAAATCCTGAAGTTGCCTGTAGTAAAGCATTTATGCATTATGTGTCACTTCAAGCAGCTGGCTTGCCAGCACTGGAACCGATAGAGAATGGACACATCCATCATCATCATCATCATTATTATTATTATTATTATCATCTAGACTACTTCTACCTTCCTGCAGCACAACTGGGCAACAGCCACACTCAGAGCAGGTACTAGAAAAACATGTCCTCTTCTGAGATGGCTTCAGTGTGCAAGCACCTACCTGTATCAACTCACAGCACTTAGAACAGATTACATACTGAAGTATCCCACATTATGTACTCTTCATACCATGGAGGACCTCTCTCAAGAGCATATCAATCAAGTCAAAACATACACAGGGTTGGATTTCTTATACACTGTATGTGGGCATGACAGACCTTCAGACATGCTGACAGTAACTGACATCAGGGCCCACCATACCTAGAGTGATCAGCAGTGGCATAAAGGGCAGACAATTGCTCCAGCTCAGAACTTATGCCACAAAGGTACAAAATGAAGCTAACAATGACCTTTGAAGTTCATGAAAGATAATCTACCAACACACTCTAGTGACAAATTCATCTTTCAGAAACATTGGGGAAACTAAGCCAAGTCTTCCTCAATCCACAAGTGCATCAGCTTCCTTTAAACCTGAGGAAGACATACTGGGATCTTGTTCTCTACGAACTTTAAACTAGCATGGGGTGGAGTCACAACTGTTCAGCATCATCAGTAGAGCCACTAAGATACATGATATAGCATGAATTTTGGACAACAGTACAGAGTTCTGCTGAAGCTATCTGTAGGATGCAAACTACAATGACACAGTTATTCAACCTTTGAAATAGGGTGTGACAGTGATCCCACATCCAGCACTAGCAGAGACCTCATCCTGTACAAATAGAGGGTCTCTATCACTTCTATGCCCTTGTACTCAGCAAAGCTCTTTCTCATCACCCCACTCTTCTTAGCTAAATGCAAGACTACTACCAAATTATTCATTCAAGCTCCTACCATTTAAGTGTATAACCTGCCTCATTTAAACCAACCAAGAAATTAAGATGAATCAGCAGTAAAGAACAGCAGGATAGCCTACAATACTGCTTAAGTACTGCTAGTCAGACAAAGAAACTACGCATACACTCATATTCAGTGACCAGTACAAAAAAAATAAGGCTTGTGCAGGAGGCAGGAAAATGAAGAGCATGGGAAGATAACTTATACTTCAGTATAGCGCCTCCATTATAAAAGAGTTTTTAATTTAAGGCACCTAGAGTACTAGGAAATCTTGTGAACAAGTACTTTATTCCACTGCAGAAATCCACCTACACCCAGGAACATAAACGATTTCAATGACCATTTCTTAGTTTTGCCTTAAAATAACAAGTTTTTAGAAGTTCGTTATTACCAGCAAGTAGGTCTGCAGAAGCTGAGGAACTAGAAGCAGCCTGGGTTGCGGGCTGGGGTTCAGAAGCACTACTTCCAAAAGCATCTAAAGGGAATTCCAGAAAGCATCAAGAAAAGGTAGAGTTCAATATTAAAGGCATCGATTATTCATTTATCATGAACAAAAGATGACAAAAGGATAACCACTTAATTCATCAGAAGAAGAAAATGAAAGTGCTTGGCCACCTTTAATGCAGAGCAGTACAATGGATGCAAAGCTTAGGTGGAAAAAAGGAGGTGCAACAAACCAGCAGTAGAAAGAAATCACTTGCTCTTTTAGTTGGGCCTCTTCTCAGAAATCCTGGACAAATCACAGCATTCTAGACAAGAGAGTTAAGCCCTTTTGAGATGAATGCATCAGATGACAGCTGGGAATATTCGAGCCAGAACCTACTGACTCACAGTAAGTCTTTTTAGAGGAGTATTTCACTAATGTTTGAAAATTCACTACTTTTACGCAGCATTCTTGTTCTACAACACTCCTAGAATTGGTTGTGCTCATCCTAATTTCCACCTTGTCAAATCCAGCAAAAATCCTGTGATCCAGATACCCAGTTTGAAACAAGTCACCCTCAAAACTTCAGCTGCTTTGAGGAACAGAACTGAGAGAAAATACTGTGACATGAAGAGTTCCAAAAAGAAAAAGAACACAACAGACTTTCATTGGAGTTCTGAGGAAGAGCCATACATGCATTGACTGAAAACAGAATGGCAAGTGTCATGACAACGGTATGACCAGTGAACGAATGACAGCTTATTTGCAGTTCATTATTGTGCAATACTAAGAAGTGGACATGCCAGTCTTAGCCATATTGCTACACAGAAAAGCTATGAGAAGAAACCCGCAGCTTTAGCAAAGCGCAAAGGTAATCGAAATGAAGTGATTCAACTCTGAAGTGGTGAGGAAAGAAAAATACCCACCACCAAATAGGTCAATCACACCTGAAGAATCCACCTTTGCTGGAGAGGCAGTGGGTAGAGGAGAGGGGGCTGCAAATGCATCCACTGCAGTAAGCACAGGATAAATAATATTTAGTATCAGCAAGGCAACAATGATAGCTAAATATTTCAAAGCCACATGGGCTCCACCAGCTAGAACCACAGGGTTGGTAAATTCAGGTAACAGTCTTCAGAACTGCAAATAGAAAGGGTTACATTTCTCACACGGCAACTGAAAACCACAGTACTTTACAGAAAGCATCGCTTTTTAAGAATTCTGTTATGCTTACAGGAGGATTTATTCTCTCAACAACCACATTACTCACTCAGCTTCAGGGTCAGTCACTTCATGGTTTGCATCTTCAGCAACTGTACATCTTGTGACCAAAGCATCAAACCCGCAACTTAGTATCTTGGCTTAAAGATGTAAATTGGCAAGAAGTTTGGGTTGGGCCATTTTCATTCCCCCCCCCCCACCTTTTTGCTTTACTTTGGGGAAAAAAACAAAGCCAGGAAGTCGGTAGGATGGCCTGTGAAAACAAGCACTCACCAGATAAGAGATCAGCCGTGAGAGAACTCTCAGGCACAGGAGAAGCACCATGTGGTGGTGATGAAAAAGCATCTTCCAGAAATTCAAGAAAAAACAAGGAGAAGTAAGTATCACTCAAGACAGTTTATACCATTGCACAGCATCAAAGCAACAGAGCACTGGAAAAATTCGCTCTTTACCTGTACCAAAGAGATCTATGCTAGGAGTAGCATCTGGTTTAGGTGCTGCAGGTACATCAGGAACAGACTCAAATAAATCTAAGGCCAAGAACATAATACATCTTTAACTCATTTTTGAAAGGTGGAACGGAAAGCAGAACTTTCAAGTTTTGCACATTGTTTTTGAAGTTAACAGGCTTTCTGGTTTGAAAGCCTAGCACACAGCATGCATGCAACATGGATTTCTTTGTTCTGTACTCTGACAGATCAATCCACCAGAATCAAAGAGTTAAAAACAAAATTACCACCAAAGATATCTAGAGCAGGAGGAGCAGAGGTGGTGGCAGTAGCAGAAGTGGTGGCAGTAGTGGTAGTGGCAGTAGCTGTAGTAGCAGTAGCAGCAGCAGCAACAGCAGCAGCTGGAGAAGGAGTTGTTGCAGGAACTGGAGTGGCTGCACTAGTTGTAGGGGTAACTACAGGAACAGCAGTCTCTGTTGGCTTCATAGCAAAGAGGTCCAGCTCAGGAGCAGCCTCTGCACTACCTTCGGATGGGGCAAAGGGGTCTTGTAAAAAGGAGAGGGGAAACATATGTGTATGCATACTTAGGATCACTGAGGCAGGAAGTCAAGAACAAAGCAACTACAGGCAATGCACATACTGCAAACACACACACAGTGGAAGTCACTCTAACATCTAGCTTACTTATCCAGACACGTTACTTATGTTTTTCCAAAATAAAGACCATCTGAAAGGCTGAGCAGTCTATTTACTAAAGGGGAGAACTTTCAAAGGCTGTTTGACAAGGCCAAAAATAAAAGACAGAAATATGACGAAAGAACATCCAGACTAGCAGGTTACTACTTACAAAACTCAGCACTGACAGAACTGTTGATTAGCATTTCCAAATAATCACAAAGTTACTAAGACTTGGAAACAGGCAGTTTTGTTAAGCATGCTTTTCAGTCTAAGATTTGTTTTGACCAATTGCAAACACTATGAAGATTTTAGAAAAACACACAGCCATGTAGTTTAAACAAAAAAACAGCAAAACAAGAGACCGTCTAATGACATAAAACCCACCATTTCCTGAACATGCATCAAGAGCTGCTGCTACAGGGGTTGGGGTAGCTGGTGCTGCTGCCCCTTCAGCTGCTGCAGGGGCTTCCCCAGGAGAAGCTGCAAAGGCATCTTGGGTGCAGTTTAGGAACAGAAATCAAAAGAAAAAAGGATAAAGAGAAGAAAAACACAGTAAAAGAACCAAGTTAAATTGCACAGGTAGATCCCCTTATACAACATGAATGTTGTTACTCTGACAGCAAGACAAGTCATGCAGCGCAATATGCTTTGTCTCTCCCCCAGCCCCACACGAGCAGGTTCTAGACAGGGTTTGACGATGGAGCTTCTTGGGTTGCCCGCAGGAAATACAGTGAGTGTAAAAGGCAATATTCTCATTGTATAAGGGTTCGGAGCAGCATGCTCATGTACTACCCAAAATAAACTAATGAAGAAAGAGCAGAGATATGGTGTTAAGATGTTAATAAAGGTATTAAAAACTTGCATGCTCAAAGCCCGTAATCCGTGTGATTTGTCCGCCTGTGAATTTGCTTGCATAGTGCTTTGCAAACTTAAGCACTGTAACAAATAAAAATTCAATTACATTGGCAAAGATTTGCATCTACTATTTCTAGTTTTTGAACCAAGTCAGGCATGCAACATCTGAGAAATAGAACGTACTTGTTTCTCAAGAGTATTCCAACTGAATATTTCTGAAGCCATAACCTGATGCATAGGTTATATTTACTTAACTTGTTTCTGACAGATTAAGAATGTTCATCTTAACTGCTGGCCAGCAATAGTTGTCTCTCCTTCTTGTAGGATCACCTCTAGGCCAACCAGTCAAGTTAAGGAAACAACTGTTTTAGGGTTTTGGAATTTCTTGCTTATGAGTTTTCTTTGACAGTTATTTTGCTTGCCACTTACTAAGTGGTATGTTTAAACTTCACACTCTGAACTTTTACAGCATTATTCCTCGGCTTAGACCACCATCTGTAGCTCTTACTTCCATGAAGTAGTCCTAATGGACAGTGCCATTTGGACTACCCCTACACGCAAGCAATTTCTTCACAAAAAGACTGCACAACTAAGATTAAATACTTCAAGATGCTCATAAAGGCCATTTTTCTACTGCTACAAAGTTAGCAAGTTAAAATAAAACCAAACAAATAACAATAACAAAAAAAACCCCAACTGTTGCGGGATACTGCAATTGCACCGTCAAACTAGTACAGGAAAAAGCTTAACATGCTTAACTTGAGTGTCATTTTAAAATGAAAACAAACCATTTTAAAAACAAGTTTGTGCCAGTTAATCTAAAAAGCTCAAAAGAACATGCATTGAAACTTCAACAGAAGAGACGGAAGCCAAATAGTCTTGTACAATAGAATTAAAATGAGTTAATAGCAAAAAAGGCCTGCTAATAAGCCATTTTCAAATATAATTCTATTTTTCACATAACAGCTGTCAACAACAAAACTGGATGGCAGTTGTCCAAGTAAAAAAAAATAATTTAAAACCCCCCCATAATTTGTTGAACATCACAGTGTTGTATTGTACGTACACCAGACACTGGCATAACCAGAGGGAAGAAATTTAACACAGAACTGAAGAGTTTTGAATTATACTACATGTGAATACACTATGAATATAGCCATGTGTTGGGTTTTGCTCCATAGGGGCAGCTTTCAGATGGAGGGTCACCCTGGGCTCTTTCAAAAGAGCACAATTCTATACACACAAGTTTGTAGGCCAACAGCACAGAAGTTTGTCAATAATACTTGTAAGTATTTTCCAGCATGAAAGGATAGACTCCAGAGTTCATATAAAGTGGGATTTCAGAACGCATAGAGTTAGTCACTAGTTCTGTGTTGTGACCACTTCAGCCTCGGAGTAACAGCTATTTCTGTCCATATGGAGACTACTGAGGTTCCATGTGCAACAAGCCATAGATTACGGTGGGAACAAGTTCCTTCCAGCCCATAGAAAGAAGTGAACAGCAAGCTTGGCACCAGCTTTATTATTTATTGCCACTTCTGTATAAGGATCTTGCCAAGCATTATCACTTTCTTTAGCAGCATATACTTGGGTTTAAGTGCAGGGAGGATAAACACCCAAGTTCATAATGGAATCTAAAGGAGATTTTTAAATATTACTTGATCTGAGAAGTTCAAGAAATCTTGAATGAGCATAGAGACAAACCAATCTGAAAAGGTGACCCTACAACTCACAGTTGGAACCAAGGGTGTTTTGTTTGCTTGTTTGTTGGTTGGTTTTAGGGTTTTTGTTTGTTGTTTGGTTTGGGGGATTTGGGTTCGTTTTGGTTTTGGTTTGATTTGTTTGTTTGCTTTTTAAGTTAATGACTATTGAGTTCTTTGAAGCCTTTCAAAAAGCTCTGCTGCACATGAACAGATGCCCTCTGCTAAAATCTAGGATGATATGCAGAAATGGATACAATTACGTACTGTATATTTTATTAGCCAAATAAAATAACCCCAAATAAAAAAACCCCAAACCCTCAACAACACAAACGAACAAAACCCAGGACTGTTTCTTTTGTGTTCCTCCATATCAGCATAGTAACACTGCATTTGCATATCCAGCACTGTAAGGGATGATACAGCTGACTTATAATCATTTCATGTATTACACAACATGTGAAACAACCCTATAGAAGGCACAAGTATAGGAAACATCACAGAACTAAAGTGCAGAGTTGAAAAGAAATTTCTTCTTTTTCCACAGGTTTTTCCTCTTCAGACACCTTCCATTACTTTTGACATGGAGAACCTGACCTAAGTGAACATGAAATATTCCACTAGGCTCAGAGCTAGGAAAGAATTATAAGAATGATGGGATTTAGTCTGTTTCTTTAAAAAAGCACTAGTTTGCTATATCAGCAAGCTCCAGCGTAAGAGACATTCATTAGCCCTTTAATGCCAAAAAGTCTTAAATTGCTTTGCATTTAGTTTCTTTAAAGGGGAAACCATAGTTCTCCTGCCTACCTACGACTCATATCATGTGAACGCTTAATAACTGACATTTGCACAGTGTCTGTCATGACTTGTTATCTGAACTACATACAGTGTAATCATACAAAAAAATATAACTTAAGAACATACATTAATAGCATCTAAAAACACTGTGTCCAAATCTATTACTGAGATACAGCATTTCAAGATATTTTGCCTTTCTTCTACCTTTATATTTCTCCCTCAGGAATGATTTCAGCTGGAATTTGAAAACAGCCTTCTCTTGTTTGTCATAGAAACAAGATAAGGAATTCTTCAAGCTGGCCCAGGTAACTGAAAGCTTGCCCAATAATCAGATTAAATTCTTCAAAAAAAAAACTTATGCTGGAGCAATGCAGCATTTCTTTCTCTGCTTTCTAAGACCATGTTAGAAATGAATACATAATGCGCAGCTGCTTTTCCTCTTAAAAAACAAAGCCCAGCCATCAGAAGCATGCAGGCTCCTATCAGCTAGCTAAAGTATCAGTGATACAGAGCAAGAGAGTTAAGTCAACAGTCATTCCTGCATAGTCTCCTCTTCTGCTTCTTCCATCAACTTGGCTACCTTTCTCCTGCAGCTTTCAGCTTCCTTTCCCTACCCAGCCACTCCCTGAAGACTCTACATTCTTTCTCCTGAGATCACTCCCCCTGTACCTTCACCTACCACACCTTACCATAACTAACCAGGGAAAGCAACTAAGAATTAGCAAGCTGCAAAAAGTTAACATGACCTTGAAGACTTCCTGTGGCAGACCTCAAAGGTCAAACCAGGGAAAGCAACTAAGAATTAGCAAGCTGCAAAAAGTTAACATGACCTTGAAGACTTCCTGTAGCAGACCTCAAAGGTCAAACACCTACTTATTAAGTGTAAGCATTCCTGGCACCACAAAAGCTAGAGAGCATTTGTAAATGCTCCAGATCTACCAGTTCTTGCGCTGTACACAGTCTTAAAGTAACAAGGAATGTACGGAACATCACTAACAGAACAACCTTCAGGGGAACACACAAAAACCCACAAACAAACAAGAACACCCACCAAGACAAAAAAAGCCCAACACTAAAACATGAGTAGAGCAACAGAAGTTCAATATGGACTCCAGGATCTTAAAAGGGTCTGATCTGTGGGTGTCTTGAAGGCAGCTGCAAAAGTACCTTCACTGCTGAGTGAGTTTAGAATTTTTTCTCCTTGAGAACTAGAGATTTTCTGCTATTGTGAAAAAGAAAACCTTGTCTGAAGTGTTCCAGGAAAATGTCAGCATTCTTCTAATATACAATCCATCAGAGATTTATAGTATTTGAGCAACAAAATACATTCCCTTTAAATTAAGAGATCAAGTCACAGAAGTCTGGATACTGCAAAAGTAAAATTCTTTCCACATTGGAGAATGAAGGCAACTCCACTTCTTAACATGCCACTAAACAATCTAATGATCAGTTAAATCTCTAGAAACTAAAAGCATCCAGCTCTTTGTCACTCTCTTTGCCACTTTATAAACATGGAAGTAGACACATGATTTGGTAGGTAGCCTTCTTCCAAGCACAGAATAGTAGAAAAAGTAGAAAAAAAGAAGGATACATCTTGCTGCGGTACTACTGGAAGAATAGGAAAGGGTTGGTGTTTTTCTTATCCTGTTGCAAGTTTGCAGTTATTTATAGCCATTTAAGTATCATTTAGGGTTTTTTTCAGTCCGATATTGATGCTAAATTAATAATGCAATTTGAAAGTGCTGTATCCAAAAGACTGGCTTGACCTCAATGTCTACATACCAGAAGCTTCACATGCTGTGCATTTGCAGGGGTGTTAATGAGCACAGGCCTTGGCTTCTGCAAGTAACCAACATCAGACTCTCTTCTTGCTCCTAGTGATATCCAGAACCACTGCCCACAATTGTTTTGAAATTGCTTCTGAACTGTCTGATCCAGAGGCACTTGGACTAGTATCCATCTCTGTAAAAGGAGGGGTGAAGTAGCAGGTAGCAGTTGTACTCCTTTCTTACAGCTTCTTGGCAGTTTTACTGGGGATAACTTGAAGCTGTCTGTTGAAGTCAGTCCTAAAAAGTCTTCCAACTGAGAACTTTCAGTCTTCAGGAAACACCTTTGCAGACAAAGTGTTTACGTATGAGACCTATCCAGCACTCCTGTCACTAGAAGCGATGAACAACCCCACACAGAACATACTGGAATTCAGTTTTGATAACAAGTAAATTAGTAATTCCTTCTATGCTGAAAATATGCATCAAAGGAAGAGAAAACTAGAAAAATACAGTGGTCGAGTGATCTTAAACATGTTAATAGTTTGTAAATCAGAAGATTTCTCCATTAACCTGGGTTGGTATAATGTTGAAAAGAAAAGGTTATTTCTGACATGCTGTTGAGAAGCCTCCTGCTGTGTGGGAGTAACAAGAAAACTGACAACATATAGGGGGACAGTTATTCTTAATTATGAGGTTAGCAGCTAACATTAGGGACTGAAAGAGCCTAACTAAACTATAAGACTATGTTTCCTCTACATTAGTTGTATAGTTGGCACTTAGTACAAGTTCATTGCCATTTTAATTTACTATTAATGCTATGTGAAATAAAACCCAGACTCAAAAAAGCTGAAATACAGTAATTTTAGCTAGCTCAATACTGTATTTACAAGATCCAAAAGAAATACAATACAGCTCAAGCATGACATGTAATGAAGGGGCAGGAAGCTGCCACATCCATCCTCTTCAACTATGAAAGCACAACTGCTTTTCCCCAGAAATTATAGTACAGTGCATAATTACTGAATAATATGGAAAGAATACCTTCTTACCCCAGTGTGGATCTGAAAATAATGTTCTTAGTTATTCAACCACAACGTAACTCAGTGTTAAGCGTACACAGTTTTCCATTTCTATATAGATGCAGAGGAGCTTATTAGCAAAAAGCACAGCAAAGAAAGTGGTAGTTGGACAGTTTACATTTCCTGTTCCACCCAGCATCCAACACACAGGCACCTCTGGTATTGTTAATTAAATCAGATGCCTTATCTATAATAGCTAAACCCAGTATAGCTTAATCTACTTTATGAGCTGGTGCAGAGCACTATTGCAACTGAACTAACCTCCAAAGAGATCCACTTCAGCAGTAGCAGCAGTAATAGTTGTAGTTGTAGCGGCAGCAGCTGAAGTAGTTGTAGTATCAGTAGTTGCAGCAGTAGTTGTAGTAGGCTCTGGGGCAAATGGATCTGAAATCTGTGGCTCAGAGGTAACACCGGAAAGTGCAGCCAGATTATCTATATGCAACCATATAATGAAGATCAAACAGGAAAAGTAAGGGGAAGAGGGAAAGACCACAGTTACTCAACTCCAGAAAGCTGGAGCTTTTTATAAGGAGTTTTAACATCCAAAAGTGTTAGAAATCAAAAATATTACTCACCCTCTCCCAAGAGGTCTAGTAATTGTCCATTAAAATGCAGCAGAATAAAGAAACAGACCAATTAGAACTGCCAGATTGATGTTCATTAGCCATATGCTCATGCTCTAAATGACATGTCTAGGTTCAACACAATTTAAGCACCCGATTTTCCAAAATTCAGGAGGTTATTGTTACATCATAAAGCTCATTTTATTTAATAGCTCTATTCAAACAGAACCAGCACATATGTCTCACACATTTGATAAGTTCCTTAATACCTAATCGGCAGGTTTTCAAACACTGGTAGCATTTATCACTTCTGTTTTATACAGCTCGTTTTCTTCTCTTAAACTAACAGAACCAAATAGTGACCTCTAAAGGTTGACAAGAAGGTCTCCTACCTTTCACTACCTCAGGGTAAAGCAAAGGACCACTTCTTAGAAGCTCAGATCACCACTATACTAGTTCTCTCTTGCATTTAGCTTAGCAGTCTGAAAGACCAGAAGTAGGTAGACTTGTCTAAGTTCATGAACAGATAGCATCCTCCAAGAACACTGAAAAAAATTTAAATGCAAGTTCTTGGGCCTAACAGCACACAGATTCAAGACTTCCACCAAGTAAAAGTGTACATGGGAGGATCGAGCCCAAATGAACTCCAGTGCTCATGTATAAATACAATAAACAGGCAGAGTTGAAGCTTATTTAAATCCATGAGCTATGAGCAGAACATACTCAGATACCAAAGAGAATCTCAAGCTAGTCTGCTTAGTTGCAAGTGTTTTCTAGACCAAAGTAGACAGAAAGCAGTCAAAATCAACATTATACTCATTAAAATTAGACAGAATTCAGCTTACTGTTCTGCCATACTGAGCTGTTGTGATCCACCTATCAGCCCTAGAACCCTTCACAAAACTGGCTCTAAAGCCAAGGTACCGTAGCAGACAGCAGCTTGCAAATACAGTGTTATTTCAGGATGCAATACATGGCATCCCTACTGCCCCAAGTACATTCTGAGAGGCAGACAGGCTGCGAGTCTTGTACTTGAGACAACTGTTTAGCAAAAAAAAAAAAAAGACAGAAAAAATTAGTAGGGCAGCTCCTCTTTTACTACATTTGTAATGAAGCAAGCATACTATGCAGGAACGACCACCTCTGTTAACACTGGCTATGAGGAGTATGAAAGATAAGCAGGCTGGTTCTGTTCCAACTTTGATTCCTTGGTCAACTATTTCTGGGAGACAATGAAGCAACTTTAATGACAAACTTTTTTACAATTTGATGTCCTCTGACATCAGTCAGATTAAGCTCAGAGGAAGCTTTTCCTACATAAAAAACAACTTCAAACTATAAAACCTTGTGAAAACCACCCAGTTTGGCCCATTACATTTTTATACTGCAGTTAGAATAGCCTGGGCTCAGCAACTACCTATTTACCAACCAGTAGCTCAGTGCTGCTCCTAGATTCATCATACATGTGACAGGGTCATAGGATCATCTGATCCACACTGAGCAGCAAGCACAGAGTCCAGATGGTTTACTATGGGTCTGTATGTAGGCAGCAAAATGATTTGAGCAAGCACAGCTCAATCTTCACAAGTTTTTATTTTACAACATATGTTAACAAGGCACTGAGAAACCACATGTAGGTATTTTTGTTATTGGCTCCTTGGGAGAGCTGTACTCGAGACTGACTGCACAAGAAGCTGAGGTAATTCAAAATAGCACTCTGAAAGAGCATAGCAGTATATTAAAAACACAGCACCCTGGTATCTCATTACTGCACACCAGGTGGACACCTCACAGCTAGACTTGAAAGAAGGAACTGTTGGCAAACTTTTACTTTTTATTACCTTATTCCTTTTGTTACCCAGTTATGTCACAGATCACAACACAGTGAAATCACAATTATGCAGCATGGCAATATACACTTACTATGGGAAGGATTAAAACCAATGCTTTACTGTATAGTAATATTAAAGTTACAATATTCATAGCAAATTCATGTTCTAAAGTAGAGTGCGAGGTAATTCAGAGCAGAAATTCAAGTCAGTTTGCTTTTTTATCTAAGAGTCAGACCTTGTGATGATGCAGAACGTGACCTACTGGTTTTTCTGTAATACTACAGTCTAGTTTGCCTGCCAAATGCCTATCTATTCACCTTGTGATATGCTGCAGGAAACTTACTACCCTGCCTTGATCATCTCCAGTTCACAGAAAAGGGTATATTTTCACAAGTTATAGATCATTTGCTAAATAACTTATGCTGTATTTGGAAATACACTACGTACACAGCAAAATATAGCTATAGTGTACTGTATATACCAGTAATTATACAGTGTACTACATGGAACATACAGCATTGCCAGAATACATAAAATCTACACTGCCAGTGAGACTGAGAAAGCAAGACTGTTGGTGACATATATTCCTCAGGTTTGTGTGACATTTAAAGTGCTGGCTTGATGCTGCATCTAGAAGTATTTGATATTCACATTTTCCTACCCATTCTGAACTGCAGCAATTCTCCCAGCTTCCTCCCCCTGCTACTGCTTTCTCCCAAGTTCCCATGTTAAGTTGCTATGGGCCAGGAGAGTTTTGTGGATAAGATGCTGAAGCAACACCGAGGCACTGTTACATATCCTCCCAAAAGCTCTGGGTGGAAAGAAGGTCATCTTGTCCAGTCTCTTGTTCAGAACATTAAGCCCAATACCAGCTCAGGGTAGTCATGGCTTTGTCTAGTCAGGTCTTGAAAAATCTCCAGGAATGAAGTTCACTAGCTCACGTCAAAATTCTGCTCCAGTGAAGCATGACTTCCCTGCAAGTGAACATGACTTCCCTGCAAGTGAAGTCATGTTTTCTTCATATCCCATCAGCCTTTTAAGCTGCAATTGGTTGTTATTACCCTTCATTATAATCAACTATCTTTTTCAAGAAAATTTTGGCTCTGCTCTGCAACTCGCCTTCAAATAGTTCTAGGCCACTATTAAGATTCCCCTTTAGCTTCCTCTTTGCCAGATGACAGAGGCCCCACTCCCTCAGTCTCTTTCCACAGTAATGTGCTGTAGATGCCGGAAGTCCTGGTAGCTCTCTGCCAATCCCCTCTCCCTTACATCAGCACTGGATGCAGCACTCCAGATGTGGCCTCACCTGCACTAACTAGAAGGTCCTGTAATACATATAAGACTGTACAATTTTAATGATTACCTGCAGGTTTAGTTGAAATAAGGTATTAAAAAAAAAAAAAAAAATCCAAAACAAAACAAACCCTCCCCCCCAAACCAAAACGATCATAAACCCAAAACCCAACTCTTAGCACAAGCTCAAAGGTTTTCTCTTTACCAGATGAAACATTAATGGAAATTTCAGTATTTTCACACCAAAGCCATTCCAGTTCTCACCTTATGCATGTCTGACATGGTGCTTGGCAGTAATTCAAAAGAGGGTTTTTTTTTATAAGAAGCGACAAAAAACCCTAGCAAGATTCCAGTGCAGTAACAGGTCATCATACCTGGACTCCTGCCAGCAGTAAAGCAGACAAACTTGAAGTTTACTAAGTTACCAAAATGCTATTCTGAAAGGCAAGACCAAAGTATACTTGATGAGGTTAGCAATAACCCTGGCCAAAGGCAAGAAGTTAGCTGTCCTTTTCTGTTGTAGAAAAAAAAGGACTAGGTACATTACTAGTCAACTTTAAATAAAAACACCCAAGTTCCAATCTAAGGTGCTTTGCCTGAAAGAGCAAAGCAAAAAACCCCAAATGAGTCATCTTTCAATTGCAATACAAATCAATATTTTACAATATTAATGGCAATTTACTCTGCATGAATGAGCAACTGCTTCAAAAAGTAAGCTCAGAGGCCTGAGTATTTTTGAACATCTCAAAAGCTTGTGTTCCAGCACCTGGAAATGACAAAGCGAAACAAACAGGAGGCAATAAAATATAGCAGAATAACAAGTCCCAGGCATCCTAGAAGAGATGACTCCCTGGCCTTGCTTTCAGGGTAGGATTACATTTCAGTAAATAAAATTGACACTGCTGAAAAAAAATACTAAATTCAACAGATAAAATTGGAATATGCAAAACGTTCTACATGACAGCCATAGCTATCTTCTTATAATAAAATGGCTGAGATACAGTATCATCTTTAATGAACTAAAGCTAAGAACAGAAACAGGGAATGCAGAAGCCACCAGTAACCAGTATTAACATTCATAGCAGAGCCAGCATGACTCAGTGTAGCATTCCTGCTGTGAGAGGGCTGATGAGTTCCTTAAACTGCCACACAGGATCTCCTAAGATTATACCATATTGCGGCTACAACTATGTAAGTTAAATCACATTTACTGGCCTAATTACTTGTCTTCAGAGGACAGGAATGAACATTGCCTACATTTATTGCAGTCCTCTACACATCACCAGCTGCTAGTGCTGCTTGCAACAACAAGCTCAGTTCAGACAGCTGCTTAGGTATTCCTATTTGAAAGCCCTCTACTTCTAGTTTCATATTATTATTCTATGCAGACAAGGAAGGTTTTAATAAAATACATTAAGGGTTGTCAGAGGTCATCACACTTGCAGCAGAACTAATTTACCACCATTGGCTTTACATGAATTTTTGTTTTAAAAGATATTTTGATGCTCCCCCTACTGATCTGTGGGTTTTGCTTTATGAACAGAAGCGTTGATTTCTGTGCTCACCTTGCCAATAAGCATATGAGCAGTTCGAGTTCTTCTGTTTTAAAGTGCCTACCCTACCTGTTCACCTTCAGCCATCCCCCCTTCCTGCTCACTTTTAGTCACATAATCCCGACTCCCCCCAGCTTTGCAGTCAGGCCCTTGTAAGCAGCTTATACTGTTATGCATATCCCTGGAAAAAGGAGTAGCCTTGTGCTGCAAAGAGATGCCTGACCGTGAGGTCAGCAGAAGCCTGGGGATGAGCTGGGAACATCCTGTGCTAGCAGCGAAAGAGCCAGGTTTCAGTTCAGCCAGGCAAGAAGATGGAGACTGCAAGAAGAGATGCTGACAGTGAGGTTTCTCTACCTCCCCATGAAGTGGCTCCAGCGGGGGCTGCTGGAGCTGCCTGCCCAGTACCGGCAAAATCTGGCTGAAGATCAAGAAGATCACTGGATGGTTTGGAAGAGCTGCCAAGGAAAGGAAGAGAGATTAAATATCGGAGGAATTTGCTGATTTTAATAAAGTTTTTTTTTTAAAAATGACTGCATTGTAGGAATTACCCTCAGTTTGGATAACAGATGAAACCATTGAGAGACTTGGGTTTTTTTCAGGCCTCAAGATTAGAGCAGTGGCCATAAACACCTCTACTGCAGTAAGCACCAAGAATACTTTACACCCCAGGATGGGACCTTAACTTACTTCCATTACTTGATGACATCGTAACAGATCTATGAGACTTTTACAACCCTAAAAATACAAACAAACAAACAAACAAAATCCCAAACCCCAAACCCAAAATCCCAGCTGATCCCAAACACCAGAACAAATAACTGCTGCAGCTGAAAATATTTCTATTCTACTACCATATTTTGTTGTGCCATGTCAGAAAGCAAGAAACCTGTATTTCTAGGCAATAAATATGCATTAGGTAGAAGGAGTTGGTAAGACTTCTGTAACTTAAGCCAGCCACATATTTGCTTAGGAAACAATGTCTTTTTCATTTAGAACATTTAAATAATGAACAGTAGAAACTCTTTCTTGAGTGAGTTACTTCACCTGACATTTAACTTAAATGTCATGTCTTTAGACTTTTGGTTCAAGCACAGAGCTTTTACATCTCTAGAGTTCTTTCATTTCTGCTCATTACAATAAGCAACAGCACTTTGTTCTGCTTTTGACTTTTTCAATCAGATACACTTTCTAACTTACCTGACTGGAGCAGCTGTAGATGAAGTTGCAAAAAGATCAACTGGAGGAGATGTATCAATAGTTTTTGCTGGAGTAGAACTAGGAGATGTAACAGTTGTGGCTGGAGAAGACTGGAGAAATATTTTAAATATACATTCAATATACCAGCATTTGTCCACAAACAACTCGTGCACAGATTCACATTCTTCTGAAAGTTAAATACTTATGGAAGTATGAATTCTGAAAGTATGAAAATATGAAAAAAAAATCCAATTTTGACATCAGGCCTTCGTGTTGCAAGCTGTTTCCTCATTTGAAAGAATTTAAGGAAGACTGGGCTAAGTTTTCAAAGGGTAGAGGAAACAAGAAACTCCAAGGTGACTCCAGCTAGCAATGCCTGGCTCAAGAGGAAAAGCCTACTGCATGCATTCAGAGCCCTGCAGACACCAGCAGCCAGTTTCATATGAGCTTGAGTCCTTTGGGTTCAAGCTCAGCCAACACCTACGCAACTAACTCAGACTTGTGATCTGGAGTTGCCTTACCTGCTTTTTAAAATCCCAGTAAAGGTAACTAACAGTTCCTATGTGTCAAAGGATTCTTAGCAATGTCCAAGAAAATGGTTTGCTCTCCCAAACTCCCTCATCTCAGTTTTAATACCATCCTGAAGATGGAATAAAGTCAGCCCCATCATTTTGTCCATAGAATGAAAAATCTGTTCATATGCAACAGCAGCTTAGTACTCCCTCTATAGAAATGGTGGGAGAAGAGAAATGGTTAGAAACTAAGTTAAAAGTGTGTACGTAAACCTTCAGGCTAAAGAAAGTTTTGAGAGCCATCAACAGTACTAACAGTTAAGTCCTTGGGAAGATAAAAAAAAGATAGCTTGACCTATGATTTTGCTTCATTAGCTCTTCCAATGATGGATAAAGAGAGCTTAAGTATACCAAGGACAGACACTCAGGAGAGTATATTGCAACCCTTTGGTGCACTTGAAGACGCAAGTCACCTTGAAGTATCAATTTAATTCTAAAAGATACTACAAGCTTTGTTATAGCATCTCATTCTTTTCCTAATGAATGAAAACAAGTCCAATGTTTTGTATTTTTTGCCATTCTGACCACTTCCAAGAGAGAAAAAGAACAGAAAATTTAAAGTTATTTTTGTCTGAGATCTGCTAGTGCCATCCCATCATCACAACTCTAGCAGGAGATGGATATAAGCTTTCTAGACTCTCATCAGAGCTTTACTAAGGTTTGAGACTTAAGTGGTCCAAATTCTTCTTTATGTAAATCAGCGAAGAGAAGACTACTTAAAGTTGTAAGAACACTTTCTTACATCATATAGTTCTCACCAACTGCTACAGTATTGAACAAGAGAGGGGTTTGTTTGGGTTTTTTTAGAAGGGCTTTTTGCAAAGCAATTTAAGAGCTTTCATTAGAATCAACCATAGAAGTGCCTCCCTCAGATTCAGAAGTTTTCATTGAGTTTTTCCTGCACAACACCCACTACTAGACACAGAATTATGGCACCTGGCAATGCTTCAGGAGCAACTATTGCTAACACTATAAAACTCATTAGTTTATCTGACACTCAAACCAAGACTGTTTCACTGGCAACTCTTCCCTTAAGTTAAGGCGAGCAGTCTCGCTGATAAAAGTCAATTCTGAAATTCGGTGTATCAGATGAAAGTTTTCTTCCTAGCTATTCACATGAAGGTGGTTTTAAAAGAGTCAGAACTTCTTCATAAAAAGCTGCAAATACAGCACTAAATTTAGAAAAGAAACAGTACTAAGTTTCTCACTGACATGAGGATTAATAAGGGGGGAGGGTGAAGAAATTGAGATAAAGATATGCGTATCTTTTATACTTTCACAAAGTGTGACCATCAAATCCTGACAAAGTTGCTTAGCAACCTGCACTATTATAAGCACTATAGCCCCTCAGATCACTGAAGCACTTTTGTGGGGCCATTATTTACAAGGCCATTAAAAGATGTGGTTTTGTCAGTTAGCTAGGGCCTAGGTGGCAAAGTCTAGAAAGCAGATTAGAAGATGGAAATTTAACTCTTTATGCCCTTATGACAGTCTAAAGCACATCTGAACAAGAATTAACTAGTACAGCAATTGGCAGCATTTACCTTGCTCAGAGGAGAAGGAGCCCCAGATCTAGGAAAAAAAAGGAGGTTTTCAGGTAAGTACACTTTTGGAAACTATGTTTCTGGTCATCAAAACTCCTGCAAAAAGACCACTAAGCGTGAAAGATTTCTGAAGATCTCTATAGTTGCATGCCCTCCCCATTTCTCAAACTTCCATGTACCACTTTAGACAAGGAATACAAATTTTTACCTCAAATCTTAAATTAATCTTTCAAGATAATTGGTATCACAGGATTATTCTACCTTTTAAATAAGCTCTACTCAGTGGAAGATGCATGCAAATATCTTGGGTTTGGGCCTACAGGAGCCAATAGGAAAGAGTTAATGGGGCAAGATGACACCATAATATAAAATCATGCAACAGCAGCAGAGTAACACCAATATGGAAGCAGTTATCTAGCATAAGTATTCTGAGGATGTGTTAGTGAATTTTCAAAGTCTACTGTTCTTTTAAGTAGTCAGTTACTTTAAAATAATGCTATTTAAAAGTATGGGAACAGTTAGTTGGAAAGGCCAAACTGGAAGTTCTCATGTAAAAAAACAAATAACACTAACTGACAAAGCCTTAATCTTAACCTAAAATGCACGTCAGTGTGTTTGTTTACTTTCATTATTATGAGGTATGAAAACACTGCTACATATTTTTAGAGCTGCTTTCATCTAAGAGATGAAAGGAGGAGTACAAGTTAAAATTGCACCCATATTTAAACTAGCATCCATCCTATAGGTTATTTGAATTGGAAAAGTCCTAGAAGCTGTAGAACTCTTTAGAAGATCTGCAACTACAACAGAAACGATCAAAGATAACTTAATGACTATAATGACAAATACACAAAAACAAGCACCAATTTAAGTATGATTAAAAAAACAAAATCTATATCTGTTGAAGCCATCTTAAAAAAAAAAAAACACCACCAAAAACCCAAAAACCAAACCAAAACAAACCACAACAATGTCTGCATGCAAGTGATATGCAAACATATGTACTTACCCTTCACTAAATGGCAAGGAAAGCAACAGTTAAAAGAGAAAACACAGGTTTAGCTTAACCCTATCTAAACTTAGCCATGACAAGTACTAATAAAGAGCCATTAGAAAACAAGTAAATTGTGATGACAAAAGCCTTAGCTGCAGGGAAAAACAGTTTCTTCCAGGTGTTTTCCATAGTTAACTTTACTTAATTTTGGAAAGTGTCCAGTTGTTCAGTGTGCTGTTTCATCCCAGTAAGGAAAAAAAACAAAGCAAACCAAAAAGCAAAAATAAAACCAACAAAAAAACCCAACCAAACAAAAAAAAAAAACCCACAGGAAAAAAAAAGACAAAAAAAATACACAAACAAAACAAAATCACACCACCCAATAGAAAAGGCTGCCATTAAAATGACTTTGCGAGGGAAAGAAAAAGCCTAGTTTTACCACTGCCTATTTTCCATTTAAGTGACAAAAGTAGGCTAGGGGAGGCAAACCTGAGTATCAGCCTGTCTCCTAATGTTATTATTAGGCCTTGATACACGGTACAACATATACACCTACTTGTTGCCAGTTTTTTTTCCTTCCAGTGAGTTTAGATGTTGCTCAAGGGTCTCCATGAGACTGCTGGGAGCCTGGAAAGCAAAGAGAAAAGATACACTTTTAAACACATTGCATTGACCTAACAATACTTTGAAATCTAGCACCAACTTCCCTGAAGTCCACCATGTGCATGCTCATGCTGTTACTTTAATTACATCACTGGGAAGATAGTGGATTTCCATGATAGAAGTATTAGGCAAAGACAGCTTTTGAAAGATAATACTCTGTTCAAATTTGCAGAAAGAAAACATTCAGCTTTACTGAACAGCGCCTGAAGCCTAAATCCAGGATGTGTTGCTCATCATGCTTTGAGTCAGTGTTAAGCACTAACAGCAACACAGCCATCCACAGGGATCATTTTAAGAGTAATAGGTTCAAGGTCATCCTTTCAGTTTTGCTTTTAGTCAGCCCTCCAACACCTCTTTCATGACCAGAGGGTGAGATAATATTTGCAGTCTAAACAAAACAAACTAAAACTCTTCTCTAATTCTCCCAAAAGCTGCTACCTTTGGTTCATGACTCTCAACATCACAAAGCCTTATAGCCGTTCCTTCTCAAATGGTAGCCAGGCACAGGGCACTGAGCCCACCAGCTAATTCAAAATTCAGAAATATTTCAGCCTTAGACATCTACAGAAACCACGCTTTTTCAAGCCTCCCTAATTTTAGGTTTTATTTTAAATAACCTTTTTGTGGTCAAGCAAGGCCCCCAGACATGCACTTGCTGTTACAATGGTAGGTAAGGAAAGTAGTCATAAATGTGAATGACAGCATGCTTAGCTACTGCAGGATAAAAATAGTCTAGATAAGCAGACTCCTACAAGATAAACAAGCAAGGAGGAAACATTTGAGAGATACAGTAGCATACAGTAGTCAAGTATTTTTCATCAGGGTTACCATTTCATCAATGGTACAATCTTTAAATGGGTAATTTTCTTTATCAGTCTCTTTCAGATCCACCACAATTCCTGACAGTCTGAGCTACAGTGTCTTTCATAAATCATGTCTCTAATTTCAGGGCATACATATGCATCAAAAAAGTCATTTTGTGATGCTTGAAAACAGACTATCCACTATGTACAGTATGCTAAAACCAGCTGGCTGGCTAAATCAGGTGTTTCAGGATACTTAGTACCTGCTAGCACCAATGCAGAGCTAAGTGTACTTTAAATGTTTGTGTATTAATTTTGACATTAAAACTGAGCAGTAAGGTAACTTAACAGATGGAGAAATCTAAAATGTTAAAAAATTCCTTAAATGATGGCTTGAGTTTAAGTTTGTCCCACATATATACACAATGGAGAAACTTCTTAACCATTGCTGCTTTTATAGGCATTATTAATTTTCAACTAATTTGAGCACAAGAATTTGGTTACTCACAAGTGACATAGTTACAAGAACTCTCATTCTCCAGCAGGAATAAAAAGATGAGCAAAGGCTCTCATTTGTTTAAAGAAAAAAAAATTCACACTTCTACGCAGTCAAAAAGGCTATAGCATAAGTTACAAGTTGTGCCTACTCAAACACATAAGCAGAAAGCTATGTTAAAAAAATAAATCCATTATTTCCCGTTACCAATTACCTCTACACACTTTAAATAGCTTTCCAATGTATTATTCACTTCTTAAATGCCAACAAGATAATATGAAATTTGTGTATCACACAGAATTCACACAGGTAGCTTCAGAAAATTTCTACCCAGATGCAACAATCTGGAAATCAAATATTGTCTGGTATCCAATTTGCAACACCGAACATCGCTTGATTTCTTCTTAATGTCTTCTTTCTGCTTTGACATTAAACTAATCTATTAGTCAGCACTGTGGTGGAACCTTATACATGTGTTCCCCACTAGCTATCTGGGTAAAACTGCCATACTTTAAGAATTGCTAATAAATAAAAATGAGCCAAGCTCTTGAGCTGCCAAGATGCCTCCTCAGTCTCCAAACCTTTGCAACCAAACTAGCAAGCCCAAAGATGACAGCTATCAATTTGTATTTCAGTACTGTGACTACTTCTTCGGGTTTACAGAGTACATACACACCAAGTGTCAACACAACCAACTTCTTGTGGAATACTACTACTGCTGCCATGGCTTGCTTTAGGAATTGAAGTATACCATTGATATTATACACAATTTTATATTCCTTAATAGCTGAAATTCAGTTTTATTGTTCACTGTTATTTCTTTCTCACTGAAATACACTGCCTAGGTCTTACACACAATCTACAGCATATTGCAGATTAGCCTTAGGAAGTGAGTCCCAAGCAGCCTTTGGGAGAATACAGCAATGAGGGACTTCTTAAGAGGACCACTGAAGTGGTCAGGCAGTTGGACTACATGATCATTGTAGATACTTTTCTTCCAAAGTAACTATTCTATTATATTTTAAAGCATGGTTCATGAGGTGAAAGGGACCCTAAGGCAGCACTAACTAAGGTGTCACTGAGCAAGTGCAGCAGCAACTAACAATGCAGGACATCATTTGTGCAGTCCCAGCAGGCAGCCTTTTCAGCAGGCAGCCTTTCCAGCAGGCTGACTCAACACAAGCAGCAGCAGATCAAAGTGCTGCAGCAGTTTAAAAGGCGTGGAATCATAGAATAGTTTGGGTTGGAAGGGATCTTCAAAGATCATTTTGTTCAACCCCCCCCCCCAAAATCATTTGCATTAACTGAGTCTAAGGTGAGTTCTTCTGGAGAAGAGTCCTTCATGAGGACCATGACTGACTGGACCTTGTTTAAAAAAGAGGCCCTGTGGTACACTTAGGTGAACACACTGCTTCAGCTATTACAGAATTGGGTTTGATAGGCCACACACTGCTAGAAGTCTGCTTTCCACTGCTGAAAGAGTGGACAGATTTCATAGTCCCATAGCATCTGAAACCCATAAAGATTAAAACTCTTCTTCACATCATGCCTCACTTTCAGTATTTTTAACTATCTTTTTATCCGAGAGGACTATTCTGATGCTGATTTAAAACAGACTTTCAAGAGGCTTTCAAAACCCACACATTTTAGGTTATGAACACTTGGGATTTATAACTGTTAAGCATCAGAATGCCCAAAAGGCTGCTCTTCTGGCATAAAAACTGCGACGAGTGAACTCTTCAGCATGGATCTCTGCCTCCAAGTAAATATCCTTTTCACATTAAATGCAAAGCCAGGCACTCAGCTCAGTTTGAAAGTGATACTGACAATGGACCAGCACAACAGAATTTAAGCAGCTACAGCGTAAGTGAGTTTCAATGTTAAAAGTTTTGATGTATACTAACAGAGATGTTCAGCAATCAAATCACAACTTCTGGATTTAAATTCAAGTTAACTCTACCTACACCAAGACAGTAGTGCTATTGCTGGCCTGAATTTCATCTCTGGACCAAGACTGTCTCAGGAAGAGATTATGAAGCAAGTCACACCACAATCTCTATGCAGTTTGTCATCCAAAATGAATTTGAGCTCTTGAGTTACAAGCTGCAAAAAAAATCTGTCCTTTGGACAGGAAAGAGCAAAACAGTCTACCTTTCAAGTGTAAGTCAAAAAGTCATTGTGAAAGACATTATTTTAGTTATAGGAGTCTTCAGAAATAGCTTTGGGCAGTTCTTATTTCTAAGTTGGGATGGCTTTAAAAATGTTAGATGGTATAACTTCCTACCAACATTTACATTCCCGACGTGCTTCCTAATTACAGAACTTTCAGTTATTTCACAGATCCAAAAAGACTACAAGAGAAGCTTACCTGTGTAAGATCAGGGATATCACCCTTGTCAATTCCAACTTGCTGTGGGTATAAAAGAGGTAAAATGTAAGTAAGTGCATTATGCCACTGCAGCAGGCACTAATTTTAAGTAAACTGTAGTATGCTCTTCAACCTATAATGTACTTTATGTTTGGAAAAAGACTACAAAGTTAGCAAGTTCAGAGGCCCATCTTTCCAGCAGCTATCCTCAGCAACCTGCAGCAGTCTTTTTTTTTAACAAATTAAAATATCCATTAACCAAAAAAAAAAAAAAAAAAGAAAAAACAAAAAAACAAGAAAAAGCAAAGGGAGTTTAAACTTCATACTGCAAGTCAGGCAGTGCTTTCTGGCCATACACTGTTGTCCCAAAGGACAGTACATCAGTGAACTGCCAAACATACTATCCAGATACCTGACTATCCTAATGAAGTTCTCTGAAATTCAGCCAGCAAGCAAATCCTAGGAGACACCACTTAAAAAAATGCTAAAGCTCAAGTTGCTTTGTGGTTCTGACCTTGTCTCCTAGCATTTCAAATACAGCAAGATGAGGTCCAAGTCTGCAATCTTCTATTAGCTGCTTCTCTATGGCTCCTTGAAGTACCTGTTTATTTAGCTTTTGCAGAAAAGCAAGCTGCATTGCACCTAGATTACTGAAGTATAGTTACTATAACCCCTGCCCTGCAAAGCTGACCTATAGGTGCCTGAAGCACTTCACCCCCTCAAGTTCAACATTCAGATCCAACATTACATGACATCCACAAGTCTAGCAGGCTCTTTCCTGAATAGTTAAATAAAGCAGCAATTAGCAAAGAAACAAACTTTTTATTTGGCTCATTACTGCTGTCCATTATAATGAAGCATGAAACATGGAATATGTGCATCTTGTGCCAAGGAGCCAACTACCACAAAGACAGGCCAGCAAAAGAGTTAATTAACCATGTAATATTTGTTATTACCCACATAAGAGGACAATAACAAGGATCAAAACCAGGAAAATTTCACATTCCAGTTAATTAGCTGGAAAGGTTTAAAGAACACACTTATAAAATCATTATGCTTTTATTCCTAATTGCTGTATCTTCCTCTAATGCTCAACCCTGTTCTAGAAATATGCATTTAATACAGCATTTCCAAGAAACACTGATATCATTCAAGTCATGTCATCTTTATGTTACCAGGAAAGTTGAGGCTGACTGCACAGTAGAGACAAGTGGAAATACTAAGCAAATCTTAACTACTTCTAGAAGAGCTGAACAAGCAGGTCCAGGAACTTCTATACTGCCTCACATTAATACACACAATGAGTCAGATGCTTAACAAGTGCAATTAATATACTGTTTCAGTGCTAAAAAATTCACAAAACACTTAAGTGCCAGACTCCAGAAGACCGGAAGTCACTTACCTCTGCAACTTTAAGAAACTCTGATACTCTGGTCATTCGAGTAAGAAATCGTTTGTAGATTTCAAGAGCGTCTTTACATTGTCCCTTTTTCATTTCAAAAAATTTCTCTAGAGAAAGAATTTGGCAAGGTTCAGTTAAGGTATCTTACATTAGGTCTGCATTCATGAGTAACGCTAGTCGTCAGGAAAATCACGTTTCAAGAATATTGCACTCCACTTGGACACTGACCTAGCAGTGTTCCTAGTCCTTAGCAGAATTTAGAAGTTGGGCTTGCTGAGCTGCTGAAAACTATACAGACTGGAAAATTGCACCCCAACTAGCCGTAGCATTCTCTGTGATGTAAACCAGGTTTTTCAAGATAAAAAGTAAGCAAGTGAAGTAGATAAACTTAAAATTTAAAGTAATGAAAGATATTTAAATAGGTATCAAAATATCCTCTCCCAAGTTGTCTCCATTCCAAAGAATGGTACTTTTTTCACTGGAGTACCTCTCTAAAGTTGGTTCGTGTCCATTATCATGAACAACTGCCACATATTTCAACCCGAACTTACTCTTTAAGTAGCAGTAGACAGCAAAATCTCAATCTGACTGTTATGCCCAACTCATATATATCTGCTCCATAAGCTTCCCATGCCTATATTATCAGTCAAAGCACCTGGGACGTACTTTCATGAAACCACCGGAAAGTACTGCAACATGGACACAAAAAAATTGCCTGAACTTTACAGCTCAGGAATATCTTTTTGCCAGTTCAGTCTCTGTAGCCGGTCTAATTCTTCCAGTTCTAGTTGCAGCAAGAGTTTAGGTCAGTCACGTTAGCTAAGCAATCTGTTTTCAGCTGTCTTTATAGACCAGCTGAAGTGCTCACAAGCTTTAATAGCTGAAGCTCATTTTCTACAGGGTCAGTTACATTTCCTGCAGTTTACACAACTGCTGGTTTTAGACTTCATAAACAAAGCCTTTTGCAGGGACAGTTTAAGGTGTGCTATGCTAGTGATCACACCAAGCTGCCTGAGCTTCTGAACACACTCACAGCCTTGCAGACTTTGTTGGTTGACAGAAGGTGGGGCTCTGGACGGGATCCAGCTTTGGCAGTCATGCTTTCAGACAGACTACCACCACACAGCATATAAAAAGAAGAATCTGAGCATCTTAAAAGTGCAGTCAAGGAGCAAAAGTTGCTTTGCTAACCTTGTAGGACATACTATGACATGTAGATATCTGTAGAATTTTAATGGCAATGACAATCCAGCCTCAGATGAACACTAACATACAAGGTTATGGCTTAAAGTCTTCTCTCACTTCAGAATATAACAGTCAAGAAAAATGTCATTTTCATGAAAGTGAAATAAAAAACTGTAATAGATCTGAAACTTGTTTTTCACTCACTCATGGTGTGCAAGATAGAGGCACCAAGCCGGTTACTTACCTAGTAAGTTAATAACCCCATCATTGTAGCAAGCAAAAAGTTTGATAAGATCTTTAAATAGAAGCATGAATGCAGCATTTATGACACCATTTGTCAGTTCATTTGGATGAACCTACAAATAAAATACCAGTTATTTACAATAGATGTACTGAATGCAATCAGAAGTTTCAGCTTGCATCAAGTATCTGATGCTATTATAGATCGAATCAAGCGCTGAATACAAGCTTTCCAACAAAGAAACCAAAGAAAAGTTTCAGTTAGCAGATACATCAAGGATTGCTTTCTTCACCACTCCGAAACAATTCACCACAGCAGAGGACTATTCCCATCAACAGTAAGCATCTTAGTCTTAACTCCTTCACCCACCACGAAGAGGAGGAAGGCAGAGACGCTATTAACAAAGTTTTATGAAACTGGACAAAAGATGTCAGTTCACAGCAGAGCTTAACAAAACCTCAGAGGTCTATGAGATAATACGGTTGGGTTAACGATGTCAAGACCTTTCCAGTTCTCATGTTAAGCTGGGCAGAAAATAAGTACTCATTTATTAAAAGATCTTTATTTCATTAAAAATATCTCCTCTTCTGAGATAACTATCAAAATTCCTATACCTTTTAATGAACAAAACAGACATTAGTGAGACATGTACTTCTAAAACTTTCTTCTGAAAGCTTTAATGGGCCCTCCCTTCATCCTGGGAGTATGTCCTGCCCACCAAGAGCAGAACCTCATGACTGATTCCTTCAAAGAGTTCCTAGCAATATTACCCTATACGTCCTACAACAACTTAATCCTGTTTTTATCCTTAAGGCAGATAAACAATCCCATCAACATTCATAACTTTATAAATATATTGTAGCCATTTATTTCTATGAACAGTCTTGATTAAAGTTTAGCCAGTTTAGTTTACAGCTGAAAGCCAGATGAAGATTTTGAGGATGCCAAGCAATGTACATGTGGTATCTTAATGGCTGTTTCTGTCCCCCAAAAAGAAGTTGGTTGCCAAGAAACAGAAAACAATATTCTTCAGTCTCCTTGTTTTGTCCATTTTTACCCCTCACTGACACAGAAAATGAAACTCCAAGCTCTGAGTCAGCATTCCTCAATGCCCCTCATATCTCATGCTGTTCCTCTACCCTGCAATCTGCATATTTCATTTATACAGGGAAGAGCCACCCTTCACTCACTACCTCAGTGGGAAACGCTCGTTACAACACAGCATTTATAAGTCACTGTCCAGTGTTAATGCTGGGTCAGCTTCAATACATACATCAAATTCAAGTAGTGCATCAATTTGTTCCTGTAATATTGGCATACTCTTCAGCAGCTTTTCAGGAGCCATTGTTCTCATTACACCATCAGCTCTGCAAAAGGGAATACAGATTAGAAGCCATGGTGTTTCCCCTCTCCCTTCCCCCAGACTGATTTGTTGTTTAAATTTAAGCTTAAAGCAACTATAATCCATTTCTGATCAGAATGCCATTTCTGGCACTATCTAATTCTCCTACTTCTCATATCATCATGAGAGCTGGCAGGAATCCAGCCACTCTTACTCACAGCAGGTGAGGAAAGGTTTTGTGTTAGCGTGATGAATGCAAGAGATTGATTGCTTTATGGAAAGAGGACACTGAGAGTTTAAATAACTTGACAAGAAATACTGCCACAGAAGTACTCAGAGAACTGATAGTCTTTGTGCGTCAAGTTTGTTATGAATAACTAACAACAACACATTCTCTTCAGTGACCACAGACGCATCAGCAAAAAAAAAAAACTATAGGCTGTTTTTCTTCCCCATCAAGTGCCACAATATATGTATGCCAATTCAGTGACAATTTAAA
Organism: Ara ararauna; assembly: GCA_028858755.1. Classification (NCBI taxonomy): domain Eukaryota; kingdom Metazoa; phylum Chordata; class Aves; order Psittaciformes; family Psittacidae; genus Ara; species Ara ararauna. The sequence continues at coordinate 50,943,709 of CM054379.1, forward strand.
TCAGGGCAATCATCGCTTATTTCCTCTATATTCATGCATACTAATTAATTCCATTACTCTTTCACAGCACTTCCACTGATTTTGACCTGCCTCATCAGTCCTGAACCATCACTCCAACAGGATCACACCAGAGTCATGGATGTGTAGCATTCCTTAATTGTCACCTATAGTCTTACAGCAGTCTTCATACATGCACATTTTTATCTTCTAATACCACAAACCTGCATGATCACCATTATGTATTGCCCCATTCTGGCCACTGACAGGTATAGCATCTCCTCTCTGGAAATGCATACCACTAGTACTTATTTTATGCTACACTCTGAGGCAGCACCTTTTTTTGAGCATCAGAAATAACAAGCATAGAAAGCCTTTCCAGGAACATATAGCAAGACAGGAATAGAAATCCTAGCAACCCGAGCTTAAGTTTATTTAACATGAAGTGTTCAAATGCACTAGGTGACAAAGGGAACTTAAGATGCTAGCACTACAGCAGCCTTCTGGATCAAAGCCTGGTCAATATATCAATCCAACTAGCTACCAGCCTTCATATCACAAGTTTCTTAGCGATTCATACTCCAGATAGGTTCAAGAGTAACTACTCTGGTCTCTAGTATGGGAATGGCATCCAGGTATGCAGCAAAGCTGTCACAGCAGGCCCTGCACCTTTTGGCAGTTTGAGCAGCACAAGGGGAAAGCCTGGCAGTGATGCCTCCATGAACAACTCAGAATCCCAAGCTACAGAACACACAGTCCTTGCGGGAAATAAAACTAGTAATTTACAACCTTATTCTGTTCAGTTTATAATCATTTGCTGTGTTGCCTGATAAGAACTTCAGGTGCACACTTCAGTTTTCCTTTGTAATCTGTCATCTTTCTTATGGGAATTGTCTGAAGAGTAATGAAACATCCCTAAATATAGTTTCAGAACTTTTCCTTCTCCAAATCCTAAACAGTTTTGCGGCAGCACAATTTAATAAATCAGATTTAACACCTAGGACTAAAAGCTCCCAGCTCTGCAAGCCACCTTACTTCAGTTTTCAGTATTTGCCTTATCTACAGTCTTTTTTCTCCTCCTTCTGCAATTCTTAACCAATTACAATTACTTAAGAAACATGGTCACTTTGGTGTTTCACTGTAGCTAAACAAAGAGCATAAGAACAACGTCGTTGAAACACTAAAATTAAGTGTAATGCCGCAAACTAGATTTTCATGGGTCAGGCATACTCTCAGTTTACACACAGAAACTTTGCTTACCCTTTCTTCACTCTTGCAAAGTCAAATGCCATTTGTCTGTAGGAAAATGCTTTTTCATTCAAGTATCTACTATAACGTCTTATAAAGGTGGACATGTCATAACCTGCAAAACCAGTTACACATTTTACATTAAATTTTACACACTTGTTTGGAGGTTCTTCAATAAACAATAACATACAGTCAAGAGACCTTAAGGTTATGTGATTTCTGTTGCACTATACAACTCCACATACAGAACACGCATCATAAGACATTTACCAGCTTCTGAAGAAAAAGCAGAAATGCTGCACCAAAACAACCTACCGCTGTCGTTCAATCAATTTATCCAATCCAATTCATTCAGTCATTCATCCAGGGTACCACTGCATGGTTCATGGCGAAACATGCTAGTGGGTCCTACACAGTTCTGTGGTAACATTACTTGATGGCAAAATTAGTTACTCCTCTATTAACAGGGGAAAAAGTCAATTTAACAAAATGTTTTTACTTAAGTGGTATGTGACTTCCAGGAAAAAGATCAACTTAACCACTCCCACTATTTCATGTATGTCAGTCCCTCCAACTCTGATATATTCAAAATTCCCCTGACTATATTCACCAGAACAAAGAAATCTTGATGGCATTCATAGAGATTAGCACCTCCTTTGAACTGTTACACCAGAGGTCTTCCAGGCATATGATACTGTACGAACAGCCTCAAATTTCAGTGACCTTCGAGCCCGTAAGACTTCTGAACAGTCAGTATTACAGTTTATTCTTCAGGTATTTCTTTCAAAGCTTCTTGCTCTAAACCACAGAAATGCGTGCAGAAAGCAACTCTTCCTCCTCTTCAGTAGAAGTCCCTTTTTGCTCCTTTTGTTAAAATCTATACCCTTCAACTTAGTCATTGACTATATTTCTTTAATATCTCTCAACATTATCTCTGCTAACTCAGATTTAAAACTACTAGCTCTGACACCTCATTACCTACAGTCCACTGTTGCAATGTCATATTATCTATGAAATTGCAATTCAAGTTTCAAGCAAATGGCAAAGACACAAAACCATGCATTTAACAGAATTAACTGTTGCCAAATACCACTTCTAAAAGATGCTCAAGCCTTTCTGGTGTCACGTGTCTCCACTGAGAGACGGAGTAACGTGCCATTGCTTTGATTTTGCCCATTATTGTAGCATTCCTGCATTCTGCATATGGTCTACAAATATTCTCCAACAGCTGCAGAAATAGAAGTTTTCTTTCTTCTCTAGCAGAACTACTATCAATCAGACAAGCTTTTCCTCTGTTAAGTGATGGAACAGGAAAATTTGCTAATTCCAGAGTCCAAAGTAGAAAAGCAGACTGTAATCTTCAAAGGGAACAACTCCTTAATTTCTGTCTAGACCTTTTCAAATATACCACTCAAATCAAAACCAGTCAGTTCCTTTGGTGCCGTCCCCTCCCCATATTAAGCACTTACAGACAGTTCCTAAAAGGTGCAGGGTCCCCAAGCAACCATACTATCATTTAAGACTGAGAAAAAACAAAAAAACCTAAAAATAAATAAATGGGAAGTTATCCATTTCATCCTTAATTCCCATAACAATTAAGGAGACGGCTGATCCGGCCCAGATTTTCAACCAGTGTGTTCTAAGGGAGTTGGACAGTTTCACCTTTAGAGTTGGAATTTTGCAGGAATTGAGAAACACTGTTCTGAAGTTGTCCAGCAGTCTATTCGAACTCCTGTTTTCATTAAGTACTTACAAAAAGGCTTCAGTAGCATATTTTTATATTATTTGCATCTTAGGATTAAAGGAGCAAATAAATAATAGTATCTCATTCAGAATCTTGTTAATATTGTAGACATGAGTAGGCTTACCATGAGATCCACTTTTGTCCAGAAAATTGCTGAGATTGAACAATGTGTTTCTAGATGCCAGGTACTGAATAAACCTCTGAAACACAAAGTTATTTTCTTATCACAGGCTGTATCTGAAGGCCTTGCACCTACTAGCAGGAAGATTACCAGTCTAGTTCCAGCATACACGCATGAAAACCAAGATTTTTGTCTCAGCCTGCAACACCTTCGTCAAAACCTTTTTCATCCATTCAGATTAATTACATTTAGTTTGAATCTCTACTGAATATCCTACTGAATACATAAAAAAATATTCTGGGCAAAATACAAACCAGATTGTGGAAGGAGCAATAAAAATGGTGAATTCTCAGAAATTTGAGGAAGCACAAGATTTATCTGCTTACAAAGCAGCATATCCAGGCTACTCTCAGACTTTTCAATCCAGCAGCTCCCAGTTTTAGCCAAGATGAGGGCCTGTTCTAATAACAAGCAAACCCCACATCAAGTTACAGGGACTAGCAGACTGAAACAGTTACAGAAAGCAAATCAGAATATTGGAACAGAAAAATAGGACAGGAGTAAAAATTTACATTGTAATATTGGAGAAGTTCATTGTATGAAAACACTTTATATGCAGGCAGGAAGGAATTATTTCACAGTCATACAAAAGCTCTTTAAGTAAGCGTTTCGGTTTTGTGCAGACATACCAGTCTATACAGGTCAATAAAAAGCAAGGGCAAGGAAAATGCAAGTCCAAAAGGCAATCAAGCTGAATTTCCAGGTTTAGGAATACTTTAATGCTCATGCAGAGAAGGCGGTTATTTGGATGGCAGTACACATGTGCCAGAACATCAACTTCTGACTCAGTCAGAAAGTCCCAGGTAGTCTTCAATCCTGCATAGCTCTGTTTTCAGAGAGCACATAAATTGTCAACATCCAGCAACAGGCTGCTGCTTGCTCTAATGCTACAAGCCGGTAAATGAAGAGAGAGATTATCGGCATGCCTCCAACTATGTTATTAAAGTTAAGGTTGTTCCTTGTCAAGAGTCATTCTTGCCCTTTGTTCTCAGGTCCTTACTAGTTCAAAAGGGATGCCTTTGCACTACTGACATTTTTGGCTTGAAGTCTACTCAGTGCCAATGTAGTTTCAAGAGAAAGCTGATTACACTTACCTCATTGCCGTGAACCATTAGATGATGTGTAGTAACTAAGGCTTTGAACACGACCACCCAGCTACTGTTTGTTGCTCTCTCAAAAAGTGTATCAGCCATCTGAGGAATATTCACATTTGTTTCATTAGTTGCTTGGATCAAATCTGTAAGAGAGAGAAAAAGAAAGCATTAGGTACAACAAATAAAACCAAAAAGTCTGAAGAATGGCCAAGTTGTCAGCCCACCAGGCTGCAGGCCATGGTTGTAACAAATAGCAAGTTCAGTACGTTTTAAAAAAACCCAAACAAACTGTTAGTATAATCTGACAGCAACGCTGGTCTGTCTCTTTCATAAAATGGTACTAGTTTTCCAACAGCTCTGTCCTGAGCTATGTCCCAATCTTTTTCCATCTTCATCCCAGATGAAGTTAGGATGCATAACATCACATGGCTTTACTGCTTGCAGGTTTTCAAGTTAATTGTGGCAGTTCACTAGCTCTGGGTTAGATGAATAAGTATTACTGAATACTTCACTTACAGGCAATGCATTAAACACACCGAATACAGTCACATCACCAGAATGTGTATCACCAGAAACAAGATACTCTATACTCTAGTCATCTCAGAGATTAGAATTTAATCAGTGTGCTACAGCACACCTCCTATAGTCTCTACAGACCTAGATAGCAGAAGAGTACATTCAGGCATGCATCAAGACCTCTTCAACAGTAGAAAGGAAGGCAAGGATAAACATTAGTTTATACTGAAGAACAATAGTTTGCTGCAAGCAAATGCACCTTACATAGAAAAGGTAAGACATTAGACTATCCTGTACATTAGGCATACACTTTCACAGAAAAGTACACAAAATTAAGGTAAGTACTTAAAACAAACAGCAGGGCAGCAAGCTTGCCACTAGCATCTGTATCTCACAACTACTGACAGGATCTTTGATTTACTATACCACTTATTGCTTACAGGCTCATGCTAACCAGCCAGCAATGGTCTACAAGCTGCTACCTATTTTGAGACACAGCTGGAAACTGCATACTGCAAACGCATGACCAAAACCCATGTGATGCCAAACAAGGCCCTAGGAAGATTTCCGGAGACAACTTCATGCACCACAAAGAGCAAAGAATACAGACCTAATTGTAGCGCTGAGGCTTTAAGTTTGAAAACCTAAGCAAAAAAAGCATAAAATTTTAACTTACGAGACTAAGCATTATCTGTATTACTAATGAAAATACTGATCTTCTACTTTCCCCTGAGAGAACAGTAACCATTGCAAATAGTTTTCTACGTATTCCCCCACACTCCCCTCCCCCAACTAGAAATGTTCACCCAGCTATTCAGGTCACTCGATGACAGGTATTCCACCCTAGAAGCAGACTGGTTATTCTGTGACTGATCCTCACACACTTAAACTATGCAAGTCTGCTGTAAACACTCTACAGGAGTTCAGTTCGCCTGCGCAGCAGGGTCACTTGCTTTCCCTCCCCAACACAACCCCATATAATGAAGGGCAGTAATGCTGCGAAGAGCAGAAAGCCAAGGTCCAGGCTGCTGCTAAATTACCGACTCTGCCTCTGCACAGCAGGGAAAGTCCAGAGGACAGGTCTGTCTAAACAGACCAGTGAGTCGCATCAGCTATTGAGAACCACGTGGTGTGTTCAGAAACCCACACTGCTCTACCAGAAGCATTCAGAAATTCAGTAAATTTATTTTTAATTTGTGGCAATCAGTTTTTATGGTATTTTTTACTTCTATTAAACAGACTCATGTAAGATACAAGAAATCCATAGCTCAGTCAGAAACCTGTGAAAACTACAGTGCTTGTGTTTAAAACTATCTTATGTGTGAGCATAAAAGCTGCAAGTTGTCTTCAGCTTTAGGTGAGTGAAATGAGACATTTCACTGTAATGAGACAGAAGACAAAAATGGGATCTTCCAACTAAGAGTGATTTTAAAATGTCTGTTGTCACAGCGGTTTTTGTTTCCATTGTGGGTTTTTTGCAGAACACCTTCTGAAATATAAAGTTAATTTCTATAACCTCAATAATAGTACCCTTGAAGGAGGCAGCTCTGCAGACAACTGAATGACAGCAGCTCAAGCTCAAAGTGCCCCAACAATTCTCCTTGATCTTGTTGTACAAATAGGCCAATATTCTTTTATTCTGTACTGCTGATTAATGCATTATAGAAGATAGCGGCTTGTAAAAGCCTTGAAGCAATTCACAAGTGGCTTGCCCCCTGTTTACCCTGTTCAGAGGTTTTACTGCAGATGACAGCACTTGTCCTTAGTACAAGAAAACATACATCAAATTTGCAAGCTTCCAGTCCTAAGTTTCAGCACATAGCACACTATGGACAAGGGATGCTATAAATTGTGTATCCCATCAGTAGGTGTCAGATAAAGAAACCTCAGAGGAGTTCACACACAGCAATGCTGGCACTACCTATACACTACCACAGCGCTAATTCTAACATCACTTAGTTATTTCTGTTTCCTCTTCAAACTGCTGGAGGGTATAGCATCTCAAGTCTGCAGCTCTGAATGCTTTAGAGTAATTATAGTGTGCTGAGTGGAGAGGCATGATTAAATTTAAGCCTACTACTTTCAGTACACAGAAAAGAATTAAACAGTGCATGAAGATTTTACTCATCATCTGAGGCAGGGGAAAAAAGAAGAGGTGGGGGTTTAATTATTGCAGAGCTGTTTCCCAGTAAGTCACATGACAAAGTTAAGGTATTCAAGCATCCTGTGCTTCTTTCCCCTATATCGCAGAGTCCCAGCTTAACAGCAATTGTCAGCGTCTGGGACAACTCATAAGCATAGCTAACTTTAATGAACTCTGTGCAGCAGAGTTTGGTGGCTAAGCTATATTTTAAAATGAAAATTGGCAAAATTAGCTGGACTTCAGTGTGGTAGGGAAGAATAGCTACAAGGAAAAAAAATCTAGGACCTACATTTTCAAAAGATACCAATCTACTGATTTCTACTGATGGGACAGAAACAGTTTTGAAAAGAGACAATGAATGAAGTTCAGTCTTCCAAGCAAGTCACAGGTGGTCTTGTTAATACAAAATAGATAATATGAAATAGCAACAGATGAGGAACAGCCCATCAGAAGCCATATGAAAGAACCTTGCAAAGTTGATTCCATTTGAGGTACGCACAAATAGGACAAGGATTAAAGGTACCTTCCTGAGGAATTTTCTGCTACTGCAGTCATCCATGTCAAGTACACTGACAGCAAATCCCCAAAACCAGAAACTGAGCTCAAATACAAATTCCAAGCAAAGTAAACAAGAATTGCACAGGAGCAGCAGCAAGTGCCTTCATTGCGACTTTCACAGAAATGAAGTAGTTGAAGAACGAAGACCTATATACCTTTAATTTGAATTACTGTAGGGCTAAATTATACTTGCCAAATCACGGTACATGACTTTTCCTATTTCCTTTCTTTGCATTTTGGTAGCTGTTATTTCAAGCAGTTATTCAGTCTAGAGTTTCTTCTTTATATTATACTTTGCACTTGAATACAATTTTTCTAGTCAAGTTTAGAGATACAAAACCAAAGTACATAGAAGAAATAAATGGTTGACAATTTTTTGACACAATAAGCCAAGTCTAGTCACCAGTCTTTAAAGTCTGACTAGCCAACTTTTTGACCCAGTCTTAAGACATCTGCAACTTAATTAGGGAAGAGAAGCAAAGGTAGAGTATGATTAACACCTTCATTAAGAAAAAGGCAGACCTGCCAAATTGAGGAAGATCAGTAGAGAGTTCAGTGAAGAAGACTGAGGTTAAGACACCTTAGCTCTTTATGACTTTTTAAAGAGACCGCTAAAAGATGTGACTAATTTGGGTGTTTGTTAAGCTCCTAAGGCAAAAAAAGAGAAAAGCAAGAAAGTTTCAAAGTCTTCAGAATTTCAGAGTTCTTCAGTCTCTCATTAAAAACTCCATGGGGTAGAGAATTAAGACTCTGAATGTACACAAGTCCATGGGACCTAATGAAAACCATCTGCTGGTCCCAAAGGAGCTGGCAAATGACGTTGCTAAGCCACTGTCCATCATATTTGAAAAATCATGGCAGACAGGTGAAGTTCCCAAGGATTGGAAAAAGGGAAATACAACCCCCATTTTTAAGAAGGGGAAAATGGATGAGCTGGGCAACTACAGACCAGTCAGTCTCACCTCTGTGCCTGGCAAAATCTTGGAGCACGTTCTCCTGGAAGGCATGCTGAGGCACATGAAAAACAACAAGGTGGTTGGTGACAGCCAGCACGGCTTCACTAAGGGGAAATTCTGCCTGACCAATCTGGTGGCCTTCTATGATGGGGCTACGGAACTGATGGACAGGGGTAGAGCAGTTGATGTCATCTACCTGGACTTGTGCAAAGCCTTCGAAGCTGTCCCACATGACATCCTTGTCTCTAAATTGGAGAGACATCAATTTGATAGGTGGACCACTTGGTGGATAAAGAACTGGCTGGATGGCCGCATGCAAACAGCTGTGCTCAATGGCTCAATATACAGCTGGAGACCAGTAACGAGTGATGTCCCTCAGGGATCAGTGTTGGGACCCATCTTGTTCAACATCTTTGTTGGTGACATGGACAGTGGGATTGAGTGCATCCTCAGCAAGTTTGCCGATGACACCAAGCTGTGTGGTTCAGTTGATATGCTGGAGGGAAGGAATGCCATCCAGAGGGACCTTGACACGCTTGTGAGGTGGGCTGATGCCAACCTGATGAAGTTTAACCATGACAAGTGCAAGGTTCTACACCTAGGTCGGAGCAATGCCAGGCACAGCTACAGGTCGGGCAAAGAAGAGATTAAGAGCAGTCCTGTGCAGAAGGACTTGGGGGTTTTGGTTGATGAGAAAATGAACATGAGCCAGCAGTGTGCGCTAGCAGCCCAGAAAGCCAACCATATCCTGGGCTGCATCAAAAGGAGCATGACCAGCAGGTTGAGGGAGGTGATCCTGCCCCTCTACTATGCTCTCATGAGACCTCACTTGGAATACTGTGTGCAGTTCTGGTGTCCTCAACATAAAAAGGACATGGAAGTGTTGGAACAAGTCCAGAGGAGGGCCACAAGGATGATCAGGGGACTGGAGCACCTCCCGTAGGAAGACAGGCTGAGGAAGTTGGGGCTGTTCAGCCTGGAGAAGAGAAGGCTGCGTGGAGACCTCATAGTAGCCTTCCAGTATCTGAAGGGGACTAATAAGGATGCTGGGGATAGACTCTTTATTAGGGACTGTAGTGATAGGACAAGGGGTAACAGCTTCAAACTTAAACAGGGGAAGTTTAGATTGGATATGAGGAAGAAATTCTTTACTGTAAGGGTGGTGAGGCAGTGGAATAGGCTGCCCAGGGAAGTTGTGAATGCTCCATCCCTGGCAGTGTGGAAGGCCAGGTTGGACAGAGCCTGGGGTGACATGGTTTAGTGTGAGGTGTCCCTACCCACGGCAGGGGGGTTGGAACTAGGTTATCTTAAGGTCCTTTCCAACCCTAACTGTTCTATGACTCTATGGTTTATTAATTGCTTTTTTTTGGTTTGTTTTTTTTTTTTTTTCTTTTGGGGCGGGGGGTGTTTGGGTTTTTTTGGTTGGTGGGGGTTTTTTTATGAAAGACATTATATAAGACTTTGAAGAACCTTTCTTAATCCTTTACCTTTTCAGATTGTATTCTGTTCTGGATCAGGGCAGGGTGTTTTCCTGTTCTCATTTGGGTTCTTTTTGCTCAGTCCATTAACAAGCAGACCTGGGATTCCCCAGTTCAAAGTTAATTGTTAGCAATTTACATTTCAGTATGCAGAGAAGTGGCAGCACTCTGCCACTGTATCTCTGTTCAGAGGGATATTGGTGTCAACTTAAGAGCAGCTGTCATTCCAGGCTGAATTAACATGCAAGCCTCAGCATGTGACCTGTGTCATACATTCAGTTCCTAAACTTTGCCAAATCTGACAGTAACTCCCTTACAGACCTTCCTCACTACAACACTGAATGCTACAATAGTCTTCACAAGGTTTTTATTCTTGCTTAAAAGTACTTAAATAATGGCCTTGAACCTATAGAAAAGGATATGAGGATGATTGCTCCAAATCCAGGCTAGTCAAGAATAGAAAGAAGTGGCTTAAAGCAAGAATTCACAAGACTCGACCAAAAATGTTAAATAGGCATGTAAAAGCACAAGCCTTGCAAGACACAGAACTGTATCAGGATGCTACTACATCTTTGGGCTAACCAACGCAAGAGCTGAACTTCCAGGTCTACTAAAGACTGGCCACAAAATAGTACAGGAAATCAGAATTTAGTTATTGATTTCTGTTCCTACAATAATTCCTTATGAGAACATTAGATGATTTTACTGTTGTTGGGTTTGACTATCAAGCAATTCCACAAGCAAGAGTCAGGAATTTATCTGTGAGATTAATGTTTACTCTTTTCACCCTCATTTCACCCATCTCCACAAAAGTGCATCATAATCTGTCCAAGCAGAACAGCAACTCATCCTGTCTCCTCCTTCCTTCCCAAGAGCCTGTGCAAGTTACTAAATCTCACCTTGATCCCAGCAAGCCCACGCTTTATTGAAGTCCAGCATTTTCCAGATATTGCCTACGCACTTTCAAGCCCATGCCAACTCACAAACACAATCTTTGGCAGAGCACATGCTTTTCAGGTACTATACTTTCCCAGCAGCTGTAGTCACTGTGAGTACAAATAACTGCCACCTTCTCTCTCCAGCCTTAATTCAAAGACCTCCTTCTTCCCAAATATATCTCAGGCTATTGTGAGGACAAATATTTGCTGCAGCTCCTGAAGTTTGAGGAGTCATAGCAATCAGTCTTTGAACCACACAATTTCATCCCACATCAAGACAACGATTAATGCACAATTTCTTCCTCTCTGCCTACTCACAGGCATACTCATACTACCCATACTATTAAGTGTTTTGCAGAAGATAAGATTTTTTTCCTCTCTATCAATCACATGAAGTCTGCAAGGAGACAGGGCAGATGACTTCAAGTACCAGTAAATTTCTCTTGAAGCTTCCTCCAGTTTCTCAAACTGAGAATTTACTTGGAATAATCTTATTATCACACTACTCCTTTTTAAATACAACAGCTCACCAAATACCTGCTTTGAAAACAGAGCTGAAAAATCTACTGTCAATATATATGTCTGGACTTTATTTCAATGTGCTTTCATATGGCTTGTACCCCTCCCTCCCCACCATATCAAGGCAAGATATTTGACTGTAAGTCATTTGCAAAGACCACCCCAGCTCATTAGCATTATTAATTCAGTTATGTTGGATTCATGTTCCTTTTGGTCCTTAATGATTTGCACATCCATCTTTTCCTCTTGAGAGGTTCATGTGCAGCTCCCCTGGAAAGGGTAAAATAAAAGCCAACTGTCAGGTGGTCTTCTACTGGATCTGAAAGGGTGTGACCAAGGCAGCTGTCTCCCTAAGAATTAGTGGGGAGAGACTGTGATTATACCATGTTAAAAAAAATTCTTGCCTTAAGCAACTCCTTCAAGTTCCCTGAATTATAAATACTTTTTACTTAAAAGTTGCCAGAGCTTTCAGCTCCGCAGCCTCTGAGGGAAAATGATGTGCTTTACACCTTTAGCGTTTACATTGGAATTCTCTTCTTGAGAGTGGTACAACTGAAAGATGACATTCAGGCCAGCTACAGAAGCTCAAGTTTAAGCAGCAGTCATTGAGGTTTTAAGCAGTCTTTAAGACTAATAATTAATTACTACATATTTCATGGATGAATTCTGAAGCCTTACTAATACCCATGATTTTATTCTTTTTATTCAAAAGAATAAAAGCTTCAATTCTACTCAGGAATTAAGTACCTGGAACAGTACGGCTGACACCCAGAAGATGGGCTAGACAAACTCCTTAGCACAAACGTACTAAGGAAAGCAGCTTTTTAGCCTCATATGCATGAATTCAGAACACTAAACAAAGTGGAAAAGGCCCCATGGTCAAAAATATCCTGCCTGGTTTCTTCCTAACAACACCACCACAGCTTTTTCAAGTAGCTTCACTGCAGGAAAAGCCTTAGTTAAGGATAGAATCTTTCGCATGTTCAAAGTAGTAAGAAGCTCAGTCTTGAACCTCATTTGTACAGAATTCAGAATTCACTTACTCTGACTACCAAAGAATTTGTCTCAGGCAGTAAGTTCAGCAGAGCAGGGGAAAGAGGAGAAATCACTCCTCTGATGATTCTTTCCTCACACTCAGAAACCCCATTCCAGACCCTTTCTCCACCCAAATCCTGCTCTACAACTAACTCAACAGAAACATGTATTTTTCTGTTCAGAGACGAGAATTGAGCATTTCTGCTTATGTCAAGGTGAAACATTAAGTAATTCTGGAGCTAGATGTGCCACTTCTCTATTTTATTGACTTATGACAAACAGTAGCAAAGCCACAAATCATCACTGTACTGCCTTTTTTGCACAGTTCTCAATAATTTAAGATATACGAAAAAGCTATTTGCATTTGATGGACACCGACTGATGGTTATAAGCAACTCTCTTGAGACTTGCTATTCACCATCCTATAGTTATATGGCATCTTAGATGTCAAAATCTACGGGAGGAAAGGATGTGGAAAAAACCCTAATAACATTACAAGTAGTGTTTGTGTTAAGCATTTGACTAATAACTTTGCATGAAAAGAAATTTTTATCCCACATGGCAGATCTCAGACCTCATTCTACAAGCCATTTCCTTCAGCAATTCAAACCTGGAGGCCTTAAGCAAAGTACACATTAGTTTAGAGAAGAAATATGAAACTGCAGCCACCAGCCAATCTTCTGCCAAGCCTTCAAGGCATTTATTCAATTTCCTTCAAGGGGCAGAATTGTTCTCTCCATCCATGCAAGAATTAAAGTGACAGTCCCATTGCATCCCATAAACAACAGAACAAGTTTAAAGCGGGTATGCTGTTGCAAGATTATTGCTTAGAAACACAAAAGTCAATAAGATCCAGTGAATTGACTACTGCAACTAGAAACCAGGATTCCAGCTGTGGCCTATCTTTACCCTCCCATGAGGGTGAACAACCCCTAACATTGCCTGTTGATTATAGCAATTCCTATCTCTTATCACTTGGGTGTTTCCTGGAATATCAGTAACAGGATCAACTGCAAGTTTTATCCAGAACAGCACAGCTATGCCAGAAAATTAAGAATTTCAGGTTTGCCACAGCAGCATTGGGTTATTTACTGTAATATCTGTACTAAAGAGTTTTCTAATCAGCCTGTACATGTTGGGCTGGTCTTACACTCCAACCACATCTGGCAGAAAGTGGTGATCAACTGAAGTATGGTACGTATCTATTTGAGTTGCTGTGCTCCTTTCTTTTTTATTCCAAGAAGAACAAACCCTGGTTAATGCTTTCCACCTAAAATGATCTAATTTCCTCAGAAAATCAGTTATTTTTAATAAGCTTGTAGAAGCAAAGCTGTCACTAGCCTATCAACTCTGCCCAAAATAGCAATTTGTGATCCACTACAGATCTGAAACTGAAAACACATTGGAAGCAGCCTTTACTACACCAGTTAAAGAAGAATCCTGTCCTTCTGCTGTATAGACATGTGACTTTAAGTCCCAGAAATGTACAAAAAAAACAAACCAAAACCTAACATCAACTACCAGTAGACTTCATTCTTCAACATGAGCCTTAGGCCTTTCATATACTGCAGATTTCTTGATGTTGAAAAGAAGTTCTGTAAAATTCACTGAAATATCTACTTGAGAGATGGAAGATGCAGTTAGGACTACTAATATTTAAAAACCTAACAGAAGTAAGTTGCTATCCAACAGTTCAAAGTGACCAATGCTTCTGGAAGATGTGTTTGCCACTGGCAGTGGAAGTCTCCCATCAAGCTATTGATGAATGGGGAAATCAGAATCCATCACACAGATTCACATCCAGGCAGTAAAGCTTCAGGTAAAAATCAGATCTCTAGACTGGAACATCCAGAAGAGTCAGTTAAGCTCCTAAGCATGATATGGAGCTGCCTAAGCAACTTTGAGCTTCCTGATAAACAAGAGGAAGTTATTTAAACTCACCTACTACAAACACAGCAAACTTTGTGTATTGATAACTCTTGCCATTCACAAATAACAGAGCAATTGGAAGTTTAAATCAAGTGTAGCAAAACTAAAAAGACTATGTGGCTTAGAATGAAAGATCAGATCAGAAAGTCACAGGCAAGGTTCACATATGAAAATAGCATTCTGTTTCAGATGCCAGTAATCAAACATCACTCATGACAAAATGTACATGTTTTCAAAACCCTGGCACACTGGATATGCTGACTTCCTCTTGCTGCCCCTCACCCGAAAGTACATTCTTCTATAAATAGGTTTAGATGAAGCTATAAAACTTAAAGAGCTACAGGCCAAATAACTATCCTGTGAATTCCAGAGTCACACAGCAAGATCTAAATTCAAGTTTGCATTTGAGAAAGTTAGGTTTTAAAACTTCAGGGTTGCTAAAAAACTGCTGCAATGAGATGTTAAAGCTTTTGTCTATATTTGACCTCTACATAATGAGAAACAGCAGCCTTCCATGCCAGGAAACAGGCCAGCTGGCTTCCCCCTTTCATACAACTCCTACACTCTCTGAAATGAGAAGTGAAAGTAAGAGTTCTTGTAAAAGAGGTTTGAACTCCCACTTAAGTGCATCTCTGTGGGCTCTTCAATTACATGTAAGGACGTATGTTCTAGCTAGTGCAGTCCTGCACTGTGGCAAGATAACCAATCACTGCCTTATTTTGAGGCCCTCCCTCTAGACTTGTAAACTTGCATACACTTCAGGAATGTGGGCGACAAATCAGCATGTTTTATTCATGCTTTGAGCAGTCATGTCTTCCTCTCACTTCTGTGAAGGATCATTTTAGAACATTCTGTAAACTATCAGAAAGACTTAAGAGATAAAACTACACCAGAGGCCCTAGGAGCCTGCCAGGCTCTGCAGGTTGACCGCTGACCATCTGCTATGGAAGCACCTGCTGCCACTGTGTCATCTGTGCTTGTGCCAAGCCAAGAGTCAATTTGAAGTCATCAACTACATTTTCAGTAGTCAAGGCACAGTCCTGCCTCACAGCTTTAGCACGGCAAAGTTTAAGACACTTTCTTGAAAAGATATGTTCTTTGGTCCTTTAAATACATGGTAGAACAATCTTAGCCCAAGTGGACACCAACCTCTCCAGTCTACTCTTACCAGGGTTTCAGCCATAACCTAATATCCCAAATACCAAGAAACAACTATCAAAGAATATACATTATTTTTCATTCCTGCTCTGAGAAAGTAAAGCCACCTAGGCAAAGCGCAAGGCCCAACTGTTTTGTTAGAGCTTTGTGTCCCAACTACAACAACCACCAACTTGCTTTCTACCTTGGTAATTTTGCATATTGGGTTACAACCAAGAAAAGAGTCGAATGCCACAGGCAGACCCAAGTTGCAGACACATCCTGTCAGCAACTTGCAGTTCTCAGTACATAAGAGAAGCTGGGTGTGCTTTCTTGGTGGCCTTCAAGCATGATCATTTCCTGAGGTGAGTAGCTCTGGAGAGGACACCTTCAGCACCGGAGCATGGAGGAAAATGCAGCATCCAGGAGCCCTGATCCTGAACAGCAAAAGCCACCAAGGGAGCCCCAAGTCCTCATCAGGTCTTGCTCAGGAGATGGCAGCTCTGATGGCAGAGAGACAGCAGTGCTATCCCTGCCGCCCAGAGGGACAGCACCGCACCCGAGTGGATAAAACACCACCCTTGGGAGCACGAGAGACCGAGAATGCAGCAGTTTGCATGGGCAGGGAGAGTGGAAAGGGTCCAGTAGCCCAGCAGGCTGCAGAGGTGAGCTCAGTCAGCGGTCATTGAGACAGTGTTCTAGGATGGCATCCTCTCAGCAGAAAGCAAAGAGGACCAAGTCCTCTCTGCTGACCAGGAAGGACAGAGGTCCTTCATAAGCACATAACTGTGCAGGCATCTGGCTGTAGTGAGTGCCAGAGCCTGCAGGTGATGTTAGATGTGTAAGATGTCAGTAGATTGATGATTTGCTTTGCATGGTGGCAGAGCTACGGGAAGAGGTGGAATGGCTAAGGAGCATAAGAAGCAGAGAAGGAAAAATCCAGGAGGTTCTCTCAGGGTGTGGAAGGTAACTTCCTAATCCAGATGGTTAGTGAATCAACTAGGGGAGATCTCGCTTGTGCCTGGCTAGATTTGCTGTTCGCAAACAGAGAAGGACTGGTGGGTGATGTGATGGTTTGAGACCATCTTGGGAAAGTGATCACAGAATCATTGAATTTTCAGTCCTTGCAGAAGTCAGGAAGGAGGTCAGCAAAACCTCCACCTTAAACTTTAACTTTGGCCTGATTATGACGCTGGTTGGCAGAATTCCTTGGGAAACATTACTGAAGGAGAAAACATCCAGGAAGCCTGGACACTCTTCCAGAATGAAATCCTTAAGGCATAGGAGCAGGCAGTCCCTATGTGTCAAAAAAAAAAAAAAACCAGCAGGGAAGACCACAAGCTTGGCTGAACAGGAGATATTGCCTGAACCCAGGAAGAAGAGAAGAATTTATCACCTGTGGAAGAAGGGACTGTCACCCTATGAAAAGCACAAGGATGTTGTTAGGTTACACAGAGAGACAGTTAGAAAGGTGAGAGGGACAGCTGGAACTAAATCTGGCCACTGCCATAAAAGATAATAAAAAGTACTTTTACAAATGCATCAATACAAGGAGGGCCAAGGAGAACCTCCATCCTCTACTGGATACTAGTGGAAACCTAGTACTTAGGATGAGGAAAAGGCTGAGGTACTTAATGCTGCCTTTGCCTCAGTCTTTAATAGTCACCATTCATCCTCAGGGTACTCAGTTCCCTGAGCTGGATGGCAGAGATGGGGAGCTGACTGAAGTGCCCATAATTCAGGAAGAAATGGTTAGCGATCTCCTGCTCCACTTAGATGTAAACAAGTCTATGGGGGCAGATGGGTTACACCCAAGAGTGCTGAAGATGCTGGCAGAGGAGCTTGCTAAGCCACTCTCCATCATTTATCAGCAGTCCTGGTCTAGTGGGCAGGTCCCAGAGGATGGGAAGTTGGCCAGCGTGACGCCTCTCTACAAAAAGGGCAGGAAGATCCCGGAAGCCGGAGACAGCCGTGGAGCAAATGATTCTAAGTGAGATCACAAAGCACATGCAGGAAAATGGAGGGATCAGGCCCAGTCAGCATGGGTTCACGAAAGACAAGTCCTGCTTGACCAACCTGAACTCCTTCCATGATAAGGTGACTCATCTGGATGATGGGGGAAAGGCTGTGGACATTGTGTATTTGGACTTAAGTAAAGCATTTGACACTGTCTACCACAGCGTTCTGGAAAAATTGGCTGCTATTGGCCTGGACAGGAGGAATCTTCACTAGGTTGGAAACTGACTGGAGCCCAAAGAGCAGTGGTAAATGGTATCACATCTAGTTGGTGACCTGTCACTAGAGGCATCCTTCAGGGCTCGGTATTAGGGACAGTGTTGTTTAACATCTTCATTGATGATCTGGATGAGTGGATTGAGTGTACCCTCAGTAAATTTGCGGACTACACCAAGGCTCTGCAGACAGATCTGGACAGGATCGATAGGCTGGTGGTATGAGGTTCAACAAGACAAAGTGCTGGGTCCTGCATTTGGGTCACAACAACCCCATGCAATGCTACAAGCTTGGAGAAGAGTGGCTGGAAAGCTGCCTGGTGGAAAAGGACCTGAGGGTGCTGATTGATGGCCACTGAACATGAGCCAGCTTGTGCCCAGGCAACCAAGAAGCCAATGGCATCCTGGCCTGTATCAGAAACAGCATAGCCAGCAGGAGCAGGGCAGAGATTGTCCCCCTGTATTTGGCAGTGGTGAGGCTGCACCTCAAATCCTGTGTTCAGTTCGGGGCCCCTCACTGCAAGAGACATTGAGGTGCTGGAGTGGATCCAGAAAAGGGCAACAAAGATGGTGAAGGGTATGGAGAACAAGTACTATGAGGAACAGCTGAGGGAACTGGGGGGTGTTTAGTCTGGAGACGAGAAGGCTCAGGGGGGGACCTTATTGTTCTCTACAACTACCTGAAAAGATGTTGTAGTGAGGTGGTGGTCAGTCTCTTCTCCCAAATAACAAGCGATAGGCAAGAGGCCTCAAGCTGTGCTGGGGTGTGTGTGAGTGGGGGGGGGGGGGGGGTGTGTGTTAGATTGGATACTAGGAAAAAATTCTTCACAGAGAAGGTAGTCAGGCATTGAAACTGGCTGCCCAGGGAAGGGGTGGAATCACCATCCCTGGAAGTGTTCAGTAACCATCTAGATGAGACCCTCAGTTATATGGCTTAGTGGTGGTCGTGGCAGACCTGGGGTAATGGTTGGACTTCATGATCTTAAAGGTCTTTTCCAATCTAGTTTATTCTATGATTCTATGTACCCAAAAAATCTCCTCAAGAAATAGCTTAACACATTTGAGTTTTACCAACAGCTAGAAAAAGAGTCTAGGAAAGGCAACCAACTGACACACTGCCTCAGCTCAAATGGCCAGGATACAGATTATGTAAATATACAACATTAGCATGAAACTAGGACTCTTCAGCATCCAACCCCTTTCATTAAACTAAGATACAGATAGAAGCTAGAATAAAGCATGAGATCACATTGACCTAGGCAGGAGGAACAGAAGGGTATTTAGATTTGGTTTATCTGGAAGTCAGCAGTAATACAGAGCACTGCCATTTCCTATACCATGCCTACCACTAAGTGGCAAGCCTCAGATGCCCAGTGGATGCACCATTTGCAAGCAGCCTAGAAAACACTGTTCAAGTATTCCACCTAGTCACAGTGACATTTCAAGGCTGATGTCCAATACCATTTGTGGCACTAGTCCAGTTTGCTGCCATATTCCATGTCCTAGTGAACTATAACTCTCAACTGCTTCAATAAATGTGTTTCACAATCTAAAGAGAAGAACTCTCAATGAACCCAGGCATCTTACTGGCTACCAGCTATGACTGTTGAATATACCTCTGAGGGCACCCATGCAAAAATTGTTTTGTATAGATTTTCAGTGTTTTCAAGCAGCTCTGCAGAAGTAAATGTGATCAAAATAGCAAGATTAAAAGTACTGAAAACAGTTTTAAGGTTCTAGTACACAGTTTGCAAGACTTGCAAAAAAGCAGACTTAACTATACTCAGCACAGGGACAAGCTAGCCACTGCCAAGTATTCAGATTGCCTTCTAGCAATTGCCAACATCTGGGTTTTTGTCAGATTTTATTTAAGCCACCAAGCTCTCATCCAGGCAAAATTTTGGCTGCTACAAAAATCAAGCAACCATGCAGAGTCTGCTGGGGTGGGACACTCTAATATCAACTTACCAATGAAGCTTCACACTGCAGTCTTACTGGTACAGCTGACTCAGAGGAAAAAAAAGTACTGCTGGAAAACCCTGCGCTACAGATCACTGCCTGCAAAACTACTAAGAAGGCTTCTTTTACCACATCATTTACTGCGAGTTCAGGGTTCAGCCCTGTGCTAGATGACCCAGTCTTTCAGCACACTTGATGTCCTGTGCCAAGATTCAGATTCTGATTTCCTGGCTTGCTTTATTCCTCGCTTTTTAGTTTTCATGGTGCTTGAAACTCCTCTCTCTAAACCAGGCAGAATATTGTTCCTAATCTGCCTGCCACGTGTTGAAGATTCAAGTTTCATCAGACACTCATTGGTGAGACTACTCTATTTCCCCTAGGCACACACCAGAACTTGTGCTTTTCCACCCTTACCCACATTGTGATCTGTGACTTGAAAAGCTCCATAAAGGAACAGGGCATGTTCACTTAATGATACTGTTTGGTACCACTGACTCATCTTTAGACTATAGTAAGACTAAGGGAAGGGTTATAATGTCATTCCCCACAATCCCAATTTTCCTCACCCCCAGAAACACCGGGGCTAGCTGCTTCGGCAGTATCACAGCTGACTGAGGAAGGTCTCTCCCCTTCTTTATTTTGGGCTACACTGGATGCACACGGCAAGGGTTTTTTTGGGGAGGGGAAGAACACTGCAGCTGTGACCTCTGAGAACAGGGGTCTCCTCCACAGGCTGTAGGGGATATCTGCTCCAGCACCATGGAATACATTCTGCACCACCTCCCACCCTGGTGTTTCCCTCTGCCATTTCTCACTTTCTCCTTCCTCCTTCTCTGTCTGTCCAGTGTTTTCTGCCCTTTCTCAAGTATGCTTTCCTGGAGCTGCCATAAGCTTGGTGGATAGGCTCAGCTGTGTCCAGTGGTGGGTCCGTTGTGGAACCGGCTGTGTTTGGCACAGATAGGATGTCCTGATCTCTTCTCACAGTGGCCATCCCCGCAGCAAATCCCTTGCCATAGACACCCAGTACCAGGGGAAGGAAGTAGGGTAGGAAGAGCAAAGTAGTCTCCAGTATCTTGAACATAGGCAGAAAAATACTAGAAGCAGGTATGCCTCTGCTGTGCTACCATTTCTTCAGAAGTGGGGACAAATTGGGCAACAAATTCTCCTCTTTGGCTACTAACTTCTCCATCCAGCAAGAATCAAGGAAGACAAGTAGCATCCGAAATGCTCTATGCCCTTCAGAGTTCTCCTGACTGACATCTACCTTTAAGCACTTCACAGGGCAGACACACAGAAGCATGGACCAACCACACCAACAGAGGATTTTCTTGGAGACTTCACAGAACTCCCCACTATCGGGACAGGCCCAGATATGGCACACAGAGAAGATGGAGAGTTTAAGAGTCAGGCTGAAAAACCAGAGGCATGGATCAAATCAAACCACAGGAAACCAAACTGCACATTTGTTTACTTGTTTAAAAGAAGTTAAATTGTTGCCACCCAGGATCTACAGGAGTATCACAAAGAGACTATTATGAAACATATTCAACTACTAAATAGTTAATCAGGTTAAAACTATGGAGTGTTCACTGTTATACTGACCATCTCATGAACAAAGGGCCTCAAAGAAGGATATAGCTACTTCATTTTCAAGGTCTACTCACGGAAGTCAGTACACCAGACCTGACTTGTCCCAGAACTTGTCATCCATAACCTTGACAAAGCATGTTTAACAGAAGGATCTTGATGACTCCTGAAAACTGACTAACATATGCCTTCACCTGAGGAAAAGCCAAAAGCAGGGGGAAGGGTATGACTAGTCAATCTAGCCTTATCAAGTTACACTGTTTGGATGAAAAAGTTTAATATTACACTGTCTACCCACTCTTCTGTTTCCTCATTCTCCCTTTACTTTCCTTAGGCATTGTACCATAAGAAGACTTAGAACAGCTCAAATGCACAAGATCAAGTAACCCTGCCCTGTTCCAACCTTTGTATCTGAACATGAATTCAAACTTCCACCCAGCTTCAAACATATTTTGAAAAATTATTAGTTAGCAGAGTCTTAGTTTAATTAAAGGACAGCTTTCTCGTTACTACACATGCCTTAAAAACAGTATAGGGCCAGGGGAAATTGAAAGTTAATGCCATCAAGATACTCAAGATCAACTAATTTAATAAGCATTATTAGCTCCCTTTACCCATGACAGACCTTTCTACTACTATTCAGAGACCCACATACCTCCAAATGAACTGAGTCTTCAGTCCCATTTTGGGAAAGAACATGGAAGAAGCCCACAGAAACAGAGACTGATGGCAGGTCCTTTTACACACACATGCACACACACAAAAATAAATGTGCTAATCCAACATCAAACAATGAAGCAAAGAAAACAATTGCTTGCTTGGATTATTTTCTTTTCAGGTGTGAAAGAAATTCATTGGGGTGACAAGGAGGAGTTCACAATTTAGAATACACCCCAGCTGTGACAAGTAAAACCAAGACACTGTATTACGGCCAATCTTTAATGCTAACTTTTAAATAAGTCAGTTCTCTTGTACTCGGAAACCCTGACAAATTACTGTAATACAAGATACAGTGAGACACACAAAAGTAGTTTCGCCAGTAAAGTGCAAAGGATTAAGCTCAGTTTGTACAGGGACTCCATTCTTGGCAAGTTTCTTGAAGGTACTTCCACGGCTGTGAAGACAGTGTCACCTGGACTGCAGGGCAATGCAGTACTTGTATGTCTGCGCTACTCCCACTAGGAAAGGGCCCTGAGTGCCAACAGACTTGGAACACTCCCCAGATCACTACAACGACAAACAACTTATGAAATACACATCCAAGCTAACCTTAATAGTCGCTGAAGTCTAGTGAGTCAAAATAGCTCCACTGACCCCCACCTCTCCCAAAAAAACCAGACATATTCCTCATGAATGAGACAGAAGTCTTTATGACTAGCCTGTGGGATGTAGCAACTTTACTGAGCCTAGAAAAAAAGCTTAACCCATTGCTTTTAGTCAACAGCTAGTTCTGGTTTAACACTAGAGACCACCATGATTCAAACTTGTTAGGTCACCCCCACAGTCTGCAGAAGAAAGGCAAGACAACACAGGAACAAAACACTGACATCAGCCCTGCAGTTCAGTTACCAGCATGAATTAGACTGTAAATTTCCTTTTAGAGCCTTTGTTTGTCAGCCACATACAACATGTGGAATTAGGATGGAAAGATGTTACTACAGATACAAGGGTCATCTCCATAGCCACTCAAGTCCTGATTTTCATCTGCTTTGTTTCCACATTTCGTGAAAATCTTCCAGCTCTTGATCAGCCCTCCAGAAGGGCCTTCTACCTCATGAGAATTATTTTGAAGAAGTCAGGCGGCATACATAGCATTTTAGAATACATGCCCCAGAACTTCCTCCTGCTGCAAAACAATTCACTCAACAGAACAAGTCAAGGAAAATCCCAGCCATTTTGATCATTTTCAGAATCAGGAACTTGTTACAACCAACTGCAGATGCAAGAGCCTCACTGGTTTCCAATTCACTTCCCCAAATGAAAGCTTGGCAGCCTGTTTCTGATAAACATCGCTTATAAAAGGAGCTGAGTTCAGGTCTACCTATTTTTCCCTCATCTGTTGTGTGCTTTAACATTTGAAAGTCAAGTTATTTCCTTTCTCCGAAAGCTTCTCCCTGTTGATTCCATCAGTCAACCCCATCTGAGGCTGGAAGCTGCCTTTTACTTGACCAACACAATTAAACCCTTGATGTAGCCTTTACCCATCTTTCAGAACAATTCTGAGACTGAAACTTTCTGCTGTGCACTAGGGCTGCATACCCAGCTGTATATAAGCACAGCTTATATACTGTTAACATAACCCATTTATCTCACTCACCCACTCTGCAATGGCACTTCTCACTGCATCAAAATCAAGTTGCTAATCCCCACTTCTTCATGGGAATACCTCCCTCATTCACAGTATCTAATTGTAATATATTTAACACAACCTGGTGAGACAAAGGAGATGAATACGTATTACTGTGGTGACTTTATGACATGATTTGGTTACATCCAAAAGGGTCAGAGCTCTAACACGCCAACTACAACGGCATGCCCAAACCATCCTAGACTTACATTCCTTTTTTCCCCTGACAGGGCCTTGGGAAATGCATTTAACACCACCTGGCACTACTTTCAGCAGCTGTTGGAAATTTCCCAGCAATTATTCCTGTATATGATCGCAACCTAATCATACTTCAGTACTTCTTTGCATGACAAGCCTGTGCAGCACAAAGAGCCAAAGGACAGCCACTGCACAATATCGATATTAATGCCTGTATTTGAAATCTACACAAGTATAGAAAACTACACAGAGGTAAACACTTAGCAGCTCAGTTTTTGTTCAAAGAAGACATTCATTCTGTTCTCTCCCTTCTTTACATGTATGCACTCATACCTAAATCATGCTTTTTATTCCTCAGAGCAAATTCCCTCTAAGTAGTACTCACTAAAAAAAGAACAAAACCAAACCTTAACCAAACAAAATACCCAGCCCACACCTTGTCATTTATCATCTTTCCATAACCCTCTGTAATTAACATCTTCTGCAAAAAACAGATGAGTACAAGCATCATTGTGTCTGTCCTCACATGACTACTTAATTCATGTTAAACAGTTGATCTCCCCATTTAATTTACAGAGCTCAGCTGCTAAGCAGGGCAGCAGAAGATAGGCTGTGTGGCCTGACACCTGGCCACTATGACACTAAATAAAATTATGGTGTTCCCAAAGTACATAGAACCCCCACACCAATACCAGAATTACAGCTCTTCATAAAGCATCACTCCAACTACTGCTCTCTGGTACCTGAGGTTTTGTCTAAATCCTTCACAGCTTGACTCAAACCTCATCTTAAGGCATCGGCAAGTTTTACCTTTCATTCCCTTCTCCACATCTTCCAATGTTATTTATCCAAATTGAGATGCAGCCATGTAGCTCAGAGCTACCTCCACCTAGCAGTACCTCCTGCATGCATGGGGCATTGCTCTTTCAGAGGATGAACTTGTAATTTGCTCTCTCATTACAATATATAAAGACCATTTTAACATTTGTCCACAAGATACATGTCAGAGTTCAAGGAACTGCCTTTCATTTTATAGTTATGGGATGCCTCCAGTTTAAGAGCCTGAGAATATTGTTTTCTTTTCGAATATGAACATGATGTTCATTTTTGTGGATGTCTGCAACCCGATGTCCATAACTTTGAATATGCGTATCTCCCACTGACAAGATTCTCTTTAATACCAGATAGTTAAGCCCTCAACTGTTACATGCAGCTTGTAAAATAGAAAGAAAAATAAACAGGGATATATCTTGCCAGGAAATGATAATTTCTCTTCCTCTTGTGTGTCTTACATGCAGGTGGGCATGAAATTGCATGGAATGCTACCAGCTTCAGTCTCCCCCACATACATTTTCTGAAACAGCAATATTAGCACCAGTATCCAAACACAACCCCTTTCCAGACCTTAATATAGCACCTGCCTATTTAATCCTGCCTATTCCACACAGTACTTTCATTTATATGTATACACACACACACGTATGTATAGTACACACAATGTATGTATGTATGTGAGTGCACAAATACACTTAGAGACACAGCATGCTTTTAAAAACATGAGCTATGTTTCCTTTTTAAGCTAAAGGTTCTAGTATCAGATACAGCAGGACAATCCAGACACAAACTACAGATTAAGAAGGGTCAACAGCTACCAAACACAGAAGACATCAGTAACCATGATGATTTTTTGAAATATACAAAAAAACAAGAGAGAATGTAGGGTGATATCAAGACCACTGATCTATTTAAACATCAGTGTAGACTCAAGTCAGTCTTCAATCAATGCTGCTCCCATCAGCATCTCTTAGAAATACATACACGAGCATTCAGATATACTGGAAGAACAACATGCTGTTTGCCACTTCAGGGGTTAGCTATGAAGTCATTAGAACTGAAATCTGGAACTATTTTCCAGAAGTAACAGTACCTCCTTTTAAGAAATAACAACATCATCATAATTGTACTTACATGCACCTGCACCAGCATTATTTAGTAATAGACAGCTTGGTATAAAACCTGCTTTTCTTTACTTGAAGATATTTCGTACCATATCCAAAAAAAAAAAAAACCATCCAAGGGGAAGAACACTTAACTCAGACAGTAAAACTTGCTGTTGATCTACTGAATTCAATGCTGGACACAGCTGGTAAACAAGGCCAACTAACACGGTGTTAATTAAATTCTTTCACCATTCTACTCCTTGGTGTCTCCAAGCAGGGACTGACAGTTGAGTGGGTTGAAAAGAAATGAAATTGACAAGACAAAACATCACTAGCTCATTGTTTTCTACAAAACGTTTTGACTTCAACATTGCTTTATGCATTAACTAGCTAATACCAGTCCAGAATAGATCATAAATCTATGACACAAAGCCACAAGCCACCTTCAATGAAACGTGATGCAAACTATTGGCAGCCTATGAAGTTTCTGTCACATATTTGGTACCTCAGCACAACAGGCCTTAAACTCTTCAAAGGTTCCTCAACCTACAGCATGGTGTTATCCAAATGCCTTGTCATTTAAGCACACCATCACCTAAACATCTTCACAAGTCTGCTGTGGAAACCACCACACTACTGACAGTGCTTGGCCAGCTCCTGAAGTAGCATTTATGCCTCTGCCTAGCTTAATCCTGACTGAAGTAGGCCGTGACAAATGCATGTCCATTTTGCCCTGTGCCAAATTCCCTCCCATCTTCCTGCGCCCCTGCTCCACTTCACACTGCCTTCCTGGATAAAAGGCAAGAGGTCATGAGGAGAAAAAGAAAAATGGCTGAAAAAGCATCATTATGCAATAAGAGAAGAAATGCAATAATAACTCATCCTCTCATGGAGATCTCATAACCCTTATGGTCTGGAAGCATGACAGTCAGGCAGCTCAAAGGCACTGTAAGCGGCCCGGCAGTCAGCCTCCTTCACCCCGGGCCTTCGCTGGGGAAACAGAAAAGGGGTGCTCACAGTCCAGGTGCTTCTTCTTGGGCCCCATCACTTCATGCGTGGTGGCCTTGCAGACGGCTCTGGCTACGGCAGATCCCGTAACGCTGTACTGAGCAGCTGCGATGCGATCTGTCAGCGTCTGACCCGACATCTTCGACTGGCGTGCCTGCTGCTGCTGCCTGCTCTGCAGAGGCGGAAAACACGGGAGGGGAAGGGGAGATTCCGGGTTTATCGCCGACGGGAGGCGGGGGGGCGCAGAGACACGCACACGCACGGACACACACGCACAATGGTCCTTCAGGCAGCCCGGCCTCTCCCGAGGAGCAGCCCCCCCACCCCGTTGTGTAAGCCTTTGCCTCCCTAGAAGCCACCTGGGGCAAAAAAATATAGAGTATTTTAGATGCCGCGGGGAAAGGATGAAGGAGAAATAACGATAGGAGCAGAAGGAGGCTGCACCGAAATAGCGTACGATGCCGCGGGAGTGGGGGGAAAGGACTCCCCCATACACAAACACCTGCCCCGGCAGCGCCCGCCCCCCGAGCCAGCCCGCGGACGAGCCGCCGCCGCGCCCCAGCCCCTCCGCAAAGCCCGCCTCGCCGCCTCCCCGATAGGAGACTATAGCACCGTTGCGCCATGTTATGCCCTCCCGATGCCTCCCCCCACCGCCACCCCCCGGCCCCGGTGGGAAGCGGGGCGCCGCGGATGCGGCGGCACCCAGTGACATGCAGCAGCCCGGGGCTGCGCGGCTCTGCGAGGGGAGAAGGGGATGAAGCGATTGCCAGCGGCCGACCTGTCAGTGCGTCCTTCCCTCTCGTCCTCCTGCCGCTGCTCCGGGGAAGGCACCGCCGCCTCCCGTCGCGCTGCCCGCTGCCGAGGCGCCCCACGGTGCAGCCCTCCCTTCCCTCCCCCCGGCCCCGATAGCCCCAGGTGTGGGGCGGGCTGTCCCTTCCGGCCGCCGCCGCCGCCGGGGATGCGCTGGGCGTCCACGCCCGGGAGCCGCCGCTGCTGCTGCTATTTCCAGCCGGAGGCTTAATCCTCCCGCAGCCTAATCCCCGCTCTACTGCCGCAGCAGCGCCGCCCCTACCCCGGTGCAGAGGGCGGGACGGAGCGGAGAGAAGCGGACCGGCGCTGCCGCTGCCGATCGGTAGCCCGGCGCAGTCAGGTGACTCGGTGCGGTGCTGCCGGGGCACCCGGTACCACCGGGCAAAGCCCCCCACCACTGCCGCGCCTCTTAAAGGGAACGCCGCCCCCCCTCCCGTTCGGTAGGTGTGCGGCGAGGCGCGGCCCGGGCCGCCACCCCCATCCCCACCTCGTCTGCCGCTTCCCGGAGGTGCTCCCACCGGGTGCTGCTGCCGGTGAGGATCCGCGGGGCGCGGGGGCTGGGGAGTGGGAGCCGAAGCCAATGGTACGTCCCCTGTCTGCAGTGTGGTCCTGTGGTTAACGTTTCAAATAATACACAGAGGGATCCCGGAGCTGCATATGCACTAGATTTCTCCAGAATCTTTCTATGATGTTGTTATTGTTGTCAAAGATACCCGAAGTATGTCCCCAGAAGGGCTTGCTTTCTGTTATTCAAGCTTTCCTAAAGGTGTTGGTTACAACACAGCGCTATGCTAGGAAGGATATACTGCCACAATTTTATCGTGTAAGTGAAGCCTAGTGGAGAGATCTGTGGAGTACTGAGAAATGCGGCGTACATCTATTACCATAAATTGGCTGAACTTAGTTCTTGGGTAAAGTGATATAAGTGGGTGGGGTCTAAATGAAACGGTGCTGGTAGGGATTACTTGGAGCTGCCATTTGAACAGATTTCAGAAGACGATGTGAATGCCTGTTATTAATTAGCTGAAGAAAACAGTATGTGCAGTGCGTGTGAAGTCATAACTGGGTTGTTTTGTGTACAAAGATATACAGCATTGATTTCATTTATTCTGCCCGGAGCAGAATACTGACAAGGGATTGTGGTCTGTGACAGTATGAAACAGCAGCTTTTTTACTACTTCCTTTTTTACTTTTTCTTTTTTTTTTCCCCTAATAAACAAGAGATTTTGAAGTCCTAGGTAGCCTGAATGCCCGGGAATCCTGTTAAAACAATGCTCAAAAGTTCAAGTTACTGTTTCTATGGAAAATCTCTTCCAAATTAACTGCTGAAATGGTGCCTGTGTCCATTGAAGAGAAGTGTTTGAATTTTTAGGCTTTCAATATTGGTTAAATGTTAAATTTTGCAGAGCAAAAAGAGACTTTTTGATTTCAAGAATGAAATGTTTTCTCAGATGCAGTGTTTGAATAGGGAGAAGGATTTCATTTCACAAAAGATGCAAAGCATATGTTGATGACTGTTAGCAATAAGCATTAGGGGTCTGCAAACTTTGAATGTTCCCATTAAGTGAGACGCTCATATTCTGATAGCGAGAACATGTCTGTGCCTCTCAGCTCTATTGAGTAATAAGTAACAAAAGAATAAACACCTGAGTTGCCCAGAAGAGTAATGTAACACTGTGTTCCTCAGCATTACTATAGCCTACTGTTCAAGTACAGGCAAATTTTAGCAATATTTAGAAACTGTGTTTCATTTACCACAGAAATGTTAACTACCGTTCCTAGAAATTCAGCATTAATGGTGTGATTTAGGGGAGATCGAAGCATGCCTGTGCAGAGGCACACAGTTTTTCCTCTGTACATCATGGTCTGTTATTGTCTTCATAGTGCCAACTGATTTCAGAGGAGATAAAAAGCTGGGATCTACAGATACCACATGTTCTATTACTGGCATTAAGAATGGACTCGTCTTGGTAATACTGACAGGAGTTCAGAATGGCTTGACATTAAAAAAACAGAAGGTTTCATTTTAACTAGTATATTCTAGAAGGAAAAAACCGCTCAGTTTCAGTTTGCTGATTCCACCCACCAGAAATTTTGGGTAGCTTTACTCTGCACAAGCAAGATAATTTTCAACTTTACACTAAGCAGAGTATTTAATTAGTGATACAGCTTTTTATTAGTGTCAAGTGTACTTCTTCAGTGTGAAGGTCTGGATACTTGCTGCACTAGTCCATATTGTTATCAGCAGCTTCTGAGATTCTCATTTGTATCACCACAAGCTATGATTGTGAATACTCAGCACATTTTATATCTGCATATTGTCAAAATATTTAAGCAAAGGATAAGTCCAACAAATTGTGCTATTGACTTAAATTTTACGTATTGCAAACTGAATTTAAATGCAAAGAATAAAGAGATCCTCCAGTATGTTGGTTATAAGCCAGCAGATGGCCAAGTCATGATCTGGAGTACACAAGGGAACAAAATGCAAGATAGCAATTACAGAAGCACTTTTAAGATGTTAATTTATTTGCCATTACTTGCATATTCAGCAACAAATAACCGGTGTTATGAATAAAATCCAGTATAATAATTTATCTTATTTACATCTGTATCATGTTTGGTCAGTACTGCTCCACATGGTACTCTCTTATTGCTTCTTAACTTTCATTGACTGTACATGCAAAGATTTTGTTTAGAAATGCCAGGATCAGTTAAGCCTGAAGGGTTCAAGAGGTATTTCAAGCAAATCTCATTCTCAACAAACATGTTGTCTGAATTCTTGGTGCATGATAATCTTTCTGCTGCAAGATGCTTTAAGAGGCTGAGATAAGAAGACATCAGTACTCTTAAAAGTCAGAGTGAAAGGATGCTATATACAAAAGCTGTATTGCTTTGGGGTTTAAAAACAACCACCACCACCCAAAAAAAATAAGCCAACCCCACAAAATAGGAATTCAGGCTTGCAATTAAAGCCACACGAGAAATAGGAACCATCTTGAATAAGGAGAGACCATGGAAGGAGCTGCCCAGGCCTAAATAGGTAAGGGCTTTGGGTTTCCATTTGACAAGGTCGTGTGGTGTGCTGGCTGTGTGAAACCCAGGTTCACAGCTTGGCTAGTGGGATGCACCAGGAGGTCTAGATGAGAGCTGTTTAAGCAGCTGAAACGAGTTCTTGCTGTTAAGAATAACCTGGAATTGTGAGGTTTTCTTCAGTGTTTGTGCTTTCAATTCATAATGAAGGCCCTAAAGAGAGAAGGTACATTAATGACGAGCTGAACAGCCATCTTGAGACAAATGCTCAAAGATAATTCTTAACTGAACTTGAAATGAGAAAAAAGAGTCAGTCTGTTTTAACCTCACTTTCAGGCACTTACATGGAGGGAAGGAGGCATGTCTAAAGGCTGATTGATCATCCCACACCTGGATTCTGCACTAGAGATGTTCGTGTCTTGGCTGATGTAAAGCATGTAGAACTCCAAGTTATGGTTTTCTCAGCATATTTATGCACTTTTTTTTGTTGTTTCCCAGTTTTAATTCTCAGGTCTTCCAGTTCATCAGCCAGAGCTAGTTTCAATGACCTTTCCTCCTGCCTTCACTGCCCAGGCAGAGGTTCAGACCTCATCCTGTTCAAGACCAAGCCAGCATCAGGCCCAGCGATGTTGATATGCTTCTCCCTCTTGCCCTCAGGACCAGTGGTGCAAACAGAGCTCCTGGAGAGGCTGGCTGTAACCATAGTGATAGCAGCAGTCCTGCATAGATCTGTTTATCTCTGGGAAGGGGGAGAAAAGGACTTTTCAAAGGAGTAGCATCCTCCTGACTTTGTATCAGGTTGATGGAGCCAGGTGGGTGTGTTCCCCCTCTCCATCACCTGCAGCAGAAGTTGCAAAACATCAGTAGATACCCAAATCATGCCATACCCAGGAGTTTCTATTCTGCTGTTAAACATAACTTCATCATCACTTGGTCTTCTGCAGCTTCTGTCCGCAGCAATTAATTCAGCCTTGGTGCTTGCCCTTCTTAGTGGCAGCTGTTCCAGTAGTCCCTTTGGTTACTGAGATAAAAAGCACCAATGAGATGTTAAAGCAGGTTGTCAATTTTCCAGTCAGAATTATGGCCCAAGAAGGATGTAGCCTGAATGTGCTCATACACCCCAGGTAGAGAATTCATTGCATATGGGGAAACTGCTTTAATTACTGAATCTAAGAGAACAGCAATACGCAGTGGTAAGGGGACAGGCTAGGAGGTGTGAGTACATACTCTACATCCCATAGGAAATGCCTTTTTTGTGTCTGAAGAACTTAAAAAATAAAAAGATAATTTAGTTAAGGGAGAAAAATAATATGACAGAAAGAATAGCTAACAGGCTTTTTTACTGATAGCTAAGCCATGTCAAACTGAGGCCATGTTCTGCAGAATATGGAGCAATCGGCATGATGCAGTTGATGATAGCAGAAAGGTGGCAATTGGCATATGTTGTGCCGTTCTGTACAGAGCAAGCACCCATGTTCCTTCCCCTTATCCAGCATGGTGGTTCTTCCAAGGACAACCTTAAAATCTGTATAATCTTAGGGACCTCTGAGGACTGATAAATTAGTGGACCCAATCATCCACATCACAAGGGTAACTTTTGCTGCTGGAGTAGCTCTTGCCCTGGGTCTGGCAATAACACCAAAGTTAGTAAGATGAGAAATGGGAGAGATGAGCACATGCGTCAGGAATGGGGCAAAAGTCCTGTAATTATGAAGGTCAGTACCTGTGAAACTCCTCAGTATTTCATGTTGAGTTTGGTCATTAATTTTATAATCTTGGTAGAGCCTCCAATGCAAAAGTCTGGAGTTATGAAGCATATTGCACTTCCACTAGGCTAGACTTAAACTTGACTCTTGTTTTTAACCTTTTCTTTTATACTGAACATTAATTTTTTTCTACAGATTTATTTAAACATGTCTGTGTACCAAAAGCTACCTAACTTGCTGCTTCTATAGGAAAAGGGTATTCTAATATATTACATGTAGAAATAGCAGTTTTATGTTGATATTAGACAGATGTAAGAGTTAATTTAAGAAAGTCTGCAGGTCAGCTTTAATACAAATATTTAATATTCCTTTGAAGCTGCTGATAGTGGGAAGGGGAATATCTGTCAGACAGCTTAGGCGAAGTCATGATAGTCTTCACAGATATTGCCATGAAACAGCTTTACTGGAGTATACAGACACAGATAATTTACTGCTGTCTTTTAAAATTTATTACTTGTTGACGGTCCTGTCTTTGAACACGAAGTCACTCCAAAGCCATTGATCACAGCTGCATTGTTTCATCAAAGAGGGAAGAGTGCTGCCTGAAATAAAGTCCAAATTTAACTTCTACATGTGCAGTAGCAAGCTGGTCCATGGAACAGACAACAGCCTACCTTGGCTTTTGTGGTCATTAAATCTTTCTGTTCAAACAAAACCAACTTTTTTTTTTTTTTGTTAAGGTGCATTATTTTGTTGTTTGTACTGACAAAGCATTTTGCTGTCAATGGTGAATTGCTGTTGTGTTAATAATTGCAATAAGTGTACAATTGTAATAATTGTATTTTAATACAATAGTGGTTGTGTCCTGGCTCTAGCCATCATGTACGGAGCCAGGGATGCTTCATTCTCTGTCACTTGTCTGGCTTCTGTCTGCTCTGCCAGTGCAAGCATTATGCTGCTGTATCTTACACTGTGGAAAGGCAGCACAAGTGGTAGAAACTATGTCTGAGAAGCAGTTAGCAATGATTTGCAAAGGAGAAAGCTTCTCTTTCCTTTTTTCTTTCTCTTTTCCAGAAAGAAAAGGCTATCAAGAGAAGGCATTTTCACTCCTGTGCTGTGCTAAATCATGCTGTGCTAAATCAGTAAAGCATAGCTACCATTCTGAAGTCCAAGCCTGGTCTCTCATCTACTTGTCTGGCTCTCAGCAGCAAATCTAGGTGTCAAATTGTCCATTTCTGCAAAACGGGGGCTGCTGTTAGTGACTTTAACATGGTGAATACTTTTCAGTAAATTATGTGCTTTTACAGCATGTTTTTATTTTACATGTTGTCCAGTATCTGCAGGAGCTGATGTTCAGAGAGTGTCCGGTGTTAGGCAAAAGCTATTAAGGCCTCCAGTCAAGGCCAGGAACTCACCTCCTGCTGTTCAAGATCTCTACCAGGTGATGTGAACAGTTTATTTGAGCTTTTTGGCATACTTGAAGCAGGTTTTAACCAAATAAGAACTTGGTGTATTGTAGAAAGAACCTGAATTACAAGGACGGAGTTGCTGGGCTTCAGCATAATGCGTTTTCCTCACGGTCAGTTCAGGTGTGGTACCAAACTTCAGGACAACCACATTGTGTGCCACGTCTGCTGCTGCTCCAGGCTCAGGAATACACAGCTGCACAGTAAAGTGACAGCAAAGTATTGTCAAAGTCTGATAAGAAATTCCTGAAGTTATAATTTCAGTGACAGGTTTGTTCAGCAGAGGTTCAGTAGATGTCAGATATATGTCAAATAAAAGTAGAATTTTCAACCCAGAGAGTAGAATAGGTTTTAAGCAAAAAAAGAGGTATGTATTTAATAGGAGAGAGATTATGAATTATTATATCTTATGGCCAAATATGACCTCTGCTCACTTGAGAAGAAGCAAGATTAGGCAATTAGATACATGAAGGCATGCTAAAACTTATATATGCAGATATGTATGTCACAGTTATTTTTTTTCTGGTATTAGCAATACTTAATCCCTAATCTTTTAATATTTCTGGCATTTTCAATGCACATTATAATTTTGGTAAGGCCTCTGAGCATAAAGCTCAGTCTGGTAATGTAAAACCGAATTCTTTGGCTATGCTTTTGAAGAGGCAGCATGACTGGTATGTCTTGGTGTGTTCACACTTCCTACTCTTTCAAGCTTGAAGCTTGCTCTTTAACTGAGTCCGCCAATCCATAGCAGGACATGTTTGATTGTATTTGCCTCCAATGGCAACCTAAGGGCCATTTCAGTGGTGGGACGTAGTCAGTCAACTCCTTCTTGACTTCATGCTTTATACATTTAATAGGTCTTGCACAATGTTGACTGTGTCACAACCATGTAAAGGACTAAGCCTTTCTGATTTTGGATTGGTAGGTAAACTGGATCACTACCAACACATTAATACAGTCAGGAGCATATATCTAGAAGCAAATCCTATAGGATTACTTGTTCGAAAGCTTTTACTCTGAAAAAGGATTAGGGTTCGTAGCAGGCAAACACCATATTTGAACTTCCAGTGTAAGGCTATGTGGAAAGACCTGATCAGACCCACAACTTTAAATTGGATACCACCAACAGGACTGAGGTGTGATTTTCATTTCTATATATGGTGTAGATTGACACTGACCATACAAGGCTGCTTAAATTCTGATTTTCATGTCCTCTAAAGAATTTTGAGAAAATAGACTAGAGTGTAAAGAGGCTTTTTTTGTCTTCTTGATAGAGAGGCCCATGTATCCCCTCATGGTAGACATGGACAACAGCTGTAGATTTCTTTCCATAAAAGGGAATAATTTTTCTACTTCTCCAAATTAGCTAAATCATTTGATCAAAGAGGAAGCAGAAAAGGACAAATATTTTTCTTTGTCAGGAGCATCTGTCAGAGGTAGGATTTTATTTCTGGCATTTTTTTTTCTGCCCAGCTGTAGATGTTGCTACTGTTTATGTAGTAAAAGATGCATCCTTTTGCACAGGGTGGTTGGTTCAAGCTGCCTTCAAGCCAAAAGAGAGATTTTCCACTGGCTCTCACAGGGGCAAGGTCCGTACTCGGGCTGTTCAGAATCTCCAGTCCTGACATGGAACTGTAATTAACAGGGACAAATGTAAGTTCCCCTGCCTATTCCTTAGCTCACTCTGCAGTCTGATAATGACCAATTACTTATAAAAAACATATTCCAGAAAAGGAGGAAAATGGGCCACTCCTATGTTTGTGCATGTATCATGCAGGAAAGTATTTGGCATATAAGCATTGCCCAGTGCAACCCTGATGCTCACTGCAGCTCTTCCTTTAGCAGTTCTATCCAGTGCACATAA
Organism: Ara ararauna; assembly: GCA_028858755.1. Lineage (NCBI taxonomy): Eukaryota > Metazoa > Chordata > Aves > Psittaciformes > Psittacidae > Ara > Ara ararauna. Next base: position 50,979,334 of record CM054379.1, read on the forward strand.
CAGGGGCATGTTTGCTTGCCTGTGAAGCATTACCCATTTATTTTCTTGTATCTTCGGCTGTGGGATGATTTTCTCATTTCATCAAAGCTGTTTATACTTGAAAAGAAATCCATAAAAGCAGTTCTCAAGTTCTTGAAAATCAGTACTGCAAAAAAGAGAGCTATGGATTTGGCACTGGGTAGACAGATGAGTTTATTTCATTCTTAAAACCATGGTAGTAATGTTTCTTCATAGGCTACACTATTATATTATCACAAGAAAGTATAATTTCCACAGCAGGTGCAGAACCTGACCTTAGTAAATTATTACTTAAAGAATATGCATCGCAGTTAATTTCTCTTTGAGTATTTGCCAGGGTAAGTAGCTCCAGAGAGGACACATCAAAGGAAAAGTGACCAGCAGGTCGAAGGAGGTGATCCTGCCCCTCTACTCTGCTCTCATGAAGCCCCACCTGGAGTATTGCGTACAGTTCTGGTGTCCTCAACATAAAAAGGACAGTAGTAAGAGAAGAGGGCTAAAGATAATTGCACATTCTTGTGCTTGAAAGAGAGGAACAACCTCTAGAAGCAAGCATGGATCAAGACCAAGATACTAGACAGCAATTGACTATCTGACCATGTCTACTGGTCTACTTATTTATATCGCAGGGTGTATATATATGAAGTGCTTAGATGGAAGACTTCAGGCTAAAACAATAACTGATCCAGATCTAGCATTAATTTAATTTCTATGTGTTGCTAATAGAAAAATTATGATCGTTATTGACTAGCATTGATTGTTGACATTTTTGCTTCACAGTGTACTTTGCCTTAGCCTTCATTTCTACAGCGCCTTCCATTCAAAGAACTCCAAGTACTTCAGAAACGTCAATTTAACCTCCCAGCTTCACTGTGTGGAAGATGCATTTTATTACACCCAGGGACTGCCTTCTCTTTATGTCAAGGAAGTGCTTACCACATTGCTGGCACTGCTGGACACCTTCTCTAATATGCTGTTTGCAGTACTAGAGACCTAAGGAGCAAAACCAATAAAGGGCTATCTTTGTTCAGTGTGAAACAATCCTACTAGTAAATATCTAGGCAGTAAGTTTAAAAATGGCAGGAAAATGTAGCTGAGTAAATATATATATATATACACACACACATATATTTTATACATATGTATTTATATATATAAAAATTATACTCCATTTATATTTTGGTGTACAAATAGTATTAATAAGCACATGGACACGTATAGGCTGAGAAAGTTGGGGCTGTTCAACCTGGAGAAGAGAAGGCTGCGTGGAGACCTCATAGCAGCCTTCCAGTATCTGAAGGGGACCTATAGGGATGCTGGGGAGGGACTCTTCATGAGGAACTGTAGTGATAGGACAAGGGGGAGCAGGTTCAAACTTAAACAGGGGAAGTTTAGACTGGATATGAGGAAGAAATTCTTTACTGTAAGGGTGGTGAGGCATTGGAATGGGTTGCCCAAGGAAGTTGTGAATGCTCCATCCCTGGCGGTGTTCAAGGCTGGATTGGACATAGCCTTGGGTGGCATGGTTTAGTGGGAGGTGTCCCTGCCCATGGCAGGGGGGCTGTAACTAGGTTATCTTAAGGTCCTTTCCAACCCTAACTATTCTATGATTCTATGTATGTGGCTTTCATCTGTGTAAATTACAGTTAGTAGGACTTACTGCTGTACTTAGCAGTGGAGAATATGGAAGTTTATACTTTTGGATCTTTTTTGCATTTACAGTGTCAGACTTGGCAGATCACGACAGAACACTCAGTATTTGTGGGTGTTTCATCTTGATGAGTTTGAGTGGGACTACTGTAGAGGGAGGCTAGCCCATTGCATAATGCTAACATGTTTTTATCTCTTTTCAATAATTAATGATATGCATTTATGTCTCTTTAGTCAGTATTCATAGGAATAAACAGCCTTTTCTGTACAACATACAGTATTAGACATTGCTTTTTACTTACACTGAATTTCCCTGGAATTATAAAGCTATCTGATAAGTACTCATGAAAAAGACAGAATGTGTATGCCATTCCTTTAAACTTGGAATGTGTGCATTTTATGTATATTAATAGTAGTATCATCATTAAATAAATTAATTTTTCAATAGGGATGAACTGCTCTTTCTCTCTCAAGACTGACACTGAAGAGTTCATTGAATCCATTATGAAGTTTTGATATCCAGAATGCTTGATAATCATTCTCATCTCCAATAATGACTTCAGAATAGATGTAATGAAGTGGAATAACTCATTTAGATTGGATCTTGTCAACATCATTATTAATTTAAACCACCCATTTTTGAAGATTAAAAGTAGCTGTTGACAATCTGCATTGGCAAACAAAGAACTGAGTGGAATAGTGGGACTGGATTTCCAGTCTGCTGCTGCACTTTCATGCCTTTCTTGCCCAATAAAGGATCTGGAAATCTATTTGGATCACCCCACAACTATTTCTAGTAGCATAAAAAAAATATATGGCTGTCATACCGTTCCTTTCCAGCCCTTCAGTAAGAAAGATGGCTGATGTCAGCCATGAATGACAGTAACAGGGACACTGCAGCCTTTTATCATGGTTTTTCCAGCCTCTATCAGGCACCAAAGGGAGTTTTAGTGGTCACTGCAATGCATCAAGTAGACCATAGCTCAGCTGTATTGATGAAGCTAGGCCTAAATTGTGTGATAAGCCTTTATGTAAAATGCTGAAGTAGTTTGTAGAGTTAATTCAAACTGGTAGAGATTACCATAGCACTTAGACTGGATGATATAAGACAGTGCAGGAATGCCCCTGCATGCTCTGGTTTTTAGTATATTTGTTCTTCACTGCACTGAGACATCCTTGAAATGTTATTGAACTGCCTTAAAAATCCTGAAAGAAGAAAACACCTCTTTACCCAAATAAATCAGATGCAGGAAGCTTTGTCCATGCCTCCCTTGCGCACTTACAATTCTCTACACTACTTATCTTGGAGTATTAATGTCTGGTTGCCTTGATTTACAGTTCAGCCATGCTGTGGCCCAGTATTCCTGTAGAAAGTTTTCATATAGATTCTTTACAAAAGCATGAAATTGAAGAGGATGGTATATAAAAGTACAGGATATAAAATGTTAAAATTTGACTAATTTTCTGTATGTGTTTTATGCAGATGTAAAAGAGCCTGGATCTTACAGGATCTATTCACAAGCAGTGGTCTGAATTACAAGTGTTGAGACCTTGTACAAAGGCTCTGTAAGAATCATACGATTCTTCTGGGACAGAGTGGGGTTAAGGAAGATGAGAGTCTTCATGAAAATCAAGCATATTCGCTCTACGATGTAAAATCCCAAAAAATGCAGGAATCTGAAGAAGCCAGATGCAGTACTTTTTTCTATTACAGTTTTGTCATTCACATTGTTGTAAAGGTGTATTGAAATTTCCATCAATTTCTCTGTTCACAGGTCTGGAAGCCAGGTTTAATTATAACATTTACTGTCAAGCCTGACGCACAAAGCTATAAACAAGCAAAAATTCTCTCTCAAACTCACTGAGCCTTCTTTAAATTTTGCACTGAGGTGTGCTGATTTTGAACAATTGGATGAGATGGATTCTTCATAATTGCTGAGCAGTGAGTCCATAAACTTGGTTCTGGCTCATGTTCAGTCCACAGCAACAAGAAGCTTCTGGTTTGTTTTTTTTTTTTTTAAGCCAGGATAACTAAGCATTTATTTTCCATGTAACATATATAGCAAATAAAGAATTATGTAATATTTCAGAGTGCCTTTGGATGTTCCTGAAACAGTAACAAAACCTGCAGTGAACCTGCTTCAAGCACTCATTTCAGGGACACGTGAAAAACCTGCTATTTATCATTTAATTATGAAAAAATGATGAGTTGTGTCATACTCAGCTTGAAATCAGTTGAGGATACTTTGGGGATAGTTTCTTAGGAGGAAGTTGCCTAAACAAGGAGTAATTTCCTGCTGCTTTTTGCACTACCTAACATCTAAGTATTGTCTTGAAAAGAGTAAACTGTGTGAAATTTTCTTAGAAAAATAATCACTGGGGAAAACAAACAAAAATAGAACATGGGTAAAAATGGAAAGGATCCAGACACCTGTAACTGGGCAACATGAGATCATTGCAGAAACAGAGCTTTCTAGTTCTCACTCAGAAGGGTGATGTCTTTGTCTTTGTCTGTTTCTATATTCCATAACCTTCTACAAAGTTACTTTTAATTTTACTCCTAATTTGCACTCCCAACATCATTAAAACTGTGGCATTGCCCTGGCAATGCCACAGTTTTAAAGAGATGGAGATCTAGCTCTAGGAATGTGATTCATTTGTTGAAATGTGAACATCTATCTGGGCTATTTATCTGCTTTCTAGCTGAGAAATAGCAATTCTGAGGTACAATCTATCTTATCATAAAATAGATATCTTCATAAAGATCAAATGAATCCTGCATATTTCTGTTCCTTGACAATAAAGGAAAGCCAGATAATGAACTCACGCACAACTATCCATGGTGTAGGCATCTAAAGTAACCTAAAATGAATCTTAGTCCCAGCTTCACCAACTTAATTTAAACACTGTGGCCTTTGCTTCCTTGTTAACACTGTTGTTATGCCTGATGACAGAATGGGACACTGGACAAGTATTACCTCGGGAAAGCACATAACATATTTGAACCTCTCTAGTGTCTTCATGTGTTTGTGCCAGGGATTTCAAGACTGTCAACAATTCCTTACAGCTTTTAGGCAATTTCAGAGGCTGCTGAAGTGCAGGATGAGCGCCTGATCTTCAGCAATAATAGTCTCCAGGCTGTATCACAGGTCACAAAACCTGAGACCTGCTGAGCTGCAGGAAATATGTCAGATCATCCTTTTTTGTTTGTTTGTTTTTTGCAGTTCTCTTTTAAAAGGAAAAGAGATTTTAGAGAGGGCAAAATTAGAGCTCTCCACAAATCCTGAGTAAATGGGCTTTAATTTTCTTCCTTGAAACTGAGTGTGAGAGATGGGGAAAGAGAAGGGAAAGGAAATTCCCTCTGTTCTGCAGATGCAGATGGAGGAGGAACTGGACATTGGCTCCTCCAGCAGTGGCTGCTTCCCTGGAAGAGACTATCAGGAGGGTTTCTGACCTATTTGTGCCATGTCATTTTATCTCCTGTTACTTACATGACCCAGTAATACTAGAGGAGAGGAAGTTACCGTGATTTATTCAGCCATCTCCATACTGGTTTTAGGAACTTCCCTCTTATATTTGGGCACCTCACAGGTTAATCCTCACCCTGTCCATGCACCTGTATAGCACAGGTAAAAGAGTTTTACGTTAATATTGCCATTCCATTTCCTATGCAAATGGACTTCAATATGTCAGATTTTACTAGAAATACAATACTAAGATGTTCATCCAGTGTAAATTAGTTTCTTAGGAAAAGAAACTGCAACATTTAGAAAAGACACTGTTGTACCCAGTTCAGTAACATTTCGACCCAGTTGCAGCTCCAGTGCCTTTCAGCTGGTGAGGTTGTCTGAAGAAAATTTAATGAGATACTCTGTGTGTGTGTGCATGTGCACAAGTGTGCAAACAAGCGCACATAATATGGTGGAGACTTTAGAAATCACAGTTACACAAAACAGGAAGGCATAACACATAGAAGTATATTAAGATGTACCCACACAGTAGGCCTTGGTGCCTTCTGTAAGCTCGTATAAACATGGGGAAAATCTTTCCTTGAAGAAGAATAGAATTTGGTTTGATTATATGTAAGCACCAGGGAAGCAACGGGTAGGAAAGATGCAGGTGACTGTGTATATCCACTGAAAAGTCCCTCATTGTGGAAGGTGATCACTGACTATAGGACTGTAAAAGGAGCTAAACTATTCTTTGATGTGAATAGAAGTTTTAGAATTTGAATCTCAGAGAGCGTCCTGAATATGTTTAGATTTCCCTCCCTTGACTTAAGAACTTGCATTGAAGTGGCAGACATAGGTCCTCATAACATACACTGCTCCAACACTCTTGCAACAAATAGCTGATGCAGAATCTTTCATAACTGAAAATAGTCTTCATTTCATTTAATATTTCTCTCTACAACTCAGTACATTCTGTGACTTCAAGAAGCATTTGATTGCTGCCAAATATACTTGTATTTAGTTCTTCAGTTTAAAAAAGCAATGCTTTTACTGGGAGGATGTGAACTTTAATAAATATTATTCTACCTTCTGACAAATCATTTATTTTGTATACTAACAGATAACAAATAAGGTACATATTTCATTCCAAATTATCCTCTCATGTTTCCATAGTAAAAGAAAGTGGTATTTGATCACTAGCTAGCCAGCATTCTTGCTACAGGTTTTGAAGTCACAGCTAGACATAATACTAATTCTATCAAAAAACAACTATGAAACAGTTCAGCACTTGAAACGTTTAATTCAACCCAATCTGTGTACATATGGAAGAGGCTACTGTTTTTATTGGAGCTTTTTTCTTTTTTTTTTTTAATTAAAAATCTATAAGGCCAAGCAACAGAGGTAAATATTACATTGATTTTATATGCCAGGGAAGCTGTGAATGCTCCATCGCTGGCGGTGTTCAAGGTCAGGTTGAACAGAGCCTTGGGTGGCATGGTTTAGTGGGAGGTGTCCCTGCCCATGGCAGGGAGGTTGGAACTAGATGATCTTAAGGTCCTTTCCAACCCTAACTATTCTATGGCAGGGGGTTTGGAACTAGATGATCTTAAGGTCCTTTCCAACCCTAACTAATCTATGATTCTATGATTCTGTGCTTGCTTTGTGGCTCACTTGTGATGGCAGTGCTCAGAGCATGCAATGTTTGTTTGGCATGATTTACATAGCTGTCCTTCCTGAATTCTGTCTCTAAAATCCATGTAATTCTGTCATTGGTATGACCAAATATCAAAAATGTAAATTGGTGCACTTGTCAAGATAAGTATATATATATAGACCTGGTTTTCACTGGGATAGAGTTAATTTTCTTCCTATCAGCTTGTATAGTGTTGTGACTTGGCTTTAGTCTGAGAACAATGCTGATAACACACCTATGTTTTAGATGTTGCTAAGTAGAGCTTACCTTAAGTCAAGGAGTTTTCATAGTGTCCCATGCCAGTGAGGAGAGGCACAAGAAACCATGAGGGAGGACTGCTGACCTGGATAGCCAAAGGGATATCAAGTGGGGGGAGTTGGCTGGGGGGGAATGGACCGATCGCTGCTTGGGGACGGGCTGGGCATCAGTCAGCTGGTGGTGAGCAATTGTACAGTGCATTGCTTGTCCTTCTAGGGTTTTATTCCTCTCTCTATTTCCCCATTTATTATTATTGTTGTTATTATTATCTTTTACTTTATTTAAATTATTGAATTATTCTTACCTCAACCCACGGGTTTTACCTTTTTCTGAATCTCCTGGGGGAAGGGGAGAAGTGAGTAAGCAGCTGCGTGGTGCTTAGTTGCTGGCTGGGGTTAAACAACAACATATATTTAAAGAGTTATTAAAATAAATTATAATATCGTTCAGAGGGCTAACAGTTAGTAAAGGCTAAGTTAAAGCCTTACTTATGCAAGTTACTACATTGCAACTAGATTAGTCACCTAACATAAGTAGGAGTTGCTCTGTAACAAATCTGCAAACACAGAAAAGTAGAGTTAATCCTGAAATACCATTTTTAGCTTGCTCTCATTGTGTCTCTTTAATATTATAGAGGTCTCCTAGTAGTGACAGTTTTAACCTAGGCTCTCTTGCTTTTTGGGAGATTAAGTCAGTCCTTGATCTGAATGTTTTTTTCATAGTTTAATATCCTCTTCAGTTTTAGCTAGGCTAAAAAAAGTGAATAATAGATTTGATGAGAGCTGGTTAAAGAAAGTATTGCATTGAATCTGGATGGCTCCCAGCTGTCATAATTGAACAAAGGGAAAGCTTCCAAATACACCTTCTACACTGGCTGATTGCCTTAAAAAATTCCCTAAAGCTAGAAGTCCTTCCTCCCAGAATTAAAACTCGTACTGTAAAAAAAAAAAAAGAACTAACCCCAAACTCTTAAAATCTACCATATGAAGTTAGACCAGAAATAATATTAACCAGATTATTTCATTACAAGTTAACGTCAGAATTAAGTTATATTATGTATCTGTTTTGGTGTTGGAATAGATAACAGGGCTCTAGTTTTTGTCATTGTGTGATTTTGCATATGGATAAAAACCTGATTTTTTTAAAGCAAGAACTCCTGTTCTCATTTGGGTAGAGATAAATCAGTAAAAATACTGGCATAATTTCTTAGTGATGTGGAAGTCAGTCTGCCAGGTCTGTCCTCAGACTGAAGTAGTGGCTGCTGATACCTGGAAGCCATTGAAGAGAGCAGACTGGTGGCGTCAAAAGAATCGACTGGTGCTTGGATTACTTTACCATCTAGAGAGAAGATAAACCCAAAATGCAGTGTTTCATCGAGCAACATCATCCCACTGATATATTACGCAGCCAGTTTGTCCTGGCTACAGGTCCACATAGCCTGGTTTTCCAGCAGGAGCTGAAGAGCAATGCAGTAGGTAGATAGGTTGACGGCTATCAGTGAAAAAAATTCCAGCCTTATGATACTGGTGCTTTCTGACAGTGGGATGGGGTTTCTGCATCCCTAAACTGACAGAGAACTCCATCTTGTGATGGAGAGGACCCATGAGAAAGGCAAAATGAAGCTTGTGGTGGCAAAGCCTTACAAGGATTTTTTCCTGGGGTGGAGGAACAGCAGCAGAGCGGTGGTTAGCAGTTGTTAGTATTCCTCCAACGTGTATTTTGAAACACACTGCATGCATCGGTTAGCAAAAATCAGCACATCCTGGTTTTGCCTGGTACAGCACTTCTGGGGTGCAGCCTGCCATATCCCACTGGTGGGATGTCAAAGACCTCATGGAATTTGCTCTGTAACATCGTGAAGACAGAACCTGTGTAATTGAAAGCAGAGGTCAGACTCATGGTGGGAGCCTCACGTGTTCCCACCATGAGACCAAAGATTTTTCCATATGGAAAGTGTACCAGTTTCTCAGGGACCCCAAAAGCATGTGATTTTCATAGCAAATAAGCCTGAGCAAAGGCAGGCAGCACAAAAAGTACATATTTAAAACAAAGGGGAGCTATTGATTATTATCTGTATGTGATATTACAGTCTGCTCGCAAGAGCAATCTGGCTTACTTTCTGTATGCATAATTCCCTCTGCTCGTCACATAAATTGCAAGTTAATGGGAGTTGCTATTTGCCATTGGGTGTATAGCAATTACACCTAAATTATACTAAAAGATTCATATACATAGAATTTAGTATGCAGTCATGTAATAAAAGAATTTTAATGTTTTTAAAGGGCTATTCAGCCTTTAAACTCCCTAGATCCCGAAAGTTAGGGAGTGCCAAATTTAGGAGCGTAACTTGAATTTAGCTCACTTTTGAGTACAGTTGGTAGCACCATACCTAATGACACAGTCACATGCTTTTCCCACACCACTACTGCCTCATTTTGTCTGTAGGATGGACAGACCTCACTGAGGGGCAAACTAATCAAATATTCCACTTTCTGTAAGCTCAAGCTTTACTTACACATTATTAACACAATTATTCACTGTTCTATTGAATTATTAATCTCCTCATGAGATTTACTATGATGATCTATTTGCAAAATTATCACTGTTTACCAACATTAATTAATGTATCCCTACAGCTCTGTTTTGAGGTTACTCTTCCCTCAATTTTATGGCTAGGGACCTGACACAGAGAGACCTCAGGAATGGATGTTAAACCCAGACTTACCAAGTATTGTTTAAATTTGGATGCCCAATTTTAGAAGCTCAGAGCCTGATTTTTTCCATGTGTTCAAATCATAGCTAGCAATTTTATGTGCAGCTGTGAATGTTCAGCCCTTTTCTAATTTAGACCCAGATGTCTCCCGTTGGGCCACAAGAAAATTAAAAATGACAGAGGCAGGGATAGCATCAGTTTCTCCAGGGCAGCATTCAATTGCCTGCAGTCCCCTGTCTCATTTGCTGTACATTTTATAACTTCCGGAGCTAGCAAAGCAGCAGTCTCACTGACAACAGCTGTACTAGCTACATGACCCTGAAACTCTCTTTAATGATATGATTGCATATAATTTTTTGGCAGTTATTTCAGCTTATTTGGTGCAGAGAGAGAACGAGATTCAGAAAAATACCATCATGCAAATAGACCAAGTTGCATCATCAACCTCCATTCCAGCACCTCCCAACTACTGAAAGCCTGACTTCGCAAACTCTGCTTTCTTTTACTGCATGCTACCTATGCATTCTCTAGTACATCAACGTGCTAAGATCCTAGGGGCATCTCAAGGCAAATTATTGAAATTATTTCTTAAGAAAAGGCCTTTTTATTTTTCTTTTCTTTTCAGTGTTATGCTCTGGAGAGGAACGGTCTTGTAGTGAAAGCCTAAGGCAAGGAAATAGGAAATTTAGTTGCAAAATCAGTTCTGCCATAGACTTTCTTAGTGACCTTGGGCATTCCTTATCCTTGCTGTCATTCCCTTTCATCATTTTGAGGTTGGGACTAATACAAGGTCTGCTTCAGTGCAGTTTCATGGAGCTCAACTCATTATTCTTGGAAAAGGGTCAGATTCTCAGGTGGAATGTGCTATGGAAGCGTGAAGTATTGTGCAATAGCATACTGCAGTAGAACTGTCAAACACAAAGTGGTGTTATGAAATAATACTAATAATAATGGCATAATTGTATGTCATGGGTTCAGCAGCAGCAGTCATTTTTCTGCTTCTTGGTAGCTGGTGTAGCACTTGTGTTTTTGATTTTGGGCCTGGGAACAGTGCTGATAACACCAGTGTTTCGGTTACTGCTTAGTGATGTTTTGGTCTGGCCAAGGACTTTCTGAGCCTCATGCTCTGCCAGGGAGGAGGGAAGACGGGAGGAAGCAGAGACAGGACACCTGACCCAAACTGACCAAAGAGGTTATTCCATACCACAGCACGTCATGCCCAAGATGGAGAGCAGAGAGCAGAGACCCGGAAGGGGGGGGGTGCACTGCATGGTCGGGTTTGGTTTTAGGTGGTGAGAAATTGTATTCTTTCCTTGTATTTGCCTTGTCATTATTATTATTGGTGGTAGCAGTAGTGGTTTGTGTTATACTTTAGTTACTAAACTGTTCTTATCTCAGCCAGTGGGAGTTGCATTCTTTTCGGTTCTCCTTCCCATCCCTCCGGGAGCGGGGGGAAGAAAGAGTGGGGAGTGAGTGAGCAAAACTGCGTGAGTTATAGAGGCTTAAACCACGACATTGTATCAGGAGACAAGCCTTTATAAATTGTTAACTTGCTGTACAAGGTATCTTTATTAATATCACTGTTTCTCCTTACCCTGGCCATGATGATTAGGTACCAAGGCTCTGATGGTTAGTATAAAATGTCTGACATCACTGCCTGGCTTCGGAGCCGTATTTACCTAGACCACCAAGTAAATATATAGCGCTTGCATTTAACTCTGATGACTCGGACTCCAAACAGTATTTCACTGTAGTTTTTATGTATTTAATATCCGTCTTCTGGCAAATTCTTTGTCTTTTACATTTACTGCTACAGCCTTAGCTTCATCAGCTTCATAGGAGCATCCTTCTGGAGAAAATACATTAGGTAGGATAAGTCTCTTCAAACTGAGAAGGAATGTTATAAAGAAATCAGTGCCTGGAATGTTAAACTGGGCAGGTTTGATAGAATAAAGATCAGATTTTTTTTTTTTTAGTGGGGTGGTAACTAAGCATGGGATCATGTCACCCTCAAGGATGGGTGGATTTTCTGTCCTTTTGGATTCACAGCTTGGACGCCATCTGGAGGATAGGCAGTAGTCCAACACAATATCAATATCAATGACATACAGGATGACTTAATGATCCCTTTTGGCCTGATACTCAAGGACCTGAAGTTCACGGGACTTCTGCCATTGACTTTAACGGAGGCAGGGTTTCATCTTCTGTTCCCAAGGCTTTAATAATGGAAAAGGTATTAATTACCTCTGCTCAGATGAGTGGAGGCAGAGTGATGTGCAATACCATGGAGGAAAGCTGCCAACAGAAAGCAGCAATGGTGCGAGTTGAAACCAACTTCTTTTTTTTTTATGAGTATTTTCTGTATTTCAGCTGCATAGTCTCTTGAAGCACATCTGTGTGGTCAGTTCTAATTATAGAACACTTCTGGGACGTAACCTCGTGCACAGCAGGAACCAGAGCTGCATCACAGGCTTTGGAAAGCAGCAGATGAGCAGGGAGATCCTAGTGATCCAGATTTTGCAGGAAGAATGGATGCAATTTTGGTAATTGAAAGCAAGCAAAGCTGTCAAAGATGGGGCAAATTGAAGGTCATCTGCATTCTCAGTGAAGGGAAGCAGGAGTAACAGCAGTGGATAATTCTGGGCTTTGGAGATGACTGCATCTCTGTCAATGAGCCAAGAGAAAAGATAGATTCTTCTGCTTCAGCAGGGTTGACTATCGCTTCAACTTCAGAGACTGGCTTATTTGTATGGCTGCATTTAGATGTGTTGCCAGAAGTGAGGCTGCTGGCTATGTATTAGTTTATTTTAATAAAGACATGTTCGAATGTTACAAATCTGCAAATGTTTCTTTCCTTTCTCTGTCTGCAGCATACCCTGTGCATGAAGGGTTGATCAGTTATTTAATCTCTTCCATGTTAAAAAAGCTAGAACGTTTTCCATACTAAAAAATATTTTGGGTTTAAAGGTCAAGTACAGCAAACACTCTGATAATACTGCAGATACTGAAAGCGTTCTTTAGATTTTCCTGTTTTCATTTAGATTTGGATTTTGAGTCACCGGATCATGAAATACAAGAGGTCCCTCTAATCTATGAGCATGATCCGGGAAACTATGGACATATATCCAAGATGAATGCAAATCTAAAGGCAAAACTACAAAGGTACAATTGATCAGAAAGTCCATGAAGTATCCTCTAGAAAGATTTTGACATAAAATATTTCTATTCTATTCTATTCTATCCTATGTGAAGCCATCAGAATAGTCAAACAATGATGATTAATTTTATGCTTTAGCCAGTTTCTCCTGTGACCATGGAAAGAAAAGAAAACAAATGAGTGGGTTCTAGATTATCAACCCTCCCTGTTATACACCTTTTTCATTCAGACAACTCTGAAATTACAAACTGTGTTTGCAATAACCTTATCCTGGAACAAAGATTAAATGAATACCCCTCTGCCCCAGCCATCCAAGTACAGAGCTTGGTCCTCTTGCTCCCTCTTGGGAAATGGAAGTCTTTAGGGTCTGGTCCACTGGCTTCTGCTCAGGGGTGATGGGTGCTGGGGCCTGTCTGGTGCAGCTGAGCAGAGACAGAGCTTGGGAAGACAAGACATCCAACTTAAATCACTGCACTATGGCAATGTGAAAAATCCTCCTTCATCCTCACGTGGGCCTATTGTGTGAAAAAGGCCAAAAGAAAGGCAGATTGCATTCAAAGCAATATTATGAAAGAGCTGACAGATGTTATGTCATTGTATGATCTACTGTGAGTCTCTGCTGGGGCTACCGATCCCAGATTGGAGCACCCTCATGTAAAAGAGACAAACTCTGAACTCCTTACAAATGGCTAGGCTAAAATGTTATTCATCTAATCATCTAATTGCAGGAATGTAGATGTCAGGCCATAAATCCAGAAAATAAATTTTAAGGCATACACTGCAAAGATTTTGGACCTGTTTATAATATAGTGACCAGTCAAAAACAAAATGGTATGAATATGCTGAGATCCAAATGGCAAGGAAGACAATGCAACATTCATATAATTGCATTCATGTTCACATTTCATTTGCATAAAATTGCAAAAGATGATTAGACCCATTATGTATGAATTTTGTATTGCTTTTTCTGACATGACCTATGATCTAAAGGATTCAGTTAGTCTCAGTGCTTCTTCAACTCTTTATTCAAACCAAAAAAGGCTTTTTTTTCCTGCTGAAATAAATGCATTTGTAAGGCCAGGTATTACAATGCTATTGTCTGAAGACCTAATCCATTATTTCAGGTGTACTTTGTTGAGGCTGGCCATAATGTTTGCTGTCTTTAAAGTAATCGCACTTGTAAAGCTTAAAACATTATTTCTCTGACTATATTGATCAGTTTGATTTTCCAAAGCCAGATGCCTCTACAAGGCTTCTATGCACCATATTCAAAGCACGAACAAAGCCAGGTCCACCATACCAACACAGTCACTTCAGTGACTGAAATACAGAAAATATCTGCATTTCTAAAGTTCATTGTACCTTGTTTTCCCCTCTTGTTTTTAACTTTTCTGTCAGGAGGAAAGAGAATGACAGCATGTCACAGAAGTCTGCCAGGTCCAGCCTTAATTCTACTTCCAGCCTAAATTGGAAAAGAAGAGGATAATTGAGTAAAAGATCTCTTAGGAAATTGCTATGATCACTAGACTATTAGGTGATAGTTTACTGTCAATGACCAAATTCAGACATTTTCAACAGTGCAATATCCAACTCTATTTCCTGTACTTCTGATATTGCAAAAGCCACCAAAATATTAGTGCTGCTGCAATATTACACCTACTCACCTGGAGAAGAAAAAGTCCCAATACTATGTTTTTGTCATTTCACAGCTTCAGCGTGTTAAACTCTCTCTTTCGATGATCCTGCACTCATTATTGGTATATTCACAGATAGCTTTTTTTCTCTTTAATATCCTTATATATTTTGTATCTCAGGGACACACATTTGTTTGTCCTTTTTTTTCCCCTGTACTCCCCAGCTACATTTATTGCTTTCCATTATATATATATCTCCTAAACAGTTTAGATAACTAGCATTAGTTCCTGTATTTCCTACAAGTGTCGGAATACTTGAAAGTAATACCTCTTTCTAGGTATTGTCATTTTCTAAAATCCAACATGGTAATTTACAGCCGATTAGCAAAGTAAATGTGCAAATAGTGAGGGGCTTTCAAATTCTGAACCTTCAAACACCTGACTAAAATTCTGGCTCCTGGGTAGTCTACAGCAATTTTATTATCAATGTGAAACAACTGATCTTAGTCAAACTATGGGAATGCATCTCCCACCCCATTTCTCTGGCCCACACAGACAACTTGAGGGTATGCAACACCTTCTTCACTCAGGTATTACATCAGAAACCTCACTGATGTTGTTGGGAGATGTGCTGCATGAGTAAACATCAGATGATTGATACTATTATATGGATCTGTAGACAATATTTTAGTCATTTGGCCATTTAAATAATCAGCTAAAATATCCTTTTTTTTAATTCAGTGGAAATTCCCATAACCTAAACTGACTAACTGGCATTGCAGCCGCTAATTATGTCAGCAGAATTATTGGTGCAATAATATGAGTAACTGGAGGAAATTCTGAGGTCTGTCTTATACAGAGACTGCACCAGCTGGTTGCATGTTGTCAAGTTAGCTCTGAAAAGACAGCAGTACAGTCGGTGGGATTCAGCTCCAGATCAACACACATGAATTTAAGTGCCTGCCATTGCCCACACACTGCACAAGAATCATAGAATAGTTAGGGTTGGAAAGGACCTTAAGATCATCAAGTTCCAGCCCCCCTGCCATGGGCAGGGACACCTCACATTAAACCATGACACCCAAGACACCAAAATCCAGAGACTTCTGAACATTCCTTGGGTGTCCTGCTGGGCCACCAGCTCCTGCTGCAGAAGGGTTTGGGTCTTCTCCAGGCCCCACTGTCACATGTGGCAGCTCTGAGTGGATGAGTGAGATAGACAAGGGCATCTCGAATGGTACAACATGCCTGTGCGTGGGCGCTGCGTCCCACTCATGCTCTATCTTAGTGATGGCAGGAATTTGGACATTTGGCCCACATGTAGACCTAGATATGCAGACATCTACATGCAGGTGCTTGCATCCTTCCCTGTATAGGAGAGAGACTAATTTCAAGAGACTGTTTAGGGCTTGTTCTGGCCTCAGCATGCCCTACATTTCTCCAGGGATATGTTAGGAGGCCGCACAGCTCTCCACAAATAGAGTCAGACAGTGGGACTGAGCCAACAGGGAAGAGAGAGGAGACACAGGCCTCTGCCTCAGGACAGGGAAGCTCTCCAGGCAGTGCTGGGTTTGTGCACATGCCCTTGCTGGTGCCACTGGCTGCTCCCCACAGAGCAGCTGCTGCTGCGGATGGAGTTGATGGGCAGTGCTACCAGCATTGCTTGCCAAGAGGTGGGCACACAGACAAGCTGCAGCACAGATAGGGAGAGACAATGCTTCCAAGGTCTCTGCTTGCCCACTCAGTGGTCTTCATATGACAGCTGTCTTTGCAAAGCCATGAGCATGGCCAGACAGCATCCCCCAAAACAATACAATGACCTCTGGCCATGGCACTGACTGCTACCTGTCCTTGAGGATGCACGGGAGTTAGAAGGGGATGACACAGTAACTGACATCTGTAATGAAAACCTCATTTTTGTAGAATAACAGATGCTGTATCTTCTCTGACACCATTTTCTTTTCTCCAGAAAGGTTTCCTAACTACACACTCCAAATTCATATATTGTGCTTTGGCTACAAAGGCTAATCTGAAAAAGTGTTTAGAAACACCAGAAGCTACTAACAGCACTTAGGAGCTCACTGGTAGCGTCCAACTGCTGACAGAGAAGTGAAACATGAATATCCGTAGGTGTATATTTATAGAAGCATCGTGTATGAGTGTAGTTGCTGATCTCATGAATATGCATCTGCGTGCTTGCCTTCCTACAATGATTCTGGGATGTGTGAACGAGTATCTGGCCGTAGATGGCACCAAACAACCGTGAGCCGAGCAATCCCTTCCTGCTGCTGGAGCAGCCCAGCTGAAGCTACTGGCTTGTGGCTGCACCGTGAGGAAGCTCCAGCAAACAGACTTTCTGCTGTGATATGCTAGTAATTTCACAACTTCTTCCAAGACACGATTCTGTGTATCTCCCAAAAAACAAACAGCCTTTCTGACCTTCACAACTATTTCGTCCTGTTTAATTCTTCCCTGATGATTTTTTATTTATTTCTTTTTTAATATAGCAGCACAAAAAAAAGCCCTACCATAGTCATAGATGTGATATGTTGGTGTTTAGAAAGAGGTGGGAAGGGAGCATTGCTGCTTTGAAGATACGCTGGATAGGCTGTTGCTTAGGATTGTCTGTCATGAAGCCTAATTTTTGCTTTTTCAAGAAATGAGGTAAAGTGATCCTATTCATAAACTGCTGAAGCTCTCTTAAAATCTAATTACTGGGTTTTATTCCCACAACAGTTATCAGGATAGTGTTTTCCTCCTGTGTCTTTCTGAAGCTTAGGAAGGTTTTAATTTCCAGACTAGATTAATTTGTGGACATATCCTTTTTCATTACTGTACCAACACTGTGTTTTAGCTTAAATAGCTCTTCTCCCTAGCTGGTATTTCCTGCTCAACAGAGCCCATGAGACTGTGTGACTCCCAGCCACATGATCACAGGCTTGGGAGGAAGACGAATTCTTTTGGCCTTCACCTCCCTACCCTGAAGATATGCCCAGAGCTTTTGCCTCCTCGGCTCCCAAAAAAATGCCTAGAGCTTCACAGACCAGGCAAAGGGCTTATAAAGACATCCTCTTGCTTTGAGCCATCTGGAAGGGATGAGGAGGTAAAATTAGGGGAAAGATGAGTAAGGAGTAAACAGGCAAGGGAAGAAGTCACATGGAAAAAATAAGGGGTAATGGGCACAAGCTACTCCTGCGGACATTCTGGCTGGACACAACAGGAAAAATTTTCATAATGAGAACAATCAGCTGCTGCAATAACATCCTCAAGGAAGTGGTGGATTCCTGAGTGTTGGAGACTTCTAAGATTCAGCTGGACAGGGTGCTGGGACACCTAGTGCAGGTCATGCTTGCCTAGAAAGGTTGGTCTAGATGATCCTTGAGGTTCCTTCCAACCTGGAATTCTATGACTGAAGTGAATGAATGGGATCTCCTGATAAGGCAGATAGGGTTGAGTAGTGATGCAGATGGCTGGTGGCTGACTGTGTCTCTTGACTAGCTTTGGAGGCTTCTATCATTGCCTGTTACAAGCCTACCAGGGAGGCTAGAAAACAGGCATTATGGACCACATGTGAGGTCAAGGCCTCTCTCACTTCACTTCACACTATTAGCTCTTGTCATGGAGTCTTGCCATTAGGGTCATCAGTCTCATCCAGTTTCTTTGCCACATGCATCCCTGACCTGCTGGTGTCCCACAGCTGTGTGCACATGAATGCACACCCATTCCCCAAACTTGGCCTTTAAACTGGATCCCAGTAGTAATCCTCCAGCATTTCTCAGAGTTCCCTCCTTCAAATCATTTGCTTGCCTTCAAGTACAATGTGCCGTTACTCTCCATACTTTCTTCTCCTTTCCTCCTCCTCTGTTATGACCACCTTGAAATTCCCACTGCTGTGCCTTCTCTGTATGGTAGAGCTAATATTTTTACACTTTGGAGAGCTTATTAAATGCGTTGCAGAGGTCTTCTCAGGCTGCTCTCTGAAACAGGTTATTTATTTTGAAAAGGGGAAACTGAGACTGAGTAAGATGAAACAGCAACCTGGTGTACTGACTGTACTGGAGGTTCATTTCCAGTACATATCTGGAGGTAGGCAATGTGTCCCCAACCATAGCTACTGTACTTTGGTCCAGCTCTACTACTCTTTATGCAAACTTAAATGCACACATTGAAGTTTTGTGTATCCCCAGTTAAGAACAGGGGCTAGAAAGTTTACATGTTGCTGGATCTGAATGTCTGCTTTCATAATCACCAATTCGGATGTGCAATATTACATCTGAGAGGACTCCTTTAATTACATTTCCATTTCATTTTAGTTGATGAATATTGACCGATACTGAGTGATTGCTTCTGGGACTAATAAGGGGGAAATTATGACACAGATATGAAAACAGGATGGGCAGGTGTCCGTGTCCCTGGCAGGGGGGTTGGAACTACATGATCTTAAGGTCCTTTTCAACCCTAACTATTCTATGATTCTATGATTCTGCAAACACAAATCTGGATTTTCAAGACTTTGTTCAGCACAGGTTTCTCATTAAATATAGATTATAAGTTCCAGAAATCAAAGATTGTCTTGCGTATTCTATAGCACACTTTAGCTATGAAATCAATAATTATTCTGAGTTTTTCCTCGGTAAAGATTGAACACGAAATGCAGAACTAGAATATAAAGAAGGCTCAACTGGCTCAGCCCAAAAATTCATACCGGGTCTTCATCCAAGGAGCAAAAGGACAGGGGAAACATAAAGGGATACTGCTTTACATCTGCAGCTTTCAGGAGTATAGCTCTTGTTCTGGTTCATGTTCTGCTTATGCTCAACTCCTCTCAACATTGTAGTAAAATGCACTTTGAGAAGTTGCATCTTGAGTGTTCGTAACATTTGTTGCTTAGACCTTTCATGTCCTTGTTTCTTTACTTCTGACCATGTTGTGGTGGCAAAGCTAATGTAGTCCCATGGCTTGTGACTAACCAACATTTATTTGATCAGATGCATAAATTATATGTCAACTATATAAACTGATATCCAAGCAAAGATATCACAGCTTCTTTTACTTACCACAAAGTCAATTATACTTAGCATCTCTCTTCTAATGTATTTGCCAGTGGTCATACATGATTACTGTGGTACATCTAAATAACAGCTGTATTCCATGTTCACTAGTATTCTGTAATTTCTATTAGTATATTTTCTTCTTTAAAGTACATTTCTCCATTGCTGTCCATCAGAATGTAACACTGATTCATGTCAGCTCACTACAGGAAAACAGAAAGGAGAGAGGGGATGACTTGAGTGGCCACTACCCTTATCTGAGCCTGCTGGAATTAAAAAACCACTTTCTATCCTTCTTTCTGTGTGTTTAATAATGTAATAGCAATTTTATGTTACAGCTTTCCCTAAACTATTCATCTGTGTCTCCATTCCTTTTAGCCATTCAGACTTCTTTTTTTGACTTCTGATTTTTTCTGTATTACCAATGCCCACCTCTGAATTAATATTCATATTAAAAAGGAGATTATTTTCAGCTTCAGTTTGGAATTTATTTTCTATCATGTATTTCATACAAATTAAGTTCAAAGCACAGTACCAGATAAATTCACCTGCCTTTCTGTGCATCCCGTGATCCCTAATATCAAACTGATGCTTTTTAGACAAACCTGATGTTTTTCAGACAAACGCTCAGTGTCTTAGTGTTACCCATTTTCCAAAACCTAGCAGCACTGAGGATGGGTCCGTAAAATCTCAGGCAGTAAAACCGTCTCCACATGTACATGCAGGTAGCAAGTCCTCAGCATGCCTGAGCTCGTGGAAAATGAAAAGACTCTCCTGCCAGGTCCCAGAGGGATTTGGAGCATGTACTGGTGGTGGCATGGAGGGTTTTATTTTTTTCCTGACCCTGAAGCCTTGAAGCATGAGATTTGATTATAATCATTGTCCCATTGCGGAGCTGCAAATTTTATGAGCATTAAAAGCACAGCAGTATTTCCTTGTCTCTATGGAAGATCACCAGTGGGTGAGCCCCAGATTTCACAAACACAGACACACATACAGCTTTCTCTCCCACACTAAGGGAGACAGCTAATTCACCTGAAAGGTAAGTACAATCTATTGCTTTCTTGGGTAAAGTGTTCAGTCATTCATTCCTCTTTCTGTTCAAAGGAAGCTTAATTTCATCTAAACTCAGCAGATAATTCCTGGACCACATTTTGCTCTTATTTCCAAGGATGAAACCACCCCAGCTTCTTCATATGCGACATGATTATAGAGTAACCTCCCAGAGTCCTTTTGTAAAAGATTTTTCCCAGTCTCTGAGTGATTTCTGAGTTTCTTCTCAAGGGTGGTGTAGTGAGGGCTCTCTCCCAACTGGGCTGCATGGGGCACGTTTGCCTCCTCGCTCACCGGCCACCTCTCTTCCAAGGTGACCTCTCCTTCCTTATGGCTGAGAAGCAGTGGTGCACCAGGATTTGTCTTCTTCCCAGTGTTTCCTTTTCCCATTTTGTTCTTTTCAGATTTGCTCATTTCCAGCATATTCTCTCACACTGAAAATGTGTAGATACATGCTTCCCCTCCCCCCACTAACTGCATCTTTCTTTTGTAGATGTTAGAAAACCTACTGAACCAGGACCATGTACACAGCAGATACAGAGCACTCAGTAGCTGATACTTAGTATGCGTTACAGATGCAGTCTCCTGAGATCCAAAATCTTGCCAGCAAAGACTTTGTGACTCACCCTGTGAGTCATCAACACAAATGATGAATAGCCTTTAACTAGAAACTGAATGATGGGAGACCCAGCAAAACCAGCTCAATTCACTGAAGGTATACATTCTCATCTAGCATGAGACCTGTCTGTGAACATCTAGATTTATAACTTGCCTTCTTGATTTCACCAGATAAAAGCTTTTAGATCTAAATATATATAAATATATTTTATGTACATATAAATATATAGAACTGCTCTGCAGAAATCCAGATATACTGTATTGACACACTGTCACTGTTGCTGAAACTATAGCTGAGTCAGAGAGGGAAATTTCCTTTGAGGAAACCCACTTTACATGAATCCGTGACACTGATTACTTGTAATTTTTAACCTCTTTGCTGCCACAGTCTTATAGAAATCATTCCAATGTTTTGCCTATTAGGTTATCTTCTGTATATTTTCCCTTCTTTTTAATATTGTAAATGAATACATTGAAACATTAGTTAATTGCAAGATCTCTTCATATATTTTCTTTGAAGTCCTAGGTGTGAAATCTCTAGATCTGTACATTTGAACTATTTAAGTCTGGTAGGCACTGCTTTGCATTCTCCTGTGTTAATTTCATAAAAATCACAAACCTTCTTTGCTGCTGAAAAATTGTTGCTGTGGTTTATATTTTTTCTTTATCCCTACATAAGCTGAGCAGAGATATGGTTCTTTCATACCCCTGAAGTCTATGGAGAAAATCTGAGCCTCATGTGAGAACTTCACCCAGAGGCAGTTGCTTCAGGGAGACCCTCCCTGCTATTATGGCAGTGAGTGTTTGGGGGTACCCAGTGTATTGCACATCCCTTGGTGCCTGCCACATTCACCAACACCCACAGCACACTCACGGCTATTTCATCTGCCTCTTGTGAAGCAGCTGTAAATTAAACTTCCTTTCAGCTATGTGATTTGCAGGTTTTGGATTTGTAGCCTGATCAGATACAATGTGAATCACTAGATGATTTTTCTGAGCTGCAAAGAAAGCAGCATTTTAGTACTCTAACCACTGTTTAATGTAACACTGTGCATTTACTCCCCTCCCTGCTCTACAACTTTTCTCTCCCCAACACTTAATTCTGATCTTCAGGGTGTATTTAAGCCCTAGAAAATATAGCAGATTACAAAGCAGTTACTATGTATCTTGGCAGTAATTGCATTACCAGTCCTCTTCTCTATTCAGTTATTACTTATCATACCTATATCAGGCCTTCACCTAGAAAGCCTAATTGTTATTGATAACTGTGATTTGGGAGTCCTGCATCGCTGTTGCATTAGGGCATTTTGCTCTCAGATTGTACCAAATATTAATTATCATTTTTAGTGGACTGAATTTTAAATTACATAAGTGGGAGTGGATTACTTAAATCACTTTGCCTTCAGCGTGGAAACAGGCAGCTAGCTTACATCCATTACTGGAGTGGATTTTGGGTAGATGTCACAATGTTGCCACAGTAAACCTGAACAGGTGACTGCTGGGGTGGTTTGGGATCACTCAGTGCATCCCAGCAGTTTCTGCATGAGCTACAACCACCTTCAGTTGTTTCTCTCTTGTCACATTGCACAATGACAGCCAATAGAGTTTTTTTCTCGGAACTATTGTTGTTAGTGAAAAATCACAACAAAAAGCTTGCTGCTTCGTAGAATCCTAGAACAGTCTGGGTTGGAAGGGACCTTTAACGGTCATTTAGGCCAACCTCCCCAGCAATGAGCAGAGACAACTTCAGTTGCATCAGGTTATTCAGAGCCCCATCCAAACCGACCTTGAATGTTTCCAGGGATGGAGCATCTACCAGCTCTCTAGGCAACCAGTTCCAGAAGCTTCAGAAACCTTCGCTTAACCTGAAGAACAAATTTCATGCATGATGTGAAAGTGTCTGGAATTGGTTGGGTTCTCATCTGCTATGGATGAGAACCTCGGCACCAGCTGCTTTAACTGAAATATCAAAATAAATCCTAAAGGGTTTCTGCTATCAGCTGGTTTTGTAAAACATTTCTGATGCTTTAACCAAATTGTGCACAAGAGCAAAGCAGATGAACAAAATCATGCACAGCTAAGAAAAAGGCATATGCTCAAATATACATAAATACTGCATTATACTATTTTGGATTTAAATTACCTGACAGCATCTTTCTGAGTTAACATACCTTTGAAGGCATACATGTGTGAGCTTAATTCATTCTTACTATGTTAGAGCATTCATATTCACTCCTGTGAAGTGAGACACATTCCCAAGGAACCTACATAATACTAAGAGGAAGTACTAAATATGAACCCCTATTTTTTATAATTATTAGCTGTGTCGCCAGTACAGATGAGAAATGTTAAAATATGTTGATTAAATGCTGGCCTATGTTGGGTCATAAGCCAAGCATGTGAAGCAGCTGAAGAGCAGCATTGTGATACACATATAACTAAAGGTGAATTTTTCATCCTAAAGGAAGCAAGCCAGCCCTTCAAGGAACTGCAAAACCTGGGAAGTCCACCAACACTGGATCCGTGCACAGGCTGAGAGCAGTTACTGGTTCTACACGTCTGATGCTTTTTTCAGCTGAGCTGTGGTTTTGATAAAGTATCAAAGATGCATAGCTTCAAAACAAGTAAGAATCACAACTGCACCTTTTTAGATCACTCTTTTTATACATGACACTTACAGGTCTCCTAGACAAGCCGTGATTCATTAGATACATTAACACAAGTCACCCATGCATTCATAGTGAAATAAAACTTTTAGTGTACATCTGGAAAAGCATTGTTTTTATTTTAAAGCAAATCTGTAAATGCATTTGCTTTGTGTGGGGGCTCCTCTACTCCTCTTCCCATGAGATACAGAGGAGACAATGAAATTATCAAATGAAACACCTCGCAGTTTGAGAAGATGTATTTCCCTGGCTTCTTATTAGAAATGTTATTAGCTATTCAAATTGTCACTTACTCCCTTCCTCCCTCCTAGCATGGAGGATGTAGAAACTTACAGTGCTTAAGTAGAGCCACGAGAGATGGCAAATGATAGGGAGGTTTTATCTCCAGATCCTTTTAACAAGACTTAAGACTTGCAGTCAGCACAGCACCTCTGCCTGAAACAAGAGTGATCCGCAAAAATGCTTTGAGTGACAGGTCTGTGAAGTCTGAGATCAAAGGCAGCTGCTTTCCATGAGCTGATCTGAACATGGGAAGGATAATAACTTTTCAATGATGCTTCCCCAGGAGATACCGTTATGGGAATTATAGATATAACGTGATACAGTTTGTTTAAAGGGCAGTGCTTTATAGATGAGACTATAACTCAGGAGTTACTCCTCACTGGCAGTTGGTTCTGAACTAATGATTTGTAGTAATAAGTTTAAAAAACAGGCGTTCATCTCTAACACATGTAAGCCTATAGAGCAGGAGAAGAGAATAAGTATTAAAGTACAGAACATGCGCAGATGAAACATTATTATTAAAAAGCTTTTTTTAATGAAGTGTCCAGTGTAAAGAAGTCTGCACTAGAACAGGCTGAGTGGGCATTCCTGAGGCTTTCTGCATGGCTAAGAAGTTAAAAAGATGGCTCCTGATTTGTGACATTACAGAGGTTCAGCTTTTGTTGCCGAGATGCTCCAACACTCTTGTGAATCCTGGTCCCAAATAAAGTTAATTAGGAGAGATTTAATCACAGGCCTAAGGCCTATTCTTCTACCTTAGATTCAGTTATTATCAGGTTTCCATTTTTCAGATTTCTTATTTCTCCTTCTTTGTATCATAAAATGTAACACACATAGTTGTTCTCGAACAGTCAGCAAATCCCAACTTTGATGTTTTAGCGATGGTGACAAGTACGAGATGATGAAAAACTTCAGGATAAAATGCCTGTCAGGGAACCCCAAATTGAAATTCTCAGCACATTGCTTTATTCTGTGCTGTTAAATCTAGCTGAAAGAAAACAGGATCTTTGTTTCTTAAGACTTTGTTTCCTTCCACTATTTCTTTCCTACACTAAACAGCAGATTGTAATCCTGTTTGTCATCACAATCTGTCATGGGAATTATGATATGATGCTGTTCTCACTGGTTCTGACTTGTTTTGACTTAGGAACACAGGCAACCACACTGTATAATCTCTTTCCTCAGTTTATATGATGTTGAGTAAGCCCTAAGGTATCAAATGGGACTAAAACATTCAGTCCTCAAGCTTGGAAAAGAATTAGAAAGCAGAAAGTTCTAGGTATAAGAAAAATAATCTCAAATTCATCCGTTTCTGTGTCAGGCATTTTTAAGAAGTGTCAGCATCCCTTTCTTAAAGCTATTTCATTCACCAAGCTCAAGGGGTTTGAGTACCTTATGTCAGGATCTTCAGGCTTGAAACACACAAAATTATGAACAAAAATTTCATCCTGGGCTCTATACTTCTTGCAAGATATTGCGCAAACTGCCATACAGAAGTACGTGATCTGCAGTGGAGCAGCATCATCCAGTCAGAGGGGCACCAGCACTGCTCAGCGTAGCATGGCAATGCAAAGGGATGCTCTGGAAGCTGAATCAATCCTCAGTATCAGACTTATGTCATTTGCTTTCTTGTCAGGGTGTGACTCCAGTTTTGATATCATGTCATCATAAAAAAGTCTTGACCTTATTCAACCCAATTGCTGTTTTCCTCCACTGCCCTCCTGTTAAATCAATACTAGCACAGAAAGTGATTTGGCTTATGAATATTGGCATGTAATCTTGATCTATTAGAAGATTGGAAGGAGATCAAAACATAAATAACTGTACATAATTCTTGTTATAGCTTTTTATCAGAAATGAAAGGTCATATCAGAAAAATATACAGGCTATCAGGAGCAACACAATGAACTGCAGATTTCCCACTACACTTTTTGCAGATCTGGATCAAAGGATGTACTTTCAATCTATTTTTATTTTACTTTATGGAAAATGCAGCCTAAAAATCTCCATGGGTTAGGAGAGGACATAAAGATGATCATCCTCTAAAAGACTGCTCAACTTGAGTCTCTCCATAGGTGCTGCCCAACAAAAGACAAGCAGCCTCTATATTTAAAAGTAGTCACACCTGCAAACTCTATACTTTCCTCGCCTGGCTTTGTGCATTGCCTTGATTGAAAGCACAGCCAGATCTGCTTTGAATTGCTGAGGTTATAAAAATACACTCTAAATGATTACAAAGAGTTAGAAAAAAAATTAAAGGTTTCATACTAACAGCAGAGATAATAAGGGAAGTGATTCAGACAGTACACACTCAGCTTCTTTTCTCCACTGATCTCTGGAGAAAGAGCAGGTTATTTTCATATTGAAGAAATGCCAACAGGTGGAGTTAAAATGGGAACTCAGAAACCCTGCACTGAATGTAGAGAATGAGCAGGAGAATAAGGTAAAATCAGCTCTGAGAGCCACTCTATCAGTGACATGGTTGGCAAGGGAGGTTCTCAAGGAGGAAAAAAGACAACATCAGAAATGCTTCTGCACAAGAAAGAAAGTAAAGGAAAAATGGACACATATATTTGAGCTACAGAGTACATTTTAGCTATCTAACCTGTGAATGAGAATCTTGAGAATAAATGCAACTTTCCTACTCCCAGGCTAATCATGCCATTAGATATAAATTATGATTATGCATCTGACAGCAACCTCCTTGTGTACTGTAGGCAGAGGTTTCAGTAGTTAGACACTCACACCCAGTGGCTGTGCTCTCCTCCTGCCAGCCCAGTGCCTCTGCTCCCTGTCTGACTGCCCTTCCTCCTGACTCCCCTAGGTTTTTTTCCATGCAACCCCATCCTTACACCCACTACCCCAGCTGATATAGCTGGTGTGCTGAGCAGGCTTGGATTCCTACTGTCCTCTCGTGACCTGCTTACCTCTGCAGATTCAGAAGATGCTTACCTCTACCTTAGAGCCAGTGAAGCCTGGAATACTTTTCTGGACAACAGAGTGTCCTCAGGAGTGTTAGAAACCTTCCCCTTCCCCATCAGGATGGCCTGTTAAGTCGTGATTAGGCCATTTTCTGCGGAAGTTGAAGACCTAAGTTTCAGTTCTTTCAGCCTGAGGTAACAGTTAAACAGATATATCCTGGGGCAGAACTCAGCTGAGATCTCACAGCTGGTTTAAAAGACTCTCTAACTGCTCTTCAGCTGATAAACAAGGCAGATAAAATGGACATGGGCAGAACAGTCCATGGTCCACCCTGCCTTATCCTTGAATTTAGCCCTACAACTGCAGCATTAGTTTTTCTGCTCAGTTCAAGATACACAACTCTGTGGATACGAATAGGAAGTTTCTGTGCACATTATGTCTACCACATTTCTTATTGTAATACAACTTTGACTTTCAGGAAGGCTCATCAGATGTGAAAATGTAAAGGGAACTGATTCTGAAGATAACGATAAGGACAACTAAGTAACAAAGGGGCGTTTTGTGTTCAGCTCTTGCTTTCTGAGACCACGGCCTGATAATAAAAGGGAACAAAAGAAATATGATGAATGAGAGTGGGACTCCTAAGAGGAAACAAAACGCAGTTGCAAACAAAGATGGTGAACTGAAAGGGATCCTTTAAACAAGTCCATGCTTTCCTGCAGAACCTACAAGACACGAAATTCACATAGGCCAAAAAAGCTGATAGCTAAACATGTATGCACTTGTAAACAAGATGTAGTTTGGAATCAGGAAAAGGGTAAGGACTAGATGATGTGTTGACTGAATGGAACATTAATGGGGTCAATCAGGCCTTCAGTGCTCATAAAACTTCAAAGACTTATTTAAATAATATTCTTATCCTGTGTTTCAAATGAAAAATAATCTTGGATGCAAGCAATTTCCCTGGTTTTAGACTGCAACACAAAATTTGCCACTTAGCTGTAGAACACAAACTAACAAGCACAAACCCTCAACAAGTGAATCTGGCTGGGTTGAGTGTTTTTGGTTAGTATTTTTGGTTTGGTTTGGTTTTGCATCCAGTTTGGATGAAATAGGAATAATAAAGAGTTTCAAGACAAGTAACAAGGCTAAGGCATGATGTCATCCAGTTCTAATAGATGCAGGTGCTTTGGTTTCGTTTTAGAGAAATAATGACAATCTAGAAACCCCTTCAGCTTCTTTTTTTACCATTGTAATCAAAGGCATAAGAAAAAACAACAAAAATCCTATTTTACTATGTTTTCACTGCTGAGTGCACGTGTGCCTTTCATATATCTGTGCAAAATGTAGATTATCTGGATACAAACTTGGATAAAATTAAGCCTAGCCCCTGCAGACCACAGCAAGGGGAAGCTGTGAAAAATTCAACCTACTCCATGTCACTGGGGGATATCTGCAGATTTGAGTTCTAGTTACGTAGGGTATTGGGTTTTGTTGGGGTATTTTTCAGAGGCTTTTCAGCATGAATACCCCTCTCTTTATCCCAAAGAAATCGTTTCATGTATTCACACAAGAGATTCCACTCATAAGATAGAGAATAAATGAGTAAAAATACCCTTCTGTTGAAAAGTGTGATCAACACTTGCTAGAAAACCTTTCAGGACCATTTGTAAAAATAGCTGAAGTTGTGTTGTTTGTATTAGCACTCTGAACTGTTCCCAGGCTTAGACCAGATCTTTGTGTTTGCTCAGGCATAAGGGGAAGTGTTAATGTTTACTGAGTTAGAACAGTGCTGTTTAAGGAGCCTCATTAAATTTATCATTTCCGGTTCATGGTATCTTAAGACAAGTCACAGAATGCACTGAGCCATCAGAAAAAGGCAGATAAGCACAACCCCATTTTTGCTGTTTTCTGAGTAACCAACTAGAACAAGGGGAAGCATCGGTCTGAAAAGAACCCTATTACTGTTACATTTTTTCTTACAAAATTCTTACTGTAACAGAAGAATGCAAAAGTGGAAATAATTAAATTGCGCATTGAAAGGGATATATTTCATATGGATTAAAGATGTTTATCTTCATTGAAATAACCAGACAGGGGGCTGCTGTGTTTCATTCAGTCAAGGAGGACTTGGTATTCTTGTTTATTTTCCATTTACAAAAGAGAGCCCCTGAGATACGATACTTAGCTCTAGCTGTTCATCTTAAAGTTATCACTTAGAATCCAGCCTGGTTTTCAATAATCAATGGTTATTTTCTGATAGGTAGAAGTGGAGAAAATAATAATTAATTTTTCCCTCCAACTTTTAAATAACTTCAGCTGGAATGCAAGAACAGCTACCCCCAGCTACGCAAGGCAGCTGTCCAGCTAAGTCTCTGACACTGGATGCCAAGATGGCTAGGATGTACCTGCCTTATCTATGTCTGATACTTCATAAAACTTCTCTATGTATTTGTCTCTATGGCACTCTGTGGCATTGAGTTTCTCAATTTAATAACACATTGCATGAAAAAGCATCTTCTGCTAATTTTAAGCCTGCTGCATGGCAATTTTATATGATGCTTCTAGCACTTAGGTTATGAGAAGTAGCTGCTTACTGTCGCTATATCATTAATGATTTACAGATATTCAATTAAATTCTTTGTCAGCTTTTGTCTGAACTGAAGAATCCTGTAATTTTTCCTCCGCCTGCCTAGATTCTCTTTCCAGACTCTGTTCCTGGTTGCTGCCTTTCTCTACCTTTTCTAGTCATACTGTTTCAATTGAGCAAAAGTCCACGCAATATTCAAGATACAGTTTCACGAAATGGCTCACAAGGCGGTATAATCATGAGTTCTGTTTCATTTTGATATCTGTGCTTAATGAATTGTTGATACCTTAAATAATGACTAGTACATTGGTGAGGCGTGACAGCCTTCACAAGCCTTGCTTGCTCCCTCACATAGAAAACATTTGCCTTTATTTCATTCTTGTAATGTACTTTTGACTAGCTGCATCATTTATAAGTAACTCCCTCCTTTGAACTTAGGATGTTGATGCCTTTTCCATTTTTGCAGATATACTGGATTTGAATAACTTGGACTCACTGTTACAGTTATTCCTCCACAGCAATATGTAGAAATAGCTGCTGCGGGCTGCTCAGGATTAAATCTAGAGTGGCTTTTCCTCTTGTGGATCATCTGACTGGTTGGGAGAAGAAGTCATATTGTCTAAAACTCTCATATCTGAATAATGCCATGCTCTGAACTTTTCCTAATCCCCCTGAAGGCAGCTGAAGTCTCCCACTGCACCTACCTGACCTTTGCAGCCTTTAAGCGGAGGGTGTTTTGCAGCTGTTATCGCCAGCCAGTCAAGTCACCAGCAGCACAACCTTGGTTATCAGGTGGATTTATCATGCTTAACTTTCCCCTTCTGTTGGAGCTTGTCATCAGCAGAGAGGGATGGGCACTTGCAGAGTGGGGCTGGTTCCTCCTCTTGGGCACCTTGCCTTGGGATGCATTGGGCTGTTCTCTTGATAGGCCAGTCAGGCCTCTGAGTATAAGACACCTGGGGTTTTACTACTGTTCCTTCTCAGTTAGGGAATTTCAGCCCAAATTGATCTTACACCACATTTTCATTGTTACCAGTTTGAAAATTAGCTTTAACAAAGACTGCTGCTCCTCTGATTGTGTAATATTCTCTGTTCTTCAAATACGCTTGTACTCTACTGTGTTACAGTATCCCACTGATTATCTTCTAGCAGATACCTACTACTACAAACAGTCAAAATTTAGTGTTCTAGTTCACTAATCTCCTTCCTTAGAGTCCCAGCAATCACATAGAACACCACTTTTGTGTCGAATATTGATCTAATCCCTTTTTGTATGCCCAATTTTCTTTGGATTGCTTGCATCAATTTTTGTTGTTTTCTATCTGTATTTTTTCATCTTCTCTCAGGCACAGAGTGGTTTTGGTTTTACCCTTTCAATAATGAGTCACTCCAACTGGCGTGCTCTCCTGCACCTATCATCTTGTCCTCAATCCTCTACTTAGAAATGCTCCTAGGGCTTTTTTAATCCTGAGCACTAGCAGACTCCTTCCACTACACATTGAAAGCTGGGGGTTTCAAACATTCTTTGTTTGCCTTTATTCTGTTTTCTGGAGTGCCGGTTTATGGAAACAAGCACTCTTACAGATAATACTGGAGATGCTCAGGTAATAGAAATCTTAACTGAAAAATATGAATGTATGTAATGCCATGGGAAACTTAATCATCGCAGTTAAAATCAACAGGAAAGCAGAGACGTGGTGAGTTTGTCTGTCTCGCTGACAGACTTCCACGACACAGCTCAGTTTGGTTAAAAGGAGCTGCAAAAGCAGTTCGTGCATAATTTATTGAAAGTAGAGATGCATGGTTTCAAATAAACAAACAAAATGCAAGTATTTCTCAGCCTGTTCACAGTTAGAACAGAAAAAACCCAAACATGCACACAGAGAGATGAAATTTTTGAAGTAAATGATTTGTTGAAAATTATCTCCTCAGTTCCAGTGCTCACCGAGGCGTGCTATTAAGCTAAGCTAATTTCTTGCGTCTGCCTCAGGAAGCCATTACCCCAACTGTCACTACGGTTTGCACACACAGCAGAGAAGAGGACACAGAAAGCTCCCCAAGTGCTGCCAGAAAGCTTATGCTGCCACTGCTTTCTGTCCTTGAGATCCACCCAGATGTCCCGCTGCTTGGCCTGTGATAAGGAATCCCATGTCCATGGAAAGCCTATGAATATAACAAAACCTTGTACCACGCATGCCTCTGCTCTTCTGCACCGTCAGCCTTACATAGAAACCTAAAGAGTGTTCTGGGGAGCCAGAGGCCATTCATAAATCTAAGCCTTTGCAGAGTATTCCTGATGCTTCCTCTCTCACTCCACTACCCCAAGGGCATTTTGGATACAAGCAAGGATTAAGCCTCATCAATCCAGAACCTCCCAGGGATATTACCTCCCACCCCTCAAAAAATAGTTTGGAATTTTCCAGAAGATTAAAGGTACTAGTATTTATGGCATGATGAGTGAGAGCAAGGAACTGAAAACTCCACGTGGAACTTCTTGTATGTGTTGTACATGCAAAAACCCTTGGGTATTTTACACAGAAATGTTGATTATAATTATAGTACTAGAACATCTTTATCTGCCAAAGCGTCTGCCTTGCACCTGCTCTCCTGTCATGGAAAGAGAGCAGCGAGAGAGAACAGAGGCTGCAGCAGGAAAGGGAAAAAAAATAGTGATCATTTTACAAAAGCTCCATCAGTTTTTCTTCAAACCATTTTTTTCTTGTTCTCAGTGTGGGAGAAAACAAGTACGGCTCTTCCACTGTTTCCTTGCTCTTGGATGTAAGCAATCTTCTGAAAGGCATCTCAGCTGTACAGTTCTTTGAAGAATTGAAAAGAAAGGATGGATTCTAAGAAGCTACTATTTTCTCTTTGGTTGAGCAGGCACAGGTCTTGTTGTGTCAAGACATACTTTCTTTCCCTCTCCCCAATGGGAACATGTTTGTTGGCACTGTGGCATCAGCTGAGAACTGAATGACTCCCTTGCATTTCAAAGTAAAGCTGCAGCAGGTTTTAGTGGCAGCCAGGACTCTCACTGCATTTCCTTTTGAGGCCATTGAATCCCCACTGGATTGCCAGTGTGCTGCCAGTCAATATGAGAGGGTTTTTCTGATAAAAGCAAAAAATGCACAAGGAAATGAAGCTTTTATTTGTTCTGCAGTTTCTACATAGACCTGATTTTCATCCATTACTAACACAGGTCCAAATTTAAAGAAAAAGACTTTGTTTCAACAAGGTGCTTAGGAATGTGTATGTATAAAAGTTGCTTTAACAGAGCATTCACTTAACATTTGTACAAATTACGCCCAGAACTCCCTATTTATGTCTTCTGAATCCTCTCTAAGTATATCAGTAAATAAATAAAACCAACATCAAATATATGTCTTTCAATGTATTTAAATATTTATTTCAGGCAAAAAGCTACTTTGTGCACATGTCCAACAATATTTTATTTTGAAATACTTGCCTAATGCTAATGTCACAAACAATATGAGTGAGCTCTTGCAGTGCTGAGATAATGAATACCCAGGATAATAATTTCCATGATGAGTTCTGCATTTCAGCTCAAAAAACACTCTGAACATTCTTTGCATTTTGAATTATTTCTTTTTAATAGCAGCACCATTTTAAAATACATATATTTGTAAAAGCTTATGTACTTAGGAAGAGACATCTGACAAGGTTGAGATTTCTTATGTGTCAGTTTCCAACTAGGTCATACATATTCAGTTAAAAGTTAATTTAATATGTATTTCATATATATATGTATATAAACACACCATATATATCCATGACATCTATATATATGTAACATATTTATATTCTTGGATGGTAAGAATATATATATTCTTCTATACATTTTATATATAATATAGTTTCACAGCACAGATAGAGATGTAGATGATCTAGGTATAAATATATGTTCTGTGAACATATGAAAAACCAAATGACAAAAATTTATCATGTCTAGAATAGCCATAAAGTTTTTCAAGAACAACAACAACAGGTATGATATGAACTGCTACTTTGGAGAAATAACCAGTTTAAGAAGACAGGAGGTAAATGTATGGGGGAAAAAAAAAAACAGACTTTTTATATTTATGCTGCAGTAATGCCTGGAGGCCAGAGAGATACTTGGCTGACTAACTAAATGCTAATTATTCAGAGACTTCTGTTCCACAAAGTAAAGCCACATCAGTAACTTGGCAAGTGGGATCTGTGGAACTCTTCAAGCGTGCTAGTGAAAAAAATCTGTCAGGACTAAATTTAAAAGATGAGAGAAGAAAATTTTCAATAATGGGATATCACACTGATTTGCTATTCTGTATTTCATATTGTGAACGCTAGGGTGTACAAGAATGCAATGTGTGATAATGAGTCTGGCTGCAGGTCAAAGAGGAAAGAAATCAATAAAATGTTGAGCAGAGGAAGCTGATAAAAATATTGAGGATGCAGCTTTAAAAACACTGTGATAGTGACCTTCAGGTTCTTTAAAAGTGACAAATTTACGTCTATCATAGAAAAATTTGCTATCATCTACTTTGAACATTTTGCCTATAGTAACCTGAGTATATATATACTCATATCAGAATCAAACATTGTAACTCATAATTTATCACCTGACATAAAATATACTGAATATTTAAATATGTTTTATAGTGAATAACCTTATATCTTGAATATAAAATTGGGGCATATAAAGACATGCACAGAGGCTTTTGAGGGGAATCAAAAGGGGAGGATCTTAGGCAAAATCTCCAGATGGAATAAATGAGAGACACATCTGTCTCATATTCCCAGACAATCGTGTGTCAAAACGTTACTAAGACTGTGATAGCAAGCACCAGAAAGTTAGAAAAATGCCAGCATAATAGTTGTCTATGCAATTTAAATTCAGTTTGGGTGCACACACATATGCGGTCAATGGCATAGAATCATAGAATCATAGAATAGTTAGGGTTGGAAAGTACCTTAAGATCATCTAGTTCCAAACCCCCTGTCATGGGCAGGAGCACCTCCCACTAAACCATGCCACCCAAGGCTCTGTTAAACCTGGCCTTGGAACACTGCCAGCGATGGAGCATTCACAACTTCCCTGGGCAGCCCATTCCAGTGCTTCACCACCCTTACAGGAAAGAATTTCTTCCTCATATCCAATCTCCATGTTCTGTTTTGTCACTTCCTTCTCTCAGTACTCAGAAGAGGTGACCACAAAGTACTGAATTGCTTTTCAATGTATCATTTGTTCTTTGTAGAGCCTGAATCCTCTGGTTTTTTTTCCCAAACTTGATTCCTCTCTCCCTTCCCCTCAAATGTATTAGTAATTTAGTCTTGTCTCTTCCCAGTTTTGGTTCTTCATCTCACTTCTTCTTAACCAATCCCAGATTCTAAGCTCCAGACCTCTCTCCAGACTACCTCTGGAACCAAGATATCCAAGTCCAATGTCCTTTACCAGGAGAAACTTGTCCCATGCGTTTTGACTGTTTTCTCAGTGTTTTCCCCATTTATAGGCACTTAGAGCTCTTCCTGTGCTCAGTCATTCACATCTATTTACCCTATTAAAACCTAAGTCTTCTTACCCTATTAGTGCAATTTCTCCCTCCCAGTTTCTCCTCCCATCCTTCACCCTTCATACACAATCTATTCCTGCCTGACATTACCATGTTACTCTTTTCCAGTCCAAATTGTTCTTCTCATGCTCAAGGCTTTCTTTTGCCAGCTCCTGTTCCAGCTGTTGTTGCTTTCCTTCTACAACCTTGCTCTTCAACGGCTTGCCCTGCCCCTTCTTTCCTCCTGACCTCCGGTGCTTACTGGGGACTTGGATCCAGTCTCCTTGCTCAAACGTGGTTAGTCTTCTGCACATCTTCAAGCTACCCTTTCCCACATCTACTGGAGCCAGCTCCTCCAGGATATCACCCCAACCTCTTCGGTAAGCCAGATGTGATGTTCCTCATGGGCCCAAGCCCTGGTCCAGTTATGCCCTGATCTCAGCACGCATGGGTCTCCATTCTGGATAATTCACTTGAATATCTGCTCCAACCTCCCACAGCACAAAGCTTAAGTTGCAAGGAGAGCTCTGGTCAGTTCTGGATGGAATGAGCCCTAGGCAGATTAAATTCTTCAAGGGATTTAGTACGTAAATTCTTCAAAGTTGTTTCAGGAAGTGACTCAAACTATCATTTTTCTACACCTGGAAATTGGATGAATTTGACTGAATTTTCAGAGGAAAGAAACCAACAAACCAACCAACCAACCAAAAACAAACAAGAGATAAATACCTGGTGTTATGGCAAACTTCATAGTCCAAAACCAGGCAGTGGTCCTGTACTTCTTAAACTCCTCCTCCTGCAAAAGGCACTAGAAGTTTTTTATATTGAAAGATGATCTTTCTACCATTTCTCCCTCATTCTTTGAAAAAGCTCAGTGATTTGAGCTGCCTTATATTGACTGCATTTTACCCTCAAACTAGGTCTGAATAAACCTACTATGGGAAAGTACAGTCTAAATAAAATTTGGAAAGCTATAAGCAATGGAAGTTGTAATTTTTAAGGGTACTGACAGGCAGCTTTAAAAATAAAGGACACCGATATTTACCTTTGGCACCTCTGCTATTTATCTGCATCTTCATTAAGACAGGTAGACTACAAACATCCCTATTCCCTGTGTTCAATGTTATTATTAAGGATCACTGGGATGTGAGCATGCAATGAAGAAGTACTGAAATCAGGCCATGATGGAATTTACAGCCTCATAACATCAGTCACCAGAAGCCGGGGAGGAACTGCAGGGCTGGGGGATCTCTGTCGGTGCTTATCTCCAGGTTCCTGTGTAAGAGCTCTGACATCCCTGCAGTGCAGTACAAGGTACCGTGTGTACTCCTCAGGGCTGGCACTGCTATATTTAGGACTCAAGCCACCTTTCTCAGGTGCTTATTTGTCAGAGGTACGGCTCCTGCATCACTGTGTCTTGCAATTCATCCTCTCCTGCCAGAGGTTAAATGCTCTCCATCACCAGTTTAGTGGCATGCATCCTTTTTGAGAGTTGATGCTGTGCTGATGTCTTGGAGATACAGGGAAAACTGAAAAACAACCACTCTGCTTCCATGGCTATTCCTGTAGCCAGGAAAGGAATAAATCTGAAGAAACACTTAATTGAATGGAACACTGTGAGAGGAGAGATGACACTGCTAGGGACCATATTACCAGAGGAGTCAGATCAGGACATTCCAATGATTATTGATTTTCTTTATCTCTTCTGTCAATAGCTGTTGGACTAGAGTGAGTTCATCTCATTTGGCTTATTTTTTCGGGTTGAGAGGGCAAATCCTGAAAGTGCCACACTGCAGCACCTTGTGCTCCAACTGCAGCAAACACTGTGACATTATGCTGCACTATACTGAGCCAGCCAGCCACTTTTGCTGAGCCCCAGCATTAATGATGTATCAGTGTTTCACTGACTCCCATTCTATTAAAAGAAGTTACAAGATTGGTGTTCAGCACCAAGGTCTCCGTTTCTTACATGTATGGAATTTAAAGTGCCCATTAACAGCAAGTGAGATTCCTATTTTTTTAAAAGATCCCTGTAACAAGTGGCTGATCCCATTACACATTCTCAGTCCCTTAATGTGTCACTTTCCCATGTGGTTATGCTATCCGTCACCATTTGCCAGTCTGGGCCTGGGAGCGGAGTGCAATGAGGGAGGAAAATGAGGAAGCCCAACCTGCTGTGTAGAGTCACACCTTGCCACATGTACATGCAGGGGCTCAAGTAGGTGTGCATTTGCCACATACACAAACAAACACCCACGGATTGCTTATTCCCTAGCAGATACAAATGATCACCCAAATATGCATGTGACCACAAAGTTCATAACAGTGTCAGGGCTGGGATAAATCTGGGAAAGCTGAAGGTTTTCAGTCTCATTGACGGAACAGACTGTGGAGCTGTGCCCCTCCAAGTGAGGCCAGATGCTGCTAAATTCTCTAACCCTAAGTCACCAGGAACTAGGTTCCAAATAGCACAAAAAGGGTTCTTTCCTGGAAATGCATCCCTCCTTATACAGAGTTTTAATTCCACAGTTCCTGCAACCCAGTTGAATAGTGGAAGGGGAAGAATAATTTCCTCCATAAAATGAAAGAATGATGGTTTTTAATACTGTTACAGCCTAGTCAAAATCCAGAGAGATGGAGAGAAGTAGGACAGATGTCTTCACAAAAGAGCATTTCATCTTTAGGCCTCCAAACATAACTCTCCATGGGAATCACCAGGCACTTGGGCTTCAGTGGAATTACACTATTTGGATATGTGCTGCGTTTTTGTATGTAAGTAGGATGCAAAATAATACACAACAGCAATAGACAAGCAGAGTCCTTATTAGCTAAGGAATAGTTTTACAGCCATTGATAATGTGAATAGTCTGATCTGCTGATTAAGTCCTTTTCCATTTATTTTTTGTCCTAAGACAACTTCATTGTATTTACTTTATTTCTCAGGACCTAGTTTGGATCTCATTTACTGATAAAAAAAATTCATTTTGTAGAAATGTTGAACCAAGCCCACTTTCAGGTATATTAGTGATACGGAAAATACTCCATCAAAACAAAATAATGATGAGGACAGAGGCCGGTAAAAACATCTGTGCTGTTCTTTGTTCTTTAAAAACTGATGCTTCACCTTCAAATTATAGCAGAAAATGCCCTATATATTATATCACATCACAACTAAAAAATGCTTGATACCTCATAAGACACTACTGTAAAATTTCTCGTAATAACAACTGTGCACAGATTAATGTCTCCCAAAGTTGTGCACATCTATTTCCTATGAAAATTTGCATTTAATGGAAAAAAATAATTTATGAGATAATAGACCAAGCATGTAAATAAATTATGTGTGTACAGTCTGTACCTGTATGCAAATATCAGACACAATTTCCAAAACCCAGTCCTAAACTGTTGCTAGAATTGGAAGCATTAAGATGAAGTTAGGCCATAAAATACTCACGATCAAATTTTGACTGTTAATCAGTGAGGAAATTGAGCCCAGACTCAGTAAGCAGAGAAGTTCCATATGTTTGACCTTGCTTTTCTCACTAAAACAAAGTCTTAGTAAGATCAAGCTAAGTCTCTCCCTATATACTATACATACTCATGCAATAACTTTCATGCAATGTCCCTGTTTTACTACTAAGTGAAAGCTATCACTGACTGTGGAGAGGCTAATATGAAGCCAGCTGAGTATCTTCTGTCCAGATATTCCCATGTCCAAGTGTGATTAGCACTGTCTTGTCAAATTTAGCTCTAAGCCATTTGTGAACACCTTCTTTGTTTATAGTAGCACACTCAAATCTGCACAGACCTCTGTGTTTGCTCTTCTATGTATCCTATTAACAGTGCATTACATTTCAAGATGTCATACTGCAGAAAGCCATAAAAGCACTTTTAATCAATTTAAATCAAACCAAGTGAATTACTTTCATTCTGAATAAATACTGCTCTGTATACATTCTGAGAAAACAAAAGGCACAGAAAAGAGAATATAATTTTAATTAGATGATTCAAGAATGTATGAGGGGGCTGCCTCTACCAGACTTCATGTTGAATTCAGAATGATCATTTCCACTACTATATGCAACGAGCCCGTTTTAAGTACGTTCCATTCCTCCCATTTGACCAACTACTTGCTCAGTGGCTGTATACAGCTCCTTCCCACAGGGGTTTTAGCATGGCTGGGTTAGTAACTTACCAATGTACTGTTACTTTTGCTCTGTGTGCAAACTGAAGAATAAAAGACAGCTATTACAAAGAATTTTCTAGCCCTGGTTTAACAATTTCTAGCCTATATTTCAAGGTCAATGGGAGGAGAGCAAAATGTTAGGGTTTTTTTTTGGTTTTTGTTTTTTTTTTTAATGATGCCAGTAATAAGAAATTATTATGCAAAGGCAGACATTTGTATTTTTCTCAATAAATAAGACTGCATTACTAAACTGTAAAGCCAAGAAGAGTCATAAAGTGTGAAAATATGCAGAGGAACAACAGCTGTTAGTCATTATTTTCTCCTTATCCTTTCAACACTTCTGTTTCAGTTTGCTCTCTAATGGGTAAATCACACTTTCTCCCTAGGACATTTTCTCATCTCAGGCAGGTATTAAAAAGAATCTTGAGATAATTAAGAATCATTGGCCAAAATCACCCCTGGGTTTGTTGCTTTTACTGTAGATGCTGAAACTAAATTTTTTATTTCTCAGACAGATAAAGCTGATGTCGTATTCTCTTAGTCCTTCGTGATGAACGATGTTTCTGCTTTTCTTCTTTAGAAAATCACCCTGGCTTCTATTTTTTTTTTTTTTTGTTGTCTTACACAGCCTGTGCTATATTTCTCAAAAGAGAAATACCAACTACAAAAATTATTGCTCTCACTTCATTCAGGCAAAAGAAGAATCTACCATCAGACAGCTTTTAAACATCTGTTTTACACTTTACCTTATCTGACAAGGTTTCACAAGTAGCCATTTGGAAACAGAGGAAAAATAGATATGATTTTGCTTATGATCAAACTCAGCTTATTGTACAAACTGTTTTTCCTTATTGTCCATTTTTTAACTGGTAGATGAGTATTTACTGGGAGTTTTAGCCTTTTGTTCACTCAGATTTTAATTAATCTGACTCGAGACCACAGTGAAAATGAGGCAGAAAAAAATGCAAAAAACTACAAACATCACAGTGCAGCAGAAGTACCCTGGAAATCTTATTCTTAAACACATTTGTCTCAACCCTAATGTCCTACTAAACTAGGTTTTTCACAATGTAATATTTTCCTTTTAATAACTTGCAAAGTCATAATTTCAATATCAGTTTTGTATCAATATTTCCAATCGGCCAAACGGCAAAATGTCTGCAATAACAGAATACACCCACTG
Source organism: Ara ararauna (assembly GCA_028858755.1). Lineage (NCBI taxonomy): Eukaryota > Metazoa > Chordata > Aves > Psittaciformes > Psittacidae > Ara > Ara ararauna. The sequence goes on from CM054379.1 coordinate 51,020,006, forward strand.
CTGAAGTTGGAATATATCACAGCATGCGCAAGCTTAAATGTATGCATTCTTCCATCTATTTCTCTTTCAAAGGAAGAGGTTGCTTTTCTTCAGAGATGTGATGCAGTCTACACCTGGTTTTGACTTGAAGATCTGAAAATACTCATCTGATTAAATTTCCTACCCAGCTTCTAATATGTAATGTACTGCTGATACCATTTAGTGAAATGTGCCAAAGATATTGTGGAGAAGGTACAAGTAACTTCCTCCTTGCAGCTATTTTTGGGCAGTGCTAAGGTAGGCACGCTCCTTACGGCCACACTCATTAAAGCAAAATATTATTACAGAGAATGGAGTGCTTCAGTTGTTGTGGTACCTAAGAAATACCAGTAAATTACCTGGTTTGAAGCCCTCCTCCAGCATCTAGGGCATCTCCAGCCCACCAGCCCTCTATAGCTTCCCCAGGGCTGGTACTACTACTGGCTACTCTAGCTCCTACATACGATCACTCCGTTGTTTCCGTTCCCCTCCCATGCATCAGTGATTGCAACCTCGGAAAGGAGAGGGAGGGAGGATAAGAAAAATGAAAATAGACATAAGAATAAACTCTGTTGGTACCAGGTAACATGGAAATGATACAAATTTGGCATGAAACCTCGTGCATGGAGAAGCAGCATCTCATACTGACAGCAAATGAAGGAGCAGGACCACATGAAGAAGAATAAAGGACAGCAGGTTTCCTTGGTCAAAATACAATATATAAAACAAAAACCAAAACCCAAACACCAAACTCGACCCAATGTACGTGGGCGCACACTGAGAAAGCAATGTTATCGTAGGGGGAGCATGTCACTGTCCTTGTCGGGAGGTGACACGGTCTTAAGCGTCATTTTCTCCACCCTCGAGGGTGAGACTCCTCTGTGCAGGCCCGCGGACTCCGCGTGGACGCCTCGGGAAGCGCTCTCGTTCCCACGGCTTCCGCCGGCTAGGACGCGAGGAGCAGCGGCACCGGTATCAGCACTAGCGCGGGTGGCGGTGCCGCTGGTTCTCCGTTCCTCCCTCACTCCCTCCCTTCCTTCCTCCCCACAAGCCTTGCTTCGCCACTCGGGGAGGGAAATAAACACGGTTTTAACGACAAAAGGCCGTGCTAGCTACTGCTCGACACCCGACAACGGGGCAGGAGAGCAACCCAGACCCGTCCCCGGTGCTGCTCACCTCCCGCTTCTTTCCCACAGGGGCTCGCTACTCCCGCGAGCATCAGCCATGTGTCTACTCAAATGCGCTTAACACCGACTTGCGAAACCCCCCTCCCTACACTCCGCCCAGGGCCATTTGGAGCACGCACGTGCCCGCGCCCCGTGTTTACACAGCGGCGCCTTCGCGCGGAGCCTTTTTGTGGATGGCGCTGGCAAATGAGCTGGGGGAGGTGGGCTCCGCCGCCGGCTATAAAACCCTCCAGGCCCAGAGTGAGCGGGGCTAGGGGAGCAGTCCTGATACGGCGGGGGATGCATCCTAGCGGCGGGATCGGGAGCGACTGTGTCTGCCCTTCCCCATGGGCGCTGTCCCCGCAGGGATACTCGCCTCTTGCCCCCTTGCCCAGGTTTGGGGCGCGGACTACCTCAGCCCTAACGGTCCTACCCTTGCCCCGTAGCTCTGCGCCTTTCTGGAGACCATGGGTGGCTGCGCCGGGCGAGGCGGTAAGGCGGAGCGGTACCGACACCGGTCCCGCAGTGGTGAGTGGGGCACGCGGGGTGGATCTGGCAGAAGCGTTTACGGAATTCTGGCTGGCCCCCCCGAGGGCGGTTGCCGTGCTGTGCTGATGGGCTGGTCTCTGTTCTCTCCTCCGCAGCCACACCACCCCTGCAGGCTGGCGGAAACCTCCCGAAAGCTGGAGCAGTACACGCACCCCGTCAGGTAAGTGTCTGTCCTGGGCTGCCGCCAGCTCCTGCGGGGCATCACTGGGGCCCGCGGTACGGCTCGGCCGGGAAGGAGGGAAGAGTCACTTGATCGGGAGTGTGGTACTGGGCTGACCTAGCGGCTCCCCCGCCCCTTTTGTTCCCACCCATGCATTTAGCCATCCAAGTGCTGGTGAGCTGACAGGCCTTTGGGTGAATCGTTGTCAGCCCTTGTGGGTTTACCAGCTCTTTAAGATAAGATGTCGGCATGCTGCTGTGGCGTGACTTAGATATGTTTCACGGTTATGTGGCTGGTTTTAGGGTTTGTTTTGATGTGTGATGGCAGACTTGGCTGAAGCACCTTGCTACTCATTCCTGTGCTCAGAACTAAAAACCGAGGTGCGGTAGTTTGCTGTGCAATTCTCCTGGTGCAAGGAAGCAGGTGCAGGTATGGGAAAGAGTGGCAGGATGATAGTATATGGACTGTTGAAGCCAGCACTGATGAGGTATTCATGTAATTACTGCTTTAATGAGGAAGGTAATAGTAATATCTGAACTGTCAGTTCTGGAAAGGAAATAAAGAAAGCTACAGTTGAATTTGCAGGAGAGCCTGTATTCAGAAGTACTAGTAGGTGTTGTAAGGTGCTGAAAGTAGTTGCACAAATATTTATTCCAGACAAGATGCAGCTTTCTCCCAAATCTAGGCTCTGATCCTTTAAAAACTGATGCACAGATGTTGACTTCACTGTGACTGCTCTGGGGCTTGGGGATGAGCGAATGCTGCAGAGAGCGCAGGGAATGGAGACAAGCTATAAAGCAAGTGTCAGTTACTTTGTGCCTCAAAGGAAGCGGCGTGCTGTTAAACAGTAGCCTAGAAACCACTTTGTAATCGCTAGAAAACTATCTAGTTCTGTTTCTTAATGTAAACATTGTATTATAACCAATCTGTAGTCAGCATTTTATTAGGTAGCCATGTGCTGGTCTCTTAGCTCTTGGACTTGTCTGTTTCTTTCAGCTATTTCCAAACTGTAAGCAAAACAGCATCAAACTAGCAATGTTAGTTGAAAAGGAGCTGGAACTCTGGAGTATGTTAATTGCAATACATTAGAGCACTAGCTGATAGCCCTTGCTAATCATGGTATTATCAGCAATTTTATGTCAATTTCTGGATACAACACAGGCTATATTAACAAATCTAGACCCGAGGGGCATCTTCCACGAGGAGTCTGTTGGATCACAGAGTGAGTTTTCTTGAAAAGACAGGGGTGAAATATCAAGGTCTGATCCTCCTAGACCTTCATCGTTCCTTTCACTTTGAGATTTGTCTCACACCACTGTAAACACCTGGGTTGGGGACCTTCAGTGACACAGCTCCTAATTTAATCCAAATATGTTGGGGATCCAATTTGACACCCATTCTATTCCCTAGGAGTAGTTCCAGTGAGGGCAGTACTGCTTGGATCAGATCCCCAGGTAATATTATTAATGAAGCACTGGAGTGGGCAGTTTCAGATGCAGTGGATCATGGGGTTTACAGCAGTTTTGCTGTGGAAACAGCGCTTTCAGTGCATCTTTATCTTTTCAGACAAAAATACAGAATCTGGGGATTTTTTTTCTGTTTAAATGTAGAAAGCAGTTTAGCATGTGAAGGAAAAACTGTAGGATGCTTAACAGAATTTCGCTGTTTGTTTTCTGTCAGCCTCCAAGTAGAATAATAACAATAAGCAAACATACTGTGTACTTGTTTCAGACTATTTTGGCCCAAATCAAGGTGCTATGATTACTTATATCAGGAAGCCGAAGCACTTCTGAAAAACTTTCCAGTTCAAGCCACAATTTCCTTTTATGAAGACTCAGATAGTGAAGATGATGAACTGGAGCAAGATTCAAGAACAGCATCAGATTGCTGACTGCAGGAAAGGCCAACATAACTTCTAAGACTTAATTTAAGCCTAATATAAAAATGTATTATAGTATTTTTAAAGATAATTTATTTGTATGTAAGTTATTCTTAATAAAACTGAAATGTCTTGTAATTTTATCTGAGCCTTTTTCCTTTGTTCTTTTCCTGTTCTGTTTTAGGCAGGGAAGGTACTGATTAGTATTTTTATCTGAAGTCCTATATTTTGTAGACATCAATTTTAGAACCAAATAACGGAAGCTGTGCTTTAAAGGGCTCAAAATTTATGTGACTTCCTCAAAGTCTGAGGACACAAAGAGAGCATTTGCATTGTGATTTAGTAGGCTCCGTGTGGAAGCATGCCAAGGAATTATTGGATTAAGTATTCTTAATAATTCATGCTGTTACAATGGAGTTTCAAACATGGAAGAGAGAAATATGTCCTTCCCAATTGGAGAGAATGGTGCAACTGCTACTCTAGTTTTTGCTTTTAAGGCAACCCCCTTCTTTAAGTCACTCATGCTGTCATGTACATGAGCTGTATTGTTATATGGAAATACAGTATGAAACTGTATTGATCTCTGCTTTAGCCTGTAAAGTGGAGATCAAGAAATGAGAACATCTACTGTGAGTTGTTTTGATTCAGTTTGGCTTTGATAAGTGAAGCAAAAGCCCTAATGGAACAAAAAAGCCAAAACTTCAATTCTACTACCAGTGCATGTATTTGAAGCTGCCAGTGTGTACGTTGCTGAAGGCAGGGCGGGCTCGGCGTGCCAACAGCATCCCTGCAAAGCTTGCCCAGTCATATCTAGGGGACCTGGACATTAAACCGCCTTGAGTGCGGCGCACGACGAGCTCCCTAGGGGAGACGAGGAGGTGTACGCGGTACGCAGACCCTCTCTCCTCACACCCGCCCGCGCTGCCCTGACGAAACCGCCATCGCCTGCGGCGGTACCCCCAGGCCCCGCCATGCCAGCGGGGAACGTTCAACCCCGGGCCGTTTCGCCCGAGCAGCCGACGGGCCTCCACCCCCAGGGCCGCTAGCGCGCCTCGACCCCGCCCAGGCCCGGGCTCCGCCCGCCGCAGCGCCTGCGCCCTGCGCCGGAGCGCTCCGCCCGCCGCCTGCCCTCCGGCGCGCCGGCCGCCAGCATGCTGAACGTACCGCCGCAAGCTTTCCCTACGCCCAGTTCCCAGCAGCGGGTGGCAGCAGGCGGCCGCGGTAAGGTAGGTGCAGCTCGGCCGCCGTCGCGGGGCTAGGGGTCAGTCGCAGCTGGCGCTGGGGCCTCCCCCGGCGCCGCGGGGCAGAGCCCTGTAGCGCTGCTTCCCCCGGCCGCGGGGCTGCGGGTGATCGCCGCTTGTGGTGGGGGATGGAGGTCCCGGTGAGGCCAATGTTTTGGTCGCTGCGTTTCGGCCGGCTGCCTGCGCTGAGCTTCTCTCTCGGCGGAGCTGCTGGGGTCTGCCGGTCGGTTCCCGGTTCCGGCTGGGGCGGGGTTGCGGCTGGCCTCGTCCGTCGAGAGGTTTCCTACTGCAGCGACTGCTGAGGGGACATGGCGGCTGTGGCAGAGCCCCTGGGCTCGTCTGCTTCGGCGAAGAATGCTTCGTACTTCTCGTTTTCGAAGGCGGTGGTGATAACGCTTCCTGCTCTGCCTTCTCAGCTTGTCTCCAGGCCCTTCTGTGCGGAGATGGACTTTCAGCTTACTCTGAAGACGTGTTGGGGGTGGTTTTGGGGGCACTTGGTGTTTGCAGATATGAGGTTTGGAAAGCAAGCTCGTACTTAAACTGAAGTACCAACAAGTGATGCGGGTCTATGTGCTCTTTAGTTTTCTCGCTTCTGGTTTTGCTGCAGTTTAGTAAGACCACTGTTCTCTAACCCTGTTCCATGCTGTTAAGAGTTCGAATCAGGGGTTCCCAGTCTGTGGTGGTGTCAAAAAGGAAGGTGCTAGACACTCTGAAGATCTTGCTCAGGGCAGACCATGGCTATTACATCCCTGGTAAGCTGGAAGACTTTGGTCCCACCTTTGGGTGAGAGTTCCACTTGCTGTAGGGCTTGCAGAAAGTCTTTATGGATGCTGTGAAGGTGAACTTTCCTGCCTTGTCCTACTTGGCCATGATTTTCAAATCTCTCTTCCTTGTTACTCATAGGTTTCCAGGCCATATCTCAAATGATGCTGGTAAAAGCTTTTTATCACCACAGAAGGACTTGGTATCTGCAGCTTGCTTTGTGAAGAGTCATCTAAATGTTTGTTCGTGTTCAATAATTCCCTTGTCGGGGTTACCAGATAGGATGCTTCCTTAAGCACACTTATTGCTGGGTAGGGCTCCCAAATATCAGTGAAGAATACAGGTTGTGTTATTTCTTGTTTTGTCTGAGTCCTCCTAGGGTGTTTAGAAAAGTGTTTTGAATGGCTCTTTTTTCCTTTAGAGTTTAGCAATGTCTGTATGTTTGTTATTTTCAGGTACCTTTAAAGCCAGGAAGAAGTCTTATGGATTGGATTCGACTAACTAAAAGTGGGAAAGACATGGCTGGTTTAAAAGGAAGACTAATTGAAGTAACTGAAGATGAGCTTGCAAAGCACAACAAAAAGGAAGACTGCTGGATATGTATAAGAGGTTGGTTGCTGTGATGTTCCTTCTGTGTTTTTTGCCTACTTTTTCTCTTCTGTACGTAAAGAAGAAGGAGCAGCAAAAACCAACTAAAGCCACACCTCAAAACAAACCATGCGTCTTCTGTGTCTGAGCAGGGTGTAATCTTGACGTAATTGAACAGAACTTCAATCAAGTTAGAGATTTTGTGTCACAAAGATTTTCTTGCTTTCAAGCCTTTCTTAAGAAGTCTTCCAAGTGAGCATATGTTATGCTTGTTTTATATATAAAATCATAGACTCATAGAATAGTTAGGGTTGGAAAGGACCTTAAGATCATCTAGTTCCAATCGCCTTGCTGTGGGCAGAGATGCCTCACACTAAACCCTGTCACCCAAGGCTCTGTCCAACCTGACCTTGAACACCGCCAGGGATGGAGCATTCACAGCTTCCCTGGGTAACCCATTCCAGTGCCTCACCGCTCTTACAGTAAAGAACTTCTTCCGTGTATATAACCTGAACTTCCCCTGTTTCAAGTTTTAACCCATTACCCCTTGTCCTGTCACTACAGTCCCTAATGAAGAGTCCCTCCCCAGCATCCTTATAGGCCCCAAATATGCATATGAAAATAATAATACACATGAGATAAGGTAATGCCTCAAATAACAAGGGCTTAGCAAAAATAAGGCATTGAAAATGCCGACACTCATCAGTTTGTTATCCTTAACAGTTGACTGGTTTTAGTGATTGTTTTAAGGCATCTTGTATATAATACTATATAAGTATAGTAGGCATATAAGGCATATAGTATATAATACTATAAATATTACTTAGACCTGTGGAATGATCTTCAGGAAACAAGTGTGCAAGCCTGTATATTACTCCATAAAACTTAGTAGAGCAAGCGACAGTTGTCACACAGAGCAATCATAATCTCTATCTAGTAATCAAACATCTATGGCAAATAAGCCATTCTGTTTATGCTGCTATTTTTTATGAATTTTCAGCTCAAAAGTTTGGAGCAATAGCTATAGCTAGTAAGTATTTTCAGTGCTGAAAATGAAGTTCCTAATTGTCTTACAGAAAGGAGTGAAATATTTCCAGTTAATTTGTTTAGAGGCTAAAATACATCAGTATCACCTTATATATGTTATAACAGCACTTCTACAAAGGTAGATTAATAACATTTGTATAGCTAATGTGACATTTCTGTAGGAGGAGTGGTTCATTTAATTGTAACTTTGTTCTGGTAAGGAACAGCATTGGTATTTGTTGTAATGTCATCTCCGAGCTCCAGCAAAGGAAGTTCAGTTTCTCTATGAGGGTGGCTGTGGGTTTTTTTGGACATTAAGAGAAATAAGAGTAAGGGTAAAATGTCATTCAGTACTGGCTTTTGAACAAAATAATAGGATTGGTAATGCTCTGTGTGCTCTTGCACATGCTAGCAAAACTATAGTTAAAGAGAAGAGCTTATTTACTGTGGAGGTCTATTCATTTTTCACACTCAAAAAGGGACACCTACTGCTGAATACAAAATCATTGCTTTAAAAACTTTTCTGTTTTGGTTTTAATCTCTTATTTCCCCTTGACTGCATCTCTGAGGTTGGTTTTACAAGAACTCCATCATGCTGCTTTTGTGTATCTTTAAATTTTTCCATCTCTGCTTTTTCTTTGTTGCCAGGCTAATGAAAAAAAAACGTCATAGCTGAGAATCCTGGTAGATTATCTATAGACCCGATATATGGGCAGGTAGCAATATAACGGCATTGTGGAAAAGCTAAATGAAGTCTTTGCGTTGGTAGTTAGACTGTGTGTCTAGTAGGACAGAAATTGATGAGAGAGTGAACTAAAAGTAGAGCTAACTTTGTTCAAAACCGCAGAATAAAAATCATCAAATAAAGCTGTCATATAGGACACAGATTTATATATGTAAGTGGGATATCAGGGGAGTTAAAGTGTGAAGAGTATATGAATGAGATTTCATTTGCTCCTGCAAGTTTGATGGTAAATTGATTGACTAATATTCAAGAGGTCATAACAATGTTACCTTTTAGTGTGTGCACTAATCAGTGCTGCACACAAGATGGCGTAGTACATGCATCCATCAGAAGATCGGCTCAGTAAAACATGCAGAGATCTTTCCTTTGTTGTCTGGGATGGCTGTTTTTACCAACTAGGATTGTCCCAAGTATGTCTTCCCCAGGCCCAGTGCTGAATGCTTGCCTCTCCTTCTGAAGTAATTAATGTACACTTCTTAATGTGTTAGAAGCTTCTTACGAAAGCACTAGCGCAGTTCCACTTCGGGTAGTTTCCTGTTTTGATAATGTGTATGTCTTTAAATATTCTGCTAGGTAGGCCTGCAGTAATTCTGTTAACAGCAACATGTCTGTAGTTAAATCTGTTTATAGCTGCGTTCTCCAGGCTCTAATTACTCTGGTTGCATAGCAACAATAGTTAAGATTTCATGATTTCAGACCTGTGAAGAGGCATTGTTTTATCTTCCTGGAAATCCTCAAGACTAGTGCTCATGTAGGAAGAATGCTGAAACCTTTTACTGTGACAAATTTGGTACCAGAGTTATAAGCCTTTAATGAGCATAAACTGTCTTAAATTCTTTTATGTTGCTGAATCTAAAGAATTGAAGTTTTATTGCTGATGGTAGCAGTTTGTCTTTATGGGGGGCAGTTCATTCCTGTAGGAATTTTATTCTATAGGTGATGGAATATACAGAAACAACTATGACAGCACTTTAGGGGTAACTTAATTGGAAGGGAGAGTGAAAACAGTTCTGTGCACTAACAGGCTCAATTTTATGTCTTTGTTTAAATCAGTCTCTGGTCCTAGCTACCCCCTAGCTAGCATATATCATGTTCACCTTCAAGGCTGAAGTCTTAACCCTGCAGGTTTCTTCATATGTTCACTGGGACAAAGTGGCATGGCATTGTAGGATTGGCATCTCTGTGTAGGAACACCGGTCTTGTTATCTATGCCATTGTGTAACTTATGTTTTGTGAAGTCATACTATTTGTTGCAGCTATGTTTACTATTTCCCATTGCACTGTTTAATTTACATTAACTTTTCGCTGGTTTTAGAGATAGGAGTGGTTGTAGAGCTTGTGGAAATGCTACTTACATGTTTTTATATTTCATTTTCTTCAGGATTTGTATATAATGTCACACCATATATGGAATATCATCCCGGTGGTGAGGATGAACTAATGAAAGCGGCAGGAACTGATGGTACAGATCTCTTTGACCAGGTGAGAACTAGCAGCGAATGACACTTGCTCGTTGAAAGGTATTTTGAAAAAAAAAAAAAAGCATGTTTTCTGATTATTTTTAGGACATTTCAGTGGAAATGGTGATTTGAACTTTTTCAGGCCTAAGAAAAGGCAGTGAATTATTGCTCAGAATGGCACTTGTGTACTCAAAGAAGCATACCAGAAGACAGCAATCAAGATGTCGCTTTGTTGTTGAAATGCTGCTTCAGTTAGATGATTTTATTATTTTTTAGCAGAAATAGCAATAAAATAGCAACAACTTGAGATACCACCTTCTTAATAAGTCATTGCGACAACTGGTTGCTGTTGTTTGAGAGACGTTTTCTTCTCAGAACTTTAATTTTTTGAGAAATGCTTGTAGTATTCTTTTACCCATTAATTTGCCCCCTGCATTATGAGGGAGTGAAGTACTAAATAAAATTGCTGGGGCTGCTATTACCTGACAGTGAAGAAATCATAAGATATCAGTTGGGCTCCTTCATTTCTCTAATGTTTTTTAAAAGACTTGGAAAAGAAAGGGTCTGCAGAATGGGTGTGTTTTCTGTAAGGAACATCTTGCAAACCTGGTGCTGTAAAAGGTGATTCACTGAGTTGGTATTTTCTAGAAACAGATTCTTTGAGTCCCCTTGGCTCACAAGGTTTGTCTGAGAAACTGGGAAAGAGCAGAAAAGAAACCTCCTCTGTTTCTGAACAGGAAATCTGTTACCTCTTTACAATTAGCTTATTACAGTATGTTATGCCCTTATTTGCAAAATGTTTTTAACAGTGAATGTAAATAAAGATGTGATGATGTTTTAGCTTTGTTAAGTTTATCTTCGGTTAATCCTTTCCCAAATGCAGTGTTGGATTTGGGCATAATTCTCTGGTTGCCAGAAATTTGGAGTTTCTCTCCTTATGGTTCATCTAGAATCAAGTTGCGGCCTGGAATTCTGTAGCTGGGTCATTGGATGATGTACTCCCAAACAGGAGTCTTGGGGTCAGGCACATTTGGGGAAGCCCATCAAGTTGTTACTAAGTTCAGTTTCATGCTTGATACATTTTCTTTTAAGCTCCCTCCTCCCCCCCCGTTTTTGTCATGGGAGTGGAAAGCATTGTTCAGATCCTTAAAATATGCTGTTCACATTTTTTGTTTCTGGCTGATATCTTTCCTGTTCTGGAGGTGTTTCTTTTGTTATCCCCTCTGCTTTAGTATTCTGTGTCTGTCAGATACTGATGTTTTTAAGGGTTTGGTAGGTTGCCAGTGTTTCTCAAATTTCTGGAAAAATTAAGTGTAATTCAAAATCCTTCATTTCTTTCTGTTATCTCTGTGTAAGGAAACTATAGCTTATGGATGGGATTTTTTATTTAATCTCCTTAGCTTGTCCAGTTTAAAGTTTTTGTTTATCAAATCTCTAGATCCATTCAATTTTTTCATGCAGCACTTTGCTTTTCTCTTCTTGTGATGTTGTCCTGGATGCCTTATCAGAATTGTCTTTTCTGCCATCCATTTCCTCTGCAAGTTCTTCAGTTCTGGTGTGTAAAGCTACTGCTTTTTCTTCACTTTACTTGACTTTCTAAAATAGGTAATTTCCAAATAATTCAATGATAGTAAGACAGAAACAAACAAAAGTACACCAACTTGGTAGGAGATGTTTGTGTGCCTAAATTACTGTTCATCATGTTTGTTTCCTTCATACCTTTTCCCTTACCTCTTCCCGTGTATCTAAACGAGACTAATTACCTTTGTGGTAAAGACAAGGTCTTTATTCTGTGAATTGCATAGCACACATCTTAAAAGTGCTTTTCTGAAATATTTTCTGTAGTTCAAAGTTATGATATTCAGATACTACAAAGCATAAAAGGAATAAATTAAACTATGTCCTTTTTTCACTTAATTGCATGTTATCTGTAATAGAAATAAAAGTAAGTGCTAAGCAGCGTAATAATGAGTCTTAAAAAAAAAAAGACAACCAAAACCTCTGCTGAATGAATTGCATCAGCCGCTATGTGAAACTTAATCTTTCTGGTTTTCTATTTCAGTGCATAGAACAACATAGTAAGAACTACAAATTTTATGAAAACCTATTTTGTTACTATAGGTTCATCGCTGGGTCAATTATGAATCCATGCTGAAGGAATGTCTTGTTGGGAGAATGGCTGCCAAGCTGATTGGTGCTCCAAAAGGTGAGTGCAGTAATCTCTTTTATGCTGTATTCAAAAATTATCTGGAAATCATGAGGAATCCTAAATCATCATATTTACAAGGAGAGTCTATTCTGGCATAGAGATGAAGGCTGTTGCAAATATTCAGTCTTTTTACAGCAGATACCTGAAGATGAATCTGTTTTATGCATGAAGACTTTTTTAAGTAATGGACTATTGTATTTTTTCTTTTGTTTTTAGTCATCAGAAAACAAACGTGTGTGTTGCGTGCATATATATATAGAAATAATTTGTTGGAGTTTTTTTTTCTCCCACATCCCTATTTCTCCTTCTGATCCCTGGGGACAAACTGTCATAGCTCTCTTAACTTGAAATAAAGTTAGCATTTTCAGTCTGGTGATTTCAGCAGCAGACATGTGTCTGGCAAGTTGCATATATATTGAGATATTGGAATACACTTTATGAACAGTTTTCCTTTCCAGAATACTTTATTTGGTTCTTTAGTTTGAATTTAGTTGGAGAAGATTTTGCTGATGCAACAGACTTCTCTGAGCCAGAACAGCAAGAGATTTAGTATATTGTCTGAAATGCCTATGATGGTTTTCAGAGAGTTTAATCTCAAGTATTTGTTTTGGTTTGTAGGGCACAGCAAAAATTTCTTACAGGTAGGAAGCAGACTCTGTTACTGAGTATTGACCCTTAGCAAAACTGCAGTGAAAACATGAAGGAATTAATGGTTGCAGCTCTTTTTCTCAAATTCAGTGGCATCTTCTAGTTCACAAATTCAGCATCTCTTGTAGCTCTTAAGCTTCTGGCAAGGTGCACCACATACTTCCTTAGCACTTATATTGCCTAACAGTTAGGTTGAATATGGTCTGTACATGAAGGGAAATAATATTTTATATGTCCATGTTGCTGGGTAGCTAGTTCCAGTGTGGAGCTTTTAGGGTGAATGCACCAAAGTATGAAGAAACCTCATAAATGTAACTGCTTCATGGAATTGAGGTGTTATAGATAAATTACTGCTACTTTGTCAGCTTAGTTAGAAATCTGAAAGTAAACCTGACTTTTGCAACTAGAAGGTATTCTTGAGACATGTCTTTTCTCCTGCCAGCTATGGCAATCTGTTTTCTGCTGTATACTTTTTCATCTTTCCTCCATAATAGGACTCATCTATCTATTTTGCTGGAGTAAAGTTTGCAGGATAAAAGTTGCCAATTCCATAAAACCAGTTCTATTGCTTGTGTCTCTTAGCTATTTCAGACTTGAAAAAAATGTAATTTCATTAAGAATCAAACTGATTAGACTGGGTTTGCTAAAATTCTTCACTGTAAAATTCTCAAAGTTGACTTTGACATCAAAGGCGTGATTAACTAACTTCACTATCAGCCAGCAATAACTGTAGTCTTGCATTCTTCCAGAAGGACCGTATTCAGCAAAGCTTGCATTTGAAAATAGAATAATACTAAGTAAGGTGCATGTTTTTGAATGGAGAATTAAATGGCCTCATAAATATCAAGGAAAGACAGGACTTCAAATTGTGAAATACTTTGCCTTTTTTTTTGTGGCAGAAGCTGAGTGTTTGGCATTTGGCAGTCATTGGTTCTTGCTGTTTGGTACTGTCTCAATACAGTGCGGGTAGGGCATATGTAGGTTTGTTGAGGCATTATTGGAAGATTTGTGGTTTAACTTAGTTTTTGTTTCCTGTATTCTGGTGTATTTTTGAAAGATGGTACAATTATTTGCTCATCAAACTGTTTAAGGAAGCTGAAGCTTGTCCTTTCATGCTCTATTTTTTCTTTAGGAAAGAAGAGTCTTTTGAAAAGGTTGGTTAAAAGTGACATTTTGTCACCTTGTCTCTTGGGAATGCTGCTTAATGGTATGGTAGTGGCTAATAGGAAATTCTGAAGTGTCCCTTCACTTCCCTGAAGTGTTATGGTGGATCTGTGCACTGAAACATGTAGTGTTTATACTTCCTGAGAAAACCAGTGCAGTAACTACACCAGTCCTCAGGCATGTAGGAGATGTTTTCAGTGTCCCTCTCAACAAACCTGTACAGCATTAAACTGCTTGCTTTCCCTTCAGGGTGCTCAGCTCTAAACAATAGTAAGGACATTAGTTTGTTGTCTGGTATCTTTTAATCCTGATAATGTTTCTCAGACACATTAATACATGTCCCTGTGTTACTTCAATGGTAACATAATGTGGGAATCGGAATACATGTTGTAATATTCTTAATTCAGTGAGGTTAGACTGAAGAACTATGGTGTCATCCAAGGAAGAGAGGTAGGGCTGTGTCTCAGAAATGCCTCAAACTGTCTTTAAAATTGCAATGCCAATTTTGGTGCAGTGTGTTAAAGTGCAGTGATGTGAGAGCAGACTTTTGAACACAAAAAATTACCTTTCGTCAGAAATGAGATTTTTGTAAATGACTTGCCTATCCTGGCAGAAAGCTTGAAGTGATGTACTCTAGAATAAAAATACACAGGCATTTGGGTGAACTGTCCCATTTATCATGAGGGTTTTTTTGTTGTGGCACAACATGAAAGCCTTGATGAGCACAGTTCTTGGGCAGCGCTGAAGTAATTTCGCAGTATTGTATGCTTGATGTTTTGTTCCAGGAGCCTTTCTTTCACTTCTCTTGCAGTGGCATTTTTCTTCTGACACTGGCTGCTGTGATGCAGAGCACTGAAAGGGATTCAGAAGAGCAGGGGAGAAAAGTTCACATTTTGGTTTTCATAAAAGGGAGCAGGAAGAACACACTGCTGTTTCTACCACTTCCCTAAACCTGGCTCCATAAAAGAGAGTATAAAATTCACCTTTATATTGAGACATTGAGATGTGCAATGTAGAAAAGGCAGAAAGGGGCCTGGGTACATCCAGAGGACTTAGTTTCCCCGTCAATTTGCTATGAGCAGAAGGATATGTGGCTGAGAGGTGCAGTGCCTTTCCACTGGAGTTGAGCAGTTTATCTATGAAGTGATACAATGTTTTATTCACCTGCTTGGTTGGTTTATTTATTTATTTATAGTTTTAATGTTTTGGGTTTTAGTTTTTGTTTTTTTCTGCTAGTTGTGTGTTCGGAATTGTTGCACACTGTGGATTTAATGAAAAATTCAGATAGTAACTTGTCAGATAAACTAATTTAACAGAAGGAGCTTATAGAAACATTATTTTTTTTCCCTTGGGTTTCTGCCAAAGGTTTGGTTTCGATTTCCAAACACTGGATTGGTCAGATGCAGTTTCAACTAAGTGTTGTCACAACGCAAGTGTCATTGAAGGTCTGACAGATCTAGTGAGTTTCTTAGCTGTGAAGTTTATAATTGCAAAAGATAATCTGTGGTGTTTGTTTTAAAGTGCTGGAGTTCTTGCTTTTCCTGCCTTTTAGTGCTGCGCATCTTCTGGCATGTTTGACATGCTAATTGTTTAATTATATGCAATCTTGGAATGGCAACCAATGCTGCATTTATTTGCAACTTCTTGACATATGAAGCATCCTAGTCAATCTATTAATGTTTTGGAAGGTTTAGTTGGGGATTCTTACTTGGCTTATTTCTTTAGCATGATGTGTGCAAGTACTGTGGTGCAACTTCTTACTGTGGTGCTCATTTTTTCTTAATGTTTGTAGAGATTACTTCTGTGTCTGAAGAGAAGAAACACCTTAATGGTAAGTATTTACCTGGAGTGAGGCAGGGAGTGAATCTGAAACTCAGTTAAATATTATTGCATGAGCAGTGTTTGTCCAGGCTTCTCTTTGTCATTATGTTTGAATCTGATGTTGAGGCTTTAGTGATCTGTGGAAATTACAGACAGCAGAATCATAATCAGGTATTGTGAATTCAGTGTTTAAAAGTATTACAAGGCTGCTCTAGAGTAGTATAGATAAGGGAGGTGTGAGATGGATGAGCTTTCTGCTTGAGTGAGACAAGATAGGTCACAAATTACTGTGTGCTGTAGAAATCCTTCTCTGTATTGGAAAAGACAGATAGCCACAGGGTTGGAGTAGCAAGGTCAAGACAAAATAGTTTAGGTTGAAAGGAACATCTGTAGCTTGTTCTGTTTTGTCTCCTGCTCGAAGCTAGATGGTATATGATAATGCTCATGAGCAGTCCCACCCTCATGGGAAGAGGTGAGAAGACCAGGTGTGGTATTTTGGTTTTTCTCCCTTCCACCAATTTTTCACTGCAACTTGTCTCTTGCCTCTTGTCCCTCTCTTGAGAAGCATCTGGCTGTCTCTTCTACAATTCCTTCTCTCCCACCTCCTTCTCTTTAACTAGTTGATGACAGCATTTGGATTTCCTCCTTAGCCTTTTCTTCTGCAGGCCGAACACCCTAAGTTCCCTCAGCGTACTTTCATATATGCTATGCTGCTCCAGCTGCTGAACGTTTTGGTGGCCTTTCTCTGGACTTGATCTGGTGTATCAATGTCTGTCCTGCACTGGGGAGCCAACACTGGACACAGTACTCCAGATGTGGCCTTGCAAATGCTGAACAGAGAGGAAGAATTGCTTCCCTTGAACTGATGGCTGTACTCTTGTCCAGGATAAAGTTGGCCTTAATCACAACAAAGATGCAGTTATCTGCCCAAGTTTGGCTTGTCTACGAAGTTATTGGAAGATTTTCTGCAAAGCTCCTTTCTGTCTAGACAGGCCTCTTGCTTGTTTTGTTGCATCAGATTTATTTTTCTTCCTCTGGTGCTGAATTTTGTGTTGCTTCCGAGCTTCATGGAACTTTTGTCAGCCTGTTTCTTCAGTTGGTTTGCATCCCTTTGAATGGCAGCCATAACCATTTGTGTTTTGAATGCTTCTTATGATTTATTGCTCATTTCCTTCCTGATAGTGGGACACTGTGTGTGCCCTTCAGGTTCCTAATGACACCCTCAAACACTATCGGCATTCCGTGTTCTTAGGGCATACCACCTGTAACTAGCCACCTGTTGGAGTTTGCACTGCTGATCAAACCTTTTGTGACTGACAGTCCTGCTAATTTCCTGTCCAGATTTTAACCCACATGTCAAACCTGGCTCTCTCCAGTGTGGCTATGAAGATAATGTGAGAAACTTTTCTATAGCCTTGCTCTCCCATGGGATTCTGTGAAGCAGTTCCCAGAATTAGGTGAAGTTTGCTCTCATGAGATGCAGAGCTGCAATTCTGCTGTCCATCCTGGTCACCTTAAGCTCCTTCATTTCATGTCTGCTGTTAGCCTTTGACTTCACCACCAGCTTTTCTTTATTTATGACCACCATGACCAGTAGAGCACTTTATTTAATTGCTTTATCAATCACCTGAATCATAGAAATATTGTCTTTTTATTGCAGTGTGACTTCTTGTTTTCACATAGCATCATACAGCATTGTAGAATAATTCATAAATAACTTGGTTTGCCAGAAAGCTCTATTTTATTGTGGCTGTTCACATATTTCTGTTGACCTGCAAAATCAAAAAAGGAGCACATATGACCATGAATTCCTCTTACCCATGGAGGCCAACCTAAGCATATGATATATGCCATAGAAGCAGAATGGTTTGGGTTGGAAGGGACCTTAACAATCACCTAGTTCCACCCCCCCCCCTGCTGTGAGCAGGGACATCTTCCACTAGACCAGGTTGTTCAAATCCCCATCCAACCTGGCCTTGAACACTGCCAGGGGTGGGACATTCCTAGCTTTTCTGGGCAACCTGTACCAGCACTTCACCACCCTCATAGTGAAGATTTTTTTCCTAATATCTGATCTAAATCTGCCCTCTTTCAGTTTAAGGCCATTTTCCTTTGTTCTGTCACTACAGGCTCCTGTAAAAAGTCTCTCTCCAGCTGTCCTCAAGGAGGGCTTAGCCTTTGAGAAGGCTTTTTCATTAGGTAATTGGTTTTCTTTTGCAGTGATCTGACTGCTGTGCCATGTAGCTTCCTTGGCAGCTGCAGATGGTGTATACTTTAGAGGTAATTAAGGATCAAAGAATAAGTTAATTCCAGCAAGTGTTAACTGCTTTGGGTTAATTCCCCCATCTGGATGATCAAATAGTTTTGACAGATTGGATTAGACCTGAGTGGCTTTCTATTTATCTACTTTCCACATGGTGGAGCTGCTCAGTTACTGTTTTTAAGCTTGTAGTCAAACTACAAAATTTACTGGCATTTAGAAGAAGATAATCTAGGTAACTGAAAATTCATGCATTAATTATTTGATGCATAGCCATTTCAGGTTTGCAAGGTTTAATTTGAATGGCCTGGAATCTAGAATTTACCAACTGTTATCTGAGACCTGCTGACCCATTGTCCAGGAAAACTCGTGCTGTTCATGTGGTGTTACAAATCATACTATAATTCTGTCTGTGCAACTTTCTCCATCGTGTTCCTATATAAGTATTTTATTTTAAAAGCAGCTGCAATTCTTCATCAGTTTTATCTGTTATCTCTGCTCCAGTTTTTTGCCAAATATGTTAAGTTTCTGTTACGCCAGAGATTAGTGTCGCTCACAAAGGGTTTTTCAGACTCTTTCATGTTGTTTAATTATTAAAGTGAGTAACTGAATTCTGTGAAAATTCCTAGAGAAGTGCAAAGTAGATTAAGGCTAATAGCTTTGCTTAACTGACTGATGTGAAATTGACCTTGTGAATTAAGTTAGACCAGATGTCCCAAGTTGAATTTTTTCATCTGAATTGTATAAACAAATACTTCTGTTAAAGGAGATTCATTCCAATAACCTTTCTTCCATGCTTCATTATCACAAAATGTGAAAGCACAAGCTAGTAACAGATGAAACTGAGACCAAGCTACATGTACTGGAAGGGTTGCATGCACAGGTTCTGCCATGTATGGAATATATTTTCTGAAGTAGGACTTCATGTGCTAGGAGCCTACTCTCCAAGAGAAAGTGCTGAATAAAAATAAAATTTAAAAAGTACGTGGATACATCTGGCTGCCTGAGGAAATGAAGCCACTAAATATCGTGGAAGGGTATTTAGGACATTCAGTTTCTAAACCCCAAAATACCTCTGATTCTGATTCCTATTAAGCAAGCATCACAGTAAATATTCTAATGACTCTCTGCTCACTCTAGGTATGCTTCCTGAGAAGAAAGTACTGGGTGCTTCTTCTAAAGATTTAACTCCAAGGTAAACTCTTGTCTTTTGTTGTCTGTCAAATGTTCTATTTAATAGTTCTGTGCAGTTCTTAGAAAATGCAGGCAACTTCTTCCAGGGTTTGCTCTTGGTGTTTCAACTAAATGAGTGTATATCATTAGCAGCCTATTACAGGTAGGAAAGCTGAGGTTCAGGCTTTAACAACTTCCCAAGGTCATGTGGACCGTATAGGCAGATGATGATGTTGTTGCTTGCTCTGTTGGTTTCTGATGCTCGCAGTGCCTCCCATCATAAACAAATGCATGGTCTATATTTGCAGGCTTTTCAGCCTTGCTTCTTGAGAAAGCTCCTAGAAAATTATTCCAACTGGCCTGCTCACTTCTTTGACTTTAGTTGATCTGTCCATTAATGTACGAGTTGGTATGCCTTGGAAAAGTACTTGGTTTCAAGCTGAAGTATATTAAGATATCATAGAATAGTTAGGGTTGGAAAGGACCGTAAGATCTTCTAGTTCCAACCCCCCTGCCATGGGCAGGGACGCCTCCCACTAAACCATGCCATCCAAGGCTCTGTCCAACCCGGCCTTGAACACCGCCAGCGATGGAGCATTCACAACTTCCCTGGGCAACTTTATTCAAGTTTCTGCAGTATGCAAAGTGAAGCAGGCACTAGAACCCCACTGTGGTATCCCTGCTGTTGTCACTGAGTTATCGTTTTGCTCCATGATACCTTGAGTCACCAGGGTTTATTTTCACACTTTGCATAAAAATGTCCTGTGAATGTGTAATTTCTGGGCTAGCTACATGCAGTCATACAAAATACTGTGGCTTGTGAACAACTGGAAATGTGGCTTATGTTCTGAAGTGATCTCCGAACCTTGCTGCCTTTCTTCCTGTGTGTCTAGCGTTTTTTGGTGTGTGATACATGCAGCCTAGAATGTGTTGGTTGTCAGGAGTGTTTACTGGAAAGGGCATTCTCCTCCTTTGCCTTTTTTTTTTTTTTCTGGTCCAGGAGTGCAAACAGTAGATGAAAGTGGCTAGGACTCTGAGGAGAAGAGAAGGTGGTAGTAATGTAGATGCGAGAAGTTAACTTTGTTGTGAGGATAGAATTGACTTTCACTGGTGGGGACTGCAACCCATGTAGAAGTTAAGTGAGAACTTCAGATGTCTGGTGGAGAAGCAGGCATGAGATTGTCAGATATATGGTCCCCATGAAAATGGGTAGAGAAAGGAATAGCTTTTCTGGGTTAGGTGGGTAAGTTACTTCTTGGCAAGTGTTAAGCCCATACGAACTCCTCCAATTATCATTTGGGGGCTTTCAGTTTCATACCTTTCCCTGGGTTTATTGCAAGATTTGGGCAGCTTGGGAACATAGGAATGCAAAATCTTGATTTGTGGAGATGAAAGGAACTGTGGTTTTGTGGTATGTGCATGCGGTCTATAATTCTTGGAAGCCCCCCTGGCTGTATAATATTTCTTTCTGCAGTCAAGATTATCATCATCATGTCAGTAAGGTTCCTGTACTGCAAAGAGGATGCACGTGCTTTTTATGTAAAACTAACGCCATGTAATTTTAGCTACAATGTGCTAACAATCAAGATGCATAATTAGACTCTTGTTATTTTAACAGTATTTTCAAAATCATTAGCTCTGGACTTATCTGTTAAAAATAGTAAATAATGTATTTGGCTTGTAACTTTGTGAAAGGTCTGCTTGAAAACTGCTAGTTAAATATATTTTGGTATACCCAAAGAAAGTATATGTTCTTCTCTTTACTGTATTTCTTGTTTTACAGTTATGACTGGTTCCAAACAGATAGTTTGATCACCATTGTCATATATACTAAGCAGAAGGTAAGTGTATTTTATGAAAGGGAGAATTACAAGATCCATTTGTGATCCAGCTTGAATTCCAAGAGAACTTTATTAAAATGTTTTTTTCCTTGTCTGTGAAAGGATATGAATGCAGAGTTGGTGATACTTGACTGTGAAGACAAACGATTAAGGGGAGAGATAATCGTGGATGACTCCTCATACCTTTTAGAAGTTGGTAGGTACGGTAATTTTGGAATTTGAAAGTACTACGTTTTCATTCTGCTTTATTAAACTCTCTCATTAGTCCATGTACTTTTTATAGATACCATTTAATATTTTTCTTCTCTTTCATTAGAGATAATTAATTCATTTACATCAAGGTACTTTAAATTACACTGTTTATCAACTCACATATTCATTTGTTTTATATCTACTGCATTTTTACATGTGGAATAAAGTGTAATAAGAAATTGATGTTAAAGTTGTGCAGACTTTTTCTTCAGTTGTGTTTTTGATAGTTATTAAAATGCCCTTATTCGAAAGAGCAAGTGGAATGATGTAGATAGATGCAAATTGGTAGCTTTACATGAGTCAGTGTTAAAAGTAATGAGGGAAAAAAATATCTTTGTTAGTATTAGGCCTGCAGAAGTAACAAGTGAAATTTCAGGGCCAGATAAAGATGCATAGAGTTCTAGGTGATTAGTTCAGTACTCCTAGCCTTAAACTGTATGCATATTTGACAACTAGAATGTAATTTTGGTTTTGCTTAACATGGAGTTTGTTTCTCTTAATTCCAGATTTAGATCAAGCCATTCAAGAAGACATGGCTGGTAAGTGCCGTCTCTTGCAGCACTTGTGTGTCTATTCTAATATCAGAATGTGGAACTTCAGTTTATTTTTCTGACTTACCAGGCACTTTACAGTTTTGCTTACCACAATCAGATCAAACCAAAGCATAAATTTATTTATCTATTTATTTATTTATTTATTTTAATTGTGGCATTTGGACCTGTGAAAGTAATACATTGATGGTGCTTTGATCCCTCTGAGCATGACTAAATGTTAAAATAATTAGAAGTTAGTTCTGTTGTGTATTTTTAAGCTTTTCTTCACTTAGACTGGGATTTTCTAGTATGTAATTAATCAAATGGCCTTGAAAAGAAAGGTACTAATAAATAGTGGTATTTACCAATTTCAGGTAAATGAGGACTCTGAATTCATGAGCATTCTTTTTGACCTCATGGGCTGTGAAGCTTTTCACAATGTATTTAGTGAATAAGATACATTAATTATGCATGTTAAGTTAGTGCTTGTTGTTTTAAATGTACTGTAAAGCATTATAGAGAGCTGGAAGTATATTTAATTTGATATCTTCATGTAGCAGGTTAATTCCGTGTGTCTTGAGAAATGACTAATTTTTCTAAAATGTAATTATAATGGAGGAGTAAAATTTTTTTTGTACAAAGTATGATTAAAAGTAACAGTATGAAACCTTTTAATTTTTAGTAAATATTGCTGAAAAAGTTGGGAAAGTAGAGATTATCTTAAAGAAAAAGGATAAAGTTCATTGGAAAATTCTGGGACAGCCCTTGGAGAATCATAATACATTTATGAAACGTACGGACAGAGGTAAGCATTTTTATGGCCATGTTACCAGCTGTTGTAAGACTTTTTTGAGCTTATTAGTCATGTCTGGTCTCTCCCAAGATTTTCCTTTTCTGTAGTCATACCTTCATTTCTTTCAGCCTTGTTGTCTGGTCTTGTTGAAACCTCCTCAGGAATTCTCCCTGAAAAGGTTCAGCTTAGAGGTGTTTTTTTGTCTTTGATTTGCTTTGCTGGGTTGTTTTGTCCCACAATGGAATTGGAGGTCATCCAGGCTTGCAGGAAGACCGGAAGAACCAAATAGAGGAAGGTGAAGACTGCTTGAGCATTGTTCTGTCTTATGGCTACCTGTGTGCTTAATATCCTTTCTGTCCATATGAAAACCTCAGTAGACCCTGAGGGGATAGTGCATGGACTTGTGTCAATCATTATAGGAGTAGCTGTAGTGAAGGAATAAAAAACTCCACTTCCAGCTTTACTGCATCTATAGTAATGTTGTTCCAGCGCACTGCATCTTTGTAACTTGAGATGTGATTATTTAAGGATTTCAAGCCATGTGTAGGTATCAAAGCCAGCCCTGAATAAGCTGATGTGTCTGCAAGAAGCAGTAGTTGTTGTATGAGTTCAGCTGTGGTAACAGAGTAATATGAACTTGATGCCGCACTGTAACGTATTACCTGCTGCTTTTTTTATAGCTGTATTTGAAATTTTGGCACAATTGCATTACATAGCTTCAGGAGCATTGTATTACTGCACCTGTCCTGTTTCTCAGAAGCCTCCTTGACCTTCTGTCTGGCAATGCTCAAAAATTAACTGATGTTAGTCTGCCTTATCAGATGTGAAAGCAAGACTGTACACTTTTAAGAGCTAATTATATGTTGATCACCCTGTTGTGCGCCTCTTACTGGCTCTCAGTTGTGCTACTTAGGCCTTTAAAGTTGAGATGTTACTGTGGCACAAAAAGGAAGACTGACTGCATAAAAGCATCTCTCTTTCGCTCCCTTTAGCTTATGTAGAATGTAATTTTCCTTATGACAGTTTTAGAAACTGTTGAGTCATGCACTTTAATATCAGATTTTTCAATATAATCCTCTGTATTTAAGGGGATATAGCCTGGAATAATACGTTGTCCGCTGTCCGTTGCTTTTTTTCTCCCCACCCCCCCTTGCCACTTTTTATGATTAAAAAAAACAAAATGAGAAAATAAGAATGAACAAGAGCTGTAGAATGTAGTGGCTTTATGGATCCTTTAGATATTAAGAAGGCAAGGATGATTTGATGCAGTTATCAAAAATCCAAATTGAGTGTTAGTAACCAGTGCTTCGTAGATGATTGTTCTGGCTTTTTTTTTTTTTCTTTTCCTAAGAAGTCAGTCTCCAAAATAGCATTTATCCTGTTATTCAGAGAAGTATTATAGGTATTGAATAACTTTATTATGTATCACTGATGAGATCAGATCAGTTTAAATTGAATCTCCAGAAAACTGAAGTTAAAGGGCTTCCTGAGCCTAGGTTTCTTCAGTTCCCTGATTACAAAGGTGACAAATCTAGCAAATATGTTGGTATCTATGACTTTTTAATCCTTGCTCTAGAAACTTTTATTCTGCAGTTTTTTTAATTTTGAAACTCCAATTTTAAAATGGAACATGCCAGAAGGTTTATAGAGCAAGAGTGTTCAGGCCTAGATATCTGTCCTTTATTCCAATGCTGTGCTTTCAACTCGGCCATAAAATCTACATGTTGGAAGCTTCTGTTCACTCAGTTTAGTCTAAAGTAGCCACTTTTTGTTTCTGCTTAGAATTGTGCTGCCTTTTACTCCAAATTGCGACATTTTTAATTTTGCTTCCACTTCTGTGGGTGCAAAATAACGTTATGGGTGACGAAACTTGCATCTTGCACAGTGCGAGTACAGAAATAACAATTAACAACTCTAGATAATGTCCCTATCTTTGTTGGGGGTGTGTTTATTTTTGTATGCAAAACTGCCTTTTCTGAAGCAAAATTACTTTATGCTGGAAATAATATAATCAGGACTTTCAGCCTGATAAGTGATTTTATCATGGCTGGAAAGAGCAGGTGGGACAGCTGGTATAAGATATATTGGGATTTGAGTGTGAGCAGCAAAAGCAGTACCAGTGTTGAAGTAGTTCCTTGTGAGAGCTACTTTGCTTCCAAGTTGTAAACTGGCTAGTTAAAGCTATAAAATAGCTTAATATCTAGTATTTCTATGCAGCACTACATATAGGGTAGCACAGATGCCTTGCGTTAAATATTCTGTTCTTTTGTTCACTTGGATTTATATATCTTCCACTGCTTACTCTCAGCATTGCCTTTTCTTCCTGATGAATGTGAGAATCTTGTTTTAAGACACTGTAACTGATAATTTCCACTTCTGAAAATCTGGGAACAGATTCGAAAGTAGTGTTATCTTGTTATGTCTGATTTTATTTATTTTGTTCAGGTTTTGTGTATTTGTAGTTCTTTTGGAAAATTACTTCTATTTTGATACTTTCTAATAGAAGTAATATTTTTACTCAGAATATTTCCACACTTCCAGTTTTGTGGTAGTACTATTCTGAGGCTGTGAATAGTAAGTGCTTATGGGAGCACTGATGTTTAATTCCTTGGGTTTTTCTTATCTTGTGTTTATCTGTAATATTTTCTTTTTTATTGATAATTTCAAACATTTCCATTTTACTTAAAGCACAGGCAGACAGGCTGAAAACCAGGCAAGATTGACGCTTGAAAGCTTTACTTGATGTTATGTTATTACTTGTTCACATGACAGTATTCATGAATGAGTTAGTGATTTGTGATGAGAGGGGGTGACCACCACAACCCTCCCAAGCGCCTATACTTTTATTTTGCCAGCAGACAGTTCTAAATTCTACAAAAAAAGAGGTGAAGCTCTTCTTCAGAAGCAGTGGTGTAATGCAGAGATGATACTGGAAGCCTGTGATAACTACTTGCTATGAAGAATCAATTAGCATAACCCCTTTTTCCCCCCACATCTGGGAGTATCACTTTCCCAGCTGTCCTGGGTTCAGCAGTAGCAGTCATTTTTCTCCTTCTTGGTAGCTGGTGCAGTGGTGTGTTTTTTGACTTTCGGCCTGGGAACAGCGCTGATAACACCAGTGTTTCAGTTACTGCTTAGTGATGTTTTGGTCTGACCAAGGACTTTCTGAGTCTCATGCTGTGCCAGGGGGAAGGAGAAGCCGGGAGGCAGCAGAGGCAGAACACCTGACCCAAACTGACCAAAGAGGTATTCCACAGCATGTCATGCCCAGGATGTAAAAAAGCCGGAGGGCAGATACCTGGAAGGGTGGGGGTTTGCTGCTTGGTCGGGCTGGGTATAGGTGGTGAGCGGTTGTATTCTCTTCCCTTGTATTTGCCTTGTCATTATTATTATTGGTGGTAGCAGCAGTGATTTGTGTTATACCTTAGTTACTAAACTGTTCTTATCTCAACCTGTGGGAGTTGCATTCTTTTGATTCTCCTTCACATCCCTCCGGGAGCGGGGGGAAGAAAGAGTGGGGAGTGAGTTAGCAAACTGCGTGAGTTACGGCTTAAACCACGGCACCAGCTTAAATAGCCTATGTACTCTCAAATTCCTGATGAGTTTAGACTAACATTTTGGCCAGTGTATCAGTTAACTGAGAGGAAAGAACAGAGTTGTGGAATTTCTTCAAAGTTGAGGGGAATTTTAAAACAAATATTTATGTAGTTTCAGGAGCTACACTGTGTCTTAGGATCTCAATAGATTCAGAACAATATTCAATACTGTTTCTGCTCCTTAAGAAGGATTAAGTGCTTAGTTAGATTAAGTGCTTAGTAATTATTTATACCCAACAGTATTTAATTGAAAGCACAATTCAATATAATTAGATTGTCAGTGTAGGGAAGTTGGTGACATTACTTTTAGCTAGCTATTATGAAACTGGTCATTAGGAAGCGTAAAGAAAAGCTAATGGCCTTAGTGCCAGCATTCTGTGAAATTTAAATGCAGTATTAAAAAACAAAGCTAGAACTTTCTTGTTTAAACAAACACCATACAAACAAAACCCACAGAGCCGTGATATAGTACAGTTTTTCTCGTAGGTTTTAAGGCATGATTTTCTTGTAAATGCCTTTTCTGGGAAATAAGGTGTGGAAGCTCACTCATGAGGGGATAGGTTGTGATCAGCACTCCATATCATGCTTCTGTATCAAGGTGGAGTTGCAGCAAAGTCTTGGAGGTTACAGGCAAGCACTGTAATACTGTTACATAGATCTGCATTTTATCAAAGATTGTTTCAAAAGACAGCAACTGGAAAAGAAAAAAAAAGCACCTCAAACCAACCAACCAACCACCAAAACCTACCCAAACTTGAATTTCAGCTTTGTTCATCTTGGTTGGTAAAACGGATCTTTTGACTCTGTGTGTGTGTGTGTGTGTGTGTGTGTATCAATATGCTGGTTGTTTTTATGGAAAAAACTGAATTCTGCCAAATTATAATCAAGACTTTCACCACTAACCATTTAAATAAAACTTCATTGCTGAGTACAAATCTGCTTCTGATGTCCCTTCAGAAGACTTGTTGCTCTGAATAAGAAAACATTTCATGTACATGAAGAAGAACCCAGTAGGCAAAAGGATGATGTTCTCCAGAAAGTATCTTATTGCAGGGGGGTTGAACTAGATGACCTTTGAAGGTCCCTTCCAACCCAAACTATTCTGGGATTCTGTGTATCAAGGTGATGTATCTCTTGGTTCTAGCAAAGGAGGAAATTCAGTTTAGAGGGTGATGTCTCTAGCCTGTGATAGCGTTGTGTTTACATAGCAAGGTTTTGGTAGCAGTGGTTGCTCTGAGATCAGGAGCTGTGATACACTCGATGTGTGCAGAAAGTTTGGTTAAACCTAACCTCCTCACTAATTTCTTTCTATACTTTGAGAATCAGATTTGTTCCTAGGCACTTGAATCATTCTCCAGAATTGTGGGAGCAGTGCCTTTTGCTTTGTATTTTGTATAATTGTATGTCTTTAGCATCTGACAATTAACTTGGCTTCATAGGTTTCTGAAAGCAACTGTTCTCGTTCAGCTTGCTACCAGCGGCTAGTGTTCTCTTGTTGAAAGGCTTTTCTGCATTGCCAGTTGTTGTGCTTGTAGCTCCAGATTTTATTGGAACCACTGATAATGAACTAATTTTAATTAATACAGCAAAGAGGATAACTTAAACTAGAAGTTTGCATAGACCTAGAAAG
Organism: Ara ararauna; assembly: GCA_028858755.1. Taxonomy (NCBI): domain Eukaryota; kingdom Metazoa; phylum Chordata; class Aves; order Psittaciformes; family Psittacidae; genus Ara; species Ara ararauna. The sequence continues at coordinate 51,047,520 of CM054379.1, forward strand.
GTGTCTGTTCTCAAAAATCAGACGGATTGAATTGGCATGAAAGTTCTATATGGCAAATTGAATGAGAAAGGGGGAAGTAAAGGTTAGCTCGTTACATGTGGGAATTTGTCAGGCTGGAAAGGTCAGAAAATTGTCGGGAAATGGTGAATCAGATGATGAATTAATTTAACTTCTCTCTACTCCCAAACATCTGGAAAAATATTAGCTGTTCATTAGTGTGACCTATATTACCAGTCTCACAAATCCTTTCAAGTAAGTCTTAAGTTTGCAGAATGGGCAGCAATTCTAGCATATTTTTATACTTATATATATATATGGAGAGCTGCTGTTTTGCTTTAGTTCAAGGTGAAGATTGGTATGAAATGGACTTGTTGCCTTATATTTTTCAGCACTGTAGGCATTCTTTTGGTACATCTGAAATGTTTGCTTATTCAAAATAAGCAGTTTGTAGGATGTTAGGTAAAAGATGTGAGAAAAAGTAAAGATCTATTCCATGTCAGAGGCTTCATATCATGTTTCTATACACATTTCTAGTAGATAACTCTCTAGTAGGCATTTGAATAATTTAAGAAAGCAAGTGTATGCAGAAAAATGCCATAGCTACCTACTGTGGCAATAGTGGTATGTAATGAATTTGATACTAATTTAGCCCATGCACAAATTGCATATGCAGCTAAGATTTAGTAACCTGCATGTATATTTCCATGCATGAGTATAGGTATTTAGATAGTTGACCTTCTAGCAGAGTTTATTTATACCCTTGGAAATAAAACCAATTAGAAGCATGGTTGACCTGGAACAGTTTGTTTAAACTCTTAACCTTTAAGCATTTTGTGAATAAATATTGTTTGTTTGAAAGCTTTCCTGTTTAAAATTATTTTGTTTCTGTTGTGGTTGAATTGGGAGGCTGTGATCCTGTGCTTATTGAAAAACAGAATGTTAACAGCAATGGCCATTCTTTCAGGCAGCAATTGACTGCACTGTCATGGAGCCCTCTAACTAATCCCCAGATGCCTTCAACTCTTTGGCTGTGTGTTTAATCCAGAATATCTGGGAACAGCAAGATGGTAATAGTGCTGCATTAAGGAACTGCAATACAGATAAGTTACTTAGAAAATGGCAATTCATTAGATGAAGCCACTGAAATACTTAGGACAGTCCTTTCTCCACTGGGGAAGGGGAGTGGCTGGGCTAGCTTTCTGAAACCCTCTCAAGCTGCTTTTGGTTTGTTTTTTTAAAGTCCAGCAATTGGTGTCTGTTCTTGAACTGTAGTCCTAGCCAAAAATGAAGTTCAGCCAGCTTTACTGAGTTGGGGGTTCCCTTTAGTGGTGCTGTTGGAGGTAAGGGAGCAAGGAAGCAATGGCAGCGGTTGCTTGAGCTGCAGCTATGCCTAGAGTTTCATTTACATTTTGTCTTGCATTTAAGGAAGACTTCACTCTAAACTTGCATAAGTCCTCTGTCAGGCAAGACTCACTTAAGAAGAGTTGTTGTTGAGGAAGAATTTTGGCTGACTTCAGGATTTAGGCCATCTACAAGTGATGTACACTTACTACAGATATTCTGTAATAAATTCCATTCCTATTCAAAAGAGGATCAGCGTGTGATATAAGTCAGGAAGTAAAGAAGCATCTGCTATCGCAGTGGCAAAAATACGAAAGGATAAGGTACCTCTTCTTGTAGCTATTAAGATGTAAGGAAATAGTGGAATCATAGACTAGTGGAAATAGTAGAATCAAACATAGTTGAAAGTGGCCATTCGAAGTCATCTGGTCTAGCCTCCTGCTCGAAGTTGTCCAGTCAAAATTTTAATATCTCCAAGGACAGCGGCTCTAGGCAGCCTGCCCCAGTGTTTGACGACACCACCCTCATGGTGATGCCTAGTTGGAATTTCCTGAGTTGCAGCTTGTGTCCTTTGCATCTCATCCTGTTTCCTGAGTAGCTCAGCTATTGATCCTAGTGACTTGAGTGTTTTTCAGTAACATGAGAAAAAGAGGGGAGAAGAAATGTTACTTCACTGAAATTGCTCCAGTGCAGAAAGTGTGGTTAAAAGGGTGTCATGCTCAAGTATTCTCATATTTTGAAAGGCTTTATGTGAAAATATTCACTAGGAATGGTTACAAATTTGACATTGAAAATGGCAAATGACATTTGTCAGGGTCTGATTGGAGAAAAACCCCAGTGCCGGACCCTGTTTCAGTTCGTGATCCCAAGAGTAAAATTAAAACACAAACGAGGTCAAGTACTGTAATCAGACAGTTTATTACAAATTGCAAAAAGTCAGTTATTATAAAAAAGAAAAATTACTGTAATAAAGGGAATAGCAATAGTACAGATTAGAAAAAAGGTAGAAAATGAAGCAAGAATTCGGGTGCAGAGAGAGAGATAGTCACCACCATGGATCCAGCAGTGTTCCGGGGATCAGTTGGTGGTGGTGGTGGGAGTTCTTCAGGGTTCGTAGTCAGTATCAGAGCAGAGTGTCCTCCAGGAGTCCGTCAGTGGTGGGTGTCCTCGTGGAGGCGTCCCTCTGGAGTCCCCTTGAAGGTACCCTGTGGAGTGTGTCTCATGGAGTTGCCCTCATGCCGATGTCTCATGGAAGGTGTCCCTCAGGGTCCGTAGTCGTAGTCATCATCGGTGGAAAGTGTCCTCATGGAGGTGTCTTTCCGGAGTCATCCTCATGGCAATGGCTCCCTGGCAATGTGTCTCTTAGTGATTACCTTTTCCCCTTTTTTAAAGAGTTGGGGGGAGTACCTCTGCTCTTCCTGTCACGTATTACACATTCCTGGTGGACCAGTTTCCCTGGTCTTGCAGCCAGCTCTTTGACACATGTGTCTGCAGCAATTCTTGGGGTATAGCTCACACCAATCCTCAAAGTAGTAGTAGTGAACGGAAGAGTCTTAGCTCTTTCACACTCATCCCTCAGGCAGTGGATGGTGGAGTCCCAGTTAAGCTCCTCACACCTTTCTCCCAGGCAATGGATGGAAGAGTCTTATTTCAACTCCTCCCACCCATCTCTGAGACAAAAGATAGGTGGATTTCCATCTCACCTTCTCGGACCAATCTTTGAGACAATGGACAGTGGAGTCTGATTTCAGATCAGTCTCTCAAAACATGGTAGGATTATTGTAGGGAAAGAGCTGCTTGGTTTGGAAGCATAAAGTTTAGGTAGGGCTGCTTCCACTATTGTATAGCCTGTTATACTTCCTGACCTGTTTAGGCAGGGTGATACTATCCTCACACTGATATTTCAGGTTAGAGCTAAAATACTGAGGCTTACTATTATACAAAGACTTAGATGAAAAATGCTCATCTAAAGGTAGAACAGGAAGAATCACTTCTGGTCATCTCCAGTTTACGTTTCCAGTTTTGTATCTAGTTTTCTACAGTATGCTGTCACTTGCCTTGTGTAGCAGTTGTTATTTTAGGAAAGTTGTGATACTTACAGAATCACAAAATGGTTAGGGTTGGAAGGGACCTTAAAGCTCATCTAGTTCCAACTCCCCTGCCCTGATCAGGGACGCCTTCCACTAGACCAGGTTGCTCAAAGCCCCATAAAAAATAAAATCCACCTCTCTCCACTTTAGAAAAAAGGATGTCATGCAGGACAGAGTCAAATGCATTGCACAAGTTCAGATAGATGCCACTTGCTCATCCCTTATCCACCAGTGCTGTAACCTGATCATAGAAGGCCACCCACCAAATTTGTCAGGTGTGATTTGCCATTAAAGAAGCTGTAGTGAACACCTCATTGTCAATGTGTCTTAGCATAGTTTTTTGTGCGATGTGATGCATGATCTTGCCAGGCACAGAGATGGGAATGACTGGCCTGTAGTTCTCCAGCACTTTCTTTTTTTCGCTTTTCAAAAATGGGGGTTGTTTCCTCATTTCCTGTCCACGCGACAGTGGACTGTGACAACTTACCAAATATGATGGTTAATGGCTTAGCAACTTCATCTGTAAGTTCTGTCAGAACCACGGATGGATCTCATCGGGTTCCATGGACTTGTGCCATTTTAGGTTCCCTAGATGGTCTCAAACCTCATCTTCTCCTACAGCAGGCAGTTCTCCATGCAACCAGTCTATGCTTTTGCCTTCTGCAGCTTGGGCAGTGTGGCTGGAGCAGTTGCCTGTGAAGACTGAGACAAAAAACTCTGCTATTTATTCCCAAGTACTCAAATATTAATCTACTGTTGCAGTGTCAGAAGGCTGGTGTCAGTTAATAGAATATTATACTTGAGAGTTGAGGAATACCTTCCTATATTTGGCATTTGTTAAATTAACCTTTGTAAGCATGCTTCTTTCCAGAACAAAAACTACCAAGTGGTTGTTTTTGCATCTGTGCCCTTTGCTAAAGTAGTTATTCCTTGCTGCTTTACGCCTACTTATGTTCTGCAGTCTCTGGCTCTAATCAGCAGGGCATAGCCCTCTATTTTAATGTGTTTTCAAATCCTCTCGGACTGTGAAGTGATATAATGATGCAGATTACATAGCTCAGGATGGCTGCTTAGTTAAAACAGGTGTAGGTCTGGCCAGCCTTACAGAGAGTGCTTTGCCACAGAGATCATTTCCAGTGTAAGAGATGGGTTATTGCTCCTGTAGTAGCAGAGGCGGAATAAATGGCTTATCTTGCTCTGAGCTTACTGCAGGTACAGAGAAAACAAATAAAGCTTCCATAAGGTATTGGTGAAACTGTTACAGCTTTTCCCCTTTGTCCTTGAACAAAGCTAAATATTCCTTCCCTTTTCCTGATAGTATTTTTTTTCCCTCCATCACTAACAGGTACAAATAAGGGTTTGTTTGTTTCAGGTTTTTTATAATTATTCTGATTAGCTATGTTCTTTCCCTAATTTCTTTCTCATTTTCTTGAAAACTTCTGGTGGAAATGCAGACCTTTCATAGTGATTTTTTTCATTATTATTATTATTGCTTTCTTTTTTTCAGTTACCTTTTGCCTGGCATTTAGTTGATGCACAGGTTGAATATCACTGTATTTGAAACCCACACCCCAGCTCCAGAACAGCTGTATCGACAAAAATCTGTGCTGTGCATATGACCTTGTAGTTGATTTAAGTAAGCATGTGAATATATAACTGGAGTTTATAATTTCTAGCTAGCCAAAAGGCACCAATTCATGTATAAAAGACTTAATGCTAAGTGTGTGTTGCCTATGTAGGCACAGATGATAGTTTCATTTTATATTGTGTGTAAGCATTTATTTTAGTGTAAGCATTTAATACTTACACATTTTATATGTAAGTATTGGTATTGTGTACCTGAACTTGCAAAGCTGTATCAGAAATTCTCATTGTGCTAACAGCAGTGAAAGTGCAACAGTGTGGGGTGGTCAGGTCAATAAATTTCCGAGATGCTGCATTTAGATAGTATGTTTCTGAGGACTTGGTGCTCTGCCTAGCTTATGTTTCATTTGCATTACCCAAGCTGGTTTTAGTCTGCATATGTGTATGCATGCTGCAGTTGTATGGTGAATCTAATGTAGATGAAGTGTAGCAAAAAGGGGGGTTCTGTTTTCTGCTAGTATTTGGTGGTTTTCTACTCCTTCCCAGTCAGTGCTGGTAACTCACAGATTCAGTTTGTTATAAACCTGATGTAAGGTTTTAAATGAGTACTTAGTCCAAAATTAGAAAAATAATTTTAAGTAATTATGCAAGAGGCATCTGTTTATAATCTTTTTATAATTCTCTTTAGTGAAATACATACCTTTCTCTGTCTCTTACTAAAAGATGCACAAGTATAGAAAGACGGACTGAGACTTAAGTAACAAGTGAAACCATGTTTTTAGGACTGTTCTACAGAAAATGTAAGCTGGTTTCTAAGACGGAAGTTACCCATGACACCAAGCTCTTCTGCTTACTGTTGCCTAAGAGCACACATCTCCGTGTTCCCACTGGACAACATGTTTACCTCAAACAAATCATTGCAGGTAAGAAAAATTAAGAACGTAACAATGGATATATAGACATAAATCCCTTTTTATAATCTTGGGAGAATGCCGAGTCCATGGCAACTAATTCCCTGATCGTAGTTAGAAAGTCTTTGCTTCCAGGATCATAATCAGTGCTTAGTAGTGAACAGACTGGATTAATACTGCTGGAAAGATAACTGTTAAAGTGGATGGTACTTACTGTTGACCTTACCAGCTCTTTCAACTCCCTTTAAAACAATCTCTCTACTAAAGTAGTGCTGTTTATCTTTGGTGGGCGGGTGGAAGCTTGTTGTGTATATGTTATATATGATTATCCAGTTCCTTTTATTTTACAGCTTTTTTGGTATGTGGAGGGTAATGTTGCAATTTTGCCTTTTATTTTTTTTTTTTTTTCTTCAGAAGGATTTATAATAGTCCTTGTAACACTGCTTTACACTCCAGTTGTATATTAGTCATAACATGAGGTTGTGAGAACAATGCATCTTGAAAAAGCATCGCCTAAGTGTTATTCTTTCCAATTTTGTAAAAGGTGAACTTAAAATAAAATGGGAGGTCAAAGAAATATCTGGTTTATTTTCTTAAGGATAATTTTTAACATTTGCATTCTAATGGTTATGCTGGTCACTGTATGTCACATTGAAGGGGGGTTTTACCCCAGACATTTGTGTTCAGTGGGTCTGTCAAGGTCCCAGGAAAGGTGAGACCCTTGAGCCTGATTAGCCTGTCGGAGCCCTCTGCAGGTGCTCCACTGGACAGCATGCTGTATTGGAGGGTGATTCGACTGTCCTGCTCGGGGTTTTGCGATAATAGACTCACCCATCGAGTTAATTACTCAAGTTCCCAGAAACTCACACAAAATAGATCTTGGATGAGAATTTTTATTATACAAATTTCTAACTGATTGAGGTTCAACTATTGCAGTTGCCAGTCTACTAACAGCAAGAACAAGTGTGAACTAACTTTCACAAAAGCCAACTAAAGTTAGTTATTAAGCACATTAGAGTATAGTTCTTAGCCACTAAATGTCCCGATCCCCTCAGGGAAGGGTCTTTGACCTGGGGTGTGATTTTTAATGTTATAATGACAGCATAATGAGGATGGTTCATCTAAAGGACACACTAATCATTTTTTTCTACACATGAAGTCACAGGCAGCCAAGAAGGCCAATAACATCCCAGCCTGTGTCAGAAATAGTGTGACAAGCAGGACTAGGGAAGTAATAATCGCGCTATAGTTGGCACTGGTGAGGCCGCACCTTGAATACTGTGTTTAATTCTTGATCCCTCACTACAAGAGAGTGTGAGGTGCCAGAGCAGGTCCAGAGAAGGGCAACAAAGCTGGTGAGGAGCCTGGAGCGCAAGTCTTACAAGGAACAGTTGACGGAATTGGGGTTGTTTAGTCTGGAGAAGAGAAGAGTAGGTGGGGGGGACATTATTGCTCTCTACAGCTACTTGAAAGGGAAGGCAATGAGAAGAGGCAGATGGTCTCTTTTCCCAAGTAACAAGTGATAGGACAAGAGGTAATGGCCTCAAGCTGCACCAGGAGATGTTTAGACTGGATATTAGGGAAAAATTCTTCACCGAAGGGGCGATCAGGTATTGGAACAGGTTGCCCACAGAAGTGGTGGAATCACTGTCCCTGGAAGTGTTCAGTAACCATGTAGACGAGACCCTTAGTTCATAGAATCATAGAATAGTTAGGGTTGGAAAGGACCTTAAGATCATCTAGTTCCAACCCCCCTGCCAGGGGCAGGGATACCTCCCACTAAACCATGCCGCCTAAGGCTCTGTCCAATCCAGCCTTGAACACCACCAGTGATGGAGCATTCACAGCTTCCCTGGGCAACCCATTCCAGTGCCTCACCACCCTCACAGTAGAGAATTTCTTCCTCATATCCAATCTAAACTTCCCCTGTTGAAGTTTGAACCCATTACCGCTTGTCCTCTCACTACAGTTCCAAACGAAGAGTCCCTCCCCAGCATCCCTATAACCCCCCTTCAGATACTGGAAGGCTGCTATGAGGTCTCCACACAGCCTTCTCTTCTCCAGGCTGAACAGCCCCAACTTTCTCATCCTGTCTTCATACAGGAGGTGCTCCAGTCCCCTGATCATCCTCGTGGCCCTCCTCTGGACTTGTTCCAGCACTTCCATGTCCTTTTTATGTTGAGGACACCAGAACTGCACACAATACTGCAAGTGAGTCTCAGGAGAGCAGAGTAGAGGGGCAGGATCACCTCCCTCGACCTGCTGGTCACTCTCCTTTTGATGCAGCCCAGGATACGGTTGGCTTTCAAGCTCCCACTCCTGCAGGGAGTATAACAGAGCCTGGCCGCGGGCCCTTCACTCCTCTTCACCCTCCGTTCAGTTTCTCTTAGTATATGCCAAGGTTGCAGGGTTGCCTGGGGAACTCTTTTAGGGGAGATTCTGTGCATGCCAACCACATTCCATTCTGGAAGTAGCAGCTGCATTTTACCCTAAAATTTCCTTAATGTTATATTATAACTTTGGGGGTTTGGAGGATTGGTCTCTAATTTCCCCCGTTTTCCCACATAATCCGCACTGTGACTATAGTCACTCAAGCTTCATAGTGTTTAGTCTTATTTACACGTCTTCTGCAAATATATAGTATGCTGATTGTCATGCACATATACACTCCATGGGGGAAAATGATAAATGACTCACTTTACAATAATCCAGATTCTAGTCTACAATACAGTAATTAAGAGCAAAATAGTTAATATCAGTAGAATAACAACAAGGTGAAGCATGTTGTTGAGAATTCCTGTAGCAGTTGGTGACCATCCAAGAAGAGTTCCACACTGATGTTCTGCATCTTTCTTTGCTCATTCCAGCACATGGTGTATTTCTTCTGTGTCATGACGGACAGCAATTAATCTTTTGCCCATTGTCCTGATCTTGCTTCAGCAACTATTCCAGGTCTTCATATTTCAGCTATTTTCTTATTAAATTGAGATTCATCCCAATAGGGGTAGGCAGTAGGTCTTGAATTAGCATGTAGTTAGATCTCATCAATCAATAAGATATGACAGGAGCTGAGTAAGCGACATCGCATCCTATAATATCAACAAAATTACAGACACAAATATTTGAGTGATTATTTGTATTCAAAGTAATATTATCTTTGTGTATAAAAGCACAGAGTTTTCATGCTTGTGCATCCTTTGCCAATACATACAATTACGATTTCAGAGTTTTCATTAGGATATATTTCAAAATGAGAAATGTTCTGTTCAGTGTCAAGACAAATGTCTTGAGCTTTGAAGGTATTACTCTCAAATAAATCCTTGCTGTTTGCACACAATGATTGCATGGATATCAATAGTTTGCCATTTATTTCCATCCTTTCAGGCCCATACTCGATGCTCTAGGGGATAGAGTATAGCTCCATTGTGATTCAGTCCTAACAATAATTGGGTATATAGTATATGCCGAAGCATTGTGTATAGTTAACACAAAAGCTGTGGCCATGCTGTTGATGGGATCATTAGTAAAATTTACTAAATACCACCAGAACTGGAACTTTTTGAAAAAAGTCAATTGCTTTATCCCAAATTACTTCCCGAATTTCAGTGGATAGTGTACCTTCTTCACCTTCCCATATCTTTCACCAGTGTTATAAATGTGAGAGACAGTTTGATAGGGCGCTGAGTTAGTGAATATGGTTGTTCAATATTAATCTTGAAGACCCAAGCTCAAATGAGAGTTGAGGTCTGTCCAATGATACAGTGTGAGGGCTGAAAGGGATAGCTTAAAAGTATACCAGCGTTCTTGGAACTAGATAATCTTAAGGTCCTTTCCAACCCTAACTATTCTATGATTCTATGATTCATGTTTGAAAGGATAGGTATGTACATTGTCTTCTCGTTCAGCATAGTTTACAATTATGTGGAAGGCTGTTGTCACACGTTTAGTGTGCTTTTCAATTCAGCATCCTATCAAAATGATGTCTAATTACCCTTAAAGATGGTATTTGTTGATTTTTTTTGATTTTTTTTTTTCACTTGCATAATCCACTCTTGCCTGTAAGAGGTGATAATATTGTGTAGAACTACTGCAGACAAATTTAGACCAGGCTTAGGCACATCTGGAAGTATATACATCTCTATCCATGGCCACAAAAATGTCACAATTTGCATTTGACAATCACAAAATCAAACAATATTTCTACACTGCATTTTCCTCAGGAACAAAATGCAAGTATGTGTAAATGTAAAATAGCACCAGCAATCTGATTCTGGTATTTCATAGCAAGACTTCTTGTTGTTATCTGGTTTAGAAAAATTAGTATGATATATTTCAATGGATTTTTCATGGATGGATCCCTTGATTGCCCAGCACCCTATCTGTATTTCTTCCTCTGGCATTGCTTGGAGTGCTAATGTTTCAAAAGTGGTACTTGGCGAGTTATTTCAGTCTCTTTTATGTGCAGTTTCTCCCACTTCTACTTATGCTGCGCATATACTTCACTTCCATGCGCAACTACAGTGGTTAAGTTTAAGTATGTTTTACTGTAATGTAGCCCCAGTGTACTAAAAGTAGGCTTGGGAGCATGGACACTCTAGAGTTTTCTGGCCACAGGTTAGAAGAACCATCACTGCCAGAACCTGGAATATTAGCGTGGGTGCAGCATTGCTCTTTGCCATCTTAAAATTTGGGTTTCCAGCTGACCATGCACAGTACAAATAGCACCACAGCTAAAATAGATGACATATTTGTGTGTATACATTCAAGGTTGGCCTAGGCTAATCCTTCCATCCGTAGGCAGTTCCTGCAAGAGAAAAAAGATGCTATATGCTTGGTTGAAAATACAACCGGCGGGTGTTAGTTAAGAGGAGGGTAAAATCCATTGGGTACTGATCCCATGTACATTTCTTGAGCAATTCCTAGCTTCCCAGTCACAGAGATTCTTGGGAGTGATTAAGTACCATGGGCAGTGTCCCGGTTTGAGGCATCTGCACTGATACAGGTTGTCCAGCATAAAACCCAGTAGGGTATTCCCTAGATTTAGTGGAGACTTTTGGAGCAGTTGTGTTAGTGAATACAGAACAGGCTTTAGTTTTTTGTCAACTGTCTCCTCCATCTGTTGTTTAGTTGATAGTTGGCAGACAGGCATATGACCATCAGAGGTGACACTCAGATTCATGTGTTTTAGCAAATTGCTTAAACAACCCCTTAGTATGTTCAACAATACCATTGGCTTGGAGGGTAATAAAGGGTGTGAAATACCCAGCAAATTCCCTCTTCTTTGGCTCAGTCTTGTACTACAGTAGCTGTGAAGTGTGTCCTATTATCACTTTGAATTTCCTCTGGAAGGGGGAGTGTACTGAACAACTGTTTGAGGCCTCTTACCATGATTTCGCTGCTCACTGATGCAAACTTAGTTGCCCTGGTGAGACTAGAGATAACTTCCACTCCTACCAGGATAATTTTTTTCACATCTGATAGTCACAATGGACTGATACAGTCAATATACCATAATGTTTTCTTATCTCAAATATGCAGAGGAGGTGGCTTGCTCAGAGGGACCTTGTTAGGTCGCAAACAACAGTGTGAACAGGCGGTCACTAGTCGCTCACATAGTTTAACTGATACAGGCAATCCTTGGGCAATGCCTTCTCAATATAAATCAGCCCATCCACTGTGGCCCTGTTCAACATGTAACCATTTGAGCAGGCACTCCCCAGTCTTGATCATGGACAGCAGCATCAGTCTTCCACAGATGTGTAAAGCTGTCCACCTACTGGTTAAACTAAGTGTTAAAGACACCCTGAGCCAATTAAGGGTGACAATATAAAGTTTTATTGTGAGCAAGCGGTAAGCAGACAAAACAGCGCTGGGTGCGTGGGGAGTCTCTGCTCCGCCAACACGCACACCAATTCGCTCTCTGTTTGTTCTTTTATACAGTTTAGTTTCGTTCTCCAGGTAGTCCACTCCTCTTCTCGCAAAGTCCATCCCCCGTTGATTTTGTAACTTGAGCATGCGCGATTTCATCCTCTTGAGGGTCTTGAGGGTCGTGAAGATGAAGCTAGTACTCTTCCTCAATGACCCTTAACCTACTTTTGAGGTTGAACTCTTTCTCCTCTCTATCTCATGCATGCAAATCAGTAAACACCCGTATTGTCTTCCTTATCTGGGAGTTGCAGAAAAGCTTAACCTGTTAACTTGTGGGTTTACATTGTGGTTTAACATTTGCACACATATCACACGTCTTGCTTAACTTAGCAAACTACTTACAGAGTTTTATTACAGCCACACCATGTTATTTGATGAACAAAATCTCCACATATTACACTAAGCAGTCATTATATTCGATCATGTCCTTTAACCCAACCGATGTACAACACACTCTTTTTTCCTATTATTAATAACTGTTTCAAGCTATCATCTTGTCAGACTGGGACTGTGTTCACCTGCCAGTCATTGCCTTCCCAGTGGCTTATCCTGTTGGTGGCTCCTTTGAAAGTGGCATACAAATAAGTGTAAATATGATCTGCAATGTATTGTGCAGCTAGTAGAGCTGCTCTGGGTTCTCCCACTGTTGTCCCCCTGTGCACTTCCTTTACCTGTCCCAGAGGGGGAAAAGAATTCTAGCCCAGGAGCTAGCAGGGCTTACAGAGAGGGTTTTAAACTAGGTTTGAAGGGGGAAGAGAATGACACCAGGCTCACTAGATATGAGCCACAGGGTAGCATGCCACCGTTGGAGTCCACATTCACAGGGCAACTTAAATGCATCTATGCCAATGCCTGCAGCATGGACAGCAAATAGGAGGAGCTGGAAGCCATTGTGCAGCAGAGAAACCATCACATGAGGTGGGGGTTTGTCTCTTCTCCCAAGTGACAAGAGATAACAGCCTCAAGGTGAACCAGGGGAGGTTATTAGGAAAAACTTCTTCCCAGATTGGGTGATGAGGCACTGGAACAGGCTGCCCAGGGAAGTGGTGGAATCACCATCCCTGGAAGTATTAGTAACCATATAGATAAGACCCTTAGTTATATGGTTTAGTGGTGGTCTTGGCAGTCCTGGGGTAATGGTCAGACTTGATGATCTTAAAGGTCTTTCCCAACCTAGTTGATTCTATGATTCTATTCTGTGATTCCCGATAGGAATGCTGCTTAGGGACAGTGAGTTTCAGGTCAATGCCGGCAGGTGGCATCATGCTGCTATGGACGAACTCCGAAAGGCTGAAGGGTCCTTGTATGATCAGAGTTTTTGTTCTTTTCTACATATTGTACTGCTTGTACCACATACAACAGTCCTTTCTCAAGATCTGAATATCTTGTTTCAGTATAAATAAAAGAATTGGAACAAAACTCTCATGGTCTCTCTGGGTCATCTGGTTCCTCTGCCAAAGGTTATAATGAGAGCCATGCTCACTAAAACTGTACTCTACATGAACAGGATCAGTTGGATGTATGAATCCCAGCTGTTGGAATAATCTTCAGTCATTTATCAGCAACTCCAGTATATTTGCATGTTTTTCAGTCCATTCCCATGCTTTCACCTTTTTGAGCAAATTATAGAGGGGTCGGGTGATAATAGGAAACCCTGGAATTTGGTTTTGCCAGTACATCAAAGTTCCCAGAATTTGCTGCACTTCCATGGTACTGAATTGCCTCGGAGTGTTCAGGGGAACAGAAGCAGCACCTCTGACCCCCCATGGTTCTAAGAATCTTACTTCTTATGTCAGTCCTTGACATTTTGATTTGGGAATGTCCGGGCCCAAATCTGTCAATTTTTCCTGAAGTCCTTTCATGACAGTGTTAACATTCTCTGTATTTTCTCCACCACCATCAGTATGTCATCAATGTACTGATAGGTTGTAACCCCTGGTGGTACTGGGAATGTCAACAGAATGTCTGGAAATGCATTGTGAGCAATGTGAATGTTCATAACCTTGGGGTAATCTATTAAAGCCGTATTGTACTCCTTTCCACATGAAAAAGAACTGAGCTTTGTCTTGATCCTGTAAAAACATATCCTTTGCATCTAGTGTCACCATCCAGGTATGGGATGCTCCTTGAATCTGTGTTATTAATTCAACAACACTTGGTACAGTGGTGGTTAAGGGTGCAAAATTAGCATTTAGGTGCCTGTAGCGCACTGTAAGTTGTCACTACCCATTTGTTGTTTTTTTTCCACTGGCCAAACGGGAATTGTAAGGCAAATGTGTGAGAATGCCTCTCTGTTCTAAATCTGTCACCACCCTGTCAATCTCTGCCTGAGCAGCTGCTGGCAACAGGCGTTGTTGGATGTTGGTAACTTTTGAGGAGAGTAAAGGAATAGATGTGGCTAGGAAGTACAGTTTAGCTGTGCCAGTTTCCTTAGCATCAACGTTTAACCATTCCCCATTACTGCAGCCAAAAACTCCACACTACTCCATCTTGGAGTTTCCAGGCTTGCCAGCACATTAAAGCCTAAAATATCATCATATGCTGTGCCAATCAATGCCTCAGTTTTAGTTAGCTTTTGTTCCTCTGGCCACCAGAGTATGATTTTTGCAGTGGGGCTTTCTTTTATTTCAGTTCCTTTGAATTTAGGTTTACGTTGGCTAAGCTTTACACCAGGAATTTCTGCCATTTCATTAGTGTTGGCATTTGGGGAATTCTGCCAGTGTTTTGTGGGCTCCAGCAGGGATTGCAGTAATGGGTTGAGCATGTTGACTGGAGAGATGTGGCACTGTTAACACCTGCCAGGCAGGGTAACTCACTGCCCTCCCTAGGGTTTGATGGTTTTTGTTGAGGGTTCTTCCAGATTGATGAAACCATGCTCTGGTGTAAAGGGTGCGCTTTCTTTATGAGGCAGTAGTTTGTTAACTGATTGGCTTTCTCCACCCAAGATACCTCTTTTATGTAGAGGTTGAACTAACATGCGGATGTTGCTGGTGGAGACACCGTGTAACCACTGTTGGAGTACCCCTAATTCTATGGCTTTTCTCCACCAGTGATTCTGTTCCTTCTCAAATTTGGATTGCTCCTGGAATTTTGGTTTTGGAGTACCCATCTGATGGACTCGCTGACTAGAATCAAGGGGATGGGGTGGGTTTGTGCATGGGTTCAGCAGCAGCAGTCATTTTTCTCCTTCTTGGTAGCTGATGCAGCGCTGTGTTTTTGACTTTCGGCCTGGGAACAGTGCTGATAACACCAGTGTTTTCAGTTACTGCTTGGGAATGTTTTGGTTTGACCAAGGACTTTCTGAGTCTCATGCTCTGCCAGGGAGGAGGTGAAGCCGGGAGGAAGCAGAGACAGGACACCTGACCCAAACTGGCCAAAGAGGTATTCCATACCACAGTACGTCATGCCCAGGATGTAAAAACAAGGGGCAGAGACCCAGAAGGGTGGGGGTGCACTACTTGGTCGGGCTGGGTATAGGTGGTGAGCGATTGTATTCTTTTCCCTTGTATTTCTCTTGTCATTATTATTATTGGTGGTAGCAGCAGTGATTTGTGTTATACCTTAGTTACTAAACTGTTCTTATCTCAATCTGTGGGAGTTGCATTCTTTCGATTCTCCTCCTCATCGCCCTGGGACTGGGGGAAGAAGGAGGGTGAGTGAGTGAATGAACTGCGTGAGGGGCTTAAACCACGACAGTTTGTAGTTGCACTGACCCATCCGATTCGGCATCTGTATGATACAATCTCCTGTGCAAATTCACTCCAAGTGATTATGTGAACTGGATCCTGCCCAGGACTCTGGCTATCACAGTCGCCCTTATTACAAGCTCGGGCTTCCTCTATGTGATTTAGAGTGTTTGCAGCATGCATTTTAAGGCAGTTTGGAAGTCCACAAATGAGAAGAATTAATCGTTTTGGGTCAATAGGAGCTAACATTGGGGATTTTCTTGTCACATCCCTCTCATAAATTGCTTGTATGCATGCTGCTTTCTGCGCTGACACAGCAAAGTCAGAGAAGTCGGTGGTATTAATCACCAGCGGCTCTCCTCTGTCTTTTGGATTTATACTGCCTGCCCAGTATGCAGCCCGTGCCGTCAGGGAATAATTGTGATTGCCTGCCATGGTAGTTAGAAACACTCTGGTCCCCAGTAGCCTTCTGCTTCCTCTTCACTCAACAAAATTCGATCCCCTCCCGAAAGGGAAACTCACCACACATACTCAGCTTCAGATTCTCCTGGTTGCCTTGAATATTTTTCCTGTAATTCTACTAATTCCATTGGTGACCCGGGGATTGGACACACAGTAGTGCGAGTTTTATCATCTGACAGCTGCTTCTCTCTGTGCTTGGTTAAAGCAAGCAGAGTTTTAAGGCGGTCAACCTCAGTCTTAAGATGATTATTTTCAGTTATAAGTTCATCAACTCAGATTCTCAGCTTTTTTCCTGTCTCCCTTTCAGAACTTAATGATGACTTCAATTCCTCATTTTCTGATTTTAGAGTTAAATATTCTACATCAGCAATTCATTTGGGAGCAGGGGCATCTTTAGGTTCTTTCTGTGCATGAGGTAAACAGGCTCTTAAAACTGTGTTCCAAAAATTTTGAGCCCGCTCGTTCCCAGCCTGGGAAGGGGTGCATTTCTGTTCTTGTAGTAGCTTTTCCATGGCAGTCCTGCCTACTATGCCAATTTTCTGTCACAATCAGCCCATCAGAGCCCTCTGAAGGTGCTCCACGGGACAGCACACTGTATTGGAGGGTGGTTCAGCTGTCCTGTATAGGGATTCGTGGTAACAGATGCACCCATTGAGTAAATTAATTAAGTTTCCAGAAACAAACAAAAGGAGATCTCAGCTGAGAATTTTTAATATATAAGTTTGTGACAGATTAAGGTTTGAAGATGCTGTTGGCAGTACACTAACTGCAAGAACAAATGTGAAAGAACATATACAAAAACATACAAAACCCAGTTAGTTAATTATTAAGAGCATATATAGTTCTTACTCAGTAGGTGTCCCTATGGGGGGAGAAGAGAGATTCAGCCTGTCGTCCGATCCCAGCAGTTACGATGGAGACTTCCCTAACTTTTCTTTTCTTGATTTTGCATATTTATACAATTCAGTTCAGGTTAGTAACTCCCCATAACTCTCCCACCGTGTATGGATTGGCCACCTGATTTACATACGGTTACATCATGGATTTTCTTACTGCGCATGCTGAGGGAAGTGTCTCAAACCCGGGCAGGGGTCTTTTTGACCTGTGGGTGTGATTTTTAGTATTATAATGAGAGTATAATTGGCACCCTAATCGTGTGCTGACACGTGAAGCCATATTTTGATGATGTCCATGTGTTGTCAGGATGTACCAGACTTCAAGGGTAGTCATTCCTGTTTTGAGGTGTGTTACTCCTATTTTCTTAGTCTGCCTACACAAGGCCAGAGCCTTCACTCCCACTATCAAGTCTCATAAATCAGTGTTGTTCCTAGGTCTCCTGACCTTGTAGGAAGCCCTTGTAGGAAGCCCTTGTATCTGTTCAGGCCTTTTCACAGTAACACAAGTTTCCATTTTTTCTGTCTCTATGCCTATGGAGCTTGATTGGCTCCAGTCACACATGCTTTGTTCCTGATGAATGTAAAATCCTCTTGCTTTGCTTTTAATAACACGAATGTAGTTTACTTGTTTGGCAGTTGTGTGTGGTTTATCAGTACACGGTGTTTTCAAGTTCCTGCCCCTGCAGGAAGTATAACAGCCTGGCTGCAGGACCTTCACTCTGCTTCACCCTCCATTCAGTTTCTCTTAGCATATGCCAGGGTTGCAGGGTTGCTTGGGAAGCTATCTTAGGGGAGATTCCGTGCATGCCAACCGCATTCCGTGCTGGAAGTAGCAGCTGCATTTTACCCAAAGATTTCCTTAGTGGTATAATTTTTGGGGCCTGGGGAGCGGGGTGTTCTCTAATTTCCCCGTTTCCCACTCTGTCCTTCCATTGCAGTGTACATGTTAGAGAGGTTTCTCAGAAGTATTTTTAAATACCATTTAATTGAGAAATGTTTTGTGCACCTCCTCTTCCCTACCTAATTCTTTGGTGGTGTCCAACTCTTGCAAATTTTCTTTCAATCACTGTACAAATAGCTTCTTGAAATGGTAGTGAAAGAAAATATAATCATGCAATGCTAAGAATTCCCTATTTCACTTTAGAAAAAATCAAGCAGTGCTACTTGCAATTAAATGCAAATGTTTAGATTTTCATGTTCTTTGGGATGACTAAATCTTTTCTTCCAGTCTTTTGAATTGCTAAGTAGTGTAGAAATAACATATTGTACAGTGGCCTGAAGATTTTAATTGGAAGCGGAAGGCTACTGTAATAAGAACTGGTGCTGTGGAAAGTAATATACTTACATAAAAGCATGTGATGGTGTTATTTTGATGGGATATACAGATTTTTTGTTTACTGTTTGTTTATTTTGTTATTTGCTTGGAATAAATTTGCTGGACAGAGTACTTTTCATATTATTTCAGCTATCTTTTTGTCTTCTGTTTAGGGACAGAGGTAGTAAAACCATACACACCTGTATTGCCTTTTTTGCCACTGGATTTCCAAGAACCATCTTGCCATGATAGTGCATATATATATTTAATGATTAAAATTTATTCCTGTGGACTGTTCACACAGGCCCTTGACCATCTACAAATTGGTGAGTATATGCTGGGGTGGTTTTGTGTTTATTTTTTCACTATATCTTTCCAGTTTCCCTGCCTGGGTATTGGGTTGTTCTTATTGTTTACCTTATACATCAGAACGTATTTATAACTTTTTAAAAATCTTATTTTCTATGCCCTTACTGTAACTAGCTGTCCATTACATAAAGCTCTCCTGTCTGATCATCCAAATAGGTTCATGTTTAACTGTTCAGATATGTCAACTGTATCACACGTTATAGTTGATCACTTTGATAGTATATACTCTATAGAACAACTTGTAATTTTGAACAAGGAAAACTAGGTCTGTTTTATGTGACTCAAGATGTACTTCCTTTTCCATTTCGAATGCCAAGGTCGATTTTTAACACCTGATGTCACAAATGTTTGTGAACTCGTATAGTGTAAAATGCATCAAGACAGTATGTTTTAATTGAATATCTCTTCTTTTAACAAGAACCCTTGATCCTTGTGTAAAATGTATAGTACCTTTCTGAAAGGAACCCTAATACTAAGATGAAGGCAGTATGAAATGGCTTCAAAAAAAACCCATAATACTGATTAGCCTGTTTTCTTCTCATTAGTGTTCACCTTCTTTTATTTATTTATTTATTTTTAATAAAGGAGACTATATTTCTGTCAGCAATCCTGAAGGTAGCTTCAAGAAGTCACAGGTTCAAACTTCAGAAGATCTGTTCTTATTGGCAGCAGGCACAGGCTTCACACCAATGGTTAAACTGCTGAATTTTGCTCTGACTGAAGTTAGTTGCCTCCGGTATGTACGCTTTATGATTTAACCCTAAGCTTGAGTATTCCAAAGGAAGGATGAAGCATAGTGGGCAAGCCTCATTGTTAATAAAACGATTAACAAAATAAAATGCTATGCAACCATTTTTCTTCAGTTTATGCAAAAAACTGGCGTGCTTTAGGGAAGAGACTGTGAGAGTCTTTGGCAACTTACACTTACTTGATTCTCGGCTACCATCAACAAAATGGACTGATTTATATTTTGAATTTTAGTTGTAATACAAATGAGCTCGCTCTGAAGAGTTTTGTTTTGCTTTTCTTTTTTTTAACCAGCTTTGCGTTTGAGTGCTTTTTTTTAGTATTGAAATATTTCAGTGTAGGTATTGTTTTTTGAACTGAGGTGGTTTGCAGCTGTTTACCTAGGGCTTCTCTTTAATCTGTTAGAATAGCTAGCATACTTTTATATTCTTTTCCTCTGACAAGCAACTGTAATACATTTTTACCAGATGAGTTCCAGCTTTCACAAAAGTGTAACTTATGTAAGCATAGCATTAAGTATATTAAAATGGATAAAAAGGTATGTATTGCGTATGTATTCTGCACTCTACTTGTAAAGCCTACAGAAGGAGGCATTACTTGTTCTTAGTCAAGTGAACAGGCTGTTTTGGCCCCTAATGTCCTTCAGAATCCCAGAACTACTACTTCTACTTGATCTGATTGTCCATTTACAATTGTAAGAGAGTGTACAATAGCTCAATTTCAGAGGGAAGTGCAAGGAATTACTGCAGGGGTATACTTTGATAGAGGTAAGGTGTACTTGCATTGCTTTTAGAAAAAATATTCTTCTAGAATCGCATCCTATATGATTTCTTGGCAGATTACATTTTTGTCAATGTCAGCTATTGTAATTTGGGAGAGCATAAAAATGAAAAATACAGCTTAACTGGATTTAAGCTGTTAAAGCTTAAAGCCTTTAAAGCTGTTGCAGAGGAGAGTTCAATAGACGTGCTGCTGTTTTCCTGTAGCTTTGAATTTGAACTCCTGTAATGACGATTAATTTCTGATACTGAGTTCTATTCAATATAAGCACAGGATGTTTTGGTTCATTATGTACCTTTATGAAGCACATTTTGAAGCAGCATAGAGAGATTATTTGGATGCTAATCTTCATAGTAAAGCTAAAAAGGATGACATATACTGCAGAAATCTGTTTCTAGAAAAAGGTCTAAACCCAGGCGTTATTCTTGTATTGTTTATTGTTCAGCAATTACATATAATCCTATTTTGTGAGCAGCAAGACTGCGTTCTGTTCGGCTTTTCCAAAGCAGTTCTGTGAATCCAAAAAGTAAATCTGTCATCTGACAAAGTGCTTGGGAAGCATTACTGAGTGAATTTAGAATAATTTTATTGGGCTTTTTTCTTTTTTGAGGGGAGATAAAAGTAGTTGTGATAATATGAAAACAAAGCTAACGAGAGCAAAATAAAAGATGCAAATCTTGACACTTTGTCAATAACTAGAATAAACAGAATAGATAATGTATGTGAAATACTACTTCTGCACAGATAGTGTTTGTTTCTACTCTGTCCTTGAAAGGTGACCAGAGTGGCTGATTTTAACTCTCTTCAGCACAATTTCTCATGGGAACTTTATGCTCACAGGTAGTTTGGGATGCAGCAATATCTGTTTTCTTACTAGTTGAAGGAAATAAATTTTTCCTCCTTGCCCTGGAGGCTTGTTAGGGGCTGGAATGACTTGATCTGGTACAGGTTCTGTTTATATGCAGATACTTAAAACTTTGCTTCTCTGACTGCTTTAGGCATCTTAGTTTTTTGGTGTTATATTTGCTCCTTAACCTTCACTTCCCTTTTTGGGAAAATATTACAAGATTGCCTTTAATATGTGTCTGTGTGTTCTTAAATATTATTTATATACATGAGTTATATGTATATATAAACAGTATAAATATAATTTGCATTAAATTTTCTTACTGTGGAAAGTAATGATTGCCATAAACTTGGATTGCACACATCAGAATGTGAATTGCAGAAAGTTGAGGAAGGATTTGAATAATGGCTGACTTGTCACCTGAGGGTGCAGAAGTGGCCTCCGCAGTGCTGGGTGAGCACTGTTGAACCTTTGGGGCTGCGCAGCAAATGCTGCAGAAGCTGCAGTTTTCCTAAGCAGCATTTGCTGTGCAGCATGTAACAGGCTTGGATCATTGGATTTCTACTCTTGCTATCTAGCCAAAGTCTCCCTATTGTCTTTGAATTCTGTTATTTCTTGCCTGTGGTAAAAGTGGAAAGCAATTTGTTCTCTTCCTGTCTGCAGTATCCTTTCGTGCATGAAGTCATAATGCTCTTCCTTCAGCCTTTTTTCGTCTCATACAGGGCAAATTGTATTTGGCCAAAGTATTCATTTTAGAAGAATATCAGTCCTCAGTGCTGTTTTATCCTTTATAAGATCAGAGTTTTGCTCCTTTTTACTGGTGATTTATAGCTGCAATCAGATGGATACATTTCTTGAAAAAGACTGAGGCACAAGGGCACTGAACGCTACGCAGAGGGCTAACTTTCTTCTCAAGGAGCTATAGGATGCTTATAGTTTATTCACGGTTCTCCTTGATAGTTGTGTCTTGTTTGTCCCCAGCTTTTCATTCTTAAATTACCACTCTGTTCTCATACTCATTTTTAATAGAGTGTTCCACAAGACTTTGCACACCAGTTTTTTGAGCTTATTGAAATCTACATCCCTTTGAAGTAGATTCCAGTGTGTTAGATTCTCACTATTTTTTCCAAAGGGCTTATGAAGTTTTTCATTTGTTACCTAACTTCTGTCATCATTCTCTCAACCAGCTCTTCTGTACAGATGGGGACCATATCTAAATCTCCACCTCTTCCTTTTAGCTCTTTTCTCCCTTGTTTCTAGCAAAACTTGTCAGTCCATTCCAAGTTTGGGGTTTTCTGTTCTTTTAATAGTGCTGAGTACTGAGCAGTACTGCAGCAGATATATTTATCTACACTGGGGAGTATCAATAAGGGTGTCTCAAAGCTTTATTCTCCAAATAACCAGTTTCTCTCCTTGGGTGCCCAATGAACAAAATACATGCCTTTCCTTTGCACATTTTATTGACTTTATTCCCTACCTGAGTAACACTTGATGCTGTGGTGTACCGTGCCACGTTTGACAGCACTGTGTTCTTGGAGAGAGCTTTATTTTCCATGTTTTCATGAAAGTGGGCCCTGGGAAACATGTGAGGAACTTGGACTTTTGGCACATGGTAGCTTCTGGATAGGATGATTTTAGTTATTTAAAGGTGCAGCATAGCTGATTTGGGGCTGTGTTGTTCCATACAAGTTTTCTAAAGCTTTTGCGTTGTAACTCATTTTCAGTTGTAACGCATGTGGAGCTTCTTTCTCTCAGTAACACTACTGATAATGTGTATTACATACAACAGTCATACCTCAGTTTTACATTTTGGTATCAGAAAACAAAACATGCTTCTCCTAAGTAGAAGATGATCTCTGTTCTTTGCCATCTAATATAGTTTGTAAGAAATTTCTTGGTATCTTGAAGTACTACCAAACTGCAAAAGGGGAAGAAGTTAGGAGTCAGAAAAATGTATCTTCTGACTGGGAGAATAAAGACTTTTAAATTGCAGCTGGAGGTCATGAACTCTCTGCAGAAGCCCTAGCATTTGTGATGTGCATGCGTGAAAGATGTCTCTCTGCAAGGTATGGAGGAGGAAGTGATGGGAATTACTAGTAAGCATTATCATATAAATCATACTTCATTATATAAACATACTGTGTCTAGCCCTAGTCTCTTAGAAGCAAGGTCGGCTACATGGAAAAGGGACACTGCGTAGTGGAGTACCGTGTTACAGAACTGGAACTGCAGGGCTGTGTGGCATGCAGGACCAGCAGACTTAGCTGACAAGTACCCATATGAACATAAATATATGCTCTGTCATTAAGGTCAGTGCTATTTTCCCTTCAGATTTTTATGCTACAGTGGAGGTAAAACACAAAAAGACTGACTTTACAAAACAGAATCTACAATTTGATGAAGCCAAACAAACCTAACTTGTTTATTACTAATGACAGACTTAATACTCTGGGGACAACTGATATGAGACAGACAACGTGCTGTTAAATGCAAGCAGTTCCTGAACTGCATTCCACAGGGCTTTAAGCGGCTGTTGCTTTTTCCACTCAAATATAATGCCTGTAAGCAGTAACTTTCAGGTAAATAGATTTTATAAATCAACAAACAAAGTAGGAATAAGATAACCTAGTACAGAACTATAGTTCGGTCTTACAGCTAATTTTCTCTTACTTTTATGTGTTTAGATTGCATCTTTATGAAATTAATACTGACATAACCTTGAAATTCCAGTTTCACCTGTAGAACCTGGTGAATGTAATATTAAAAAGGTGGTCAGAGGTCATATACCAGTGGCTAATTGTAATGCCCAAGCAATATTGAGAAACCACTAGATAAAATTTGACAAGCTATACTGTCATTTCAGTCAGGTCTTAGTAACTTCAAGAAACTTTATTTTTTCTTAGGGAAGCGGTTCCTGAACTAGAGGTTGCAACCACAGGCAGGTTTATGACATTTAGAAGACAGGTCATAAGTCCAACAGACTTTCAGGTACAGCAAATTAAAAAAACGATACTGGGTTAGTGGCAGAAAGATCTGAGGATTGCAGAGTTGCAAACAAACAAACAAAAAATGTAAGTTAAAGGCTTCTGTATAATGCAGTAAGTTCTGATTCTTCAACATGTGTTTCAAAAAGAGAAACAGTCAGCAGTTAATTTTGTTATTTTTTTATTCTTTTTAAGGACCGTGAAGCTAATCTTCTTCAACAGAACAGAAGATGACATACTTTGGAGAAACCAACTAGAGCAGTTAGCTCTCAAAGATGAAAGGTATGTAAAAGTACTCCGGAAAACAACTTGAACCGTCTCAGTGAATAGGAGGGCAAGTCTTGGGGTTTAGACTAATTGTACAGCTTTGGCACAAAGACAGATTCTGATTCTGGAAACTTTTAGCCAAGAATTTAATGAGACCTAGGGAGTGTAAGATGTGCTTACATTGGTTACAGATGCATAGCAGCAGGCTGTGTCATTAGGATCTGTAAGTCCTGTAGAGACTTGATCAGGGGTTTGATCAGGGATTTGATTTGACAATGTTTAATAGATGTTTGTTGGAGACTACGTGTTAGATGAGATGATCTTTGGGTCTGTCTGAGAAGGTTTTTGAAGGTGGAATAAAATTAGCATTAGTAATAAAAAATACAGATATGCAAAGAGAAGTACAGGAATGCTAGAGAAGGATAGTGTACTCCTGGAAGCAACATTCTGGATTTCAAGAAGTCTTGAAAAGTCTCTTTGGTGTCACTTAGTTGAGAAAATATTTATCTAGAAATTCACAGTTTAAATTAGGCCAGTTACTTTCATTTATACTTTCTGGGTTTGAATTGTTGCATTTAAATTTGAATTGCTGCATTTTTTCCTTCATTAGAATGTAATTGCAGATTAAAATGCACTACTGCACATGTAATGTCAACTTAATTTAGCAGGCTATAGCTCTTGTCAGGAGACATAGGAATACCAGGTTGCCTTTTAATTTCAGTACTCCTGCTTTTATCCTTAGATAAATTGTCACTGCCTAGATTTCACATGATAGAAGTACATGCTGTTTACTGTACATTATGTTTACTTAATTGTTATCTGAAATTATATGAGCAAATTCATTTCACTTGTTCCTTCACAACACTGAAGTGAAGAATCAATACTATTTCATAACCTGCTGATGTCTGGCACTTTCAAAGCTTCATAGTCTAGATACTGTGCAAATTTGCAGTAAAAACGCTTTCTCCCTTTCAGTAGGAGCCTTGGATACATGAATTCTTGTTTTTCACTCAGTAACTACTGTTAGTGAGTTTTTGAAACCAGTTGGAGTATTTTCTCATTAATTGAATTATACTGACATTTTCAGAAGCTGGGCTAAGTGTTCTTATTTAATCACTTGTACATTGAGATACACCAACGTTTGTATAAGGGAATAATAGAACAGTAAAATCTGTGCCTTAGTATCAAGTGGTACCAGCCATTTTTCTTTGTAAAATGAAATATGCAGCTAACATTTTTAAGATTGAAAGGTTGCATTGAATAATTAAAAACACAATAATGGAGGTGATTTGATTAATTTGAACAGTAGAAATAACTCAATATCTGCGAGATCTGATGCTGTGCAACGGGAGCTGAGCAGAACAGGAAAGTAATCTTAGGAAACACCAGTATTTCGGTCACTAGCATTTTGTATAGTGTATTTCTTCTAATCAGGGGTGCTTATTTATGAATTATTCTTCTGCTTTCCAGGTTTGAGGTTCAATTCATTCTCTCACAACCAATAAGGGACTGGGTGGGTAAACAGGGGATGATTTCTTCATCTCTTCTCTCCGAGTTTGTGAAAAGAAGCAGAAAAGACTCCAAAGTCCTTATCTGCATCTGTGGTCCAGCACCTTTTACAGAACAAGGAGTACAGTGAGTATTTTAAATTATGAACTAGAGAATGAGGAAGTTTTAAAAATCTGATTATCTAACCTGCTATAGCATTTCTTACTTGATAGTCTTTCAAAAATGGCCTTATGCTTTCTGCTTTGAAAGAAAACTGGTGGTTTGGGAGTGGTTTTCTGGTTTTGTGTGTGGGTTTTTTTTCTTCTTTTTTTTTTGTTATATGTGTTTCTTTTGTTTTAAAACTAAAATTAAAAAACACTTGGCATCATACTTGAGGAGCTTATTTAGTATGTACCTAAGTAAATATCAGCAATATGTAAATTTCATGGGCTCTAGTAAGTTGTCCAAAACTGTCTAAGAGCTTCTCTTTAACAAAAACCTTTTTCCCCAAGGTTTTAAATGCTGCTTTTAATTTGATGTTCATAGCAAAGTTGCTATTATAGGAAATAAGCTTTCTGTGTTGGTGTTAGCTTGACAAATGGAGTTATAAAAAGCAAAATTCAAAGCAGTTCTATCACAAGCCCTTCTCATTTTTTTGAATTAATGCATTTATTTACGTCTGTACCTAATACTTTCTTTATTTTATATGCCATATATTTGAAGATAAAAGGCCCTCTCACTGTCTTGCCCAGCTTCAAAATATTGAGCCAGTATAGACATCACTTGCGTTTCTGCAGCCCTACTGAAGGAAGGTGCATGGATCTAATGGAGGGTGGAATTGGCCAATAATTATGCTAACTCTTCAGAAATCTGAGATAATGCAAGTGATATCTCTATTTATTTTTAGATTTTTTTCTTTTCAGTATCCTAAAAGATCCTATGAGCTCCTGGGCTTGAATTGTTTTCTAAACGTGTTTGCAAAAGTAAACTGCATTGTGCATGTCTGAATAAAAACAAGCTAGTGGTGTTGAAGTTAAGGTTTAGCTGTATCTGTGGTGGATTTTATTCTCCAAGTATTAATATCGCAAACTTGATTTCTGACTTTCAGGTATCTGAAGGATCTTGGTTACTCCCAAGAAGAGGTGCACCCTTTCATTGCATAATCCCATTGGAGGACATTAATGTTTGTTTGTATAATTCAGTGTTATTTATTTACCTTCATGAATTTAAATAAGTGAGAAGCAATTTTGTAAGACTTGAAATCTCGCTCTTGGTACCAAACTGTTTCTCAGAAGTAATGTATCTTTGAAAAAAATTTGTAATGTGTTTTATCTTGGTTTTGTAAATATTTTTGCTAATACTTAAGTCATCCAGGGTATTAATTTATTAAAGAGGCAAGCAAAAATGTATAGTGTACATTATGTAAGATATTTCATGGGTTGGTTCCTGAGAATTCTTAAATTTCTTAAGAAGCACTGATTTCAGTTTTGAATTGAAAAAGCTTGTTACTTCTTACTGTAAAAGGTCTTAAGAGCAGTACTGTCTGAAATGAAGTATTGCAATGTAACTCAGGTAACCGGTCATTGAAAAATGTTCTTTTTCATCTGATATCTCTATTTGACTTGCAAGTGATCCAGATACATTTTTAGCTTTGTAAAGCAAAGAATAGAAGTACCTTTGGTAAAGTATAAAATTTACATCAAATAATAATAATAATAAAAAATTACAATTTTACATCATGCATTTTTGTATTTTTTTGTATTTTTCTTTTATAAT
The DNA here is from genome assembly GCA_028858755.1 of Ara ararauna. NCBI lineage: Eukaryota > Metazoa > Chordata > Aves > Psittaciformes > Psittacidae > Ara > Ara ararauna. The sequence goes on from CM054379.1 coordinate 51,074,991, forward strand.
GTTATACAGAAAGGTTTGCACTACCTTAGGACACAAGCTGGGAACTAAGAACAGAGGTAAAGAGTTGTGGCCTCTCACAAAACTTTCTGTGTGGCCTCACTGATGCTGAGCATCCGCTGTCATGAGACATTCTGAGGGTAAAAACTTGACAGTTTGTGCCCTGCAGATACCAGTGTAAGGACCAGAGAAGTACTAAAAATATTTGACACATTGCAGTAGTATTATGTCATGGGTTCAGCAGCAGCAGTCATTTTTTCTGCTTCTTGGTAGCTGGTGCAGCACTGTGTTTTTTTATTTTGGGCCTAGGAACAGCGCTGATAACACCAGTGTTTCGGTTACTGCTTAGTGATGTTTTGGTCTGGCCAAGGACTTTCTGAGTTTCATGCTCTGCCAGGGAGGAGGGGAGCCGGGAGGAAGCAGAGACAGGACACCTGACCCAAAGTGACCAAAGAGGTTATTCCATACCACAGCACGTCATGCCCAAGATGGAGGACGGAGAGGAGAGACCCAGAAGGGTGGGGGGTGCACTGCGTGGTCGGGTTTGGTTTTAGGTGGTGAGAAATTGTATTCTTTCCTTGTATTTGCCTTGTCATTATTATTATTGGTGGTAGCAGTAGTGGTCTGTGTTATACTTTAGTTACTAAACTGTTCTTATCTCAACCTGTGAGAGCTGCATTCTTTTCGATTCTCCTTCCCATCCCTCCGGGAGTGGGGGGCAAGAAAGAGGGGGGAGTGACTGAGCAAAACTGCGTGAGTTATAGAGGCTTAAACCACGACAGTTCTTTTTGGCGCCCAACGTGGGGCACGAAGGGTTGAGATAACGACAGGATTAATAGCCACTTGTCACAATGCTGATTTGTTGGCTCTTAAAGTTGTTGCTTTTGGTTCTCTTGCGTTCATGGTTTCAGCCTGTTGTACCTTACTTACAGCCGGTATTTCTTATCTTAGCATGTTTCAGATATGGGTTTTGGTTTAAGGTTCTTGTTTCATTGTACTTTATTGGAATGGCTTGTGATACGGGCGGGCTCGAGAAGCCGTGGGGGGCGAATGTGTACCTGGCAGTTCGGCTGCTCTTCACCGTCCTGGCGAGGCTGTGGAGAGCCGAGGGGGGGCTGCCTCGGGAGCCGCCGGCTGCCGAAACGGCCCGGGGGAGCGGACCTGGGGAGCAGGAGCCGAGCCCCCCCACCGAGCCCAGCCCGACGGCTGCCGAGCAGAGGAAGGAGGTAGCAGAAGGGGTGAGCCCCCCGACTGAGCCCAGCCCGGCGGCTGCCGAGCCGCGGGAGGGGGAGGCTACCGAGCGGCAGGAGGAGACGGCAGAGAAGCCGGGCCCCGAGGCTGAACAGAGTCCCGTAGCCGAGCCCAGCCTCGTGGCGGCCGAGAGCATTCCCCGGCAGCTGCCCGCGGAGCCGCAGGAGAACGCAGGAGACCCCGCAGCACTTCCCAGCAAGGCAGAGAAGGAAGCTCTGGACTCAGACAAAGAGCAGCTGGTGGTGAGAGGGCCGGCAAGCACGGCAGCTACACCAGCCCCAGTGACAAGTACAGCAGCCTCATTTGAGAGTTCTGAAGGGTTTGAATGGCCTTTGGGTACCCTTGAGACCTGCCTGCTCATTGTGATGGGGATCAGCATAGTGGCATGCATACACAGTGTGTTTTACCCACAACCATTTTGTCTGGTCCCCAGAGTTAAGCAAAGTGGGGTGTGGGCCTTGTCTGGGGTTAATCTGCAATCTAGGATGACTAAGAGATTTTCCCCAAGCCTGGACAGCCATGAGTGGCAGGGTGTGTGGGACAGTATGGGCGAGTATCTAGTCCACTGGGCCCCTCCAGTGCTTTGGAAGCATTGGAGATGGAAGGCAGCTGTATGGAGTCCCCAGTGACAAGCTGCAGAAACTGCTGGAGGGGAGAGTGAATTACTTTGAGCCTGGTGGGCCCATGACACCTCAGGCCATCAGGGCAGAGATGCAGCATACAGATGGACTTATGATCGAGGGGTGGACTTGGCAATGGACACTGTGGCCCAGGTTACTGACGAGTGTGAACTCTGCACACAGCCTCTCCTGCTCTAAAAGGCTGTTACAGAAGATGGAGCTTGACGTCACGGCCCGAATGGACTCAGCAGCTTTGTAGGGATTGGTCTATGCACTGAGGGATGATCTCTCTCCCTCTCTCTGTGTGTGTGTATGCATATACATATACATGTGATGGTATATTGAAAATGTGGAATCTGAGCATAACGTGAATGGTATGGAATAAGGGGTGGATAATGTCATGGGTTCAGCAGCAGCAGTCATTTTTTCTGCTTCTTGGTAGCTGGTGCAGCACTGTGTTTTTTATTTTGGGCCTAGGAACAGCGCTGATAACACCAGTGTTTCGGTTACTGCTTAGTGATGTTTTGGTCTGGCCAAGGACTTTCTGAGTTTCATGCTCTGCCAGGGAGGAGGGGAGCCGGGAGGAAGCAGAGACAGGACACCTGACCCAAAGTGACCAAAGAGGTTATTCCATACCACAGCACGTCATGCCCAAGATGGAGGACGGAGAGGAGAGACCCAGAAGGGTGGGGGGTGCACTGCGTGGTCGGGTTTGGTTTTAGGTGGTGAGAAATTGTATTCTTTCCTTGTATTTGCCTTGTCATTATTATTATTGGTGGTAGCAGTAGTGGTCTGTGTTATACTTTAGTTACTAAACTGTTCTTATCTCAACCTGTGAGAGCTGCATTCTTTTCGATTCTCCTTCCCATCCCTCCGGGAGTGGGGGGCAAGAAAGAGGGGGGAGTGACTGAGCAAAACTGCGTGAGTTATAGAGGCTTAAACCACGACATATTAAAATGAGGTTATTTGAATCTGGGCTTTTTTACTCCACTATTTAAAGTGTGTGCTCATGAAGCATTAATCTGCTGTCTAATAATAGTTTGAAGAAAACAGCAGCAAAGCAGCTACCCGCTTTCTAGATATTGTCGGTAATGTCTGGAGGCATTGTTCTGTGTGACATCTAGCACTGTTTACATCCTCCTACTATGTTGAATGGGTATTTCCTCTTCCTAAGTAGTAGCCAGACTTGCAGTTGTGGCATTAATGCTTCAGCATTCATGAAAAAATGTTTTAATAATATACTTCAGAAAGGTGAAATTGATAGGAGAAGACTCATCTTATTGTCTGTTATATTGGAAAAAGGAATTCACAAGGTCCTACTGTTGAGGTAAAAATCAGTTTAATCTACTGGTGGTGTAATTGATACAAGAATAATTTGTGGTGTCCCTAGGAGTTCTAAGAAATGGGGACAAGTGGGTCTAAACCATGGGAGGATATCCTGAAATCTGCCTTAAAATGTATATTAAAACACTGAAAGCAAATGGGAGAGGATCCTTTAACCAAGGCAAAATTAGTACAATATAGCAATCAGTGAGGGCCAATATATACATTAGAAGAGAGAATGCCCTCCGAGGCTGCCTGGGGAAGGAGCACTGAAACTTTCTTTAAGTCAGCAATGAGGAGGACCGGGGTAACAGACCCCAGCTGAACCCCTGATTACATTGGAACTGGAGAAACAAAAAGTATTTTTTATTAGATACAGGGGTTTCATTTTCAGTTATAAATACCGAGCAAGGTAGTCTAAGCAAAGAAGCTGTGATCATTGTGGGTGCGACTGGAAAAATGGAAAAATGGACTTTCTTTAACCCCATTAATTTTAAATTTGGCAAGCAATAGTTAACTCACCAGTTTTTATATATGCCTGAATGCCCAATACCCCTCCTGAGAAGAGACCTGTTAAGTAAATTGGATGTTCAAATTATATTTAAAGGGGGAGAAGTACAGTTATTGGTACCCGAGACTAAAGCCATCAAGGCAAGGACTTTCATGTTGCAGGGAAAAACAGAACCAAATAATCTTGAAGGAGTACCGGAGGAAGTAGAAAATGCAGTAACACCCCTGGGCTAGTGGAACTCCACAATGTTCCCAACAAGCTCAACCTGTAAGCATTACCCTAAAACCTGGATCAAGACTGGTAAGACAGAAAAAAATACCCTTTAAAATTAGAGGCAAGAAATGGAATAAAGGGTTTGATAGAAAATTTTAAGAAATTTGGGTTGTTAATAGAATGGGAGTCAGAGTACAGCACTCCTATCCTGCCTGTTAAAAAAGCCTGGAACGGACAAGTATGGATTAGTGAATATCTGGGAGCTGTTAATCAAATAGTTCAGGATGTCCACCCTGTCATTGCCAATCCTTACACTTTATTAACATCCCTCGCAGAAAATCATCTGTGGTTTATAGTAACAGATCTCAAGGATGCCTTCTTTTGCATACTCTCAATCAGCAAAGCCAAACCATTTTCACTTTTGAGTGGGAAAACCCTCAAACTGGTTGTAAGACCTAATTTACCTGGACCGTTCTAACTGAAGGGTTCAAGAACAGTCCAACAATTTTTGGAATCCAAGTAGCGAAAGAATTAGAAATGCAGAAGAAAGATAATCCAGAAGGTTTGGTCTTGCAATATGTAGATGACATTTTGTTGGTGGTGGAAACTAGTGAGAAATGTGTGGAACTAACATTAACCTTTAAATTTTTTGAGCCAAGGAGGTTATAAAGGATCTTGAGAAAAGGCTCAAGTCATGTGACAACAAGTTACCTACCTGGGGTTTGAAATAATACCAGGACAGCAGAAGCCAGTTGTCCAGACAAAATGCTACATGGGCTTGGATTTTAGCTTACTGGTTGGCTCGCTAGCTTGTTGCAAACAATAATTGTAATTATTGTAATCATATTAATTGGGATTGCTTTTGGTTGTATTAAGAAAGTCATCACTTGAAATATGGCAGGAGTATATATTGCTATTGACAAAACTAAAGTTGAAACATATCAAATGGCTCGAAGGCTTTGAAGAGTTTCAAAAGAGAGGAGATGATAGGAGTAAAGATGTTTTACTCATTGTTAGCTGAAGCAAACTGCCAAGTTGATCTTTAACCAAACAAAACCATACATGTGTCAAGAAGCTCGGAACAAGACAAAGGGTAAAGAACATTCTTTGCCTATCCAGCTCATTGAACTGGCAACCATTCCTCACAAAGCCAGAAGAGAAGCCAACCTAAGACATAAAAGGAATACAATGAAAGAAGTTCAGCCGAAGGTCACAAAAGACACAACCATCTTGGGACCCTCACCCAAAATGAACTGTGCATGCTCTAGAGGGTAGTAACCCATGTTAATTAGTTCGGGGAAGAAATTACAGTATGTGTGAGATTTCTGGGCCTTATAATGTATGTGTATGAGATGAATGCTTATAAGCAAGAAACCTGTAAGAATCGGCATGCACATTAGGCAGAGCTATCCCCTGTATATCTGCCGCCGTAATAAATAATGCCTGCTTCTTAATGCTATATCAGTATAGGAGTTTTATTCTCCTGACTTTCAGTGATAAAATTGCTATCTGACAGTGACTGGCAATGATAAAATGAGCTGTCATCTCTACAGTGCCCTTTCATATATTGAATTTGAAGTTAGAAAAGGATCTGATTGTCAGTTTTTGCCAATAGGTAGCAAGTTATTTCACCAGAAACAGTTGTAGTGTCATCGTTTTGTCACCTAGAAGGATCTGAATGTTTTCAGTTACAATTTTGCAATGGATTATTGGAGGTGATGTGTACTACAAAGCTCTGAACAGATTTCTTCTCTGCTGAGCAGAAACATCAGTGCTATGCTGGAAAAAAAAACAAAACAACAAAATACCAACAAAACCCTCAATGTATTTTTGTTATTTTTCCTGTCACAAATGCAGAATTATTGTGGAGACTTAGAAAATTACATTTTGGTATTAAGGACTAAACTTCATGTCTTCCTTAGGGTAATGAGGCATTTCTCATGTTCCCATCACCCAGGATCTGATGGGATGATCTCCTGTGTAAAATAATTTCATTAATTGCCTCCTTGTCAGGCTTTTTGGTTTTAACAGCTTACTTTGCCTGTATCCTGTCCCTTGTGCTATGATTGTCATTATCTGCCTTTATCCAGAAGGACAAAGTAATCTGTGTAAGTAGCTGTTGTGACACAGTGTGTCGATGACTTTATCCTTTTCTTTATAGGCCATATTTGTCAATAGATGATGACTTCTTAAAGGCTTCCTGCAGCCCATGTGGTGATAATGAATGTGGAACTACTTCAGAGCAGGTGTAAAAGTTTGTGAAGTCTTCAGTTAATGTGCATCTGCTAAAGTTTGTTTTCAATCTGGTATACTATTGGTCGTTGCTGTTTACAGTTGCAGCTTGAAGGAATTAGTGCTCTTGGAGGCTTGAGGACCATCATCCTGAAGCAAGGAAGACCCTGGCATGATCAGTTGTGTTCAGTGTTGTAAGGCATGTGGATCTTAAAATACCTTAAATGTGAAGCAAGGAAAGCAATCAAATTGGTAGTTGCCCTTGCAAGTCCAACAAGACATTCAGTGCAGATGTATTCTGCTGTGGTGGTTCTTCCAGGTCAGATCTTTATGGAGTTGAAGTAAGCTTCATTGATCTTCAGCTGCTGCTGTCCACAGGGAAGAGAGGAGTCCATTTCCATAGCCTGTTGAAGCTGTATTTTGAATGGAAATATTAAATTTATTTATTTATTTTTAATTAATAATTAAAATTAAAATAATTAAACTTAATAAAAATGAAATTAATTACTTTGCTAATTTTATTTAATTTAATATTTTAATTAATACTTAATAAAAAATTGTAATACTGAGATGCTGATGTTGTTGATGGGGAGCAAAAGACTCTAACATGTAAAAGAGAAATCCTTGGAGGTCTCAAAATGCAAATGTTTTACCTTTGAAATCTTTTGAAGGGATGCTTTTGGTAGTTAGTTTCTGATTCATTCAGTCAATCACTGTCAAGCACTGAATTCAGAAGTCTTTCTGTTCATAATAAAAATTGAGTATGTAAATGTGGCCTCGTAAAGGGGAGAGGCTGGCGATTCCTGCATGAGACTGTCCATGAATCAGATAATGAAGTTATCATTTGGACCAGTGTGCTGTGGCGATCCCATTGCACTGAGGGATTAAAAAAAAAGCTGATGATCCTGAGGTGCGACATGTTGAGCATTAAATAGTGTTTCTGCTTTCCTTTGAGAAGTTGATAACTTGTCTTCACAGGAAAAGTGCTCCTCTGGACTTGCTTCAGCAGGTCCACGTTCCTCTTGTGTTGTGGTCCCCAGAGCTGGACCCAGTACTGCATGTGGAGTCTCAGGAGAGCAGATTAGGTGGGGAGAATCACTTCCCTCTACCTGCTGGTCATGCTCCTTTGGATGCAGCCCAGGATACAGTTGGTTTTCTGGGCTGCAAGCTCACACTGCTGGTTTAAGTTGAGCTTCTCATCAACCAGCACCCCACGTTCTTCTCCTCAGTGCTTCCCACAATCCATTCTTCACCCAGCCTGTATCTGTGCTTAGGATTGCCTCAACCCAAGTGCAGGACCTTGCACATGGCCTTTTTGAATTTCATGAGGTCAGGTAGGCTTGTGATGTAGTCTAAGTAATTAAGAACTAATATTCTTATGGAAAGCTTCATACTTTGGTATTTTGACTGTCACAAATATAATCAATTAGGGTGGGTAACTTAATTTTTTTTGTTGTTGTTGGGTTTTAATTTGTTCTTTTAATATATTTGCGCTACAGTTGTGTTGTGGTGGCATCTAGTTCTCAACAACTGCCTAAGGTTATTTTGTAACTTCTGATGGTTATAATGTATGGGTTTTTTTTTTGTAACAGAGCAAGAGATCAGTATTTTTTGGAAACTAAAAAACCCTAAAAAGCATATATCCGGTATTTGATGTTTCCTTGGCAGACTGTCGGCCTGTGGTGTAAGTTTTTAAGAATTTTCACGAAGAATTTTCCTGGGATGCAACATGTTAATTTCCTGGAAAATTGTGGGGTGTTTTGCCCTGTACTGGTGCAACTTTTAGTTCTTTAGCATTGGTTCAATTGCCTTGTTGAAATTGAATGGCTCTTCCCATAAGCTTTCAGTGGGTTAAAATTACTTTTACAGTAAGTCTGTGCTCAGCAAAATGATACATCACCCAGCTTCTTTCAAAGCTGAGCTACAGATGCAGGGATATTGGATGGGAAGAGGAGAGAGAGAATAGGCTCTCATGTGCTTTGCAGAGACTGACCAGGAAAGAGCTATGCTTTTCTGGGAAATAAGATTAAAAGTAGAAGATGACCTCAGAATATTCTTCTATTACCTGGTTAATATCAGATAAACACTCTCTTGAATTGATGCTCTCTGCACCTCTGCATGGTAGTTCACCAAGAAACAAACATTATTTTTCTGAGTTTTTAAAAACGAAATTGGAAACATTTATCAGAAGGCACTGGCTTAATTACTGTGCTGTCAGGGTCAAATGGAGAGGTTACGTGGAAAATCATTCATGGGGGGAAAAGGGATATCTGCAGTCTCCCAGCTTTTTGTTTGGAACATATTTTGGATAAACTCATGTACTTTGTTACATTTACAGATGTAGATACATATTCTGTGTAAGTGAAATGGTAGTTTGAAGTAAATACTTGAGTACAGTATATTAACAAGTCTGCAGAGAGACTATTCATAAAGTATTTAAGTTTCTCCACATGAGAAACATGAAAAACACAATAGTTAATTCGGTGTTTATATTGCATTTTGTTGTTGAAGACATACAGATTGAAATCCCAATTATACATAGTGATCCATGAGTAAGACTGCTTTATAGCTAGCTGCCGCATGCTGCTGATAGTAAAAAGGGATGATAAATTGTAACAGTTATTTGCCAGCTGTATTTTAAAAAACTCAGCTGCTTGGGTTTTGTTGTCTTTAGTAAATGTGAGGAAGACATTTGTTTATAGGCAAATCCAACTGCAAATATATTTGGTTTAGTTCTGTAATTCTTACATACTTAAACACTGATTAAAACAAGGTGAGAGGAGCCAATGTGATGTGGTGTAATTGATAATGTCTCTGCTGCTGCTTAAGGAGATGTTTGTGTGTCCATTAAGAGATAACTGGTCACAGAAAAGCACCCTTAATAAAACCATGCTGTTAAATATAAGGAATTTGAAGCATGTAATCATTTAGTAGGTCTTCATTAACAAAAAAACCCCACATTCTAATGTTTTGTTTACGCAGTGTTTATTATTTCACTGCATCAGTTGTTCCCTTTCTTCTGTTGGAGATTCATTGCAGAGTTAGGTTGAAAAATTTGCTCTGTGCCTTCTCCCATGCATTCTTTTTTCTGAGCAAAACTGATGTGGGGGGGAAGCCACAGAAACCTCCACGTAGGTGTATCTTTAGTCATAGTAACCCTTGGCTGCTTTTCGAGAAAAAATCCTGCATTATGAAACACTGCAACACCTACCTTATTTTTAAAAGTCATAAACTCTGTGTGCCAGTGACTGTTTAGCATCAGTGGCTCACACTGCATGCAGATGAAATAAACAGTTTCTTCTCCTCCCTCATAAGAAAGTATATTATCAGTGTCTTGGAAATAAACCTTTTGCCTTTTACATCAGACTGCTGCATCCTGATTTTGCAGTTTGAAAAACCAACCAACCAAAACCAAACTGAAGCATAAAGCCACCACACAGACGCATGGAAGTGACACCCACAAAATCTGAGCATTAAATCACAATTTGGATGGGAATTTTCAGAAACAAAACGTTTATGTGAACTCACTATCTCATAAAATGCTGCTGTAGAAGACCGGTGCATTTCCCCTCTCTCATTCTTCTCTTGCAGATAGGTCTGTAATGTGGCTCTTTGAGCTGCATTTGGAAAAAGGAGAGTAGCCCCCAAATGTTCTAATTCCACCTATAGTTTTCATTGCTTTGACCTCGTCAAGGCTGATATCCCTATAGTGATTCTTTCTAGACCACTTCAGGAGGGTATCTTTAAGAATAGCACTCTACATTTCCGATTGAGAAAATGCCTATTTAAGCATCATTTTGCAACAATTGAAATCCACATCATGCCCAAGTGTGTAGTTGAAAGCAGTCATAATTTGACATATGCAGTGAAGTGGAGAGACTCTCACTTCTAAGTTCCAAATTGGACTTTCTGGTGAGACAAGAAGAGCTGCTTTTTCCCCCAAGATAGGCTCTCAAAACTTCAGGCACCTTGAGGATTTAAAAGATGTAATTTAGGATGAATTGTCATGCCTTAAAAAGCCTTTGATTTCCTTCGAAGTTTTTAATAGATCTGTTACTACTCACAACTAGCTTTGCATGAGTAGCTTAGCAACAAACGGCCATTTGACATTACTTCAACTTTCTAATCTACATGTACTGTTTGTTAAAAGTGGCTGAAGTACAACTTCAAGTTTTACTTCCCCTAATACTTGAAAGACTTGTTGCAGAATCTAAACTTTATATTAAATCCATGAAGTGATGGACACCATGCTGAATATCTAGCATCAAGGCTGATTTCTATTAGCAAGTGAAAATGGTCTTTTTTAAGGTAGTGATGTTTGTGCTCTGCCTGTTTGCATTACGCAGCATCACAGCCTTATGTGGCTGTTAAAGTGAGCTGCCGATAGTCTGGTTTTCTCTTGTAATTAACCTTTATTGCTGGTGATGTGATCAAACAGGCACATTCCTGCAACTGTTCTGCGTTCCTATGTGAGCTGGTGTTTACAAAGGCATATTGCAGAGCAGCTTCTGTGACTTAGAAAACATGCCGGAGAAAGAAGGTACTTCAGATCTTCAGACAAATGCTTCCAGCACAATTCTTGAATAGGATTCTGTGGAAACTTTGGCTGGAAGAGCACGCTGAAGAGGTGGCTCAGTCTCTGCCCTCTGGGGCCTTCCAAAGCTGACTGGGTACAGCTGTGAGCAACCTGGTCTGGACTAGAGACTCCCTGAAGTTGCTTCACACCCAAATATTCTTTGATTCTATGAATGTGTGTGCAGACTTCCTTTTTCATGGTAACAATTCCTGTTAATCCATAGTTCAGTTTCATGCAGATTCTGTTGCTGAGGAGCGTAACCCACCCAGCACATCAAGACCACGCACCTCCTCTGTTTATCATATTATTTCACATGTGTATTCACTCAACCTGTAATATTGCATTAAGGATGACAGCATCAGCAGCTGATTAGCCTCTTGAAGCATATAGCCATGGGAGTGTTGTGGCCACATGTGTGTTTCTGTGAATAAATAACAGCCAACTTTGCCTACAGTATTGAATTACTGCACAAAATTTGTACATTTGAATACTTGACTGTACAACAGTTTTTTCCATACCATCCCTTTACTTATGGTATGGTAGCTTGTCTATGTAGGAAAAATTATATTCATTAAAAAGGAGGAATTCTTATCATTTCAAGTTGCAGAGATACTCAGTGCTGCATCTGGTTTGTTTACTCTTTTTCATGTACCTGCAAATCAGATTAAATTTATGCACCATGTTTTATGGTTTTAGAGGTAGAAGTAGTTAAAAGAAGGTAGAGAAGTATCCTTTAGGGAAATGAAAAAAAGAAAAAACCCCAAACCCAAACCATACAAATTGAAGTAATTTTCTCTTTGCTGAAAGTAATAGAATGTAAGTACTGATTATGTCTACTGTGGACAGGGGCTTATGAAAGGAAATCCTAATAGACAGGACTGGGTGATTAGAGATTACAAATGAAAACTTGCAGAGATGGTAGTAATCAAATAACATAGCTGGAGAGCAATGTGTTAGTTCATATGGAACTATATTTTTCTATTATAAATGGGGGAGAAGCCTTATTAGTGAAGTGATTGGACTCAGCTGAACAGGTTTCCCTTCATAAAATAGTGAAGGATAAATCGTGCACCTTTAAAGGGGTGAAAGCAAAGCTGGCCATCAGTGGGAACCCCTGGCAGTTAGCTACAGCAGGGGAGTGGCTGCCTCTGTTCACCTGTGCGGCTGCGCTGAGCCCATGGTTAGGTGCTGAGGATAAGGGTGCTGCTGTATCTCACGGCCTCCCCTGCAAGATGTGGACAACTGCTCAGCGACGCACCTTGAGCTCCTTAAACTCAATGTTTTTTCATATGTTTCTTCTTCTGGATAAATTCTTTACCACCTTGAGCAGATTTAGGTTGCCAAGAGGAGTGAGATAAACATCCAGGCTGACACAAAGGGAAGAACGAAGCAGCTGTCTGGGTTTGCTCAAATAGAATCATAGAATAGTTAGGTCCAACCCTAACTACTCCTAGATTTTGTTAAAGAAGGAAACGTAATTTAGTGGGAATTTGGCTCATATTAGTGAATCAGATCTTTCAACCAGGAGAGTGAGGTGCTGACTTTATGGTGACAGGAATCTCTGTTGCAATCGGCTTTGCAGCACCATTATCAGCTGCACCACGTGAGGCTCTTGAAACTGATTCTGCTTAGTTCTATCGCAGAAGTTCTCTTAGTTCTCTTAGTTCGTATCGCAGTCCTGTGTGAACACTCCAGAACGTGCATGATGCATTGCTACTGATTGTTTTTAGTACAGACAAAGCACCTCTTAAATGTCTTAACTATGCAGAAAAGTCTCTTCTTGTTCTTACATTACTTTCTGTGGGAGTAATACCTATTAACTATTTACAAACATCTATGTCCAGGTTGATCAGTTGTGTAGCAAGGACCACTCTGAAGGTTAATCAACATGTTTAAGCACACAAACTGGATAGAATACAGTGGGGGGATTTCAAGGACTGTCCCAAATTCCCAACCGCTGAGCTCCTGTAACAATGGGTAAATTAATCGTGACAGCTCAAATACAGAGGTTCAAGTGCACTGGGTGTGCATATGCGAACTGATGCCCTGCTACACCACAACTGTAATTAAAAAGTGAATTTCTTTTTCATGCTTGTAACACAGAACTGATGTGCTGCAGCTCTTCCCAGTCCCTAGTCAGGCAGAACCTGTCTTTTTGGCAGAACCAATTTTTAAGCAAGATCATCCCATCATCATGATCATCTGAGGCTTTCCCAGCCCTAGGATCCATAGTCAAAGTCTGGTTGGTTCACTGCGAGCCTAGGAAGAGTTTAGAATCATAGAATAGAATAACAGAGTTTAATTCTAAACAGCTGAAGGCAGTAAAACTAGCAGCAGGTGGGCAAATGCATTGCATGTTAATTGTGCTGTGATCGATGGCACTTCCTTTTGTGTGTGTGAGTGAGACATGGTCTGCTGTTAGCTGAATCTCAGCAGGTGTTTTACACACAAAATAATTATCTCTGCTCGTATAAGCACTAACTTGTAGCAATTCATTTTTATTTTTCTTTTTAGGATGATGTTGAAAGTACCATGAATGTTTTTGTCAAGTTGAGTTATTTTTCCATTCTTTCATCCATACACATGTTTGAAAGTTAATGGGGTAGGAGAGATAATGACAGAAAAAAGTCATTAAAAAGAATTAAACACCTCACAGTTCAGACCTTTGGCTGTCTATTTCAGGAGTCCCCCGCGAGCAGGATTCAGCTTGAAGGTGAGATGCCTAAAATGAGGTGCCTGCAGCTGAGCTATGTTTCTGAGCTCCCTTTGTAATCGCTAGAGCTCAAACCAGCACAGGCTGCACAGGTCTGAGAGTTGGTTCAGCTGAGCTGGGTGGGGATTCAGGGCGCCCAGTGCCATTTGAGATGTTCAATACCAAGCCAGACCTACACACAGGGTCTTTCCCCCCACTTCAGTTCACGCCTGTCAGACTATGTTTTCCAAACATCTGAAGAGCAGTTGGCTGCCTAAATCCCCTGTCGCATTTTTTAGGTCTCTTATCACTAGTGACCATAAAGTAATAATACCTGATTAGAACTGAAGCAGAGATTTTCCCAAGTGTAGCTGTAGTCTGTATGTATTCTTTCGTGTCTCTCTGTGACAATATTAAAAAGGGCTGTGAAATCAGGTTTAGGTTTTCTTCTTATTTTTTTTGTAACAATCTGCAGTGCAGGTTTTTCCTGTATTTTGTTTTTTTAATGTTACAGTACTAAAAGATTAGCAGTTGTGAGTTTCCTGATCTTACTTTAAATGGTCTTATTAACATACCTTTTTTCACACTTTGCATAAATGTGGAGAAGTTTGCATTGAAAAAAACCCCAAACTCCCCATACCCCAGTCCCACATTTCAACTCCTCGAAACTCTAAGTATTAAAGTTGCCAGTCACTGGGGGTAAAAATTCATGTTCTTATAGAGCTAGCTTAGTGTATGTGATCAGTGAGTTAAATTAGCCCTGGGCCAGAGTAGATATTCCCTGGCTGTCTCTCCATACGGGTATGCAATGCAGTTTCTCCCCTTGGTTAAATAAGGCACCTGTCATTCTTTGATTTGCCTTTTATTGGCCAAATTCCATGTTTCCCCAAGCTGAAGTTTCAGTGGAGATCTGGATGCTTGGTTCCTATGGAAACAGCTTACTGTCTTCACACAGACTGGGCATGCTGAGTTGCTGTGGCAACACAGGTAAGAAATGCTAGTAGGTGTGGAAAACCATCCAGCCTGTGCTGGCTGCTAAGTCCCAGTGCCAGACATCTGCCATAAGCTGGCGCTGAATGCCCCAGGAAGGAGTGAAGCATTCCCTAGGGAGCAGGTGATGGTATTAAACCTTAAAACAGCAGTATATTCCTCCCAGCTTGCATATCCTCCCACACTCACCCATGAGGAATGCACTCACCTGGTGTGTTTTGTAGCTTCCCAAGGGATTTATTGATTCTGTTCCTGATGATTTGGCTTGTAGAGATCAAAGAGGAATGTCTGGGGTTTGTCATCAACTTGCAAATGTTTCTAACCAAAATGTATGTGCTAGCAACCCTGTCTGTATTTGTATCTGTAGGTAGAAAACAAGGTCCTGTTAGAAGTATTTTCTATTTGAAATGAAGAATCCATTTAAAATGCACTGAGATGAAGTGAGGAAGATCTAGTCGTTGCAAATTTAAACGCAAGTAAAACAAGCAGTTTGAATCACTTGCAGGAGATAACAGGTACGTGTATATCCACCTGTCAGAAAATAGGGGCAGGAGGTTGGAAGACTCAAAATTATGTGGCAGAGGAATAACTTCATGCTGCCCAAATTGACTTAACTTAGTCTTGCAAGAGAAGTTTCTGCCAATGTAAGTTTAAACACAGGTATGTTAATTAAAGCGCAGTATGATATGAATTTTCTCCTAAGTGAGTCAGAATAAATCATAGAATCATAGAATCATAGAATAGTTAGGGTTGGAAAGGAGCTTAAGATCATCTAATTCTAATCCACCTGCCAGGGGCAGGGACACCTCCCACTAAACCATGCCACCCAAGGCTCTGTCCAACCTGGCCTTGAACACCACCAGCGATGGAGCATTCACAGCTTCCCTGGGCAACCCATTCCAGTGCCTCACCACCCTCACAGTAAAGAATTTCTTCCTCATATCCAATCTAAACTTCCCCTGTTTAAGTTTGAACCTGTTACCCCTTGTCCTATCACTACAGTCCCTCATGAAGAGTCCCTCCCCAGCATCCCTATAGGCCCCCTTCAGATACTGGAAGGCTGCTATGAGGTCTCCACGCAGCCTTCTCTTCTCCAGGATGAACAGCCCCAACTTTCTTAGCCTATCTTCCTACGGGAGGTGCCCCAGTCCCCTGATCATCCTTATGGCCCTCCTTTGGACTTGTTCCAACACTTCCATGTCCTTTTTATGTTGAGGACACCAGAACTGCACACAATACTGCAAGTGAGGTCTCACGAGAGCAGAGGAGAGGGGCAGGATCACCTCCCTTGACCTGCTGGTCACGCTCCTTTTGATGCAGCTCAGGCTACGGTTGGTTTTCTGGGCTGTGAGTGTACACTGCCGGCTCATGTTCATTTTCTCATCAACCAACACCCCAAGTCCTTCTCTGCAGGACTGCTCTGAATCTCTTCTCTGCCCAGCCTGTAGCTGTGCCTGGGATTGCTCCCACCAAGCTGTAGGACCTTGCACTTGTCATGGTTAAACTTCATCAGGTTGGCATCAGCCCACCTCACAAGCATGTCAAGGTCCCTCTGGATGGCATTCCTTCCCTC
This sequence comes from Ara ararauna, assembly GCA_028858755.1. Taxonomy (NCBI): domain Eukaryota; kingdom Metazoa; phylum Chordata; class Aves; order Psittaciformes; family Psittacidae; genus Ara; species Ara ararauna. The sequence goes on from CM054379.1 coordinate 51,090,969, forward strand.
CAACGTATCAACTGAGCCACACAGCTTGGTGTCATCGGCAAACTTGCTGAGGGTGCATTCAATCCCACTGTCCATGTCACCAGCAAAGATGTTGAACAAGAACAGTCCCAGCACCAATCCCTGAGGGACACCACTCGTTACTGGTCTCTAGCTGCACATGGAGCCATTGAGCACAACTCTTTGTGTGCGGCCGTCCAGCCAGTTCTTTATCCACCAAGTGTTCCACCTATCAAATTGATGTCTCTCCAACTTAGAGACAAGGATTGCCATGAGGACTCAGTCAGGAATCAATATGATTAAACTAAAGCCCCTTTATTGATGTCATAGCTACAGTTTATATACTTTAGGCTTACAGCTGTAATATTACATGTCTTTCTACGACTGGTTACATATACTTAGCAACAGGCATACTATTGGTTAACATGTTTCGTGAGATCCTAAAGTGTGTTTTTTGTAAGCAAGCAAGATTTACAGTTCAATTTAGCAACCTCCTTATCTTAGGTCCTTCTTATCTTCCAGGCCTGCATTCTTGTTTCATTAGCTATCCGGGAGTTACTTCTTTTCCACGGTTGACTGCACAGAGGTAACCAGGAGTTACCCCTGTTACATGGCCAGCTGCATATTGATGCTTTCATTCAGAGCAGGCATACGTCCATTCTCTAACAAGAAATCATCCACAAAGGATATCATGTGAGGCAGTCTCAAACGCCTTGCACAAGTCCAGGTAGATGACATTAACTGCTCTACCCCTGTCCATCAGTTCCGTAGCCCCATCATAGAAGGGCACCAGATTGGTCTGGCAGGATTTCCCCTTAGTGAAGCCATGCTGGCTGTCACCAAGCACCTTGTTGTTTTTCATGTGCCTCAGCATGCCTTCCAGGAGAATCTGCTCCAAGATTTTGCCAGGCACAGAGGTGAGACTGACTGGTCTGTAGTTCCCCAGGTAAAATGCATGGCTCATTCCCAGTAAAGATGCTAAACTGATTGACCAGCTCAGGATGTAGCGAAGGATGTGTCTTGCATCCTTTTCTGACCTTGGTAATCTCTACTTAGAACTTTGTCCCTTTTGATCAACACAGGTCAGTGCAGGACACAAAGCAAAACTTTGAGCATCAGTTCCAAAGGTGAAGGGAAGACAATCATTTTAGAGAGGAATCACTGCTTCAGTTAGAGTTGTAACTTCAGTTAAACTTGTGAGAACTACACCCCGAATGGTGGCCATTGCAAGAAAATATGTGCGGAAGCCAGGGTGGTGCTGCTCCAATGAATGCTCCAATACAGCAGTAAGGGAGATATGAGTGACAGCTCTAATTGTAAGCTGTTTGGAAGATGAAAGTAAAGAAATTACAGACAGGAAGATTATAATCTAGAGTCTTCTATGCACTATAAAATGAGAGAAAGCCTTTACTGCGTTGTCTGTTCCATACAGTTGTTGATTCTCTAAATGATGAAAGTTCTCCAAAGATGCTCTTAGAGCACTGGGAGGAGAGAGACAGGAAGGTACATAAAATGTAACTGCATTAAATTTTGGGGCAAGACTTCTGAAAACTAGAAATCTGAAGGTAGGTACCTAAGTGCAGCGGCAGGAAAGCTAGCTCTAAGAGGAGCAAAGTGTCCACCAGCTTTAGCAATTGCCATGAGTGCCTCAAGAAGAGCTATCTCCTACCTCTGCAGCAGGCTGAACCACTGTTCAAAAGCACATCCCATACCTCTGATAGCTCAGACTGTTTGGAGCAGCAGCATTTGTTCCTAAATGCCACAGTCACTGTGAAGTTTAATCTTTACCTATCCTCTGCTCTTAGCCATTCAACAAGAAGAATGAACAAAACAGGAGCAGATTCTATATGGCAGCATGTTTAAGTCCAAAAAAAGTATATAAATAACCATCTTAAATCCATCTACTGTCCCTTCAAGATTCTATACAATTCCTCCCAGGAAAGATAAACCTATTAGCAGGACTTCAGTACATTTCCTAAAAAACAATGCTCTTTCTCTTTGGTGCAGAAAATCCTGGCAGATTATTTTCCTCTAAAGAATACTGAATATTAAAATCTTGAATAGCAGATTTCCTGTGTGGTAGGGCTTATATGACCTGCATATTCCTCTGCATATTTGTCATGGGTTCAGCAGCAGCAGTCATTTTTCTCCTTCTTGGTAGCTGGTGCAGCGCTGTGTTTTTGACTTTCGGCCTGGGAACAGTGCTGATAACACCAGTGTTTTCAGTTACTGCTTGGGAATGTTTTGGTTTGACCAAGGACTTTCTGAGTCTCATGCTTTGCCAGGGAGGAGGGGAAGCCGGGAGGAAGCAGAGACAGGACACCTGACCCAAACTGACCAAAGAGGTTATTCCATACCACAGCACGTCATGCCCAGGATGTAAAAACGGAGAGCAGAGATCCAGAAGGGTGGGGGTGCACTGCTTGGTCGGGTTAGGTATAGGTGGTGAGCGATTGTATTCTTTCCTTGTATTTGCCTTGTCATTATTACTATTGGTGGTAGCAGTAGTGGTCTTGTGTTATACTCTAGTTACTGGACTGTTCTTATCTCAACTTCTGGGAGTTGCATTCTTTTGTTTCTCCTCCCCATCCACCTGGGAGCGGGGGGAAGAAAGAGAGGGGAGTGAGTGAGAGAACGGGCTGCGTGATTTACGGCTTAAACCACGACAATATTTTGAAGCAGGTTGAAGATAGGCTGAGAAAGTTGGGGCTGTTCAGCCTGGAGAAGAGAAGGCTGCATGGAAACCTCATAACAGGCTTTCAGTATCTGAAGGGGACCTATAAGGATGCTGGGGATGGACTCGTCATTAGGGACTGTAGTGAGAGGACAAGGAGTAACGGGTTCAAACTTAAACAGGGGAAGTTTAGATTGGCTATGAGAAAGAAATTCTTTACTGTGAGGGTGGTGAGGTACTGGAATGGGTTGCCCAGGGAAGTTGTGAATGCTCCATCGCTGGCAGTGTTCCAAGGCCGGGTTGGACAGAGCCTTGGGTGGCATGGTTTAGTGGGAGGTGTCCCTGCCCATGGCAGGGGGGTTGGAACTAGATGATCTTAAGGTCCTTTCTAACCCTAACTATTCTATGATTCTATGAATAATTTAGCATCTTCCCTGCTGTTTTTTTCTCACAAAGCATAGAAAACTTGCCAGCAAAGCTACAGAGTTTACATGCTGAATTACTGCTATGTCATCTTCTTGAGAAACAGCTGAGGACTTGACCAGCCCTCTCAAGCTTGCATCTTGGGAACCACGCAGCTCTGTGGAGGCTGCTTTGACTCTCTTCAGGTTCTTAATGTGAGGGATACTGGTGCTGTAGGGCTGGTACTTCACTAACTTTGGACTTTGTAAATACAGTAAAGATGAGCCCTGCCGAAATGCTTTACAAACCTTGCACCTCCTCTTGCACCTACTGGAGAGTGGTCAGTTGTATAAGGAAAAGTGCAGGGCTTGTCTCATAGACCTCAGAGCCTATGGACTGATGGATACTGGAGAACACTGGGATGTGCCATCTCCTGCAGAAGAGCCAGTTTGCAGAGCAGGTGTTTGGCCCACTGTATGCTCTGGTTTACGCAAACCACTTACGCCTCCAAAATAACAGACTAATTGGATTTTCAGTCATGTAGCTTTGATCTTCCCCTTTGATCTTCCACTTTGACAAGTGGAGTCAGCTTGTTCTCACATCTCTCTTGGCTGATGATGCAAGCAGCCTCCAAGACCTCATTAGGTGTTAAGAAAAATCGGTTGTTTTAAACGTAAAGCGATGAGGTTTTGATTGCCTTTTGATTTCATCTCCTAGACACTCACAAGGACTATTTGAGACAAATTTTACAAATTCCACTGTTTACCTACCATAAAGTGACAAAATCTGTGGAATTTCAGTAGCGGGTTTTCTTGTCTCCTTGCATATACAGGACTGAATACTCTTAACTTGCTAAACCCAATTGGGTAAGCAAGAGTTGCTGAAAGGGCTTTATGTGCAGTGTGAGAGAAGAGGCAGGCTGGGCAGTCAACCATGATTTTGGAGTTGTAACTATTCCCTTTCAGAAGGAAATAGTTTACCTTGTTTCTCCGCTTTTTGCAGGGCAGTAGCACTACACTGAAAGCAGCTAAGATCTCTGAGCTTCAGCTTGGATGGAAAGAGTTTATTTACAGCCTCTCAAAAACTCCATTCAAGAAGGCCTTTGATCAGGCTTTTGCAATGGCATCCTGCAGAACCAGAAATCGTCAGTGAACAAGGGCAAGGAAGGGAATTCTGTACTGATAATACACCAGTTTCTGCTTATACAGGATGTTTGGTGAGTTGTTTTTCAGAGTTGTTGCTTATGCATCACTTTGCCCAGTGAGACAAATCTCTCTTTGCTTACTTCTCTGTTGTCTCAAAATGTCTCTGTGCACCCACTCTGTCTAATTTAATGGCTTCAACCACCTCATACACATGAATGCAGCTTATATGCTCCATGACACTAATGACTTGTGTGTGCCTCTGTCCCCTGTGACTAATGCTGTGCTCACTGTTCCCCTCATCAGCACTCTCCTCTGCTCCATGCTGCTCTATTTCCTTTCCCCTTAAGCTGAGTAACTGTTGAACAGAATCAGTTAAACTCAGATCAACTATCTCAAATTTCAGCTTGAAGTCTCCTTTTTCTGCTTCAGACATAAAGCTGGTGTGCCCTCCTCATTTTTTCCCTATTTTGTTTGTCCAAGAGAAGAAATAGCATCTCCCAGCAAACATCATCTTGCCAAGATTAAAGAAATAAAACCCACAAACCTCTAGCACATGTCAAGGACATAAGAGCATGGTGTCTTGCCTAAGTAAGGGAGAGCTTTACTAATCTCTCTCTCGATAAGGCCTTCTAATGAAGATGTAATAATCTTGGTGAACACTTAAATCTGTGTACTGTTCCCTGGTATTCTCTTGGTAAAATAAGAGTAATTTTGTAATAAAATGTGTCCAGGTATCTATGACTACTAAAGAGCTTTTCCCAGCTCAGACAAGAATTGCTTTGGAAATAATTTCTTAAACATTCATAACTAATAAAGACCTGGCAACAAAGCTTGCAAGTAAAGAGCCAACTTTGGTGTGCTGTCTTCCTGATTATTACTGTGACTACTTCAAGGTGACTGCCAAGAAAAATTGAGTACGACTCCTTTCCCTTTTCATCCATTGTCAGAAGTGAAAAAAAGCCCATGAATCCTGTGCATTATTTCTTATTTTTTGATTAGAAATTCTAATTTTGTCTAGTTATCAAGGTAACAGGAAAAGTAATGAATTTTTTATGCTGCAAGCTAAGGATGATTAAAAATAACAGAACTGCTTGGAATACATTTTCCTTAATTATTTACCTTTAGTCACTCCTAGTGCTACAAAGCCAACTGTTTCATCTTCATCAGCCCATCAGCTGCCATTGAGGAAACTTACAGTGAACTCTACTTTGATATCCCAATATATCCTCCAGCAAAACTGGGCAGCAGATTTAATGCTCCTGGTTTTGTCTGTGCTGAGTCATAGTGGTTGGCTTCATGGTGTCATTGAACTGTAGTTGTTACACCAGAAGCCATAAACTGACACTGATGGATATCTTGGATTGTGCTAGAACAGTTTAATCTATTAAGAAGCCAAACGGTGTATCAGAGCAAGACAGTGAGATGTCCTGATCTGACAGGCAAGCTGTATGCACCAGAGGGGTTTTGTTAGGTGTCTTTGCTTTGATTCTCAGTATTGGTTTCTGTACTCCTGAAACCTGAAACCAAGCTTTTGCCACAAACCTGGAAAACGCAATAGGCTTGCCTCCGCATATGGCAGAGATCCCCTTGACAGCACTTGATGTGGACTTCTTGCCAGTTGCAAGGTTCTTTTTTCCTTTTGCTGGCATGGCCGTATAGAGTTCAGCAACTACTGAACATCTGTGCTCCCAGAACATAGGTGGATATAGCAGTATAAGCAAGATTTCCCTTAGATTTGAGGAAATTGAGAAGTAATTACCGAAAGTGATTTGCTACCCTAATCCTGTGACAACTGGATAGTTACCATAGTAATGAAAGTGCTGTTCAGCATAAGAAAGAAAATAGCTGGACCATGCCATGGGTGATTTGGAACAACAGTTAGTTCAGATTCCCCTCACTGGGGGGAAAGCCAGCAGAAGAATATCATGTTTAATAAAACAGGACACTGACGAGACCAGAGTATGTCTCAGGTGAGCAAAATCCCACAGAAAGAGGCACAGAATACAATTTTGTCTGTATTTCACACACAGATGTATTGCTAATAGCATACAGCAGTTTAGGAGTCTAGCTGGCTTCCTTTGTGAAAGTGTGTTTGCTTTTATTTCCTCTTTAAAGTAGATGGTATTGAGGTAGTGTTTGCAAATAAATTTTATATGCTCAAGAGAGTATGAGGCAAGTTCAGTATTTAGATCCTTTTAAGCTGTGCACAGTGAAATCCAAAGGCAGTGATTTTTTGCCCAATAAACAATGATTAAATTAATTTTTAACTGCAGTGGAATCTCCTCTAGGTAAAGCTATTAAGTGTTAAGTACTTCTAAGCATGGAAACAATGTTTCTGAATCGTGTGTTAGTGTACTCACATAACTTGAACACGGAGCTGAAAATGGAGCTGACAGACCAACACCCAGAGAAGAAGGGATTTCTGGGAGTATCTCTTACTGCACCCTGCTTGACAGATGAACATGCTCCTCGTGCAAGATGAAGCCATCCCTCAGGCCCAGGGGTTTCTCCTTTCCCCTTATACATTGGAGGTGGCAGATTCTGCAACTGCAGAAAGTCCCCTTGTTGTTTAGGCTGGGGCTCCATACAGGCTTAGCCTGCTTCTACAGCTACTAGATGTGCAGAGTGGACCTGTGTCCTGTCAGTGAACTTATACAGTGATCTCAGGTACCACGGCCCTCGCAAAGATTTTAGTGGAAAAAAGATGTGTAATCGCTTGGGAAGAGGGTCCTCAAAGACAGCCCTGTTGTAGAGAAGACCTTTCCCCTAGCTTGTTAAAGGCTGCTTCTGTTAGCCCAAAGGGCAGTTACTGCTGTAGCTCAGCAAAGCTGCCTCTCCTGTTTCTGTTTGTAATAAGCATTACGCAAGACTTGTAGAACAGCCGATGCACTTACTGCTCTGTATGATGGAAGATAAAAGGCTGGCCCACACTTCTTCTTTGGCACTGTTTTCCAAAAGGGATGGTCCTGACAAATATGGATGCAGCCTATGCTTTGTGTACCTCAACAGTTGCTTTGGCTTCAGGCTCTTGGAAGAGCAAACTGAGCTTAGCCTCCTTCTTTGCCCACTAGTCATCCATCTTTTTGGAACTAAAAGGTGCTCTTGATCATAAAGTTTAGTGAGTGAACTTTTCTTTCCAACTCAGGTTTGCATGTTGCAAAATGATGAAAATAGTTTCAGCAGTGGTGGCAGCGGCAACTAGAATGCAAAGTCCTAGGCACCGGAAAAAAAACTACTTTTAGGTGATGTCTGGCAGTGCCTATACTAGTACTTGTGAAACTGCTTAGTTTGAAAAACGCTCATTCTTTGGGGTAAGAAACCTGTTAACCACTAGTGAACAGGGCTGCATCCTTAAATGCAGCAGACCTCCAGCCCCTTCTGCTTGGGGAGGGACAGGATTGTCATGTCTTGCTTCTCAAAACAGTCTTGGCCTTTGAGCTGTTGGGCAGCAGTGACTAACCTGTGACCTTAAAATAGACCAAGTGTGGCTTCTGTCCTGTGACTGTACTGGCTTAGATGTGGGGAGCTATGTTCAGGTGAGGCATCATGGTTGTGACTCCTTAGTGAACACAATGTTCACTAATTTAGTGTCTTTTTGAGAGGGACGTGTATCCGTGGGATCATCACCTAGCTCATTTCCCGCTAAGCACACTAATTCTGGTGAATGTTCTTTGGAGGAACACAGTTGACTTTAAAGATGCCTGTGCTGGGACTGAGCGTACTACCCAGCCTGGGTGGTAGTTAAAACTAGAATGAAACAACAATAAGAGCTTATTTGAAGTTGATCTGAGCTCTTCGTTATCTGTCACAAAAATGTGGACTTGAAAATAGTGCCCACTGTCTTATTACTAGCTTGGGATGATTTCATGTGTTGGTGGAGGTGAAGGTCGGCAAACACTGTTCCTTCTCTCTTCCTCCCCCACCTCAAACTTCATTGGAGAGAAGCAGCATAATAGAGAAATAAGGTGATGAGGATGACATGAACTTGACACAATCCCCTATTACAGACTGCCTCAGAGCATTGCTTGAAAAAATGCCAAGCTAAAAACACAGAGAAAAGAGCTGAGCTAAATATAAATGTTTTGACCAGTGGGTGTTATTTTGCTGTGTTCACAAGGGTGTTCAGAGATGGGAATGTGATGCTCTAAGAAGTGTTTGAAAAAAGAAAATGAAACCAGCATGAAATTACTGTAATGTTCCTGCAGAAATCCAGGGGTGATGCCAAGGTGTAAAACATTACTTTCTTTTTCACTTTGGTTTCAATGAGCCCGAGGTCAGGCCCTGAATGGATATTCTCCTGCTGTCATCTGGGCCTGCAGGGGACCCTTGATGATCATAAGCAGTAAATGCATGTCTTCACCTTCCTCTCCTCACATTGGGCAGAAATACATTTGACATGATAGAATTTAAGCAAATTGATTATATGCTTCAGATTTCCCTTGCTTCTCTTGTAATCATGGCAGGTTTTTTCTCAAGTGTAAGTTTCTGCTGAAAACAAATCCCAAAACTGCTTTTTAATAAAAACTACCTTGTCTGTGAAAATAATCTTCTGCAATGCAGAGGTATAATTACCACAGGCACTGTCAGAATTGTATAATTTAACTCCTTTATCTCATGGAAGAAAAGGAAATAACTATTGCAAGCACTCTCATTATTTAGGAAGTGCAGACTTCTTAAGACAAATTCAGCCCTTTGGTAGCAAGCGATTTATTTCATCCCACGGAGCATTGCAAAGCATGCACATACTTCTTTGTGTGAACCCTGGGAAGACGTGGGTGCAGGGCCTTCATTTCAGCTTTTCTTGCAAGTAAGTGCAGGGATCTGAACATATACACAGTATTTGCAGAAAACAGGCTCTGTGTACATCATCTTCTAAAGCAGAGTCTCTGAGACTGTATTAAACCATGTTCTTCTGGAGCAGTGGCAGGAAGCAGTCTAGGGCCATAGCCACTGGTAAGGCATGTTTGGGCTGAGAGATGGAAGATTTATGTAACATGTTCCATCTTCCCCTCAAATCTATTCTTGGATATTTTATTTTATTGCTGCTGCTAAGAAACTGATCTGTTCAAAGGGCCTGGAAGTCTGAGGTGAGCATCTTGTGTGTCCTGCCTGCCTGCCTACAACTGGTCGTTGGCCTCTGTGTCTCTGCAAGGCACTAGATCTTTATTCTGCCTTGTGGCTACACCTCCTGGAAAACCATCTTATTTTTATTCCAGTTACTCTGTGTCTCTCCTACACTCTTGGCAAGGTACTTAACAAACAGAACAAATGTCTCAAGACTGTGTTTATGCTGCTCTTTGCTCCTACAACCTGCCACTGAAACATTATCACTGACACTATGCACGTATCCTCACTGTCTGCGCAAGTCACTCCCTGAAACATCTGGTAAATAAAATCACTTGGCTGGTATGGCTGTAATTCTGTTCAGGAAATACCACCTTGATATTTATAGTTAAATTGTTATTTTATCTGCTATGCAGCATGATGCTCTTGTAAACCACAGTGCGGTAGGTTGCTGCTGAAGAGTGACATTGTGAAGAAGTCTCCTTTAGCTTTTTTTTAGTGTCCTCTTTTCTAGATAAGATGTTATTTCCAAAGTGATCATTGCCCTGTAGCATAGACTATTGAAAGTGGTATTACTGAGTCTCGCTGACCTGGAGCTACCTGTTCTGTGGGCCTTTAGTGACAAGGTGAGCCTTAGTTTGGGATAAGGTTCTTATCCCAAACCATCTTCAATCATCAGGGTTTTTCTGGAGCTTACTACTATTGTTTCTGATTTCCATGTTCCCTTCCCAGCTGTATTTCTACCAGTCTTCTCTTGAGTGAAAAGGTAAGCACAGAACAGACCAGTCTGCTCAAGGAGATGAGATGTGGGCAAGAAAAGGCTGAAGTAGTGAAAATGTGCCAGGACACACACAGCCAGCTGGCTTTAACATCTTCATGACTGATTTACTGTCGTTTGTATTCTGTAGTTATTTCTGACATCTAACACTTGCAAATCTTCCATTGCTATATATTAGGTAGTTCCTAAACACCGTCCGTTAGCTTGATGATAAATTATCATATGCAGCAAGCATACGAGTGGACCGTTGCTGTGTGATTTTAAATTGGATAGAAAATCTTTGTGTATGAATCTACTAGCTGAAAAGCCCAAAATCTAAGATTTAAATATCTGTGAGTTAAAATTGCCATTGACGGATAGACAAAAAAGATGCTTTTGCTCTAATAAAGCAATGATTGAACAGAACTGCAGCTTTTTATTCTTTACATTACAACTGAAGAAAAATTCTCCCTACTTTGGGATGGGAAAATTGTAAGCTGCACAACATACCCTGTTCCTTTTTAAGTGTATGACAGCAGGTAAAAGAAAAACAAGAAGGCTTCTCCAAAACTAAATTTAGTATTAGTCTCCCTTTCTGGAAAGGCGAGATTTGAATTTAAACACTTCCTCAGGTGCATAGCAATGTAATCTGCTTGCTGTCACACAGTGTGTGAGCCTGAGGTTTTTATTCAGCTTCTGATTAGGAGTGCCCCAAAAATGGGACAATCCTCACCATTAAGCATGTTGTAGGAAATGCAATTTCTCCCATCCACACTTCTGGCTTTTTTTCCAGTAATTGCCTTCAAACAAAAACATCAGTGAAGGGAAAGGTATTCTATTTTATATGTAGCTGGGGGTTACAAAGATGAGAGGTGTGATTTATATTCCTTAGTTATCCAGAAGCCAAGCCTAGAGTGTTCAGCTCGCCGCTGCTTGTAGTCAAAGGGAGAAGGACGGGAAAGGATGACTACAGAGTATGTTTCACCTAATTGCAGACAGACATGTTTCCACTAGGCAACGAGTCCCATCTTTCCCTCCCCTTTCCCTGTAAGGTAAGCCTAGGTCAGTTGATTAACTAGTTGCCTAAACATAGGATTTACGTTAACCTCTTCCGGAATACAAAAGTATTAGTACTTGCTGAGATCATACCAATGTTTCAGAAACTTAGATAAATCTATGCTTCAAAAAATAGGTTTTACATTTACATTTAATTTAGAATTGTGTTGTCCTCTTCTGTTCTTGTTAGGACACAATGGGGAAAGAGAGGTGAGAGACAGTGGTGAGCTGAACAGACCTGGCATAGGAGCTCTTCTGGAAGACTAATGTTAAACAGCATGTTTCTAACACAGACCCCTCAAAGTAACATTGATCTTGCATGGTGTACTGAATCTAGCTAGAATGGACTTAAATTTCTTCATAGCAACTCGTACAACGCTTTGGTTTGGATTTGTGACCAAAACAGTGTTTATAACACACTAATGTTTTAGATATTGCTGAACAGTGTTTGCACAGCATCAGGGTCTTCTTGGTTTCTCACTCTGTATATCCCCCCCACCAGTGAGTAGATTGGGAGTGGGGAGAGGACACAACCAGGCAGATGACGTGAACTAACCAAAGAGATTTTATATGCCATATAACAAAACAAAGTACACATTGTACTTCCTTAGCAATCTATCCTCCATCCTTTTTGGCTATCATCCAGTATTTTGCTTATGAATAGTTTTCATGACATAAATTCTTCCCAGTGTCATCCATCAGTGTTGGACACCTTTGAGTCAGCTTCTTAGCCACAAAATAGACTTTGTGCCACCACTCCTGTAATTTTCAGTACTATCTAGTACCTTTGTGGATTGTTCAGCCACCACATTTGTTTCTTTTCTGATACCAAATGTAAGGTTTGAAAAGTCTGTTCCCAAGGACATATATGTACGTCAAAAGACTCGAGTAAGGAGTATAAGTTTGTCATGGGTTCAGCAGTAGCAGTCATTTTTCTCCTTCTTGGTAGCTGATGCAGCGCTGTGTTTTTGACTTTCGGCCTGGGAACAGCGCTGATAACACCGGTGTTTTCAGTTACTGCTTGGTAACGTTTTGGTCTGACCAAAGATTTTCTGAGTCTCATGCTCTGCCAGGGAGGAGGTGAAGCCAGGAGGAAGCAGAGACAGGACACCTGACCCAAACTGACCAAAGAGGTTATTCCATACCACAGCACGTCATGCCCAGGATGTAAAAACAAGGGGCAGAGACCTGGAAGGGTGGGGGGTGCACTGCATTATCAGGCTGGGTATCAGTGGTGAGCGATTGTATTCTTTCCTTGTATTTGCCTTGTCATTATTATTATTGGTGGTAGCAGTAGTGGTTTTGTGTTATACTCTAGTTACTGGACTGTTCTTATCTCAATCTGTGGGAGTTGCATTCTTTCGATTCTCCTCCCCATCCCTCAGGGAGCGGGGGGAAGAAAGAGGCGGGAGTGAGTGACCAAAACTGTGTGGCTGAGAGGCTTAAACCACGACAAAGTTCAAATCAGGTCTTAGTGCATGAGCATTTTGGTGGATTCTGTAACTGGCTGAACCCTTGCCAAATACAGATGATGCCTGGAGACATCTTCAGAAATGCAAACAATCTCTTCTCTTGCAATCTAACACATGGAGCTTCATCTATATCTTCTTACTGATAGAGATATTATCTACAGATAGCATGTGAAATCCTCTGTTAAGCTCTATCTATGTAGCTCCTAAGAGATACTAGCTCATGGACACTAATAATACTGCCATGTCCAAATAATTTCTGGTTGTCTTAGTGAGCAGGCAGAATATGTTCTTTTTGCATGTAAAAAACCTGCAAACATGCATTTCAATTGCCTAATCTTCTCCCCGTGCATGCTGGTACTGGCTGGGATAGACTTAATTTTCTTCATAGAAGCTTCTATAATTCTGTACTTTGGATTTGTGGTGGAAAGTGTTGATAACATAGGGATGTTTTATCTGTTGCTTAGCAGTGCTCACACAGTGTTAAAGCCTTTTCTGCTTCTCACTCTGCCCTGCCAGCCAGTAGGCTGGGGGTGCACAAGAAGTTGTGAGGGGAAAAGGGGGGGGAAAAGGGGAGGGAAAAGAGCTGGGACAGCTAACCCCAACTGATCTAAGGGATATTCCATACTTTATGATGTTGTGCTCAGCACATAACACTGGGGGAAGAAGAAGAAAGGGGGCAGCGTTGAAAGTTATTATGTTTGTCTTCCCAAATAACCGTTACATGTAATAAAGCTCTGCTTCCTTGGAAATGGCTGAACATCTACCTGCTGATGGGAAGTAGTGAATGAATTGCTTATTTTGCCTCACTTGGGTTTGCAACTTTTGCTTTCCCTGTTAAATTGTCTTTATCTCAACCCGTGTTTTTTCCTCATGTTTGCTCTTTCCATTCTCTCCTATCCCACTGGGAGGGAGAAAGGGACCAGTTGTGTGGGACTCCACTGCCTGGGTGACCAGGGCTAACCCACAACATGTTGGCAGTGAAATTTCAAGGAAGCATCTGAGAGGCTGAACAAAGCTTGCATGGTCTGGAGAGACCCTCAAGTGAGCGTGAGGCTATGCTTCAGACTTGGAGCATAAAGGTTGGTGGTCTTCAGGTTTGACATTGCCTTCCTGAAGCATTGGGCTTATCTTGCAGCAAAGACAGCTTTGTGTGTCCTCATTTAGATGAGTGAAAGAAAAGATCTGAGAGGTGTTCTTAACCATGGGGTTGTGCTGGTATCTCCAGCCTTATGTTCTCCCAACACACCTTGCTTTTGTGCCTTTGTTGCTTCTGTAAAGACAGAAGAAAATGAAGTTTAAATGTACTGTATTCCTATATTTGACTTTATTTTTTTTGCCTGGAAAGTCACAGAAATACTTGATACCAGCTGAAACCAATCAATGTAGCACTAACAGGATACATTCATCAGCAGTTCACCAGGGTTTACTTTCTCACTGCAAATGATGGAAGGTTTAATCATACTCACAACGTAAGACTTGGGAACAGATTTACTAGGGCATTTTTATACCTCCCCCTGGGGATTGACATCCGGGGTGTCTTTCCTGGACACAAAGTATAACTATATTTTTCTCCCTTGGGCTTCACAATTCTTTCTTTGGGCATCTTGCTATAATATACCCCCTCTCCCATTTAACCTCTATATGCTTCAGGACAGGGCCTCCCTCACTATATGGACTTGTACTAAGCTTCCTACAATGAAACTTCAATATCTGAAGCTACTGCCAAGGCCTATGTTAAAAAAAAACAAAACCTAAAAACAAAACCCACAGGAAATTAAGAACTGACGTTCTTGAACTACAGTTGGTGTTCCTTAGCTCTCTTTTCTTGTATGTCAAGATTTTTTTCTGGCTATTATTCTCTACAAGCTCGGAGTAATAGGAGAGGATTCATTTTACTCATTGTTAGCTGAAGCAAACCGCCAAGTTGATCTTTAACCAAACAAAACCATACATGTGTCAAGAAGCTCGGAACAAGACAAAGGGTAAAGAACATTCTTTGCCTATCCAGCTCATTGAACTGGCAACCATTCCTCACAAAGCCAGAAGAGAAGCCAACCTAAGACCATAAAAGGAATACAATGAAAGAAGTTCAGCCAAAGGTCACAAAGATAAAACCATCTTGGGACCCTCACCCAAAATGAACTGTGCATGCTCTAGAGGGTAGTAACCCATGTTAATTAGTTCAGGGAAGAAATTACAGTATGTGTGAGATTTCTGGGCGTTATAACGTATGTATATGAGATGAATGCTTATAAGCAAGAAACCTGTAAGAATCGGCATGCACGTTAGGCAGAGCTATCCCCTGTATATCTGCCGCCGTAAAAAATTATGCCTGCTTCTTAATGCTATATCAGTATAGGAGTTTTATTCTCCTGACTTTCTGTCACAAGAGGACATCAGTCACTTTTCATTACCATAATGGGCTTAAAAGGTGATAACTTGCTTACCAGGAACTTGGAGTTACAAGAAAGATGTAAGGATATTATCCATTTTGTTTTCTTTTGCTTCATGAAATCCAAAAGCTACTCCTCTTGAAGATATGCAAAAGTGGCAAGAAGTTAATAATCAGCTCTTGCTGGAGAGAAGCACCTCAGCATTAATTACATCTCTCATGAGGAGACTTCAGACATATCACTTCCACCCACACTAATCATAAAACCACAACTGAATTGTTTCACAGTTATCTCCATGTCAGTCTGATGCAAATTTATGACTGTTATGTTCTTTTTAGATGCTAAAATCTCATTTTCTTCTGATGAATACAGATAAGTTCTGTTAGTTTTGTTGAGGTGTATAGTATGATTCCATGAAGCTGCCTATTATTTATGTTATTGAGCTGTCTGAATTTCACTCCCTCTCAAAGGCCACCATAGTGCAAGTACTATCATAACAGGCCTACTGTCACTGGAGGGCTTTTTCATATTTGAAGGTTTAAACGTACCTGGTATTTAACTTTTAGCTTTGCTTTCTAAACCATATACTTGAGTACAGTGTGTTCTTGTGGCAATTTTTGTTTTACTCTTTCTTGGAATAGTTACGTATGTGTGCAGAGTACACAGAGGGCTGAATTGTGCTCAGACCTGGTGGCACCCACCTCTGTCCTCTGCTCTTCTGTCCCATCAAGTTCCATTTGAGAAGAAGTTGCCAACGAAGATCCCAGGAACCTGTGACTGGGAAACACAGTGTTGCTTGTATTAGGTCCGGCAGAGTCACTGGGCTGAGATTTTGACCAAAGTGAGCTGAAGAGAGGTGTTTTTTTTCCTTAGCAAAGCAAGATCTTGGATAGATACAAAATCTCCTATTGCGTACAGACTTACAAATTCCTTACTTGTATAGCCTCCGATGCAAGAAACTTTCACTGAAGCAAGGCTGTGCTTCAGAGCACAGTGCTGCAGAGCAAAACTTTTCCATACTGTGAAACAATCTTTGAACTGTTGCATGGTCCCAGTGCCAGACCCTCAGTGAAGAAAGGTCTGCAGGTTAGCAAATTCAGCCTTTCAATTTGCTAGCAAGCCCTCTATGATGGGGGGCAGCCTCATTCAAAGGAGCAGGAATTAACACTCCTCACTTAGTTGCCTGTAAAAAGTTCTGACCTCCTGCCCTTGTGCTGGCCAGCAGGATTTCTCTATCGATCATCCTTGTTCTCCATGTTCTTCATCTACTCAGATTATCTGACCACTGGAGCACTTAAGTTCTCACCATGCAGAGCATAAAACAGCATGTGGCATTTTCTCTGACGCAGCAGGCAGCCTAAACATACACTCTTGAGCTCGAGAGTTAGATTTGAAGCTGGCCAAAAGTCTGAGGCCTTCAGATGAAAAGTACTTTGCTATTCAAATAGCGCTTACTGAAATACTAATAGCTATTTATAAGTGTTATCCTAGTCCAAGTAGAAAGATAATTTCTTTGAAGAAAAATGGCTTAAAAAGATTAGAGACTAAAAATGTGATCATAGTGGAGGTATATCTAGTTTTATCAAAGGAAGCTTTTCAAAGCTGAAGGTGGCTAAAAGCCAGCATGTTACATGCAGACTTCAGTGAGGTGTGGGCTTATACCAGCTGAGGATTAGAAATGATTTTTTTAAAGCAGCAAACCCAGTAAAAAGCAAAATTTTTGTTGGAGATTTAATGAGATATAAGCTCTGAAGTCGTGCTTGGAATTTTAAATACCTCACAGAAATGGCAACTTAAAATTTTAGCAGTCTCTATTGATCACTTGAGGGAAGGAGGTAATTCCTTCCCACCAAGGATCTTTTCTTTTACTATAGATGGTGATTTATTCTTTGTTGCGTATTTCTTCAATACACCCACAGTACTGGCGCTATGTGACAACTGTGCATGTATCATAACCAGGATTTGTTTTTTACAATATATAGAACGCTCTATTTAAGGGGCTCCCCCAAAATGTCACACGTTACCCTAGAGGAACATCCTTCTAGAATCTTGTTTTTAGGGTGACTGTCCAGTAACTGTGCTGATTATGCTGGACATCTCTGTTTTTGTTGAGTGGATGTGTTGGTCTATGAATGTCGAAGAAACCAAACTGCCACTGTGCAATAATCATCTCCTTACTGTCATGCTGTCAGAATTTTCAGATAAGTGCTGCTTTCACCTCTCTCATGACCCTCAAGGTATTTACCTTAACCAGAAGAACCAAGTGTAGTTCATATCTGCAGAGACTGAAAACTAAGCTGGTTGTGCGCTATATACTGCCTCCACCTACCCCTTGCAGATCCACTCTGTAAGAGGTAAACTGCTTCTCCATTTCTTTGGAGCTGCCAACCTTACAGCCTTACGTCTTTCTAGTATCCATCTCTGCATTACAGGTATCGGTCACCTTTTCTTTCAAACCATATGATAGATTAACATGAATCAAGTTAAAATCTCATTCAAATTGTACTTAGCTTTGAGGATGCAGCTTCTCCTTCAGAACAGAAGGGCAGTGTGCGTATTATTTTGCCTGTCTGATTATACCAGTTTATAGAATCATAGAATAGTTTAGGTTGGAAGGGACATTCAAAGGTCATCTAGTCCAACACCCCTCCAATGAGCAGGGACACCTTCCACTAGATCAGGTTGCCTGGAACCACATTCAACCTGGAATTGAATCTCTTCAAGGATGGCACATCCACCACCTCTCTGAGCAACATGTGACAATATTTTACTACTGCCATTGTAAGGAATTTCTTACTCACATCCAGCCTGAATCTACCCTCTTTTAGTTTAAAACCATCGCCCCTCATCCTATCACAACGGGCCCTGCTAAAAAATCTTATCAAGAAATAGCCTCTTGACTCACAGAAAGTATTGCAGTAATTTTTTATGGTGAGTTGCGTGGTGTTTCAATGACACTATTTCTCAAGAGGTGCAGCCCTGGTTGATCAAGATCCTCTCTACAGCAGTGAACAAGTGACTGAATCTTCTAAGAGCAAACACATTTTTGGTAGATGTCATGGGTTCAGCAGTAGCAGTCATTTTTCTCCTCCTTGGTAGCTGGTGCAGCACTGTGTTTTTGATTTTGGGCCTGGGAACAGCGCTGATAACACCAGTGTTTCGGTTACTGCTTAGTGATGTTTTGGTCTGGCCAAGGACTTTCTGAGTTTCATGCTCTGCCAGGGAGGAGGGGAGCCGGGAGGAAGCAGAGACAGGACACCTGACCCAAACTGACCAAAGAGGTTATTCCATACCACAGCACGTCATGCCCAAGATGGAGGACGGAGAGGAGAGACCTGGAAGGGTGGGGGGTGCACTGCGTGGTCGGGCTTGGTATTAGGTGGTGAGAAATTGTATTCTTTCCTTGTATTTGCCTTGTCATTATTATTATTGGTGGTAGCAGTAGTGATTTGTGTTATACCTTAGTTACTAAACTGTTCTTATCTCAGCCTGTGGGAGTTGCATTCTTTTCGGTTCTCCTTCCCATCCCTCCGGGAGCGGGGGGAAGAAAGAGGGGGGAGTGAGAGAGCGAAAACTGTGTGGCTGACTGGACTTAAACCACGACAGTAGAGAACGATACCTATTGTAGGTTATGTGATCTCTCCTCTAGTAAGGAGGAGCCAGCAGAGGGAAAATACTACAAATTCTAGGCTTAACCGAAGCTTCACAAACTTTCTCTAACGGTTGAGCATAAGATGACAGCCTTTGTATAGGATCAGGGAATGAATATCTGAACGTCATCTCTCTCATGCCTAAGGGAACAAGGAATTATTTTCATGTCCTGCCTTTGCAGTCTCCACCTGTCTGAGGACATGCTCATTTATCACCTGCAGGAGAGAATGCACCACCTTCAGGAGCATTCTGAGCTATGACCTGACATGCTATGGCAATCTGAGGCCCATCTGAGCTATGACCTGAGCTACAAGAGGGAGAACATGGACTGAGCAGGGCAGTGAATGAAGTAAAACCTGTGGCAATCTAAACTTCTGTGTCAATACCAGCAAGGCATATTAATATGCTAGGCAGGTCAGTCCTGCATAGGGAATGATAAGTGTAAAGAGAACAGAACAGCTGCAGGGACAGGTGTCATTGCTAGGAAGTCTGGGATGCTTCCAGTGGAAAGATTTCCTTTCTGCCAGCCTCAGAGCAGCCAGTTCATTACAGACAACTTCAGGGACACTTGAATTGCAGCGCAAGGGTCTGTGAGCACCTGTGAGCCTCATTTCTGAAGGCAGAACTGAACTTAGGGTCCCCCTTCCCTTTTACACAACTGCCTCAGCTTCCACTGCAGAACTGCTCCTCTGTGCAGCACAGCCAAATCCATGCAGTAAAAGCAAATTAGGTTTTAGTTGATGTCATCTACCTGGACTTGTGCAAAGTGTTTGACACTGTCTCACATGACATCCTTGTCTCTAAATTGGAGAGACATCAATTTGATAGGTGGAACACTTGGTGGATAAAGAACTGGCTGGATGGCTGCACGCAAAGAGTTGTGCTCAGTGGCTCAATGTCCAGCTGGAGACCAGTAACGAGTGGTGTCCCTCAGGGATCGGTGTGGGGACCGGTATTGTTCAACACCTTTGTTGGTGACATGGACAGTGGGATTGAGTGTGTCCTCAGCAAGTTTGCCGATGACACCAAGCTGTGTGGTTCAATTGATATGTTGGAGGGAAGGAATGCCATCCAAAGGGACCTTGACACGCTTGTGAGGTGGGCTGATGCCAACCTGATGAAGTTTAACCATGACAAGTGCAAGGTCCTACACCTGGGTGGGAGCAATCCCAGGCACAGCTACAGGTTGGGCAGAGAAGAGATTCAGAGCAGTCCTGCAGAGAAGTACTTGGGGGTTTTGGTTGATGAGAAAATGAACATGAGCCGGCAGTGTACACTCACAGCCCAGAAAGCCAACTGTATCTTGAGCTGCATCAAAAGGAGCGTGAGCAGCAGATCGAGGGAGGTGATCCTGCCCCTCTCCTCTGCTCTCGTGAGACCTCACTTGCAGTATTGTGTGCAGTTCTGGTGTCCTCAACATAAAAAGGACATGGAAGTGTTGGAACAAGTCCAAAGGAGGGCCACGAGGATGATCAGGGGACTGGAGCACCTCCTGTATGAAGATAGGCTGAGAAAGTTGGGGCTGTTCAGCCTGGAGAAGAGAAGGCTGTGTGGAGACCTCATAGCAGCCTTCCAGTATCTGAAGGGGGGCTATAGGGATGCTGGGGAGGGACTCGTCATTAGGGACTGTAGTGAGAGGACAAGGGGTAACAGGTTCAAACTTAAACAGGGGAAGATTAAATTGGATATGAGGAAGAGATTCTTTACTATAAGGGTGGTGAGGCATTGGAATGGGTTGCCCAGGGAAGTTGTGAATGCTCCATCGCTGGCTGTGCTCAAGGCTGGGTTGGACAGAGCCTTGGGTGGCATGGCTTAGTGTGAGGTGTCCCTGCCCATGGCAGGTGGGTTGGAACTAGATGATCTTAAGGTCCTTTCTAACCCTAACTATTCTATGATTCTATGATTCTACTTGCTTCCCAGTCTGTAAAATAAAGTGTAAATAGCCTGGAAGAACAATTGATCAGGGCAGTTAGGCATACTCGTGATTTCCATCAGTTGCCATGGCCCATCAAATATAGGAGGTGAATACGGCTTTCTGATAAGGCTTTGAACTGCATGCTGTAGCTTATCAAATTTCAGTGACACAGAGCACATTTCTTGGCTTTACTAATTAATGCTGGGCTCGGCAGGCACTGCAGATTATTTTTGCTAATGTATGATAGAACTGTATTCTGTAAAATAAACTAGAATGTGATGCCTGTGACTCATGTACTTTTGTTGGACTAAAGATGCTCATATCCAACCTAATATTTAGAAAAGAATAGCTGGAATTTATTGAAATGAAGTCTGCCTGTCCTTCTCTCCTTGCTTTTCATATAAGAATGAAGTGGAAACCTTTGGGGGTTTTGTCACCCCTACTCCTCACAGGAAACAGGAGCTGTTCCAGGAACAAGAAAAGATACTCCATAAATTAGGGTGAAACAGGATAGCTAAAAAGATTTTATTCCATGATAAAAATACCAAGGAAAAGGGATGCTGCACTAGTGCATTAACAAGAGGACTAGATAAAAGGATCTGTAGAGGCACAGCCCCTAGATACCTTGCCACAGGTGGGCAAGAGAGTATAAAGCCTGGAATTAATCTAATAAATTAAAGCACAGTCCACAAATATTGTGAGCATTTTCTCTTTCTTTTTAGAAGTTAAAATTGACTGAGGTAACTGAAAGTGCTGGGGGGTGGGACAACTGACCAAAAATCTAATTACTGATATCTGCTTGCTGCCAGAGCGAGCTGTTTGTTTTATCCACTGACAGTAGAAAGAGGCATGGGTTTATTCAAAGCCTAAGTATCACTTAGTGGTTTTGAAGGAATTATGGTATATCTAACAATTATAACCCTGGTTTTAAATTAGATTATAAGTTTGGTTTATAACAATAACTGTGCAAGTTACATGTAGTATCTGCACTGTGTTCAGATAAGAAAATCCATCACATTAAAATGCCAATAAGCATGTATCAGATGGGATCAGTGCTGGTTCATATTTTAAACAGCTATCAGTAGCAAGTCTCCATCGGCATAAGCTTACTTGGATATTTCTGTTTGTTTTTTAATATTAAAAGCTACCTCAGAACATTCACTCTGTAGAGAAAGGAACAGAGAACAAAGGTCACACACAAAGAAAAAAGGAGCGTATGCTAGAAGTTTGTAATTCTGATGAAGTTTTTGAGGTCAGAACTGCCAGTATATGACATAACTGCTGTTAAGGAGTTGTATCAGCTCTACACTTCAGTTAGAAGGGGGATACTCAGGATCAGTAGCAAGGTGATGCTGGAATGCCTGATCTACCTTCATTAATTGAAATGGGTTACTAAAAGGAAAAAAAGGATGCAGTGTTCAAGACTATGAACCTTATTCAAAGATGGCTAATTATAATTACACAATTACTATAAGAATATACCAGGGATCAACCTGCTTTTTAACACAGAAATGCTACTAAGAGCTTCAAACTCCAACTGGAAATGAAACATCATTTTCAGTAGTTGAGCTTAAGAGCACTCAAACATGCTCCAGTGGAGGGAGGAGGGTATCTCAGAAGCTATTCCACTTGCACAACATAGACTTTCCCCATGGTTCTCCTACAACTTCAACTTAGTATTAATTACATCTTAAAAATTATCACTCGTGAAAGTGATATGGCTACAAGACATGAACCCAGCTCATTACTCACCCACTTTTTATTTCCGTTATCTGTAGATTTGTATCTAACCTGCATGGGTGGCTTCTGTTAAAACTTTCATTCATGGATGTTTTAGTTTCAGGTTTTAATTTAGTTTCATGTTGTGAGGTACATAAATATGCTTTTCCTATAATACTATTTCTTTCAAAACACGACAAACAGAGGAACTTGACAGAATTTGTAGGAAAATCAAAATAAATATTTTGGCAACTTTAGATCCTGAATTTGTGAGTACATTTGGTTATCAATTAGTAGCACTGGGAAGCCAACTAGGGCAGCCTGTTTGTAGATCTGCAACCCTGAGAGGTTTTTCCAACAGCATAGTGCAGAAAAATGGTAAATATGGGGCAGCTTGTTTCTTTATACCATTTTTATTAACATACAAATGCAACCAAACAACTTTACTCCTGGAGCATAGTCCCACTTTTCATAAGTGATGCAGAAAAGTCCCTCTGTTGCCTTCCATTTAAACCACCACAGATATGGAAGAACTGCAAAGCTTTTAACTGTAACGATGTTCCTTTTTGAGGATGTTTTTTGGTCAATTCTAACTAACTTACAGTGAAGATGCTGTTTGTTTTTTTTTTTTCTCTGCTATTGCTTTCTAGATGGATGCTAACCCCCAGGCAGTTACTAACTATATATTAATCTAAAGATCTGGCAAGTGAGAAGGACTGGTAGAATGAATTTCTGCAGGATTTGGGCCTTAATTGCAAATATGGTCTCTGGCTGTTTGTCATGAAATCCTGGGCTGATGCTTGCTGCAGTTGCTGGGCTGTAAGGGGGCAACGGCTGCAGATGAAGCTCCATCCGCATTCTGGTCAGCCACAATGTGAATGTCCATGCTGCCTCTCCTCTTCCCTCAGCTGAATTCTTTTGCCTTTTAAAAATTCCCACTGCTGTCTCTATTAGGAGGAAGAGACACTAATGATGTGCATGAAGAGACAGAAACCAGGAGAAATGGAAAAAAGATTGAGCAGCACCATCACCTACACTTGGAGTTTGTGCACCTGCAGTTCCACGTCCCATCAGGAAAGAAAACATTTCTTCCACTGCAATCTCAGCCATGTTGCTATTGCTGAAGAGTCATTAATTCTCCATTTTCACTAACAGGAAGTGTTAGAAACAAAATTAAGAATCACAAGAAAACGCTGTAATGCTTTTTCATTAATCTAATTGTGGTTTGATACAAAAAGCTCTAAAATCTTTCCTTACAGGACAAAGCACGGGAGATGTGGTAGAGGTGGGGTATGGGCTACATGAGGCTTATTTCCTTTACAGGGAATTAGCTATTTGTTTATTTTTTTTTAAGTTTAAGAAAAAAGAACAAAAGCCTGAGTCATTCTGCCTTTTCGACAGCAACGAAATTAGCAGATGGGAAGTTCCCGACTTGCTGTTGTGATTATTCACTTTTCTGCTCATAATCCTGACAATGCATAAGCATCAGTTGTGTATTTTTGACAGGCACATGATAGCACATCACAGCTTTTATGACTGTTGCTGGAGAGAGACAGCACTGTCCAAGACCATAGTCCTGCCTGGAAAGAACTAGGCATAAAACCAACAAGTAAGGTGCCCTCACTTGC
The DNA here is from genome assembly GCA_028858755.1 of Ara ararauna. NCBI lineage: Eukaryota > Metazoa > Chordata > Aves > Psittaciformes > Psittacidae > Ara > Ara ararauna. The sequence goes on from CM054379.1 coordinate 51,114,842, forward strand.
ACGTGACCTGCATTTGAGAGCAGAAGTCAAATGGATATGAACTTAGACTAGATATTAGAAAGAAATTCTTCACTATAAGGGTGCTGAGGCAGTGGCACAGGTTGCCCAGAGAAGCTGTGGCTGCCCCATCCCTGGCAGTGTTCAAGGCCAGGTTGGACACAGGGGCTTGGAGCAACCTGGTCTAGTGGAAGGCATCCCTGCCCATGGCAGGGGGGTTGTAACTAGATGATCTTTAAGGACCCTTCCAACCCAAACCATTCCAGGATTCTAGGCTGATTGTAACAAGTGCCAGAGCACTAGCAAGGATCTACTATAACATTTGAGGGTGGGTATTGCAGCAGGCCCGGGACTTCACTGGATAGGTGTGTGAGACTCATTTCCTAATACTGGGTTGGAAAATTGAGTAACATAATTCATTACAGCACGTAACTGCCATGAAGATGAATGAAAGCCAAGAAGATGGCAAAGGGACTGGAGCCGATGATGCATGAGAAGAGACTAAGGAAGATGTGACTGTTTAGCCTAGAGAAGACTCAGGGCGCTTTTACCAACATGTGTAAATAACTGATGGTGAGAATAAAGAAAGTGGAGTGAGATTCTTCTGTGTGGTGTTCAGTGGCAGGACAAGAGGCAATGAACAGATTGAAGTAACAGGAGCTTCTATTTAACTGTGAGAAAAATGGGTGGCTTTTTGCAATGAGAGTGATCAAACACCAGGGTAGGCTGCCCAGAGAGGTTGTGGAGATAACTGAAGGCTCATGTCCTGAGCAACACGCTCAGCTGATCGTGCTTCAGCTGCCTGAAATAACCTCCAGGTATCCCGCCAACCCTCAACAATTCTGTGATTTCCCATGCTTCGATAACCACAAGCAGCAGAGTGAGGTACGGATTTCACCTACGTGTAAAGATCTCTTTAAGAAGCTGCAGTTCGTAGGGATGGAAATGGGGCGAGAGGCCGTATGTACAACCCCTCCACCTCCGGGCAGCTGAGACAGCACCTCTCACCACCCTCACTGCCCCCAACTCCCAGTGGCTTCCCATGGGGGACCTTGCCCACGTGCAACCACGCTGTCCGTCCGATTCCAGCTCGGCTCTCCTCCCTCTCCCAGTGTAAGTGATCCCCTCGAGACTCGTGGCGCGCCGGCGAGACAAGCGACACATGGCGGTGACTCCAGCTGGCGCTCAGCCCCATCAGAAGCACCGCACTTTCCTGCTCCCATCCCCTCCCCTGGACGCCCGCGGAGTCGTCCACGGCTCCGAGCTCTGCCCGCACCTGCGGCCACCCGCGGGGCCGCTCGCGCACGCGCTGCCCATTGGCCAGGGAGCATCACATTGTCCGCGCCGAGCCGAGCCAGTCCGGGAGGGCTGAGGCTTCGGGGCTGCTGCTGATTCACTGGCTGGGGAGGGGCGCGGTCCGGTACAGCTCAAGTCGTTGCCGCCGCCCGGTCAGGTAGGAGAGCGAGGGTGGGCGTCAGAGCCGCCCGCTCCATCCGCCTGGTTCCTCCCCGGCACTGGCTCGTCCCGGCGGGCGAGAGCCGTCCTGGGTAGCTGCGCCTTTCTTCCGGGACGAAGCGGCGCTTTGGAGGATGGTACCTGGACGTGCCCGGTGCGGGTAAGTTGCGGAGGAGAGGGCGGGAGGAAAGGAGGGAGGAACTGCGCTGCCCCGCGGTTGGGCCCCGGGCGGGTGTGCGGTCCCAGCTGGGCGGAGTGCAGAGCCCCGAGCGCGGTGTGGGGGTGCCGCTGCCCCGAGTGCCTGCAGTTCAGCCTGGCTAACAGGCGGCTTTGAGACCGACACCTGTAGACTTTCGCAAGCCTTAAGGTTTGAAGTACCCCTCTAATCTTTATTTAATTTATAATAATTAAAAAGAAGAAGGCTTGAGGTGACACTGTGCTTTTGGTTGATGTGGAAATTGCCCTCTGCTTGTGTCACGTTTCTAATTTGTAACAGTGTGGTATCTTCTCACGCTATGTAAGTGTGTATTCTAAAGCAGAAGGGATGGAAAGCACATAGCTTGCGTGGAAATTATTTTCAGTTGTCTGTCCCCCGCCATCCCTCCCAGGTTGTATGTTGTGTTCTGCTCCGACTGCTGAGGGTTTGAGTGAGCTTGTAAATGTGACCTAAAATGTTTGAAAACAAAATCCAGGATAAGTTTATGGTGTGTATGTTGTGAAGTTTTTTGTTTGTTTATTGGGGTTTGGTTTGTTTGTTGGCGGTTTGTTTGTTTTCCAGATGATGTCTCCCTTTGTGCTTCGGAACTGAGGGGATGAAGGCTCCTTCTTGCAGTCTTAAATTACTTCTGTTATGTTCAGTTTTGCCCTCTTTACTTTCCCCCATGCCATGTGCTCTTCCCTAGACTTCTACTGATTCTCATACTCTCTCCCCCCCCAGTGCCCCCCTCCTTCTCCCTTAACAGTCGTTGTCCTAGCAGTCTCTGGTGAGCAGGCTCTGTTGTTGGTGACTGGTATGGTAAGGCAGTTCAGGTCTCTCTCCTGAGCTGTCTGACCCTGTTTTTGTTGGAGATGATCATCTTGATGACAAGCCAGCAAAACTTCCCTCCAAAAAGTCTCTGTTCCCTGACATTTGCATTGCTCACCCTGGTGTTACCAGCCCTGTCTAGCACCTGATGCTGGGCAGTGACGGGAAGCATAGGCTCAACACTAGTTTGTCATTTCTGCAACACACATAGCTGGTAGAGGGATGGTACAACAGTGACAGTACTGCCTTAAACTGCTTTTGCAAGGCTGGTTGGGGTTTGTTTGCACAAACACTGAGGTGCTTCTGTTTCCAGGTGTGTTTCTCAGCCTACTGCTCTGTCTTGGAGGTGCTCCCTCTGCTCCTGTTACTCTCATTTGAGCTTCCCAGATGCTGTATATACAGGGATGCAGATTTACATAACTGCTGTGGAGTAAGTAGATGTTTTGGTTTCAGTTTGGAGATAATCAGGTAGTAGTTTCAGATACTGCTTGTTTTTTCTTGTCTATTTGTGGTTTTCTCTTCAGGCTCCTGATTGGAGTTGGGAGGGTTTTTTTTACCACAGGAGTAAATACCTGGAAAGATGCCAGGGAAACGGAAACTCTACATTGACTGAGGACAGTCTGGCTCCATTCTTGCTGAAAATAATGAGACATTCTGGGTGTATCAGTAGCAAGCAAACATGTATAAAATAAATCAAGCTCTTGCAAGGTAATACTTTGTTGTTGTTGAAGGAAAAAATAGGCCAAAATATTAGGAGCAGGGCAGAATAAATTACGGACTAGTTTTTTGCTGGTCACCCATGTAGGCTTTGTGGTGGAAGATGTTTTAAGGTGAAGTACACATGATTCTCTTGTAGCTTGTTCAGCAGATTAAATCAAATTTCCCGTCTTTGAACCAATAATACAAGCTATTACTGGCATAATTGTAGTACAGATTTCAGGACAAATAAATGAAGGCTTTATTCTGCATACATAAGGCCTGTCACTGCAATGGGCCTTGGCTGTACTGTTCTAATGGTGTTTCCTTGGTCTCTTGTTACTTGTTTATAGCCTGGTACAGGGCAGAGACGTGTCAGGGTTTAAGAACTGGGGAATTCAGGTGTGTGCTTGTGAGTCATGTACTGCTGTCTGATTTACCTGACAAGAAATTTGTATTTGAGACACTACAGGAAATTGTGTGCTTCTTCAGCAGCACTGGAGGGAAGGATTAGACACAAAGGCAGGAAGAAAACAGTTGTGGTTTGGAAAAATCCCTAACCAGTTTGATTTATAATAAACAGCTCCATTTCAGTGACTGTTTGAAATTCTCACGGAACTGATTAAGGCAAAATTTCTGCATGGCATTGTAGGCCAAGTACAGATGTTCAGAAAACATTTGTCATTCAAATGTGGTAGTTTTCAAGAAAAACTGCGGGGGTTTTGTATTTTATTTTGTTAGTTCTTGAGGAAAAGTAATCTGTAACTGACTTTTCAAATTGAAAAGCTTGAGCGTTACTTTGTGCCTGAGAGATTATAGCAGAGCGAAGCCATGGCTGTGAGATACTCAAGTACGGGAGCAGCTCTGAACAAATGGTCTGTCATACCGTTATTTTAAATTTCATCTCTGCCAGCTTATCTTCCACTGGCTTTAGTGTAGATTAGGAACAAAGCTGTTTCTGTGGGGAGAACCACTGAGAAGTGAAGAGGTGCTGTGAGAGGTGTGCTGTGGCCTGTACTTCAGACCAGATTGATGTTATGTGGAGATTACAGTCTTATTTTGTAATGGGAGAGGGGAAAGATACTCTGCTTGTCTGCCTCAGCGCTTTGGTGTTTTTTTTTACTGAGCCAATGCCAGAACAGAGCTATTGAAGAAGGCCTGAATGCAATTGCCTGTTTTCTGGGCTGTGCAAACCCATGAAGAGCTGCTCTGTGTTTAAGCTCAGGGGTTTTCCTTTCTCCCTTTCTCTCTACTCAGAATAAGGGATCAGATTGACAGACTTCAGGGTTAGCAAGCAATCCGGAAGACAAGAGACAATTAGTAAAAGAAACACCCCAAACCTCAACAAAACCAAAAACCAAACAAACAGACAAACCCCCTAAAACCTATTTTGTCAAGCCAGGAAAATTCAGGAAAAATGTGCCACAGGGCAGGCCATTTCCAGACTTGCTTTCTGGTTTGCTCTTTCCTGAGTAGTGCATATACTATAGCTTTTTCACTTTGGGGTTTTCTATAACAAAACGGTCTGGGATCTCTATCTGTGATTTTACTGCAAGGTTAAAAAGTTGTAGTGTGAAAGGTTAGAACTGTCAGCATTGTAAACAGCTGAGGGAAAGGCACGCTTTTCTTTGGAAAGTGTTGACTATGTATACCACTGATGTAAGCATTATAGGACTGAAGAGGTCTCAGTACTTCAGTGCTTACTGGTAGGACTTCTAGTCTTGTTGGTCTTGAGGGAGCTTGAGTCTTGAAGATGGTGCATGTGCGCATCTAAAGTTGGTTGACTTTTAGTGGGAAGAAAATGGGCTCTGCAGTACCCAGAGCTCTCTTGGAGATGGTGCATGTGCACATCTAAAGTTGGTTGACTTTTAGTGGGGAGAAGAAAATGGGCTCTGCAATACCCAGAGCTCCCTTCTGACCACAGCCTTGCTGCAGCAGCAGCCGTCTCCATGAGCTGTGTCTGGAGCTAGGCTCACTGGAGGTTCAGCTGGGACATGTCCAGAACAAGATGTTGCATGAATAATCTTCCCTGTTTAAAAAATGTTCGGAAACCTAACCGTGTTGTTTTCTCTTTAGAAAAACAGTTTTTTCTCTGTTTAAAAAAAAGGTTTAATCTTGTTTTCTACTGTGGCTATAACAACTGTCAAGTTGTGGGTTTTTTTATTTTGTTTGGGTTTTTTTTTCTTTGTGCAGAGATGTATTATTTAAATGGAAAAGTGAATTCTTGTAATAGACAAGTTTTTGCCATCCTGAATGTCAAAATGAAATGTTTTCTGAGCTTAGCTTCGTACACTAAAGCTGGATGATGGATTGGTTGTGTAATTCTACCCTAGCTTCAGGAAATAAAGATATGTTAGCTGTAATTCCATTTATTATTTGTAGATAATACTGTCTCTTAAGACTGTATATTCTGGCTGTAATTCTTAAGGCTTCTGGTATTGGAGTTAAGCTAAGCTATTTGCTTCAGTGTGCTTTGGGAGCAAGTCCCAATAGATCTATACTAACTGTTCCATATCCATTCACTGTCACTGCAGGACTGAAACCTCTTAAGAGCAAAAGGATGCATAGCTTCTGTGATGCTACATTAGGTATAATTCAGCTGTCTTCTCAGGCATGGTTTACAAGTGAGCTAATGTAGTATTTGCTCTATGTGTTTTTGGATCCAGGTAGTTGTCTGTGAACTCATAGTATAGTATGATTTCATGTTTCTCCCTAACTTCCAGGTGGCACATACCGTGTTGAACTGCAAAGTGGGCATTGGTGTTTGCATATATCATTATCATCTTTAGGGAAATACTCAGCAAACTGTTTTGGTTTTTTATTTGTTACATTTTACTCTAAAGTCATAATGTCATCGCTTTCAACCACGAACAGTAGCTGTGCTATTAGCATGGAGATTGTATAGAATGGTGTGGAACCTCCTTTTACGCTGCAGCATGCACAGTGCAAGATACTGAACATTAGTACATGGAAAAGAAGACATTTTCATAATAATGAACGTGTAATAGAGTAGTATGAGGCACAGATGTCTGTAATGTTGCCCTTTCTCATCCTTAGTTCCCAGGATAAGCAATGACTAAACCAGCATTTTTCCTTACCATTGTTATAAAGTCCTTTTGTGAAGAATCCAATATCATTCTTGCTATTTTCGTGCAACAGCTCATGCAGATGATGTGAGCATCAATCACAATCATAACCACTGTTAACAGTGGTACTTTCTTTCCTCTCCAAGAAAAGCCCCAAGTATCATGTACTCAAAGTTCCTATGTGTGATAGATTATATTTTTTTCAATTGTACAGTCAATTTTCAGGTACATTTCTATTTTTCTTGCTAAATCTTACTTGTTTTATATAACTTGCTTTCCTCGCTTTCATTGCAGGTGGGAAGATTGGATATTCCCCTGAAAAGACTACAAGTTTGATCTCAAATCCTGCCCATCTAAGATCTTAAGAATTAGCAAGCAGCAAGGATCATCTGGTTAAGTATTTCCTGCAGACTTTTCTCACCGGTGCTTGGGGGCAGCGCAGATTGTACAAAGCAATAGCCATGTGGTAGGGTTGTAGAAAGATGGCTTCTGTATTACCTTTCAGCTGATGCAGTGCAAGTAAATAAGTTTGTGCTTGTTTTTTTTATTAACTTCTTTTCCTCTGACTTCAAGTCTTAGTTCTTGGGGTGGAGTAAAATGGAACGTGGTGTTGGCTGTTTCTCTTCCCCTCTATGAAGTATGTTGGTTTTATGGAGACGTAGGGTATATGGGAATAGCTGAGTTGTTAACTTCTCATAGCTAATAACTTCTGAGTTAATTGTACTTCCTGGCTGATGGATCTGATGCATCAAGGTGTAGTGCTAAGCCTTATTGGGCTAGAACTTCTCACAGTTTGGAGTACTACTGTTTTTTTCCTGCCTTTTGGGATCTTCACAGTTTGCAAGGGGCCAACAGTTGGTTTATTTATTCAGTGAAGAGTGCTTAGACTCTCTGTCAGTAAGCAGAATTGGGAGTATGTGGAGAATAAATGTAGTTTTGAATGAAAATTTACCAAGCTTCAGAAATGAACAGTACGTTGACTGGTCTGCTCAGATTTATTCTTGTGTGTGCAGGTCAAGTTTGGAGGTAGCTGTTCCTGTTACATACAACACCGGTTTCAGATGTACACAAAGCCAGATTTGCCTTTGTGGCCCCAGTGGTGGGGTAAACCATGAAGTTGTGCTTTGGATACGGTGTGTGTTCAGTTATGCCTTTATGTTGACTTATTTTTGAAAGAGAAGTGGCTGTGAGCTTTGTGCAGTGTGTCAATGATGTCCAGATTGAAGCAAAAAGTCTGACTGCAGTTGCATTTTCTGTTGCAGTTCAAAAATGTGGATTTCGTGCAGATATAGCCCAACTGTCAAACTATGCTCAAGTACCACTGGCTGGCAAGCTGTGGTCTTGCATACTTCCACACAGGTTACAAATGAGTTCTCATGAAGGTGTAATTCAACTCCAGGAGTTGCAGTTGGGTCTCCATGTGGAGTGTCTGGAGACCTGTTGACATCCCTTATCTGCAGAGAGCCACCCGATGTTCCAGGAGGCAGCCATGAGCACTTGCCCTTTTTTCCAGGAGGCTGACCTGCCTGAATCTCCTGGTTGGCAGTACTGAATACGACCCTGCTTTGGCGTTTCTTGAGTGATCAAAGTAAAGCTTTTTGTTGCTGACTTAGTTGCTCCTGAAATAAATGAGCCAGTGGGGAGAAACTCTCTGAATCTGTATACGTCAAAGTCAACAGAGGGGTTTTCATGTTTGTCCTACCTCCCATACCCCTTGACAAAAGCCCTCAGCAAGGTCAACTGGAAGAGCTCCCTGTTATGCCTCAGAACTGTGGGATGAATCACTGCTGTCCGTTCCTGGCAGAAAGAGTGCTTGAGTGCATCTTGTGGGGGACTTCCTTCCCTGAGGCCCTTATCTGGCACCTGCAGTCCCTCCATGACCTGGTGCACTCTGGCAAATGCACCAGACATGCTGCTAGCATGTCAACTCACCCTGCTTTGCACTTCCTCAGGGGATGCAAGGTCTTAATGTTCACTAGTTTTGCTGTGCCAGTCCTTGTTCCACCATGCTAAGCTTATAAAGTAGAATAAAAAGTTTGTTCTGACTTATTTCAGACTGTGGTTTTGGAGGCTTTTGGACAGAGCTTACAAATCAGCTGTAATCTACTTTGGGACAATGCTTATGCTTAGCCGTACTGGATGATTTAGAGGCTTTGTATGTCCCACGAAGCCTGAGGCACAGGTTAGCCTGGGAGCTGGTAACCCAGATAGTAGTTAGCACCTCTCCCTCTGATAGTGGCTGTCTACAGTAAAAGAAAGTTCTAGAAATGCTTGTACTCTCCATGGTGAAACACTGGAACTTCTAGTCTTACGACTAAGGGCAAATTCTTAGTGTCCTAGAAGTGGTTATTCTCCCCATAAATCATAAATGGACATGTCTGACTGGATTGGGAGAGAGATTCGCATGTGGCCCAATTAATTCCATCTGCCTGCACTTGAGGTGGAAGAAGAAACATTTTTCAGGCTGTTTATACACCCTGTTCTAAAGTTTTCTGCTGCAGGGTCTTGTTCAGCTCTTTTTGTAATACTAAAAGTGAGGAGGTGACAGTGAACTTTGGTTATGACATATAAGAAATATTTGAAGGAAAGACTCCTGGAAGGCTATAAAAGAGAAAAACAGCCCTTAAACGGGAATATGACAGTCTGTCAAGAGACAGGTCATCAACAAAACATTGAGGAGTAGGGGAAAAAGATGGTGAGAACCCTTGTGCAGCACAGTGTAGTCTCAGAGCCCAGTCACAAAATGAAGCACAAAATCTTGTAAGAGACAATTTTCAGAGCTGAAATGGGAGTCAGCTAGGACAGGAATCTTAGGTTTTAAACTGTGCCATTTGCTTCTCCTGGAGGCAGTAGTTACTTTAGTTGATTAAAACTAAGAAAAACTGAAGCCTAATTAGATATTGTCTTTGATTCCAGGAAATAAGAAAGTTTTCTAGTCACTGGGAAAGCAAAAGAGGTTTACTGTTAATACAGGCACTTAAACTTAGACCTACCTCTTTCTGTTGTGTTCTTAAAGGGTTGGAAGTAGAGGATGGGAAGCAGCCATGAACTGGGTTGTCCATTACAGCCACGTTTTTCCTTCCTCCTCTGTGCTTCAGGCTATTTATTCTTGCTGGGAGCTTTCTGAGTTGCAGAAAGAACTTTTTTACAAATCTGAAATGCTGTTCGTATTCCTGGGGTGAATTTGTGTTCCTCATTTGTGCCTGATTCTTGTTATTTATGTGTGGCCCTCTTAGTGCTTTAGTTGCACAGCCTTAGTTAATCTAATTGTCCTTAGGAAGGACTGAAGTTTCAGTCATTTTCAGAGACACGGTGATTTAGGGCCCTTCTTGTAAAGAAATTTTATCTGGATTCGACTTGCTCTGCGAAGTTTCATTGTTCACAGAACATCTGATTACAGTATTTCTATGAACTGCATGAAGTGTTCACCCTGCTGGGTTTTAATTAAATGCAAAATTACCCAAAGCTCAATTTGCCTTTATAAGAAGTATTTTGTAATATGTTTCAAGTTGGATGTCCTGACTCCAGCTGCTGCCACAGATGCTTTGTGCAGAGATGTGCTTTCTTTTGGTGCGCATAAAACTGTCTAATATTCTGAAAAATTACTCTGCAAAATGCAGATCCCTAGTGCAGGGTTGTGTTAATGACACAAGTATCTATCAAGGCAGTTTAATGATGCTCAGTGTTGCATTGCAGTTTCTGTTAATCTGCGGGGAAAATCACTGCTGTTTTGTTTTCCTTTGGTAGTGGCATATTGAAGCTGATAATCTGCACAGAGAAATTTAGGTTGGAAGGGACCTCTGGTGGTCATCTCGTCCAACTTGCTGTTCAAAGCATGCTCTACTAGATCAGGTAAATTTTTCTTTGTATCTAATTTAAATGTACCGTTTCCCAATTTGTATCCATTGCCTCTTGTTCTCTTACTCTGCACCTCTGGGAAGAGTCTGGCTCCATCATCTCTGCACCCTCTGACTGTAACTGTAGGAAACATTAAGGTCTCCCCAGAGCCACCTTCTCTTCTACAGGCTGAACAAACTAGTTCCCTTAGGCTCCTGTGTATCCTGTGCTGCAGCTCCCTGACCATCTTGATGGCCTTCCACTGGACTTGCCCTAGTGCGTCCATGCTTTTCTACTACTGGGAGTACTGAAACTGGGTACAGTACCCAAGATACAGTCTTACCAGTGGTGAGTAGACAAGGATAAACATTTATTTTGACCTGCTGGCTGCAGTCTTTGTTAATTCAGCCTTGTACACACTTGGCCTGTTTTGTCACATGGCATACTGCTGACTCATATTCAGCTTGTTGTCCATTGCAGGTCCTTCCATGCAGATCTGCTCCTCAGCAGTTAGCACCTAGCCTATACTAGAGCATGGGTTATTCCCCTTCTCCAGCTTCTCCTGGTTCCTCTGAGTAGCATCTTGACTGGCCCACACATAATCTGTGAGCTTGCAACAAGTGCACTTCACTTCATCGTAGTATCAGTCTCTCAGTCTCTGAGGGGTACCACTGGTAACCAGTTGCCAGCTGGACTTTGCATGGATAATACAACCCTTTGAGCCTGGTAGTCTGGCCAGTTTGTCACCCAGATTTTCATGGCAGCATTTGTCCTAAGCTGCTGAAGCTGGTGGTCTTTGCTATTTACTGCTTTTGAGCTATAAGAGTTATATTCAATCTGAAGAGCCTGGTTTTGATAGTTTGCACGCTTACGGGCATCTCTTTTTAGGTGAACATAGGTTTTCCTCTTTCCACTGAAGAGGAGCTCTGTGTTGATTGGTGGTTGATTGGCCAACCAAGACTGGGGGGGTAATGGAAGGGGATGTGATAGCCTTGTCTGATGAGGCAGTGTTACTGGATTTTAGAGGTGAGAGCGTGCCACTGTAAGCATGAATGGCTGCTCTTGCAAGCAGTGATGAATAAGAGATCCCCAAAATAAGAAAAGATTCTCTGTAAAATCAAAAAGTGTGCTAAAGTATGTAGTCTGCATTAACGCATTTGTACCCACAGGTATATACTTATTTAGGTGCAAGATGTCTGCCCTGAGGTTGATTTCTAACAGAACCTCCCAGCAGGCCTTGTCAAACTCTGATTACACCTGGGACTATGAGTACTATGAGTATGGACCAGTGTCATTTGAAGGCCTGAAGGCTCATAAATGTAAGTTCAGTAGAGACATGCCTTGTTGCAGCTGAGCTTCCCCTTTTTAATGTTCCTACTCTTAATTTGTAATTGATTCTACAAAAATACCTCATTCTTTTTTGAATTCTCAGCAATTGGAGGTATTATTCAATTAGAGTATTTGTTATCCTGTGCCTTTTTGTTGGCTGCTTTTCTTGTGCATGAGGGAAGTATGGATTTCTTTGCTGTGGTAGAAATTTGTCAATACTGAGATTATCAGACTCTTTGGAACGGTTTATAACAGCAAATGCAGCCATTGCTGCTTCTGTTGACTACTTGGTGTGATCTGTGTTGCCTTGTTCTTGTTCCTGTTAATACCAAAAAGTGGTGGGCACCCTTACTGCTCTTGGTTTTTAAGGCTTTTAAAATAAAAAAAAAAAGAAGAAAATTCTCCTTCTGAGGAAACTTTTATCATTGGGTCTTTCTTCATAGGAGGAGTATTCTAAATTCAGCATTCTGGTAATACTGGAGCTGTTTTAAAGTAAAATAACAAGTGGAGGATGGGACCAGAGAGATGGAGAAGTCTGGGTAGGAACTGAGAGGAAATTGAGCTAGGAGAAGCTACTGCAGCTGCACCAACGTTTATCAAAAATCTAGACAATGGATCTGGCTTTTAGATTCTTTTTAATAATTTTTTTCTTGTAAGGGGAGATGGTTGGGGGGGGGGACACAGACAAAAAGAGAGGAAGAAAAACCAGAGACTAATTCAGATTTACTGTACCTGTGTGGGAAAATGGGGGAAATTGGAGACCACCTCTCCCAAGTCCCCTAAAGATATTTAGGATAAAATGCAGCTGCTACTTCCAGCATGGAATGCGGTTGGCATGCATGGAACCTCCCCTAAGATAGCTCCCCAGGCAACCCTGCAACCTTGGCATATGCTAAGAGAAATGGAATGGAGGGTGAAGCAGAGTGAAGGTCCTGCAGCCAGGCTCTGTTATACTTCCTGCGGGAGTGGGAGCTTGAAAGGACCATGCACTGATAAACTGCACACAGCTGCCAAACAAACTAACTGCATTTGTCTTCTTAAAAGCAAAGTGAGAGGATTTTACACCCGTCAGTAGCAAAGAGTGTGACTGAATCACTCAAGCTCCATAGGCATAGAGGTAAAAAAATGGAAACTTGTGTTATTATGGGTGACCCTGAACAGATACAAGGGCCTCCTACAGTGTCGGGATGAAAAACACTGATGAGCAAAGAACTGAAATCAGAAAAATGCAGTGTTAAAGTCATCATCAGGCTTTGAGAAGGAGGCAGGAGAGAAACTTGTGACTGAGAGTAATAAATTTAAAACTGAAAATAATTATCTTGAAACAGAGAATAACTACCTCGAAAGTGAACCCCCTTAAAATGAAGTGGACTGTCTCAGAGCTCTGCTTGATCTAGCAAAATGCAAAGAGAAGCATTGTTGGAAAAGCAGTCCTCTGTTGCAGTCAGGCAGATTTGCCAATCAGTATGTTACTCAGACCTCAAGACTTGGGAGGGTGACATTTGGTATGAGTGATGATGAAATCACAGGTAACCCCCATTCTACCTCTTGTTTGGTTCCCTTGAACCATTGGCTAAGGCTGAGGCTGCTATTCATAGTGATGGGGAAATTCAAGCTACCCCACGTGAAGTCCCATAGTCTCTGTATTCTTATGAATTTTTTAGATTTGATAGGACTGCAGGAAAAGCATTCAAAACAACCAGGGGAATCAGCAGTGGAGTTTGCGTGGCAAGTTTCCCTTATTGGGCAGACTGAATTCTGCTCAGTGCGGAGGAAGGACAAGGCTGTTGGGGACCAGGAGTGTTTCTAACAGCTGTGCTGGGAGATCATAAATATTCTCTTAACTGCACAGGCTGCATTCTGGGCAGGCAGTGTAAATCCTCAGGGGAGAGGAGTCTCACTGGTAATTAAAACTGTAGGCTTACTGAACTTGTCTGAGTCAGTGCAGAAGCACTGGTCCAGGGTAGGATACGTTCTTTCTGCTTCATTTGTCATGCACAGGATTCAAGCTGGGAAAGGGAAGTGCCTGCAGTGGCGAACTGCAGCCGAGAAAGGCAGATCTCCCTTGGCTTTGCGCAGGCAGGAGGTTTTGGAGAGGTATTGTAAGGCACAGAAAAACTTGTCGAAGTCATTCACACTTCTTAAAAAAACTAAAGCAGAATTTAATTTCTAGCCTGAACTGTGCTTTACCCACCTCGCCCCCCAAAAAATTCTGCTGATTACTGTCTATATTTTTACAAAAGTTAGGTACTCAAAAAATGTAGGTTAGCTTTTATCATGCTTCTAATTTATATTCCATCCTTCCACTTAATCAGAGGCCAAACCTGATTACAAAGATTACTGATTACAAAGATTAGCTGCAGTGCTTTGTAAATTCCTTCCTTTTTAGCTACGTGTGTCAAAGATTGTGATGGCACTGAAAAATACAAGTGGTAGTTCCTGCCGGATTGCAGAAGGTACAGCAGCAGAGCAGGTCTTGGATGGCCACTGAAGTGGTTGCCCTACATTAAGTGTGGCGGTTCAGCTTTGCTGTCTTCACTCATTGTTGACAACTCTTACAAGAGAATGGCACAGATGAAATAACCTCTTTTCAGGTGGAGCTTGAAGTACTTATGAAAGAGGTTAATATTGAATCGGTGATCTAGGAACCTAGGAAGGCCCTTTTTTCTTGCTTTTTTTTTTTCTTTTTTTCCAAGTAATTTGTTACTTTTTTTTTTTTTCACTGATAGGATGGGGTTGGCTCTCTTCACTTTGCTGTTATTTCATGCATTTTCAGAGGGCTGAGTTTAACCTAGTAAAGCACTGTAACTTACGTTGGAGAGCTTAAAGGGGAGTGGGCTCTAACTGATGCAGCCTGGCTGTGACACTTGGCCTGCTGTAACTCATCACTTTCCCTTCTTAAAATTAGAGGTGTGCAACCCCCTTAAAGAGAGAGGCGTGTTTTATTTTAAACTGTTATTTATTTATGGTACACAAGGTATTTCACATAAAAGAGAGGTTACTGGTTTGGACCATAACATAAGATGGATTACAGAAGAGAAAGTTGGAGGCCACTTTTGGCTTAATGTTGACTTAATTAATTGTAGGCAAGGACAGGTTCCTAATAATTTAATGTACGTACAAAGGAATTCAGAGGCCTGGTTTTTTGAAAGCAGAGAAAGATTTATTCAGGGACCTGTGAAGAAAAATGTTGACAAAACAATCTAATGCACAAAAATACATTTATTAAGGAAAGTGGAGGGGGGGCACAATGAGGTGCTCAGGTGCCACGGAGGCTTTTCAAATAGATGACTGCAAACAAGAAAACAAAAAGCTGATTTACCAGCAAAAAGCGTGTCCTTTGCCTGAAGAGGAGTGAAGGCAGGAACTAGGTTTTGTAAATTACAGCTTTAGAAAGTAAATAGATAAAGATAGTCCAGAGACAAGAACGAAATCCTTTTTTGTGCCTTTGGAACAGAAGAAACCTCGGTAATGCTAGAGAGGTAAAACAGGTAGGAATGGTCAGGGGAGTCAGAACTGCTGCCAGGATGTTTTGAGTCTATTGCAAAGCAAAGGAAGACTGATACTGCAACTAGAGAAATTCATGAGATACCTTTCCAATCTAGTTATAACTTGGGACGGTATTATAAATGTAGTCCTACGTGCCACATGTTTTGAATATAAATGTTGTGTTATGTACGGTTTTATGTTGAATAAATGTTTAGAAGTTGGTAGGTTTGGATAATTTGCACTTAAATGAAATACAGAAGAGAACTTGGGCCACCTGCTTTAATTTTAAACAAACCCAAACCATGTAACTGATACAGCAGAGGGCTGAAAGTGCCTCGGGAGCCTCAGCAGGGCAAGGAAGATGTAGCTTTAGGCTCAGTAAATTTAGCAATCCTGCTGGGGAGGAACACCAAGCAAACCACAAGACAGCCTCTTGTAATTCACCGCAACCTGCTGGCGGGTGTGAGTTTTGTGGGGAGTACAAGTTTATCAGAGTCTTGATTTTATGTTTATCTTGAAGTTTGCTTTGTTTTGGGTTTTTTTTTTTCCCCTCTTTTTTCCTTTAACATTGTGTTTATTTTATTTTATTTTTTTTTTTTTTTTTTTTTTTAGTTTTTTTAGTTTGTTGGGTTTTTTTGTTTATTTTTTTGTTGATGTTTTTGGTTTTGGGTTTTTTTGGGGGACTTTTTTGTGTGTTTTTTGTTTTTGCAGCTTGATCTCTTGCGTATTTTTTGAACATCTTACTTGATCAGACTTCACATTCAGGTTATCACTGCAGCTGTGTATCATTGAAGCATGTCTGACTAATTGGTAGGTACTTGTACCTCTAAGGAGTAATTTTCTTTTTAATGTGACTCTTTCTAGGTGAAATTTTCAGGTACTACAAAAGCTGGTAGGGTGGTAGATAATCATGAGATATTGTGGATTAGTAAGGCCAAACACAAATGCATCTCGAGCTACTGAATTCAGACTATGCATATAGAATGATTCTGAGAAAAAGGTAGGGCTCATAATGCATAGACTCACATAAACTAAATCATAACAGTATGCTTTGAGTTGAAAGTAGTGTTACCAAACTCCCTGTCCCTCCCCATCATGGAGACCTGTACTTGAACCATCCTCTAATTATTTTACAAAGGGTGTTGAGAGGGGGAGATGTGGCAGAGGAGAGATGGAATAAGTGTTGCAGTGGGAGACTTGAAACTTAATCCCTTTTTCTGATAAAATAAGGAGATTAAGGAGTGATTTGTGGTAAAGTATTTTCACGGGGAAAAAGTCTCAAGTTGCGGCAGTCACTTGGACTTGGCAGAAAAAGAGCAAATGGTTTGAACTGATTGCCCATCTACAGAGCTGCCTTTTAGCGCGGAAGATATTTCATAGTGGGAGAGTGATTAACTGTTGGGGTCAAGCACCAGGCAGAATAGCCGACTCCTTGTTTTCTGATATCTTCAGTGAGTCCTGTAGGAGATTCAACAGGCTGGCTAGAGTTCTGTGCTTTGCCTGCTGCATTGGATCATGTAGCTTTACAGCCAGCGTGGATCTTTGAGGTTCAGTAGTAGATGTGTAATGAGAAGTTAAGGGTAGACCGGACACCTGTCCTGACCAAGGCTTCCTTCTTGCATGTTTGTGTGTCCGTGTTTTTTAACTTCTACAGTGGAAGTTTTGAATATTTGCATAAACAAAAAATTACTGAAACAATGGGTGAAAAAGTACCTATATAATGTGGAACCTGGACCAGATTATAGTTTGGGTTAGTGCTTTGTACCTTTGGGCCATGCTCATCAGCTGATTGCTGTTTGTTGAGACAAACATGTTTGTCTCACTTGCACCTCTCGGTTAAGTTTGTGGAAGCTTTGAGCTTCCTTCAGGAGCAACTTTGAAGTCGTAAGTGGGCATAGATTCATTGTAAGTAGGACTGGCGATTTGTCTATGGGTCCATTTACTACAGGTGAGAACAGCAGGAACCTTTTACGCACACAGGCAAAAAGCCATGCACTTTCTAATTGTTTCTATATTTGGCTATTACTTGGTGCCTTTCTCTTAATTAACTGGTGGTTCAACTTTTTTATCCAGATCCATTTGGCTCTCCTGACACTGTATTGCTGTTTTCTGTATGCAAATTGGGTCCCAAATTATAAATTATTCAAAAATGTCTTGTATATGTTGGTTATTGGTATTTGCTGGGGTAGCAATAGTTTTATCTGTGGTTCTGTTTATTTCAGAACCCACTGTCTTACCACTGAAAGGAAGGTAGGTCTTCCTCAACCTATAGTGTCAATGAAATCCATCAAACCCCAGAGACCTAATGGTCTGGGTTAGAAATCATTTAAAACAGCAGGAGTTCAGTCCTACAGGGTCAGAAGCTTTTGCTGAAAATCAGATAATCCCCCCTTCCGAGTTCTGGCATCAAAGTTGTTTCCAAAGCAATGTTTGGAAATGGGCCAGGCATGACAAACGGAGCTGCTCTTATTTTGCTAACAAAGAGAATACAGTATCTTCCCTCTTTCAGCTTGTTTCTGGTTTGTCCAGACATCAGTAACATTTGGGCCAGAAATAAGAGCTTCAATGGCAGTTTTCTGTTTAAAAATAGGCAACAATAAATCTGATCATCTTTCCTTTGTTGGTACCCAGGAATAAGCTGCAAAGTCTTTTGGGATTTGCCATCATGCTGCATGTGGGGAAGCTTCCTGCAAGTGGAAGTGAAATACTGATCATCTTGTTTTCTCTTTTTCACCAGATTCCATTGTGATTGGATTTTGGGTTGGTCTTGCAGTTTTTGTTATCTTCATGTTTTTTGTCCTGACCCTGCTGACGAAGACAGGAGCACCACATCAAGAGTGAGTCTGAAAACTGGAACAAATCCAGCTTGCTAACTGGTGTGTCTGTTCTTTTGCAGACCCCAAAAACAGTGACAGTGCTGATATTGTACTGGCTCAGCACCATCCTGTTCTAGTCTGTCCTTATGAAAGGGTGCAGTCTGTCCTTGTTCCTAACCCTTCTCGGAGACCTATTCTGTAGAATTGTTATTAATGTGTTCTCTATTTAGCAACTAGTCAGTAGGCATACAGCAAGAGAAGGGAGTAGCTGCATGTCTGCATTTTCATGCTAAACAGAAGTTGGTAGGTAGGCTGCCAAACAGATGGTTTTAAATTACTGTTCTGCAGATAAATGGGGTCATTTTAGGTAGGCTTATGTTATGATGGAGTGGAACAGAGAAATGTGAATATTGTCAGAGTGTATACAAGTAAAATACAAGGCAGATGTTAAATCAAGGAAGTTGAAGTCTGTCAGGCTTACACATGCTTGCGTGTTCAAGTCCAAAAGGTAGGTATTGGTGGTGTTTACAAAATCTTCCCTTAACCCTGTGGCTCCCCTTGTCTCAGAGTGTCTTAGTTTCTACTGAAAAAGTCCAGTAGATGCTGAAGTACAGATCAGCTCCACATGTGATTAACACCAGGGTCCCCTGAAAGTCACAAACTAATCTTTATTTTTTCCCTTTTTGTTCTTTCTGGCTGATGAGTATGTGCAGACTGTGCCTTGCCGTGACCACTTATCTGCATTTGCACAGCATGCAGACTGTCAGCATCCTTTCCTCTAAGAAAGTTTAAACCCACATCTCCTCTCAGACTAGTGTACCATATAAAGTAAAAAGCCTCTCTGGAGAGTGAGATTGCTTGCAGGCAGGTAGCAATGATGAGAAGCTGATTGTGAGAGGCAATTGTTAGCGCTTATCACTTTCTAAAGCAGCTTGTCTATCTCTGCCTGCTGAAGGCCCTTTGCTATTTAGTCATATGTAGAGTGGCTCTGAAACTTCATGTAATAGCACATCTCTGGAGACAGGGCCATATTAAAGAGGACATAAGTATATCGTGACCCTCTTCTGCGCTCCCGAGGTTTTGTGTCTATGAGAAGGAAATAAAGGGAGAAGAATTGAGCTTCCCAGACCCTGACAGGGGGTTTGGAACTAGATAATCTTAAGGTCCTTTCCAACCCTGACTATTCTATGATTCTATGACTTTCTAGTATTTTTGCCTCCCTTAGAGCCTGTCAAAAAGTTGCCAGGCCTTGGTCCCAAATGTGTTTAAAGTCCTTCAAAGTGTTGGTATGCTGCCTCCTTTTGCTGGAGATCTTGTTTCTTAGCCAGGCATGAGAGTCTGTATCCCACGTGAGTTTGAAAGGGAAATAAAGTGATGAAGTCAAAGAATGTACAGCAAAGAATGTAACATGCATATTTGTCAAAAGTTTGTAAGAATGTACTTTCAGGTAGCAGAGGCCTGCTTGGTATCTCCCACTGTTCTGCTTTCTTCATCAATTTTCTTGGAACAGGATGCCTAGAGAGGTAGCGAAATCTCCAATTTCGGTCCCCTTCGACATCCAGATGACCTGAATTCAGAGTTGGCCTTGTCTTCATCAGGGCATTAGGCTAGAGACCTCCGCAAGTCCTTTGTAATCTAAATCTTGATGTAATTTTTCTTTGGTTGCTGAAGAGAGTCCACTTATTCCTTTCTGTATTTGTTTCGAACTTCTTTGCAGCTTTGGGAACTGTGTGCTGCAATGTTTGCCTACTTACTATGTGTGCTGAGTTGGCACCTTGAACAAATTTGAGCGCTATTTTTTTTGAGATTTGATAACCAAATGTGTTTGGTACTGGGAACAGGTCATCCAGCAGTATGGTAAGGGCAGTGAATACTGTTGTTCCCTCTTATTTTTGAGACGTATATAAAAACTGCAACATAAATGCCTACCTGTAGAACCAGTGCAGACTGTGGATTTTAGTTTGCTTCCACCTTCTGTCTTTATGCCTGACTGGATTCTTCATGACTCATCATTTCATTAATGGGCTGTCTTGCAGCCCTCCTTTAGAAGTAGATGTTAATGGGATTCCTAGGTCTTGGGAGAAAGCCAGCCAGCCTGATTGATGGATGTGTCTCTGCCTTCAGTTAAGTCAATTTGGCTGTTCTTTTAAAGTACCATTAACCTGAGACATAAGTGTAACTGGGTTTGCAAGGCTGGATCCAAAGTAGAATTCTCTGATTTCTCTAATAGTATGCTTTTCTTGGCTCAGTATAAAGAGGTACAATAGCATGTACTTACCAAAACTGTACAAGATGTTCAGCATCGGGTACAGCCTCATACCAGAGGAAAAGGGTCAGGATATGGATGGGGAGAGGTAGAAATGTAATTAGTTGTGGAAACGATGTCTGTTGCACTTCTGTTTTGTTTGCTTGCACATTAGTATGTGTAGAACATTAGCTTGTGCAACAAAAAAATTGCTGACTGTCTGAATTTCTGCCTGAAAAGTACTCTCATTCATCACTCAGAAGAAGATAGGACTCTGTTTCTGCCTTTAAAAACATCCTTACAAACAGACTGTGCCACAAACACGTGTGTGTGTCATCTCTCCGTACAAAATCCAAACGCTGGCTGGTGTCAGCTCAAAGCTTCATGCAGCTGTTGAGGCAGGTTTTACAACTAGTTCAGGTAAAGGTGACATGAACGGGGATTTTTTTTTTCCTTAAGAAATCAGTTGATTTTGGTTAAGGATCGGTCAGTTCCCTTTGAGATGCCAAACAGTGCTTGTCTGGGGAATTGGCTACTTACTGCTTTCCATGGTTTGCCAAGTACCTTGGGTCACTTCAGGGAGTGTTTAGGAAAGGGCTGTTTTAGCTATAGAGTTCAAGTGTTAGTCCCAAACCAGTATGCACCTGTTAGAGGGGTATACTGGGCAAAATGGTCCATGCTCTGACAGTGCACTCAAGTGCAGTGGGCAGAATCCAGAGCCTAATGCTGAATCCAGCAGACCAGAACCCAGCATCATCGGCTGGAATTTTCCCAGGAAAGGAGCTTGGGTTAGTTCATGGGCAGTGCTTGTTTTAAGTGGTTTTGTGTAAGTATGATGCTTGAGGTGTCTGGCATTCACTTTTCTGCTCCCTTGCGGGCAGCTTCTGGAACTCAGAGGGTCCCGTTGGCCCAAATATTGTGAAAGGGATTTGATTGTCCAGGTGGCTGTGCTCCCTTCCACAGTAAAGCTGGGATTTCTGAAGATGCTATTCTTATTTTGAGTGTTCTGAAGATACATGCTGGGGTATACTTGCATGCTGTAATGAGCAAGACTATGATTCTGCCCCAAAATAAAGATAGTGTTTGTGAATTTCAGAATCCAAAAATACCACTGTGTATTAGATCATGTGTTTTCCACTCATGAGCGCAGGATTATTCTCTATTGTGTGTGCTTAACAGTATGGTCATTATAAAATTTCTTTGCATCTTCCATTCTTCCGTTAAGATTAGGTTGCCACTACCAGTCCTTTGTGCCCCTCATACAGTCAGCCTTTGATCCTTCGTAGCTCATGGTTTGTAAAGTACTTTCCACACCTATGAGCTGGTTTTACCTCTCTGATGGATGCATTTTAAGCTTTCCTCCAAGGTCACTTCTTCCTAGGCTGTTATCCTCTTTCAGTGCTTATTTGCCACCTCCACTGTCCATGCCATAACACTACATAGAAAATCTTAGTGGCAGGTTTGCAAAACCATATATGCCACTTAAATTTGGAATGATGCTTTCTGTTGCGTTATAAATGCATAAATGATAGTCATCAGTTCTGAAGGCTACCACAGTATTATTCCAGTCTGTTTGCCTCCTGATGTGCATACAACAGACTAGTACTTAGTTACTGGAGTGTTCAGCATCAATTTAAATACTATGCTTCTACATGCTTCCCTTTGAAATGCAGAATGAGCCATTACAGTTTTGACAAACGTAAAAGACAGCTTTGATTTGGAGGCTAGTGTAACTGATTTTGGTGGGACAGAATTATTGTTTCATGTGATGGAAGTAAATCAGCATGTTTAACTATGACTGAAAGACTGAAAGGTTTTCAGAGCAGATTTCTGAAGGTGCCATGAGGCTTTTAAAAGCATGTAGGCACTTACCTCCTACAGCAGGCTCGAGGGAATTAAATGACAGCGTTCCTCTGAAAATCTGTGTAATTGCTGTGTGCACTTAGGTGTCCAAGTATCTGGCTCCAGTGTCATTTGCTAGGAGTTCACATGTAAACAGTATGATTTATTAATTCTTATACAACAATTCTCACTTAGCTTTTATTGTGAGAATATGCTTATAGAGTTTTCACTACTCATCCTCTGCATCCATCTACTGCCATTCAGATGCAAATAACTTGCATTTTGTCATGACAATATATAAATTTAGCCTGACAAAGAATGCATTACTAGCTGTGAAACTAACATCCAGCACAAGCTTTCCTCACCCCCAGCTGTTTATGGCTCCTGCACAAGGCCATGCAAATTGGAGCTGGTTTGAGCTAGCACTTCTAGAAAACTCCAAGAGAGGTGTTAAGATCATAGAATTGAATCATAGAATCAACTAGGTTGGAAAAGACCTTTTAGATCAAGTCCAGCCATTGCCCCAGGACTGACAGGACCACCACTAAGCCATGTCAATGAAAGCCTCATCTACACAGTTTTTTAACAATTCCAAGGATGGTGATTCCACCACATCCCTGGGCAGCCTGTTCCAATGCCTGATCACCCTCTCTGTGAAAAAATTGTTCCTAATATGCAGTCTAAACCTCCCTGGCACAACTTGAGGCAGTTACCTCTTGTCCTATTGCTTGTTACTTGGAAGAAGAGACAGACCCCCACCTCCCTACAACTGCCTTTCAGGTGGTTGTAGAGAGCAATAAGGCTCCCCTGAGCCTTCTCTTCTCCAGCCTAAACAATCCCTGTGCCCTCAGCTGTTCCTCATCAGACTTGTGCCCCGGACCCTTCACCAGCTTTGTTGACCTTTTCTGGACCTGCTCCTGTACCTCTTTGTCTTTTGTGTAATGAGGGGCCCAGAACTGAGCATGATATTTGAGCTGCAGCCTCGTAAGTGCTGAATACAGGGGGGGATGGTCACTGCCCTGGCCCTGCTGGCTATGCTGTTGCTGATAAAAGATGTCCTTCCTGGTCTGTGTGTCTGAATTGTCAAGACTGCCAGACTTTACAGCAGTCTTTAGTTCCAGCTCTCCTCATTTGGAAATCTGAATGACACTCACAGAAGTCAGTGAAAGGGATAGCTTGATGTCCAGACAACCAAGCACTCAAATTACACCTTTAGTGACAGCACTGCTGCCTGTGTCTCGGATGTTTTTTCTCACAAGTGTTTGATAAGCCATTCTAAACAACCTGTTACTACTTGATATCAAAAGGAAGTACTGGAGAGTATTTCTAAGCTCATTTATTGTGCTCATTATAACAGTGTATTGATTATTAGAAGTGCCATTTAAGAGTCCTGGCATTAACTTATTCCTGTGGAAAATTATCATGACAAATCAAGACTTAAAGTAACTTAAGTGGAAAACAATAAATAGTGCTGGCTTTTACAGTCTCTGGTAAACAAACTGTAGGTTTCCTTCCTTCCTGATCGGAATGGTTGCTGAAAGAAAATTTGCTGTTAAAAACTTGAATAGTTTTGCTGTTTGTGCTTACTGTATTTCTCTCCTTGCTCCCTAGCAATGCAGAACCTTCTGGAAAAAGATTTCGCATGAATAGCTTTGTGGCAGATTTTGGAAGGCCTCTGGAGTCTGAGAGGGTCTTTTCTCGTCAAATAGCTGAAGAATCACAGTCACTTTTCCATTTCTGTATTAATGAAGTGGAACATTTGGACAAAGCAAAACAAAATCAGAAAGGTCCAGGTCTGGAGAGTAATACCCACTTCCAGGAAGCTCCCAAGAGCAGTGGTATGTTTGAGGAAGACCTACATTGTCTTACAAAATTTAACATTCCTAACTTTGTGAATGCTGAGCAGAACTCTTCGCTAGGTGAGGATGATCTCCTCATCTCAGAGGCACCAATCATTTCAGACAGCAGATCAGTCATGCAATCATCCCATCGGATCCTTGACTAAAAAGCCTCTTACTTTAAGGTGGACATTCCTGTTACTCTCCAGTTTGAAGCCTTTCATGGACTTCGGGTATTGTGATAGAAGGTATTTCAGATCTATGCTTTTTACTGTGTGTAAGACTGGCTGTGCTCACCAAGCTCAGTTTACATAAGTAGTAAATCAGTAAACCACTTAAAGCTTTATTCAGATGCCTTTGTTGTTGTTGTTGTTGTTGTTTTGTTCTTTGTTCTTAAATCATAGAGTCTGGTTTGGGTTGGAAGGGACCTTCAAGATCATCTAGTTCCAATGGGCATGTATACCTTCTACTAGACCACCTTGCATAAGGCCTCATCCAATCTGTCTTTGAACATTGCCAGGGATTGGGGCATCTACAGCTTCTCTGGGCAACCTGTGCCAGTGTCTCACCTCTCTCACAGTAGAGAATTTCTTCCTAATATCTAATCTAAATCTACCTTCTTCTAGTTTAAAAGCATTCCCCCTTGTTCTGTCACTATATACCCCTATGTCCAGCTTCTGAAGGGTACCACCATGATTTGGAGACAGTATAAAGGCTGTAGCCTGGCACTGGGAGGTATATAAAAACTGCTCATCCAAACCTCAAATTAAAGCTGAAGCAAGGGATAAGTAGGTGGTCCCTGGGGAAGTTCTGCAGCTTCTGTCACTCCCCAAAAGGACACCTGAAACTGAGCAGCACAGTGGGTATCTGCTTGAAATTAACTTCAATTTCCAATTGAACTAACTGCTTCTCGGTGCAGGTTAAACCCAACAAAGCTTCCAGAAGGAATCCCTGGCGTAATAAATTGTTCACAGTGTTTACAAAATGCTATCACCACCCACTGCTGAGCAAAAGAAAATTGGTACTGTATTTATAGTATTTCAGAAGGACATTCTGACAGTTGCCCAGTGATAACCCGGAATTAGTATCCTACTAATTAAATAATCCAATCCAAAAGAATTGGACTTTTTTGGTTTTTATTAAATTGCTGATGTGAACTTCCAGTTTGGTAAGTGCAGGATTCAGTAGCTGAATCACAGGAAATTGGATAATAACTATTCCTCTTCTGCAAGTAGAGTCGCTGTATGTGAATAAATGGCAGTGGTGTGTTAAGCTGGTGTTATACTTTGCTTATAGGCTGAACCTTCCTGTGCTTTTCGGCTCCATCAATGGCCCTTTCTTCACTAGTGGGCCAGCTAAGGGCTAGCAGGTGTGAAGCTGTGGGGAGGACCACCTCCAAAAGCATGGCTGAGCTGCACTTGCTGTGTCTTCTTTTCGTACTCAGTTGGGATGGTGTTGCAACCACAGCTGTTCTCCCAGGGAAAGGTTTGTTAAGGAACTGAATAGGTGTAATTTCAGCCTTTATTTTTTTAGAGAAGTAATAAGGATCTGAACCTTAGCCAGAACTTATATTAAAGTTAGCTTTCTTTAAAAAAATCGTAACTAATGGCCAAATGGTTTTAGAGCAAGTACATAGGATGCTGAGGAACCAGGTTTAAATCCTTTGCTAGGTTTGGAGTAAGAGTGCTCTGCAGGCACTTATTAACCAAAAGGAAACTAGTGGATCCAAGATATTGTGCATAACTGGGTTTCCTTGAAACTAACTTGCTTTGTATAGAACATGTTTGAGTGAAAATGTAGGAATGGCCTGCTGGTATGTTCTTCAGCCACTTAAATGCTTTCATTCATTAAGCATTCATTTCATTCTTCCTTCACCTGACAAAGAGAATAAGTAGTGAATGGCTTGTGCATTTAAAGAATGTGAAGACTGGAGAAACTTCTTTTGTTTTTTAACTAGCTCCTGTGCCCTTATAAGCCACTTACACCTGAGTTTCCTGTTTTCAAATGTAATTCTCGCACTATTTCCTAGTGTTTAAAGAATGGGATTATGCTTAAAGCAAAGCAGAGACTGTTTAAAAAAAGCAGATTATTGCTGAAAGTTAGTTCCCAAGAGCAGACTGAAGTGAACCCTGTTATGAATGAGCATAGCTGTATGGGTTGCCATGTAGATCTTGAGGTGCAGAAAAGGCCTCCTTTTACAGTAAGTACTTGACCACAAGTATGAAGGCTGTAGCAGTGCAAGTTCCTTTTTCTCTTCCCAAATTAAGAAATTGCTTGCTGTTCCAGTCGGTCAACCTGAGATTGTCGTTTGGTACCTTAAATCTTTGTGGCTTTTGTTTGGGTGCGTAACTGCAACTTCAGGAGAAAGGAGAAATATTCATGTGAATGGATGCTGGTGACAGTTAACACCTCGATGAAAGGCATTTATAAAAATGATCAAGGGATAAGGCCAACTTAATTTATACCACATTTGAATTGTATTCTCAGTGTTGTCACTGAAATCTGGGAAATAACCTCTCTAAACAGAATGACAGGTTAGAAAGCCAACGTTAATTTGTTGTAACACTAGGTGCACGGGGGATCACTCTCCCTACCACGCACCCCAAGAAGAGACAGTTTACAGCTTATATATCTTCATTACATACATATTCATCATAATTCCATGAAATGACCACCCAATTCTTGTTATTCATGCATATGGTAATTTGGGTAGATCCGGCTGCAGCACAGGGGCTGTGACTTCGAGGAGTGGTTGCTGGGGGTTGTAATGGCCCTCTGGGAAGAAATAGCTCTATTCATTTTATCCTTTTATGGAAATCTGTTAGTTAAGGACATCAGAATGCGTGTTTAGTCTTGCCAGTTAACTGCATGTTCTTGTTTGGTCTAATTTGCAACCCTAAGAGGCTCCTCAAATTGTTTTCTTTTGCTGCTGTTTGCTTATCTCTCTGGCCTTATCAGCAGGCTGAAGGCCTATATTGGTTTGAGAGAAAACATCTAGTCCTCTTGTTGCATGTCTTCTTTATCTTGAGAGTCCTTGTAGTCTTGTTCATGTCTAAATCTCTATAAACAGTGGAATACTGATTTAAGAATCCAAGTAGCCCTGTCTGTGTCTAAGTCTATATATACAGTGAACTATATACTAGTTTAATTCAATATTGGTGTCTTTCTAAAGCATGTGTTAATCTCTACAGGTATTTAAGTGTTTGGTTCCTGCTTCCGTTCTTCCACTTTTTCCATCTATCTCCCTTCTATCTCTAAAGTAAGTCCTTCACAGTGCTTTTTTCAGAAAAGTAATGTGGTGGTCCCTACTGCACAGCTCCCACATGGCTTCAGAAGCACTGTGGCAGCAACACAGTCTGATTCAGTTTTTGCTCTGCCTCTACGTTAGACCCGAGTCAAAGGCAAACGCAGAAACTTCCTGCAGTTTTCAAAAGCAGTTATTTCAAAGCTCGCTCTTTTTCCTTTTAGAACTAATAGACGCATGATGTTTTGCCCCAGGGGTAAGGGGAGTGTAATAACCAACTTTGTATAACAAGTTAAAGTCACCTTTTTCCAGAAAATCACCATGACTTGGTTCACCAAGAAGTGAACAGAAAGTGTTTTGATCAGGATAATCCTTGAAAATGGTGTTTGCAAATGGAATTATTTCAAGTTTTCTTACTGCTTGGGCTGTCTGTTTCAGAGCCTCTTCTGAAAACCCACTGTAAATGCATCAACTGTGGGAGATTGAACTTCACAGGGAGTTCCGCTAAGATAATGACACGTTTGCATAAAAATGTATTGTATTCTCCAAGAACCTACTATGTCAAGTTATGTACTCCAGTTTCCAAAGTTACATATTTGTGAAATGTTCTTCTGTGTAAACAAGTGTTAGTTCTCTACCTTTAAAACAACCAACCCACCCAACCTACAATGTAAAATCAGAAACTGCCTGCTCAATAGAGAAGAGAAAGGTAAAACCATGAGCTGTACTACAATCTAATTATATCTAGCCTCTGAAGCTGAAAGGTGAAGTAAATGATGTGTATTTGTCTTGCAGTTCAGTATTTATGCACCTGCATATTGAGATTGGTTTTGCCACTATGGGATTAAAAGAATTGCCCAAGCCCCTTCACAAGCCAGTAGCAAAGGAGGAAGTCAAGTGTGTGTACCCTCCTACTCTGCTCTCTCCTCCAGTGAAGGATGACAAAGCAAAATAAATTAACTGGAGATACTGCAGATCTCGACTGAACTTAGGCTGAGAAAGTTGGGGCTGTTCAGCCTGGAGAAGAGAAGGCTGTGTGGAGACCTCATAGCAGCCTTCCAATATCTCAAGGGGGCCTATAGGGATGCTGGGGATGGACTCTTCATTAGGGACTGTAGTGAGAGGACAAGGGGTAACGGGTTCAAACTTAAACAGGGGAAGTTTAGATTGGATATGAGGAAGAAATTCTTTACTGTGAGGGTGGTGAGGCACTGGAATGGGTTGCCCAGGGAAGTTGTGAATGCTCCATTGCTGGCGGTGTTCAAGGCTGGATTGGACAGAGCCTTGGGTGGCATGGTTTAGTGGGAGGTGTCCCTGCCCTGGCAGGGGGGTTGGAACTGGATGATCTTGGGGTCCTTTCCACCCCTAACTATTCTATGATTCTATGATTCTATTTGGCAGCCTTGGCCATTGTCAGGCAGCAAGGACAGCACAGAGCCACCACACAGCCTTTTACTACATATTCTTCAACACAAGCAGGAGTTGGAGGCCTGTGCTTTCTCATTTTTGGGCAAGAGGTGAGTAGGCAGCTGTATGAAAGGCTAAATGTTACAATTCACAGTTATCAGAGGACTTTCTGTTCCAAAACATCAGGGCAGCACTTGATGCACAGTCCCCTTCCCCCCAGAACTGGATTTGCACAGCTTGTTTTAGTATAGAGATCCTGTTCTCCCTTTTTCCAGAATAGGTCTACCAGATAGACTTCAGAATGTATTATGTACTAGGAAACAGTCTTCATCTATTATTGCCCATTTGATTTGTTCAATGAACAATTTTTACATGTATTTAAGAAAACTTGAAATAGAACTGCTTCTGTCTCTGCCGCAAATGCTGTGCTCCTCTGCAGACCCTGTTCTCTCCCAAAGCAAACGCCTTTTCTGCAATGTAGGTCACTGAGGCATCCGGTCAGCTGCTCACTTGGTTTTCTAAAGCTTCAAACATGACAATTCAAATTACTGTATGCCAGCTGCTTTGCTGTAAACAAATGAATTCCAGCTAAATATACAGCAATGATTCAAAGAAATTTTCTTTAAGATTCTTTTAATCTATCCATTATAATGGTCCCTGGAAATGCAAAATGAAATAGGCTCACATAAGAAGAGGAAAAACAAACACAAAGCAGTACAGAATTATGTTACTCTGAGAGATCGCACCAAATTCCTCACTAGAATATGGTAAAAGCTAGTGGCCTGTTCTGTCAGCCTTTGCCCTGTTTCAGCATATGTTCCAGGCTGCTGGAGAGTCACAAACTCATAACTTTAGCAGAGAAGTTAAAATTTGGACCTTAGTTCTCCAAAAAGAAGCCATTACTACAGCTGCTCAAGATCAGAGGTAGTCTGTTACTGTGTAGAACACCCACTTCATGGGAAATGCCTGAAAAATAAAGACCATGTAGCATATAACTACATAAATACATGTGAGAACACAGTATAAACCATAGTATAGCTTACAGTAATGGTCAATAATACTGTCGCTGCTCAGTAAAACAGACTAGGAGAGATAATTTAATTTGAAATGTAACTCATGTAAGAACATTTGAAGGCAACGGATTACACATTTGGAGAGAGAATTTCCAGCAACCAGAAATGCTCCCCCTGGGCCTTCCCATCCCAGGCAGTGTCCCAGGTGTAATTAAAAATACCACACTTCAGGTCACACACTTTAATACAGTGTTACACCAATGGCAAATTGTACAGGAAAAAAAAATGGTAAGTTGAAATTACTCAATTTTATCCTTTTCATTTAGAAAACAATCCAAAATCAAGAACACTCAGCATATTTACACATGGCTGATATATACAAAGCAGTGTTGCATTTACATATTTTGTGAATACAGACTAATTCTTCAATCTCTGGGAGATGAAACATCCTCTAAAAAATACTGAAAATACCTGTATATGAAACAACCAAGATAGATTATGATATTGCCAACTATCTTTTTTTTGTAGTTTATGTGTATTCACTCACTTATGTTTGTGTATGTATACGCTTGAGAAGAAAAAAAAGTCCTTGCACTATTACTGCCAGCATCTCCACAGTATAATGTGTTACACTGTTTTGTCCTTTATGTATGCTCAGTCACATGCTTGTATAAAACAAACCATATTTATTGCTGTTCCCTGAAGATGCACAATACATAAATATATAGTTGCACACCTGAACTATTTCCAGTAGTAGAGGGTGCAATATATTCTAGTACATTCTGAAGAGTAGATTCTAGCTTTTTTCTTGTCATTGTCCTAAATAAGAGTATTTGATTGAGCTACAACCTCAGTATATGTGCTACGGAATTCTTAAGGACTTGCATTGCTGAGACTTCAAACTAATAATTTACTGATGTGTCTGCAAACCCGTCTTTCCAGCCACCAAAAGCCAGCTAGCTTGAATTTTCTTTTGTTTGACTTAATGCTTCTTCTTCTTTTATCCTTTTTAACAGCAGGCTGGCCTCTTTGTTCTGTCAAGATCATCTATAAAGTTACTACCTCAGAACCAGAACAGCCCCTTGTAAAAACCATACTCAATACAGCTTTCCCTTCTAAAAGGGATATCAATAACTATAGGCTTTTTTTTCATATCTCTCCCATAACATCTCAGCTAGGTCACTCTGCCATCATTCTTACCAGCACAGTTGGAAATACCTGAAAAGTAGACAAAGAATAGTTTGAATCTGAGCATCATCAGCAAGTGCCTACTCTGCTCCAACCCACCCACCATTCACAAAGTTGAACGTGGTCTTAAAGATAGATAAGGGAAAGAATGTTTCATGAATTGGAGGGAGAGAAGCAAAGTGTTGGGAAAAGAGCATTTTCATACCTTAATGAATGAAAAATAGTAACTCTATGCACTAAAACCACAAGCCAAACAGCATATTATATTGTTCAAAAAGGAATAATTTAACAAAAGTTAAAAATATTCAGGCATGTTCTACAGCATCTGAAAAAGCATCAACTGGAATTTTTCAATAGTGATCAAATTTATGGAATAACCTCAATATTCCTAATATTTTTTAAAAATGGCATGTAACTTTATTGCTAACAAAACATGACATACAATACAAGCGGATGCTGCTCAAGGCAAACATACCTTTGGACAAGCAAGATTCCAGATAAGGTCAGAATGTAATTCAATTTACAAGTGTTACATTAATGATTGTCAGTAATATTTTCTATACATGACTTCGAATATTAAAATTCTACGTCTCTAATCAACTTCTACCTAATCACGTCTTCCAACAGCTGTCTTGCATGCTGAATCCCCCGGAATTAGGCGCAGGAATAACAACCCCTTGTTTCTGCAGTTCACGTAAAACATCTAATATTGAATCCAATTCCACTCGAAATCTCTCCAGTTCCTGGTTCTTCCGCTGCGCCAGCCTTCGCCACTTCTCCACCTCCTGGGTTTGCCTCACTTCAGCAACATGTTGCGATAGCTGGGTTGCCTGCAAATGAGAAGCAAGTCAGCACTGTGACTTCCTAGTCAACTAGTATGCCCCATTCCTGGTAGTGTTCAAGGCCAGGCTGGACAGGGCCTTGAGCAACCTGGTCTAGCAGGAGGTGTCCCATGCCCATGAACTAGATGATTTTAAGGTCCTTTCCAACCCAGACCATTCTGTGATTCTACTCAGCCAGTGCAGCCTCTTTGCCAAAATATACCACTTCATTACATTTAATGCTCAGTCTCAAAGCCCAGTGCTCACATTAAGTGGAAATGATTTGTTCTGTATATTACAAAAATCACCCTGAATTTAAATAGCTGCATTAATGACAGAAGGGTAGAACCATGGGTAATGAGCCCCAGGAAAATTTAACTTACCCTCCCTAAAGCAGTAATAAAAAGCTTGACTAAGACAAAGCTAAGTGTATAACATAAACCCCCTATAATCAAAATTAATCTTTTGAGTTGCCATTTAAGTGTGTTAATTAAGAGAACATTCTGCAAGAGCATCTGAATGACATCTTCTAGGCTACTGCTGTACTTTTAAAAACCACAAGTTCTATGAATCATCAGAAAATATCCTGTAGTCACAAAAGTCTGAGGCTGCTACAGGTAAAAGTTTGAATTAACTTTGACATGAATCCATGGCATAATCCTCTTAAATTACCCAAAATAAAAGGTGTCACAAGGTATCAAAATCTTCACATGACTATTAATTGTAGCAGATTCTTTAAGGAAAGCTCTATCAACTTAAAAGCTGTAATTAATGTATTTGTAGTTTGATGTTCAGGATAACCTGTTATTTTCTTGTTCAGCAGTTACTTTTTCTACATTGTTCATTTCCTTATCCTTCATCTGGGGGACTGTTGGGTGCCCCACTGCAGATGAGTAAAGATGCAAAACTAGGACAAACAAAACCCAAAGCTTAATTCATAACAAGGCTGGCAGCACCAGGAAAGATAACATTACATAGCAGGAACTGTGTGTACTACTATTTCTATTTTTATGAAATACATTACAACACATCTTAGTAAATACTATTGGTCAGATAATTAATTTAATGGAGACAGATCATGGACAAGGCAGCAGCAGACACTATACAGAAGCAGTAATACAAAAGCAAATAAATAGCATAAAAAATAACTATATTACGGTTGCCTTTAGCAGGACAGAATGTGAACAGAAATAATAAAATCATCAGTGGCGGCAGGGTTTGTTCTTAATCCACTTATTTGTTTTTATGCACAGCTCTTGTTGGAAAGTAAATTAAGTACATGATGTAGAAATGTATAAGAATAAAGCCTTCTAACATGAACAATTCTGTACATAAAAAGTGTATTCCTTCAGATCTGGTTTCAAAACTGTAGAACAAACTCTCCAAACTAAGAACTGCTCCAGTTTTGATGATCTCGCTGTCCAACTGATCTTTTTTAAGTTCATATATTTCAGTAAATCCAAAGTTAAAACACCTATGAAAGACAATCATACATTTAAGTGATGGAATTGTTGAGAAAAAAAATCTATATGAACCAGAAAACTGTTTCCAGATAATAGATGAAAAACCAGGATGGAGGCTATGATAAAATAAGATTAAAAAAAAAAAAAAATCAATGCAAAAATGTTTTACCCTCTCAAGGGATAAAAATGTCAGATACAAGAAGCTGTATCACAAAGATCCAAGCTTCAAAATCCAAAATTTTTAACTTGTGGAGGATAAAGGCTTTTTGTTGTTGTTGGCTGGGGTATGAAACAGCAGTCTGCTGAAAGATGTTTCTATGCTTTTAATGCAGCTTTTCTGAATGAGACTTCTAGGATTAGAAAACAAAATTACAGTTCCATTGAGGAACATACCATAGCTTAACAAACTGCGTTACAAATTTTTCAATAGCTAGCTTTCATTGTGTAATTAAATTATGAAATAGGTGAATGATATATGGGACTTTGAGAGGTCCTGGGGTCCAAACCTCTGCAAAAGCAAGGCCTCCTTAGATCAGCTTGTGAGGAAGTTGCACACGATAGCTGAGTCGGGCACAAGTAATCTTCATTACCACAGCAACAGCATCTACACTCACTACCATCAGCAGGCACCCAAGACAAGACCATGGCTGTATCAATAAGTACTTGCCCCCCTGCAGTCAGTGTGAGCTAAATGAACGTGTGCAAGTACCGTGCAATTACAGTTAAACTGATAAATTGCTCTTAAGAAGTAAATGCAGAGATAACTCTGCTGTACCTTTTGAATTTCTTGCTGTCGTTCTGCATGCCTGGTCTCTATCTGCTTGATTTTCTTTTCTAGGCTTAAGAAATGTTTCATTTCAGGACTCTGGTTCTCCTTAGCCTCCCTCAGTTCTTCCAACAATTTTGTCACCTAGAATTTGAGAGAATTGATGAAAATTATCATTGTGTTAAGCAGTATATAAAACAGATTCCTTTCAAAGTGTACTTGTGTTGTTTAATCATTCTATTCAAAAGCTGCAGTAAGGAAGACATAAAAATCTACTTTATTCAAAAGGTTAAACGGGCTTGGGCACTTAGATTAGGATCTTTCAGTTGTAAGGAGTGGCCTGAGGATATGAAAATCTACTCCTTTTTGATGATTCCAATCCTTTTCAGAATGTGTCATGAAGTGATTATTCACAGACACTTTTTACCCTTCTAAACATACTAAAAAAGTAATAGAGAATAGATGATTAACTGTTCTTACACAGCCCCTTCTCACAACCTGGATAAGAATCAAATATAAAACGTAGTAGTGTATTTCTAAGGAACAAATTAAGAAAAGACATGCCGCTAACAGACATGATTACAAGCCCCCAACAGACATGATTACAAGCCCCCTTTGGTCTAAAAGCTGACAGGTCAAATCAGCTCTACCAATGACTTACAACTGATTTTCTAATCCTCCAGAAATTCAGTAAGTTTTCCTATAAAGCCTGGTTTATTTTCATTCTTTGCCTACTTTATGTAACTTGGTATTTCTCCATTTAAGTATTTTTTGGTCATTTTATTAATGTGTATAGGTAAAGTAAAGTGGAAGCTTTGAAGTCTTTATCCTTTATTATAACCCTTAGCTCCTCTTAACCCAATACATTTGAGAACTGCTAACCCTCTTCAAGCACTCAGCTACACGTGGCTCTCTGCCGCTGAATTCAAGTAGCTGGAAGCATTGTGTCTTCTTAAGATGTTGTCAGTCTTACTGAGAAGTGACTCCAGGATGGCTTACTATTATTTCCATTTTTTAACATGGCTTTCTAAAATAACGAGGCCTATGTTATTTCATTTTTGCCTCTCTCTATAGCTTCAGCAGCTCTGAAGCTGTGGGCCAATTTCGGCCACATTTGTCAGACGTGCTGTCTTAGTTTTGTAAGGTCTGTGAAACTGAGTATCTGGTGCTTGGCTGCTAAGTTGCTCCGCAGAAGGAAAAGGACTGATGCGTGATTTCAAGTACGTAATTAAATACAAAATTCATGCAGGAAAAATCTTACATAGGGAAAACAGCCCCAAGGAAAACTGAGCTTCAAATATTTTGCCAGCAACGGAACTATGTTAAATACAAAGCTGTGCCATGTGCAAGCTGTTATGCAAGAGAAGTACATAGTTTATGGAAAACTGCCATAAAGAGCATTTCTAAAATTGGTATTAAAACAATAATCTTCCAGGGAACCTCAGATGTTTTGCATTTTTTGAGGTACCACCATTTTAGACTGAGGGCTCAATCCTAGGGCAAATGGTAGCGCTTTTCCCTATCATGACTAATTCTGTTTGCAGATTTGGTCGCTTTCTTTTGTCAGCAAAACATACTTAACTATTTAATGCTCAAAATGTATGTTATAAGCATTGCAGCAATCATGCTAGAGGGCAAAAGGAAGTCTTTACATTGACATTTCTCTGTATAGTGTGGCTATGATTTTTGAAACAAAGGCACTCCATTTTCTTATATGGCAGCACCTTGAACTCAGCCTGTAACATAGGGGTCAGATAGGATGATCATTCTCTTAACCATCACTGGCATTAATAATCTGTAAAGCAGTCACAGAAGAAACAAATTAATAACATTTGTCTCATTGTACTCTCGACCTGTTTTCTGAGGAGGACGTATTATGTATATTGAGATCACTAGAGTGAAACAAGCTTTGTATATAAAGGCAACACCCACCATTAGATTTATAATACAAACCCAAAGTCTCAGCCACTATTCTGCAAATACAGAGCTTGTTTAATAGATCTTTTTTTGTTTCCCTACAAGCCCTCACTTTTCTATGAGTACTTCACAACAGAGGTGGAATTTTGCATGGGTAATATAAATACTGACTGACTTTAGTGAGATTAATTATATTAAGTATGTACTACACAAATGCTGATATTTCTCTCATTTCCTCTAAATAAGGGCAGCAAAGCAGACTAAATGTCTGGAGTTCTCAATCCCTTAGAGAATAGGAGAATTCTTTTTAATAATTATTGCAGGTTAATTAGCATATTAGCAAAATGAAGTTAAGATTAGCAATATTCATACATCAAGGAGATGGAGAATTAAGCATAGGCACAATAGCTTATCATGAGCCAGGCTATAGCCTCCTCCTGAAGAACTACAAAACCATAGCCAATAGTTTAAACAGCTTCAGCTAAAAGACAGACAGCAATTTTATACAATATTAAGCCAAAAATGAAAACATGAAAAAGTGTAATTTTTAGATTATATGCTATTAATAGAAGATAAAGAAAACCTAGGTAAGTTTGTCATATCTCTCTCAGTGACCTCTCTCAGTGAATTTCAGAAGAACTATTACAAATAAACTTCTCAAGAGACCTTAAGTTTCATAGATACCAAAGCAGAAAGCCAACCATATCCTGGGCTGCACCAAAAGAAGCATGGCCAGCAGGTCAAGGGAGGTGATTCTCCTCAAGGGACGTGACTCTCCCCCTCAACTCCACTTTTGTGAGACCCCACCAGCATTCAGCTCAGCGCAAGATGAATGTGGACCTGCTCAGTCAAGTCCAGAAGAGGACTATGAAGATGATCTGGGGGCTGAAGCATATCTCCTATGAAGACAGACTGAGAGAGCTAGGCTTATTCAGCCTGGAGAAGAAAAGGCTCTGGGGAGATCTTAGAGCAGCCTTTTAGTACCTAAAAGGGGCCTACTAGAAATCTGGAGAAGGACTTTTTACAAGGCCATGTGGTGACAGGACAAGGGGGAATGGCTTGAAACAGAGAGTGAATACAGATTGGATATTAGGAAGAAATCCTTTCCTGTGAGGGTGGTGAGGCACTGGCACAGGTTGTCCAGAGAAATCGTGGCTGCCCCATCCCTGGCAGTGTTCAAGGCCAGGTTGGATGGGGATTTGAGCAACCTGGTCTAGTTCCTGCCCATGGCAAGGGGGTTGGAACCAGATAATCTGTAAGGTTCCTTCCAGCCTAAACCATTCTATGATTCTATGAGAAAACCAAGAATATAACTAAGTCTGTTGTATGGCAATGGGGGATGAAAAAAGGAAGGCTTTATCTGAACAAAGAATTTGAAAACAGTAATAAAATATCCTTCAAATATAGAAAAAGTCCTGTTGTCTATTTATTACCCATCAAAACTCTCAAAGCAAAGGCTATGAATGCTTGGATTAACCTGCCGATCAGTTTTCATACAGATGTCAGATATTTCTAACTAATTAAAAAAAATAAATAAAAAATTTCAAAGTTCTACCTTCTGTTCCGTGTTGTTCTCTTGTCCACATTAGAAAAATATATTGCATTCTCAGGTATAACTGATGTAGAAGTAACTGACAAATATACTGTTTCTAAAACTTATTTTACTATACATTATTTGAGGCTTTACAAAGATGAAAGTGAAAACCCTTATTAAGATAGGGTACCCCCAATCCAAATTTAAATATACCTCTTTCTGTAGGAGTTCCTCTCGCATCTGTGAAACTAAAAGGGCTTCCTGATGTCTCTGTTGTTCACCAATTTGTTCTTGCAGATGTTTTATTAATATCTACAAAAAAGATTAAAAATAGTTTGTCATTAACATAAATACCTATAATGTGTGAAAACCCGTGCAGGAAAAATACAACAAAAATACAGCCAGTTTTGTAGTACTGCAGGTACAAGTGATGCATGTATCAACCATACTACTTCTAACACATGTGCATTAGTATGTGTATTACTGTGTGGTTTAATAGTCACTGGTGACAACGTTGTTCTATTTGCTGTTAGAGTTGTTGCACTTGTTCTCAGAGTTGCGTTATATCACACCTTACTTACTGTATGTGTTACCTGCACTGACATTTATCATTCCTGGGGCCTGAGCTAAAATTATAATTTTGTACTTCTTAGTACTGGTTTATGATATGACAGAATCGCCAGTTGTGAAACTGATCTGATATGCGTACTCAGTATTGCCATCACCTCTGTATTTCCGGAGCCATCTATTGGGAACTGTTAATAATTACACCTTTTGTCTTTTGTCCCTTTGACCAACCCGGTCCGTTTGCTATGAACTAGCGTGCTGCTGCACATGATTCAGGTCTTGTTTAAGTTTAAACAACTATTTAAAAATACCACCCAGAGATAAGCCCTGCGGCTGGACACTCACAAGTGGCAGGGTGTGTGGGATAGTATGGGCAAGTACTTAGGCCAGTGGGCACCTCCAGCGCTTTAGAACTTCACTCCTGAACAAGTGCAGAATCTGGAAATACTAGTAAAACATTTAGAAAAGGTTTGCTGTCATCCTGGCAATAACAGAGAGGCACAAATTACTGCAACATGCTGGGTCCTATGCCTACAGTGCCCTGCTCAACACTATTCAGTACCCTCAAGGGGAAAAGAAGGTCTCTGGATCTGATGGTAAAGCAACAGACACCATGGCTACTCCAAACCTGGCAACAGGGACTGCAACTGAACCAGAGAACTAACCCATGCCATTATCATGCACTGAAGCACAGTTGCTCCTGGCACAGTTGCTTGTGCTGGGCTGATGTTCAAAGGGAGGCTGTCCTCTACACATCATGCAACTGATGCTACATGGAATAAGTGGGTCACACTGATCACACAATAAATTCAAATAGGAAATCCCAGTTGTTCAGGAATCTTAGAAATCATAATGGACTGGTCAAAAGGAGAATATTTCAGAATGCCACCAGAGGAGGAGGTGATGTATGAATCTGCCAATCAAGCTGGCCTGACCCAGTCAAAACAATTACGTACTGTAGAAGAGGATAAAATTCCTGTAGTGCACATAAAAAAATATGCAACGGAAAACAGTCTGGGTTATTGCTACCTCAGGCAAAGGCAAACGCATTTGTGAAATTGCTTTTGCTAAAGGAGCTTGGTGCACTTAGTGGGTAATGTGGTAGGATGGAGATGCCTGGTGTGCACCTCAAGGGAATTTGACTTCGGCTGAGAATAACCAATGAATTAAACTGTATGATGTTAACTGCTATATTATACTGTATACTATCACTTCTGTGTTGGCTATATGCCCACCACTGCACTGGTTGCAGCCACTTAGATGATGAAGGGACTGAAGTATCTCTCATATGAGGAAAGACTGAGACACCCAGGACTGCTTAGCCTAGAAGAAAGAAGGCTCAGGAGGGGGTTTCATCAATGTTTACAAATATCTGAAGAGAAGGTGCAAGGCCAACATAGCCAGGCTCCTTCCAGTGGTACCCAGTGACTGGAGAAGCAGCAAAGGGCACTAACTGAAATGCAGCAGAATCTAACCATAACAGAAATTCTTTACTTGAGTGTGATGAAGCACTTGTTTGGGTCTCTAAACTCAGAGAGGTTGTGGAACCTCCCTCCGTGAAGATATAAAAAGCCATTTGGACATCGACCTGAGCAACTGATTCTAAATGACTCTGCCTGAGCAGGAGAGTTAGACAAGATGACTTCCAGAGGTCCCTTCTAACCTCAATCACTCTGTAATTCTGTGAATACAGCGGAACAGGCCCATTTTAAAAATAACAGATCCTACTTCAAAGCAAGATAAAGTTTATAGTAATAAAGGAAGAAATAACTTTAACAGATATCTATATGTAACGAATACAGCTACTCTGTCTCACCTCTTGTGTTGAAATTTTGCTGCTCAGTTCAGCTACTTTAGAAGTAGAATGCTCTTTTGCATGCTGGCAAAGAATCTTCTCCACTTCTCTCTGATGGGAAGCTTTCAGAGATGCAATGTATTCTGCTGTGTCTTCCTGTATCCTGAACAGAGTGAGAGAAAAATAATATGTAGTAAAGCAGCTACACACAGTTCTTCAAAAAAGTTTCTCACTTGAGCATATAAAATATCAAAAATGTTAAAGGCAGAATGTTTCTGAAATTTCGTAACAAAACCTCACAAGATAGCACTGGAGGGACAACACACAGTGCTGGTATGTGCCTCATTTAACTAGAGGCAGATAAAATATTTGGCCAATCATAATTTTTTTGCTCCTCCTATTAAAAAAAAAAAAAAAAAAAAAGGAGAGAAAAGAGGTGCTTTTTAAATCATAATGCAGCAACCCTATTTCAGAACAGAACGTTGCAATCTAAATACGCCAACTTTGACTACGAAGGGATCTAAGGGAGACCAGGCAAAGTGTAAAGTTTCTACAGTTGGTCAGGTAAATCCCACTGAAAGTATACCCCAGTTTGAGGAAAAGTATATGTACCAAAAAGCAATGCTATAACCACACAAATACAAAGCATCTAAGATGCAACAACTTACACTGAAATCTTTTTACTTCAAACCATGACAAGTTGTAGTATTAGTAAGAAGGATTAATAGAGGTTTACCTGTAGGATCAATTGTGAGAATGCACTGCTTGAAGAAAAAACCCAAACAAAACCTAACCCCCCATTCCCCAACCAAAACCAAACAGTAAAATGAAATTTACAGAGAACATTGGCTATACAGTATAAGCTAGCTTCACACATTGCTGACATGATAATGTGTCACTTCAATTCTGTATCAGCCAAGACAACAAGATTTTTAAAGGAATATGTTGAGCATTTACCTTCGTATGTTATTTTCAGAATAAGCCAGTGTTGCTTGAGACTTCACCCTCTGCTGGTTCATTTCTAGAGACAATCTTTCTAGCTCCTCTTTCAGCTGTGCATTTTCTTGTAGAACTTCCGAGAGATTAGAATCAGAAAAGGTATGTGCTTGGTATATTTTGTCATCCTTCAAAATGCTTATAAAGGGTTTACTGTTGCTGGAATTCTTTTTATTTGTTGCTGAGATCTTTTTTTTCAAGATCTCTGTGGAGTTTTCCTTGGTATCAGTTTCATTTCTCAAATTATTATCAGACAACATCAACATCCTTTCTTTTTGAAGTTTCTCTACGGTTTTTGTAAGGTCTTGTATTTCTCTATTTTTGGTGACCAGTTCTTCATTTAGTTTTAACAGTCTGTCTTTTGTGTTACCTTGTTTCATCTGAGAGTCTGTGGACTCTAAGTCTTTATTACCTGTTTTACTTCTGAGTTTTAATTGGGAATTTTGACTTTTCAGGTTTTCAATTTCTGTCTGGAGGTTTTTAACAGTGATCTGATGGGCCTTCTTCAGATTCTGAAGCTCCTGTTCAAGTTCTGTAGAACTGGCTTTATCACTGTTCAGTTTTGGCGATTCACTCATGAATTTGTAGGCAAGCAGTTGCTCAAGCTCTACAAGTCTTTGCTCATACTGTATCTAAGAGAGGGGAGGGGGAGGAGGAGAAAAAAAATCAGTTTCCTCAAGTGTACTTTATTAGCTCTTCCTATTCTTTAAAATCACATCTGAAACAAGATTTCACAAGACAGTATTACTAACAACACTGCTCAATCAGTTCAGCAATTAGCGAGTGAAAAAATTACGTGAAGCAAACTTAAGTCTGCTGTAAAACAGGACTACTCAAAACATTTAATACAAAGTAATCTTCTGCTCACAATGAATGCAGTAACTATGGGAAAGAAAATTCAATTGACAAGAAATCATTTCACTTTTGTATAATTGAGTTCTCTCTCTGTTACTAACTCAGACAGGGAGAGTAAGGTCTTCTTTGAGGATAGCAAGAAGTCTTTAATTAAAACAAAATCTGTCATTAAGTATTTGCCATGTGTCAGTTTGCAAAACGTCAGTCACATGCTCAAAATTGTACTCCACATTTTAAAAAATATCTTAGATTTTAACAGGACAGATCTTTACTTTTACTTATTTTTAAGTTTGAATACAGAAGTATGAGCTTGGAGAGACACAGAATCTTTCTTCCTAATGAGCTGAGGAAAACCTAACTCTTCTTAATAGCCCTGGAAGTCTCTAAGGAAAGCCTGATGTGTTATTCCCAGGAGGAACAACTGGACAATGATTTCCTTTCCTGCTCATTAAGTACCTGTGCAGTTCACCTTTTCCTTGAAAAGTGCAGTTTTCATGCTTCCTAACACAAGTCTTGAGATTCACTATCATGTAATTTTTGGATAAAATGTTTAGTATTTCCAGACATTCCTTGCAGAATGGTCAGCAGACCTTTAAAACCGCAGCCATTGGTACAGCAAGCAATTAGGTAAACAGCTACCGTGACCCACTTGATGCAACCCATTTATCCTAATTGTAAGAATTAAAATTATTATGCCTCAAGAACTTGTCCTCTCGGTTTCAACAGTACTTCAACAATTTCAGTGCTCTTTTTAGATTAGGTGCTGAATCTACTGAAATTCCAGTTAGAAATTCTTTGAATACTGTTTCCCTTGAACGTGGTCTTTGACTCCAGTTTTTACCACTGCTCTGTGTTAGACCACAACAACCTTGTGACTGTGACTTGCTACAGCAGACTACTAAACAACCCTCCAACTTTTACCTTTACTTTTTGAAATTGTTGTTCCATGGCACGGAGACTTTTTTTAGCTTCATCATCTTTACCTTCAAGTTCTGTTTCTAACTTTTTTATTCTTCTCTCCAGAAAATCAACTGTGTTTGGTTTAGCTGAAAGATCATTAGTTTTCTCAGCAGCAGCAGCAGCATAAATCAAAGCAGGCAAAGAATTCGGATACCTTCTTTTTAGAATTCCTTCCATTTCACTGATCTATCAAAAAGAATATTAAATCAGAAGTCAAAAGAAGAAAGTTCTAAGGAAAAGTGAATGGGAATAACTGTCAGAATGCTAATAAATGTCACCCACTTAAGCTGGGTGAAGAATGAAAACTAGAGATGCATACGTTGAGAAATTTTTTATGTTGTTTACATTTATGCTATTCTTTACAGAAAAGCAAAATTTATCATCTCTTACTGACTGACTTATACATCATTTTAAACAAAATACTGCTCTGGTCTTCAGACTGTCTTATGTCAATGGACATTTTATTTACTTTCTTAGAAATTAAGTTGTATATGGCTCTTAATGCTGTTAAAGTATTTGCTTTCTTTTCTGTACTTATATTCAAGTTCTAGTTTTCCAAATGTTAGAGGGGTTTTTTTAACCAGTATTGAAATTATTCTCCTAATAACAGATTATGTGCCTTTTATTTTGGAGTCTGCAATACAATAAAACGAATGCCTTGCATGCAAGACCATTAACAAGCCCCTCTTACCTATGGATAAGATATTCTTTGCATTAGACTACTTGCAGAAGCTCTTTCCCATTTGTCCCACATGCCTACCAAATGAGGCTGCCGTCTCCTAAAATTCAGAAAGGCCCGCTTCCACCTGACTTTTCCTGAGTAGAAACAGTAGAAACATGTATTTTAAAGTGTCTATTCCCCCAGTTTTCATGAATCTTGTAGGAAACCAAAAAAACACTGGAGTAATCTCCATGGGAAAGTGGTAGATTCCCCAGTGTTGGGACACTTACAAGATTCAGCTGGACACGGTGCTGGCCCATCTTGTCTAGACTGTGCTTATGCCAAGAAAGTTTGGACCAGGTGACCCTTGAGATCCCTTCCAACCTGGTATTCTATGATTCTATAATCTATCTGAAATAAAGTTTAAATGAAATATAGTTCTATTATTACATACTTGTCGCTCAAGATCCTGAATTCTTTTAGCATCTGCTGCTCTGTCTCGCAAACGTTTCTTCTGCTGCACACACTGATCTCCAGCTTCAGCTCTGAGCTTCTCAACCTATCCAATTTATGAGAAAATGAACTGAAATATATATTCAGAGACATTGTCCTGTAGTAAAAAAGTAAGAATTTCAAACACACACAATATAATGGAAGTATTCTGCAACTTAAGAACTGGCAATAGTAATTTCTGTTCTAACTGATTCTTCAAGTTCTTAAACTAAGTTATAGCTTTTTTAACCCACTGAAGATCAAAGGACTGAAACGAGCTATGGAAATCTAGAAGAGACCTTCAGCTCTGAGACATTCTTGTCTTCAGATGAGTAAATCTGCTTCTTTGTCCCATACTTCCAGTATGCAGGCTTGGTTAACAAGCTATATTATAAAGTACTACAGTGCATTACATGAATTCAGGGTGAGTTAAGGAATTAGTTTGTGATTTGCAAGGCTATACTCTGTGATGAGATACAGAAACAGCCAAAAAGCAATTTTGTGTTGTGCCTAAATAAATGCTGACTCCCAGGATCAAGGGATAGTCCTGGGAAGTGGATAGCTAATGCTCCTGCACTTTCATAACGTCTGGCCATGAAGACTCAGAGCAGTAATCTAAAATTGTATTCCCTACCTTTATCAGTCACTATAGTCACTGTACAGGATATTACACCTTGTATAGTTGGATTTTTGTACATTGTGTGTATATCTATACACACATAAATTTTGATTTCTCTCACACATATGCAAATTAAGCATAAGTAATGCTTTTATGCCAGTGTAGTTTGACTAATTTGATTGTTTCTATAAAGTCAAAGCTCTTCATTGTTTTTAAACACCAGTCCACCTTGGAGCAAATGCAAATAAAAATATTTTCTTTCACAGCAATGATACATTGATCAAA
This sequence comes from Ara ararauna, assembly GCA_028858755.1. NCBI lineage: Eukaryota > Metazoa > Chordata > Aves > Psittaciformes > Psittacidae > Ara > Ara ararauna. The sequence continues at coordinate 51,159,079 of CM054379.1, forward strand.
GTTTGGTATGGCGGTGTTTCAGGGATTTTGTTCCCTGGCTGCTCCTTCAGAAGCACCTCCTTTCATCTGTGATCTGTCTAATAAAAACCCCAAGAAAAAATTCCAAGATTAAATATATTTTATCGCTGGTAAAATTCTTAATTTCTGTCAAATCTACTGACAAGCAAGCAATGCAAATCTCAGAATTACTCAAGATTCATGCATTAGGTTTGTTTGCTTTATATTTCAAGTATTTTGGCTTTTTCCTCCCTACTACAGCATCCAGAGAATTTTTGTAAGAAAATCTAGAACTGGTACTTAAAGTAAATATTATGCTACCATGGAGTAAAAAAGAGGAAAAGAGAATGACAAGAGGGATGTTCCACATTGTTTATGTAACAATTACTTTTGTTTCTTAATAAAAAAATTTGTAGGTTTTAAGGAAACACGTTTCCAGAAGCATCATCAAGATGTCCAAGAGATGCAAAACCAGATTTTAAGCATTCTGCACTTGCAACTCTCCCTGCATATGCAGTAATATCAATTTGCATATAAAGACTCCCCATTTGATTTAAAGGTTAAAGAGTTCACACTTTTTCTTGAGAAAATTTGGATTATAATGAAGGACAGAATTACATTAAGTTATACTTATCACTAGAAAAGAAATAATTTTAAGTGAGTTCAAACTTCAATAAAATGAGATATTATCACCTCTAGGTTTAGTTTCTCAATTTCTTTTCTTGCATCTTTAAGACGGGCTGCATCTTTATCCAGAAGATCTTGATTTTCTGCATACCACTCGAGTTTTCTTTTTAAATGAGTAATTTCCTGTTTGTATGATTCTTCCTTAATTGTAAATTCATAAGACTTCTCACCTACAAGAATAACATATCCTTAGTATTATTTATTAGTAATTATGTATTGAAGAAGTAATTAGTCAACACTATTCCCTTAGCACATTTCATACATTTACTCTTGTGACAATCCTGTTATTGCAGTAAAGTTTTAAAACCAGACCTAGTTAGGATTTTAAATGAAACAGTATTTGAAAAAAACTTTTTTCTCTCATACATAGTAGTACCTCAGTGGTTCAGAGTTTACCATGTAAAGTATTTAAAACAGAATCCCAGAGGATCTATTCTTTATCATCTTACAGTAAACAAATTTTCAGTAACATCACGGATGTGATACAGACTATAAGCTTAGATATGTATTGATTATACTTCTCCCATTTAGGGATCAAGCATTTTGGGAAAAGACATGGAGCTAAATATTACAGTGTGATGTCTAATACTGGGAGTGAAAGAGTCCATTTCTCACCCTTTCTCATTAAGAAAGCTGAAGTCAGACTGGAAAGAGTTCTGATAGGAATTTTGAAAAAAGTCATAAGGTGTAAGATACAGGTAAAAAAGTGAGAAAGATCTAAATAGGAAATGAAGATGCAGCATAGTAAATCTTTTCTTATGAACAGAGTTGTCATGTAAATGTAATTGCCTGTGGAAGATGGGAAAGAAATCTAGCTTAATATACAACAACAAAGAGTTTGGCTGGGTACAAGAAAAGGGTTTCTGATAGGGTGCCAAAGGTACTGTAGCATGTCATTCACTGAATGTTTTTATTAGAAGCTTAGTTAATATTTGGAAATGGTCTAGATGCACTTGACTAAGTAATACTTTAATATGAAACAAGTTTTAGTTACCTGTTTATTTAGTGATGCAGAGTAGGCAAGATTATTCAACAAAATGAAGGTCCTTTACCTGATATGGATGCAATCTGGGCTTTTGCTACATCTCTCTCCTTCTTTGCTTGTCCCAGGTCTACCTCAAGAGCTTGCTTATCTTGTTTGAGACGTCTTATCTCTTCTTGTAATTTAGTTTCTTCCTTCTGAGTTTTAGAGAAAACAGTAAGACAATAAAAAATAAGAAACCATTATCATACAAAAAATATGAGTAGGCTTTTTCCCTGTAAAATGATGAAATCACAACAGCTGCATCAGAACAGAGCAGCAATGAGGTTTTCTAGTTTTGGTATTACTCTCAGGCCTTGCTATAGCAGAGTATTCATGCACTCTTTGTTCTGTTTCTTTACGTGTGATCACTGGATTTGTCTTCTGAGGGAAAGCTATAGAGGTATCACTACTTTCTGCAAGCTCTCACAAGACATTTCAGAATTACTAGTAACTGTGGCAACACTGCACTTCTTTCAGTGAATCTGTGTCTTACGGGGTTACTTGTGAAAGTTCATTTGATGAGACATTTGTCATAGACAAGTGTGGCAATAATTAATGTTGTAGCAAAGTAGGATGCTCCATTACTTAATTTGCATTAATAGTCTACACCATGGATGGTTATCCTTTTTTAGTAAGAACACATGAAAACCAGTCTTAGTATACATCTACCTGTGCTGCTCGAAGCTCTGAAATCAATTCTGTGAAGCTCTGATTTCTGGCTGGTTCAGAATCCTGCACGATTCGTGCCTGGATATTAGTCTTCTCTACCTTTTCTCTAAAGGATAACAGCAAAAGCAGTTATGCAGTGTGGTGACTTGGCATAATAACAGTGGTGTACTAAAAAAAAAAATCCCACCACCCCCAACCCAGCTCCCCCAGAACAGTACCATAAAGTCAATCTATGCTGGCTCAAAATGAAGGAAGAAGCAACTACAGTTCATCTTCATACCAAAAAATTTCACGCGCAAGGTGAAATCTTCTCACCTTACACAAACTTGTTTGTTAGGACCATACAAGGGTAGGAAAAAAACAACCCTGCTGTACGTCAGCGGAAGTCACCTACGAGACTCTCCCAAGCAAAGACTTGTAAATGAGGAGTACATGCAATGCTAGTTTTCTTCCTCATTACTAGCACAGGATACAAATCTTATAGGACCTACACTGCTGTGAATCTAATGGTTCCTCCACTACCAGGATCCCTTATGGTCCCTGATCTACTGTGTATCCTACAACAGTATCAAAATATTTTGACATGTGAACAGAGCAGCAATACCAGAACAAGTGCAGTATATGTATTACACATTCTGGTTTGAATAAGAGTATCTGAATTTTAGCATTGAAATATCCCCCAATGGAGGACTCCAGTCTTCCTACAAGTCTGCAACATCAGCAAGAAGACTTATGAATTAAGTGCCCATAATAAACATAAATGAATTCTCAAAAAGAAAAACAAAACCGCAAACTCAAGAAACACCAGAAAAAATGCCCCTGATAGACTCCACAGTGATTCTTCATAAATAAAATAATAAACACAGCTGAAAACTCAGATTTTAGGTCAGATGTTTAAATGAGCCTACCTTAGAGCTATTAATTCAGACATTACACACTGATTCTCCTTAAACATTTGTTCCTCATTTTTTTTGTTTTGGATTTGTAGCTGTTTCATTTGTTTGTATAACTTCTCATTTTCCTAAGGTGAGGCAGAAAAAGTTAAAGAATGTTCATAAATTAGTTTTATCCAGTTAAAAAAAAAATTGGATATGACTTGCATAGTTTGTCTACAGAAACAGCGGAGGCAAACACTAAATGTTTTATTGCTGAGTTTCTACAATGGGTATTTACTTTCATTATCTTTATGCTAAAGCAATACACAGTGACCTCTACAGTCCTGTTCAAGTGCGTACTCACTCTGGAGAACTAGGCCAGTTCCTTTGCAAAGCTATTTGAACTATATTCTAAAAGCATATACATGCATGGGTGCTGACAGATCAGAGCTCAGCCTTCCCATGCTTCAATCCTGTGGACACAAACCATTACCAATTTGGGATGCTTACAGCCATACTGGCAAGACATCGTGCCAATACCAAGAAATGCTGCCAAGCACCAGCTGGAAGCTGTTTAAACTGACTTATTTGATTTTACAGCTGCAAGTATTCAAAGGGATAGTTATCTATTTCTACACTTGACTAAGTAATAAGAATCAGGCATAATAATAAAGTTTTTTTGAATTCATCTGCTCAGATTCTGTGAAAAATATCTTAAAACCAGAACACTCTAATACTGCTTTAAAATACTAGTTTTATCTACATTTGGGGCAAAAAGTTTGTGGTTTTTTATTGGCCATAAATATTTTCCTGGTTCTCAACTGACAAGTCAGCATATTTTTACAACTCAGAACAGTTACATGGAATTACGGAAAAACTTAGCCTAAACTAGACATGTGTGAAATACTTTTCAGATGTGTGATACATATTTGCCCTTCACACCTAAATTTAATCCACTGTTTAGATGGCAAGGTAACTTTTCATCAGAGAAGTAGTAGCCATTAAACAATTCTGTTTCTGAAACTGGCTAGAACACAGCTCAATCCACTGTGTGCTATACCTGTTGATAACCTTGAATAATGACCTCTTGATCTGCAATTTCCTTTTGTATTTGTGCCAGTTTTTCTTCAGTGACAGGAACTGTTGCTGTATGATAGGTCCGTCTCTTCTCTTGAGTGAGCTCTTCCATACTTCTTAACTTTCAGAAAGAAACAGACACAGAATTAATAAGAAAGCTGTCAGCAATATGGAATTCTTTACACAACTACACTTTTACAATATACACAGGTCAAGATTTGAAAGCAGACCAATGAGTCAATCTCACTGGAGATTTATATAAGCATTATGAAACAGGAACAAAGGATAAAAGGTTTAGGAGAAGTTAATAAAGTTTTACCCTCCCTCTTCCATTCTTATGTATCTTGACAGGAGGGTGTAGTTGAATAACCTTGGGAACATGCAATATAAGCAAAACACAACATTGAAAAAGGCACTAAAAAAAATAATCAATATCTCAACATATAGTACTTCTTCGTAGCAAGTAGTATCTGTTAAGAGTGAGTTAGATCTTTGCAAAAAGCTGCTGCAGAACTCTCCAAATAGCAAACTAAAGGAACTCAGAATAACGCAGTTTATCTCAGTAGAAAAAAAAACAACCCAACAGATCATGTCTTATGAGCAATAAATATAACAGTGGGGATGCATTTACAAACTAGCTGTGTTCGTGTAAATCTGGATTTTCTGGTCACTAACAACTAATGTAAAATAACAATAGCAGTGTTTCTCCTGTTATATGGTAATGGAATACGTGATGATAAAGTACCTTAGTTTGAAGAACATAGTTTTCCTGACCCAGCTGAGAAAGCTCTTTTTCATGCTGTGTTTTCAACTCTACTATCTTTGTCTCTATTTCTTTTTCTTTTTGTGAAATCGTGCTGGTTAGCTGTTGAATCAAATCACGAGCTGTGTTCAGCTCCTCCTCCGCGACCTGTACTCGTTTTAGCAAATATAGTTCTCTATCACAACTCTTGATAGGAGAAAATGATAAATCCTAGTGAAGAGAAAATTCAGGGACCCATTACACTCAGCTGATTGTTTATCAAAAATTCTGCTCAGCAATTTCATTCAACTGACTTATCAGGATCTCAGCAACCACATAAGGCACTTGGAAACGAAAAAAAACCCAACAAACCCCTCCCCCCCATTTCCTTCCCCCAATATTTTTATTGGGGAATACCCTGCATTTACTTTAATGAGCTACTTTCTCATTTCTGAAATAGGTACAAGCCACAAAACCCAACAAGAAATGCATGCCTCTCATATGATAGCCACTAGATAGCTACCAGAATTATTCTATTATGCACCTCTCTAAAAAAGGAGTAATGATTTCGGTATTCAATGAATAATTTTTTATACATTTGATAAAAAAGAAGGATAATCCGTTATGATCCTGCAAATTCAGTCACCTTGGAGAAGTCAGAAGCTACTATTAAATATTCAAAGCAATGCAAAGAGAAAAAAAACCCCAAACAGTAGTGCTATTTAACATGCATAACAGAATACTTTTAAGTAAAGATACAATTAAAAATTTTCCCTTTTCTATCACAAAATAGTAATTTTTAGAAATTAATAAGCATTCCAACTAAGTATATAGAACCACTCAAGCAATAAAATTATGCAAGCAACAAGAGTGGTATAATGATCCTTGTATATTTTAAAAGCAAAAACTAGTCTTTGACTAAAGGAAAGTCTTTATTCAGTATTTCAGCATTTGCCAATCCTGTGATAATTATTAAAAGTCTTGACAAAATAGGCTTGTGAACCAAGCTGCGCATACTATAATTAGGCAGATCACTGATTATTACTTACATGCTGATATTGCATACAATAATCCATGGCCTGCTGTCCAAGATTACTGACAACTGATTTGCCTGACATAGCTCTGTTAACACTTCCCTTCAAAGTTGGTTCATTTGTTGCAGATCTTATTATCCTAGTAGTGAATAAGGCTTCTTCAGCTAGGCAGAAAGTAAAATAGAACAAAATTAAATTCAGAATTTAATGTCTTTTCAGGAAAATCTATTCACATAATCCATCCATTAGGCATACAGATTAAATATTCTACAATCTGAATTTTTTAATTAAATATAGAAACCTGAGAGCAATGAGACACTATGGAAAATGCTGTATTGTTTTTGTGGGGTTTTTTTTTGAGTAAGTAACTGATGACAAGATAAAACAAAACCCAAAGGAACAAATGAAACAAGTAGCTGCATAATAAATGCTTCATGATACAAGGTTAACCTCAGTTCTCTGCTCAAGAAGTGGGCAGTTATCCAAGTTACAGAAACACAACACATTTCAAGCTATGAGGTAAGACAAGGTAAGACAGCAATTTGCAAAATGGACTTGAGTGCAGACAGTGTACAGACAGCGTACAATGACATGTAACATTTATTTGTGGCAACAAATAGTAACTTGACTGGAAATTAAAAATTGGGGAAGCTCCTCCTACAGAGTAGCTACACAGAACTATTCACATCTTAGTCTTCTGAAATACAGATAACTACAACTGCCCTTTCTCTTCTGCCTTTAGCAACTTAAGCTAAGAACTCCTGCTTAGGAATTTTATACCTGAAAATGAATAGGCAATGATCATTTTCCAAATTTAATACCTTTTACATTTCTCACACTATCCCCTCACAAAGGTGCTCCCTTAGCACTGATTATTATTAGGGGATATTTTGCTTCAATACTGTTCTCTTCCTAGCTATAGAGGTCCTATAGAATGAATCCTGTTGAAATTAACCTCTGAAATTGCTAGGGACAAGGGTTATACCTAGAGAGGGCAACATATGTTTGGATGACACTATGGCCTCATTTTCTTGAGACTCATCATTCACTTCACCACCTCATCTGGCTGTGGACCCTCCTCTTCTCCAGGAAGTGTCACACCACTTAGTGTCTCAGCTCTCTAGTTTGACAGCTGCCACATCTCCCTAAGAGGGGCAACATAATCCTAAACTGCTTTTCCCATCACTACTTGCAGGGTTTTTAAGCACACATGCCAGAAGTTTGCTAAAACCTTGGCATCTGTAGAGTTATCTTCCCATGCCTCAGAGATAGCAAACATCATCACAAAGATGCTAAACTGAATTATCTTATGAAACTCTTCAGGCTTCACCCCCCCAAAACCAGTTCAGTCCTTTACTTGCAACTCAGCTTTCACAGAACTATACTGGCATTCTCCTTTCCTTTGTGTTAGAAGAAAGAGGAACAGAAAAGAAAACTTTCTTTCTAGCGCTTTCTTTGTACTCTAGGAAAGCAAAGTTAAGAAGCAGCACCTGAGAAGAGAAATAGAGGATCACACACAGAAGTTTGTGTGTCAGCGAGTCTTTGCACTTATTGTAATGAAAAACATAACTCATAGACATTTATTTTGAACAGCAGCTTTTCTATTGTTTTGGTCCTACAGGTAAACAATTGTGAAAACTCAAACATAGGGGTGGTATATGTGAGTGGAAATGAAACAAGACTACACTGCAAAGTTTTATCTAAAAGCCTCTCTTCTAGCAACTTCATGCTGCTTCAGAAAGAATTAAGTATGCAACTGCATTTGGGTTAAAATTTCTTCTACATTTTTTTATTATATGAAGTATGAACAGCAAAGCCTCTGGCTCTTAGAACTCAGTCTTCTTACGACAGAATTACCTTTAGATCTTGATTTATCTGCAGGACTTTTGGCTTTCATATTGGTCTTTTTGAAAGTTTCGTTGGGTGTTTTCTTTTCATTAACTGGAAAACACTGTTTTGAGAGTGAATTAGGTTTCCCATACCCAGAACTTCTAACTACCCCATGAGGACCATATGAAGATTTCTTTTTATGTATAGGTGCTGGACTTCTGATGTTCTTGTATAACGCTGGTTTAGTTGTCATTGATTCTGATCTTTCATTCTTCAAGGAACAAGACTGAAGAGCCTGTGTTAGAGCACATTGGTTTAAAACAAATTTTAGGCTCTAATGTAATCTGAAGGTAGCTTTCACTATTAAAGAACAGATTCTTACCAGATTTAAACAGCTGCAAGACTCAGGGTGGTGGGAAGCATTATTTTTAACCAACTCAGTATGTAATTTTACAGAATTTTACTACTTTAGAAGTATACATAATACAAGTAAAGCTCCGTTTAATTGTTCTGGGAAGTTGTATTACATTACAGGTTCTTTAGCTTACCAAAGCAGGTAGCTCGTGACTAAAGGCTCATCACAGTGAACACAGAAACCTAATGATGAAGAGAGGAACAGTGCCAGGCAGAGGAACGCTGCATAACTTGATCATCAAAAATAGAGAACACAGCTCAAGATGAGCAAGTAAGAAAGCTTAGCCTGTTGGGCCTGGTGGGAAATCCATCAGGATCAATCAGCCAAACAATCTCTCTCCCTGCAACACCCTGCAGAGAAGAGGTGATTGCCTAAAGGAGTGTGGGGCTAATTTGGCAGATGCAAGGAGAAAATTTGAGTATGCAAGGAGATTTGGAATTGTGTAAATGTTGGTGCCCAACATTTGAGGGGATCATGAGAATGTGCAAAACTTACAGGATGTTTAGGCAAAGGACAAAAACTAGGTAATGGGAGAGATTAAGGTGGATCAAGAAGGAACAGGTCTGGGAACAGAGGGAAAATCAGATTAAAGAAGCTGGTGACACCACCAGTTTGCTGGTTAGTCCATCTGCCTGACTAAGCTGAGCACTGATCATTGCAGTCTCTCCTATATTCTTACTGAATGGTGTTTCTAACTGTCATCTCCGTAAATATGCTCTCTATCCGGAGCCTGTGTGTGTTTACGCAGGCACTCCCAAAGGGAACATGTGCTCAGACTGGCTACCAGCTAGAGCTGGGGATGTGGAAACACAGTAGCCTTGCAAGTATTGGGCTGGGACAGGAAGAATCCTGCTGGTCCCAGAGTCCACTGGGTTTGGCTACTTCTAACAATAGCAATGGTACCACGAGTTTCAAGAAAAACAGCAACAGTATCCCAATCTCTAAACCGCAGAGCATAATCAAATGACAGGCAGTCTAAAAATTTTTGTATTTCAAACTTATTTCCATATAATAAAAACCTGGCTGATATTACTTACTTGTTTAGTTTTTCTGTCTTGCGGAAACAGAGAGTCTTGTACTATTTCTTCTCTTAGCACATCAGGCTGTACTTCACTGGTTTGATTTTCTTTCTCAGTCACCCTCTGAAGGTTACTGTCATTCACACCTGTCTGCACAAAGTTGCTCTCCTCCTTGTTAAATTTTTCAAATAAATTTGTCTCACAAATCATATTATTCTGTTGCTCTTTAATGGGCGAATGGCTGCTGAGGTCATTTGCTGTGCTGCCTAACAGTTTCACAGGACTACAAGAGAATGGAATAAAGTCATACACAACAAGAATTTTGCCCTTTGCTTCTCTATCACTCCAGAAAAAGTGAGCCATTTTTCCTTAGGTATCAGCTGTAAAGACTGCTTGAATTTGAAAGAGCTAGTAGGCTTCTTTTAAGAACAGCCTGGCAGATTTAGTTACACACATTTATTCTTATGCCGTGGGACAAGAGTCATTTCCCCCCGGTGACTGTTTTTGTGGCAGTACCAAACTCGGCTACAAGATGAACACCTGCAAGCATGCAATTAATGCTAATAAAACAATGAATGGTAATATCTGCTGGGTGCAGCTACATGATAAACTCCCAAAACTCATTGCTAACCATAACCTATTTATGACAGTTCAAGCCCTGTGTTTTCTGCTCTAGACACAACAGCTGGAGCAAAATAGGAGGAGGTATGGAGCACAGGTTAGGAATATTCACAAAAGTAAGCAGAATAAGAGGATTTGATCTTAGATTATGGAGGTTGGAGAGCTAGGATAGGATGTGGTCTGAAATCCGTGTATAGGGGAGGGGAAAGCGCAAAGTTACTAGTTGTGGTAGCTGTGAGACTGAGGAACACTCTTCCAAATGAAGTGGCAAACATTGCTGCTTATCACTCAGACAGTTTGGGAATCCCCAGTCTAAACCAATTTACATTTCACTGCAAATACCATAATGCCAATGTAAGACATAATGAAATTTCAACATTTAATTGGGGAAAAAGACAGATGAGTTATTTACTAAGATGCTTTTCACAAACAGTTAATGGACTTAAGTTACTATAATTCTTAAAATGCATTCTAAAGTAAATACCTGTCATGCGCCACATCAAAATTTCTGACACTACACGAATATCCTTTAATGGGTTTCATTAATTCTTCCACAGTAGGCAAATCTAATTAGCACAAAAAAAAAGCCCTCAGAAAAAATATCTGTAAAAAGGACATTTAAAAACATTTTATAAAAGGAGTATTAAAAATATTACTAGTTCACTCATTTTACATACTTGTACAATACATGCCTGCATTTGAGGTGTTTACCTGATTCTATGGTTGACATGCCTTTTGAATAGACATCATTATTTTGTGAAACACCTTGCACTATGTATTCCGAGACTGCCGCTGCAGGATCGTGCAGTTTTTGCTCATCAGTGTCTCCCAAAGACTGATCAATATGACAGTACGCTTGGTGGAGTGCTTCCATGTCACTGGTGGTTTGTCCATAGGAAGTGCCTGTGAAAAATGCAGGCTCGTAAGAGACACTACAGAATTTTCTGTTTTGGGAGACATCCCACTGGACCTTGTGCTTCAGTTTACTAGCTTGGTGTATTATGTGGTGAGAATAGCAATTTCAGTTATGAAAAAATATTTTAAAATCTCATTTTTACTATAAACAGTGCTGAGTTAATTAGCACATAAATAATCCCATCTTCAGTTTACATGCCTCTCCACCCCCTTCAACTGCCTCAATATTTTATCAGTACTAAAACTAACAGCATATGTGGTAAAGGCGAGCGCGATGGTGAGCACTCGCCATATGACCAGGGCTTGATCTGGGAGCTCTGCTCTGGCTGCCCCGGCAGAGGCCAGTGTAGGCACCCAGACAGAGCCGATGGGAGGGGAGGCTGCAGTGCAGAGCTCGGGGTGTAGAGAGCACCTGCACTGCTCTCCTGAGAGGAGGGTGAGCAATGGGCAGGGCTGCACTCGGTGCTCCCTGGTGGAGGTCCTCCTGCAGTAGATGGCTGAGCTGTGGGATGCTGTCAATAGGCTGAAAGGTGTCAGGGAAGCTGAGGGGAAACAGTACTGATTGCTCCAGGACCAGACTCTGCAGGGGCCTCAAGCGTCTACTGTCGCTCATGCAGGAAAGGAGGGCGCTAACCCAGGAAGCTGGGAAACTGTAACAGAAAAAAAAAAAAAACAACAAAAAAAGGAGGAAGAGGACAATTAAAAGCAAGGGGCTTCCTCCTAAATCTGTTGTCCCCACCCAGAACTGCTTTGCTGTCCTGCAGGGGGCTGATGAGGAACCACAGTCCCACCAGGAACAACTGGCTGATGCACTGGTAAAGAAGATCACTACTGGTGCTGCCAGGAAAAAGTGGCGGGCCGTAGTAGTAAGAAACTCTACTCTGAAAGGAACAGAGGCACCCACCTGTCCATCTGACCCAGGTTCAAAAGAGGTGTGTTACCTACCAGGAGCTCGGATCAGGGATGTTGCAGAGAAGCTGCCTGCTCTAGTCGGTCCCACTGACTATTACCCACCTCTAGTGATTCATGTGGGTGCTACTGATATAGATAGCAGTAGCCAGGAGAACATAAAGAAGGACTATAGAGCTCTAGGAGAGGTGGTTAGGGGCTCTGGAGCGCAGATTGCCTTTTAGTCAATTCTCCAGGATACAGGGCAGGACCTCAAAAAGGCTAGGAGGATTGGCCAGGTTAATAAACGGTTAGAAGGGTGGTGCTATAGTCAGGGGTTTGGGTACTTTGAACATGGGACTCAATTTAGTAGGCCAGGTCTACTGAGGGCTGGCGGAGCTGGTCTGACAAAGAAAGGGAAGAGTGGATTTGGGAGGAGGCTTGCCAGACTGGTCAAGGATGCTTTAAACTAGATGTGTTGGGGGTGGGGGGCATCATTCCATCCCAACACACCCAGTCACTTGCCAACACCTATAGTAAACGCTCAGAGCAATGTAGAGATATTGCAGCTACTCCAGCCAATGAGCTGGCTTCAACTGGAGCTTGGCTCAGATGCCTCTATACAAATGCCCGAAGCATGGGGAACAGACATTTCATTTCATTTTCTAATGAAATGTGCGCATGTCTATGGGGTATGATATCATAGGCATCACAGAAACATAGTGAGATGACTCCTATCACTACTGTGTCGGAATGGAAGGTTACAGGCTCTTTAGGAAAAACATGCCCAGTAACTGGGGAGGGGGAGGTGCTATTTATGTTAGGGATAGGCAGGAGAGTACGGAACTCTGCCTGGGGACAGGTGAGCAGTCGACAGTGAGTTTGTGGGTCAGGGTTAAAGGGAGAACAGCGATGGGAGACATTATTGTGGGGATCTGCTACAGACCGCCTGACCAAGAGGACTCGGTGGATGAAGTGCTCTATAGACAGACAGGAACAGCCTCACGCTCACAGGCCCTTGTTCTCATGGGGGAACTTCAACCACCCTGATATCTGTTGGAGGGACGGTACGGCCCGGCACAAGCAATCCAGGAAGTTCCTCAATTGTGTGGAAGACAACTTCCTTCTGCAAGTAATAGAGGAGTTGACAAGGAGAGGTGCCATGCTTGACCTCGTCCTTACCAACAGGGAAGGGCTGGTTGGAAATGTGACGCTCCAGGGCAGCCTTGATTGCAGCGATCATGAGATGGTCGAATTCGAGATCCTCAGGACAGTGAGAAGAGCGTGCAGCAAGCTCACTGCCCTGGACTTCAAGAGAGCAGACTTTGGCCTCTTCAGGGACCTGCTCAGTAAGGTTCCATGGGATATAGCCCTAGAGGGCAGGGGGGCCCAAGACTGTTGGTTGATATTCAAGGATCACCTGCAGCAAGCTCAAGAGCGATACATCCCTACTAGAAGGAAGTGCTGTAAGAGGGCCAGGAGACCTCCTTGGATGGATAAGGAGCTGCTGAGGAAAATTCGAAGGAAAAAAGAGGCTTATAAAAGGTGGAAGCAAGGACAGGCAGCCTGGGAAGAATACAGGGATGTTGTCCGGGAATCTAGGGACCAGGTTAGGAAAGCTAAGGCCCACTTAGAATTAAACTTGGCGAGGATGTTAAGGATAACAGAAAGGGATTCTATAGGTACACTGCAAATAAAGGACAGGCTAGGGACAATGAGGGCCCTCGCCAGAAGCTATCAGGAGAACTGGCTATCCTGGATTTGGGGAAGGCTGAGGTTCTTAACGACTTCTTTGCCTCAGTCTTCACCGGCAAATGCTCTGACCACACCACCCAAGTCTTGGAAGGCAGACGCAGGGACAGTGAGAATGAAGACCATGGGCCCCCTGTAGGAGAGGATCTGGTTCAACACCATCTTAGGAACCTGAATGGGCACAAGTCCATGGGACCTGATGAAATCCATCTGTAGGTCCTGAAGGAGCTGGCAAATGACGTTGCTAAGCCACTGTCCATCATATTTGAAAAATCATGGCAGACAGGTGAAGTTCCCAGTGACTGGAAAAAGGGAAATATAACCCCCATTTTCAAGAAGGGGAAAATGGATGAGCCGGGGAACTACAGACCAGTCAGTCTCACCTCTGTGCCTGGCAAAATCTTGGAGTGGATTCTCCTGGAAGGCATGCTGAGGCACACGAAAAACAACAAGGTGCTTGGTGACAGCCAGCATGGCTTCACTAAGGGGAAATCCTGCCTGACCAATTTGGTGGCCTTCTATGATGGGGCTACAGAACTGATGGACAGGGGTAGAGCAGTTGATGTCATCTACCTGGATTTGTGCAAAGCGTTTGACACTGTCTCACATGACATCCTTGTCTCTAAGTTGGAGAGACATCAATTTGATAGGTGGAACACTCGATGGATAAAGAACTGGCTGGATGGCGGCACGCAAAGAGTTGTGCTCAATGGCTCAACGTCCAGCTGGAGACCAGTAACGAGTGGTGTCCCTCAGGGATCGGTGTTGGGACCGGTCTTGTTCAACATCTTAGTCGGTGACATGGACAGCGGGATTGAGTGCACCCTCAGCAAGTTTGCCGATGACACCAAGCTGTGTGGTTCGGTTGATATGTTGGAGGGAAGGAATGCCATCCAGAGGGACCTTGACACGCTTGTGAGGTGGGCTGATGCCAACCTGATGAAGTTTAACCATGACAAGTGTAAGGCTGGAGCAGTGCCAAGCACAGCTACAGGTTGGGCAGAGAAGAGATTCAGAGCAGTCCTGCCGAGAAGGACTTGGTGGTTTTGGTCGATGAGAAAATGAACATGAGCCGGCAGTGTGCGCTAGCAGCCCAGAAAGCCAACCATATCCTGACCTGCATCAAAAGGAGCGTGACCAGCAGGTCAAGGGAGGTGATCCTGCCCCTCTACTCTGCTCTTGTGAGACCTCACTTGGAGTATTGTGTGCAGTTCTGGTGTCCTCAACATAAAAAGGACATGGAACTGTTGGAACAAGTCCAGAGGAGGGCCACGAGGATGATCAGGGGACTGGAGCACCTCCCGTATGAAGATTGGATGAGAAAGTTGGGGCTGTTCAGCCTGGAGAAGAGAAGGCTGTGTGGAGACCTCATAGCAGCCTTCCAGTATCTGAAGGGGGGCTATAGGGATGCTGGGGAGGGACTCTTCATGAGGGACTGTAGTGAGAGGGCAAGGGGTAACAGGTTCAAATTTAAACAGGGGAAGTTTAGACTGGATACGAGGAAGAGATTCTTTACTGTAAGGGTGGTGAGGCATTGGAACGGGCTGCCCAGGGAAGTTGTGAATGCTCCATCGCTGGCGGTGTTCAAGGCTGGGTTGGACATAGCCTTGCGTGGCATGGTTTAGTGTGAGATGTCCCTGCCCATGGCAGGGGGGTTGGAACTTGATGATCTTAAGGTCCTTTTCAACCCTAAGTATTCTACGATTCTGTGATTCAGAGTACAACTCTGGTGACAAGTGGCATACCAAACTTTTTTACAGTAGTGTAAGAGAATGTATTTTACAATCGTTTTCAATGCTGTCAAAGAAGAATTTTAGCTTTGATGAATAACCAGAGGAGATGATATTTCAATTTAAACTGCAATGTCAAAAGCAAGTTTACAATAACCACGTGTAAAAAGGTATCTTTAGCGGAAACATGACTTCCTCCTGAAATACTTCCTCTTCCTTTCAAGATTTGTTACTGAAATCCAAGGGCTTCATGCTCACTGATAGCCTAAGAACAAAGACAGACATCAGAGCCACCTATTCTACCAAAGTAAGATTCTGTGGACTGTGTTTTGTTGTGTTTGGTTTTCCCTTTTTGATTAAAAAAAGAAAAAAAAAGGGGGGGTGGGGGTTTGCTGTTTTAAAGCAACCCTTACCTGCTTCATTCATTTCAATTCCACCGACTTCTTCAGGAAGATAATGTTCACCTAGAGCTATATCTGATGTTTCAACAGCCTTCTGAAGTTCTGGAGTTGAATCTTGTGAATCAAGGAATACAACTAAACCCAAGAAGATAAATGTTAAAGAAAACACAATCCTCTTATTTATACTCTATCTTTGCTGCAATTAGAAGCAAAGCTTATCTGATGTCCTAAACATGCAAATAATGCCATTAACTGTAAATTGATTAATTCCGATTGTAAGCATCAAACTCTTTAGTACTGACTATATGTAGTAAAATTAAGAATTACATTAATGATCACTCTGAACTGCTAACATGCAGATTAATTTTTAACCATTTCAGTCCAACAGTCTTTCAAGTAGAACACAAAATTAAGGTGAAAAATACCAAAATAGTAAAAAAGAGGTAAGCAAGTTTAAAAAAGTTACATTTAGCATTCTCCTACTGATCAGAGTTTATATTTTACCTTTAGCCAGCATGCCAGCATTTACTTCTTCCTAACAAAAATAAAGAAAAAACAAATTTCAGAGGAGGGAAAGAAAATCTGGAAAAACTTTAAAAGTAGTTCCAAAAATCTAAGAACAGTTCTTAGAACTCAGAACTAAGCAGTTCTTCATGCTCCAGGAATATGCACTTCTCTAAAACTCCTCTAAGAATGCCAAAAGGTCTCTAATGCCCTGTGCTCTATAAACCGTCTCAAAAGTAACCAGGAACTAAATGCTACTCTGCATAAATGGATTTATATTTCTGCACTGCCTTGGTTCTCTTGTACTGTAATTTGAGAAAAGAAAATGACGTAGCAGTTGTTTTTTTCAAACACTTATCAGAAATACTATTCTAATAAGCTTAAGAATTAAAGCCCCTCATCTATCTATTATAGATGAACACGTAGTGCTCTATAGATTCTTTTCACAAAAAAACCCCAAACAAATCAGAACACGTGCTCCAGGAATGCACCTGGTGTGCTCCAGCCACATGTGCTCCACATCAAAAGACCTGACTAAACTAGTCAACAGTAATACTCCCAAAGCTCATACAGTGCAGATTTTGGGTCCTGCATCCAATCTGCTTCTCTTTACCAAACTACTTCTCTAAGTATTTGCTGGTGTAGACACCACCTTAACAGCTCCAAAGAGAGATTAACCACTACCCATTCTGAGGCTGAGGCTACAACCTGAGCTCATACTTTGTGCACTCCCATCCACAGTTCTTAAATCAAAGGAGGAGTAAGCAGGAAACCCTGTTAAGAACTTAATCCTTTCAGTGATGTATCATAACTATTGCATATCCTTACTAGAACAATATAGTCTCAGGGCCACTATATTGTCTTCTTTCAGACAGTACACATTATATAAAGGTTTAGTATATTTGCAGTTATACATTACAGAGCTTTCACAATTCAGGCAAGTATATAAACAGTTATACCTGTTCTTGAGGACTTAAATCAACTCCTGAAATGATGTTTTGATTCATGTGACTTCCTTCAGCTTTAAAGGCAGGATCAGAATCTGTTTCTTCTTCAAAATCTTCACTGTAGCTGCCTGAAGAGTACAATAAACATCAAATAAAATGAATATTCAAGGAAAGTAAAGCAGTAAGGGAAAGCTATTTCCCTTCCCCAATATAGGATGAGCTACTGCCACTGCTACTCTTCTCATGAAGTGAACAGAAAGGTTTTGAGACTGGACATGATACTACCAGTAGTTTCACGTGGTACCATAAAACCACAGTAAAAATGATACATAATGTCTGTGTATTCAAATGAAGTTTGTATTATGATCAGATACATTTTACCTGTCTCCTCAAGGCACAACTGAATTGATCCTTTTTATTCAATGACTTTCACTAAGGAGTGAAATGATGTAATTCCCTCCCTAGTAGACAAGGTACTCTGTATATCCACCTTCACAACACCAGCAGTTTTTAGGCTCAGAATCTGTAATTCTGCTTCCCCTGACCTGCTCTAGTGGCCCAACAGCACTCTCAAGAGTAAGCATTATTTAAAACCACAAGTGTGCCAGAGAATGAATTTTGCAAGCAAGCCAAATGCTTTTCTTCAGTTACCTAGATCCTTCCGCAAGTTTTGATTCCCTGTTGCTGTATCTCCCCCTACTAAGATCCTGTTCAGTGTCTGCATCATCCATAATGCTTAAAACTAGAAACATTACAAAACACTGGTTTACAATGTGTTTTTTCTGTGTTCTGTCACCATACAACTGACACACAGTTGATCTCATGTATAAAAACTACTCCCTGGAAAGGCACTGTATTTCAGCATTCTCTTTAGTTTTGGACCATGAGAAGTCTCATCAGCTGAAAATAGCTTTTTCCTACTGATTGAAGACATACACAGCACTTGTATCATTCCTGCACACATATTATCCACTTGTTTCATTCATGAAATAGCAGTTTGACAATGAATAAACAAAAACACACCCACAACGCAGAGACTGGTCATGACGAGTATTTCATAGAAACTTGTTTTCTTAAAAATCAGAAGTGTCAATTTCATAAACTGACCATAACAATTGGGTAATTTCTACATTTTGTTAAAAAAAAGGTTACGAAACTTGTAGCATTGCTGCTATAACTATCATGATCTGCTGCAGTCTATGGAGTTATCAAGCTTTCAAGGAGAAAAGATTTCCTGTGATTACAGTTTACAAATACAGCCTCTTTATGTCTGGGAAATTCAAGCTTGACAATGGGACCTCTCAAAAGTTCAGCTAAATAGATAAATTTGAAGATATACTCTACCAATTAAATTACAGGAATACACTCTTTATCATATGCTAGCAATGAAGAGTGAAATAGAGATGACAAGTAAGAGACAAATAAGCAAGATGAAAGGGGTGAAGCATGGAAATTTTGGGGAAAAAAAACCAGGTAAGAGTATTCTGCAGATTACAGAAATTAAATGCAGGCATGATAAGATGGTACAAAAATACAGATGACAGTTAAGACACTACAGTAGCTCAAACATTAAGACTTGTTTCAACATCAGAGTAATTTTTTCTTCTGATTTTTTTGACTGATTATTGGGTTTGTTTTTTCTTTTCTGTTTGTCTTTCAGGTCACAACAGATTAAAAATCCACTTCAAAAAGAAAAAAAGAAGAAAAAGGAAAAAAAAGGCTTTTTTAAGAAAAAATAAATCACAAAACCAAAAGCAATCCCCTAAAACCCTCTGTGTGAAGACTAGTCACACAGGCATAATGCAAAAGCAGCCTAAAAGGCTGATGTAAGAACTACAGATAAATGAAAATAATTAATATAAAAATTACATTAGATTTTAGATAAATAAAAGGTTTACCCACAATAGTCAGGGTGACAAGGGACCAGAAGCCAACTGGTTTACATATCCCTCAGAACAAAAAAGTTCAGTGAGAATGCTGGACTCTTATGCATCTGAAACCTTGGAAGAGTCAAGTTTTCTGACTAGCTCCAAAGGGAACACAGGGTATAGAACAAAGTACAGGACTGTAGTACAGTTTCCTCTTTCCAGACCTTTAAATTACATCCCACTACAAACAAAGATTATGTTATCCTCTGACACCCTGCTGCGACATTTTCTGAAGCCTTTGCATCTGAACTGAAGCACTAATGCATAGCTTTAATTTCTGTCATTCTGTTTAATCAGGTTCTCACAACTCTTAGTGCAATTTAAAAAAAAGAAAAAACCAACAGAAAAAAAAACCCCAAACTGAACACAAAAAGAAACCCAAACAAACAAAACCCCAAAGGCAAGAATTTTCAAGTGAACGATTGTCATGGGTTCAGCAGCAGCAGTCATTTTTTCTCCTCCTTGGTAGCTGGTGTAGCGCTGTGTTTTTGATTTTGGGCCTGGGAACAGTGCTGATAACACCAGTGTTTCAGTTACTGCTTTGTGATGTTTTGGTCTGGCCAAGGACTTTCTGAGTCTCATGCTGTGCCAGGGAGGAAGCAGAGACAGAACACCTGACCCAAACTGACCAAGGAGATTATTCCATACCACAGCACGTCATGCCCAGGATGGAAAAGCAGAGAGCAGAGACCCGGAAGGGCAGGGGGTGCACTGCGTGGTCGGGCTTGGTTTTAGGTGGTGAGAATTGTATTCTTTCCTTGTATTTCTCTTGTCATTGTTATTATTGGTGGTAGCAGTAGTGATTTGTGTTATATTTTAGTTACTAAACTGTTCTTATCTCAACCTGTGGGAGTTGCATTCTTTTCGATTCTCCTTCCCATCCCTCCGGGAGTGGGGGGAAGAAAAAGGGGAAAGTGAGTGAGAGAACGAGCTGCCTGGTTAGAGAGGCTTAAACCACGACAACGATTGAGAAAGGTGGCAGTACCAGATTTCTCTTCATGTGCGGCTTCCTCTTCTTTTTCGTTTTTTTCATTTCTAAGAAACAAAATGAAAAATTTACTCTTCTTGGACAGCAAATAAATACAGCTATTTTCAAACTCCAAACTTTTGATACTTCTTACAATTAGCAATAAAAACTCAAATTTGTCCATCATATCAAGTCCGAGGTAAGAAAGGTGGATGACTATCTGCAATTATTAAAATAAATATTTAAGGTTTTACAACTGTCCACAGTTAAAGTTCTTAATCTAACTCTCAGAACCATTTCCTTTCTGCCTTCCCTTCAACATCTACATTAGCTTCTCAAAGAAATTTTTATCATTGGGTCTGCTTCCTGTTCTGACCTTCTCATTTTGCATTATAAAAAAAAAAAAATTAAGTAAATCTTTTCTTTCTTCACCCTTTTCCTGTAAAGCTAAAGTTTTGTCCTTACTTAAAACTCTCCAGATTTCTAACTCTTCAACACCTTTCACACTGGAAATTAACGCTGCACTCAGTATTTTTAGCAACAGCAGCCTGAATTGCCCCTTGATCCATTTCTCTCACTTATGTTTGAAATTATTTTCACATAACTCATTATAAATGGACTGCCCCAGTCTATGAAGATTTTGTATCCTTCCTCTAGATTAATTTGTAACATCATGTCCAGAGAACACAATCTTTGCTGGTCTATTACCTTGTTATTATCAGTTGTTAAATCTTAATTTAGTTATACCTTACAATTAAGAATGTTAAATCAACTTTTTTCTATTGAGTTACATACAAGAATGCAGCTATGTCTGCTCATCACCAAGTCATGCTCCCACCTTACTCCTTTCTTTTATTTACTAATCTCATGTCTGTCCTTGTCTTGAAACAAACAAGGAAAAAAACCTCAAAAACCCTAGACCATAACAAACAAACAAAAACCTGACGATATCATACAGGATGTTGTCCCACAAAGTCTCAGTGGCCATACCCATCGCATGTGCCCACTAATACAGTCCACAATTTTTCTTCCTCTAAATTACCGTAAAAATGGTGCTAGCATGACAGAATCATTGGAATCCAGCTCTTTATTTAATCTTGAATAATCAATAGTAGAGGAAGCCTCTCGTTCAAGTTTGGCAAAGAACATCTCTTTTCCTTCTTGTTCTTCCAAGGTATCCAATCCAGCTCCCACGATACTTTGATTAGGCTCAGAAGCTAAAACTGTATCTAAATTTCAAAACAAAGAATAAAATAACGGCATCTGTGCTGCATGTTCACGTAGAATAGTCATAGAATCATAGACTAGTCAGGGTTGGAAAGGACCTTAAGATCATCTAGTTCCAACCCCCCTGCCATGGGAAAGGACACCTCCCACTAAACCATGCCACCCAAGGCTCTGTCCAACCCGGCCTTGAACACTGCCAGTGATGGTGATAATAGTTATAGACAGAATCATAAAATATTAACAGTATCAAATTATCAAAAACTAGTACTAGGAGCCTTCAGTTCATGAGGTGCAGCTGGCAGAAATGACGAATCCCAACTTGCAGAGAATTAAGGTGAATTGTTTGCAATAGTAACTTATTTAAATCTATCTAACTTCATGAAATAGTTGTGATCTCAGTTCTCACCATTTGCCTCCAGGCTGACTCTGCTTAAGGAGACAGCAACCTCATTACTTTTCTCAAGTTGCATCTTTTCCACATGCATATTCTCATAACTTTCTCCTTTAGTCTGTGGAGTGTTCTGTATCTTTACAAAGCTTCTACTGGCTTCAAGCATTCCTGAAAACAAAAGTTGCAGCATTCTTGATTAACATCTAAAAGCTATTTTTACAACAGTTCAGTCTTTCAGTCATCTACCAGAACTACCAATTTTAATCTTATTTTGCAACTGCAAAGATACAGTCTCATTAATCACATTCATCCAATTTCCATTTCTACTATGAGATATGTAAACCTTGTTTAATGAGAGTTAATTAGGCTATTATATAGATTATCTTCCTACCCTTTGTATTTGCACACAACCCTAAAGTTCATCATGGGACAAATATAGCAACTGCAAAAATTGACTTACTGCAACGTTACTCATAGAAGGCAATCATATACACAAACCCTATAGAGAAATTAACATTCCTTTGTTTAAAGGCTGCTCATTTTGTTTGATCTACTATCCCAGAGAAAGCACCACAGATTTTTGAAAATTGTAGCTTAGCAGCTACATTTCATTTCATAGAATCATAGAATAGTTAGGGTTGGAAAGGACCTTAAGATCATCTAGTTCCAACCTGCCTGACATCGATGGGGACACCTCACAATAAACTGTGCCACCCAAGGCTCTGTCCAACCCAGCCTTGAACACCGCCAGCAATGGAGCCATTCACAACTTCCCTGGGCAACCCGTTCCAGTGCCTCACCACCACAACAGTAAAGAATTTCTTCCTCATATCCCATTTAATCTTCCCCTGTTTAAGTTTGAACCCGTTACCCCTTGTCCTATCATTACAGTCCCTAATGAAGAGTCCCTCCCCAGCATCCCTATAGCCCCCCTTCAGATACTGGAAGGCTGCTATGAGGTCTCCACGCAGCCTTCTCTTCTCCAGGCTGAACAGCCCCAACTTTCTCATCCAATCTTCATACGGGAGGTGCTCCAGCCCCCTGATTTGTTGCAAATTAAATGCTTTAAGGAAAACATAGTAACCAAAGTTACTTAAAGGTCACTGACAAACACCTATTCTGCATATTTATTCAACTACAACATGCAGTTGCTCTCCTTAATGTAATTCCAGTGTTGTGAAGGTTCAGAACCATCTTACCAGCTTCAAGTGTGAATTCTGTTCTCAGACAGAATGCTGCCTGATCTACTTCCTTGGTTTCAGTGACAAAGTCCTCTTGCACATTTTATTGGGAGGCTGCACAAGATTCTACATCTTGGAAATTACTTCTACATTCCTGTATCTGACTTCAGCTCTATCCTTGATATAGAGCTCTGACTGACTTGCCATGCATACAACAAATAAATGTCAGAGACACTAACTAAAGGTCAAGCTCTACATGTACACTAAG
Organism: Ara ararauna; assembly: GCA_028858755.1. Lineage (NCBI taxonomy): Eukaryota > Metazoa > Chordata > Aves > Psittaciformes > Psittacidae > Ara > Ara ararauna. The sequence goes on from CM054379.1 coordinate 51,182,168, forward strand.
TTAATAGCTAAATAAATACATTTTGCTACTACACTGAAAAGTATAAAATGGAAAGCTCAAAGTGCCGAACAGAAGTGAGAAAGTATGAGAAGTCAATTTCTCCAGTAACTAAAGACAGTAATTCAAATTTACCCAGATGGCACTCTATTCTAGTTATCAAGACAGAGTCTGTTTGCAGCTGGGTCACAAGTATTTTTGCAGAGTTTTAAACTAGCCATAATCTCTGCACCCTATTTTTTCAATGAGAGTATTTTAGCAGAACCAAAGATAAACTAACACTGCCCTCCTGTAAGATTTACCAGAAAGCAGATGGGCATATACTTCAGTAAAAAGACAGTTATAACATTTAACAGAACAAAATTTTAGAGGAAACATTTTCCCAAGCTGTTTTATTTAAAGTATCTCAAACTCAATGAACTTTCTGAACAGGCTTATCCAGACCTCAAAGGCTTCACGGGATTTATGTAAGCTATTTAATATTCTTTCAGAAATTTAATTTTGCCAGTTCAAACCAGACCAGAGCTTTTTCACCTCCCATAATAATCTGAAAATCAAAACAGATTTGCAGCCTGAATTTTACCACTCAGCTACACTCAATTCCCAGACACATCCCTGAATTACAGGGGATCGGATATTACCATTGCTAATGAAGGAAGAAATGTCTTTTCACTAACCTTACACAATCTGAACTCTGAGAAACCCATCAAACCTGGAAAAAAATATCAACTTGGATGAATTTCAAAGTCTCTGTTTACTGTGTTTTTTCGTTGTTTGAACAGTCCTACTTGTTTCTGTGGAGCTTCCAGGAGTGATTTACTTGGGGGTGTATTTGTTACTTTTCATAAAAGCTTTTGGAAGCAACAGTTGTCTTGAACTCTGAAGATGTCACTACCCATACCTTCACATGCAGTATTTTGTGAGGCTAATGATATACAGCAGTGTTTTAAAAAGTCTTGCCACTTGAAATTTATTAAAATAAGAATCTGAATTTCAAGTAGGAAAATATTTCTAACCACCACACTTGCAGAGGAAAGTTTAAAAACATAAATACAAAGGACTTAAAACCGACAGACAGTAACAAACATCTATTTAAAAGGTAACTTCTTTACTAGTTAGTCTGACCAGCGCTATCAGAACTGAGCCAGTTTACCTTTTCAGTATCCCATACAATACAGTAAATTTGTTACCCTCCAAATTGTCGGGACTGCCAGAAGTGAGGCTTCCTTCTTCTCTGTTTAAGTACGAATCTTTCTTTTCCTTATGAAATTTTTCCAGAATTTTGAATTTAGACAAAGCCTTGCTGCAGGATGCACTGGAAGAAGGTTTAGCGGGAACTACTTTTAAGTGTACACAAACATTTATAAGTTTATATATATAATGGATAGGAAATAGAGAAGAAAAAAAGAAATGTGAGAATTCAAATTGACACTTCTGTAAAAACAATTACGTCAGTTCAGTTTCTTGTAGATTTAATTATGAATAATTTTCAAGCTATAACTAATAATATCAGTTAATACTTATAACTTCTGAGAATAAAACTTTCTTGTTTTTCTTTTTAATTTTAAAAAAAGACAAATTCCTTCCTGCTCCACATATACCTTGCATTCAAATACACTGTTCTAGGAGCTCAATATATTAACTGAAGAAAAAGAAAACTAGCAAAACTACTTAAATAATAAAAGAAGCTTTATACTACAAGTTTTGAAAGAAAGCATCTAAATCAGCTCAAAGTGGAAAAACATGGGTAGATAAATGTGCATTACTCCTGTCTTTATCACTGTCAGGTACAAGAACTGCATGTTGTTTGCCCAAACCCTTGTGAGGACTTGCTCAGCAGCAAATACAACCAAGCTTCCATTCACATCAGTAAAATTTTTAGAAATGCTGAAAACTGTGCTCTCGCATGATACTTAGATGAGAGTCACACTACACACTTTATACGCCTTAAGCCAGCACTGTATTAGACTTTTCCTTGTTCAAATTGTGAGGGTGAAGGAGGCTTTTCAATTGCCTATGTCAGAGAAAAGTCTCAGTTACAGGTCTTTAGAATTTACCTAGACACAAGGGAGAGCAAGAGTAGTCTAGGACATGAGGTCAAACACTTCTGCTATCTAGAACCAGGACTACTGGGACCCATGACCAGAAGGTAATACAACTCAGAAACATCCAAGACGACTAAAGAAAGCCAGTAAGCAAATGACAGGTGCAGTGCAAAGAGAGAAACAGTATGAAATCCATTCTGAAACAATGCATAGGTCCTTTATTCCCTCAGCTGATGTCCAAATTCACTAGTGAGGCATCCTTCTCCCTGATTTACAGGGAAACTAAAAGTGTTGACAGCTTGCCTCCTGCTGTAAATAATGCAAGCACCTGATGCCTTTTAAAACAGTAATTTGAAATAACCACCAAAGTCCTCCTATTGCTCATATTTTAAATATTAAGCCTAATTCAAGAAACAGACTCAGTGCTAGTGTTTATCTCCCAGACCGAGATGCTCTATAGCTATTCTATGCAAATGAGGATTATGAAAACAGGACAGCATACATGCTCTAGAAAGCTAATACAGGGGAACATTCAATAGGCTGTGTAGGTGATCACCGACATGAACTGAAGGCCAAGTGCCAAATATTTCTTTGTCAGAGCTCTCCAAAATGTTATTGATCTGCTTCAATTTAACACCAAAACTGTACTCGAACTAGTACATACACGTTAATTGCTATTGTCATTTACACAAAAGTATTTAAAGTATCAACGTTAGAAGTCTTAATTATTCTTTGGAATTTCTCTTCAGATAGCACAAAAAGGGACTACACATAAAAGGTTAAATCTGAAGTTATGTTGACTAAAATAATCCTGCAGATCAAGCAACTTTGTCATTATTACACCAACTGTACTGTTTCCATTCCAGGGGCAGCATGCATAGAGCAGCCTTCTGGTCAGCAGAGGGGAAAAAAATAAATACATAAATAAGTAGAATACTTATTTAACTGCAGTCTTTGAAATTAAAGAAGTAGAACAGTGAATATGAATGTTTCTTGAGTATGAAATACAGAAAGTATAAGAGAGCTTTTTACTAAACATACTGATCTTTGCTTAGATTTTCAAAGTCATCCTTTCCCCCCCCCAGCTTACATTCATTACTGTTTATCCCACTACGTCACTGTAGGAAGTGACATACGATGTAACGACAACTGAGCAAAGATTCACACATTTGTTAGTTTCTTCTCAAAATGACAAATGAAGTAAGTGACAGCTTGCTTTCAGTAACAACACTATGGTCAGATGGACAATTTGCAAAGGATTTTCTACAGGAAATGCACTAGATGCACTATATAAGGCTGATACTGAATAAATATAGCAAAACATATTTAGTCAAACACCAGACTGAGAACCTGAATGGAGACTCTCTTGCTCACTGTTTTCCACTATCTCAGCATGGCCTTCCATCAGTTTCTTCCCTTTTCTCAGTTTAACAAATCTTGTTTGAAAATCTTTAAAAAATGAGACAAAGAGCAAGAACAGGCAGGCAAGGAAGACAAGACAGGAATTCTTATTAACCAATTTCTTTTTTATCATTTAAATGACAAAAACAAGTAGAAAGGACATTAGTTATAGGTAGGTCTTTAACCTGTCAAATACGGAAGGCAGCATCTTGAATTATAATTTGCACATTTCAGTTTAAAGCTGAAGAACAAAGAGTTCAAACGTGCCTGAAATAACAAACAGAGGTATGTTGAAATGTACTTCGTATTTCTCAGCCAAATGAACAGAAGTAGTCTACGCTGTTTACGATTAATAAACAAAAAGAGAAAACAGGATATTAGTTCAAATCCCTAGCTATTTCCTGGCACTTTTTTAAGAAGATGCCTTGCAAAAAACCAATTAGACAACACATAAATGTAGAGCATATATTTAGTCTTCTAGTCATCTCTCTGTGTCTTTCAAGAAGGCACAACATGATATAGATACCAAAGTAACTCAAAATGAAAACCTCAAGCTGGAAACAACTTATCAGCTTGGTGCCTTACTCAAGATGATTAGCCAGACTTTCTTAATGTAACAGCATCTCTAAACAATGCCACCCAAACACATCAACTCATACATATGGAGCAAGTATTTGCAATGCAGTGCTGTACTGTGGATGGAGATAAGATTCATACAATTATGTAAGTTTGATTCCAGATGACAAAACATTTTAAACACAATTATTCTATTAGATGACAGCAATAAAGTCCTATCTGCAACCAACATGGAGGTTCAAGTCCAGAAGAATATACAAGGATCTCCACAAAACGTCAAAGCATGCCAACATTACACCTTACAGAAATGAAATTCAGCTTATTGCCACATTTGCTATCATCCCAGTAATATTATTTTTTCCCACAGGACAATGATTTTGCTATTTAGGGCACAATTAATAACCTTACAAAATTCTACAATTCCCAAGCATCATCTTCTCTGTCATCCCATGCTGAAACTTATATTACAATGCTGCTGTGCCTCCATCCATTATTAATACATCTGAGCAACATACTACACAACATATACCTGCTGAAGAATATTAGATCTGGCAAAACTGTATTTGATGAAGTACTTTGAAGCACACAAGACAAAAAGACACACCGAGGAAATAAAGAACAGTTCTAGAAGCCTATCCACACTGAATGCCTTCCAGCCACCTGAGCTGTCATTTTAAACCACTTCAAGTTTATCCACATGACCTGAAATCATAGCATAGTTTGTAGTGTGGACACATGTATAAATTCCCCTTTATATGTGGGATTCATCATTCTCCGTTATAGCTACATAAAAGTTATCTACTTTCACAGCTGCAGAGGAACACTCAGTTCATACTGAAAGCAGCCTCAGCAAAAGGCTCTCTTCTCACTCTAAGTTTATTGCCCTACAACTAGACATTAGTTAGCAGAATGGCATTCATCATATTACAGACTGCTTCTGCACTACATGCTTCCTTATCTATCACAGTTTATGTTAATACAACTGCTACCATTAGCGAGTGTCCAGTGTGGCAAATATAGTCCTTTCCTAACAGGATGATACAACCGGGAGCCCTGCTTCATGCCACAGAGCTATTTTCTTCTCATTAAGATAGAGCCTGGAAAACCCTATAGTCAAACTTAAAGGCCTCTCTGCTTGGTAAAATTCAAGTACTAGGTGGAATATGGTTTACTGCATGTGTCCTCAAGCACAGAATTCTATGCAGAATGATGACAGGTGTAGATGAAATAAAATTAACAATCTGGCTGGCAAAAATGGTGCTCAGGGAAGAATTCAGTGCACAGATCTAGAGTATTTGCCCCATATGCTTGTACTCTCAGTTTCATTATGTACAACTGCCAAGGTATGTTAGACCTTTGATTCACGGACTACTTTCAACTCATCCAGTTCCTCATCAAGAATATGTATATGAACAGCTTCTTTTGCAAGTAAATAAATTCAACACCGGCAAAACTCGGCAGTCCCACCAGCTGAATGCTTTCCTGTTAAAGGAGAAGCATTTTTTAAGAGACTCCCTAAAAAGTTTACCAGAACTCTATTTTATATGTCAATAAACTGCATATCAAGCACATTTCAGTTCTTTACCTCTGGTTAAACTACACAGCTAATAAGAACCCTTAATTTAAAAAAGTGGTGGAATTGGTTTGATGGGAACAACTTGATACAATCATATTATTTCTTCTGATTCTGCTTTGCATTGTACTTAACACATACAAGCACTGTTCTCTAAAACCTGTCATCACCCTGCCTTTTAAGTACCTATCCCAGTGTGTTTTGGTTTAAGTAGCATGAGAAGCAACAAACTGATTTACAGGTTGCCTCAGGCGTCTCAGAAAAAAACCTGGAAGAATGATGAACTTCTAAAGTCACCTGAAAATTTTCTTTGATGGTATGTAGAAAAATGAGGTATGCTAACTGCTTAATTCTCACAGTTGGCCCAGTATGAACACTCTGTCCTTTGGAAAAGCTGCAAGGAAATCTTAACACCTCATAACTACCTGACAGAAACTTCCTTATAATCAAGTTTTCCAGCAACATTTTAAAAAGCCAGGGACAGACAAGCAGTCCAGACAACGGCACAACTGCTATGATTTTACTCCTAATATGACAACACTGACAGGACATAGCTATGTTTAATATCTGAGACTACCAGCAGTATCTTAACTCTGTCATATGAAAAACTGATTTCTGGAACTTTCTGTTAAGTTCCAGTTGTAAGTTATACAAATCGGGAAAATAAGAAGCCATCAATTACTACATGAACAAGAGAGAGGCTGTCATCCTGTGGAAGCTAACTACTCATAAGCTCTATTAGCCAGTAAGAAAACAATGAAGAAATTGAAAACTAGAGGTGCAAAGCTTGCAAACAATAATATATTTTCTTCCAGAACTATGCGACCAAGTCAATATTGAACTAGCAATCATGTCATCACTGCCCTTTTCCCCTTAAGCCATGGTTCTTGGCAATGGAAATGTTGAGAACACTGACAGACATACATCTCTGAATCAGCTGCTGTTGAAAAGTTTTTCTTTGCTTCCCCAGCTTATTATAAATGTTGCAAATAGTATAAGTTTATACAAATTGGTCTTTTTCTTCGCCTCTATTGAAAACAGAAATCTACAAAAGTCAGCACAAGGAACAGGCTGGTTACAAAATACACCTACAAACTTTTCCACAGAATTCATGCTATATTTTTTAATCATCTTACTATTTATAATGTGTTTACACTTTATAAGTTTTAGTAACTTGGAAGCTACAGAAAAAGCCAGCAGAAAACTTGCTTACAGCTTGAATACAATCCCTTTTAAAAAAAAAAATACAACAAACAATTTGAGTTTTATTCTTTACAAACTTGCATTTAGGACACTGTATAACGTTCTACAGCACTTGAGTGACACCAAATTAATCTGAAGCCAGGCCTATATGAAGTATGAGAAAGAACTAGCCTGACCCCCTGTGGCCAAAATATTGCAAAACTACATTATTTACCAGCACTGTTCGAATCTTCTTCAGATAGCCACCACAGCACAGAATCCTTTTTCTTTGTTTCTTTTCTCCTGGGCTGTCCCAATGTCTCAAGAATGCTGGATTTTTTCTTTGAATTTCCAAGTGAATCATCTGAAAGAGACTGAGTCAAATGCATACCAGATTAAAGACAGCTTTCACATCTTCACATTGTTTGACTGTCTCAGCCACTCTGTTCTGGACTTTGAGTTCAGATGCTTCTCTTTGCTCACCACTGTCTGCCTTTTTTTTGTATATGCATGACAAAGCTGAGTAAGAAAACAATTTTTATGTGGCATAACACTTCATTTGATAATAACCCCATTGCCAGTATTTGGGTATGTTAAAAGTTAACTGCTTAGTAGAGTATACGTACAAATCAACAGCATAATCTACTCTTTTGCATTTAATTACAACATACAAGAATCAAAATCCTGACAATATCCCTCAAGATAATGAAGTAGAGCAGAAACAGTTTTGTGTTGGCCTTGTTTTATACATGAACAATGTTATTAATATTCTAAAAATAAGTCTTCACAAGCAACATTCTAGCTCCCAGCAAATCGTGTTTCAAAAATTAATTTTATACTTTGTGTTCATGGAAATTAACAGAAATGCCAGAGCCATTCCTACCCAACTATGCAACAAACTTTCGTATGTGTCAGTCATCCACACTGATTTTGACTGATGGCTTAAATCAACAAAGCAAAAGTCTACGAGTATGAACATTCTATGAACTTAAGTTACTGAAGAGTTAGCAGGAAGGAACTGACCCCCACACTCTTCATAAGACAACAGCACTTTTTTTATATGATGTATTTATATAAAGTGATGGAGCCTTTTTTTTTTTTTAACTCATCTCTGGTCTTTTCCTCACAGCAGGCTCAGGGCCACAATTAGCTACCCAGACACTGAACAAAGAAATACATTTATTAAGCTACTGTACTGCAACCTTACAGGCTTCTTTTTTTTTTCTTGTGCTTAAACTCAGTAAGCATGGGGTTAAGGGAAGGGACAGACTTTTTGTCTGAACTTTAGCCACAACTGTTGAACCCAATTGTCCATAAGTATCTTAAAGAACACAATGAACACAATGAACAGAGTTAGCAAAAAGCCATAAAACATAAGAAAGAAAGAATTCACATATGAAATGAAACACATGTGAAAAGTTCAAAAACTTTTGTAATAGTCCCAAATAAGAAAATTTGATAGTATAAACAGAATACTAAAGCCAACAGGATTGCTGGTACTTAACAGATAAAACATGAAGATGTTTTATTAAAGCAAGACTCTGCAGCCCACTGCCTGATTCCTATTACAACAAAAGCACTACCATTAAAACCTACCTTTACTGTATGCCTAAAGTTTCAATTTATACAGGCCTAATAAGAACATCCATAAATCAAATGCCAATTATCGAGAACTACCATATAAGAAAAAAAATTATAAGAAAACAATATCATTGTGAATATCTCTGACCAGTTAACATCTTTAGAGCTTATCATTTCACTTGAGAAAACTAAATGCCCATCACACTGTCTCAGTAAGAAAATTTAAGTTCTCTGAGCCTTGCATTTTAATAAGACACAACTTTAATAAATTATAAAACTGCTAGACAACAGGATATGCTGCAATTTCTTTCCGTTGGCTCAGTGACATAGAACTAAACAGCTTTACATTCATAATAAACGTCCTATAAATAACACACTAGTCACAAGTACGAGTGTCACGGTCCCTGAAGGCTGGAGTGCCTCCTGCTAGCTAGAAGTACTGACGGGTGCTTGATGCAAGCTTTATTATCACTTGCTGTTTCTTTTATGACTAACGGTATCCTCTCCTCTGCAAGCAGGACTTCAATGATCTTCATACTCCCTAGAGTTTTGTAACTAAAGAAACTGTAATTCCCACAGGCTGTTACCAAGTTCTGGAAACTTTCTGGGTCCAGCCATCTTGTCAACTGCAGATAGTAAAGTTGCAGCAGCTGGGAAAGAAATTCGGACACAAAAATACTAGTGCATTTTTCCCAACGTCAGCTATCTCAACAGTGAAACTTACAGACTTTCTTCTTCCTTTGGAAAAAGTAAACAGAAAAGTTGATTGATTTATTTGGACCAGTAATGGCTTTTCAGCGCCAGTAAGTGGCACTGATTTCTTCCTTCCCCTCCTCTATAAAACAGTCTGTCACCCTTTCAGGAACACAGATACAGAAAAAGAAGAAAAAAAACCTGTCAGTTGCTTAATCTTAACTAAAAATAATAATAAAAAAATAAAATAAAAGACAGTCAGTTTTAAGAACTGTGACAATTACATGGCACATAATCAGCTTACCACCTCCTGTACACATGAAGAAACTTAAGAAAGCAGACAGGTAACACAGGATTGGATCTAAACCACTCAAAATTTCATGATCAGTTGTCCTAATTATTTCATAAAGTTTTTTTCAATATAACTCCAAATTATACTTTTAGTACACAATTATTTTTTTAATATATTTATCTCCTAATAAAAATGAAAAATGTTTTTTCAAACATGCTTTAATGTGTAGTTTTACTCTTCCAGGTACTATTCTACAGATTTCTAATAAAGATGGTATAGCCTTTCCTTCTGAAAGTCTTCCTCCTCAACTGCCTGTGAACATCAAGAAGAAGCCAACCTAGAAGACTAGAAGCAGACAATGGCTTTTTCAGAACTTTGCTTTGCTTGAAGTGTCATCAAAAAAGCAATTAATCAAAGCACAGTGTATTAGAAAGAGCTTCTCACGCTGCATGTCCCAAGGGAACTTCACAGCCAACGCTCTGAATCCCAGGAGCTATACCAATTACAGATGACACTTAAGGGAAATTAAAGCGACAATAGAAGAAGCATGCTAAAGCAAGATACTGGTGGTGGGGAGTGGAAGTACCACAGGCACACAGACAATTGAGGAGGAAGAGAGAATCATGGCTGACAATAAGCTGTTCTGGTAAAGGGTTGGGAATAAGCCTGACCAGGCAGAAGGAATCACTAGAAGACGTATCTTACATAAAGTAATAGTTATCTCTCATTTGTGTTTCCTTTTGTATATTTATAAAAGCCTAGAAAATCCTCTTCACTGATAGCTTCAGTGCAAATGCCAAAAGACTTCAGTTTAACCCCCATATTAGACCTGCATCATCCAACTGTATACACAGTCTTTCTTATAATTTTATATATTTTAATCACAAACTTACATACAAACCCTTCCCCCCCCCCAAAAAAAAAAAAACAAAAAACAAAGGCAGTTTCACCATGAGTTATTTAAAAGGGAAAAAGAAAAAAAACACCTTCCTCCATTTCTTCTCTAAAAGATTTGCTTAAACAATATTAAATATTCCTCAAACTACTAAGAAACAGTTTTCCTATTCCCCCTTGCTGTTATACTCTCAAGACAAATTCAGCAATTTCAAAGAGTGGAGCACACCAGTTTCTCATCTTAACATTAAAGGGCTCTCATTTTTTATAAAAAACAAAAGCAAAGGGAGGGACGTAACAGAAGCTGCAGACATATAAAGTAACAGAGAGTAGATAATGTCATTGGTATTTGGGTCTGCATGTAGCTTGCAAAACATAAAACAATGCGTATTTTTAATGACTGGATCGGTAGCATCATCTGTAACTGGTACGTTACACTAAAACAGTTTTAGTTTGAAATGATAAAAAACAATTAAGACATGAGTTATTCGAAGTTATATTCTCTGGAACATGCCAAATACCACTTGGAATAATTCAATGCAGCTATTTTTATTTTTTTCTAACTCAAGCATTCTCTATGTTGGCAGCAGCTGAGGAGCATGAAGAACACTTCAAATGTGGAACATAATACTAGAAGCAATCATATGAAGAGTTTGACAGATGCACAAAATAAATCAAGGAATAAGCCTCCCTTCTCTTCCCCAGAGCAATTCCCTGTATAACAATAGTAAAAAACTTTGGTCAGAAATGCACACCCTAATTTTCTATTTTTACTAACTATAATTTCAATGAATTGAAGAATGTCATCTCAATTGCATCATCAAATTAAATGACAAAATTCACGTCTAAGTTATTTGTGAATCTTAATTTTCAGATGGCATTTTGGTTTTCTATTCTCTCAATTTCAGATTGCTCAGTGATGTTACATGTACGTGAGTTACAGACCTACCTGGGAAAGCTAAAATCTTCTTGAAAAGGAAGCCTCTCATTACTACATATCTTTACTACACAGTACAAAGTGCAATTTTTATAGAATCCAGCACCTACATTTTTCACAAGTAATTGAACTGTAGCACATCCTCTACATTAAAAACACTTTAAGCATACATTACATACAACAGAGACCCCAAGAATATTCTCTCCTATCATTAGCTACGCCTACATACAGTAACAGAATTTAACAAAGGCCTTAAGTATGTGGTATTTATATCTCAGGGTTACCACACTGTGTGTCTGATAGACCACAGAGAAAATTCTGAAATTAAAGGTCTATATGTAGTGAAAAAAACCCATACCTAGTTAGTGCATTTGACCAAATCTGATAATTGTTAGCTTAAGTCATAACCCAGTGACTTGCCTGTATTCAAAACCATCAAGCACCATGAGGAGTAAGAGGAATCAAATTTAAATTTTCTAATCAGTGCAACATACTTCATTTTATTAGAATTAGTAAGAATTTTTAAATAGAATTCAATGAAACTAGATATTGCACAGAAGAATAAGGACATTCTTAAAACATAGTTTGTGCTTACATGCAGGAAAAGTTTTTAATCTCATTTTCAATTATATTAATTTGAAGCATCTGTTATTAAATAGCACAAATTGAAACAAAAATAAAGAAGCAAGGGCTCTTTCTGAAGATACAACCTAGCAGTGATGATAAATAAAAATATTTAATCACAAAACTCTTCAATTTAAATACCACAGCATAGTAGGAATTAAGTGTAGCAATTAAGACCTTGCAAAGACCCCAACCTGACAGCTGTGTGAATTATGTGATAAAAAACACAGCTGCCTCTTCCATTTCATATTCTTCCATACTCAATTTCCTCCTCTATTTTAAAGAAAAGGGATGTGACCTTCCTCTAAAACATACCTCTTTCAGAAACTCTTCAAACTGCTCATCTAATTCTTCTTTAGAAAGTCGATGAGCCATAATCTGCACCTGGATGTTACCTTCCGAACAACAGAGTTTAAAACCTAAGATTTAAAATAAAATTAATTATAAGCATGAAATTAGAGGCAACCCAGTGTTTTGCTGTTTTCATAGAGAACTTTAAGCAAAAAATGAATCTCGAGAGTGATGACAGATTCCATTCCTCCCACCCCTAATCTAAATTATTTAATGAACAAAACAATCAATGCAAACATACCTGGATCACCTAAAATTCCTTATAATCAAAATACTCATTCCCAAAATAACAGCTTCAGCAATTAAAATTTGGGGGATGGATAAAATATGATTTCCTTCAACATCTTTACATTGCAAAAGACAGCTCTCTTAGCTATCCACAATTAAGTGATTCGGTAAGGAACAAGAATCCGCTGCAGTAATACTTCCCATCTATTTTAAGGCCTTTGAATTCTTTTTTATGTTTTTTTCTCCAAAACTGGAGACATCTGGCATTTTAAATTTTGCTTCATTGTCTCTGCTGTGCCTAGAACTCAGTAAACAATAAATACATGAAAGTGTTTAAAGATTAGAGGATGACATTCGGTTTGATTTGCCCCGGCACGGAAAGCCAGTGGCACGAGTCCCGCTCCCATTCCCTGAAATTTCAATAGAATTTTCAGGTATACTATACAGCCCACACTCAAAACTCTACGGAGGTTTTCTTTGTCAAGCTGCTCAACATATATGGCTACCTTCAAAACTGTGTATGTATAACATCAAACTATCCCAGCCTCTTCCAGGCTGAGAAGTGCTATGTAAACATAAAAGGGCTAAACATCTGCAGAAACGCTTTTACCATTAAACAAAACTTCTCTCAGTATGGAGCCTTCTCAGTACACGGGACTGCTACCTATGATAAGTGCTTCCTGCTTTCACTCCTTATTCATCCATAGACCACCCGACACTTTACCTTTGGCAGATAAAAAAAAAAGTTATAGCAGACTGCCTATGAATTCAGTAAGCTATGCTTGTAACATATACTTATTGTGCAAGAGACCCTTTTATCCACTTGGCAGTATCTCTGAAAACATGGTGAGATTGTTACCTCTCACGACACAATCCAGTATCCTTTTATACTTTTACACCACCACTAGATGCTTTACTAGCTGTGATAAGTGCTTCAGCAAATGGAGAATATTTAATTTCAGACTTACAAGAAAAACATTTTTCTCACATTATCTGTACTTCTGTCTACCCTATAACTGCATCTTTTACAAAATCTAACAGTATGAAACTCTGTTTTTCCAAAGTACAACAAATATGATCGCCAATGTCAGTAACAGATTATCGACAAACATCACCATTAGCAAACACACATTACAGCCATACCTTGAGAAGTGAAGGCTTACAAATGACTTTGCACGTAAACCAAATAAGTCACCTACTGAGGTATATGCTATAACACAATGCAGAAAGCAGAAGGTTTTGAAAGATATGACTAAATTGCAGGGATGAAGGAAAACTTACATAGCCTAATACATTTCACATAACCTTTTAATCATCCCAGCGTCAGGACCAGCCATGACCCTATCCTCCTCCTCCTCCGGCTTCCCCTAAAGCACCCGCAGAGCAGGCATACGGCGGGGGCCGGGCACCATCCCTGGCACCGGCGGGCTCGTCCCAACCCCAGACCCGTTCTCTGTGCCCAGCGAGTGCTGGCGAGCGCGACAGCCCCGGCAGCGCGGGAGCTCGGAGACATGCAGGCGGGAGGGAAGAGGAAGGGATAAGCCACCAAGGGGGCACCGCCAGGCCGAGCCGGAGGGCAGAGGTCGGGGGAAGGAGCGGCTCAGAGACGAGCGCTGCTCTGCCGCGGGGACCAGCAGCATACCTGGGCCACGGCGAGCCCGCCTCAGCCACGGCCACCTCCTCGGCGGGCGGCACGGCGCCGTTGCCTAGGAAACCTCCGCGGCCACCGTACCGCCCTCCAAACCGCACCGCGACGGGCCAGGAGGCGGGAGGGGGACGGAGGACACGGCACGTGACCCCGACCAATTTCCCCCCCCCCCCCGGCTTCCTCCTCCCCCCGCCCCTCCCGCCTCGAGGCACGTGACAGCGGGGCACGGGCGCCCGGCGGCCATTACTACCGTGGCAAAGGTCGCCTCGGCGCGGTGATGTGCTGCGCTGGCGCCACCTGCTGGGCGGCGGCGGGCGGCGCCAGCGGAGACCGGCGCCGGGGAGAGCGGCCGGGCGGCCCCGCCGCCGCTCGCTGCTTCCGCCGTGTGGGGTCACGCCAGGATAACGCAGCAGCGCCCGGCCCGCCGGGACGGGATAGGGACTGTCTGCCCCGGGCTGCTGAGAGACGCGGGAGGCGGCCGTGGTTCTCCTCTCGCTGTCGGTTCTGCGCTTGCCGCTCGTGTTGTTTCTGTGTGGGAGCCTGCGGGTGGAGCGGCGGAATTAAAGCTAAATAGGGTGAGACCTTCTTGCAGCCTTCCGGTACCTGAGGGGACGGACCTGCAAGAAAGCTGGAGAGGAACTTTTTGCGAGGGCGTACACTGACAGGACAAGGGGGAATGGCTTTGAACTGACAGAGGGTAGATTTGGATTAGATATTAGGAAGAAATTCATTACTGTGAGGGTGCTGAGGCACTGGCACAGGTTGCCCAGAGAAACTGTGGCTGCACCATCCCTGGCAGTGTTCAAGGCCAGGTTGGACAGGGCTTTGAGCTACCTGGTCTAGTGGAAGGTGTCCCTGCCCATGGCAGCGGGTTGGAACCAGGTGATCTTTAAGGTCCCTTCCAAGCCAAACCATCCTATGGATCTGTGATAAGTGTGTTTCCCTGCCTGGTGCCAGGTCCACACAGGACCAGCCTTGTTCCTTTCCTGAAGCCTGTGGGGCAAGCACTGTGGCCACCTGCAGCCAAAATCCCTGCCTCAAGTTTCTGAGGGATGTGCTTCTCCAGGAGTTGGTCAACTGTCTTTTGGAAAAGCAATATGTGAGTAGTTAAAAGCACATCGCTTTCCTTACAGCAGAGGTCAAAATCCAAACCATTCCTTCTTGCTCTTACACAGAAATCCCCTTCTAAAGCTTTTTATAATGTTTCAGCCATAGATATCGGCGGCTGCGCTTTTAATGCATTTTAGCACATCTCTGGAAATGTTTAAAATACACAGAGAAATTAATGACCCCTGTTTCCCTGACCACTGTCTCTCAAATAACCACAGAACAATTGCAGTCTGTGCTTGCATGTGCTCTCCAGCTAGGGTCTGTCAGTTGTGTTTGTTGTGAGAGTCACGTTGCTTTAGGAATTTTTACGCCAGCATTTAGTAAATGGCAAAATAAAACAAGCTCACTTAAGAATACAAATGAACATTGTTCGCACGCACACACACACATATTTTGGTTCTCTGTTGAGCAGACTTGGAATGAAAAGATTTTGAAAGGAAGTTTTCTTCAGCGAGTGTTGGATACTCGGTGCAAGTGAGAGGCTAGTTAAAATCTTATTACTGTCTCTCATTTCCTGTTAGCTTGAGAAATAAAGACCGTGCTTCCAATATGGCCTTTATGTATCCCAGATTATTTTTTTTAATGCAAGTATAAATTAGAGTTTAATTCGAAGAAGCAGAGAAATACAGGCTCTCTATTTTCCACCAAAGTCTGTAGAAATTACTAAAGGTGCTGAAGCACTTCTTTCAATCAGGCCTTTTGTCTGAAGATGGAGTATTGTATATCTATTTGCAAAGTGTGGGTCATTTATTTCATCTTTGTGTGCAACTTCTGCTGCTGTCTGTGAGAAACGTGGGAGCTGATCAAGGACAGGATGCCCACAGAAACTCATATTCTAGAACTATTTGTTACGCGTGACAGCCTATTGCTGGTGAAAACATCAGTTTCCAGCATTTGCTGTCTTCTCTGGTCTCATGAAAGAGCATGGAGTGAGGCGTGAGCATTTGAAGAGAAATATGGAAATTAATTGCGGGATGTCAGTCTGATGCTGCATGCCTTGATCCTGCTCAGATTTAAGCCAATGCAAATTTTGCCATTAACTTCAAAGTGATAGCTGTGACATCACTCATTGATCATGAGAGTTATTTCATATATAATCAAATAATCACATCAAGGGCTCAGTCCTGCAAGCTGTGGAAAAACTGTTGCACATTGAAGCCTTTCTGTTTGCAGAAATGGGTTCAAAGAGGCTTGTACAAAGTATAGAAAAATGTGCAGAGGAATCAATGCTGTCGGAAACCTCAGTGCCCATATGGGAAGGAAAGAAACCACCAAACCACTCTTGATGACTGTGGTGGAGAGGAGGCATTGCCTGGTGTTGAAATGTCATCCAGTGCATGCAAATAACATGCACAATAGCCACTTAAAAGATTTTCATTTCCTTCTAATGCCAACCAGCTCTTAGCAGTGGAGCTTAGAAAACAGAGCACAGGGCTAGCCATGGATTTCAGCCAGGAATGTGGCAATTTGGGCGGCAATGCGATTAAAACAGAAGGATGGTCACAGATTCCGAAATAGGTCCTGCTGGACAGAGCCTCAGGTTCTATGGTAAAATTCTGGCTCTGCTGACATGGGTGGGAAGCTTTTGTTGACTCCTGTGAAAACTGTTTTTTTCCTGCTGTAGTCATTGGCTTCTCATTTAAATATATGGCATGTGTACACTTAGCACACTTTTTTATTCTTGCTAAAATTGCTAAAATATTCCCATATTAGTGGAATAATTTCGATCAGTTAATGGTAAAATTTAAAGGGTTAAAATATCCATACTTCTGTTTTGTTGTCTAACAGAGTCATATCATCCATAAATTTCAGTGGGGAAAAAGACATCAAGTAACAAAGCAGCAAAACGTCTGCCACATCCACTTTGGCTGAGGCATCGAGTTAGATAGTATTTCAGTACTGAACTTGAAAATATGTGAAATACGAGATTATGATAATAAATATTTAGCCATTTTCTTGGTTATGTTTTTTTAGAGGTTAACAGTTTCATACTGAATGAAAAGCAAACAAACAGTGGTGAATTAAGAAGCTAAAACTGCATTCTCTGTGCATGCCCACTGTGATATGCTTCCTTACATGACTATGCAATAAAAACCCTTTCCAGTATATGCATCTAAAAAAAGAAAAGCCTGCCGTAAAAGTATAAGTTGCACAGAAGATGGAAAAATTATGTGGAACTGTATTTTGTGCAAGAGATAATGATAGTCTGGCATTATTAAGTTATGATTAGTTATAAAATAGTTCACCTAACTATAATTTCATTTTAAAGGAACATTTTAAATATTTTCACTTTTGTTTCACTGCAGGTTTTATTTTGTTCCACTGCTGATTAGCCATAGTCCTCAGGTCCCGAGGGCCAGATTTCTGGTTGACTGAGTTACGGTAGCTAGCCTGAACTCAGTTTAACATCTCACCTGCCAGGTTTTTCCATCATGCAGTTTCTCCATAGGCTGAGAACTAAATTCTGTGTTGTGTTTCTAATTATTCCAGAGGCTTAGACCAGTCCCTGATCTTATTTCTGCTTCCAGCTTGGTTCCCTTGAATGGCTGCAAGTTTGGAAGCTGGGCTGTCACGTTGGTGGCTGGTTCCCGGTTTCTGGAAGTTAGGAGACATGCGCTGTGTCTCAGACTTTTTAAAAACAGATCCTCCCTTTAGCTAATTTGTGTGAATGCATAATTGCCTTTGCATTGTGCCCTGTGCTTCCAACTTTTCAGTTCCTCCAGAAGAAGGGGAGCACAAAATTGCTGTAAGTACTGGCTGCAGGAATAAACCCTTCCCCGTTGTAGAGAAAACTGCTATTGCCAGCAAATGGAAGTAGTTAAAAGTTCCTTCAAGAGCATGAATGTTTGCAGTCAATAATTATAGCTGCTTCTCACTCTCTTAACTTGAAAGAAGTGCATTTGCTGACATTTTACACTGCTTTTTCTTACATTTATCGATTCTCTATAAACGTTGCTTTACTGAGCAATGCAGCCAGTGGAGCACGATCCCTCTTGTTACGAGCTTTCACTTTTGACAAATCCTGAGAAAATTATTGTGCAAAGATAGATACAGATGTGGCTGGTTTGACCAACTGTAGCACATTCAGACTCACCAAATGTTCCTGCCTTATGCCGACTGCAGGTCATTTGACAGTGAAAGTTCTCAGTACTTGGCATCAGGCGACACACCTATGACTCCTACTCTGCAGTGGGGGCTGGAGGAAGACCTTGGGTTGCTTTCACCCCAGAGTGGTTTGAGCTGCAAACCATCATCTAAATGAATAAGGAAAATGAGCATTCTCCTTTGTATATAGAAAGTTTTACAATAAATTTTTCTCTTTGCATGAAGACACACTGCATATCTTTGCTTCAGAAAAAATTAAGGTAAATATTGTTATAAAAAATTCTTAGCAGATTAGGAAAGATTAAACTCAGAAAACTCAGCAAAGAAAAATTAAGTGTTCTGATTTATTCAGATTTTTCAGATCTGTAAAATCTCTCATTAATCCTAACAACATATCTGCTTAACGCTGGCAAGAATATTAGCTTTGAATTTCAGATTTTCACTTGGTTATTTTTAGTTCCTCTGAAGCCTGGGAAATAAGAAATATAAGCGCTTTGAACAGTCTGAAAGAGCCAACTGTAGCATGGCCTCTGAATCTGATTAGATAAAACAACAAAGAGGTTCTGTTAGGGCAGAGGCAGGAAGAACTAAGGTGGGTGGCAATATCTGTCATAACTCAGGGGAAATGTAGCCTCAAAGCACTCAAAAGTGGGTGAAAAAATAACACAAGCAATAGACAACTTTCCCACATCTCAGGTCATTCTCCAAATGCAGTTTGAAGCATTTTCAACTGGTTGGGTTTTTTTGAGGGGGTATTTTAAAGTACAATAAACAGCACATGCATGTGTGTTTATCTTAAAAAGCTAATTTAAAGGAACAGCGTTTCTCTGCAGATAAGTATCCAAAAAAGTACAGTATGGCAAGTGTGATTATATTTGTCATTACAGAAACAGCAGAAGATCTAAAGTGATAGATTTGCAATTTTTGACATTTTCCTCTGAAAATAAGGTAGCTTGAGGATTGCCACAGGAGATTTCTTCCTAAAATACAGCTAGTCATAACATCACACTTTATGCTACTGGCCAAAAAAGGATCAAACGGTGGCATTTAGTGCAACTGGGAGGTCTTCAGGGTTTTTTTTAGGGGTTGATTTAAAAACGATCTGTTATTGGAGTGGTGGGAACCTGGAACACCCACTTGGCCAGGGATCGTGCTTCACTCCTTTCAGTACAGGGTACTTATTCTGGGTTGGAGTCTCTGCTGAAGTGAAGAGGTGGAAAATTTTCTTGGGAAAATCAGTGAAAATGTTTTTGAAGTTGCTGTGCATCCACAACATTGAGATTTGCCTCTATTAGAGGCCAGGAGCATTCCCTGCTTGAAGCTCAGCTCTAAGTATGCCCCACACCAGTGGTGGCTGCAGCTGAAGAGCATGGTGCTTGTTCCTTTTATAAAGGTGTATGAGAACAGTCCCTCCAACCTGCTCTTTACCTGTGTGTGACTGCTGGCATTTCTCTGGTACCTCTAGATCTGTCTTCCTTGGGACTAACATGGGCCATAGCAGCAGGTGCATACATGTACGGTAACTAATACTAATCCAATACCAGTTTGCTCCAGTGGTTCAGCCCCTCTTGACGGCTGAGTGTGTTCAGCATGCTTGCATGGCTCTTTGCATCTCATACAGCAGTGGAGCTGTAAGCACCAGACTTCAAACTTGATGGGCAATGGTCAACTTGAGTCTTGGTGGCTTCTGGAAAAAGGCTTGTTGTAATTTTGCTGCTGAGGTAATAATTTCACTAAGCAGTTAATTACTGGACAGGATTGTCTTCTGGCTTGAAAGGTCATACTTTGTTGATGGATCACTTGCCTTGCAATATATTAGCCTACATTTTTAGAAAGAAAATTTGGAATGACTGTTAATTTATTTGCCAGGAGTTTGATTTAACTTCTAAACCAATAATGTATTCCACAGTTTTCCTGTCTTCATGTCTGTTATAAACAGTATTCCTATGATCCAAGCAGCTGTTAGTAGTATTTCTAGGGCATTTTCAGCAGGCGAAAGGTAGTTACAGTGTACATTTGGACGGGAGAGCTGGAGTGTGAAATTTATCCCAATTACCTTTTTCCTCAAGCTTTTTTCTCATTATAATTTCATCCTAAGGTAATCTGCTCCACATTTTTTATTTTCTTTGAAATCGTGCTGTGAGGTTCAGTCTTACATTTCTGCACAGGGAATTGAGCATCAGGTCTTAAAAGCTTAGGGGACAAAATCAGATCCTTGCCAGGAACTGTTGCCTATACAAGTTCTGCTCCACCAGCTGATCCATGGACTGCCCAGGTGAACATGTAGGAAATCCTTTTCCCCAATGAATGGAAAAAAGGTCAGTGAAGGAATAAACCCCCCTCAAAGTCGGGTTCACACGTAATAACAAAAACCCTGGGACGTGTTAACCAGTATTGATGGGGGAAACAGGGTGACTGTTACAAGTGGGTTCCCTGTGTGAAGCAAGTTCACGTTTGTCGGTTTAATGTAGCTGTCTCACTCGTCATCCTCTCACTCGTGGAGATGGAGTGCCCAGTCCCATGCTGTTTGTACAGATGCTTTTAGTACAGAGCCAGGGAAGGGGGAAGTCAACTGAGGTCTCCTTCTCTATTGCCACACCCCCAGGACTGCTTGGGGCCACTTCAGCTAGGTGCTGATCCGTCGCCTACAACACATTTATAGCCCACCACCTTTGTTGCTCTGTGGTGGTGGCACCTGACAAGGAGGTGTCATGCTCCACCAAGTGAAGCAGCCTTTGTAGAGTCAGCAAGTGTCCTTTCTGGTTTATTTTTTCATACCTGGAACTAAAGATAATCTAAACTGATCTTCTGTGTACAGAAAACAAAAGCCAGCCAGGTACTGTGGAAAGGAAGATCTCACCACCCTGAAATTCTCAAATGTGGACAGGCAGAAGATTTCTTTTTCCTGTAAACAGTGCTTTAGGGTAGGGATCCAACCTGTCATTACTCAGAGATTTACAGCAGCTGAGCATCCGATGTCTGTCTGCCACCCACGTAGTGCCAAAAATGCCACCAAGAGATAGGCTTGTTGAAGGACTAAAATAGTCCTTAAAGCTTATCCTTAAAGGACTATGACACCTGCTTTCCTGTGTCTTTTCTTTCTTTCCGTATCTACCCCACTAATCACCTATTAGTTCCTAAGGTACCAGAAATAAACACCACCAGTCCCAAGGTTCTGACAGTGTATATTAAGCCCTGTGAAAACAGCCTTTTGCAAGCATGTGTCTGGAAAATAATACCTAGCTTAAGGATTTAAAACCTGGTGAGGTTCTTTGTTGTTTCAGGCTTCTGGGAAATGGTAATTTTCTTAATGTGATAAGAAACTGAAACGTTTTCAAAGCAAAGACACTTAGATGTGTGGCCTGCATGGATTAGTAAAACTGGAAGCTGCTGTTCCATGAATCCCTTAATTACGGCAAACCTTCCTTGGCGAGCTGCTATATTTACGGAGTAGAATATTAAGCTACAATTTTTATATGTGTACTAAAGGTATTTAGGTGTCATTGTGTTCTTGCAGTGTAATAATATTTTATTTGATTTAATTTAAGTTTGGAAAAGCTTGGGCTTTTTGTTAATTTCCTCCACTCTGAGGGATAAAATAGCCTGGTGTGAAAGCCTTTAAAGATTCAACAATACTGTTCAAGCATGGCATCTGCAACTAATAATAAAGACTGAAACTTTGAACGAAAAAATAAATGTCTAATTATCATGGTAAAGGGAAGATGGTTGACTCATCTTCGGCAGTTTGGATTACATGTGTGGGATTGTGTTTTGGATGGAGCACTCCAGAATAGCAACACTCCATCAAAAACACAGTCATGCACCTGTACTCCAAATGGCTGAATAAGGCAAAACACATGTCATCCGAACACTGTGAATCAAATTAAAAAAAAGAAAAGAAAAGAAAGGAAAGCTGGAAGAGAAATAAAGACAAGTACCATAACATTGGTGTGTGTGAAGACTTGTTTCTCTAAAGCTCCCTGAGTGATTTATTTATCACTAAACCTCTGTTTGCAAGCCATGTTTGATTTTGCTTGATGCTGATGTAGACACTGCAACCGGATCTTATGGAAGGGGCTGCCAGCAACTGTTTGATCCTGATAAATTACAATAACAGGCACAATTTATAATGAGAAGTTATTGCTGCTTCTGGCCCTGATGTGTGATGAGGTTTAAAACAAGGTGGGCCAAAATTCTCCTTACTTGGTGGCCCCCTCAGACCACTTCAGCAGAGTGTGAGAGAGCCATTGAACAGAAGAAAATTGCATTCACAGCAAGAGCCAGGCCCCATTTTATATCAAAGGTGAGCATGTGTGTGTACGTGTATCTGCCTGCACTTGGAGTGAAAGAGATGTTGTGGGGAAAAGAGGTACAAGAAGATTGTATAATCCACATGTTTGGAAACTTGTCTGTTAACTGAGTAGTCCTTTCTCGTGGTTCCTTCTACATGTGCACACACACAGACACCCCAACACATCCCTCACCCCTGAGCATTTATGCCTGCAACACATATGTGCTATGAATATTGAAGTATTTGCTTTGGAAAGTTAATTGATAACTGGCTGCTTATTTGATCTTCACAGTGTCAAGTTCAAAACGTAATAAGCAATAAAAACCACCCAATAGCTGGACGTGGAAAGAGGTGCAAATTCAGAAAGGAATGTGAAGTGATATGAACTAGACCCACCTGCGTATTTTCTTTGGAGTACCATTCCCAGACACATGTCCCTGATTTCAGAAATGTATGCAAGCCACAGTCCACACCTGGGAGAGTAAAGACAGATTTCTTGAGATATTTCATTGCCTAGAAATTTTTGATAATCCCATCAGATGCTTTTTTGCCTTTTTAGAGGACTTTGAGTCTGATCAGGTTAATAGATACATTCTTGCTAGTGTGCCGAGAGTTAGCTTTCCTTAAGGCTGATGTTAGTAATCAAAAAAGGACACATTAAAGAATGGAGTGAAAGGGATGTTTCAGGAAAAAGAGGAACAAGAAAAAGGTATGAACTGCATGTTTAGAAACTTTTGCATTTTCTGAGCAGTTCATATTGCTGGTGCCTCCTGTAAAGGAAGTGTACAAGGACAGAAGAGACAATTTCACACACTTCTGTTAGTGCAATGTTGAGAGAGGCTTCAGAAAGTCTCTAGGAGTAGTGGCGACATTCAGTGGCTATGAGGGACTGTTTACTAGTCCTCTGAAGGACTGTAATGCACCTCTCCTAACACTTGGTTCCTGCCTTTGGAAAGCTTTCAATGAACCAAGACTGTACTGTAGCTCTTGCTTGACTTCATCTTCTGTTAGTTGTCTCATCCAGCTGCTGCCAGGCTCACATGGGATGTGTCCAGAGAGGATCAGGAGAAGTTTTCTTCTGTTCTCAGCATGGTTCTCCCTCACCCTAACATGTACACACACTTGCACATGAACAGCAGAAGCTGTCCCAGTTCTATATCCACAAGCCCAATTCATCCGTCTTCTGTAGCCTTTGGCAAATAAGTGCTGCCATCCTTTGCTTTTCTCCCTTTTAAATATTTCCCATTTAAACATGTGTCATAGAATCATAGAATAGTTAGGGTTAGAAAGGACCTTAAGATCATCTAGTTCCAACCCCTCTGCCATGGGCAGGGACACCTTGCACTAAACCATGTCACCCAAGGCTCTGTCCAACCTCTTCTTGAACACCACCAGGGATGTCTGTCTCTTTTCCCAAGTAACAAACAATTGGACAAGAAGAAATGGCCTCAAACTGTGTAAGGGAAAGTTTAGACTGGATATTAGGAAAAATTTCTTCACCGGAAGGGCTGTCAAGCATTGGAACAGGCTGCCCAGGGAAATGGTTGAGTCACCATCTCTGGAGATATTTAAAAGACATGTAGATTTGGTGCTTAGGGCCATGGTTTAGCGGTGGGCTTGTCCGTGCTAGATTAACAGTTGGACTTGATCATCTTAAAAGTCTTTCCTAACCTGCATGATTATCTGAGTCTATATATTCTACTAAGCATTCCTCTCCTTCTTTGAAGAAATGTATGTATACATGTACCTACCACCACCTCTCGCTGCCTCTGCTCCCCCAGCCTTTATTAGTATCAGTATTTCCCATGTCATCTGTTGGAGTGAGGCAGGCAAAGCTGCTGCACATATGTAAAAAGCAACAGCATGTGTGTGAACACGCATATATGCACGCACATACTCTTGTATATAGGTACACCCCTGTCTTACAGAACGAACGGTTGCCTGGTTCTTGGAGAATGAACCAGTAGAGAGGAGCACAGACTTCTGTCTCTATAGTATGGAGCACAGGCTGGGTACAAAGCCTTACAGAAGGACAAAGTGTGAAATATAGGTCTTGAATGTAAAGGGGATAGGGTTTGAGGACAAAAGAGATACATGTTTCTGTAATCCTAAATATAGACAAATGTTTAATGTCATTTTTATGGTCTCTGTGTGAAGAGGCAAACTACCTGAGAAAAAGAAGCTAAGAATCATTGCTTAAGAGATGCTCATTTGTATGAACCACTTTTCAGGAAACTTGGGTGCCAACAATTAGGTTGGATAATTCCAGGCCAGGTTCCAAGACTATGCACTTCCCAAGGAGGCATTTATTAGGCACTGGAATTAGATATGACAAGTCAATCACAGGAGAAAATAGAGTTGAAGTAAAAATATTCTGGAAAAGGGATCCACTGAAATTAGGTTAATGGTTGCAAAAAGTGGCCTGAATATTCAAAATGAGGGCACTCTAAGGGAAATGCCTTAAATGAGTCTGTTTTTTCTGAGCATGGCTGCTCAAATTGCAAAAAAATAACAGAATTTAAAGGATTTTTTTTTTTTGGTAAAAGAAGAAGCATGGCTCTCATTTCCCTATACTTCTAGCAGTGGAAGTGACACATCCACAGCTCAGCGGTTTCCCAGAGTATACAGGGTGAAGATGACCGCACATCATGTAGTCTGATCTCCTGCCCATTGGAAGCAATGTGGTACTAGGACTGGTAACTTGTTTGATTGTGACCTGCCCTCTACAAAAGCAGCCACAAAGACATTGCTTTCCCTATTAACTGGTTCCTGTCACTAATAATGATTACTCCTTTTGTAAAAACCCCATCTAATTCATCACTTAAATGGCTTGAGTGTTCCACTTGTGAGAGCATCTTCTGGTAGATTAAAGAGCCCTGAAATGCACTCTATTTCATCTCTGTGAAAGTACTAACACATTGAAGCCAAACCACTTCTTAATCTTCTTGACCAGCTGTGACTTGAGACGAGCAGACTTGCTTCATGCAACCATTGAAAGCTTCTCATTTCATTTTAAACTAGCCTCTGTGATAATATAACAGCAGGATGTGCAAGTCTCTGGAGTTGACCCTTCCACCTGCTTGCACAGACTCCAACCAGCTAATGCAAATGATGACAGAGCTAACAACCAGAGACAGGAGAGCTGGCCGCATGCAGTTCCCCCGTATGTTGCTTTGCTTCAGCTGAGCTGACATTTCCATGGGGGGTGTCACAGGTTTTAAGAGGGAGGTTTCCACGTGTCCTTGCTGCCTTCTCTAGGCAGCAAACTGCCTCGCGTAGTTCAAATGTCATTGTGAGGCATGTTTACCAAGTTGTCAGAGATAAACCTGGCTCTGGAGGCAAATGTTAGCATGGGGAACAGAAATGCCAGCAGTGAGCACATATGGCACTGTTTGTACTCTTAAGTTTGAAAGAACTAAACAAGTTAACAAATACAGATGTTTAAAATCAGTAAGAGTGTTTAATGAAAACAAACAAAATACTGTAGTCTATAAGGCAAAACCTGTTTTAATTTTGCTCCTTTTGACCAGCTGGGATGAGTGTTTTTCTGAGCCTGTACCCGCCTTTGACATATGGGACATTTTTGAGGGACATTAGTCCCAGCAGATGCTGGGTTAATAAATCAGCTTTTACAACCATGTGTATCCTATGATTTAACATAAGCATGAACAATAATACTGGATTAGGAAGAACAAACTGTTTCACTGCAACGGATATTTTATTTCTTAGTAATGTTGCATACAATATGAGCTTTTCTGTAATGTAAACAAAGGATTCATGCTATTTTTTTCATTTAGCTGGTGTCCTTCATCCCCATGGGTCAAATTGTACTTGGAATTGCATGAGTACAAATGCAGACTACCTCTGCTGAGCTCAGTAAAACTCTTTCCATTCACTTCAGAGTGCTGCTTCAAACCTCATGCAGCCTGCTTTCCACAGGCATCAGCAGCCACTTCCTGCCTAGTGAACTGCTAAAGCAACATTCCCTCAATTAAAGAGACTCATGTAATGCTTTAGCTAATCAGAAGGTTAAATAGTGTCACGTTGCTTTCCTGCAAAAATCTTTTTCCTATGTGTCTTGCTGTTATTTTTGCAAGGAAAACTTTCTTTTTAATCTTCAAGCTCTCACTGCAGATATGTCCTAAGCTACTGCACACATGACATCATCCTTGGCCTCAGCCTTTGAAAGTGAATTGGTATTTAAAAATGTGAAATTCTGGTAGCAATGTCACACCCAAAGTTGAAGTTTAAAACAAAACTGACAATAAAATCAACTGCCAGGAAACGGGCTATTTTTTAAATTAGACATCTATCATGCCAGCTTTGGGTTAATCTCTGGAGCCAGCTCAAGGATGGATGAGGTAATATTTGCACATGTTGTGGATAAGATAGAATGAAAATGGATTTTCCCTTTTTTTCTTTCTTGGCCAATGTGCTACAAAGATTATGAGCCTGATGGTTGGAATCAGTACAAGCTGTGAGTGAGGGCTTATGTGTGAAGCATCAGATTAGAATGGTTTTAATATGTTGCATGATGGTCTCTGAAAGGCTCAGGCTGTGTACAAAGTGTTGTGAATAGGGGCACTTGCAGGAGGTAGGAAGATAAGTGATAAGTAGAGAGTTGACATAATTCTGGAAAAAATTCTCGGAGCCAACACACTCAGTGGATAAGTTGAAGGACCTGGTCTCGTTGCTTTAGTTATAAGTACCAGAGATTGAGAATTAACAGGGAGTCAGGATTTGCTGACAGAGACAGCTAAAAGATGGTTGGATGTTATAATGCATAAAAGAAAATGAAACACTGAATCCTAACCTACTATAATTGCAACCACTTTTACTATTACAGAAACTATCTAAGAATTTGTTTTTGTCTGCGTTAATAGTATTTAAAATGCGCATGAATTACGCCTGGTGAAAGGATTTCATTGACTCCTGTTTTTTTGCCTTTTGTGAAGGCTTTTCTTAGCCTTTGTCCACACTGTTCTCTAAAGCGTATTGTTGGCAAAAGCCAACATTTGCTCAGTGTTTGCACCAAACTGCCTGTGAAAGGTTGACACATGCAGAAACTCTCAGAGTTATGGCTTAGAAAGTGTGGGTCTCAGGTGGCTTCAGTCTATCTTGTTCTTCTTTTTCAGTGGCCTCAGTGGTCTTCTGCATAATCTTGACTGTTCTGGAAACCAGGTTAAGTCAGTCCTTTCCATGAAGCTGTCCTGGGATCCGTACTGCAGCCTTGTCCATAGTGAACAGCTATGAATTGCTGGTCCTTTGATCTGTTTGTCCACACCATTGGAGCTGCTTTGCACCTCTTAGAAGTGTGTGGTAGAGGAGACAGGAGAGGACTACAGGATAGGGTTGCCCTCAGCCACAGGCTGTGATATTAATCTTGTTGCAGCTTTTGGACTTGTTTCCCTCGTATCCTCCACTGGAAGAAGACTGAAGGACATACAAGGGGCAGAGAGAAAAAAATGTGTATTTCTTCAGGAACGTGAAGGACAGGAAAATCAGTGAGATGTTGCATTGGTTTTTGAATCAGAGAAGATCTGTCCTTACAGCAACCTCCATTCCTCTTGAGAGATATACAGACAAGGCAGGTTTTATTCAGTAATACCAGGTTTATGAGTGTAAAAAATGAACTTTCTCTCAGGTAATTTTTTGCCATGGGCAGCTGTGAGTTTGTTACAATCTTCTGGAATTCCTACAGCCAGGGAAGCTGCAGTCTTTATATACAAGTGGCTGTTACATAGCCATAGCATTTATATGGGTAGCAGTGTGTGCTTATCCATGAAAGACATACCTGATACTGCAATATACTGCTCAAGATATGTCAGAACAATAGAAATATTTAATTTCTTGTACATCTCACCCTGCTAGCTTTATTTCCACCTGACAACGGTGAAGAAGTTAGAAGTCTCCTTTTAGAACTATGCTTGTAAGATAAGATTGTCATCATGACAAGAGCTTGGCAAGAATCACAAAACAAACCATGAAGGAAAAGCAAGAGTCGGCCCAGACAACAGCATGACCAATGCCCACATTTTAGTGTCAAGAATATTCACAGCCAGCTGCTTCTTTGCAAATACGTAGAGAAGTAAAATCATGAATAAAAAGAATCAGTGGTTGTGAAGGTTTGGGATTTTTCAATACAGTATAAATGCATACACAATATTCACTACTTCCAAAAGAGAGTCAGTGAGAGAGAATGTGAAGTAACCATGACTGGGATTGGGAAGGACTGGAAGGTACAAGGTTTTTTAAAAGTTGCTCTTGTTTCTATTTCCCTAAGAGTCTTTCGTGTTTTCTGCATTCATTTTGACTTGTGGAAAGCTATTTACATTATATTTACCCTGTATACCTCTCTGTGAAGAAAGTTGTACAACATATATGCTAGTCTATGCAGGTGTTTATGACTGTAAATGTTACTTTTGCAGTTTGCCAAATGTAAAATATACCCAATGGCATCTTCTTGAACCTGTAAATAAACTGTTTTTCAGAGCAGCCATCAAGCACATCATGAAAGGAAATGGCAGGGCAATTCCACTGACAATAGCATGAGAATTATTCTGAACCAGATGTGAAACAATACAAATATTAGTGAAAAGAATACTTTCTGTCTACTGATTGGATGTGCAATGAAAATAAGTGTGTAATTCTCTGACTGGAACTGCAGGCTGAAATTCTGCTTGATGAACTCATGAGTGACATGTTACTAGTATAAACACCAGCCAAATGCCATTCATCCCTTCAACTGGAGCTGAACTTTTCTTACAACTCCAGCACACTCCCTGTGGGGAAGGAGCCATGGCAACCCATCTAGGCATCAAACCCACACCTCCTCTCTGCATCCCGGCCACACCTCTGTTATGAGTCCCTGTAGAGCCTGATCCCAAGGTAACTTACCAGGTTTACACCACAGACATAGGGGACTTGATTCAGTGCTTCGACTTTCAGTGTCTGGCACTGTTTGCAATGCTGCAGGGTGTCTCCCCAAGGCAGCCAGCTGCCACTCTGGAAGGGGACACAGGGACGTGGTGGGTTATGCACCACGTCTGCCATACCATCGGGTATGTCTTGGGCACATCGGGGCATTCTTAAGGGCTTCAAGACCTACTTTTGGGCAGCTGAATCATGCCTTAGGTGTTTCACACAGCAGTAAGATGCAGCCAGATTGGATGTGAATTGTAAGGCTGCACTGTGTTATGGCTGAAGGTTGAAAATAGCAAAACCGTGGCATTTCAGAAACAGAAGATAAGGTTTCACTCTGGAATTTACCAGAATACTGGTGTTAGCATGTAAATTATGCAGAATAATCACATTTTATCTATTAAACTAATGTTAAAGCTCTTCCTTATCAGCAAATGAAGTATTTACCAATTGACCAGGTTTTTGTTGAGACTGGGCAAGGGCAAACTGATATGATTATAATCTGACACTTTCTTTTTTTACCACTGATGCTTCATGTGAGAACTTCAACAGCCCATCTGGTCTCTGTTGGTGGCTTTCTAACGTGCCAGCTTTACTTCAGCATATTGTGATAATATTATTTCAAAATAGCCACATCATTGAGTATCTTTCAAAATGTGAAATATTTGTAAAAATATACATCCAGGCTCAGTTTATATGATCCCTGCCATCCTTTACCTACCAAACTTGTGTCATGTGAGCTTTTATTCCATTATTAAAGGGGAGATGTAAAGTCATGTGGCCACCCTATCACAAGCTTCTGCCAGCTGTAAACCTCATCACAGTTCCTGTAAAGTACATTTCCACAGATCAAGTTGCTGCCAGGGAAGACTTTAACAATCCTCTACCCTACTTTCAACCAGCAACAATTAGTATTAGCAAATGGTCCAGGCCACTGCCTGGAATCACATATGATTTCTATTCAAGAAAGACAAACTTTTATTCAAACCAGACCCATAGCTAAATACATGAGTCTCACTGCTTAAAATAATGAATCTGAAGTAGTTTCTATAATTCATTTTAAAAATCACTCTCACATTTGAAATCAAGTTGGCTATTTTCCCTTGTCTGTATTAACCATCTGGTGAGGGTGACTGTTCTAACGCTGGTGTCTAGAGCTAGGATTTATTCTTTTTTTAGAAATGCCTTCCCCTTCCCACCTAATTTGTTTTTATTTTTGAAGCTTGTCCTTGTAGTATGGGCAAAACTAATCCTATCTTTGAAAAGAGAGAAAACCCCACACATGGCATAACTTCCTCTATAAGATTCTTAATATATTTTACAGTCAAAATGTAGTTTTGAATGTGATGATTTAAGAAGGCACACACATGCTTTCAGGTCATTAAAGCACATTGTAAAAATAATAGAGACACAAAGGGCTTATTCTCAAGAAATGATGCACACTCTCTTCTCCACGGAATATTGAAGATCTGTTTCATTTTTTGGTATAAGGCAAGTTCAAGATGCTATTTCCTTACCACATACCTCAGCAGTGCATGACCCCTGATATAAAAAGTGAGGGGATTTATATGCAAAAGAAAAATCTTGGCACTCCTTACCATTTTGCTCCTCTTCCTAAATAAAAGACCTTCAGAACAAATCCTCTTTCTGCTGTTGCAAGCGGATCGCTCTGTCAGACAGCATGTGCCTTGCTTTCTGTGGCTGAGGTAGCCAGGGAGTTTGTAGGATGCTGCTTTATGACAAGCGCTAGCAAAAAACCCCGTGTAGTTATAACTGCCCTTTATTTGTACCTGATGACTGACTGTAAACCGTGAGGATGAATATCAAGCTCACACGTTACAGCAAACTGTTGCTGATCCAAAACCTGGTAAAAATACAGAGGATGAGCCTCTTGGGTAGGAGGCACCTAGAAGACAAAACTGAACCCTATATGTGGTGGAAAAACATCGAACCCGGTTTCATGTGGAAAGGACTCCCACTTGGTTTTACTTGGGGATTGTCTTGGCCAAAGGCTGTGTTAAAAGCAGCCAAGTAAAAGAACAGTTTGGAAGTCTCTGTGCGCAGACATCTGTGGCTGGGTGACATTCAAGATGCCCAAGATGATTGCTACTGACAATCTTTTGTCTGTTGTTGTCACACAAAAGTGAGGGTCTGACAAAAACCCCAAAGGTTCAGCTTTCTCATAGGAATGTGGTCCATCCTGTGACATTGCAGCTGCCTGCTTAAAGCTAGTACTTTGAAAAGCCAAGCCATGAACGACTATCTGGAGGAAATGCCTCCTCCCTATTGAACAGAAGAGAAAAATACATGCATGAAAAGGAAAAGAGACAAAAGAAGGACACTCGGAAGAAACTGCGATAGTTACGTAACTGTGGGAGAGAGATGTTATGTGTGTTTTTGATGCAGTAACTCTTCCAGAATCGGAAGTAAAATCCAAAAGACAGTTCAGCAAGAGCATTTTTGCAATTAAACACAGCCCAAGGTCTATTACCAGGTATGTTTTGGCAGAAGGAGGCTGTCTGTACTTTTTCCACCTCCTTTAAAAATACTAAATATACAGAAACAGGGTTCAATAAATTGCCTCTCCATGACAGTATAATGTGCACAGTATTTCTGATAGCAGTTGGTCCTGGTTTACTCTCTGTCCTTGCAATGGTTCAGATCTGCCCTCTGTGAAGGTGTTCTGGGTTCCTTCTGGGTGAGTGAATGGTAAAGAAAATCACCTCTGCCTGTATCCCTGCCCTCCTAACAGCAACCCATCAATATAAACTCTATGTTGTATGATAATCTGAGAAAGCAGAGTGTAATGAAATTTGGTAACATCAGTCCCTGCAGGCATTCCTGGAGTTGCAGCTGCCTGTAAAGACAGGTAGCCCTTAGCTTCGGTGAGGGCCCATGCTATGCATGTGAAGGAGTCTATGACAGTCCTCTGCTTGAGTGTCAATGCAGCAGCTTCCATGTGTCCCAGTGCTTGTCCAGGCTGCCTAGTGATGCTTTCCTCTATGCATCAACCAGCAGCATCCCCAGCTGGAAAGGGCAATCTGGGGCTCACAAACACCAGTATGGAAGGAGAAATAGCCCAGAAATAGCCCAGCTGGGATCTTTGCTGCATGATGAGAGGACACTTAAGCCTCAGCCTCCATCCTGCCATGATGGGTGTCCAGTGGCAGAGCCTCCAGCAGCCATTCATGTTTCCTGCTGGTGCAAAAATGGGGTCCTGTGCCACAGCCTGGAGATAAGCAGCCAAAAGTCTCAGGCAGGAAGATGTCTGTTTGATTTTTAGCTAAACGAGGACATGCCTCTACAGTAAGTTTTTAAACCTGCCCTTCTAATCTGAATAATAAAGCACTCCTGGAAATAACATTTGCAACATTTTGGTCAGTCAGCAAGGCAAGGCTTATAAGGGAAGGCAATATCTTTTATTGCACTAGTCTGAAAAAGCAGACAAGCTTTCAGCAAACTCTTCCTCAGGTCGGTAAAGGTATGCCTAGAGAGCCATGAACTTTTTGGTTTTGTAATCACTTTTCAGGTAAAAAAGTGGCCTGAAACATAAGCAAAATTGAAAGCAAGCTGAAACTGCACAGTGCCCTGGAAAGCTTTTGTATAACATTTATACCACTCACTGCATTTTGGGAATCTGAAATTAATCATCAGTTTAAAAATCTCTCCAGGATTCCCGATGATGTGAAGAACCATTAGTTCACTAATTAGCAAATGCTTAAAAAATGTTCAGAAACATTAAAAAATATTTAAAAATGTACAATAATAAATAGACTCATAAAGATAGATGTGGTAAGAGTAGGAAGGACAAGCACTTGCCAACAGTGCTGAGCTGCACAATGGTTGTTCATTGAGCAGCCATTGCTAGCTAGGCCACATTGTTTATTTATGATGATCTAGTCCACACATCCCTGCAGAAAGATGCTGTTTGACTGTTCTCACCATTGTTACTGGCATTTCCAGTTCCAGAGCTGTCACGGATGGGAAGAGAGTTGAAGAAGATCCACCCAGCGCACACTCCCAGGGAGGGCTTTTCTTTTCAGGCTGTGACTGCTGGTCCAGAGCATCAGTCCCACCTGCAGAGAGTCATGCTTGACATGGCAAATGTATCTGCCCACATCCTCTCCTGTGCTGCACTTGGACCTGGGGTGAATTAGGAGTACAGGGCAAACGCCGTCACACACAACAGCCTATTTTCAGGTGTAGCTGTCTAGACCATTTCCTTGTGGCTTTGGCTCAAGACGAGCCTTTTCTGTGTGACTGCTGGAGCATGCACACAGAAATGACGCTGGGCTTTCTGCAGGTGATGCTTCATGAGCTGGGGTGCACTGCACGGGGCTCCTGAGGATTATGCATCAGAGCATTTCCGCTAGAGTCCTCTTCATCTGTGCTTTGCTGGGACATTTAACCTTGTTACTTGCAGCAGAATGAGGGGTTTAACAGTCAGCACGACCCTGAAGCACGATCCTTACAGCCCCCCATGGCAGCCGCCACCCCGCCTCAGAGGTGCTGCCCCACATGGGCGTCAGCAGAGGGTGCTCCTGCAGCAAGGTAGCCTGCTCCCTCTGCCATACACCTCTACGTTAAACAACATGCCCAATAGGAAGTATTGGCTTATAAATTATTAACTGCAGCCCTCTGACACACTAGCAGGCTCACATCTGTGGCCATTTTATGTAAAAGACAAGTAATGGGAGAAGGTGAGATCTTCAAAGTGTCTTGTAACCCAAGAACGTCTGTACTGCATAAGCACAGGAGGCAGCAAGGGATTACAATAAGTTGCATTTGGGCTACAGGAAAGCCCCTGCTCTTTGGGTGTTTGATTCCTGGGGCCGGCACAGTGCCTTTGTCAGCAGCAAGTTTCCTGATGGCGATGCTTACAGGAGATCCTGGAGGGAGCATTTCAGTTGCTCCCTCTCCTTTTGGGTATGCAGTCCATGGCTAACCACTGGCATTGCTGATCACCGCAGGACGTACAGGGATGTACAGGGATGTATGGGGAATGGGAGGACGGCTGTGGCAGGGGGGCAGCATGGCTAAGGGTCGAGTGCAGGAAGGGCTGCTGCTGGGAGGAGAGGTAGGATAAAAACAGATGGAAAAAGCAAAAGAATAAAGGGAGGAAATACTCCAGTGTCCCCAAACACCTGCCAGCTTTGTCACATTTTTTTGTTTCATGCTGTGATTGTTTTTCTGGCTGTTTTAAGAACTATGTGTGTGCCTTGTATGTATGTGTGAAGCGGAGGTTGTAGGGATGCCTTGTGATGGGGATCTCGGGGCCTGCTGTAAGGATACTCAACACGTTTGATGAGTTGGAAGTACCCCCACCTTGATGACCTGAATATTTGCTGTAGACAGCTGGACTCTAGGTACTTTGTCACCTCATTACAGCCAGTTAATGTTCTGGCTGGGTCACAGATACTTCTTAGGGATGACATTTTTCTACTCAGTTATTTGCTGGTGTCCAAAAGGTTGGGAGTTGAAGGAAACAAGACTTTTTGTTCCTTAAATAATTTTTGCCATTAAAATTCTCACTCAGCATGTCCCCCTTTTGTCATATTGAGAAAACCTAATACAATTACCAAGCGTTTGGGTGTAGGCAATGAAATAAAATATTCAAATAAAATAAAGTAAAAACACAACAACAAAACATTTTGTACTATCTCACACTGTTAGCTCCTGAGGGATACTTTCCTAACAATGAGGATGCAAATGGACATAAATTAGGTTCTAAGTACAGCTGAGTAAATAACAGCCAGAGTTTTTTGTCAAGTTGTTCAATTAATATTTTTGCCATCTTCAGCAGGAAAAAATTACTCAGCCAACATAACTACTTTTTTTTCTGCTTTTAAAACAACTTCGATAAACACAGCCCCCTTTGCCTGGAGTGAGTGGTTGGCTCTGCCTCCATATTCTTTTCTTTTAACCACTTCCTTAAAATACGTTTTCCCTAAATGGTTTACATGTCTTCTTTTCAAAGAGATGTTTATGGGTCAGGGGAAGAAAATCCCCCAAACTGGCTTCCAGACTCTTTTAATGAGGAAGGCTTATTCCAGTGCACTCTTATTTCCCTTTACTTGACCCATCTTTCCTATCAGGGATGTATCTGCGCCTTTTTCCTTTCTCCATATAGGTAGACCTGTCTGCTCCTCCTGAAGCCTCCTGACTGCAGGGGGATTTGGAGTGTGTGTGAGAAGATGCATCTGCCCCTGCAGACAGGGCCTGCATTGGAAAGCTATTTTAGTAGTGACCTTTTCTTCTGCTCCACAGTAGAGCCTTCAGGCAGCTATCAGTGCTCTGGGAACAGCAATAGCCACATGCAATGAAATTGAGGTGGGTCAGCACTGACATGTAGCAGCATACATTTAAAAGTAGCTGCAAGTCAAAGAGTATATGACTGTTGGGTAAGAACAGGATTGTCTGGTGGGTATGAGGAGGTTCAAGTCTACTACGTCCATTGCTGTTGACAGTCTTTATAACTGCAGACTTATAAAAAAAACCTCGGTGTGTAGCATCAGATATCCATTAAACCAGGGAGATTTCAGTTCCTGTTTATCTCTGAAATTCCTTGGATTATCTTCACCAGTGACACTATTAACTTGTCCTGTCTTCAAACAACTGAAAATCAGAGCATTTCCTTAGACCTAATTCCTCTGGATATTTTGTTATCCAGATGACACACACTGTGCAAAGTGGCTTTTTGTTGCCTGGATTCACAGGATTAGCCAGGAGGATGTGTCTTGTGTGGAGTTGGAGTTAAAAGAAAAAGGCATTTTAAGCTTTTGCAAACATGCAACACCTTTAATTCAAGTAGTTTCAGTTTTACTTCCACTTTCATAGTGGATCCAAGCAGATGCTGGCAAAGATTAATTGTAGCATTACAAAGTGAAAATGCAGATTTTGCATGCCGAGAACATTTCTGTAGCAGAGCAACAGTGCTGGGTTAAACCACACATGACATCTAAAAGTGTTTTTTCCTCCATGTCATTACAGAGTTGACTGATCCTGGAGTATCCCCCCACACACCAGTGGGATTCCATGGCAAAATTCCCACTTACTGGCCAGGATGGAACCCTTAAAACCAAAATCTCTCAGTTGCTGCGGTATTTCCACTGAATTTGAGGACTCATATGCACCAAGGTTTGTTTAATGGACTACATTAAAGGACTAATACATGTGCTCAACAAATTGCAGGATCGACTTGCCTGCCGAATGACTAATGCAGAATAGCAGCTGCTTGACTTGGCCAAATTCAGAGCATACTGAGAAAGGTTGCTATGAAATAGTAATTCTGCCCTAGGGAGTCTTCAGGCTCTGACTCACAAGCGACAGTGGATTTATATCAGGTGGCTGAAGGCACATGGAATATGGTCGAGGAAGGTAGCACCACCAGCCTGCAGGCAGCTCTCACCATGCTTGTGGCGTCGAGGGGGACTGAAATTCAGGCTAATTTCAGACTTAAGATTCAGATTAAGCTTGATTTCAGATTAAGTTTGTGACTGCTTTGTCTTTCTGCTGAGGTCTTCCTGCGTGGCAGATTTGTTTGCACTTCATGGAGAGCAGGGCATCAATTTAACCCAAACCTAAAACATTCAGAGGTTTTTAGTAGATAGCAGAGTTAAAATTCTAAAACATTTGGGACACCTATTGGTCTGAGGACTTTTTAAACTTAAAAAAAAACACCAAAAAGACAAAATGGAAAAATATTTTGAAATGAAATCTCCTATTTCAATTAGGAAGCATAAAAGTATTTGTTATAAAATGCCACTGTGAACACTTAGCTTTTTTTGGGGGGAGGTGGGGGTAACATTTCCCAGTACATAAGCAATTTATTAAAAGCAAAATTTACTCAGAACCTATGCATTCATAGACCTGATGTGTTGATAAACCTGATGTGATCAGGTCCACATTTATGCAAAAAAAAAAAAAAATAATTAAAAAATGGAAGAATCAACC
Source organism: Ara ararauna (assembly GCA_028858755.1). Classification (NCBI taxonomy): domain Eukaryota; kingdom Metazoa; phylum Chordata; class Aves; order Psittaciformes; family Psittacidae; genus Ara; species Ara ararauna. Next base: position 51,219,570 of record CM054379.1, read on the forward strand.
ACCTAAATGAAATAAATCCCCCTTTTATTCTTTATTCTAAAGTAAAACCAATGCTGAAGAGCATTTTGATGTTCCCCCTGTGACGAGTCCCTTGATCCAGCTGTAAGCTTAATTACTTCTAGCATTAGGTATATGTATAACATAATAGCATTATGTAGTTAAATTTCAGCATGGGAACACAAAGTTAGGTCTTGTCTCTACTGCTTTACCAGTGATGATCTTAAGTCTTAGTTCAAATCTTAGGTGGATTTTACTTGATACTTGCAGTGAATACTGTGTGCCCAGTGTGTAACCTGAAAATTAAATTACATTAAAGAAATAAGCCGTCAAACAACAGACTTTTCATAGAATATTTGCAAATAGAAAAAAAACCCCAAACCAACTAAAATCAGTAACTGAGCTGTTGACTATGGCTACAGTAAGGGATTTTAGTTTGCATGTTTCTCTGCAGGGCCGGAAAAGGCAGCATAACTTGAAAAGCATAGAAACCTGCATCAGAGATTCATTAAAAATGCAAAGATTTGAGTTTTATGGATTTGGGGTTGAATTCATACCTGTGGATCAGTGCCAAAATACTGTTTTGGTGTCATGACTATTTTTTGTAAAGTTTCTTTTCATGCTTCTCTAGTATAGAAGACACTAATTGAAATGTTTTGGACTTTAGTTCCATTCCTCTGTTGGTGAATTTTGTCTCCCGACAGCTGCAGTTCAGAGTGTTTGCATGCTCTAGATGAAATTGTCCATTTTACTAAAGACTTATGCAAATCCTAGAATTTCTGGCTTTCAAATGGACTGGAATGAATTATGACCTTTTCCATAATAATGTGTCATCCTAGTTATTGTGTATAAAATTAACTAAACCCCTGAGTACAGGAAAATGCCTTCCACCAACCCTTTCCTGCTACTCGTCTCTTTCTAAGAGATGATGTGGAATTAACTGTTTCAGCTCCTTGAACTTCCAATAAATGTAATGGCTGGCAAAGATCAACAGATTCTATGATTAATACATAAGTCTTGGCTTTATGAAACTGGGATCCTTTTATTTTCGGAAAAAAATAGGAAAGCTTTTGGGGTTTTGTTTTTTTTTTTTTTTTTTACATTTCCAATGGTCAGATTCTCCTGGGCTAAGGAGCACGATGCCCGTGCAGTTGCAGTCAGCAGAGCCCAACAAAGTGATAGGAGGTGGGTCTAGTCCAAGTGTATGGGGTGATTATATGGAATACCCATGCATAGGAGAACTAAGGGGTCATCGTGGAGCCTATGTAACAAAAATGAAAACTTGGATTCTTGAGTCAAATCACAGAAGAAAATCCCATATCTGGGGACAGATCAGGACTACACAGGATGTTTAATAACTGAACAGCATTAGATGTACTGAATAGATGAAATCTGTATTCTGGTGAATAATTCTTACAACAAGAAGAGTTTCCGACTTTATTCCTTAGAGACTGAGAAGAAGAACTGGGTATTATGTGTCACTTAAATGTGCCACACACATTGTCTCTGAACACACTGGTAAAGAGAAAAGCTCTTTCTAAGGTCATGGCTTCCCCTCTCTTAGTTGGATATCTTTCAAGTAAAAAAAAAAAAAAATAAAGAATGAAAAATTAATAAAAGAGAGGATTTTTTACATGTTTCACATTACCTTTGTTTGTTAAGCTGGAGTATGATGTGGGGAAAAATTTTAAATCTTTAAGGCATCTTTTAATATTTTAGTTACCTGAAATATTAACTGATTTATTAGGTTCTATGATATTGGATCCAGGTCAGTACAGGAAATACTCAGCTGCAGTGAGTCTCTACAAAAAACTAGGTCAGAGTATCCATATATCTTCTTATATTATTGGGAAATTGCTTCTCAGATAGCACTGTAAGTAGAAATGTGATTTTTTCCATCTCATTGTATCCCCAGTGGTCACACTGCAACTTCCTGCACATGCTGCTCCAATGCCTCTCTGTCCTAGTCCATAAAAGAGCTCACTTCATACTCCCCAGAATACTATGAAATATGGAGACAGCAATAATTCCCAATTTAGGAGCAGAGCATGTTGTGAAACTTCTAGAAAAAAACTTCTTCGTTGCACGTTTTGGATCCTTATCATCTCAAAGGCAGATGAGCTTCAAAAGCGGGGGATGGACTAATCTTTTCATGGAAAAATACAAATAGATTTGAAAACACTGTTAGTACAATAAACAACAGCATTTAGTGTACTAACAGAATACGACTTAATTTCTACTACAGCTTTGTGGATTTGCATGAATTATTATATGAAACCAAATGGTACTATTTGCTCCAGAACCTTCTTTAGACATTTCATACTATACGTGGTGAAATACTAGAACAGATTACCCAGAGAAGTTGTGACTGCCCCATCCCTGACAGTGTTCAAGGCCAGGTTGGATGAGGCTTTGAGCAACCTTGTCTAGTGGAAGGTGTCCCTGCCCATGGCAGGGGGTTGGAATCAGATGGGCTCTAAGGTCCCTTCCAAACCAAACCGTTCTATGATTCTAAGATTCAATGCACAAACATAAAAAAGTCAAGAGGATGAGTGAAAAACCTGCAATATCAGAGATAAAATGCTGTGAAGGTGCAAGCAAGAGTTGCTATTTCAGGTACTGCATTTTGGGATTCTGTTTGTTTACGTTAGCCCTTCTCACATCTGGCAAAAATGTCTCTGAATGCTCCTCTCACTGCACTCAATGGAGGCTGCAGCATTCTGTCCCTGAGCTGCAGCCAAAACTGAAGGCCAGCAGCTGTATCCAGAGTGCTAAAGTTGAAAGCCCTATTGAAAATCAAGTGTTTTAGCTCACACTATTTGCAGCAGGGTTGTTTTATAATTTGTTTTCAACCGGAACACTTCTTGCCCATCTTAGTCATATTATAGAATCATAGAATCATAGAATAGTTAGGGCTGGAAAGGACCTTAAGATCATCTAGTTCCAACCCCCCTGCCAGGGGCAGGGACACCTCCCACTAAACCATGCCACCCAAGGCTATGTCCAACCCAGCCTTGAACACCGCCAGCGATGGAGCATTCACAACTTCCCTGAGCAACCCATTCCAGTGCCTCACCACCCTTAAAGAATTTCTTCCTCATATCCAATCTAAACTTCCCCTGTTTAAGTTAGAACCCGTTACTCCTTGTCCTCTCACTACAGTCCCTAATGAAGAGTCCCTCCCCAGCATCCCTATAGGCCCCCTTCAGATATTGGATAAAACACTGGGGAAAAAAAAACACCTTTAGGAGTGAAAACCTGCAAGCCTACATTCAGTAAGCCTCACTTGCCTCTGAAACCTCTTTTTGACTGCTTTTAATACTTTTTGCCATGGATGCCTGAAGGCCTAGATCCAGCCATAGGAAACCCTAAGCACAGGGATTTACATAGGATTAGGCTGCCCAAAATCTGGTCCAATCCCTTTTAAGGATGTGCAGGAAAATTGTTTTTCCCCTGAATTATGAATCAAGTTCAACATGTTCATACTTGCTTTCAAAACAAGACAGTACCTGAGCTCAGGCTTTCCAGAGGACTGGTGAAGAGGTCTGTGAGGGAAGACTATGGATGTGTGCCTGTCTTAACCTTGAAGACTCTGTCAGAGACAGGGACCATGCTTGCCCATGGAATAACCAATTATGAGAAAGGAGGACCATCTGCACCTGACTGAAAAGTAGGCTGTGCATCCATGACCCATTCTCTCCAACATGCCTGACTTCTCTGTGTACACAAAAAACAAAAGGAAAAGCATAAGCAAAACAAAGCACTGCCATATACACAACTCTTGTACTGACAACTAACCATACATAACAGACACTATGCTAAGAAAAGAGGCTTCCATACTTACATACTCTTCTGATGACCAAAGTTATGTGGAATAAAATACATGAAGCAATTTTTCTGTCCTCCAAGTTCAGAGCCCCTGCATATTTGGGGAGTTACCTTGCTTACACCCTTGCTGTGGCCCAGGAAATTTTGCGTTCATGTTGTATTTGCAGAGTGGGAAGACCTGGCGTGTTGTTTAGACATTGCTATCTGAAATGCTTGTTTATACAGTTTTAGCCACCATATCACAGGAAGAGGATATAATTTGTCGATTTCTAAAAGCACAGCATGTCATAATCTGAAGAACAGTAGGTCTTACGGAGACCTGGTGATAAGGAAAGCTTATAGAAGCGACATTATTTTTTTCTCAAAGGGAAAGGAAATCTTTGAAGTTGCCTTGTCTAATAACTCAAAATGATAAAAAAAAATAATGAAATAGGTGACCTGGTCTACTACATTTAACCTAACTGCAGCTCTGTAAGAAGCAACTGTTGTACTGCCCTTTTTAGACATTATCTAATGTAGATATTGGAATCGTTGCTTATGCAGTGCAGTGCATTTGTCAAGTGCCTAAGAACAGAGACCACAAAATCCAGTAGGCTGAACTGGAGCCATGTAAACTAAGAAGCAGTGAAGAGAGAGATATATCTGACAGACCCATCCTACTGTGGAACTTAGATTATTAACTCTGGACTCACTGAGCTTTGTAACTTTGAATGTCCTTTTGGAGTTAGGTACTCTGTCACCCTTTTTATGCAATATCTCCAGTTTAGTTATCCACACCTTTATGGACTGGCCAAACTAGTTTTTAATAATTTTGGAAAGATTTCTACTTATTTGCCCCATTATGGGTAATGTCTTCCAGGTGAGAAGGTGATGCAGTGGTGTGGTAGATTGGTTTTGAGGCTGCAGGGATGACTGCATGATAATGTCCTCTTTTTGTCCCATAATTCACTGGATTAACTCAGCACATGAAAACACTTTATCGAGCTGCTCAGTCCTTTGTCTTTACACCTTTTCTATTTAAGGGTACACTTTCTCAGTACCCTCAGAGAGAAGGCCTGTGGTGTCCTCTAGCTTGGTGCTTTATTAAATGTGGGGTTTTTTCGCTAGAAGCTCAAATAAGAGGACCAGAACCTGTCCTTGAAGACCTTGCCTGGCTCATTTCAGCTGAACATTTATTATTATACCTCAACTGACAGAGCAGTAGTTACCTTGTTTGGACAGGACAGAGTGGTACTGCTTTGTTCTGTGGCTAAGGAAAAATACAATCAACAGTTGGCCCGCTTTTGTATAGGGTAATGGAAAGCTTGCCTATTTGGCAAATGCAGTTAGATACTGGTTGAGTTGCCATTACCTGGCAGTGCTCTGCCCAGCACGGCTGGAACTCCTCCAGTGATGGTACCTGTCTTCTGCACAGTGTCCAAGTCTCACACAGGCAAAGCAGCAACTGCCTTGCTCACCTTTCGTCTGGTGGAGGACTGGATTCTGGGCTGGCTCCATGCTAGCTGGGTGAGCTTGCCAGAGGCTATATAGGCCTTTGGGATGTGAGAGACAACTACCTCTGTCAATGCTGGCACAGCCATTTGCAATACTTCCAAGATAAGTGAGAACCTATGGCTGTTAATAAGGAGCCTGTCCCTACGGACTAGCTCTCCAGCATCAAACAGCTTTCTTTTCCAACCCATGTATCTCCTTTAAAAAAGTTGCCTCTGAACCAGTCACTGAGAACATAAAAAGGTTATTTCTATCTCTGGATGGACACGTAATGAATTTTTATAGAAGAAAAGCCTGTTTTCTCTCTTTCACATTACCAGTCTTCCTGCTGTTTTATTCCTCATGGAACAGAGCAGCTGTCAGGAACGTGCATGTGTTTTGCTGCAGTTGCATCCACAGTGACAACCAAAAATAATACAGGAGGGAGATAATTAACATATTGCTACTTTTCTCTTTGTACTGTGCTGCTTACACATGTATTTACTAACATACTGCTCTATCATGGCTCCCATTAGAGTTATAAAGTTTCCCTACATATGGGCTTTAAGCTTTTCTAAGCACAAATTTGACTTTTATTACAGAAACTTGATATAAGACAGTAATTTCAAAACTGACTTATTGCACACTTATTGGCTCAATTCGTGAAGTTTTATAAAATGCCATTATTTTAATTCCCAGAGCCTGCTTACAGCTGCTGCTGCTCTTCTTGGAACACCTCTTTGCCTTGGCAAAATTGCAATGCTACAACCCCCTCCAGTTGGTAAACACACAAACAGACCGTTGAGCACTGAAACAGTATTCTGTATGCTTCTGTAAGCGATCCTAATGCCTGCTTGAAGGGTTGAGTCAACGCATTTGAAACCCAGAGTTTTCTGTGCATGACTATGAAGGCAGTGGGTTATCTCCAGAGCCAAGATTGTGGTTAGGACAGCAAGTGCAGCTGGAAACATGGTGTGGTGCAGATATACTTAACCTAGTTTTAAACAAGGTGGCTGAGGCACTGGGAGGAGGCCAGCAGCCGGGGTTGCAAAACCCAACTGAGAGGCTGGCTAAGCCTGTGTGCAATTGGCCGCCTTGCTCTCTGCATCGCCATGGCTGCTTGCTCAGGTTGTACTGACTCCAATCTTCTCAGCAGTACGACTTGCTACTGCTGCTGCATGGAGGAAGAGGAGGAGGAGGAGGAGGAGGAGGAGGGGTGAGGGCGTGCTGCAGAAATGCTCTGGCCGGGTGTCTCAGCAAGAGGCATTGCTCCACACATCTTCACCTCAGGGATGGCAGCAGCCTGCCAGGGCAGATGTCAGAGCTGTGAGTGCTTTCTGCAACCGATGCAGACTTTACTGTGCCTATGCCGGTGCCTCACCGCAGGCCTGCAGGCTGGTGAGGTTAAAGCTAATTCAAGTGTGTCCATGTTGTCTCCACTGAGACTCCTATGCAGAGAGGAGGGCACAGTGCTAGGTTGTAAACCAGGAGTAAGCAGATCTTAACTAGCCTTTCCATCCTGTGTCTGAGCTTTCCCTTGGTATGGGGACATTTAAAAATGTCGTTCGGTGTTGTTTGCCCTGTGTAACATCTCTAAGGCTGAATTACTCATAAAAGGTCAGTTTAATCTCCCAGAGTGTTTGGTGAAGAGACCCAAACCGGGCTGTGAAGAGGCTGAAAATTCTTTTAATTGCTTTCATCTTGCAACATTCACAACAGGATCTTTAATTACTGACTATCCTCGTAGGTTTTTTTCTGGAATTGCTTACTTTTGGCCCAGCATTCACTGTTTTGGGCTGAGAGAGTTGATAAGCAAGGAAGAAACACTAGTGGTTCTCTAAATCATTCTGCCAGTTGGCTGATGTTGTCTTTAATGTTATTCACCTATCTCTGAGGAACCTGCAACAGTGACTGGTAGTTTGTTCTTGCTGTAGCTGATTTTGTTTTCCATATGTCTCCGCATTCCTACATCTGGTGCAAGAAACCATAACAAAGCAAACAAAACCATTACACTGCAAAAACCAAATGTGAAATGTTCTCGTGTGTTCTGTGTATGTGTGTATTTTAAAATGTGGCCATTTAGAGAGGTGTAAGAAGGCGGAAAACAGCCAGACTCATTTCAGCAGACATGTGGAAGGGTGCCTTAGTTGGGAGGCTGGTCCAAGGCAGTCCCTTGCTCTCTAACCATTGAGAGCTCCAGGCTCCTCTGGAGGGAAGTGGACAGCAGGAGCCTGGAGCTGAAAGTCAGGAGATCTGGGTGTAGCTGCACCATTTGGAACTGACTATCTAGGACTATCCTCAGCACCGATATTTTTTTTACTTGATGAAACTTCTGTCCAGACTTTTGAAACTGACCCTCTAAGATGCAATTTCAGAACAAAGGTGCTGATATAACTTTAATTACCTTTATATTAATGCTAGTGATTCAGCTTTGTTGAAACATTCAAGCTTACTTCATTTAATATATCCATTTATAGAGTGTATACTAAGAGTAACCTGAGTCTGTTGCTGCCCTAAGGGGAGCATATCTTATTTTCTGAAGCTCAGGGTAATTTCCTCTGTAGACTTGCCACCCTTCCACCAGCTAATAAGTAAAGTATGCTGGAGATTAAAAGCACTATTTAAGATACCAGGTGATAATTTGGCAATCCTACAAAGGGAACATGCATTTTTGCTGCTTATTCATTTGTTTGCTTTGTAGTGTTTCAGTCTGTAAATTTAATGTTCTAATTCAATACCCGGCAAGATGTCCCATAAGTTGTTAAACTCTCCATTCTTGGCATTGTGAAAAGTTAAACATCTTTCAAACCTAGCATCTTGTTTCTAACAGTGGTTGGCAGCAGGCATGAAGTATCAGAATATTAATGCAGGGCATTTAGGGCTTCAGCTGTCTTTCAAGCCTTTAGAAATTAGTGGCTTAGTGATGCCCTACACTGACATCCACTATGATTCATAACCTGAGATGTACCAGCCATAAAACAGATTCTTTTTAGCTTCCGTAACTTAACTGCATGCAGTGTTAAAAATGCTTCTACACAGGCATTTTAAGCATCTGAAAAATTCACAGGTTGCACAGGGCAAAGGATAGGTCCAAAGACAGTGTGGCTACCTCCAAACAGTAAATAGTCATTTCTTTCTTTTTTGTCTTTGCCATGACACCTAGAATACTGTTGGTTGCTCTGTAATGTCAGTTTTCCAAACTGAGGATGTGTAACTTTAGTATTCTGTTGAATGGCAAATGCTGCATAAACTGGGTGGTGGAGTTGTCACGGCTGAGGGGTGGGGATGCCATCCTGGGAGACCTGGACAACCTCAGGAAGTGGGCTTGTTTCAACATCATGAAGTCCAACAAGGCCAAGTACAAGGTCTTGCACTTGGATCAGAACAGCCCCTGGTATAATACAAGCTGGGGAATCTCAAGAAGGGATTGAGAGCAGCCCTGCAGTGAAGGCCCTGGGGAAGCTGATGGATGAAAAGCCACGCATGAGCCAGCAGTGTGTGCTCACCACACAGAAAAACAGCAATGTGCTGGGCTGCATTGAAAGGAGTGTGACCAGCAGGTTGAGGGAAGTGATTCTGCCCCATTTTTTACTCCGCTTTGGTCAGACCCCCCCTGGAGTACTGCATCAAGCTGAGTCCTCAGTACAGGAGGCAAGCATGTTATGAAAGAGGAGCTCATTTCCTGAGCAAAATCAAACCTTTTCCACATCTTGTACTGCAGTCCTCTCTGCACTTACTCTGTTAGACCACTGTCAAGAGCTGCACTGATTTTTTCCTCCTAACGATAGTATATTTTGGCATTCAAATGCTTATAATTCAAACCCACCATCCTCAGACCTATCCCCAATGCGCCTGCTGATCACACAGTGACTGTTTTCACATTTCCACTTCAAAACTATTGGAAAACTCAGGAAAGGATAAACCTGGTCCAAGGACCATGTGGACCATAACTTCATCTGGGAAAGGCTAGTTCCCCCTAGAGCTTTTTTGGGACCTGCACCACTGCCCTTCTCAGTGCTTAATAAGGCCTATGGGCATAGAGCTGATTTAGTGGAAACTAACAGTCAGAGTTTAAATATGCTCTGATGACAGCTGACTTTACTTGCTAGAGCTGTTGCACAAGGCTGTTGCTAATGATTAAAGCAGATGGACAGGAGGAAGAAAGCAGAAAGCTCGAATGTGTGAGAGGTGAAAGGGCAGGAGAATTAGCCCAGAGATTTCCTGTGGTCTGTGGGTGTTTTGTGTTGTGTGCTAAATCAAAGAATTGTTTTTAACGAATCAAAGTGCTATACTTCAGCAGCTTAATTGCAGCTAGCCTTTTTCTCCTGCCACAGTGGGAGTGGGCATTATTTTAGATGTGCTTGGAGTATAAAATTGCCTTGCTTTACCTTTCTGCTTTATTATTCTGCAAACACTTAATTTGGGGTGACCCTGCCAAAGGCCAGGCTGTGAAACGTCACTCAGGCTGCACAGCATGGCATTGCATGAGGCAATGGGGAAGGCGAGGGGAAGACCCCCGGCTGGCTTAGGTGTTAGCCAGCAGCTGCCCACAGAGCTGATGAAGTTGTTGCATTTGCTGTACTGAAACTTTGCAGGACTTTTTCTTTACATTGGCCTTCATGTAGTCCTACTACCATAACATTGTCTTTAATTTGTTGTTACTGAGCAGCTGCTATTGCCCCTGCCCTGGTGTGCTTTTCCAGTGTCTCTCATCCACCTTGGAGAGGAGCACAGACAGACTTGGGTGCAAGGGACCAACCCCACGAGGGGCATGCTTTGGTTATGGGTTGTTAAGAGGGATAAACAATTCCAGGATGAAGCTCTGAGGTACATTGGAGTTGGACTAGATGACCTTTGAATGTCCCTTCCAACCCAAACTATTTTATGACTGTTTCTCACCATCTTCCCTAAGCATTACCTGTTGCATTTCTGGATAGTCTTATCTACATAAAAGCCCTATTTATTTTTAAACCTTATTTTCTCACCTTCATGTCCTATGCTAAAGTACTCTGTGCACTCCTTCTGTGTTTTGCTCAGGTTTAAACATAATCTTTGGATTTCCTTGAATGACACCCAAAATGCCCCGATTCCACCTTCAGTTGCCAGAATATCTGTGTAAATGAACTCCTAACTGTATCACATTCTGCTTTATATGGCCATGGTGATACCAAAATGTTCTTCTTTAACCTCAAGTGAAGAAAATATTAAATATATTTTAATTCTATCTTAACACAAATTGCAGCACAACTGCTGCTATATTTATTCCAGCATCAACTGCATTGCGAATTAAATTAAATACATTCTTCTGTCAAAGAAAGCATCTGCAATTCAAAGCAAAAGTTGTGGTTTTGCTTTGGTTAATTTTATAATTCAAACCTGGAAGGAAATAATTTTGTATAAACATATGAGGAAAAAATATAGAGCTATCCATTGAAGTTCTTCAAATCTAGTTGTTTAATAACTGCTTTTGCGAGGAGCTGTCTTTGTGTCTGCATTGGCTTCAAGACACAAAATTATTTTATTTTCAAATTAATTATTCCACTAGGTAAATGTTAAGTCTATGTAAAAATATGAATGAAACAATGAGAAAACTCTTTGCAACTCATATTCTCCAAAACTTCTGTCTGGAAAAAACACTCTACTTGATGATTCCAAATAATAACAATGATGACGTAAGGAAGTGCTATAAATTTTGCAATGCACAAGAATTCCAGAATAACAAAATTAGCCTCTTTTTTTTGCATCTTTCTGTTGCGATTTTATTGTTGCTTTTGGGTGCCTATTCCCTGTAATTTAACATTTGGAATAGCAATTTGGTTTAACCTCTCCAATAAAACCCAGAGAGTTTCTCTCGCTGTTTTTGGTTGAAAGTCTCTGCATATTTTAGGCAAAAAAGAGTTCTCTGTTTTGGAAAAATCCATTTGTTGTGAAGAAATAAACCTGAAGAAAGCTCTGAGGACTTTGTACATTCTGGTGAAGATAGGTAAACAACAATCAGGAAAAAACCTGTACTGAAAATCAGCATGATTTTCCATTTGTATATGTGTGGGCAGACTAAAGGCACGGATAAAATATTTTATGGAGTTTGGCTCAAGATGAAAAAAGAACCAAACCAAAATAACTTTTGTTCCTGAAAAAAAAAAAAAAGGAAAAAGGGGGCAACCCCCCCAACAACTTTTGTTCCAGCAATGTCTCTCCAGCTTTGATTTAAGCTTTAGTTTCATTCAAATGAAACCACTTAGCTTTGTCTGGTTTCATATGAAAAAACCATGTTTTGCCAAACACAATAAATTAACTCAAGTTCAGTCTAAATTTGTCTCACATTTTTTCCAAATTCAATAAATATTTAGCAGGTTGGACCAAGGTTTGAGGTTTCTAATGGCTTCCGTGACTGTGTTTGGCCTCCTTTGATAGTTTGATGCAGAAAGAAAACACAGTTCTGCTGAAATCTAGAAGGTGGTGAACAAGAAAGGCAGATGGAGATCTGGGTAGACATGTTTGTCTGGTTCCCCAGAATTGTTTCACCCATGAAAATCTCTGCTCTATAAAGCACTCTAGCGATAATTAGCCACGCATGTGGTTGTAGGCATTATGAATGTTTCAATGGCAACCTATGTCCCCAGTCCCCCAGCTGAATGAGTTAGTCTTCTCCAAGTGATAATAAGTTCCAATCCTTTGATTTCAGACACGATTTTCTTTTGTCTGGGTGATACTGTGTAAAATTACAAAACAATGTAGGATACTTTTAATCTCTATTTATGCACATGATCTTCTTGATATTACTGCACTTCTGTAACTGGATAGGTATTTACTGAGCCCGGAGACAATTCTCCCTATCAATTGAAAGATTTGCAGTTAGATGGATATTCTTAATTTGTTGAGGAAATAGGGAGCCATGGTGATCACTTGGCTTAGAGATTGAAAAATCCTGATTTATAATGGTGCTGCAAAGTTTGCAACACTGTCATTTTACAACTCAGTCCTGCCATCCATTCAGAATTGTTTCATTTTAGCTTCCAAGCAAAAATGTCTTTGGTGAAGTAACATTGTCAAATTTCCTTGAGTACACAGAATTGTGAAATTTCCTCTTGGCAATTTTGGGATAAGGGAATGTTGAAGACAAAATGAACAAACACATGAAAAAAACCAAAGCAGTTTGGCACTAAAGTGTGAAAAAATCTGAGACAAGTTATGTACATAGGCTGAATTTAATGTTAAACTTTTTAAGAGTTAAATAATGTATTATTTTTTCTGCTCTATTAAGTTCATATTTTTGCTACATTTGAGGAAAAAATAAAATTATTTTAAAATGTGATATAGACTACTTTTGCTTTAACTAAACTACAGTTAAAAGAAGAGACACAGTCACAACAGGAAAAATACTGTCTGCGTTTAATACCAGTAGAAGTAAAGAGTTGATATTAGCTACTTCCCATCACAAACCATACAACTAAAATATAATTGCTAATGAAAATTAGTTGAAGTTAGTGATTTTGCTAGTTTATGGACACTTTGGTCCCGACTTCTGTACCTATGTGAGAGACTCCTGTTGTATGTACTGTGATGCAGCATAAGCAAAGAACAGCATATAAAGCATATAAGCAAAGATAGCATATAAAGCTATCTTTCCGACACATTGCACCTAGTAACATATGATGGCAATTATGAAGGACAGTGAGCTTGGACAAGGCAATATGAACAGGCACTTGAAATATCCATGGCTGGCTCCAAGCCTCCTGGTTTTGTTTAAGCCCCATGCATTGCCTGTGTTGGGGATGCCAGTGGGACCTCGAGGTGGGGGAGGGCTGGTGCTGGGACTGTTGGGCACAGTCTGATTTATGTTCAGACTCCACCTGTGCTCAAAGCTGTGCTTGTGTTACTGGTTTATCTCTGGATATAGCAGTAGGGGACAACTGAATGTATCTAAAGCAAAGTTTAAATTTTTTTCCAGTTACCAGATGAACCTACCATTTGAGCCAGGGAAACAAACAAAAAAAACCCACCCCACTTGCTTTGCAGCTGCCCTTGCAGCTGTCTTTGGAAGGAATAGTATGAAAAATGGAAAGCATTTTCTTTCCCTTAAAAGTGTGTGGCATTATTTTTCTAAATGATCAGTTTTCTCACTTGGTCATGGTTGTCCAGGTATTCATTCATCTCAGTCGTTTGTTCTGTATTAATACTAACAGTTTAACTTTGGGGCAGGTGAGTAGTGCCTGTGAGAGCACACCTGACAAATTTGAAACCATGTGGGGAATCAAAAAAAAATGAGATTCAAATATTTAAACAGTGTGCAGGCACTTCAAATACTGAGAGCAAGGAAGCTGGTGAAAGCAGGGAGCAAGGGAAAGATGCATTATACACTGCATGTTTTATTTCACTTCTGAAATGGCACAAGGAAGAGCTATGGATAATGTTAAAGGAGAATGGAAGGTGCCAAGACCAAAGAGGGGCTCAACTGCAGACCCCCAAGTCACACATACAATTTCTTATTTTTTTCTCTTCCTTTGCTCTGGAAAGGAGAAGTGCTGGGATGTGACACAGTGGAAGAGCTGCTATGAAGGAATCAGCACTGCTTGGAGATTGCCTGCCGTCGCCCTGATCGTGGCACAGCAAAGGTGAGAGGAATCCCCTAGCCAATGACAAGGGATGGCAGAGCATAATGAGTGCAGAAAGACCAAGGTGGAAATGAAGGCTGAATGGAAAGTCATGATCCTTCTGTTCTGCAAAGAAAGCTAATATACAGAGGGGAAAAAGGAAGTGAACAAAAAAAGAGAGTAAAACATGTTGAAGACTAGAAAGTAATTTAGCAAAAAGGCTCTTGCAGAACAGGGACTGCATTTGCTACATGTAGCCTGAGAGAACTAAGCCTGGATATGTGGGAGCCAGTCCAAAACTGTAAGTTAAAAAAGGGTAAGAAAACATACCAGCAGGAGTGCTGAATTGAGATCAAGAGCAAGCATTCTTACAGGTCACTGGAAAATCAGCGTCTGCCAGTCATTACCTCACTGTGACCACAGATATCTTCTAGCCAAAGTGTAAAGAAAAAACATGTTAATCTCAGATATCCTTGTGTGTGTATTCTAGATCCATGATGATACGCTGATGATTCTTAGGTTCTATCTGCATCAGTAAAGAGGTAGAGATTGAGCCCTGATATTGTCTTGTTACCATCTGCTCTGCCATTTCATAACATGGGTCTCTGCTGAAGGCCTGAGGGCCAGCTTCCCAGTGTTAACAGGATTTGTCCTGCATAACTAAAGACAGGAGAATGCCCTTAGCTCCACAAAAGAGAATATAATGCTCTTTTGAGAAAAGATGGTTCGTTTCAGGGTGGCAGTTGCTGTGTAGCAAAGTCCTTGTAGATCCTGCTGGAAGACGCTGGTGGTGGAACCAGCCACTGTTTTCTCGCATTTTGACAAAATTGCAACAACAAATCACAAGCTTGGGACAAGCTGAAAATGAAGCAGAGGCCTGGACACCAAATGTTCTTTGTTTCATGGGGCGCAGTGAAAACAATGGTAGAAGCAGTTGGCAGGTCATATTTTAATGACCAAACTTTTCCATTGTTTCATATTAATTTTCATAAATACTCATTAGTGTGACACATAGAGTTGACTTGTGTAACAGTTCGAAGTGTCTGAGGCCGTTCTGTTCTTCTAACTCTTTTATCACTTGCACCTCTAATACTGACAAGCTGGGCAAGCAGAATGCCAGTCTGCTTTGTTTCTCCAACAAGCTCAGTTCCTCCTCTTTTACCTGCTATATTAGCCCTGTATTTCTTCCCTATTAGACTGTCTGGTAGAAGACTAGTTGAAGGGAACCTCACACTGCACCCGGGCTTCTGCCTTTATAATTATCATAAGCTTCTTATGTGCTATGTCTTCTTTCCATACTGTACCTACTATGCTTCATTCACCAAGGAATCAGAAAGCCTAATGATTTTCTTTGCAGAAGAAAATGTATAGATACATTTACTAAGCAAGTCACGTCTAGCTTCCTTTTCCCAATATTTTCTGCAGACATTGGGGTCCCAGCTCATGTTTTCCTTAGATATAAAGCCTGAGTGGTTTATTATTCTTTTCATCTCCACTACTATTATTATTTAAATAACGTTAGTGGTTCAGAGAAATGTCTCAGCCACTGTACAAATGAACCAGATTAAAAGAAATTTGTCTCTATTGTAGACAAATTAAAATCTTGGTAAATTAGAAGATTAAATGTTCTGATTAAATAAACAAAAAGGTAAGGAAAGTGAAGAATAAACATATATTTTCTCTGAAAAGTTGTGACAAAGCTTTGATAGCAAGAAGAAAAGGCACCACAAAAGGCCTTTGAGAGCTGAGTCAGGGCTGCAGAGATGTGGTCAGTGTCCCAGCTGCTGGAGACAGGCTCTTGCAGACCCCAGTCACTGTTAGCTGTGAGGGCAGCAGAGACCTCATCCTCAGCACTACTGTGTGTGCTAAGCTCAGAAGGGACTGATTGCCATTGTGGACTGAAACACACAGGTACTAACATGGGCTGTTGCTCAGCTCTTGTTGGGATTCATTGCATTACACAATGATCAAAAAACAAGAAGGGCCATAGCTGTCATATACGTGTGCTGCCTCAGGATAGCTGAGAAGAGTCCTTAAAGCAACTGGGTGGTATCTTGTACGTAGCTTACACCAGGTGGTCAACAACCTCCACCACAGTGCCAAGATTGGCACTCAGCATGCTGTGGCTGACGCGCAGCAGGACTGGGTGCAAGGCCAGAAGATGGAAAACACAGTATCATAAAAATGGTGCCTGTGAAGGGCATCGGTTCCTGCATCCTGCCTTCACTGATCTCAGGCCATGAAGAGTTCAGAGACAGATGCTGCTCCATGGCACCATGCTTCTCTAATGAGCAGCAGCTCGCATATTTCTATGGGCACACATTATCTCTAGGAAAGAAAAACAAAGTCTGCCTCACCTCCCTTGAAAATATTGGTGCTGCAAGCCTAAGAAGTATATGTCCACTCAATCAAGTCTTCCATTATGTAGGCTTCATATTTTCTCTGAAGGCTTCACATGAACCTCCTTGCTACGAAATGAAGCAGTCAGTACAATTCACTGTACATGGCATGTCCATTTGAGAAGCTTGGGCTTTGTATCACATATACAGAATAGGGTCCTTCTGCCATCAGATCAACCCCAGAAAAGGCTCCTGACTTGATTTCCAAAATTGCTAAACATGTGTTGCACATGGTGCAAAAGCTCAGCAACTGCTCAGCAGCCCTGAATGTCAGACTGGCTGCATGACATCCTGAAGTTTCCTGCACTACAGGGCAGTCCACAGTGGGTTTGATGCTGGCATGAGACGGGTTGTTTCACTGCATGGAAAGAAAAAATCACTGTGCTCTGTGGCCAAACAAGCAATTCATGGGGAAAATGCAGCAGTGGCACAAAAAAATGTGGTGCAAGCTGAGGCAATCATCACTCCAGCAAGCACAATGAACACCTTCTGGCTACATATATGGCTACATGTGTTATACATTAGACTTACACATGTTAACTATACCCATATATTTTTTCCTTCTGTAGAGATAGCCAAACTCTGGTACTGAAGACCAATTGACTGACAGACATAACATTATCCACTGGATTCATAAGCCTATGGGTACAGGGGGCCCAAGATGACTGCTGAGCTGCTGACCAGTAGCTAGACCTTGGGTGACTTTCTTTCTCTGCTACTGCTGTTGGTCACCTGTTCTCTGCAATTGTAAGCTCCTATCAGGAAACACCAGAAGGAGCTGGGGGAATAGAGGTAGCTATTTCCAGTAAGTGCTACTGCTTGCTGATGATTAACTTCACCTTAGGAGGGGCTGTGGGGTTGAGCAGGATGGCTTAGGTGGAAGGACAGGTGTAGATATGGAGTTAGGAAGAGAGACAAAGGCCAAGTATAGACTTGGAGATAACCGGGTTGTGAGGAACCATGGGAGATCATTATCTCCTTCACTCAAGTCAGGATCTTCTGTGCTGAAATCATATCTGACAGATGTGTTTCTTCTTACAAAGGCTGCCAGTACTAGAAATTGCACAACCTCTGTCAGAAGCACCTTCCAGTGCTTAAGGATCCTCATGGCTAGTGGGTTTTCCTAATGTTTGACCTCATACTTCCAGCTCCAATTTAAGCATGTAACTTGTCACATCTAAAGGGAGGTGAAAAGAGCAAGAACAGGTCTTTCCCCTTTGGCAGCTATCATCCAAAGCATACAAAACATTACCATTTTTCATCTCAGATTTCTTTTTCTTTTTTTTTTTTTTATTTTTCCTAAGCTAAGCAGTTCAAAATACCTTCTATCTCCTTGTTTCCTTGAGCTCTGTTTTTTCTCATTCTCTTTCTCTGAGCCCCTCTTTTCACATCATTTTGAAGTGCTGCATCCAAGACCAGACTCTGTACTTCAGCAGAAGTCCTCCAAGCAAGCCAAAGGATGTCTTACAAACATTGCTCCTGTTCATAACTCCAGCATTCACCTTTCCTACAGCTCCCAGAATCCGTAGGTCACATTTGATGTCTAAGCCAGGGTCACCCATAGGGTCTTTTTTCCATGAGGCCTGTGTAACAAGCTGTCCCTCCTGAGGAATTTAGGCTGCTGATTACTGAGGAGTAAAGGTCTCCCAGGACAATCTAGAAAGCTAATGCTTTGACACATGGTTCTTTTTGAAACATACTATTATTTACTTGGCAAGAAACAGAGAACTCAGCACAAATAAAACTGTTGTCCCAAGTCTACGGAGAGCTGTCTGGCCCCAAAGCTGGTTTGACTTGACCTCCACTGTCCAAGGCCTTGTCACAAAGAAAGCTGATGGAACAATAGTAGCAGCCATAGCAGAGAGGAAAACAGAAGCAGCAAGGTTTGCAAAAACTGGATGCTGGCCATACATCTGGGCAAGCCCACTGCACACAACCCATGATGCAAGCCCTGCTCAAGGCAAACGGAAGTGCATTTAAGCCCAACCTACCTGCAAGCTTTTAGCAATTGAGGAATGCCCTGGAGTGCCCCTCCTTCAGCATTAAAGCACCATTTATTTCCACCATGGAGAAGGGCATATCTAGGGTAGAAAAAAAAGTCTCAGGGTCTTCACACTGGAAAGGTCCTCTTTGCAAAGGTCCTCTTTGGCCTTCCAGCAGGAACTGATGCCTTGTTCCTTCACTCTGTGTTCTCTTAATTTGGGCATTAGGTTAAAATTCAAAACTAAACTAGTTAATCACCCTCAATAAATATTTTTGAAGTGATATTTTACTTTTGATTCACAGTCCTAGCAATACCCAAACCAGTGGAAACATTTCAGTTGTCCTCAGTTTGAAAAAACAGTTTGCAGAAGGTACTGCACTTCTCTACGTAAAATTCACTGCTTAAGAGTTACTCTTTTCTTTATTTTTAGACAAAACACAACCTCTTGATACGACTGTGGTTAAAGGGTACTCTGTGTGTGCATGGTGGTGGGGGAAGCACACAACGGTTTTTATTTTCTTACTTTTAATGGGGCTATTTTGCGAGGCTGAAAAAAATTGTTAAACTTGCCTTAATTGATTGTTTAACGTACCGTAGTGGATTTGTCGTTTAAACATAGCCCATGGTTAAAGTTCCCGTTGCATTGTATTTGAAGTAGGTCCTTTGTGCTTTAAAATGAAAACTGTAAAACTTTTGGTGTTTAAGGCTTTCTGACTCCAAGTTAATTGTTTTCCTTTAATATGAGCAGAATTAAAGATATTAAAAATCGACTGCTGGAGCACATAATTGTGGCCTCCCATCTATTCTTCTTGTGGAAATGAAAGGAATATTGAAGGAGTTTCTATTTTACAATACCAGAGGTGGCCAAGCATTTACAACTCTATATATTCTTTTAGTTGAATTCTTCTAAACCTCACGCCTGGCTAGCAGTTTTCTCCCAGACGATTTTCATTTTCAAAACATTCACATCCAATAAACTACACGAAACATAGTGTGAGAGAAAAAAGGGGACAGGAAATGGTTCTGTTGCATGGTTATTACATCCTATTGCCTGTGGGTTGCTTCGTTATGAGTTTTAACTATGTAAATATGACGTATATGACATCAGAATTTAATCTAAAGCTACTAGGTGGGAGATAGAGTGTGACTTTATTGTTAAGGCTAAAATCAACTGGGTGTTGACAGGTCTCAAAAGTCACTGAGTATAAGCTTGAAAAGGAAAAGCTCAGACTGATAAGCTGTTCCTTGATTGGCAACTTCAGGCTTGACTGCAAGCATTGAAAACAGTTGAGCAAATGGAGGAAAAAAAGTTTTATTTCATAAGAAACTACACTGGGAAATACAGGAGGATTTATAGGCTGATGTAGTACAAAAACCTAAGAAAAACAGGTGTGAGGGTTATAGAATCTGGAAACTGGGAAAGGACATTGTCCGTGAATGATTTTCCCATTATGGTTTAATTAACCTTGTAAAAGCCGCTATGCAAAAATAATGCCATGATGGGGGTTAAAAAATAAAACACTGGTGTCCACTAGCTTCGACTTTCAACAAATCGTATGACAACAGCTCATGGAAGGAAGGACGTGGGTTGAAAAAGATGGGAAGAAAATAAGAGAAAAGGATTTCAGTGGGAAATAAATGCACCAGGGAAAACAACACAGTGATTTTTCATCTTTCTAGTGAAGTCAGACCAATTTTTGGCACTGTAAAATCCATTATGGAGACAATAAAATAAATACAGTTTAAAGTAGCAATTGTGGGTTGATTGAAATGTTTTGATAGCTACACATGCTATATCTTATCAAATATTATCCATAAGGAAGCATTCAATTCATATTGTGCCAATTATCATACTCTGTGCATCATAAACTTTTATTACTTGTTATGGAATGCCACTCAGCCAACTTTTTATTCAGATATTGCATCATCAGATTCAGATGGAAAACATATTCTAATGTGGCAAAGTGTTAAAGAAATCTAATACTCTGGGGCTGAATGAAAATGTTAAGGTTCATCTCCTGGATAAGAAAAACAATTTATGAATGCAATATTCATTTCCTGAGGTGGGCATAAGCAAAAACCCCATCTGAAACTTAAAACCGAGATGTTGGCCTTCACTAGTTTCCTTAGTTTAACTCATTGATGTCATGTATTATGGACCATTGCTAAGACCCCATCTGGGAAGGACTCGCTTTTTTCAGCTGTCCAGATCACTTTTACAGGGAACTCCTTGTATAATTGCATGTGCTGAGACTTGAACCTCAAGGGCCAACAGATCATGTTTCACTTTTAATTTATTACTGAAGAATATCAAAATAATCTATTTGTTTAATCTTGATCATGCCAGCTGATTAACACTTTGACACCCTGGATCGCAGATGTTAAGTACTACAGGGTAAAGTTTCAGTGGAGCATACAAACTATAATGAGACTTCCTGAAGTTACAGGCTGGAGGTTAATATATTTACTTAAGCATTTGCAGTACACAAAGCAGTGCTGCAGTTACCAAAAATCAACCTTCACAACATTCATAAAAAGCACCCATTGTACATAGGGGTGAGTATCAAAGTTGGCAGCAGCTTGCTGGGATGGGGTGGGATTATGCCTCCTGGAGGAAGTGGCAAAGTGCTTCTGATTTCTCTTTCAGGGGCTTCACGAGTGGAGCAGGAAGGGTACAGTAACAGGAATTCAGTTCAAAGGGCTTATGGATAAGCGACTTGTAATGGAATATTAGACCATTTCTGATGCTCTTCCTCCTTCTATGTGGAAACAGTTCATGAGCAAACAGCAAGACTCCCCAGACCTACAGGGAACAGTTAGGAGCAGCTGAGCCAGGGAACATCCTCAGTAATGCCTTCAGGTACAGTCAGCTCACTGAGGATCAGGTGAAACTCTGTTCTCTGACTTACTGGATCAGAGTGCGTAATTTGCAGTGTTCATCTCTTCACCCACCAAGAGACCCATCAATTTCAACAACAATTCAGAAATGCAAGGTAGCTTAACAGCCCTAGAAGAATAACTTTCTGAAGGAGATTTTGATTCTTTTCTGTCTAAACTCCCATGGTCTGACTTCGTAAGTTTACCAACAGCAACTACATGGTTTCGTAAATGCATCCAGAATCATTATAGATATAAAATATATGGCAATGTATCAAGGAGTGAGTCAGTGTGCTTCACTCTGCCATTCCACATTGGTCCAAATACCTGTTCCAAGCTTTATTCATTTGCAGCACTCTTGTTTGAGAAGAAAGCAACCAGAGATGGGAGGCAGTGTGTTATGATCAATTTATCGAATGTGTATGACGGAATAGGGAAAGACCTGTACTTAGCTTCTTCCAAGCACTTCTGCCAGATTCTCTGTCTATGCTGCAGCTGTAGGAGACCTCTCTTCTAATCATTGGAGAATATGTACCTGCAGGGGTGAAGTCTGCTAATCTGTCATGAACAATCTAGTACCTGTGTGGGAACCCTGTATTGTCATAAGCATTGCCCCAATGGAGATAACTGCATCAGTGGATAGGGAGTAGGGCCGGAGCTACTGCCTTCAGTATAGTGAGTGGGGAGACCAACTGGATGTTACTATGTTGCCGCTCCCACAGGGGGATTGGATTTATAACGAACAGGAGTCACCAACCTTCCCTGATGTTGCACTAAGTATATCAAGATCTTTACCTAGTTGAAAAGTCCAGCATATGTACCACATAACTCAAAAAGCTAAGGGGAAAAAGAACACTGCCAGATGACAGATGATCTGCAGGTGTCCAACTGTTCCACTGAGAAGGAAACAACCAGGATCCTGGCAAACTTGGTGACCACCAGCTGCTGTAGCCTCATGTGGGACCCTTCTTCCTATCCCTGAGCATTCCAGTTATCCATCAAAACATTGCTATTGCTGCTCAGATGGAGCAGTCTCAGCTTAGGAAACAACTCCTGCATTACTTGTGAGCTACTTTTGCTTCAAGGATCATTGATGGCTGGTTCTTTTTCAGCTTTTTTATTTAGCTGCCTGCAGTAAAGAAAAAGGCAGTGTGCTCCCAGAAGTGCATATTTCCACTCTGTGAAATATGACCTGCTCCTAAGTCCTTGATCTCTCTTTCCCAAATAAGAAATCTTAGCTATTCCCAGTTTACCCTGGCTGAGAATTAGTTGGCATCTATAATGTGTACATGATACCAGGCTCTGTGCTATAAATGTCTCTAACTTGCCATTGCATTTGAGTACTTTCTGAACGAAAAAGCTAGGAATCTAGAGATCCTCCATTTCAACTTCTTTATGTGACCCATTGCTCTCCAAGGCTGCGTTTTTCCTTCTTGCTGTCAATTAAGAGGGAAGTTTGCAGGCGAACTCAGCAGTGGATTATTTCTGTTCTTTTTGAAGTCAGTGAGATCTGAGTTAAGCTGAATCTGAGCATTTAAAAAAAAATATCCTAAAAATGTATAGGCAAAAAAAAAAGTTTCGCAAATGTGCCATGGAACTTCAGAATTTCTGTAGATCCTTCTACACCGGCAGTATAAAGTGAGAGCTACTGCTCTTCCTCCCTAAAGAGAAATACTCTATCCCTTCTTCCCACTCCAGTGGCAGGCAAAGCCAGATTCTATGTCTTTACAAATGAGTTATTTTGTTTTGTTTTTTAATAAATCAACTAACTGTTGCTGGTCAAAAATAAGCCACAGTCCTAATCACAAAAGAGAAAGGATGCAATCATGTAGCCAGGGCTGTTTGCCATCTCAAGGACTTACTTAGGGGGAACAAGAATGATAAGTATCCCTATTGTATCTCTCAAACTCTTAGTAGGCCTTCTACATTCACTTTTTGAATACATTTTTTCCCCTTTTTATTAGACCACATTGCCAGAAGTCCTACCTCACAGCTCTGGAGTCCCTTAGCAATGTCATAAAAACAGATCCATCAGCAACTACCAGATCCAGTCCAACAAACCAGTGACAAAAGAAATGTGAATATAACCAAAACTGGTTCCTTGGGCAACAAAAAAGAGCAAATAGTTGTGCAACATATTGTTGGGTTTTTTAAACTCTCTTTGGAGTAAGACTATTTTTCTCATTCAGTTATGCTTCAAATCTGACACATTATACAGGAACATTTATCAATGAATTTCATAATCCTTCTGACAGAATTTACCACTAAATTGCTGCTGTTGTTACAGCTGCAGGAAGACTAGGGGCCTTGATCCAAAACTCAGCTCTAAAAAAGATGTGGGAACTCAATACTAGAAATTATGTGGTAACCTCAGCCACACAGAGGAGCCAAAGGGGCAGAAGGAGGGCATCTGTTTACGTTTGTGCCTTTCCAGGAGAGCTGGAGGGACACTGCTGTCAGAGCAACAGGTTGGAGAGCCCAACATTTCCAGCCAATGTGAGTTTGATCTGGGAATAAATACCTTGGCAAACCACTTACCTCAGTAGCAAATTAATGTTTCTGAAGCAAATGTTCCTGGCTGCTCATGTCGTGGATCCAACCTGTAGTCAGCTGGGCAGACACGTGCACTGCAGTTCTCATCAAAGGGGAGATGTTGATCCAAGCAACTTGTGCCTCCAGCACTGGAAGAAGAGACAAGTGATTGAGATGCTTGGGCAGCAGAGGCAGTTGTAGGAGAAATGTGATCGTATTCAGCAAGGTTATTAGCAGTTATGTTGTGACCACTGTGTTTTCAGCGCAACCTTCCATCTTCATTCTTCCGCATGCACCAGTAACATTGCCTTACAACCATATCTCATTTTTGCCAGTAAAAACAACTCTGCCTAGTCCTTCTGCCAGAGGTTGTAAAGTAGTAACAGGAGCCAGCTGCATTTGGGGTAGTCTGAATCGGGTGTGACAGCTCCATCAGCTTTATTCCCACTCTGTTTTAAGCTCCAGGGCCTCTACATAGCCGGGACCTTGCCCTGGGGCTTCACTGCGGAACAAACCAAACCGTCTCTTCCAAGAAGCAGACAAAATGCAGAGGAGAGTATGGCTCATGCCAAGGTCCTCTCCTCACAAAGTGGCAGGGGGAATATGAGCCAGTCTATACTGGTGGAGATCTGTCAGGACCCCCAAAATACCTTGGACTTATCCTTTAAAAAACAGCTGACCATATCAAACAGTGTATCTGAGAACAGAGAGTAAGTTATCCTTGCACTTGTGCAAAGTCTGACCTGTCCACTGATCTGATGTGGAGTGAAAGGATTTTGCTAGGGAAGAGGAGGACCAGCAGCAGTGTACGTGCATGATTAATGTAACGGTCCCCAACAGTGACTAAAAGGGAACTCTGTTCCCTGTCTTTCAGCACTAAGAGTTAATAAGAAAAAGCATCTCGATACTTGTCCCTTCTCCTTCCCCTAGAACTCCTCTCAACCTGCATCATCCTAAGCTACAGTTCCTATTAGCAAGTTAAATGGACTGCCGTTGAGTGCTGAGGATAAGAAAAGGCAGTGCTCAAGCTATTCTTGTACTCTCCAGAAGAAAGTTCACAGAAATGTTGCATTTTATTCTTAATTAGCATTTGCTGGAGCAGAACATTTCCTTCTTTTGGGTAAAACATTGTAGCGCAGTGAAACTGGTCAGCATAAAGGGGGGCATGTCCTTACCCCCACAGCCCTACAGCCTCAGGATTTATACTTCTAAGTAAGTAGGTGAAAGATATTATAGTGGCCTCACCAGAAAAACACTTTTCTGGCATTATTTGCTTTGCTCCTGTGCCACAGGCTTGGATACGTCAGGTTGGTGCACACACATCTTGCTTTCTAGCATTTTGTTACATGCTACAATGTAAATAGTGATATCAGTGTACATCAGCGTGGTTTCTGCAGTGAATGCTGACGTGCATAAACAGGCAAACTGCAAGTGCATCAGCTGTGTTTGCTTAAGGATATTAAGGATAGATCAGTTTCGAAGGACAGATATGTCTCTCATCTATCTTTTCTTCTGTTTTTTTGTAGATACTTGGCTAGTCTGGAAGGGCTAAACTATGTGAAGGAAAAGAAAATAGAGATACATGGGAAACAAGAAAGATAGACGGTCTGAGCAGATCCTGTTTTTTATAAGTGGTGGGTTTTTTCAGCATGTGGTGCCTCATAATTAATTGAAAGTTATCTTCAGAATGTAAATGGGAAAACAGTGGCTTATTGACTAGTTTAAATCTACGGTATAAAGCAGCTGTAAATAGATTTATTGATTTACTTGCTGACTAAACTTTGGTCAAATTCTGCTTGAAGTTAAATCAGTGTAAATCTGGAAGGATTCCATCCATTTTCAGTGAGAGCAACTTTTCTCACTCTCTAAAGATCATTATGTTCCTTCAACACTTATTCTTTATACTGCCAAGATAAAGAGTCAGATGTTTTGATTTTTCAGTTCCGTTTCCAGAATGCAGTTGTTCTACGTTCTGACAACACATGAAATTAATATGTTCTTTCCTACTTAATGCAGGAAAATTAGCCAAAAGTTCAGCCTTGCTTTTATGATTTTCATTCCCTTGTAAATGTTTTTGCTGAGCAATGTCAAAAGTCAGGACCGAGGGAAAAAAAACAAACCCAACATTCTACTGAAGTGTCTTCCTACTGAAGCGTTGGCATTCCCAGAAAAGCAAAAAATCAGGAAAGGACCATTTTCAGCCTTCAGTGTTCACTTTGTTGGACAACAGGCTGCCCTGGTAGAGGTTTCAACAATGAAATTATTGTACATGTATTTGCTTTAATGCCTCTGTTGTTATCATGGGTCTTTTTAATGGCGGTGTTGGTTGTTGCCAGATGTTCTGCTCAGCAATGCTTCAGCACACATGGGAATACTTGCGATGGTCAATCAAGTGGGCTGGCAAAATAGAAACAGATGGCTATAGATGTGTGCTCTAACACATCCTTAATGAAATGAAACCCTTGCGTAGATGATTACATTGCACTAATCGCCGTTTGCCTATCCTAACGTCCCTGCACCTCGGGTTAAATACCACCTAGTGACCTAGTTTTGAATTACAAGCTGTTTATTCACGTATTCTAGTTTCTGCTGCGTTGGGTCGTAGAAAAGGTGGTCCAATGCAGCAAAAACTGCATGAAAACTGCTGCTAAAAGCAGATGTAAAATCTACAGCCTGACTTGAAAAGTGCACCAAATGGAGTAGAAAAGTGACAATGATTTATTTTCTTTTACCCTTCAGTGTTTTTTATTAAATAACATGGGGGATGTGCATCATCTATCTACAGTTCAGATCTGAATCCAAAGCCACTCATGGTCCATTATTACAATGAGAGTCAAATGTTAATAAATGCTCTGTGAGAGCAGAGATGTGTGCCAAACCAAATCCTAGCTATACAGCTTCCCTTGGTTTTCCTGGGCTCTTTAGCTAAACAGTGACTGCTCTCAGATGGAATCAGATGGGTGTGAGAGAGCAGAAATCTAGCAGGAAATGCCGATAAGTTAGTACCTTCTGCAAGGTACTTGCATGATCTTTTAGTGCTTTGGCATTGAACTATAAATTAATTGCTAAATTCAGGAGATTCTAGGGTGAACAACATGCGTTGTCTCATCTATAGGGAGACTGTGATTATATACTTAAATATAAAATAATCTTGCCAATTCTAATTTTTTTTTTTTAACAAAAACCCACAACCTCCAATCAAATACCCATTTGGTTAAGAAAAATTATGGGGCTGGAAAGGGATAATAACTAAGATGTTCTTTAATATGCATCCAGAACAGGCTTTTCCTTGCAGCCACAAGAACTAGAAACTTTGCTTTTTCAGAAAGCTAGCTAAGGTTTGAATAATGAAGGCCTTCACAGGCACCCTTCGGAGGCTCATAGTAGCATGGGGATTGCAGGCAGTTCTGTTGCCACAGAGTACAACTCTGCTGGGTCCAGAATACCTGATGAAGAAGTGTAAATAAGCGGGGTGGAGTGAGGGGAAGCGAGGAAGCTTTGCATTATTTTCCTTCATTTCTTCTACATGTATATTGTGGAGGGCCTTCAGAAACATGAGCGCTGTTGGTTTGCCTTTGTCAAGGCAACAAAGTATTTCAGGATTGCATCCAAATGATTAAATTTGGGCAGGATTTCCTAAAGATTGTTTGGGAAGGAATGGCGAGGCTTATTGTCCATTTAATATAGACTTAGACACAGCTGGGGAGTGTGGGAGAGGAAGCTGAGTAACCAGCACTTGGGGGACCCCATGCAGCATGTCCAGATCCCCGTGCTATGAATACCAAGATCTCGCTTCCCTCCCACCTTATTATCATCCATACCAAGGCACAGCTTTTAAGCTCTAGCACTGCTCTTAATGTCACCCTAGTGGCCACAGCTCAGCATCTTTGTCCTTCAATGTACACATCGGGAGATGCCAGCCATTCCCCATTCATGTTTAAATTATTAATACATATTTTTTCTCTCCTGCTTAGTGCATTATGGAGCTTTTTTCACATGCTCAATGGCAAGTTTTATTCAAGGGACCTATACATTATTTTAAACTTTTTTCAGATTTTTTTGTTGCTGTTGCATACCTTAGAAAGAAGGGGGGAACCTTTAAGCCCCACAAAAAATTATTTTCATATTATGTGTAATATAAGCTTGTTTTAGACCAGATGTAAATGGACACTATTCTTTTAAAGTGTGTTCTCAAACTGTCCTTGCACTTTTCAAGTAAAAACAGCTCATGTATTTTTGGAAGACTGCAAACAATGGAATGTCAGATTTCAGTTACTGCTCTTTCTCTCATATATTTAACCATTCAGCATACTGTAACTTTCTTAATCAAAAGTTATTTCCCTAAGTAATGCAAACAAGACCCAAAGAATGATGAAATAATTCTGAAATGTCAATCTTTCAAGATTCAGATATGCTCTAATAACATTACAGAAATTCCAAAGTTCTCAATTTGGAAGTAACAATAATACCACCAAGTATAGACACTTTTTTAAGGCTAGTACTAATAAAGCAATTTGTTCTGTTACCTTCCATTTTAGACTAAATCCTCCAATTTTCAAGCTAAGAAAATTCCACAATACTGCTATATCTAATCTTACAAGGAGGAAGTGCAGTCACTATTTCCACATATGCATAATTTTATTTCTATCTGGCTTTTCACACTTAAGAATGTGATAAAATCTGCTCTAATGCTCCTCTGATTTTCTCGATGTTGTCTTTTGCTGAAACAAAGTTGTTTTTTTTAATTTCCTACAAATACCACGACACTGGGTAATTCAGGCTGTACCTATTTGTTAGACTTTTAAGCTGCAAATGTATTGAATCAATACAAGAATATTACCATCCGTGGGTGATGATAATGCTCTATTCTGTGTAGCTGCCAAGGATAATATTTATTTTACCTTTGCTATTCTAACACCTCCTAAAATAAATTGAATGATTACACAGCTTTCTCATAAGCATCTTGGAAGCAGCGGCTTGAGTCTGGTAGGTGGTAGATAAGTGGACTTTCCATGTTTTGCGCTCAGCAGGATGCAGGGTAGATTTATATTTACTTCTGAAAATATATAAATGTCATGCTGCTACAAACAGCAGAAATTGACCCCTCAACTGCAACTTTGCTTTCAGAACCAAGACTGGAATCTGGACCAATACACTTCTAAAACACTACCCCAACCTATCCAGGTATTTTCTTTCCTGCTCTTGTACTCTTTTCTGTAATGCCTTCTTTCTTCTTACTTTGTTGAATATGAAAGGAAAAAACAATTAAAATCAGGAATGCCACGTGCTCCCATTTTCCATTTGAGCTGTAACTCAAAACTCACATAAACTGGGGTGAAGGTTATGGGAAGAGGAAAATACTTCAGCGTTGTGTGTAGACAACCATCGAAGTGACTGATAGACTCTTAATATTCTTGACCACTCGCAGTCACCATGCTTCTCACAGCCACTGAGGTGTCAGTGTCAAGACTGTGAGCAGCATGGTATTAGAGCTTGGCTCTGTGTGATGATACATGATACCGAATAACCTGTGGTCAATATATACTATTTGTACTTAAAAAACAGCAAGTATTTTAAGGTGTTGCTGTTCAAAGATGGAAGAAACTGATACATGCTCTCCATGGCTATGCTATTAATGAATCTGAGAGTAAGAACACTGGCCACCTCCAGAGGAACTCAGAAACTGGAGCAATTTGGTCACAGTGAAGGATTAAGTTCCAAATCCCTTGTTTGTGGAAGCCATTGGGAACTGGAAGTCCTAGGGGCACACAGCCTTAGCAAGACTCTCAGATGCAGGCTGCTGAGTGGCACCACACATTTGCACATAGTCCAGGCTAGCACTGTTTGTATTGCTATAAATTGCAGTGTGTTATTGTTATGCATTATTTGTGCTACCAAAACACCTAGAAGCTCTTGTGATGGATCAGGGCCCTGATGCACTTGGCAGAACAAAATGTGTGCCAATAGCTAATGGGTGCAGAAGAAAACTCATTTGGAAGAGTTAAATGGTTTACTTTAAAACTCTGTTATGGCTACCTCCCTTATAACGCCACCACCTCATAACAGCACCTTAGATGCCTGGGATAGTGTTATGATGAGAGCAAGCTAAAGTATGTTTATAACAAGAATAGGTCAATGGTCCAGAGGGTAGTTTCCTATTATGGGAGGGATAAAATAACTAAAATCAATAAATCTCCAGATCATAAATGTAGCTACAGTCTGGGCAAGGTTGAGAAAATTATTAGCAGAGCCTCATGATGTCTGGATATTGTAGCTTGTAAATTTATACATACATATGTGTGTGGTTATGTACACGCTTGCTATTCATCCCCCACAGAATTCATTGAAATGCTAAGAAGAATGTGCATTTGGTGCTCCTTTCCGTCCTGATAAAAGAAAGGAAAAAAAAATATGAAAAGGGGAATTGAAAAAGAAAATTAAAAATGAGATAAAAAAGAAAGAGAAAGGAGAAAAAAAATGAAAAATAAGAAAAAAGAAAAGGAAAAAAATTTAAAAAAGGAAAAGGGAAATATGCAAAATGTAACTGAAATGCTATGCTCATGTTTTAGTTCGTAGTAATAGCTAGGTGATTTCTGTCATAGAATAGTTTGGGTTGGAAAAGACCTTTAAGATCATAAAGCCCAACTGTCAACCTTGCACTGCCAAGTCCACCCCTAGACTACATCCCTAAGTGCCACAACTGCACATCTTTCAAACACACTGGGGATGGTGACTCCACCACTCCCCTGGGCTGCATGTGCTAATGCTTGACAATCCTTTCAGTGAAGAAATACTTCCTAATATCCACCTAAACCTCCCCTGGCACAACTTGAGGCCCTTTCCTCTTGTCCCAGTCCTTGTTACTTGGGAAAAGAGGCCGACACTCACTGACCGTCTGCTACTCAGTGATATGGTGTAAGAGTGTAATGGGGAAAAACCTAATAGTCTCTGATGATAGAGCATTTAAAAAATATGAGGTGTGTGAACTGTGTTTTCCACAGGCTATTTGATGTATTTTCTAGAGATGTGCTCAATCTCAGACTTGGCTGAATCCAAATACTCACTAATTTGAGAAAAGTGTAAGCCTTGTATTCAGACGTGAGCTTTGCCCTCCAGGCAGCTCCAAGGTTGAACTGATTAGGCTTTCAAAAGACATGGCTGGTTTGCAAAGCTTTAAAAAAATGAAGTAAAAACTCTGGAGAAAGTCATGACACCCTGCTGTAGCTGGTGATTCCAAGGCCGTAGTCACCCATGTTTTCACTGATTTTAGTTTTGCTTACCCCATTATTGTGTTCCTTTCTGGTTTAGATTAAAAAGTTATCCTGCAAGAGCAGAAATAATGAAGCTTGTTTTCCTATATGTTGTATCTAATGTGCCCATATACTCTTTCTGCAGTCTTAACAGCTACTTTTATCTTCCTATTCCTCTTGCTGGTGTCCGCTACTCTATTTTCAGCAGTCCCCTGTGACTGAGAGGTGTACCCCTGTAACCCTGTTAAATTGTTCTTATATGCCCATGACTCTTACCCTCCCGGCAGTGCTTCCAGTTCTTCCCCTGCCCCTGACCACAGCTCTTCCTTGTGTCCCTACCATGCCCAAAACAATGTCCCTGACTTAACCTAACCTGCACTGTGCCCTAGGATACAGAGCAACAGGGTCTCAGCCTCACCCATGGCTGTGAGAGGAGCCAAGCAGTCATGTCTTTTCTTTTATTCATTTGCCAGTGCTGGCCCATGTATGCAAAAGTCACTGGGAGGGTGATCAATAGGCAGAAGGAGAAGCCCCACCAGCAGAACTGTTTGCAGTCCTGTATTGGTTATGGTAGGTATTGCTCTTCAAAACACCACCATAGTATAATAAAAGGATTACCAACAGAAGAAGATACTTGCAGCAGTATTTCATAAGCCTGAAATATGCTCTCCTGTTCACAGGATATCATTCATTGTATATATATAAAAAAACCCCAAACACTTAAATGATCAATGATTTTTAAAAAGGCTTTAGGTATTTGTCCTAACAAACTGTTAGCAGTTATAAATAAGGAATGTGTTAAAACTCTTGCCAATTATCCCAACCAATGTAAAACTGTGTTTGAGCCTGGAGAGGCAAGAATTTCTCTAGCTGAGGCATTTTAAAGGAACTTAGTTTAACAAGGGTGTAGAAGAAAGCATGGAGTAGGAGCCAGAAAACTTATGAGTAAATGAAATACCTCAATGTTCAGAGCCTAAATTGGTGTTTTTAGGAGCTGTCAGAAGATTTATTAAGTCTTTTAACTTTACTACATGCAACAGAGAAGTTTAAAAATTATAGACCAAATCAGAGGCTGTAGGGGACTCGGGAGAACCAGTGGGCTGCAGAAATTGCATGATGCTGATCAGTTCTCAGACAGGCAAGGATTATTTTCAGACAGCTGTGGGACTTCTCCAAATGGTAGTAATAAGTTCACATAAATTACTGCATCGTAGAAACCTGAGTCCTGTCCATTCCTATCTGCTGGTGCCGCAGTGGTGTCAGCAAAGAAGACGGGTCAGGTCCCAGGTAGTGGGGAATAGGAAATAATAATCATGGGCTGTGACCTTGTTAAGATATCTCAGTGGCCAAACACTACCTTGCTAGAAAAAATAACTTCTCATGTCAATGGGGTACAAACCCTGTGTGACGTTCCTTTCCCAGGAAGAACCTTTCTAGGGCCCCATATGCATGAGAAATGGAAAGTGTTTTCCATTTTGAAGAAACATTGTGAGGGTTTGATGGGCCACCAAAACCACTACGAAAGCCAGAGAATGTAAATGGAAGGAGACTCAGAAACAAGGAGGACAGGGGCAAATAAAAGTGAAATGGTTAAGCAAGGCAGCAGAAAAAGAGAAGGCGCTGTATAAAGTACAGAAGGGAAACGCATTTAAGACGATTTAACATTGATACATTGATTCAAAGGACCACTAAAGCTCAGTGGGCTAGCAGTGGCATCTGTAACAGATGGGCAAAAGTAAAAAATGAATAAGGAGAGGTTTAGTGGATATTTAGAAGAGAATGAAAGAATTCTGGCTGAAAATGGCAGAATAAGGGGGATATCCTCATGAATCAATAGCCCAGGGGAAAAAAAACAATTACAGTTTCTTGGCTTTGCCAGGAAAATCAAACAGCTATCCTGAAAAGTGCAAGACACTTCCCACAGATCCACATTTCAGTAGGAGTGGCAGATAAAATTTGAAAAAAGCCCAGCTCAGAGAGTAGCACTGCCTGGAACACAGAATGAAGCCATCAAAATTAAATATATTTGTCCTCTCACAAGGACTGCAAACTCAGTGGATACAGGAAGAAAACAATGCATATGGCCAACTAATGAACATGGAGCTGGCCAAGAAAAGGGTCTGTTAACCTTCTGAACTAATTTACAGTAATGGTTAAAAGTTGGTAATTCTCTATTTCACCACAGGTGGGTACTTGTATTTACCTAAATAAGCCAACAGATGAAAGAGGGAATATTTTCCATGAAATAGCATGGTATCAGACCGGCAGAAGATGTTTGCACAGGTAATAGCATTCTTGCATTCAAATATTTATTGGCTGTGGCTGTTAGTGTATTATTTATCCCATGAGAATTTTCTGTGGTGTTTGGCTGCTTGGCAGGAGGTCTGTGCCCCATCAGTGTGCTGGTCTGTGGGGTGAGAGGATAGGGCAGCTCTCTGGGCACACAGAGACACTGGCATCATGCTTTGAAGGGCAGTATGGATCATGCCATCCTGTGGGACACATGCTGATGCATTGGGGCAATGCTCAATATGTGCTTCCAGGAAGAGAGTGGCATCCAAATGCCTTGGTGCTGCCTTAGGAGAGGCTAAAACCTCCTCCCAGCACTCTCAGTCAGTTGCACAAATACTGTTCCAGATGAGCATGAGGGCCAAGATGGTATGGGTGGTCTTCATATGGTCTCCAAGACCTTGGCTGCAGGTCATTGTGGGTACAGACATTAAAAATCCTTCCTGCAAGCCAGGGTCTACTTCCAGTGCAGAAGCACAGCCCATGAGGCTGTTACACTGGCAATTCTTGGGAGAAGCCAATAATTATCCCTTATTAAATGATCCCCTAATCTATTTAACTTAATCCTTTTATTACTAAGTAATGTTAAATACTCAAGGAAGCAGCTGGCTTTCAATCTGTTCTGTGGGTTGGAGCAATTTTGTATGGATGTGAAGTTGGAATTTTACTGAGTTCATCCCCTCTACTGCTATTTATGAACATGTCTTGGGCAGAAGGAGGCCTCGAAAGAGAGACCTTGCTGGTTTTGGAGAGAAGCTACATTATGCTGAGAGTGAACAGGTTGTATTACCTCAGTATGGCTGAAACCACCCCCAGAGTCCTCCCTTTCAGCCCCCTCCTTCTCTTCTTGTGCACTCAAAGTGGTAGGTGTGTGCCATTTTTTACGCCACGCACTTTCACAGTAGTATCGGGTAGTGAACCAATGTGACAAGCATGCACATCCAGTTGTGTTCACCTCATAGCTAGATCAATGCCCTGGTTGGAAGTGTAGGATTTTCTTAATGTGCTATGGAGTATTTTTCACAGGCATTGTGCCATAGAACGCCATTAAATGAAATGCTGCAGAGTATGCTCAATCCTGGTATTTCAGGAGGTAGGTCTCACTTTAATAGTAAGCTCATCTGGGAAATATATAGAAAAAGTTTGTACAATCATGAAACTACATCAAGTCAAAATGAAGTCAAAAGAACACTTTGCTTGTGAGCTGTTGGAACAACATTTGTTCTGTTTTACCAAAGACTTTGTGTGTCTGCCTGAGTGGTAAAATGCAGTTCAAGCTACAGAAAATATTTGATGACCATTCTAACAAGATGGTGGAGGCAACTTATGGCTTTCTTCAAGAGACATACTTAAGCCAATCCAGACCACAGCCCTTTGTGGCCAGCAGTACTGCTAAATGACATTACTGCTTTTCTTTCTGTGGTTGTTTTCTTTTGTAAACTCAAGTACTTTCTGAGTCTCTTTGTGTGGCTCTTCTATACGTTTGCCAACATTTAACTTCTTGCTAGTCATCCACTCTCAAAGCTCTCTAAAAATCCTGTCTACCAAAGAATGGCTCTCAACATATGCTGGAACCAACCTGACCAAAACCCGATCTGTTACCTCCAAGGTATCCCAAGTACCAGAAGGAGGAATAAAGCCTAGCATCTCAAAGTGCAAAAAGAAAACGCTTTTTCCTTGATGCTGTGGAAAGTGAACAATCATAGAATCATAGAATAGTTAGGGTTGGAAAGGACCTTGAGATCATCTAGTTCCAATCCCCCTGCCATCGGTGGGGACACCTCCCACTAAACCATGTCACCCAAGGCTCTGTCCAACCTGGCCTTGACCACCGCCAGCGATGGAGCATTCACAGCTTCCCTGGGCAACCCATTCCAGGGCCTCACCACCCTCACAGTAAAGAATTTCTTCCTCATATCCAGTCTAAACTTCACCTGTTTAAGTTTGAACCCATTACCCCTTGCCCTCTCACTACAGTTCCTCATGAAGAGTCCCTCCCCAGCATCCCTATAGCCCCCCTTTAGATACTGTAAAGATGCTATGAGGTCTCCACGCAGCCTTCTCTTCTCCAGGCTGAACAGCCCCAGCTTTCTTAGCCTATCGTCATACGGGAGGTGCTCCAGCCCCCTGATCGTCCTCATGGCCCTCCTCTGGACTTGTTCCAACAGTTCCATGTCCTTTTGATGTTGAGGACACCAGAACTGCACACAATACTGCAAGTGAGGTCTCACAAGAGCAGAGTAGAGGGGCAGGATCACCTCCCTCGATCTGCTGGTCACACTCCTTTTGATGCAGCCCAGGATACGGTTGGCTTTCTGGGCTGCGAGAGCACACTGCTGGCTCATGTTCATTTTTTCATCAACCAACACCCCGAAGTCCTTCTCGGCAGGGCTGCTCTCAGTTTCTTCCCTGCCCAACCTGTAGCTGTGCCTGGGATTGCTCCTACCCAGGTGTAGGACCTTGCACTTGGCATGCTTAAACTTCATCAGGTTGGCATCAGCCCACCTCACAAGCGTGTCAAGGTCCCTCTGGATGGCATTCCTTCCCTCCAAAGTGTCAACCAAACTGCACAGCTTGGTGTCATTGGCAAACTTGCTGAGGACACACTCAATCCCACTGTCCATGTCACCGACAAAGATGTTAAACAAGACCGGTCCCCACACCGATCCCTGAGGGACACCACTTGTTACTGGTCTCCAGCTGGACATTGAGCCATTGACCACAACTCTTTGCGTGCGGCCATCCAGCCAGTTCTTTATCCACCGAGTGTTCCACCTATCAAATTGTTGTCTCTCCAACTTAGAGACAAGGATGTTGTGTGGGACAGTGTCAAACGCTTTGCACAAATCCAGGTAGATGACATCAACTGCTCTACCCCTGTCCATCAGTTCCGTAGCCCCATCATAGAAGGCCACCAAATTGGTCAGGCAGGATTTCCCCTTAGTGAAGCCATGCTGGCTGTCACCAAGCACCTTGTTGTTTTCCATGTGCCTCAGCATGCCTTCCAGGAGAACGTGCTCCAAGATTTTGCCAGGCACTGAGGTGAGGCTGACTGGTCTGTAGTTCCCTGGCTCATGCGTTTTTCCCTTCTTGAAAATGGGGGTTATATTTCCCTTTTTCCATCATATGCTCAAATACAAATACAGAAGGGTATGAAGTCTATTGTTTTGAGAAGAAAAAAAATTGTTAAACATGTCAACTCTTCTGCTTTATACAAGTGTGCTTTTAGGAAAGTCAAAGCAAAGGAGAATCTTTGAGGGAGACTGAGGGAAAAGTGAAAGAAATCAGTAACCGTCACTTATAGAGTCTGGAGATGTAAGCATGAAAAATTACTGCATTGACTCTTGAGTTACTTAAAACCAACAAATGCTGAACCTTTTAGAGCAATTTAAGTATGCAGATCGTTATTAAGTAAAAAAAATAGCCAAAGCATGCATAATCAAAGAGTTCTCTAAATTGCATGGAGACAGCTTTATGGTATTTGGCACATACATCAGAGCGCTGGACTGTGGCCTATAGATGCATTTGAGACATTTGGCAAAATAAATAACAAATAATAAATACTCAAGCATTTGATGTAGGGCTTCATAAAATCTTGCCTCAAAATTAGTTCAGAATTGCTGGGATAGGAGAGACAGCTTTCAAAATATTCTTGAAAGAATTCAAAAATATTTACAGTGCTTTGCTTTAAAACAACATCATCTGGAAAGAGAGAAACCTGGAAAGTGTTAATACTATATAGTGCTGAATGCAGCCATGGTGTGTGTAAGGGGGGTGCCAGGAATGTGGCTG
Organism: Ara ararauna; assembly: GCA_028858755.1. NCBI lineage: Eukaryota > Metazoa > Chordata > Aves > Psittaciformes > Psittacidae > Ara > Ara ararauna. The sequence continues at coordinate 51,256,582 of CM054379.1, forward strand.
GTCCCAAGACCCCTGACATGGGTGCTGTGCTAGCTAGTGCTAAAGGAGAACCTGAAAAAGAGATGGGAAGAGCTTCCTTACCTCCTAAGATAAATACATGCTGTCTGAAAAACACTTGAGAATGAAGTAATTACAGCAGCACTTCCAGCACAGTGAGTCAGCAAAATCAGCCCATTTGAAAGCCAGCCTTGTATTTCATATAAGGGGAGATCCCATAGTCTCATTGGAACTGCACCCTTATCTGTTGTGTGCATTTCTAGGTCTCTGTCAAACAAATGTGTCGAGTATCGGAAGGCATCAGAGGAGAGCAAAGAGACTGAGGTAATACTGAGCCATGTTGATAGGTCATGTATGCTTACACCTGAGTTACAGGACAGCGCAAAGTGGTTTGGAAGTTGTGACAATATGATAACAGAACTGGGGGGTACACTGCAGGGCTGCAGGTGGGACAAGGGGCCAAAACTTGACTGAGAAACCCTGAGGTGGAAAATAAGGGCAGTTTCCCAACTATGGAGTCTATAGAGGTAGTCTTAGACAAAAAAATTATGCAGCTCCTGCTTGCAGAGCACTTGAATCAGAGATTACAGTGAGCAAACTAATTTGCTGGAGACAGTCTGTACTTCTGGGGTGTCCCAGCAGATCTCTCATATTCACCTCTCTTGTTTCTGTGTGCTAAGAACAGCAACCATGGCAATTAGGCACTTATTTGAAAGGCAAAGCAAAATACTTGTCCATCGTGGTTTAAGCCCTTGAACCCATGACATTGTCCCATCTGTCAAAGGCTGTTGGAGATGACAGCGTAGGCACATTCAGTTTCAACATTTCAGCAATGCTGGTGTGCATCTGGAAAGGGCCAAAGAAGGTGCTGGTGTAAATTATGAGGCCAGTACATCCATTTTATGCTGGCAGGGGCAGGCTTGCATGTGCATGTGGGGAGATGGGGGGGAGGCAGATGTTCTGGCTTGTGTAAATTTGGCTGCATGCCTCACGCTCACACATGCAGATCTTCGCAGACTGATGCATAAATCCTCCTCCAGCTTATTTATAAATGTTTCCACTTCAGCACATTAAAAAAAAAAAAAAGATTAAAACTACAATCATTTGCTATCTTTTCCAGCTTCAGTCTTGTTTTGGAGGGGTGAGGGGTGTGAAGACTCTAGCCAAAAATAAAGAGCAGAAGACAGAGAAAATAGTGAAGATGTAGAATGTCCAAGGCTCAGCTGGTCTGTGAGCATGTACGTTCTCTACCAGGCAGAAGGCTTCAGAGGCAAGGACAGAGCTGATTTGAAGGATGTTTCCTTTGACAGCCTTTAACAGCACCTCCCACTGTTGTGGAGGGGATGGAAGTGAGGCAGGAGCAAAGGAGCTGAAACTACCTCTCTCCCTGGTTTTGGCATCATTTTGCTGCTACCTGCCCAGATCAGTTCCTGGGCAAGGTTTCCCTCAAAGAGCTCCTACAAAACACTGCAATGTCAGAACTATGTTGCCATCAGGCTGGAGATGATTTTTCCTTTTCCCATGCCTGCGCTTGAGTATGAGCCCTAAATGAGGATCAGAGACCTTCCACTGCTCTTTGAAAGTGAGTATCCCTCTGGCCATCCCAGCCCCCCACTTCAGCTTGGGGAAATAAGGGCTTTGGCTGTGCTCAAAGCTAGCCTCAGGGCCTGGTGTTTACCACAATCTCCCCTTTTTCACGGTTGGAGCAAGGAATGCAGGAGTGATTTTCTGATGGGAGCCCCAGTATAGAGACCCCGGGCTCACAGCCTACCCTGCCCCAAAAATCATGGGGCTACGCGTTACATGCAGGTTATTAAAGATTCTGCTTACTTTACAATGGTCTGTTAACAGCTCTAATGTCTTTAACATGTGCAGTCCATTGACTTTTAAGTAACATTTTATTGAAGTAACTGCCGTGGTTATTAGGCAGTAAGATTTACGCTTCATTTTCAGTCCTGAATCTGGAAATCTGGGAGAAAAAAAAAAAAAGAAAGAAAAAAAACAAGGAGAAGGAGAAGTAAAGGGATGACATCTACCGAGAGACAGGGAAGGTGCTGCTTGGGGCAACACTCACTGTGCACCCATGAGACACAGTCCATGTGTTCACCAGGAAATGATTCCCCCAAACCCAGGGATGTTGAGCAAACTGCTAACAGAAGAGATACGCAGAGCATCCTCTTCCTTGGTGGAAATTCAGTATGAATTGCTTTCATTCCCTCCCCCTCCCTCAGTATGAAATAATATTTGCAGATGTGAACTGTGGGAGGAGTTTGTGGCACATTTACATTACAATGAGGTTTGCATTAAAGAACTGGCACTTGACTTTTGCTCATTGAAGAATTAATGTAAATATTGAATCTTTATTATCCATTGGCCTGGGCAGCAAACAGGGTGTCTAAATGGATACTGCGTGTTTCTACTGGCTGGTCTCACGTCTTGCGTAAGTCTCTTTTTAATGTGAAATGAAATGTTTAAAGCAACTTGTGAAAAGCAACGATGGTCAGAGTTTTTTTTCTCTATGGAATTTTATGAGGTGTATTTTTTCATTCCCTGAGCTGCTTCTTTCAGTCTTGTAATTTTTCTGAGCCACCACTTATAGCTGGCCGGTGTGCCCTAGAGCTGCAGCCGCTCTTGCACAACTCCGTAAAACCAGAGATAAGACATTTTTGTACATTTATGGTTAAGCAGAGATTACAGACTACTGGCTGGTCTTGGCCTGCATTAGCTCCTTTGTTTTCAAAGATGTAATCTCTTCCTTTTTATCCCATCACCCATGTCTGAACTGATGGAAGATGATTGTCTGTCATACTCCAGGCTTAAGTTACTAGCCTTTCAGCTGCGCAGAGGCCTTGAGAAATGCACTAATACATTCACAACAGGAGGAAACTGCCAACAGAAACAGATCCTGAACTGGCTCCCAAACAGGATGACAAAAAAAGTCCACTCGGACCACACACAATCCCTCTGCTTTGCATGTGGGTCCCGTTGCACACACTCGCTTTGCCTTCACTGTATAAACAGCATACAACTAAACACTTTATGTTGGTACATAAGAACGTCTCAGTTTTAGTGAAATATTGCATTTAACCCAGCACCTCGGAATTTTCCCTGGTAGAAATCCCTGTTTCTCATGAAGATGTTCTGTACCCTGTTGGAAAACACTACCCCAGCCTCCTTTCAACAAAGAAGTCCCCAAATTCCAGAGCAGAGCAAGGCACCTGCACACACATTACGTTTCCTACAGCTCTTAAGAAATCTTTGATGTCAAGTTATTCTTATTTATATTACTGGGCTAAAGCAAAGCAAAACAAAACAACAAATGTGTATTGAAGCTATAGAATAAGCCCAAATTGTTCTCTTTAAAGCAATGAATAATCAGGGTGTTTATGAAAATAATGCTTTGATGATGCCACACATTTAAGCCAGGCACACAGCTATTTGGAAGGAGGGCTTCCCAGCACCGAGTGCTTTATTGAGCAGGAGAAAAAAAAAACCCTGGGAAAGCAAAGTCAAGGCTCTGTGAAGAGGAGTGGTGAAATCTAAGGCACAGAGGCACAAACTGTAAAAGTGTAGAGCCAGAAGTACCTGCAAAGCATCTTTCTGGTTTAGACTAACTGTGAAAACACTCTGTTTGTGCAATGCAAAGAAAACTTTATTATGGGCTGAAAATGCCTGGCTGTTCTAAATTCCTAGCCTAATATAAAGCCTCCATAGGTGACTTTTCCAGCATTGGATAATAGCCTAGCCCAACACCTTTAATAAAATCAAGGTGACAGAGCATGAAAACATTGCTTCAGCACTATAAGCAAATCTGATACTGTTGCTGAAAGATGCCTCGAGGCATCTGTACAAGTCTTCAAGAGAAGTGGTGGTGGTGCTGGGGGGGGGGGGGGGGGTGTGCTTCAGTCCAGCAAACCCAGACAATGGCTGGAACTTTGAAATTTTAAACTGGCTACAAACACAGAGAGCTGGGCTTGAATCCCACACAGAGATTACAGGACAGAAACTGACATTTAAATGCAAAATTTGTTTTCCCATTAAAATGAGAGTGATTTTTAAACTTTGATCACATGAGAGATGTGGTTTCATAAATTAGCACTGGTAGAACATGAAGGAGTCCAAGAAACAAGCATGAAATTATTTCACACAGCAGTTCGCAGCTCACACTTCATCAAACCCGACACTGCAAGTGTAAGATATGCAATTTCACATCTAAGGGGGGAAAAAAAATGAAGACTAATTTTGTATCTTTCATATGCTGTTTACTCTGTAAACAAATAGAGCTGCTTTTGTAAATCCCTGGACAGGAAGATGGCAATAATAAAAATTAAGCTGAATTCAGAGTTCTTTTGGGACAGGAGACTTCTGTTTAGTTAAGCCTTCATTTTTGTCTTGAAATCTGCATCAGATTAATTTTAAAGAACTTTTTTATTTTTCTGCCTTTTTTTTCCCCCAAAAATCTATGCCCCCCTTACTTACTTATATAATTATACAAAAAAAGTTTTCGGGAAGATCTCTTCCCCATTATTTTCCTTTTATGTCATTTCAATGTGTGTCTGCCATCAGACAATATCACAGCTGTGTCTGTATTATGTAGTACAGGCAAGACTGACTGGACAAAATGTACACTGAAGCATATGAAATCCAACATTAAAAAGTCCTTCTAAAATCTATTTTAATTTTAAGCAATTTAGCAGTCAAACTTACGTTGATTTGTGAATAGGAGCTGGACACAATTTTCCCTAGTTCCCACCCCAGAGACTTGCAGAAGTCTGATGCTTGTGAGGGGTGGTTTCAAAGAAAAGGTTTCCTTATGGGAGTGAGGGAAGGGAGGATGGTGAACTATTGGAATGACACTAGAATTGTTGTTTTGCTTAATCAAGCCAAACTTTTCTGTCTTCTTTTTTTTCAGTGAGACAAACACTTAAAACCCACATAGGTTTTTAGACAGAAAAGAGCAGAATTATAATCTGGTGTGCCAGGTACTAGCCATGTAACATGTACCATGCAGAGAGGGCTATGAAAAATGCTAATACAGAATGGCCTTTTTCATCTCATCATTCTAAGAACTGTTGTTGAAGATAGGGTGGAAAACAGAATTATTTGAAGAGATCTAAAATACAGCTGAACTTTCTGTCTTGAGGCCACAATGAACTTAAAATTCAGCCATGTGTAGCAGAGCCCCACAAGACCTATAAACTCTTTAACTCCCTCTTAATCAGTTTTTTGGAAGTTTTAAGAACTGCTTAAGTCTTGGGCTGCTCCTCTGTGTGGAGATAATATGTCCCAGACAGAAGGTAAATTGAAGTAGGTAGACTTTCTCATCAGGAATGAAATTCATCATGTGACATACCAATATTTCACATTTAGTTCCAGTTTCTGGAAATCCCCTCTTTTTATTCTTTGAGCACCAAAAGCAGGATAATGAATTCCTGCAGGATTGGTTGTGTTATAGTAAGGCACCGTGACAGTAACTGCTCCCCTTTCAGTTTCAGTTTGAACAGCCCTGCATCATCTTCTTGCAGAAAACCACCTCAGGTGCGCAGAGCCTGACTGTCATCACCAGTGCCTGGTGTCCCGAGGCAGGGGGAAGTGGGATGTGACCGGCATTTTGAGCATTGACAGACCTTCTGAGACTGGTTGCTTTCGCTGTTTATACCTCTGTGTTCCCTGAAGAGCGAGAATGTAGCGTTAGCTAGTTTGCCACTGGGTTTTCCTGCTGGTGCTGTGAAATAGCTGTGGAAGGGGTTAAAGGCACGTGTCCTGATGTCTAAAGCACGGTAAGCATTTATAGCTGCTGAGAAGGCCGCTGCTGTATGGTACTTAGAGACTGTGAGGCTTCAGGTACTTTGGGACAGAGCTGAAACAGGGTGAAGCGGTTAGGGAGCCCTGTTCCTCCCTGGTATTTGCTAGAGATGTACTTAGCTGTTGCTTCTCTCACTTTTGAAGCAGAAAGTGCAATATGGCCCTTAATATCTAAGATGCTGTAGTTTTTGTTCTGTGGTTTTAATTTAAAACATCATTCAACTGTTCTGTTCAAACACCATGTGTTAGAAGTGGATGTGCCTCTTTTACCCTTGGAGCTCCAGTTACTTCTGCTCTCACTCAGTTTTCTGAAAATGAGAAGATGAAAAGAAATGTTTCATTTTTATATGAGGGAAAACCAGTTCAAGTGTTTGGGCAGCCAGCCTCTTCGCTTACCTTTAAGAGGAGGCGTTTTATTTTTCCCTTCCACTGCTTTGTAAAGTCAGCAGGCACAGAGCACCTTGATCTGAAGACCGTGAGATCTGGGGGCAAGAAGTCATCGGGATTTTCATTATTTAAATTCCTCATGAAAATTTTATTTTGGATTGAAATGAGACAAGAAAGTTCTTGGGTCTGGCTTTCTGTCTTCTACCACTTGTTTGTTATTTTGCTTAGCTTTGAAAATATGATATTGAAGCCGAGGTATGGCAGGGTTATTATCTCTCTCTATTTATTTATTTCAAACTTTCATTAGCTCCAGCTCAACACTGTGATTTTTAACGGCAAACAGTTCAAGCCAGCACCTAAACCAGATTATGGGAAAAGAACAAAATAAAAATGACAGCTTTTTAATGTTTAGAAACACCTTGATTCAAACATGCTCTTTCCAGTACTTTTTCCACTGAAGCTGCCGTGTGGATTTTAATGTGTGACAAGCTCGGTGCTAGGAGTGGCTGAAAAGTGCTGAGACATAAATGTCTGTGTGCACTCCCTGCAACAACTCTTTGTATGTCAGGTCAGATCTCAGCTTTTAAAACTCCCCAGGTATATATTTATTCACATGGCATTTCTGTTAAAACTCCAAATGAGACTTCAAGGTCTATAAGGAGAATATGTGTTGGGAATCATATTTAAATGACTGTTTGTAGGTACAGGCATATGGGGTGGAGGAGCAGCTTGGAAAAATCTGTCTCTGTCAGTAACAGTATTATTTGCAATATACTCGTTGAAGAAAATGAAACAAAACGGAATGGAAATATTCCTTCAGTTTGGGGCATTTCCATCAGATGTTTAAATATTTTGAAACTAGTATTAACAACAAAAATATTGCTCATAAACAACTATTTTGCAATAGTGAAAGGTCTAACATAAGGTATTTTAAATGGTGGATACATCGGATGGTTTCCTATCTTTTCCTCAAAAAATATACCATGTTATCTGACCTGAACTACATCTCATTCATTCATTTTTAAAGAAAACATCTCCATCACAGAAGGAAGATTCACCCCACTTATAAATGAGCTGAGGAACAGTTTTTTAGGTTAATGGAGATCAGGTGTAATTGTAAGTCAAATGTGTTTTTTTCCTGGAGTTATTTGCATTTATATTGATTAAAAAAGCCCCCAAAGCCCCAAAACCAACCAAACACGCCCCACCCCCCAGTTCAAACCCATGCAATTCAATAAAGGTCTTTATGCAATGATATTTAAAAAAAACCCACGAACCTTCCCCTGCCAGTGTTGGTCTATGTCTCATTTAGAGCCACAGGGAGATTTTCCTGCATTTCTGTCCAAAGAATCGGGGTGGGAGCTGGGAGCTGCTGAGGGAGGCACTGTGAGTGAGGGAAAACTGAACCATGTCAGCGGCTTGTTTTAAGAAAATGTGTAAAAATAAGTTCCTGATTCCTGATACCAAGAATAAAAGGCCGCTGAAATCCATGAAACTTTTCTAGTGTCTTGAATATTTTAGTCCAGGCACCAGGGCCCTGTTTACAGGTTGGAGTTTAGCCAACCTGTATCCCTAAAGATTCTCCCAGCAATTGCAACCAAAGGGGAAAAATTGTCAATATCTAAATGTGTTTAAAGTTGGTTTTACTATTTTAAATGGCATTTCTGGAATCCCATAGCAGGCTTTTTATCATAAAAAAATTTTCTATAGAAAAATCTCCTTTTTGCTTGCACAGTGTCAACAGTCACAAAGGAAAAATTGCAACCGTGTTGAAAATTACCCTTTATTTTCTAGTATCTGCATACACGCTAAGAAATGTCAGCTAGGACTTGGTCAGCAGATGAAAGATGTAACACTGGGGTAGGGCAACCAAATGAATCTGCAGAATCGTTTTATGAAGTAGCTTCTTCCTTGGTTCCTTTTACTAGCTTGGCATGATAAGATCTTATCATGCAAAAACTGAAACAAAGAAGTGGCATAAGGAAGTTCTGAGAGGGATGAATTTATAGCTAATACAGTCCATACAATTGCTCATGTGGTGGTCTGTTTGGGTGGGGTTTGTTTTGTTTTAATTAAGTTATATTTGAAAAGAAGTTACTTTCGGTAAAATCTGTGGCAACATCCCCATGCCGGGGAAATAGCAGACGCTCGCCCTCATTCCCAGCTCTCACCATGTGGTGGCAGCCTAAGGCATGCGTTCACCGAGCGTTATCTTTCTTATTGCAGCCAGAAATAAATATCCTGCTCTTCCAAGTGTCTCTCTACTGGTTCATTCCCACTGCAAGCAGCAAGGGACCTGGTTGTCAAAATGCTGAGCCATATGCCCTCTCCCCAAAAATACTGAAGATTCTCTTTTAAAGAAAGGTGAGGCAAAAAGTGAGAAGCAAGATCAACGTAGGCACAGCATCCAAAAGCTGGAAAGAATCTACTAAAGCAGTTTTGAAAGACCACTGATACAGTGCCTTCATTTTCCATTGTGGTTTGGTTGAACATTGAGTCAAACCTTTGGATGAATTGCATGAGCTGTTCCCTCTCTTCCTCCCAATCAGACCCTGCCGTTTTCATTTTTCTATTTAGATGTATTTTGCTTTATATTCTCTCATCCCCCCCCCCAGGTTTGCAGTTCAATCCCCAGCTACTAGCAGGCTTGCAGTCTTTGGAGTGGAGAATACCTGCTTTGGGCGCTGTGTTCTGTGCCTGCGCAGCTTCAAAAGAGTCTGTGTGATAAATTTGTGACTCCTTTTACCTTTGTCTTAGTTTCCTTAAGAAAACAGTTCATGGAATTTAACAACGAAACTCCCGTTTCAATTTTTAAAAGCATGAAAAAATGTATTCCATCTTGCTTTAGATCTCAAACATGGAGAGAGAGAGAGTTACTATTCTTAACTGAATCTGCTCATGGTATGTTCATTTTGGGTCTTGCGTCCATGCTCCTCTCCTAGAGAACTTCTCCCTTCGTCTAGCATTGTGGTATCCTTAGCCTGCTAGAACCTAAGTTAAATGTTCCTTAACTAAACTGTATACATATTTGATTCTTTGAATTCCATTTCTGTGTTCTCCTAATAAATCCTACTGCAATTCCTTGAGTTCTCACCACTGCTCACTTGGGCAAAGAAACAAAGGCAGTTACCACTATCAATGTACAATCAGTTAACGGCCTGCTTAACTTCACCTCCTCCTTTATACTCATTAACAAAAAGGTTAAATAATCTTAATTTGCTCAGACTTACACTGAACATTTTTTCTCTCTGCCCTAGCTCATTATGAGCTGATTTAAACCATCCTCCAATATTTTCTTGCTCATGGCGCATCACTCAGTTTCCATTCCACGTGACAGTAATCATATCCAAACGAAAAAGAATTAAATAAACGTGACGTTTCGTGACACACTGTATCAGATGCTTTCCTAAATTAAAGGAAACCACCCACAGCTTGGGAGCCCCTGCTAGGCACATCACCCCCTTCTTCCTTTGAAGCTGAGAAGCCGGACGTGGATCTGTGGTGGAAATATCATGACTCCCAGACCGTCCTTAGTGCCAGGGTGGGCACTGCACGCCTTACCCTGACCTCCAATTGTGGGTTACTAACACAACCCAGTGACAACAGTATGCAAGCCTGGTACCACCGAGTGCCCAAATTGGTGTTGGTATTTTCAAAGTGTTAATATTGACTTTGGCTTAATGTGCGCCTGCACTCCCTCCTTGGCATGCCAGACCCAGTGGCAATTACCACCACCATAGGTCGTTAGCTTCATTGAGGGAAAGGGCCTCAGAGAGGATCATCACTGGGGTGGTCAAAGTGGGGGAACCTTCTCTTTCCCTGGCTGGAAAAGGGCCAAGAAAGGGAAGGAGCCCTGGTCCCCACCTCGGCGATAGCGGGGCACCCACCAAAGGGAGGTCTGTGCTGCGCCATGCCTCGCATGCGTGTGGCTCAGCTGGCTCTGTACTTCCAGTAATTCAATCAGGACAGTCACGTCGTAACCATGTGGAGTCAGTTACTGAGTCACAGTGAATTACTGAGGAAAGGATTTCATAATTAAAAAGGACAATAAAATGAAGAGCTTTCCACAACAGTGGAGTCCAGAATTACAATCATGACATATGAGAAACAAGAAAACAATTACATTTGGGCTTGGTTTAAGGCTGGGCAGTACCTCTGCAGAAGACAGCCTGGTCCTGTTCTCCTTCCAGAAGCCCTCAAAGGGTCAGAAAAAAGGATTGACAAGGAAAAAAGTGAGAAAGCAAAGGCAGGAGGTAGATGTCCTCTCTGCCCTTGGGAGTTACAGAAAGACAAAGTTCTGAAGCCATCAGATGGAAAGTAGGGCCCAAGATTGAGTATCAGATGAGGGGTTCAGAGAGAAGGAGAAGTGTCTTTAAAAGAAAACATGTCCATGAGGACACATGAGGAAAAGCAATGCTAGCAGTGAACATTATGAACCAGCAAATATCCTGCTGGCCCCAGTGACCGGACCCACAGCACTGTTGTATTCCAGGTACAGTCCAGCTTCTTGCACTGCATCTGTTGCTGCACTATTCAAAAGCCTTTGTGCCAGCTGGCTTCAAGGCACCAAATGGAGTGACTTTCCCGGCAGGGTGAACAAAAACAGCAAAAAAATTTGAGCAGGCTTGGACTCAAGCTGTCCTGCAATGCTCTGCTTTCTGCCTTGCTGTCCAGATGGCCGCCTCATCAGAATTCCCCTGAGGGGACCATAGCAGGTCCTTACTTGATCCTCCTTAATCTCTCCTACCTGGGCACATGTATCTGCAGGCACCGTGAAACCCGTTTGCTCTGAGTCATATCTTCTTCTTTTAAAACCAAAAGCCCCAAAATGCAACCTGAAAAGTAGATTAGAAGATGTTAGCTGCTTCCTTTGCATGTGACACCCCTTGCTGACAGCCCATACATTAAAAGAGTTCTTGTTTGAAACGCAAAGCGTTGGCTGTTTTAAGATCCCTGTGTGTGATACATATGGCCATCTGCTGTCTGGGACAGAATAGTTTGGGACAATTCTTCACCTCTGCAGCCTGTCAGAACTTCCATATGCAGCAGAGGACAGGGTGTTACACAGGTCACAAGACCTACGTTTTATCCCATCTTAATGATGAATAAGGGAAGGCTCTTCAGTGCTGTCCTCTAAAATACTTGGTAAGGTTATTTTTGTGAAGTATTCTGAACTTCTACAAATGAAAACCATTAATGGATAATTATTATTATTGTGATGCCCCTAATGTAGTTATGGGTGCACATACTTACACTTTATACTGTAATAAAAATGCTGATTTTATGCGGAAACATCTGTTTTCTCATTTGTTTCCTGGGCTAAATGAAAGCCATCATCTGAAATCCAAATCTGGAATCAATCCTCACTTTTGAGATAAAAGGAGATGAGTTGTTTCCCTATCTTATTATTAGTCAACTGGGCAAAAGAGGTGATTCGGCTCAATTTTGATGTGCCTGTGGAGAATTCCTTGCAGGCGATAGTCCTTTCCATGCCCTGAGAGACTGTCCTACTGAGTGGAAGATATTACCTGTCTACCAAGAACATCAGACAAAGAGATGAACTCTATAAAGTGTCACCAGTAAGTGCTAAAATGCCAGAGAATTGTACTCTGCTCCAGCGTTTGTTGCTTAGTCAATTATAATTTACATCCTATGATTGAATAGTTAACTTACTTACTTACTACCTTCTGCATTTCAGAACAATATTGCTTTGTTGACAGTGTCTCACAGTTTTTAACCATTCTCAGTATCTTCCATGTAAAACTTAAAACAATTTTTCCTATGCCTACACCTATGCCTACAGTTGTTTGGTATAGAACCGTACACTGAAACTTACTTACATCTTTCAGGCAAAAAATCAAAACGTGTCTACATTGTATAAACATTATATTTTCCAAGCAAACATATCAACGAGTTATCCAAAAATAAAAAGATAAATAGATTAAATTTCTGAACTGAATGCTGAGAATCTTACACAGTGAAATCTCCCATAAATCTGGAGTTAAATCCCTTGGTTAAACCGTTGCTACTTATGCTAGTGGGGAAGTTTTAGTGAAATTAAAGTGGAGGTATTTAAAGAAATATTGGTTTAGTGACAATTAATCAAAAAGACCAAGGTCTCCTCCTGCAGAACTTCTCGGGACATCCTGTTGATGTCAATGGAAGCAGACTTTCACCCACTGAAGCAGACCCGATTCAGGGCAAGATCTGTTTTTCATCTAGCAGAGACATTCACCCTCTACACTTTCCTTTTTTGTAGTGTCACAGGTAAAAGAAGCCAAAGTGAAACACAACTAAAGGTTCACTTTCAAACTGTCATTCAGGCCTGGAATGAACAAAAGAGAGCTCTGCTTCATATATCTCAGTTAACAGGTAGCAGCTGAGATTCACATTTACAATAAAAACATGAAACTATGTGTCTAGTGGTAAGTCCTATTGTCACTGTCTACTCACTTATGTAGACCTGTTACTTTGCTGAAATGAGTGATATTATACTGTCTTAGCCCACTAGGACAATATTTAGGGTTTTAATTGTACTAAAAGTTACGACACCTATTTCCCTGCCCACCTGATGTACAGGTTGATTCTTACACTTCATGCTGAAATCACACCTCAACAATTGATAATGATTACCTGTTTTATAGTGCTTAGTCTAGATGCATTGTGAGGCAATGCATTACCTTTAAATTTAGGTTTTAGCATACACTAATCTTGAATGCTAAAAACATTGCTTCACAAATCTAAAATCTCATGCTTAAGTGAGAAAAAGTTTGTAGCAACTTACACTTTTCTACTTGATCTCATGAACAAGTGTTGTCTGAAGATTGAAGCATTCGACAATGCATCCTCCCCTGGATCAAAGAAAACCCACATCTGCCTCTCAGCTTGGCACTTGTTTGATTTCAAACATCCCCTCCCTCCCCCAGCTCCAGAAAACAATTCCAAGACAAAACTCATACACAAAACCCATTAGAAATTGTGAAAATTAATTTTTGTTGGCATTTAAAGCAAATTCCATGAAACTGACCACAAATATTTGAAATCTCTCTCCTGGCTAATGGTAGCACAATGGTACTGGAAAGGGAAGAGTGCACACCTGGATATACAAACTCCCCAATCAAAGGGTTAAAAACAAGGGATCATTTGTTCTTAAGGGATACAAAAACCACATTCACCAAATAGCTGCTGTGCGACTTGAAACAAAAGCTTGTGAGTGGCAGATTTTGATGTAAAAATATGAGTGGGAGGGAGCATGAAACATCTCTGATCCTCACATACCTTAAAGCTTTAAATCTCTCTCTTACTTGCACGGGTAACAGCTCAAGCAGTCAGTTTGCCTCCTTTTGCCTGACAAGTTTGCCTCCTCCTTTCAAACAACTGCAGCTGACGAACTGCCAAAACTCAGCTCTGTCACCCCTTGTTCACTGCAGATAGAAGGATATTAGTGCCTGGTTTGTGACCACTGTAGTTAAACACCTTAAAGCCTATAAGTAAATGTGCCTGTAAATCAAAAAGGCAGAGAGTTTTCTCATTTCATCAAGTGTAGTTTTACTGTCTGCTGTCACCACAGCTGTCAGCAGGATGCTTAACTGCTCTAATTGTCTAAGGGCTCATTCTCTCACCCTAACTAATTGTTTAGATCTGCTAATCTGCATCCATCATCTGTGAAGGGGCTAAGTCTGTTCTCATCTTCCCGTTTATAGGAATCAGCTATAGCGAGTTGGTAATAGGATCTACAGGGTTTACCTGCTACACTGTGATGAGACAGTTTCTCACAGTTGCATGAGTGACGTTGTCTCATGAGCTAGTGAGGATGAGGCAGAAAAAAATCTGTAGAAGACCATAAATCACAGCAGTCACCCAAACTGTGACTTAACAAGAAATAATAACGCAGCAAACCCTGACAGCCCTGTAATATTGAACTCAACCTGGAATGGATAGAGGCACTACGTCAAAACTTTATATAACCAAGCCCTTAGATAGATCTCACTGCATTTGCAATGTGTGTGTGCTTTTTTTAATGTTAGGTATGAAAAATTAATGAAGTGAGTATGCATTGCTTCTGTATATCAAAACCTTTTTTTAAATGATTCATTGCATTTTAGAGGACTTTCATCTCATCTTATTTATACAGCTTTCATACAGTGTATAGCACTTCACTCAGTCATATGTTTATCAAAACCCGTTTATTTAAAGACCCTTTTCTGCACATATTGTTTACATATGGAATGTCATAATTTTATGTGGCTCTTTTTTTTTTTTTTAATACCCTTGATAGTATTAAGGCTTGAGGAAGAAAGCTTGAGAAACTTCAGGGTTTTCTGGTCATTCTGTGTAAGTTTCCCTCGAGTTTGCCAAATATTTGTTATAATTAATATTGATCTCTGTAAGCAGAATTCTGGCTTAAGTGAGGACTATTCCTCCATCAGCAAATCCCAGGTTGCTTTTGTTACCCATCACAAGTTACTAGCTGCTGATCCTGCACTATTTTGCGTGCAGACAAAAGGCTTGGTCAAATCACAGAAAATTATTTTTGTAACAGTAAATTAGTGCCAAGGTTTATTTACACCTGAAAAATCTACCATCAGATATTTCAATCTGCCTGAACTTTAATTCTGGTTCTTCATGTAGGTCTTTCATACAACTTGGATCTCTACGTGAAATCTGTTGCAAATGTTTGTTGGGGTTAATTGTTAAGTTTTACCTGTTCCCTTTTGAGCACTGTCTTCTGCTTTTGCTTGTTCTTGTGGCTTTCTTTACCCTAGGCCAGCTGCCGCAGCTGGCTTGAGTACCTTACTGAGGATGCTAAGCCAAGCTGGAGAAGCAACATGAAGTCAAGCTAGTTACAGCTAGAGGGATAGAAAGGCTCTTGCCAGGCTAGGGAAACACATGAATGTTATTTATGGCCTGTGGCCTTTGACAGTCTCTAGTTCCTCCAATTAAGTGTGTGCAATTCTTCAGTCATAACCACAAGATACTTGTCATATCTGACCCTCTTCTTTTACATTCCCCTTCCTTACAGCAATTGAAAGTCCTGCTCCAAGGAGCTTACAGTCTAGTATGTATAGGTATGGTGAGCATTATAAGTGATACTGATAATTTATAACACCCAGTATTGATGGGTTTCTTTGAAAGAGTAAAGCCCAAATTGAAAAGAAAGGTGAAGGGTGGGAAGAAAGAAGCTAAAACATTCTTGGTTTAGAAGTGGGGAATGTAAACACTGAAACCTCATAAATCTAAAAAATTCAGGCTACTTTTTTAAAGTTAATCAGCTAGAAGATTCCTTCATAGACAACCAAAACAGGCAGAGTTTGCTACATTTGTTTAAGTGAAAAAGACAGAATAGGGTAAATGGGCTCCTGATCTCAGCACTTCACCAAAGTTCCTGAAGTGTGATGGGATGACTTTTGCCCTAAGAGATTAACTGAACTGGTCTCACACAGGAAATCTATGGCAGAGCCAGGAAGCAAGTTTACTGCAGAGCCTTACTTCTAAGACAGGACCTCATAAAAGCAGTAGCCATCCGTAGCCAGGAGATGACCTGTTCTCTCCCGTGTTCACTGTTTCTATATAGTCCTTCATTTGCAGGGGAAGTGATTATAGCAAACGCTGTAAGACCTCATTCCTCGTTTTATAAATGTTCAAATCTTAATAAGGGTACAATAATGAGCAAGGAGGTTTTAAATGAACCAAGTCTGTGCCAAGTAGATGAAGGAATCTTTGAAGTGATCCCACCTTTGATTTATGTACTGGCTAAACCTTGAGTTTCAATCTAGATTTCCTCAGCAAATCTCTTAAATCAAAAGTTTCATTGCGCTGCAGTTCAGGAATTAATCTGACTGTGAGACTGAGGGGAAAAGTATTGTACCGCAGAACAGTAAACTGCTGTAACTCTGAAGTTAAACTGAAACTAAAGAAAAACATGCTTTGCATTATTAGTATGATAGGGCTTTAGCCAGCCCGCAACTTCCTCCTGACTCTTAGCCTGCACCCTTTTTGCCAGGGAGGTTTCTGATTTTGGCCAAATATTGGTTGAAACGTGTCCTCTCTTCATGGCTGGAATCACAGGCTCCAATCAGCCTAACACAAGAACAGACAGTATTTTAGACTGAACTTATCCAAATATTATTGGTATATTATGTTTCATAATTACTTTGGATCTTCCTTCTTCTTGCAGCAGAAATGTATTTTGGCTCTACAATCATACAACCCTGACACCTCAGATACAATGGTCCTTACAGAACCATGTGGTGACTGTTGGTCTCTCTTACTTATGAACCCAATTTAGCGGGAGTGTTTAAACAAGTGCTAAAACTCAGCAAAATGCACTGAGCAAGATGTGCTTGACCTCAGAGCAGCAAGCCCTTGCTGAGGGTGGTGGACTAATGAGTTCCTCTTGAGCCACTGTAATTGTATGGTTTCTGGAAAGTGAGGTGGTTGAATTTGAGCTTTTTCTGGTAAAGGAGAGACCTGAGCCCCAGTTTATGCTTCCTGGAGATTACCCTAACCGGGAGAGCATGCAAAGCAAGATCAGTGCTATTTGGAGGACAGGTCAGAAAGTGACCTCCAGGAGAGTGACCCACATTCCTACATCCAGTCAAGTTTTAAACCTTGAATCTTAAACATATTCATCCAGGATACAGAGATTTCAGACACAGCTGCTTTCAGGGCCCTCACTGTGTTGTGAGTGTCTCCAGATCTTCACATTTATGAAACCCTGTCTCTGTGAAGTCTGAAGTCTTTTGCTGTGTGAAGTCTTGTCCCAGAACTGGGCTCCTCAGTCCCTTACTAGGTCTGGTACTCTGGTATCTCAGGTCCCCAGGAGCAAAATGATGGTCATAACATTTGCAAACCAGTCAGTCACCGAGATGAATGCAACCACATAGGAACTGAAGACTTGTATCATTCAGCAAGTAAAGGCAGACATTATTATATAACTTCAAATATTTCTCCAACTAAACAGCAGGTCAATGAATCTTGCAATTGCCTTTAATATTTTCCTGTTCTAGTCTTGACATCTGTAGTAAATGGCAAGAAATTTAATGGTACAAGTAAATAGACCATCACTTGCCATCAATTCTAATCAGCAGAGGGTTTAAAAAAACATGTTATAAAATGAAAAAGTCTGTATTTAAGAATTAGGAAAACCAACTTACTTTCATCCATCAGATCCAAGATTAGCTATAAAACACAGGATTGTTTCTGAGGGTGCCCGTTTCTGGGACAGACAAAGGGATGGTATGCTTAATGAACCTGCTTGGGCTGGTGGAGAATGGAGATGTCAGCAAAGGAAAGGTGGGAGAGTGCAGGGAGGAAGGCTCTCTCTAGGAAACCCCAACTAGTCAGGGTCAACCTGACCAATGAATACATGATAGGTATATAAGGAGAAGCTGAAGCAGCGGAAGGTTAGATTTTTTTCAGAAAGTGAGCAGAAAATAGACAGCCAGGATTGTGCTGCTGAACTTGGCATGAGTACTGTCTCTTTTCCCTGGGAGAGTGTAGTTTGAATGGGCATGTGAAGAAATAGCAGAGAAAGGAAGGAATCAGTAGGGTCAGGGGACCTTCACAAAACATGCCTGAATATTGCAGCTGTGCAGCCTTTGATCAGTAGTCAAAATGCAGAAACATTTGGTGCCATCCACTTATGGGAATGAATACTGAAGATGTCAAAAGAGCATAGTAACCTCTTTGGAGCATGCTATTGCACCAGAGAGAGGAGTCTAGCTTCTCTCTGTTTTATTAAATTCTGCTTCCCATGAGCAGAATGTCTCTCAAGGATTCCTTGACGCTGTTTCTCTTAGGATTGTATAAATGCATTCAGCTTTCTTTTCAAGTCTTCTCATATACCACCTGCTGCCTTCCGAACTGGTCAGTGTCCTCGGTTGTTATTGCTGTGGGATAAGCTATATAAGAGTAATGAAATGAATAAGAAAAAAAAAAGAAAAATCGGTAGGTATGATGGCTGGAGCTGTTGTGAGATACAAAGTGCTTAAGGTGGCTTTACATTCAGGACTTCTTTGTGCAGTGCCTTCAGTTAGCATTGCATGCAGTTTGCCTGCTATTAATGTTACATATATTGCTGAGATGAATGAGGGTTGTTATACAGTGTTTATTCATTCTTAACTTATAAGTCCCTGGATATAAGTTTCCATGACAAATTAGAACATGCTTGAATGACACAAAAGCAGGGCTTCCTTTAAAATCTATTTACACACATTTACTTATGTTTCAGTAGCAGCATGTATATTGATTACAGAGCCATTTTAGTGGCTTGATTTTCCCACGTGAAAAATTAGAGTTATTAATTGTAATATATTTAAAAGGCACAGAGGAGTAGAGGAGAACCTGAGCTGCATTAGCCAGTAATGCCTGTTGAAGCTGTAGGCTCAAGTTGCGCTTGGAGCTCTGGTGTCTGCGACGGCTCCAGTGTGAGGAGTCAGGAATTGCTGTCTTACTCCTGAAAAATATGAGGAATTTTGGAGTGCTTTTGCCACAACTCAGTTTTAAAACATAGGAGTTGAAACTCAAGAAACCTCAGCGCTTTCGCCTCCAACTCAGGGACTTACTTTTGAAGGAGCACGTTCCCTGGTGGTTGCAGGAGAGAATACGAGAGGGGCTTGCAGAGGGTTGCAACTTTTCTGTTTGTGTTGCCCTGGCAGCATTTGCTGTCTTTTTATCCTGGATCAGCAGCACAGTGGCCCTAGACAGCCATGGTGAGATTGCCTTTGGTAGAGGTGGTTTTCTATCCCAGAGAGCTGAAGTCCTAAACACAAGTGACACTGCTCTATCTGGCTCTGGCTGCAGATACTCCTGCTTATTTAACTTGATGAGTTTCCTTTCAGTGCTCCTGCTCCCTGGCTTTGTCCTTTCTGAGCCAGGTCTCAGCAGGGAGAGTGAAAGGTATTCGGTGCCCAGCATTTTTAGCAGAGATTGAGGCTGTTGCATTTTAATGTGCTAATGTAAACGGGATGGGAGCAAGGGGGAGGAGGGAAGCCAGGTTCTTAAACAGTCATCTTAATTGTACTGTCGATGGAGATGCGTCATATTTTTGTTTTGGCCTACTTTCTGAGGATCAAAAAGCTACTAGTGGAAAGCCAGCAAGCCTTGATTTGGTAAAATGTGTTCTGCACTCTCTTAAATCACTCCTGATTCTCCAGCACATGGATGCTAGATGCGGAGAAGATACTGTGATGGGCTGAGTCACTGTCCTCAGCTTACCTGATCCTTTTTACAGGGACAATTATCTTCATCAGCAGCCTGAGCAGTAGCATGTTCCTACGTGATAGGTGCTCAGGTCTGTGTCTGTCCTAGCAGTTTATTTCTTACTACATTAGTGGCACAGCTCAGTGTAAATAAACAAAGCCTTAGCTTCCAGGGAAAAATGATGCTTACATAGCACTTACAGTTCTCAAAGAACTTCTGTTCGATCTCCACACTAATGTGGTTTCACAAGAAGACTGAGATTATTTTATTGCCCCAGGATGTCAGGAAATTTTCGTTTGACTTCCTCAGATCTCTAGGATAAAAGTGGGACAGTAAAGAAAAGAATTCCCTTTGCTGTCTTAGATTTCTGTTCTTCAGGAAAATATGTTATGTTTTCTAAGATCTGATATTCTGTAGTTTATTTTTAACTTGATGACAGTATTATTTTACTGTTTTTTTTCCACATAGGAATATCTTACCCTCTGCTGCTTCCTGCTTCTGGCCTTTCTTATAAGCTTCTTTTTTCTGTGTGGAGTACAGATAATGGTTTTCACACTTCATTGGTTTTATTCAGTATATGTTTCCTGGCTTTGTGGAAAACAAAGGAGTCAATAACCTATAAAGTGCAGAAAATATAGCTATCTTTAATGAACTGCCAAATAATCGATATGAGACCATTCGGTTGCTAGTGTCGTGTGAAAGGTTTGGTGTTGGTGAAAATCTTATGCCACGGCAAGTTGTTAGCTAACAAGATGTAATACAATGAACATTTGAGGAGAAATCTTATGTCTTAAAAAAATACCCAAAAACCAAAGTAAAGCAAATGTAGGCCTCACTTTTTAATCCAATATTAATTTCAAGGGCAAATAGCTCCAAAACCTTTTTTTCTCCTATTCGGTCAAACCTGGTTCAGATGGAACAGAGAGAACCAGGCACATTTGACTGCAGCCTGGTTTGCCTCAGCATCACAGGGGCATTAATGGCACTTGCTGCAGGAGTACTAGGCAGAGGGAGCTATTTCTTGTGCCTCTTTTACTGTCCTCCATTTTAAGGCAACATTGTGCCGCTGAGGTCATATAAAGTAGTGTGGAGAAAGGAACTCTCTGCAGGTTCAGAAAATAAAAAATTAAAGAGGGCATGTGTTTTGGAGACAACCTGGGAGAAAAGAAGTAATCCTGAAGGTAAAAAGAAAAGTTTGAAGTTGGGTGATTTGGGATAACTTTTAGAAACCTTATTGGTCACCACCATGCAAAGTATCTCATTCCTTTCTTCTGCTAAACTCCATTAAGACAAAGGTTATATTGTCTTAAGAGTGCTAGCCCATGTCAGCAACGGCTGATATAAATCAGCACTTGTTCTATAATTGCTTCATCTGGGCAAAAGCTGTATTTAGCTGGCAACTGGCATTACATGTCAAGCTGAAGTCAGAAAGCTCCTGGGTCTCTGTGTGTCCTCCTAGATATCAGTTATTCATTGAAGTGTTCATGGGCAAATCTGTACTTTTGGAGGTAAATGCCTCCCACCTGGGCATTCTCTGCCTGGCAGTTTGGGCTGCAAGAGCCCAGCAAAACAAGGTGGGCTGCTTTTTTGCTGTTGGGGCTGGGTGAGAGAAGTTACGGGCTGTGGTGTGTGAGGTTTTTTGACCAAGAACTTCAGCAGTCCCTGACATTTGGCCTCAGCTTTGTCCTTTCCTCCCACCCCTCATGTCAACCCACCCCTGAACATCCTTTAGTGACAACTCAGTTGTGCTTGAATACTGAGGAACAGGAGCCTGTTTTGTGTCTGTTCCCATCAGCTGGGAAATGCTCAGAAGTACTTGGGATGAGATTAGGAGAAGTAATCATGTCTGTCTTTAATTCCCTTACAAGTTAAATCGATTTGCCACTGGCCCTGTCAGGCCTGGAGTTAGCTCAGTCAGGAGTGTTTCTAACAGCCCCACTCACAGTCTCCAGTCGGAGGCTTTGCAACTTAATACAGCCAAAAAGACTTGCAGGACAGTTCTTTTAGAAAAACACACTTCTTGTTGACTTAAACATTCTCCTGCAGCTACACTGTGCTCCTGTGTGGTCACCTACCTTGTGTCACAGCTCAGACCAGAACAAATAATGAATAGTGAGCTTGAAGACAAACACTCTGTTCTCTACTACATGCCAGAGCCCTCCCTGCATCCCTCCTGCACCATCATGCGAAGGCAGCTGAAATCTCTGGGACACAGATCTGTTTCTTTTGGTACTGGGTCGACATCATTATGTTTCCTCCCATTTCAAGCATCTGAGTTTGTTACAGTAAAATACTGAGTCGACTTCTGTACCTTTGTAAAGGCACGTGAGACCAAGATCTTAGGTCATAGGAAGGGAATAGGAAGGCATATCTATGAGTCATGCACAATCTTTCCTGGTTTTTTTTTGTTTTGTTTCTATGTTTTTCTATTCTATTCTATTCTATTTTTATTTTATTATTTTTACACCTTTTATATGGTTTCTATTCTTATAATGTCTGGTGGATTAACTACAGATAAAATCTGAACTGTTAATACTAAAATTTCTGTCCATTTTTTCACAAGCCTTTCAGTGACTAAGTTGCACAAGAAATAAAAAACACAGCTTTTGCCCTTGTAACAGCATGATCCCACCATACCTAAAATCCACATCAAGGCACTAACTCTTTCACATACCTAAAATCCACGTCAAGGCACTAACTCTTTCACATTTGATTCCTCTGCATACCCCTCATTTGTGTACAGAAATGTCTGGATCATCTCCTGTCTCCATCTAGATTTAGTACCAGAGTGCTGCAGTGGGACTTCTCGCTGTAGCACCAAGCCTTTCTGCACATATTCTGTTCTATTGATTCTATTGAAATCACATTATAAGTTAATTTCATTCCTCCATTTTGAAGGAATGTTACCAGTATATTTATTTGATATTGCTAAAGGGACTGTATACAAAAATCTTTGGCAGTAAGACTGAGAGAACCTAATATATTACTTACCAAACTGTTTAAAGATAATATTACTTCTCAAAGGACTTGACTTCTTCCCGGCAGCATCTTTTGACAGTGATCTCGTTATCCAAACAAGTCTATAGCTTTGAAATGGAAATGGTTTCTTCTAAATAGCCGTACTAGGATTTCCATGAGCCCCGTAAGATCAGTCCTTCAATTCATTATGAGGAAGGTGAGTTTAACATCTTGTGTTTCTCAAGTAGTGGGTTATGGTCTTATCTGGTTTTCCTTGTGTCTTTTAGGGTTGTTTGTTTGTTTTACTCAACCAGTGAAAAAACGTGAAATATTGCACTGTACAGATGAAAGAGATACAGAGTGGATGCAGTATAGACAAAAATCCTTTCATATTGCAATCAGTTATCTGTTTGGTACTTAAAAATAAAAGCATGCTCAAAATATTTTGGCCATTAAATTTTGTGGTTTTAAAGTGACAGACAAAAGATCTCTCCTATGCCAGATGAACGTACATCAGAAGAAGCAAAAATCTTGCTTAGGTTATGGTCTTAAGTATTACATTACTTTCTCGTGTTAATGTTTGTTCAGACATATGTTCTTTTCCTTCAAATCTTGTTGGACTTCTTATGCCGTTTTTATAAGACAGCCTTGACTCTGCACTAAACCATGCCACTAACACGTTACTTAATCTAACTGGCACATTGTAAAATTTTACACATGCGCTCATCCAGATAATTACACAATTAATTTTCACTTAGCACAGCTGAAACCGGGATAATGAAATTTCCACTGGTGTACTGTTACGTCCAGGGGTTGGAGGTCAGCTTCCTGTTTGGATAAGGGTGAGTTTAAAGAGGATTTCTGACAGTCTCCTTACTTCAACTGAGTCTAAAAACATTGCAATGGAATTTCAATTTACAGCTAAGTTCAATGGAAGGAGCAGATGTCGGGAGTGTGCCGCTACCATTCTGGGAGTCCTTTCTATGCAGGTGTAGTCAAAAGTCAATGTCCTTCATCCCATTTTTTATATGAAGACAGAGCTAAGCTGACACTTGATATTAGTTTCTGCACTGGACTGCAGCTGCTCGGTGCTTTGCAGAACTAACCCTGGCCTGAACAGTTGTGGAAACCTTTTCCCTGTTGCATTTTCTGCATTTTCAAAGGAGCATGCAGATGACAAGAACAGGGCTCTTGTCTCTGAGGATGCGTTGTAGGAAAGTCACCACAATGAAACTGGACCAGAAGGAGCTGAGACAAACTTCCACAACTTTGACAAGGCCCTTACTGTACTGAAGTATACAGTGGCATATAAAGCTAAAAATATTTTGATATTTAAATGCAAATGTTGTGACTTAAAATGGCAGTGCTTCTGAGGGCTCCTCTTCTAATCTGGAATAAGAAGTTAGTTTATTGCTTGAAATGTCTCTACATGCATATTTGCTGTCACACCTTTTACTCTGTCCTCACATTGCTGCCCTCAGCAGAGCTTTACTTTCTGATCCCTGACATTCCCAGGCAACTGACCTTAGCTGAGAGTTATGCTGGGCAGGTGATGAATGTTCCATACACCAAATCCTCCTTGAAAGGAATAGCACAAGGTGAAAGGGAGCGCAAAGGCAGGGTCAGCATCCCCCTTGGACCAGCCTGTCCCTCACCTGCACTGATGTGCTCGACTGACATGACTTGCAAGACTTGCAAGAAGAGCAGTGTTTTTTAAGAGGTAGTACAGTTCAGAGCCATAGGGACACCAGATTCCCAAAGTACATTGGCAGAGGCAGAAGGACGGACAGATGTGGGTCTGGCCAGGCTAGGGTAACTCACGCTGCCTCGGTGCCAAAAACTAAGTCTTCGCATCTCAGAGCCAAATGAAGGCAATGCTAACATTGGCATCGATGTCATGGGCTACAGGATTAGATCCTAAGGACAGAACCAACTATCAACTGGTAATGAATAGATAATATGTCAGAGGGCACATCTTGTGAACAACTGCTTCTTGTGATGTGTACTTCTGTGGTGCTACTGGGCCTTGATAACAAGCCGGGGCTTCTCCATCTTCTAATAATGTGGAAGAAAAAAGATTACTTACAGGAGAGTCAGATGTTTGCACAGTCACTGATTTTGAGCATTTCTTCTTTCTCTTTCTGTCCTGCTTCTTCAGCGGGTTTTATATTGTGCAGTTCAGAACACACTAGCACTTCTTACGGTGGGCCTTGTTGTTTCTTCGTTCTCTCCTTTCCCTTTCTTTTAACCTCTCTCAAGTTTTTTTTTTTAACTCATTTAGGAGTCCTGCCTTATTCAAAACTTCAAGTTTCATGCTGTTTTCCTCTCTTTCAGTCTCTTTGATGCCTTAAACACACTTCACATGTTTTCAAGGCATCAAAGTGTCTTAAATTATATGCTCTCTTTCTTCAAGTAGCTAAAGATGTAAATAATAAAATCGCTCTTCTGCAGACCACACCTTATGTTTTCAGTGCCCAGAGACCAGCTTCAGACACCTGGAGCTACAGATGGATGCACTATAAAACCCTGACCATCAGACATGTCTACACATTTATGAAGAAAGTGGAAAACCTCCAACACAGACATTTAAAAAGAAGAATAACAATTCCATTTTACTGAGCCATTGGGAAAAAAAGACGCATGAATTTAGTTTACTAAAGATTCATAGACAATTTTTGCATCTCCTTTCAACATCAAGGGTTACCCTGACAGCAAAGGGCATGTATACGTTTTACAAAAAGAAAATTATATACTGCACTACAGACTGCTGTTTGTCAGTAGCTCTGTCTCAGGATGCAAAGCTCCAAGTGAAATCCATATGAATGACATTAATTGGGAGATCAAGCATATATGTATTCACCTTCAAACAAATGCAAACAGTGCTTTCATTGTTAAAAGTTTTGGTGTTATTACTAAATTTCATTATGTTGCTAACTCAGGAAAGAGAAGTTGTATTTCTAGGCTAGTGGTTGAATGTAAAAAATACACCGTCAATAGAAATTATATGCATTAGAAAGACTACAAAATTATTTCTTTTGCATTTTCCAATTAGACCACCAACTTTTTTCCACAGGCAAACAGTTTAAATAAATATTGTTGGGTTTTCTCCACGCATTAAAAATTGTATCATTTTCAAGAAATTTGGTAATATCGAACTAAAAAAATACAACACAATCATCACTTTCTATAGTAGAAAGTAATAATACAGCAATGGGTAATACAGTAATAATATTAATATAGAAATAATTAAAAATAAAGTAATATAATATATAGGTACTTCCAGTCATATACATTTTCTACCCTATTTAGCAGCATCTTTCCTATTCTCATCATGCATTCATCAAAATACCAGTGTCTGTAGCCATATATGATTTTACTAAGATTCAGAGATGTCTGTAATAATTTTAGAATCATAGAATCATAGAATAGTTAGAATTGGAAAGGACCTTAAGATCATTTAGTTCCAAACCCCCTGCCAGGGACAGGAACACCTCACACTAAACCATGCCACCCAAGGCTATGTCCAACCTGGCCTTGAACACCACCAGCGATGGAGCATTCACAACTTCCCTGGACAACTCATTCCAGTGCCTCACCACCACAACAGTAAAGAATTTCTTCCTCATATCCAAACTTCCCCCGTTTAAGTTTGAACCTGTTACCCCTTGTCCTATCACTACAGTCCCTAATCAAGAGTCCCTCCCCAGCATCCATATAGGCCCCCTTCAGATACTGGAAGGCTGTTATGAAGTCTCCACGCAGCCTTCTCTTCTCCAGGCTGAACAGCCCCAGCTTTCTCAGCCTATCTTCATACGGGAGGTGTTCCAGTCCCCTGATCATCCTCATGGCCCTCCTCTGGACTCATTCCAACAGTTCCATGTCCTTTTTATGTTGAGGACACTTTATCCAGTGAGCCTACCAACTGATGCACCACGATTGCCTTTCTGTGAGCAGGGATGTTTTCGGTGGAGAGGCAGCAGTGGGCAGCTCTCGCATGCAGCTAGGGAGGAGGAGAGGCACAGAGGTCTGTCCTCTGCTCTCTTAATTTGAGCTTATCCTGCCTGATCACATAAATCCTTTTGTGGGTCCTGAGGAACGCACAAGTACCATGGTGGGAGCCAGGAGGCGCATTTAGGATGAAGAGTGAGCTGAAACACAAAGTAGCCCCTGCCATAGCATGATCCCCTCATCCCACAGCCCTCCTTGTGCCCCTCAGAGTGAAAGGTTACCACAGCAGTTGTCGTAACTGGTTTAAAAGCATCTTTCTTTTAATGACATTATTGAGTTTTTTGAGAGCTACCTAGAGTTATCAGCCTGATTCCTAACCGACCTCTGAGCTATGGTTTGCCAGTGAAGAAACATAGCTTATGACATGAACTTCTCCACCTTGGAATTTTAAGGTTCTGTGACATGGTAAGACTTTGATGAGCAGGTGAACTTAGGCACAAACCTGAGCTGCATGGTGGGATACATATAATCAGGATAACTTATTTCCATAGTTAGCGGGTTTTTTTCCAAAAGCACATGTTCTAGTGTTCTCTGAGTAACCTTCAGCTCTTCAGAAATCTTCAGTTTGATAAACAATATTTTGGTTTATTCTTTAACATTTCTTGGCTGTGTCATTGCTTTCTTCAAATTGATGTAAAATGGAGGGTCACTTCCATTTTAACTTATTCCTACAATGCCTGGTCAGTCAACTTTCTTACTTCCCTGGTTTCTGTTCTGCAACTCTGGCAGTGTATTTCTATGACCATCTTCTGCAGCAAACTGTTCTTCAGCTGATGCTCAGCACGGCAGTGAGAAACCCACCCACCCAGTTTCAAACACTCAGTCACCGGGGAAAACTAGGCTGGGCAGAGAGTGAATTATTCCCTCTTAGGACAATTAACTAAAATGTGGAAAGAATTATCCTCTGTAGTTTTTTATCAATTAAACTGAGAGCATGAAACAGCACTTCCCACTAGCAGCCTAAACTTAGAGGGCTGATTTCCAGCAAGATATAACCCACAGTTATGAGTCAATCTTTTATCTCATCTTCCTTGCTTTACTAGCTTCTCCCCATGGTCCAGGTGGGCAGGCTCCTTAAGAGCCTCTGCAGAGATTTTGTCTCCACTTCCACTTCAGCAAATGATCTCTTGTTTAAAGCTGCTACACCTCACACGTCGTTTTAAAAGGCAAAATGGACTACTGCTTTTCTGCCATCGCGCAGCGCGTATCCTGCTCGAGAGGATTTTTTAAGATTTCTTGCTTTCAGTATGGGGAGGTCCTGTGCACAGCTGCAGGTTAATGGTAACAAATTGCCATCTATTTTTAACAAGTGTTCCTCCTGTTGCTCTGCTTCTCCGTTCCTTCTCTTTCTCAGGCATTTGGGAGATGCGCTGATGAAGGTCAACCTTTTGCCAGGCAGATTTTTTAGCGAAGGTAAATTGTGTGATCATAATAAAAAGAGTAGTTATGCATTCAGTGGGACTACTTCGCTCGCTACAAATTGTCTCTGTTTATGTTTCCCTTTTTTGGTTAAAAGTGTATCTTTTTTTTTTAAGTTACTAAGATTTTAAAAGTCTGTTATTTCTGGCATTCTGATGTCTCCTTGTTTCTCCTTAGCTTTACCTTTTTTCTTAATTTTTGTTTCCTATTTTTTTTTTTTTTTTTTTTCCATGGGATTTCTCCTGCTCTCCTCTCTCCTTCTTTCCAGATACAGGCACCCATGTCTGATTCTGGGGAACACAGAGCTGCTGTGTTCCCATGCTCAGGAAAGCCAGGGAGGCTGGCTACATGGGATATAGATGTACAAATAACAAACACCGCTCATTTTCTCGTAACAAGAGCAAAAGTTTGCCAAAACTGCCTTTGCAATTAATGGTTGTTCTTCCTAATTCTGTCTCCCAGTGCTACAAACAACTGGAGGAGGGTGATGGGGCAAGGAGTAAGTCTCGTAGGTGCATATTCTTCTCCCATGAGTCTTCTTCCTTAGACTTTCCTTTCAGTTAGTGCTGGAGACAGACTGCTGGCTCAGATGAACCTTGGATTCAATGTGGTACAGTTAACTGATGTTCTCAAGAGAACGGCTCAGATGATATCCCCCTGTGGTGAGCGCTCTGCTTCTGATACACATCAACACATTTTTATGCTACTTTTGGGCATAAGCTCTCCATCTAAAAGAGTAACAGATCTAAAAATGGGTTTACTTTGAACAGACATCTGCAACTTTTCTCCTACTGCAGAGACAGGGCATCGGGGGGAAAAAGGTTACAAGGTTTTCTGAATAATCATTCTCTAAAGATGGAATTATTTTTCTGAACCATAATTTGGTTTTCATGTCTAAACTTGTTCAGTCGATATGTTTGTCATAAGAATGCGAAATATTTTAATCTAAATTAACACCTTTAACTTTACTTAGTGAGAAAAACTGCTCATTACTCCCAAGTAATTTACTAACAATATTATTATACGAACAAAACTGATTTAATGTAATCTGGCATTTATGACTTCCACATAACATCAGCTGCTAAAGTAAGAAAATAACAAAAATACTCCTTTTATTCAGAAAAAATCTTAAACTAATAAGCATGTTGCTAATATTAAAATCAAGTCAGAGATCCTATTCACTTTCATTACGTATAATTTATGACACTTGGATGTAGTTTAATAAGGTCATAAAAATGCCAGTTGTGGTATCTCATAATACTTTTTATAAACTGGTTTTACAGTCTACCCTTTGTTCCAAAGTTCAAAGTGACAATTGAAATGCACAGGTTGCCCAGGGGTTCAGGCTTTTTGCTAGAAGTACTGACTGGTGCATACCTTAATTTCTAATATATCTATATTTTTTTCAAAATCTTGGTAATGGTGGGGAACATTCCTTTCCTCCAGATGTGCCAAAGCTGATATTTTTCAATATAAAGAAAAATATCACGAATTCAGTAAAAGGAACACATTTTATTGCTATGCACTTTTTTTCTTTTTTTGATGAAATGAAAACTGTGCAACATTTATTCCTAAGCAGGTCAAAGTCAAACAATACTTCTAAGTGCTGTTACAATAGTGGCATTATATTGTCCCTTGTCAGCTTTCAATTACTTCATCCACCTAGCTGATCACTGACTTATTTCCTGGCTTAGGTAAATAGCGCTTTTGGTGCACTTTCCTTAAGTCATTTCAGAGAAGATAAATTAAATAATGATTGCAATTTAATATTGTGATAGTGCTAAAATATTTCCTTCAAGCTTCAAGTTTGACCACAAGTTTCCAATAATATACTTTTTTTCACTTGCTAGCTCAAACCTGAGGTTTTATTAAATTCTACAGCTGCAGTCAGTATTTATGTTTTCATCTAGCAAATTGGACATTTTAAATAATAAAGAACATGAAGTTATATATCAAAACAGATAACACTTGCAAATCATTTAAGGTGGAAACTTTATTTAAAATTAATCAAAATCCACACAATACGGCACAGAGGTCCAAATTCTTAGCTCATTATACTGGAGTAAATCTACGGAAAATCCATTTACTTCACTGAGGTTACTCCAGGATCATAGCCAAATACTCAAAACT
The DNA here is from genome assembly GCA_028858755.1 of Ara ararauna. NCBI lineage: Eukaryota > Metazoa > Chordata > Aves > Psittaciformes > Psittacidae > Ara > Ara ararauna. The sequence goes on from CM054379.1 coordinate 51,286,489, forward strand.
TCAGCTGGACGTATATTCCTAAGGGATGCAGTACCATGTGTGCATGGGGCCGTCAGTGTGCATGGGCTGGTCCATCTAGCAAAGATGCCCTGTTGATTTCAAAGAGGTGGCTAAACATTCTTGACACATTGGGTTTAAGCTGCCCGCTGTATCATTACAGGAGTCTTTGTAGTGAAGGTCTTGGACCTGCAAGTTTCATGGCTGGACTTCTGCAGGGAAAACTGAAGGCTACGCAGGCAGTAAAAGCCTGGACCATGGCTTTAGAGGTGGGCACTGAAACAGTCCTCTTCCCTGCATATAGGCACAGTCTTCATCTCACTTTGCTCTTGCACTTTGATGGTTCACCTGCATGTTCCTTTTAGGAAAATGAACTAATAAACACTAAAGCATATAACGTGTACCATCTGCAGATAAATGAGGTGTGGAATCCTCATTTTCCATTTTGCAATTGTTGTTAACATCCTCTGCTATTTATAGCTCTTCTGACCGTGTATACAGTGAAACACATCACTGCTACTTCACGGTATCAGAGTTCCGCATACGGCATGTCTCCATGCAGAGGAGCTGCTTGAGGGTCTAGAATGGGCCTGTGTTAAGAAATTCCTCCTTTGCTCCCAAAGGCTCCCCAGCGTCTTGTCTTTGCTGTGACGATAGGTGTGTTTACTTGTTTTGACCATTTGTGTGATATCTTATATGCCAGGTTTGTCTCAGATATTAGCTATCATTTTCCAAGAGGGGAATTCCCAAGCAGAGATTTCAAGCCAGGTCTCCAAAGAAATACTTCAGCATAAATATGTTGGGTTAACTAGTTTCAATGTAAGACATAAATTTGTTGCAGATGAAGTTTCTAGGAAGACAAATTGCTGTCAGTCCCGTGCCTTACAGCCATGCTTATGGACAAAGCGTCGTCTTAATGTGCTGGCGCTGTGCGAGCTCAGCAGCAGGCTCTCACCTCCCTCAGGAGCCTTCATGGACTAGTCAGCGATGAGTGAGGAAAGGGTGATACTAGTGACAGGACAGCAGCAGCTGCTTTCTGGCAGATAGAACAGGGAAAGAGCGCAACTTAGGTCTTCTGCTTTCATGCAATTTTTTCCTATGAAGGCATCTGTTCTGTAAGCACACCACTGGGCGCAGGAAGGCTCAACCTAGAGGTGGTCTTTGCCAATTTTTTTAATTTTTTTTTTTAAATCTGTTATTTCTGAAAAAAATAATATCTTCCAGTTTTGTCCATGGGTCTGTAGGTGATTTTGGAAGTGGAGGTTAGATAAATAAAAAATTGTTAAAAAAAAATATTAAAATAGACCTTATCCTGGGAAAATAACACCAACATCTTACAGCTGATCTGATCTCTCCCATTCCCACTGTCCCGCAGGAAATTCTGGCTTTATGTTTATTTTCTTTTCTTTAAGATGCTAACTTTAAAAACAAAAAGAAAAGAAATCCCAGTTGCAGCCAAGCTCAAGCTGCACAGAAACAGTTCAAGAATATAAAATGCAAAGGATTCCAGATGATTTTGCAAGTAGGAGGCTAAAATAAGAGAGAAAGTCGCAGAGAAAATTTTGGTATTTACATGGATGCAGATCTTCTACTCATGCTACTGTAAGAGTAGGAACATAAACTAATGTTCTAAGTGTATTTTAAGTGTCTTTTAAGTATATTGGGCCAAGCTCACCCCAGAATAATTAGATTACAAGTGCCTAAGCGTGGAACAATTGTTAGAGCTATTTAGCACGTGGGTAAGTAAGCACCATGTATGAAGGAGATCTTCACCAGGCTGTCCAAGTTTAAGGTAGGTTGGGCAGTAGCAGGGTTGGGAAGGTCGACTTGAGCTTTGTGAGCACAGTTGTACCTCAGTGATGGAAAGTTCAGGTCACCCTCCCTGCCTCCTCTCTGGAGCTCTGGGAATCTTGTCTCATCCCTCGCTCTGCACAGGGATCAGGGACACCTGCTGAGAAGCAGTGGGGGCAGAGGGGAAGCAGTGACAGCAGACTTCCTCTCCCTAAGAAAATACAATTATTTCTGTGGGTAAGGGAGTTGGCTGTTTCTTCTTGACATTGGAGAGCTGGATTGTCTGCCTTGATGGCCAGAATGTGTATCCCAACCCCCTCCCCAGGGCATGGGCACCCTTTCCATTTATTGGCAATAAAGGTCTCTGTGAAAAAGCTGATTTTATAATTTTAGAAAGACTGTGAGAAAAGCAAGAAAGACAGTTGAGCTTCAAGGATTTTCCTCCATTGGACAAACTCCAAGAGGAGCTATGCACTCATAAAATACCTCTCTGCTATCATTTCCACTGGGTCCTTTGGGAAGATTCAACTTTTTGCAGCCAAAGGCCCATGATCAGCAAAGCATCTGGGCTCCTAACTCCTCATTTAAAGTCTGAATTCCAACTCAAGTCAGTGGGGAATTTAAACAGGAGTTGGGAGAGTCAATATTTTGTGGAGTATTGGCTACCAATATCTGTGCACTGCTTAACTCATAAACTATATTTACAATTATTGCTCATATTCATCCACTGACACATTTCAGGTGCTTATAGATGCTTCTACTAGTATGCCGTAAATCACCCTAAAGAGCTGGGATACAATTTTTAGAGTTCAAATGGGAATTCTCACTAGATGTGAGTATTTGCAGGATCAGGACCTATTTTCCAGAACAGGTGCTTAAATGAAATGATGAAGTCATTATAGTTGAGCAACTTAATACAGAGAAATAGCTCACATTATTCTAGTACCTATAGGGCTCTGGCATAAGTGCCTAAATTAAAAATTTGAGAACTTATTAGGCAGGAGGATTAGATTTGCCATTTCACTTGGAGAGCGTTTTGCGGATGTGGGAAAAAAGTTGACTTCTTTTTGTGCGTATATAAGTATCTCTTGTTCCCTGGAAAAGTTGCATGGTTTTGACATCACTTCCACTTTTCTTCTGCTTTTGAGTTTGCTCCTTTTCTATGCTGCAGACCTCTTTAGTGCTATGAAAGTCGAGGTTTGCTCTTGAAACAGGCATGTGTTCAGGAAAGTACAAAATGTCTATCGGAAGGCATTATAGAGCAGTCTTTGTGGTCGAGAGTGTGGGAAACTCCATTTAGCTCATTTTCATGACAGAAGCACTGAACCACGTTAACACAGAAGGAAGACGTAGAAAACGTTTAATGGTACTGCAGTGCTTTGTTTATTCTTAGCTAAGCCTACATGGCTTCCAAATGAGCCCACTATGCAATGTGACTACATAAGGTTAACTGCTGGGTACATTAAGCAAAATACTCTCTCTTAGATGCTTGTTTAAGTCATCATTTCTGATCATTTATCAGACTTAATGTGCTACAGCAGACTGCAGGTCACAATGTGTCATTTCCAAAAGAACTTTGACTTTTCCTTTTCCAGGGTCAGGAGCTGGTAACGTTTATCTGAAATGACTCCATTCCACTTTATAGCTTCCAGTAGATCTGCTGGTATTATAGAGAGCCATTTTTGCCCAACCATGGTGCTGGCTCCAAGTATTTGGGGATTAAAATCTTAGGGAACTGCTCAAATACAACCAATCAACAGAGATTCAAGCTGGCCACAAAATGCCTGCTTCATTTATTGGGAAAATATCATGAGAGTTATAGGAATATTAGTTATTTTTCCAAACTGATAATGGGAGCTTTCCCTAAAGAGAAACACCAAAACCAAACACCCCCCACCCCCCCCCACCCCCCACCCCCCCTTGAAGGTTATTTACATAGAATTCAAGAACAAATTGAAAATGCTTGGGGTACAATTTTTAACAGGCCGTGTGAGCATTTCCCCAGTGCAAGGTAAAAGAATAAGGCTATTTGTGTAGTGACTTCTACAGCTAAGTGAATTATTTGCAGCAAAAAGTTTGTTTGATGACTTTTACTCTCCCTTTTTAATCTAGAAAATATGTGGAATTTTCAGATCTATAATTTTTTTAACAGGCTGAGGTCATATTGGTGAGGATCAGACAAGGATAAGTGGAGATGAACAGACATTTTCTGTTGTCTTTCATTTCCTTTTTATATGCTGAGCTGTAGTCTGTTTTCAGCTGTGTTTGTGGCTCCATAATAGACAGAGCAAGAGGAGTGGCTATATTAAAAACATAAATCACAAACTAACATGATATGCTCAAAATATTGTGACACACTTTTTTCTTATGTATCAATCCCTTTCCCACATCTAATGTAGATGCATAAATACTGCAGGTGAAGATGGCACTACTGTACCTATTATCTAACACTTCTCATTATAAGGTCCTGCTTTCAGCTGCTAAGAGTTTCACCAGATTTCAAACATTCAGAAGTGTTTTTTTATATTTTTTGTTCTTATCTGGGGTCCCTCCTTGGTATCAATTTGTCTTTGGGAAGGTTTCAGCTAATGTGTTCTGGTGTTTCTAAGATTTGGGGAGAATATGTTGCTTTTTGTAGGCTAAAACCAAGACTTTCAAATAAATCATTGGCAAGCACTGCATATTTGTTCCTTGGGGACGATGCCTGAGATTTGCATTAGGGATGTACATTTTGCCAGTCCTGTGACAGTTTGGCTAAATAGTAAAATGTTTGAAGTATTCCCTTGCTCAGAGGGTGACTGCTCAGTCATCCAGAGGCTCTGTCAGCTTCCATACAGACAGCTAGCACCAGTGTCCCTGTAGAGCGTGGCTGGGCATGTTCCCATCTTAGACTGAAGATGCTGAGCAGGACTTTCTCAACTAAGAAACGAAGATGGAGGGAAGCCATTGTGAAGTGGAGCTGAAGGCTGAAGATTGATTAGGAGGAGGGACATCTGAGAAGTTCATGTCATAGCCTGCTGGGTAGGTAGGTTAATCCTAGCTTCTCAATCATCAAGTTAGTATAATGGAAGTCTTAAAGAAGTGCATAATAAGAAATAGAAAGGAATTTGTTATATTCAGGTCTTTATGAAAGCTGGTGCACATTAAAGAAGTCCTAGGAGGCACTCTGCAAAAGTTGTGGAAGTAAATAAAAATAATACACAGCACCTAGTTAAGCACCATTTCATTACAGAGTGTGTCCAAGGAGGCAGGGCAATTGTTGTTTGAGGATCTTGGTTTTCTCATCTCATAAAAATTCCTGTGTTTTTTTTTTTTCTTAAGACTTTTCTTCTATGCAGCTTCTTGTATTGTAGCAATTAGGTAACAACCGTTGTGTAATTTTGCAGATCCAAGTTCGTACAACATCAACACCTTTAATCTTATTATTTTGTGAGGAATCTAAACCACAAATTTTGGGGGGAAGAAACTATGAAACAGAAAAAAATTCTACGACTCATTGGGATTGTTAGGATCATTTGCTTCCTTAAATATTTGTTACCCTTAAATAGGTACATTTCAGAGGGAATAGAAAACACAAGGGGAGCATCTGTGAAGACTTCTTAGACCAGGTCTGCTACAAAAAATTTCTTCTCTCTCCCAGGATGTTCAGAAACACAAATTGTAATTTGGGAAGGAAAAGCTCTAACAGACAACTGCATTTAAAAAGCAAATTGCATTTAAATGTATAACTAGCAAAGCTGGGTTTCCTGTCTGTGAAGGAAAAACTTGGTGAGGAAGGAAATAAATTAATAAAGGAAAAAAAGAACTAATTAATCCACAAAGAAAAAGAAAAGAAGAAAAAATGGAAAATCCTGACTAATCCCACCAATTCTCATTCTTTCCTCCCGAAAATAATAAACGCAGTAGAAGAGTTGTTTAACATCTTTGTCTGTGACATGGACAGTGGGATTGAGTGCGCCCTCAGCAAGTTTGCCGATGACACCAAGCTGTGTGGTTCGGTTGATACGTTGGAGGGAAGGAATGCCATCCAGAGGGACCTTGACATGCTTGTGAGGTGGGCTGATGCCAGCCTGATGAAGTTTAACCACGCCAAGTGCAAGGTCCTCCACCTGGGCTGGAGCAATCCCAGGCACAGCTACAGGTTGGGCAGAGAAGAGATTCAGAGGAGCCCTGCAGAGAAGGACTTGGGGGTGTTGGTTGATGAAAAAATGAACATGAGCCGGCAGTGTGCGCTTGCAGCCCGGAAAGTCAACCGTATCCTGAGCTGCATCAAAAGGAGCGTGACCAGCAGGTCGAGGGAGGTGATCCTGCCCCTCTACTCTGCTCTTGTGGGACCTCACTTGCAGTACTGTGTGCAGTTCTGGTGTCCTCAACATAAAAAAGACATGGAAGTGTTGGAATAAGTCCAGCGGAGGGCCACGAGGATGATCAGGGGACTGGAACACCTCCTGTATGAAGATAGGCTGAGAAAGTTGGGGCTGTTCAGCCTGGAGAAGAGAAGGCTGCGTGGAGACCTCATAGCAGCCTTCCAGTATCTGAAGGGGGGCTATAGGGATGCTGGGGAGGGACTCTTGATTAGGGACTGTAGTGATAGGACAAGGGGTAACAGGTTCAGACTTAAACAGGTGAAGTTTAGACTGGATATGAGGAAGAAATTCTTTACTGTTGTGGTGGTGAGGCACTGGAATGAGTTGCCCAGGGAAGTTGTGAATGCTCCATCGCTGGTGGTGTTCAAGGCCAGACTGGACAGAGCCTTGGGTGGCACAGTTTATTGTGAGGTGTCCCCATCGATGTCAGGCAGGTTGGAACTAGATGATCTTAAGGTCCTTTCCAACCCTAACTGTTCTATGATTCTATCTTTTGATTCTAAGTGAGATTTTTTTTTTTCAACTAAATATTTGCTACTGACATAGAAGACATTTTCTTTTTTCCAAAAGGACTTCACTCATTAGTAAATTCTGCCTGTTTAATTTCACTTTAGTGTCCGAAGCGTATGGGTATCTCATAGAGAGAGTACCCGTGAGATTGCTGAGTTACAGGAGTTTAAATTCTGCATTCAGCCAGCATCAAGAAGCAGGATTAGTGATGGAAAATTACAGAATTAAATGAGTGGGTAAGGCAAAAGCTCTTTCTGTCTCTAAAAATGTTAACATTATTTTAATACTGATTACTTTCCATGAAGTAAAAAGGGAGGAATGAGGCATACACTTACAAAGGCTTAAATAGCCCTTCAATTTCAAAGCAGGCTCAGACACCTGCAAATGACAAGAATATTTACCTGTTTCTAGCTGTACCACTGAGCACTGCTGTGCCACGCAGTGTTACCTGAACAGGCTAAGAAAGGGTCATGGCATTTCTGCATGGTCAGTATGGTTTGTTTATTCCCAATTTCATCACAGGGAAACTCAAGTGGAGCTTTATAATGTCTGCATAATCAGAGTGGAGTTCTGAGATCTCTCGAAGCCACTGAAAGGAAAATCATTTTTAAGCAGGTAATTAAATTGACTAAAATTCTGTAACTGAGCATCTCAAGGTGTAGGGGGAGTGTTTCATTATTTATGTTGTCTTATTAAAAATTATCCCATACATGCCAGCTGCTGGAACATAGTTTTAGAGTTAAAGATGTCATATGAAAATTAAATGAAATAGAATATCCATCATAAATCAGTTCCAATGCACACATTTATGTGAAATTTTTGGGTTTTCTTGGGTTTTTTTGATTTTATTTCTCATTTCTTTCATTCAAAAAAATGGACACATTGCTCTTTTCTGAAACTTTCAACAACTGCAGAAAAAAAGGCCACAATTTGGCAGAAAGCAGGACTGTAAAAGTTCAGCCTTATAGGTGAAAGTTTTGGAAAGTTATGAGCAAATGAAAACAGGGGCTTAGCATGGAAATGCATAGGCATCCTTAATTACAGCTGTTGGTAGCTCTCCAACTATATTGCAAGCGACATATGTTTTTTCTACTTAAAGTCCTAATCCTGTTAGTAGATGTGTCAGCATGGAGCCCCGCAGCTGTGGCATGTTCCCCCCAAATGTCAGGGGGACGTCTCATGCTCAGAAGAGTCTCCACAGTGTTTCTGCCTGCTCCGTAGACATCAGCTGTGGATGGCTGGGAACACTGGGAATGTGTAAGAATAGAAATCTGTGAATGGTGCTAATGTCTAATGTGATTAGTGAAATTCCAGTGGTGTTAAAGCAGTCAAAACTCAACGTGGAAACAGCTAATTAATTCCATAGGTTTAGGAACACAACACTGGCAAAGGTTTGGGGTCACACATAACACATACAGTGCATTAATAAAATACAAAGATTGAATGATAAACCACCCAAGCTGTGCAGTAATCCCACAAGGAAGTATTATCTGGGGCATCTCACTGAAATTAGTCTTACTGAGAAAACTGTGTTAAAGTCTGAACTATATATTTACTGGCTATTGTTAAAGTCAGTATGAAATCACTGACAGTTAGAATCTTCTAGTTAATGTTTATGGTCACATTATTTCCAGAACACATGCAAGAGTCATACTTTGAAATCATTGCAACATCATTATTGTGGGTCCAGAAGCCCAGTAAATTTGGGGACTTTAGTGGAAAGCATGTTATAAAGACGACTGTTGGGCAACCACATCAGATATGACTGAATAAGCTCATCTTTTGGTCCTGATTTACAGGAAACCTCTTCTGTTGCAAAGATTACTCAATCAACTTTTTCATATCTTAAAAACAAATGCGTTAGAAAACATCTCTGATGTAAAGCTTTGGTCCAAGTCCTGATGACCTCAGTGGAGGAGAAGGCTTGAGACTGGCTGTGAGAAGGGGGTGAAAGGAAAGGTGGGAGGGTAGCAGCGCATAAGGGCACTGCTCTCTGTGGGTCATGTGCCCACCAGCATGCTGAAATGACCCAGTGGGTTTGTGGGCAAAATTGTTTCCTGTACTGCTAAAAAGTTGTACATAGTCAAGGATGGAAAGTGAAGACTTTTTGACATTGTCAGCACTTGCTGTTGGCTACCAAAACAGGCATACAAGCCATTTCTCATTTTCTCCTTTGATAGCACTGAGAAGTAATCTACAAGTTTGAGATTACCCATAATTTGGCCAAAATCAATAGCAGGTGGGTTATTTCAAACCATGCTTCATTTTTCTGTTTGTACAACATCAACACTTTTAATCTTGCTAATAGTGACAGGGAAAATGTTCACTTCACTCACTGCAGCCTCTTTATAAGGCCAGTTGGGGTTGAACAAACATTAATTAGTTAATATTTGTGTAACACTTTAAAAACCTAAAACACTATGTAGGTGCTAAGGATTATTATTATTTTTGAGAGCCAAACAAGAATTTAGTGGGCCACACTGAAAAATGTTGCTGTAATAAAAATGTTAGAACTGTGGTTTAAAAAAATACTGTGAAGTGTAAATTAAATAAGCTTAAAAAAAAATAAATTCAAGCTGTCTCTCTGCATTCAAACTACCACAAAAGCTACTAGAGCAACATTCCCCAGAAATTTACAGAGTATGAATTTTATTCCGATATTTACTCTGCACTTTAAGAATGATCATTATTAGCCTTAGAAACACTATGGGAAGTGTGTATTTGAAAGACGACTACTGTGTAATTGCCAGTAAGTTCTGTATTCCTACGTGTGCTAATGATTTTTATTTTTATTTTTTTAGGAAGAATATTCTGAGAGCCCCATGAACTTTTATACATCATGGTAATGAAACAGAAACACTTTTTCTGGTGCTAAATTTCTATTAAATCAGTCTTGGGGAAAAAAAATAGAAAAAAACCCCCATCCCACTACAGTAAGAAGGATTTTAATAGAAAGCTTTACGATGGGTCTGGCAGGGGATGGTCTGAAATAATGAAAAAGTATAGAACAAGCTCCAACCCTAAACAACGGTGGTAGTTGATTAGCAAAGCAGAATAGAGATTTTAAAGAGATCGCTATCTCTGTTTAATAGTCTTCTAGGAAATCTGTTTTATTATAGCTGCTCATTGAAAGGCCATGGCTCTCAGTGGTTATTATTCACTATTACTACGGAAAGAGTACAGCCAGAGCATCCTTCATATCTTCCCCATAATCTGTAAATCATCAGCTAGCTTGGATCTTTCACATGACTTAGTCATATGTGGATTAGATTTAGGAAAAAAAAACCTATCGGAACAAAGATAAAAAAAACTGATTGAGACTAAGAGCTTCACATAAGATACTTAATGTCTGAGTATCTTCACAGCTGAAAGTTGTACAATGCTGTTTTAATTCCTCCCACACTAGGAATTTACTATATCCTCTGAGCTGTTTGGATCCAATTTCTCTAGTTTATCTCATTCCTGTTCAAGGCCCTGCATCCTACTCACGTCCCCCGGCTTTCCTCTGTATTTTATCCAGTGATTGTTTCATGCTGATCAACACAAACCTCCCGAGAGCAGAGACACTCTGAGGCACTGAGGACCTCCCTTCCTTAGGCTTGGCACTGGGGTCTGCCTTGTTCTGTCCATCATGCTCACTCAACATTGCCTTCAGAGGGGCACAGTCTGAGCCAGAGTGGAGAAGATGCCTGTTTAGGCACGCTTGTCAGGTATGTGCCATTGTTTTGAGCTCTTCTGGGCTGCTGCATCCCTGCTTTCTTGCTGTGACTCTAAAATGAGAACAAGTCAGGAAAAATGCATGCTATGGCTACCCCCTCCTCCTCTTCTTTACATTTCTCTCCTTCATGGCCACACCGCTGAGCTCTCAAACTCACCCAGACACAGAGGTTTTGGGCTGGCACAGCAGTGATGTTGGAGAGGACGTCAGAAATGGCCTTCAGAGGGCAGCCAGCAGGTCCCCAGATTCTTAGGGCACATGTTGTTCTTCTGAGGACTTGGTCCTTGGCACCTTCTAAGCTGTCTCTTCCAGCTGGTAACTGCAGTCACGTGCTCTTGCACATTGTGGCAAGAAGTTGTTACTGTCACCGAAGGAAAGTAAGAAGAAGGTAAGAAAGTAAGAAGAGGCTCAAAGGCGTGAAATTGCATCTATCCTCTTTAGCTTTTCTTCAAGCTACAGGTCCAAAGGTGAAAAAGGAGTAACTCATATCAGGTTCCTAAAAACCTAAATACAAGGCAGATTTCATCATAAGATTGGTGACAAAGTACTAGGGGCACTCAGACTGTGTTTCAAGGGCTCACCCATCACTGAGGACCATACCAGAGTCTCAGGATCCCTGGGCCAGCTGCTTACAGGAAGAAGTCATCTGTGCCACTGCGGCACTCAATACAGGTTCTCCCTGATGATGCTCAGAGAAGTTTCTTAGAGTGTTTGAAAACGTTTCCAGAGGAAGCTGCACATGTGCAGCAGCTGCTCAGGAGGTGTGCAGCCAGTGCAAACTTGTTACATCCAGGGGTGCTAAGCACCTGAGCCCACTCCAGACATCAGTGGAGCAGTGTACCCCTCTAAAACCAGTTCTCGTATTTATGTGCTTTGGCTAAGGATGGAGGAAACAGAGACAGATGATCACCTGTGTTTGAGAGCCATTAAATGATTAAAAACAAATATAGAATGTGTTTAGACAAGAACCTATTCCAGACCTTATTCCTGACTGCTTGATATGAAAAATATGCAAATGAAAAAGTGTATGTGCTTACGGAAATCTGTGGGTGAAAACATACAATGGCTCCATGTGTTCATATTGAAACTTAGCTAAAATTAGTGTTTTCTGACAATTAAGGAATGGCCCTGAACTCTCACACCTTAGAAATGCTTAGTTCACATTTTAAAAGGGGGATTTTAATACTCTGTGGTAGCATTCTTCCTTTTCTACTAATGTATAGATATTTCTTTGCTGTTGAGCATTTTATCAGAGACATTACACTGTGCAACAGCTTCAGCATCTCTGCAGTTATCGAGGTTTCTGGTTTTAAGAACACAAAACACTCAGCTCTTCCTTTTTCTGTCCTTTTTGCAAGCTACTAGCCCCCAAAAACCTTAAAAGAGGTTTTATGTGGTGTGGTTCAGGAAAAACTAATGTGGAGGAGGTTGGAGGCCACCAGGAAACGTTAATAGTTCTCTTCGGTTGTGTTTTCTTTTAACTGTTAGAGCCTAATGAGAGCACTGCTGTGAAATTTTGGATACAGTTTTGGGGAGGCTGTGCTGATCCATCAATGAGGCCTCCTTGCTGAAATGAACACCTCCAGTAAGCTTCTAATGGCCTTTGTAAACAAAAACTGCAGAAATGAGTTCCATATTTATTTATTTTACTTCACAGCTCCTATTAAGTTGATTTAATAAAATTCAGCACATAACGTTTTTTTTAAAACAAACCTTAAATAAACTGGAGCTGGGTACTGAACTCTGCATGGTGCTGTCATTACTAATAGGTTCAAAAGAGGCCAGAAGGCTCCAAGTGTCCTTGCATAGTGAGACCAAGGCTGAAACTCCATGAGATAGTAAGGATGGTTTCAGGGTGCCTAACAGCTGTCTGAAACACTGCAATCACATAGCTGCCAGTGGGGGAGTGGATAGCTGATGGCTCAAGACCTTTGATTCACATAATCAAATCCTTGCAGCGCTGTATCTGAACCTTCCTCAGTCAACCCACAGGACTTTGTCCCATCTTGCTCCCTGTTTTAGCACCTGATGGTCACAGTTATATAATCATAGAATAGTTAGGGTTGGAAAGGACTTTAAGATCATCTAGTACTAACCCTCCCTGCCATGGGCAGGGACACCTCCCACTAAACCATGCCACCCAAGGCTATGTCCAACCCAGCCTTGAACACCACCAGCGATGGAGCATTCACAACTTCCCTGGGCAACCCATTCCAGGGCCTCACCACCACAACAGTAAAGAATTTCTTCCTCATATCCAATCTAAACTTTCCCTGTTTAAGTTTGAACCCGTTACCCCTTGTCCTATCACTACAGTCCCTAATCAAGAGTCCCTCCCCAGCACCCGTATAACCCCCCTTCAGATACTGGAAGGCTGCTATGAGGGCTCCACGCAGCCTTCTCTTCTCCAGGCTGAACAGCCCCAACTTTCTCAGCCTATCTTCACACAGGAGGTGCTCCAGTCCCCTGATCATCCTCGTGGCCCCCTGCTGGACTTGTTCCAACACTTCCATGTCCTTTTTATGCTGAGGACACCAGAACTGCACACAATACTCCAAGTGAGGTCTCACAAGAGCGGAGGAGAGGGGCAGGATCACCTCCCTCGACCTGCTGGTCACGCTCCTTTTGATGCAGCTCAGGATACGGTTGACTTTCTGGGCTGCAAGCGCACACTGCCGGCTCATGTTCGTTTTTTCATCAACCAACACCCCCAAGTCCTTCTCTGCAGGGCTGCTCTGAATCTCTTCTCTGCCCAACCTGTAGCCGTGCCTGGGATTGCTCAGACCCAGGTGCAGGACCTTGCACTTGGCATGGTTAAACTTCATCCGGTTGGCATCAGCCCACCTCACAAGCATGTCAAAGTCCCTCTGGATGGCATTCCTTCCCTCCAGCGTATCAACTGAACCACACAGCTTGGTGTCATCGGCAATTGACACATTTATGGACATGGTTATGGACATACAGACCCCAGCTTAGCCCCAGGCTTGTGTTTACCGAAACAATTCACTTCTGGCTACCCTGCTGAGGGAAGCTTTTGGCCATCTTTGCAACAGAAGGTGTGACAAACTGGATTGTCACTTAAATCAGGAGATGGACATAATTTCTGAGAGCAGTGGATATTCTTATGGGGAACCTGTGACCTTCATCATTCCTCAAAGATCTCTCCCAGAGCAGAGAAGCAATGTGAAGGTGATGACCCAACTATTCCTGGTGATTGATGAAGACAACAGGAACAAGAACCCATTGAATTTCAAGTACTCTGAGAAGAAATTCAGGGTCCAGAAATAGACCCAGAGGGAATAGCCCAAGGAAAGCTCTATGCTGGGTAGGATTCCTGCTGCTTTGCGCTTTCTATTTTTTATCTGTTTGATTCCTTTTTCTGGTCATATTGCCAAGTCTGAATGTTTTTTTTGTGGGGACCTACCAGAGGATCCAGCTGTCGAAGAAGTTATGGAACAAACTGACAATATGCTGCATCAGAAATTATCGAGGCCAGGCAGTATTTAAATAAACTCAAAGATAAAATAACTGAACCCCTAAGTGCTGCATAACCTCTTGCTTAAAATCGTACTGGTACTTGAAGATTGGAATGAGGCAGATGTGATGCTGATTTCTGAAAAAGCTTTGTGAGGTGCTGAAGAAATCCACACCTGAAGGAATCATGCCCATGCCTGGCAAACTGAGACAGGCTGTTACAAAGAGCGGAGTTAGAGGAAACCTTGCAATGTATGATTTCCTGAGGAAGAGCTAATGACAATTTTACGTGGGGAAGTCTTGCCTGAAAAGCCAGTTAGAATCCTCTGAAGATGTCAACAAGCATGCAGTGATCTGCCTGAGGAATATGTTTGGATTTACAAAAGGCTTTCAGCAAAATCCCTCACTGGGAACTTTTGAGGGCAAGTAAGTGCTGTTGCTGTTTAATAGCTGAATAACTGGTTACAGGCGAAAGGTAAGAGAAAATGTCCAGTTCTTGCAATAGAGGGAGACTATCAAGGTTTTTCCCCTGGGATGTGCTGTAAAACGTATTCATAAGCAACTTGGAAACAAAGTGGTAAATGACAATGCAGGCAGAAGTTGGTAAGTTATTCTTTGTACCATGGATCCTACACACTTTTCCCATGTGCTTGCTCTGTATAAATATAAAGGATCCTACACACTTTTCCCATGTGCTTGCTCTGTATAAATATACGAGTTTCACTATTTTCTTCCTCACCTTCTTACCCCCTTTAGGTTTTCTAAGAGCAACCAACAAAGGGTGCTGCAGTATGATGAGCAGTAATCATGGACCACCCATAAAACCACTCCCCACATAATGCCTCAGTTCTTATGGGTCAGTGAATTGTTCGGACTCTGATGCTGGCCATGGGTACAGTTGAGTTTTCTACACTCCTTATTCAGATATTTTGTCCCTCTTCCCCATATAAGCTCCATGTAAGACACAGGAAATAAACATGATCCAGGTTAATAAGGTGTCAGCCTAACCCTTTTTTTGACTTCTGGGATACTATCACCTCTGCGAAGGGGGAGCAGGGGTATTCCCTCCTGAATGGTCTTGCTGGCTGATAGGGAAAATACCTTTCTAAGAGACAATACCTAGCAAAACATCCAATCACATTTGTGCCTTAAAGGTATGCTGAAAACCTATTGCACTGTATATGATGCATATTGACCAGGAAACATTGCCCACACAGTGAAACCACTCACAGGGCCAGTGCCATGCCATGGTACTCCATTAATTCAGCTATTTTAAGGTAATAAACATCATGCCACAGCTTCAGTGTCACAAATGTGGGCCAAATTTTTGCCTCAGGACACTAAGTCCTAAGCTTACTGAGAAGGTGAGGACAAAGGTTTAAGAATAGCTTCTACACATAACCTGTACACTAAGAGAAGAGGCTTTTAAAGGTATGAGCTGATTGTTGCTGGTACATTTAGATCTGTATACCAGATCAGCAGTGAAATATTCATGTCTTCCAGATAACACTGTGAGGCTGGAAAACTCCCCTGGAATGGTCAGAAAATAACTTTTGTTGGCTTAACTCAGCACGGTCCGACTTAAAGCCAATGGGATGAGCCCATCTGTCCCACTGCCTTTGCCTTGAAGCAATGACCAACTGTTTGGGCAGTGGGTTTATCCATGCAGTTGAACACCTCCTCTTGCACATAAACAGCCAGTGCTGGCCAGGAGCAAAGCCACCACTGCCTTCTGCCTGTGGCGCCCGGCGTATAGTGGGAAGCATGACTCCCAAAAGTCCTGTGCCCAAATACTGACCTGTCCAACCAGCACACTGTTGTCATGCATCATGGCTGTGTGACTATGTCAGTGATTGGAAAATTGCAGGAATATCCTGCATTTATCTCAGGAAGCCCTGCAAACTGTGGCAAAAGTGGGTCCATGGTGCTGGTTAGACCATTTATCTGGTGACACCTGTGTTACCCCTATACAGGGAGACAGATGAGCTACTCTTGGTCAAGAACAGAGGCAGAGGATAACACTGTTTGTCTCACTACTTCCACAGGGCTTTTCAGTCATATTTAGCTCCTTCATTTCTCTGTGCCGTTGTAAAATAAGACTAACAAGGCCAGGCTGCCTCACACGGAAAAAAATCTGGTATTTGAGAATCTCTGAAAATCCCTTTATAACAAATGCTGTGTAGAGGCAAGTCAGGAATAATGCCAGACTGTGATTCAGCACCTACAGACGTTCCCTCTTTTCTGAGTGTTGAGGACCTAAAACACGGGTGAGAGCTGCTCATGAGGAGCATTGGCTCATTGCAGAATCAGTGCCAGTGCCGGGAAGAAGGACCATGGCATCAAACGAGGCACAGCGGCCACCTAGGAGTTCAGGACACCCAGGAAGGTTTCCTGATTGAATTTTAAGAGGCAATTTCCATCCTGCTTACTTTAGGTTTATGTAGGGTTTATTTATATACTTCTGTCCCCTCCGAGAGTGCCCTGTGACTCTGATTTTCTGACCCATGCAGAAAGCCCCTCCTCCTCCTCAGAAAGATATTCAATGCTGAGCAGTGCTCGAAGTACTTTCCTGAGCAGGGCCAGTCTTCCAGCACAAGCTGAAGCAGATTCATGAATTAGGGCCAGGATGCCGCGTTTCTCAAGGGTGACGGTCACAAAGAGGCGTTTCAGGGCTTGAAGAGAAGATTTATGAGCACAGTTCTGAGAAGGGAGCACAGGCAGTTCACTGCAGGCCCCACAAAAAAAAACAGCTCTGCTTGTGTTTAAACTGGACCGCTCAAAATGAAGGCATTGTGCACGCTGCCAGTAAACAAAGAAAGAGATATCTGGAAGTGATAAACCCCAGATTGATAAAAACTTCCCGTCTTCTAGATGGAGGCCACACATACTCTAAATAAAATGCACCACTTAAGAGATGATTTGTGTTGATAAACCTTGAGCACGTTGTTTTTCCAAATGTTCTCTCCCAGTTGGGAATTTCACACTTGGGCAAGCTCCAGCGGCGGCCTCACCAGTGCCAGCCTTCTTCCCTGACCTGACCTGCTGTTGTTTATACTGCTGTTTACACATTTCTTAACAACCTATGCAAACGGTCTCTAATTACTTTCGCTCATGGCAGCAGCGGCAGCAGTGCGGAGGCTCAGACAGGCTCTGAAGCATTGCCAATGTTGTGCTGTTTGTTGACACAGTGCTTCCCCCGCTGCAGCAGCGGGTTGAAGGGAAGGCTATTTGATGGCTAATTGTAGCTGGGGACACAGCTCTGCGTGACTGGGACCACACTGTAAACAGGCAGAGGAATAAATAAGCTGGGCAAAAATCAGCATTCAAGAGGCTTGCTCCAACCACGAGACTCACCTTAGAGGCATCACTGATCCGTTATAGTGCTTGGGTTTGCAGCGGTCCATTTCAGTGACATGTGCATCTCCATGGAGTCAGAGTTGTTTTGAAAGTAACTTAGCTTGGATGCCATCTGGATGCAATGTTACATCTTCCTTCCCTTTGAGGCCAGAGCCCAGGAGAGTTAAACGGCAGTACACCCTTTAAATTGCTATACCACTCTAAGTTATACCACTTACATTACACACTTCCTAAACACGTGAGGGGAAGGAAGCTATGTGGGCTTTCTGCCCCAAGCATCTTTGGCCCCAAAAGGCAACTCATACAGTTGCTCTGAAGAAGAGGCATGAAACCTGTGTATTGAGTATTATTTCTGGTTTCCAGAAGAGTAGATTTTGTTTGAGACAAAATGGTTTAATTAGTACCTTGGAAAGCTATGTAAACTTGATCTAAATTATGAGGGTGTTGCCCTCTCTGATTTACTCTGTTTGAAAACCTTGAGGGCCTCCAGCCTGCCTGGACTTAAAAATACTAGCATTTGTTTCCATTAAAGCCATATTTTTAAAGCTTGGACAGGGTGTGGGAGTGCTGATTTCCCTTGATTAGCCACAGATACCCTTCAAGAAAAATAAAGTTCCTGAAACTTTTTTTTTCGCAGTTTTCTTTGAACCCCCCCACCTCATTCCTTCCTTCCTGGTCCATCCCCTGATGTCCTCAATAGCATCTGAAAGTTTGTGAAGGGATGCATATCTCAAAGGGTGGCCAAAGCACCAAGAGTTTGCATAGCTTGTAGCTAACTTGCAGACCAGTGAGGTCTCTAAGCCAGGTAGCCAACTCCCCACATGAAATCCTTTCTTACAAACAATATTTGACACATTGGTCTATGAAATTGGTTACACCAGATATTGGGCTTGTATTTATTCACTAACATGCTTGAGACTGCAAAAGCAAGCTAAGGATGTTTCACAAACGTATTTCCAAAGTATGAAAATACATCATTTAATGACAACAAAAAACCCTAAAGCCAGAAAGTTGGCCACTATAACAAAGCCGGAGCATTTTCATGTTATTTCCATAAGCCCTGGGAGAAACACCATACATGGCCTGCTTTCTGTGCCAGACACTGATATACATGTATCAGAGAAATAATAAGTCTATTAGTCTGGGATAGCCAGCATTATAGCCCATACTTGGGGAGGAGGGTCAGGAGTTCAGCCCAGACTACTTATTATCCCAGACCCTGAGCCAAGCTGCCTATCCATGGATATGTTCATCTTAGCAGTAGATAATGCGTGCAGTGTATTTCAAAGAAAGTACCACATGTAAGCTCTTTATTAGGCAAATCTTACACAGAGTGAGGTCAGTATATTCACTGAAGTAGAGACATATGCAGATGCTGCAGATTGGGTACTATCCCTGCAGTTATGGCACTGCAAGTGAAGAAGAGTGGTGAGCTTAACTCTAGTCTACTGGAGATGCGAACACAGGTGCTGTGTTAGAGGTGGCAAGGACACTTGGAGAAAGGATAATGTGCGTGGTCTTCAGACTCTGCACAGGACCAGCATCGCTGGCAGCTAGTGGGATTTTGCTGTCTGGATTTTTTCTCCTGCTTCTGGAGAGGCACTGAGACACAGGTGTGAGCATCCCATGCTGATGTTTTTGTTCCCTTTTGGAGGGTGCTCAGAGCCTGCTCTTGATGAAGCTCCATGCTGCGTCGAGAGAATGCCTTTCACCTCCCGGGAATGCCCATCAGCACACCTTAGACTGCCAAACAGCTGTCGTTGGCGAGCTTCAATTCATCATCCTGTCATTCCCTCTGCCTGGTTTTGAACCCTCTCCCCTCCCCAGTGTGCAGGCTTCCCGCAGCAGCCGGCTGACCTCTCCCACCACGGGAGGACGTTATCAACCCACAAGGAGTGGGCTTGCCAGGATATGGGGGTCATCCCACTGATTCAAGGAGGCAGATCTATCTTAACACTTATCTCCCTGTTAAAGCCTCCTCCCTCCCTGACAGTTATTTCTAGGCCTGTATTTCATACTCATCACCAGCACCCGGAGTGAACCTTTCCACAGACAGATAAGTGGCACCAAATTAAAGAGCATTAAATGAATGTCTTTCCATATTTAAAGAGCCAGTAGCAATTTGTACATCCAGGGCGTGCCAGAGATGGTAAAATCTAATCGCTTTCCATGCTTTAAATGCTATGTAAACATGAGGTAATTGTTCTTCTATGTGAAAAATGATGTGTCTCATGTCAAGAATGTATCAAGACTGAATTTTTAGCTTTGTGAAATATTATCAAGCCCAGCCCCTGCTCAGCAAATCTTTCCAGACTTGAATAAGTCACTAAAGCAAATAAGGCTGTTCTTATTTATGAGACTGAAAGTTTATCTTGATTAGATATAAAGGATGTAAATAATGGCTCTCTTTCAGGCAACTTCTAACATAAAAGAAATAAACTATATATCTGTCTGTTTTCAGTATATCTAAAATACACTCATCAGCCACTGCAAAACACTTAATGGTCTTGATAAATGAAATGCATGCAGTTAATCGCAGCCATTTTGCCCCTAAAAACTAAAAATCCATCTTTGCTGCTTTTTTTAGAAAGGAAAAAACAGCAAAATACACCATTAGTCGCAAAGTATAATCTGTTAACATCAAAGCTAATGGTTTACTGACTGGTTTTTCAAACCACAGTTTCAAGGTTTTACATGTCTGCAAGCATTTCTTTGGCAATTATTAAGATAAAGTAATTTGGGATCAGAGTTTTAGTATTTCATCAGTGCTAAGGGAATGATTAATAACACCAGCCCTGGACCCCAGGCATGATGTGGGCAAAGCTGGTGGGTTTCCCCACCTTAATACTCAACTTGCAGGGACCACATGTCTAGAAAAAGACCTCAAATAAAATAGCAAGGACAAGGGGGAAGAGCTTGGGAGCAGTGTTTTCGGGGGATACATTTATCTCTGATTTATTTCATCATGCTGCTTTCTTGATGAGAATTTCCAGTCATGGATACTGAGATAGCATCAAAAATGTGTCACATGGACAAAAAATTAGCCTTCAAGACAGACTGTCTTAGAATAAGAAACAGGTAACAAGAACACAACACCTTCACAGTCTTCAGTTTATGATTGGCCATCTGGTCTTTATGCCACTTCACCAGTGAAATGAAGGCTCATGGGCAGCCCAGGAGAATGCAACAAGCCTCTGTTTCCTCTGAGCTGTAAACTTGCTTGCTCTTTCTAAGCTTTTTCTTTCTCCCCATGGCATCAGTGGGCCATTCTCTGACAGATTTGCTGTCAGGTATCGTCATCCGTGAAAGAGTTGATCATCCTCAATTTAAGGAACTGATATAAAAAATAAATAAAATATTGCTGTAAATATTCTTGGAAAGGCTACCAGCTTCTATCTGCAGTACTACAGATCATTAACTTCAGTACCAGACTATCTGCAGCTTCTGGTTTGTAATCATCCACTACCTTCAATATTGCAGTCATCTATCTTGCACAATGCAAAGCACAGATTTTAATTTGGCAGTTCCTTCAACAAGGCTTCCTTCAGCAAGCTCATAACTTCTGGTTGACCAAGAGTCAAGAATCTTTCAGACAGCCATTCAAAGTTTGCATCATGGATACAGCAGATCCCCAAATAAATAGTTCCAGTGTTTAATGGACATCACTGGGAAACATCACGCCATGGTACCATTGACCAAAACATGTCTTGTCAGGGCTGCCAGCTAGTAGAACCCAGTAAGCTTTTACTCAGCTAAAAAAAATTTCTCTGCCATCATAAATCTCTGATGCAGAGTAAGAATAATTAAGCCTCTTAGTAGCTTTTTCTTTGTTAAAATAAGGGTCATAAATTTATCTGAACTCTCTCAGGAATTCTAGTTCTCCAGACTCTCTCCGTTTTCTTGTTCAAACCCTATGAATTTGTCAAAATCCTGTTATAAAACTGGAAATTTTTATCTGAGGTCACATACACGGGTTTACTAACAGCCAAGGTGTCAGTTTGAGAACCTGAATGCAGGGAAGCACAGCATTGCCTATCTCACATATAAACATGGGACATGTGAGAAAAATTCAAAATTCAGTTTTACAACATAAGCAGGTATTACAGCCAGTGAATGTAAACAATTGATTTCCTCTGGTGGCATTTCCAAGTGGACAGAAGGAATTTTCCTTCTCCCATTCCCTCCTCTTCCCTCATATTCTACCTCTGTGCTGAAAGGCTTCAGTCGTCCAGCTTCATGGACCTTCTTCAAACTGAGGGATAATGTATTGACATGAACTCCAAGGCACAGTCTCCCTGAGAGCAACTCACAGAGATCTCACAGCCTTTGTGTGGGACTGCACCAGAGCTTCAGCCCCTTGCAAGTATGCCACCATCCAAAAGTGTGTTCTGTTACTGTCAGTCACCCATCCAACTGTGGGAGCAAGGGACATTTGACACTTCTGAAGTGTCACTGACACTTCTGAGAAGTTAGCACTGGTCCCTCCAGGTGTTTCACAGACTGGGTATGAGTGCTTGAAGGACAACTGCCTTCTGATCCAGGTATTTTCTGCTCAGTCCCACTGAGCAAAATAACGGATACCCAAAGCTTACAGGGAGAGCATGGTTCTATTTTATTCTATAACTCTACTTTGGATCTCTGGACCAGTTTATGGTTGGGCAGAATTTTGGTCTCACTATCAAGAATTTTAGGAAATAATAACAATTAGAAGATTTCAGACTCACAGACATTAACTCCAAGTGAATAATACTAAATCCCGATTCCACAGTGCTCCTGGAATCACAGGTTCCTCTCTCGCAGGATGAAAGGCTCCTCAATTTCACAGAAGTCCTCCACTGATTAGGGGTGAAAATTGTAACTGTGTATGAGTACTTGGTACACTCAGTTAACCATTTAGTCAGATTTCAAGAAATGTTTAAGTCAAGCAGACATCTAATTAATATCTCTGGATCCTGTGACTTGGAAAATCAATCTAGCTAGCTACCTGTGCCATTTTCTGTAAAGTCTTCACATTTCTGATCTCGTGTGTCTAAGCACAGATACTTTGGTTCCCAGACATAGAAATACAAAATACCCTCAAATACAGGTTTTGGTCTGCTTTTGAGCTTTAGGAGTCTCAAATCCAGTATATGTTTTCTTTTTATCTTAATAGTAGAGATAGAATCAACTGTTCAGTGCTGCCTGAATTGAATTTGGCATATAAGCTTATACATGTTACCTTTGGCCTGAACCTTTTTTCAGAAGTGTGGAGGGTGAGTAGTGGAGCCACAGGAATTATTTCTGCCTGTAGTGCTTAAGATATATAAATGGGGTGGAGCTTAAATCCCTGAGCTTTTGGAGATTATGCTCAGGAAACCATATTTTATGTGGTCATAAATAAAGCGAGAAAAATATCAACTTAACTATGACATTTACCTTTATGTGGGTATATTATGGAATTCTAATTAAAATGAATGCAGTAATAAACCAATCCACCTTTAACAGCAAAGCAAAGCAACACCCCCCCTCCCCCTTCTACTGCTTTAATGACATTCTGAATCCCACAAATAAAACTGGTGAGAACACACATCCTGTTCATATGCTATTAAAAACTGTAGCTGTGGATTATTGCAGTTTCTTATTGTTTCAGGACTCTTTCCAAGTTGCACTTTATCACACTGAATGCCATGCAGTACAGGACTGGTAGAATACCAAAAAGCATTGCAACAAATAATCAGTGTAGGTGAAGAAAAGGCACCAGCTGGAGCTCATAGTGACGCCAGACCTGCAGTGGCTCTTCCTTGCACTTCTACATTGCAGGATCAAGCACATGGACAGCTTCGACCATGCGTCCTCACTTCATAGCTCTGCACACATGGGGGAAGTCACAGCTGTATGCACATGCCATGTGCACGCTTTTGATCTGTACACAAATGCAGAATTGGTGGTCTGTGCCAGTGCAGAAAATGATGATATTCATTGACTGGCAGAGATGGTGAAGTAGAGCCCCCTTGGTCCTTTCTTTCCGGAAGTGGAAAGAATAACCAAGCAAGTATCAACAGTACCAAAATACACAATATTTAGAATAGAAACATGACTAGATATTGCCTGTCCAGCAGGTGCTAGTGTGGGATCACTTGTTTTGGCAGATAAAACGCCTGAAAGCTCAGAGCTCTTTATCAAGTGTCTTCCTACAACTCCATTCTTCAGCCATCATGCAAGCTTCTTCAAACTCCTATCCTCTGGGAATTTCTAAAATGTCAGTATTTTTTGAGGCTCTGTTCTTTGGGAGGAACAGTAAGAACTCAAGGCTTTCCACCAGAAAAGAGGTGTGTCTTCCAGCATTTGCCTTTTCCCCAGCAACAGATTATAGAACAGCTATCTATACATTCAGTTCAATAATCATCTATAATGTTTAAAGGAAAACTTTTTCTCCCACTTCATAATTATTCA
Source organism: Ara ararauna (assembly GCA_028858755.1). NCBI lineage: Eukaryota > Metazoa > Chordata > Aves > Psittaciformes > Psittacidae > Ara > Ara ararauna. Next base: position 51,310,135 of record CM054379.1, read on the forward strand.
TGAAGTCTAATTCTTCTTAAATGCCATACTATTGAGCAGTAATTTATTTTCCATCTGGATGTAAGCTTTCTAAAACTTGAAACATTAATTAAGTTCAAAGGAGAATCATAAAACTATAGAAAGGCATGCTCAATGGTACTGATATCAATTCTGACAGATCTTGGTCTAATAGGTTCTTAAAGGCTACCAGACATGGAGAATATAATCTCCCCCAGTAACCTATTTCAGTGCTTCTTGGCATTACTCTTGGAAAGGTTATTTTAATGTCTAATCCTATTCTTTCCTCCTGCAATGCAAGCCCTTCACTTCTTGGTTTGTAAAGCATGGACATGGAGAATAGATTGCTCCCTTCCTCTTTGTAAAATCTCCTTCTATACTTGACACATACTTTGGTGTGATTTTATAGGACTGTATGTTCACCAGGGACTTATAGCTAAAATGATACTCATTTGAAGTCCCTGGGTAAAAAACAAACGAAGAACAAATGCACTTGTTTGCAAACAAAGATAGTGAAGATAAAACTGAGAATCTACCATATGTTTTCACCAGCTGGAATTCATTCAACATTTTGTTAGTTTTGCTCTTAAATGTGCTGGGAAGCTTACTTTTGAGGTCCTTCTTACTGGCAAGAAGTCCTCAATCTATGGATGGCTTACTGCAAAGAGGTCTCCAACAGTTGTCTTAGAGGGCAATGTCACTAATGTGTTTCCCATTCCTTGCGCTGAAACCTCCAACACAGTGTTTTGCTTCCTCACTTGAAAGTATTATCCTGTGATGGACTGAGAGAGTCCTAGTGAGAGAACAAGATTCTTGCAGCATCTTTTGGTAGTGTTTGTTTCCAAGTGTCAGGCTTCTTCAAGCATTGTGGAAAATCTGAGGTTGTGTGGTAGGGGACTAATTAAGAGTAGTCAAACGGGATGTGGAGAGTAGCATGAAAAGGCTTGAGAGGCTCTGGTCTAGGACTGTGTCTGCACTGTGTTACTCCGTGTGGTACAGATTTATTCCTGCAATTCTTTTCATCACTGAGAAAGATATGGGACAAAGAAAGAAGCAGCCAAAATGAAGCTAGAGCTTTCCTTTGGGCAAATTGAGCAAAATTTGTGTTTGTATACACGCAATTAATGTCAAACCCAAATTGTTTATACATCAAATGGATGTTTTGGTGTCTAAACTGGGGTTCCATGAGTGAATTCTTGCAATGAATCAATCTAAATTCAGTGGGGATTTTGGCTTAGGATGGCAAAGTCTAAATTATAGCATATAATGCAGTAAGACTGCATGTTTACTGCTGCTCAGAAAGAGCAGCATAACATGTACCGACACTGTATATGTGAGACAAAAAGAAACACTGCCTTGCCCAGGCCAGATTTAAATATTCTACAATGCTGTAGCAAAGTAATTCAATATTCAGTATAAGATGGTGGTACTTTGAGTTTGCTGTCAAGAATTTTGTGCAGAGGGACAGTTTTTGTTGTCTGTGTACTGCTATAAATTAGAAGATGTGTCATATAACACTTATCTTAGATAGTGTGGGGGCAGTCAGTGAATGGTAACTGTGCTCTCCTGAAACAAGGATGTCATGTAGCACTTTTGGAGAGATAAGTGAACGTTTGGACTGGGAAGGGTATGCAAAGGATACTAAAGTTCAGCAGCTAATTAGAGTGTTATCACTTGAAAAGTAACAACTGAATGAATGAAGTCATGGCATCTAGGGAAAAAGCTTGTCATTTGTTAAATTATATTGCGGTGTACATGAACCATACAGTGGTGACACTCTCAGGAATGCAGTATAGCAGAATTGGGACAAATGGAGGCTTAGTTTAGCTCCTGAGTTTAGGGCATCTGTAAATATACATAACTTTATTAACTGGTAACATGCACTTCATCATGCTATCAGTAAGAAATCAAAGCTTTAACTAAAATCCCAGTAGACGAAGCGCATAATTTGGGAACAGGAAATTATCCTGGCACACTATTTACCCAACAATATTTTGAACTCTTACTAAGAAAATTATTTAGTGAAACTCTCATTTTATTCTTTAGAAGAAAACAGAAGATGGATTTACAGTTTGACACAGAATTTTCCCTGTCAAAACTAGGTCACAACTTGCTCCATCCCAGTCTGGGCTTTAATTTGGTAGCTTGCAAGTTATTCAGGTGAGCTCGGTGGGCCAAAGATTTATTCTTTAGAGCATGGTGAGTCCATCTGAGGTAGCTTGACACAACTGAAAAGCCCCATACAGGGGAAAGCAAGCCCATGAGAAGTCATTTTGGCTCTGTGTGGGAGGGAGGCCCACGGCAGCAGGATCTGGCAGCTCTCTGTGAAAGGCGAGGAGAGCAGAGACACTTAATTTCTCAAAAACTGTAGGATTACCCAGTAAATAATATAACCTTCAACTGTCCAAAAATGTAACATGAACGTGGTGATAGAATAATCACTGCAGCCCATTGACGTAAACAGGACAATGTACAGGGACATACCAACACTCTGGAGCATGGGATACAGAAAAATGACTCCATGCAAGGGGAAAATGAATGGCTGGAGTCTTATCTAGTGTGATAAGAATAATTTACTTCTGAAGAAACTATTAAAGGACCAATTTTTTAGCATGCAGTTAGTTAGGGAGTACTAATTTGGCAATTACTTGCAGTGAAGAATGTGACCATTAATGGGCCAGCTTTGGTGCCATTGGAGAAATAGAATAACGGTTGGAAGGGAGATACAAAGGAAGATATGGAAAGACGCAGCAGCAAATCACACAGGAAGCATATGAAACAAGTAATTCCCCTGCTGCTGTTATGAAAGAGGTATTTTTCAAATATGTTTGAGGAACCCCAAACAAGCTTCCCTCAAACCTAAGTTTTTCCTTACCCTCCACCCATATCGACATGGAGGGTAAGAGAAAAAGGAATTCTTTAGGACAGAGGTTTTCTCTGGGATACTTGTCCTGTGCAGTGGTCATTCCCTTTCTTGTTGCTTTACTGTTTCTCTCTCCAGGCAGAAATTGCTACACTGCATTCATAGACAGTTGTGAAGCAGATGTTGTGGCAGGTAGCACAAAACACAAAGAAGAGGTGCACTTTTCAAACTAACAGGCAAAAACACCCTCACCTGCTGCCCGTTTTTATGGCTATTAGATTTAAAGGAAGATGCCTGATGCTATCAATGGCAGCTGCCTCAGACGATGATGAATTGCATGTAAGTTTGTGCAAAGCACAGAGACTGATCAGACAGAATATGGGACAGCTGGGATTCTTCTAATAAATTGCTCATGACAAATGGCTGGGCCACCTTCAAGTAGTGCCATGGTGAAGTGGTTATTTGCTGGAAGCAGTGAAGAAATGAAGGTAAAGACAAATGGTGAAATTCTAAATTAAAGAAATAGAAGGGGAAAGAGAGGTTGTAATTTATACACTCTTTTCTGGACTTCATTTAGTTATCTATTCCGACTTACACAAAGAAATGGGAGGTGAACAGCATAAGAGCTTCAGAATTCTCCAAGCAGCCTTTTAACATAATATGCAATTGTTGGATCTAAATTGTAGTCCAAAAAACTATTTAGATAACAAAAACATGGAATGCAAACTAAGGCAATAAACACGTAAAGATATAATTTGTGGCAAAAAGCTTTCCACATTATTAAAAATCCAACTCATCCAAAACTACAGTTTCAAACTCTTTTGCACTGTGATTTATTACAGAGGCTATCATAATCAATTACTTTTAATTAGTAGAAGATGGAAACATTAATTGGTCCTATTTAAGTTTGATTGTATTAAATGATTCTACCAGTGATCAAAAATGTATTTCGAGAGGGAGTTTAGGCTAATATATCAGCAAATGAGGCGCTATAAACATGATTAATATGCACATTAGACTTTCCTTATCACTTTTTGTTGGCAGTTTTTATCCGGTCGCAGCTGAAATTCCATTGAGTTCTTTCTCCTTTTGTATAAAATACAGATTATGTGGAGACAGCCGTCTGAGCAACTAGAGTTTCATCTTGTATGGCCATTAATTATTATTGCTCCTTTAGTATTTCTTATCTATCACAGAGATGTAGGACTGTATTTTTGTAGACATTTGCTGGTAGGAAAAAAACAGGCTCTCGTGTGATGGCGGCTCAGCATTTTTTTATTGGAGAAAGGATCAACAACACATTTTGCACATCTATGAAAGGGTGGAATAAGATGTTTACAGTTGTCATCAGTGTGGAGGTGTGTATATTTGGTAACACACCAGGGAAGTGGTTGGAAGGTATAGCCAGCCTTTGTTACTGTGTTTTGATTTGGAACATTTTTTTCTAGAACACATCCACAATTATTTTGTATTTGTTTCAAAGGAATCACATGCAATGTGAGATTTTTCACTGAATTGTCCCGCAGTTGGGAAAACTTAAGAATCCTTTCCTTCCTGGCAGTTTGCTAAGTGCAAGTGTTGCTCTGCACTGCGCTCAGCTTTATTTTCTTTTCTTGGCTACTTCCCTATGCAGAGGTGAAAAACTTGCATTCACTCCTAATTCAAAAAAAACAAGTTGGGCCAGCCAGGACAGAGACCTGTTGCTACCACAGCCACCTCAAACATCCCCCTGTCATCAGCTGCAGAACAGAGAAGGTGACTTCAGGTGTGAAATTTTTGTTCCACCTCTCCCAGTGAGAATGTATCTGCGGACCTCATTGCTCCTACAGACCCAAAACTTCTTGCTTCCAGCTCAAATTTACCCATCACCAGAGCACGCCCTACTTGGCCTAGGGCCAACATTTAATAAAAAAGGGTAATATCCTGCTCACTGTCTTTTGTCAAAGGGTGTTCAGAACAGTATAGATATCTTTAACCCAGCCTTGGCCACAAACAGCAGCACATGCAACACGCAGAGGTAGACCTGAACTCCTGCATACACTTGTTTCTGTCTGAACTCAGACATCATATATTAGTAGCTGTTTGAACTGTTTATGCAGTCCAAATTCTTGGCCCAACCATCTCATGTTGGTGAGTCATACTCGTTTGGTGTCCTTCTAATACTCAGGCACCTCACCTTCTCAGATTTTCCCTGCTGAGAAATACCCTGCTTAAATTATAATTAGTCTGCGCATGACTTCTTTACTATTCCATTTCTCCCTGCTTGAAAGACTGCCCCATTTGCCTTATGTTATATTTTGATTCCTCTCTGTACTAGTGGTTCCTTCTGACCCTGTGTGCTCTACTCATCTCATTGGCATACACCGCATTTTTGTGCCAAGTTCACTATTGAATATATTGAGCAAGAACAGCTCCAAAACTGATGCAAGCTTACCAGCAGATTCCTCTGGCTTGCTACACCTCCCACCCCTGCCAGCTCCTCACACACCCCCCAGTTTTTGCTGAGCTCTGTCTTCTCAGGGTTAACTGTGTATTTCTGGTGTTGTTCTGAAACAAATGTGCAATGAAGTCTGGATAGTTGTGGAGGGATTGTTCCAGATTTAAATCAGCATAGATGGCTCCTCTTTCCTCTACAGAGACAATCATCTTCAGTTATGTTCATTCGTTTTTGTTAACCTTTGCTCCTTTGGAAAAAAGGAAAGCACGTTTTCTGGGATCTGGCCGAGGGAGTATGTTTTCCCACTCTTCTCAGTAGTGAATATTTGCAGTAAATATTGATTCTTTTCTGACTGAACAATAACTGAGACATCATTTCCAGCTGCTCTGAGGGAGCATTTGTGTGAGACTGGAGAGGGTATGAGAGCCCAGGGGCTGATGGCATCATATGCAATGGCCTGGTTGCACCCAATGGACTCGAGGTTGTATGACCGAGCATGCAGGGGCCTCTAGGACCAACCGCAGCTGGATGTGGTGCAAAGAAGGGGATCACGCACCAAAATGGGATCAGGTAGTGCCTGAGGGATCACTGTCCCCAACAGAAGGGCTCTGTTCCTGCCCCAGCGCATGGACCTCCACACTGATGCTCAGCACTCTGCTTAAATCCACCTCTTCTTCATAAAAATATTTCAGAGTAGTTATTCTGCCACAAATTTATCCTCTGTCTTTCTCAGGAAAAAAGCCTTCATAGGCAAGCCATAACGAGATGTGGTTGGCTTGCTGTATGTCCAGGGACCTGATTTGCAGCAATGTAAAACAGACGCCTCAAATTAATGGATACTTTTTCTTTAAGTCTTTCTTTGCCTCCATTCCATATCCATGGACTACTTTTTTTTTTTATTTTTTTCCTCTTCTTTTTATTTCTTTTTTTTTTTTTCTTGCTGTCCTTTGGGACCAGGGTGAAAATCAGATTATGTTTGTAATGGGGTCACGTTTTCTAGAAAAATATTTGAATTTTGAAGAGTGAAGAGAAAAAAATGGCCCAAGACTTCACACACAAAAAAATAAAAACCCTCCAAAATGTTGATTGATGAGGTGAGCAGTGTACAGTCATATGGGCGTTTAGAGGGAATAAATGTCTCCTGATCTTGATGTCTTTTTAACATCATCAGTTGGATATCATTCAATCCACATTGCCTCACTCTGTTCGAGGAGACCTGCAGTGAACTGCCGAGGGAATTTCCATCAGAACTTTAGAAGCATTAATATTCTAACTATTGCCTCAGAAGTTATAGGTGATAATAATTGAAAGATGTAATAATTGCCAACATCTTTTTTATGGTTTTGATCAATCACTGTGCCAAGGGACGCTACACATATAAATACAGTCCAAACAAATCTGGTCCAAAATAAAGAATTTAAAATAACATATGAGCAACCCAAACTCAGCTTTAAACATATTCATTACAACATCCATTACAACAGTTACCCTTGATTACTGGGTTGCTAATGTTCATTTCTAGGTTCTTTTTTCCTGAAGTAAACTGTAGCAAGAATTTAGGCACAGACTCAGAAACTCACACATAGGCTACATCCACACTAGTAAATTAAACAGCATCAGGGCTTGGGCCCCAGCTTTAGCACACAGTCACTATTACATGTCTAACGTTGTTCCTCAAGTGGTTTTTGAGTTGAACCAGCCATTGCTCTCCCAAACAGTTCCTGGGTGCTGCTCAAGAATAAGAGTCATCCAGGCATTATTCCCAATAAGAGTTTGAAAGTAGCTGCTCTGCTTTGAAGGCAAAAATTTAATAGTATGGACATGACCAAGTGACGCTAGCTGGCCTCAGGACAGCCCTGGCACTGGTTAGTTTACTAGGATAGATGAGTCATAGTGTACTTTGTTTGCAGACTTCATGCGATATAAAGAGTGTGTTTTTGCCAGCAACACAAGCTTCAGATTTGTCCTGTTAATGAAATCACCTGACATCCAACTGTCAACAGTCTTCTGGAGCAATTAATAACTGCAGCAAATGTTCTGGACAAAGTATTCTTCTTCTTAATTGTGCTGGACCAGAGTCTGTCTCCTTACTCCATGCACAAAGGTCTGAGACCAGACTTTAGCCTAAAGTTTTTCACAACTGTTTTAGAGCTCTTTCTGTGACTGAAGCTTTTGCTGTTCGTTAAAGAGCGGTTGTCACAGAGATTTGGCTCAGGAAAAGCAAAGGGGAGGAAACAAAAAAATAGCTCTAGAAAAAGATTGCCGAAAGAATTATACTAATACTAAATAATGAAGAAGAATGTAAACAGATTATAGATACAGAGAGCCTGAGATCAGCTAATGGCTGAAAAAATAGATGACAGAGATAAAAAATGATAAGACTTGTCAGAAAGAACAAAGCCTCTGTGTGCATCATTCAGATTAAGGAATTAGAGTCAAAAGGTTAAGTGTGAGCAACAATGAATATGAAAAATGGGGAAAAAAAGAAGTAAAAGACAAGTTTGCTTCATAAATCAGTTCTAGTCTAACATTGCTGTAGGCAAAAAAAAGTGTGTTGAAGTCTGCTAAACCAGCAGATAGCTCAAGCTGGACATCAGCATAACATTAGGAAAGGTATTGGTATTTCCAGCAGCAGATAAAAGTGTCCTGTTCTAAGCACTGTAAATATTGGCCTCAGGTTACTTATCATCACGTGTTTTGTCTCATGGTGGAAGCCAAACTGATCTTCAGTCTTACAGCCCAATAGTCTTGAGAATTTTTTAGCATGACTTCATGCACATGCAAGTTTGTGGATCTAGAGACCTTGGTTACTTTATAGAACAGGAATGAATAAAAGAGTTTCTACTAAGCCTATAGTAGGTGGGTGCTGGCCATGAGACACACGTTCACAGCACATAATTATGCAAGGTGTGCCTGTAACATCTGTCCTCTTCACTGCAGGAAATTCTTCTGAGAGAAGCTCAAAGTGGGTAGCAGATATCTGAAAGCACTTCCAGTTTATTGGATAAATATGGAATGTTTCTAAATATGCCATTTTTAGAATGAGTGAAAATATATTCTGGAAAATTACCAGCAACAATAGCTAAATTTACAGTCCTTTCCTGTTCAAAGCTTAGAGATATTGTTGAAATCTGCTCCTGCTAGCGAAGACATATCCAATTGCTTACAGTATACATTATGGAGCAGGAGCTCTACATCTGCAATGTCTCCACTTCTGGAACAAGAGTAGGGCACAGTCTGTACAGCAAGTGGTTTGGTCCTGTCTACTCAAATGAAGCCGTTTTCATCCCATCTGGAAGGACTAGCTATTCACATCCCCTTCATCATGTCAGTAGGGCATAATGTAAAAAAGGCCTATTTATTCTAAAATGGGACTGAGCACTGTTCATAAAATCTCCCTGAAGAACTACATGATGACTTGTGCACAGGGGCCATAAAGATGCCTTTTCTGTGATTAATGAAGAAAAAAAAAAAGCTGTTCCATTTCCAAACATCCGTAATCCACTGAGATGCACTTGTAATGCTATAAACAGTACCTAAGAACTGTTGGGTCACAACAACCCCATGCAACACTACATGCCTCAGGAAGAGTGACTGGAAAGCTGCCCAGTGCCAATGGACCTGGGGGTGTTGCTCGACAGCCACTGAACATGAGCTAGCTTGTGCCCAGGTGGCCAAGAATGCCAGTGGCATCCTGGTTTGTATCAGGAATAATGTGGCCAGGAGGATTAGGGAAGTGATTGTACCCCTGTATTCAGCACTGGTGAGGCTCAGGGAGGAGGAGGACCTTATCACTTTCTACAACTACCTGAAAGGAGGTTATAATGAGGTGGATATTGGTCTCTTCTCAAGTAATAACTGATGAGATGAGAGGAAATGAACTCAAGCTGCACCAGGAGAGGTTTAGATTGGATATTAGGAAAAACCTCTTTATTGAAAGGTTCAAAGGGTTGTCAAGCATTGGAATAGGCTGCCAAGTGAAGTGGTGGAGTCCCATCTCTGGAGGTATTTAAAAGACATGTAGATATGGCACTTAAGGGCTTGGTTTAGTAGTGGTCTTGGCAATGCTACGTTTATGGTTGGACTTGATGATCTTAAAGGTCTTTTCCAACTACATCATTATATGATTCTAAGAATGGTCATATCAATATTTGGACAGTGCTCCCTCCATCTCAGCTTCTATCCTTTAGTGGTTGATATTGGTAGATTCCCAAAGCAATGTGTACCAACAGGATGAGCATATACTAAGGCTTTCACCAGTATACCCTTCCAGTTTTCAGGTCTTTGTGACTTTGATGTTTCATGGGCATGCTTTTACCATTAATAGGTGTAATTTCTTTTTTGAACCCCAGAAAAATTTGGTATCTCCAGTGTGTGTGACAATGAATTGTATAGTGTAATGAGACTCCATATAAACAGCAGTTCCCCCTGATTGGATGTGTGACATTTGATTCCAGCTCCTCTGTGGTAGAAGCTTGGGAGGGACAGAAATTCTGCACATTCTTCCATGTCCAGAATCCCCTTCTTCTCTCTGCTTCACTTGTCTCCGCTCTCTGCACTATGGTGGATGCTACATAGTCCCTTTCCACTCTTACAGTTAGATAAATTTTATTATTTAGATCTGTATTATTCATGTAGTTATACAATATGATGTGCAGTATGCTGAAAATTAATGTTCTATGCTTGGCATAGGATGCAGCATTATTCATTTCTTCATAGGCTTTTTTGTGGCATTGCCTTCCTTCACATCCTCATTAACACAAAATAGTTTGTCATTACATTACGTCTCTGAAATTAATATTCATTGGCTATAATTACCTGCATCTTACAACAGAGAAGCTGATGCACAGAGCATAATACTCAATTTTGCAGAATGCCCAGATTGGGGTGGCCAGTCCAAGCCTGTTTTTTTCGAAAATGCTGTATTGGCTTGACTAAAAATCATACTTGCGTAGAAGTAACAGAGCTGCGCAATGTGACTGCACAGCTGTGACTGGCAGCTACCGGTGAATTCCAACTGGTTTTAGACACCAACACATAAAGTACATGCTCTTGCTTCATGGGACAAGAGTCAAAGGCGAAGCAAGACCACTAACCAGGTGAGTATGGCACTTAGCTTTTTAGTGCCTGCTCAAAGTGAATCCATTCACACTTAAGCACTTGGCACTTTTATAAACCAGGCTTCAGTTGTCTCAAATGTGGGACAAAAGGCAGTCAGCAGCTGGTTTCCGTCTATGAACAGGGTGACTCAAGTGAATCTGTTAGCCTTTCCATAGGCAGGAAGACTGGTATGGACTCCAGCAAACTGCCTTTGCCTGGAAGCTGCTCTTTGTCTTTTCCTGCTTGCTTTTTCTGCAGTAGTTAACCCTGAAAATCTCTGAAACCAATGAGTAACAAGCAAAGTAATGTTTTGAGAAATAAAAAATGCATTGTATGTCTAAACATTGTGCCATACAAAAAGGGATGAATTATGGGGTTCTTTGGGCAACCTTAATTCTGACGTTGCTGAGATTCTGAGTCTTGATTTGGCAATTCTTTGTGGTCTTTAAATATCCATTCTTGTTCTCTTTCCTTACTATTGAACAGGTTAGCTACACAGCTGAATGAGTGCAGATGAGGTAAAGCATACCCAGTAGAGGCCGTGTGTTTGAAAAGTTCCTGCAACAGATGTAAAAATAGGTATTTTCAGAAATAGGTCCTTCTGTGGTATGTGAATGGACTTTCATAGGAATAATGCAGGATATGTCTTTAGCAACAAGATACCCAGTCAAATTCTATATCCCAACTTGATGTATGGCAGAACTAAGTTTTTTAAACCAGCTTGTTATGAAATTTACTTTCTTGACAGAGCTACATTTCTTCCTATCCTAATTTGTAAAAATAATGGAATTCTGTTTGCCGAATCTCTCCCAAAAAGATCAGCCCAAGGCAACAACATCCAGCACATAAAGTTTCAGGCCAGAAAGTTAAAGTTCAGAAGCATATAAGCAAGTGAAAATGGGGTTTTGTAAAGGAGAGGTTTGGACAACCACAGATGCCAGCTCTATCTATAAAGGACAACAGCAGCTGAAATATCAGCTACAAGTTGTAACAAAAATAAAGGCTGTTTCTGGCTTAGAAGAAAGAAGAAAGCCATTAGCCTGCATTCAAGAAAAGTAGGTTTAGTTTCAAATGCTAAATGATAGAAATTGATGGTATTTCTGTAATACATGCACACATTTGGACACAATATTTCAAACAAGAAAGGAAGTGGGTGGAGTAGTTTACCTAATTGTAGAAGGAAAGAGAAGAAGCAGCATTAATATGCATGCCACAGGGATCTTTACTGGTTTTGGAAACTGGTTTTGAGTGTTCCTGAAGCACTGGGCTGCCTTGCAGGTCTGGAGGTTGGCAGGGAGTTGGAAGAGGACGGGTATGCCTGAATAAATGTCTATTCATGTATTGTCAGGATCGAGCCGCATGAAGTGCCAACAAGTTACTGGGCTGCAAACCAGAGTCAGGATTCATCAAGGGACTAACCAGTCATAATTAAAAGGCATTTTATGAGTTGGCACCCATTTGACAGAGGCCACAGTCATAAAAGCAGGCTGTAGCACCTCTTTGCTGTAGCACCACTGAAATCTGGCCAGGCTTTCAAATAGTTGCCCAGCCTTTGCCAGCTGTTGCAGGCAGGGCAAACATGCTGAAAAAATGGCAGAGGAACCGGCTTTCCCTAGCTCTGCTCTGGGCACTTTTGTTGTGACTGGTTGCCATGAGTTCAAGTGATCCTTACAGAGCCCAGGACTGATGTATAATGCAAGTAATGCACACTCGGAGACAACCCGTATGGTACACCTCACTCATCTGGGGATTAAGGGAGAACAACTGTCAAGATTATTATTAATACCTGTAAGCAATTAATAAGTATAAGCTATATTTTCATGTAGTTTTTAATACTGTTTTATTATCTACCAATTCAGGTACTCGAAATTAACAGCTTCTCTATTTTGTTTACCTCTAGTTTGCAGGTATTAGGTTACTCTTATTATGTGGAACGAAACTGGAAGTTGATGCAACTGATTTTTTCCGCTGTGCATGCTTTGAAAGTTTCATCACTTTCTTCCCACATAAATAGGGGAGAATTTGTGGTAAGTGAATTACCACAGCAGAACTAACAGAAAGAGAAAAACTAGTCCATATGGCTGGAACAGGCAGTTTAAAGTTCATTTTTAAGCAGTGCAGCTGTATTGTATGTATAGAAGCATATGTGCATACACACATACACACACAGGTATGTATTTATATCCCACCTTTAATTACCTGACAGATTTTATCAAAAATTGATTTTACTGATGAATTCTGTTACTAGGCAGTCACATTTTTGATTTGAGCTGAAAGCATGAGCAGCAAAACCTGAATAAATTCATATTAAAAAAAAAAGTTCTGCCATAAGCATCCTGATGAGGATTCATTGTCAGCATCATTTTGGATCATTGTTTGATACCAACTGGGCATCTGTGGGCTCAAGCCCTTGGTATCTTTGGGTGGGTTAGGATCTCTAGTCTTTGACACTGCTGACAGGCTGAAAGATCATAGTTACATGGCATGGGAGTTGGGAAGAAAGCAAAGGGAGTGACCAGAGGTCTAGAAAAAACATGACCCCTAAAGAAAGATGAATGAATGCAGTTGTTTAGTCTTGAGAAGAAAGGACATGCTAATGGTTTGGAAGTATGTAAAGCACTGCTGCAAACAAGAAGTGTTCTGATTTTCATGTCCATGATAGGTAGTACATAAAATAAAGGATTAACCGCTTGCAGGGAAGGTTGATGTTAAATAAAAAATAAACAAGCAAAACAACCAGAAAACTAACTTGCTACCTGTAAGGATAGTAAAGGCCTGGAATAGAAGGGTTTTAAGCAAATATTTACATGGTGATGACCTAGATATGGACTGAATGATTTAGATGATCTCTTAAATTCCTTTCCTTATTTACTGGCCTATGAAACTTTCATTCCCATTCTTTTTGCCTTAGGTGACACACACACAAACTGGTTATCCCAGCCAAATAATTCTTCTGAATAAAGGAGGGGAAATGGTTCATTTCCCCTTGTAGTTGTAATGAATCTGGCTTAATCCAAGATCTCTCTCTCTCCTTCCTTCTGTGCCAATCTGTAGTCATGTCTTTTTGGGGAAAGCCATATTCTCTGGGCGGGTCTTCCTTGTCTGGGGCAGGCACAGGCTGCATCTCTCCTGCCCAAGCTTCCCAAACTCTGCTGATAGGGCCAAGGTCACCTATGGCTTCACTGTGGGACCTGGACTGCAGCTTGTCCACCACAACGTGTACCAATACTGGCATTATTTTCACCTTTGCTAATACAGCAAGCGAGTTTATGTGAAAGGACAAAATGTGCCTTAAAACGGTGTGAGGGGGAGGGAGACATGGGGAGAGGGAGACCTAAATAAGAAAAAAACCAGAGAGCTAAGGAAATGTGATGAAATGCATGTAGAGTTTCAGAGCAAGACAGCTATTGCACTCATCTGAAACTCCCATCATTTTGCACAGCATTTCTTGCATTTTTTCTGGAAGCTTTAACTTTTCTTGAGCAGCTTTCCCATCAGCAGCAACCCACAATTTACCACTCAAGAACAGCTAAACAAAGACCTTAGCAAGCTCAGCAGTGCTACTCCGTCTTTTATTTATGTGAAGCACAAGTCGAGGATATAAATTTCCTTCAAACCAGTACAGCATATGAGTACTATGAACAGGAGGGGTTGTGCAGGCCATGAGAGCTGTTTCAGGCCTCCAGGCAAACAAAACATGCAACAGCCTCTTGCAGCTCACTGCCACCTCCCCACAAAATCATTTGCTTCGGGCTTGCCTTTCTCTCTCAGCAGAGCCAGGAAGCTTTGGTGGCCAGGGCACCACTACAGATTTGTGTGTCAGAGGAACAGGGCAGGACAGGAGGTTCCAGCTGCATCCACCCAACTACTTGGCAGCACACAGGGAAGAGCCCTCACCCACTTGCAGGATGGGGATTATGCCTGTGGGCTGTGTTTGTCCCGAACCTAGGCAATACAGGAAGGTTACTGCAGCAGTGGCGGTTGTAGGCTGCAGGGTTGTTGCACTGGGGAAGTTACCAGAAAGTATAGAAGTGAGCAGCCTGTGTCATTGGTAAAATATGCCAATAATCGTGGGATGCTGGATTTCTCCGAACCTGTTTATAAAACCTCTGATGAGCCTGTCTAAAATTGGGGCTGGATGTATGGATGAAATGTTTTAATCCTACTCCCCAAATCCCACTGTTCTGATGCTGATTTTCAAGTTAATTGAGGAAATATTTCAGAGGAAATAATCCAAAACTTCAGAAGCCAAACTTGGGGCTTCCCAAAGCAGAATGTATAACAAGCCACCCTCACAGTACCACTGCCACATTCCAGTGGGAAAGAGTTTAGCACAGTGCTGGGCATTCCAAAGAAAGAAAAAAGGATAGAAGGAAGGAGGAAAAGAAGGAAGGAATGTATGAGGAAATGAGGGAGAAAGGCGAGAAGAAAAGGAGAAATGAAAAGAGAGGGGGGAGAAGGAAAGTATAGGAGCAAGAGGGAGAAAGAGAGGCAGGCAGGCAGGAAGAAAGAGAAGAAAGAGAAGAAAGAAAGCGAAAAAAGAAAGAGAAGAAATAGAGAAAGAAATACAGAAAAAAGAAATAGAAAAAGAGAGAAAGAAATAGAGAAGAAAGAAAGAAAGAAAGGGAGAAAGAAAGAAAGAAAGGGAGAAAGAAAGAAAGGGAAAAAGAAAGAAAGAGAAAAAGAAAGGAAGGAAGGAAGGAAGGAAGGAAGGAAGGAAGGAAGGAAGGAAGAAAGAAAGAAAGAAAGAAAGAAAGAAAGAAAGAAAGAAAGAAAGAAAGAAAGAAAGAAAGAAAAAGAAAGAAAAGAAAGAGAGAGAGAGAAAGAAAAGAAACCAAAAAAACATTCAGGCAGGCATGGAAAGAAATAAGGAAGAGAAGGAAGAAAAGAAAGCATCCTGTTGCATGCAAAAAACAGATCCAGCAGTGGCAAGAGCTGGGCAGAGTGGAGCCTTTCCTGATAATATCAGTTTACTTTTTAATTAGATGCTGAGCTTTTAAAGACAATGGAGTAGACATGATAAAGAGCAGGCTATTAAGTGTCCCAATTACAGAGCACCAAGAATTCAATAATTTATGTGCTGATAATCTCCTGGTAATCCTCCGGGTGCTGCCGGAGCATAAGCGTCCTGATTACTCCTCTGCTCTTACATGGATTTGTTCTCCTACCATTGCCGAGTTTTCCCGTTATGTTTGGCACAGCTCATTTAAAACAACCACAGTTACCTCACAGCCAAACCGCTGGCCTAAGTTTAGCTAAGATGAATAGGCAGCCGTTCATCTGCGACAGAGCCTTTGGTGTAAGTGTGGCCAATTAGTCACACGTTTGGTGTTCTAATTAGGCAACGCTGGGCCTTTCAGAAAATGTGCTGTTGATTTAGGTACTTCCTCAAACAATGCTAAATTGTGTTATGTGAAATTCAATTAGTTCTTTTCTAAATGTTTCCACATCTGTTATTCTTTAAGCATAAAGTGATGAGGAGAGAAGGAGAAGTGAAAAGCCAGAGTCTCCACTGGTGAAATATGTTAGGCCTCTGGGACCAGCCCTTTTTCCAGCTTTTGACCCTGAACAGTGATATACAGGAAGGAACAAAGTTGGAGAGCTATCATGGTGAAGCCCTTTAAAATAAATCATTATAGAAGAAATACTGCAACTGTAAGGGAACGTAATCTCTTATGATAGCCATAAACTAAGCTTTGTTTGGAAACTGATGGCATGGGGAAAGCACCATTAAGCAAATGATTATAAATTCCGTTCTAAGAACTGCATTTTTACGATAATAGTGATACCTTTAAATCCCAAGATTAACCAGAAATACTTATAGATCCAGTTTACTGTTTTGCAGAGAGGCTTTGAGTAGTTTTATTTTTGTTCCAGATTTTCCCTCTGAGGGCTGAAAAGATGGCAAGACCTCCAGGAGGCTTTGAGGGGGAAGGGACAGAGTGCATTTATTATTTCTGCTGCGGCATTCTGCAATTCTTCTGCACATTTGGAACAACAAAGCACCACCATCCTTTTGATCTCTTGAACAAAGCACCAGACTTCCACTGGAGCTTTTTGGTGCTCCTAGTGACCCACAAGGTTTACATTTGCAAGAGGATTCTCTCAAAACCCAGGCTACCAACGGCCATTGTCTTACCCATGCTTTAGGTCCAACGCGCTGCGTGCAACATGTTGGATTATCAGTGAAGGCAGAGCAACGATTTCTCCAACATCACAGCTCAGCCAAAAACCACAGCTGTCTAAAGGTGAAGTTGTACATGCATTTGATCCTTGTTACTGTTATCACCTTTTCACTGACCAACATTTCAAGCCTTATCTGTGGCTGGCAGGCCATGTTTCAGGTTTGTCAGAGTCCGGATATAGCCTGTGCGGTTTTCTGATGATATATCTTGATAAGATTTGTGGAATGCGAGAGATGAAGTTGTCAGCACTGCTTTATGGCACCTCCGTACATGTCACAAAATTAAAATATTTTCAGAAGCAATGGCGTTATTTTGAGTCATGACACAAGTTTTTAAGGCAACACATGTCCTTGAAAAGAAAAGAAGAATACCCAATTTTTATAATAAAAGACAAAAACTGGTCTGTCCTGCAAAAGCAACAGGTTTGATGGGGAAACCCAGTGAGAAAGAGAGTAACAGGATTACAGAATGAAGCCTTCCTGGAGCTAACCTGATAAATTGCATTTTCCAGCTGTGATTACTGCCATTGCATAGACACGTCAACTTTGTAAATCTGGACCATTAGGTCTTCCTTTTTATTAAAAAACTAAAGCAAAACAGAACTGAACAAATGCAGAGACCTCTCTTTTCAGCACCTATGTTTGCCTTCAGATTTCATTGCCACATTACCTATAAGGCAACACAATCATGTGTCACTGGTTTCTAAAAGGAACAGATTTTTTTCCCAAATGGTGATGTAATTAAACAAGTGTAAACCCTAGCAGAAATCAAGGAACCCTCAGTTACATGTCACTTAACAGGCCCATCCAGAGGGCTGGCTGAGGTACTCAGCTTGAGTTACAGCACGCAGAAAGTCTTAGTGATGGCACTAATCCATACCTGCCATAATTTGAGCATTATAATCCTACAAATAACACAGTATTCACATATAATTTCTTAAAAACAAACAGCAGGAGGAAACCAGCTGTTAACTCGTTTTTCATGCAGAAAATTCAGAAAGCTTTTTGTTCAAGAGATGAAGGAGAATTGGAGGCAAATAAATATTTTTAATAGTTGTTGGAATATTTCAGATAGTTTTATTGAAAAATGCTGTTGTATCAAAGCCAAACTATTAGTAACAATGCATATGTTTTTGGAAAAAATATCTGGCCTTTTTCAGAGAAATAACAAAAAAGAGCTATCCAAGTCAAACCTTGAGACTGTTGATACAAAAAAAAGAAAGAAAAGGGGAAATTTTGGCAGAATCCTTTTCCTTTAAAATAGAATAATTTAGTTTCTCCTTCAAAAGGCAGAAGTTGTTAGAAAACAGGATTGTTCTCCTGAGAGATGAATAAAAGGGAAAATTCAAGCTAGAGGAATTGGATCTGAAGAGCATTTCAAATTTTGATAGAAAACACTAAAATAACAGGTTTTCCAAAACCAAAGAGTTTTGAACAGCGCTAAAAGCTATGATTTTTTGACAGAGAAATGTTCCACCTATCTCTCATGAAGTCTTTGAATTTCGTTTCTAGATCAGATCAAGTGTATCAAAAGTCTCTAGAGCTATCTTCTTCCAGAAATGTTATGCAACCAAAAATAACAAATCAACTATTTCCCTAAACAATAAGGCTTTTAAAGTCCACTCAGACAAAGATTAGGTTTAAATGTCTCTCTAAAACAAACAAGTGACCTAGGTTTGAAAGAGATCTTCTGTTATCTGAAATCTATGAGGCTTTTCATAACAACAGTGGGTTTGTTGCATAAAGTTTTGCTCCAACTTCCCATATGCAACAAACACCTCTGGAGGTCCCACATGGCCAACAAATTCCAAACATCTTAAAACTGTCCAATGCTAGGCGAGATTCTCTATCTCATTCATTTATTTGGTGACGACCATAGCAGAAATGAACACAAATCAGGGAGATCACCTGTGTGAAGGGTGAGGGGAACTGCTAAAATGACTCATTCAGTCACCACAAATCTTGCCTACAGATGTACTTGTTCTTCTACTCATCATAATGAATTTATAACCTTTGGTATTATTTGCAGACCAGAACCCCAACATCCCATATCTTCACTGTGGCTCATTTTAAGATATTGAAGCCCTGTATTATCTTTCAGTACACTTAACAGTTTTCTAGATCAGGAAAGTACACATTTTTCGGTGTGCACTTGCATGCATGAAGCATGTACAAAGAAACGTTGAAAGAAGAAATTATTAGCTAAATAAGACTGTGTAAAGCCAGCAAATTGGCTGGGAGTGCTGTGGAGGAGAAACGTAACTGCAATGGTCCTGTAGTGTAAAAGCACAGTAAAGGCAGAAATGTTCCTAGGCTCCCTTCTCACCCGGTATCAACCAAGCATCCAGCATAGGCACAGAAAATGCCTTGTATTAAACCCTGCATCTAGGACCAGAAGCACATCAATCTTCATCTCCTGCGCTGATAACTGTGTTTCTAATACAGGCATTTTGAGCCCAAGCCCCCCCAGCGTGGGGGAGTACTTGGGTTTCCTGGAACTGGGTTTTAATGGGGAATAGATTGGCCAGATGAGATTCTGGTTTTCATCTCTTTTGTTAATACAGGCCTCCACATCTGAATGAGTTTGGGGTTGGCTTTGACCTGCTTTTATCACAGTTTGTGGCTGTATTTTAAGCCATGCTATTGCCTATGGTGTATTTTTCAGGCAGTGGAAAGGAGCTCCTTCCTTCTTTTACCCCCTACAGTTGTCATGGAGTGGCTGTAAGTCACTTTCACTCCTGAGAGCTGCAGATTTTAGGCTATAAGGCTGCTCCTTTGTTAAATCTTTTTAACTGGAAACACTGGAACAGAGCAGCCCGCAGCTGTATCAGGCCTGTCCAGTCCTTGCAGGGCAATTTCCTATACCTAGGCTCCCTCATCTTACTTCTCCTGACCCACCATGTCCATACATCTACCTTTTTCTACTTCAGGCAGTCCTGGGGTGAGCAGTGGTGTCTCCCTGCTCTCCTCAGACTCCTGAATCTCAGCAGCATAATCAAAGCCACTGTTCACCAGTGGCCAAAGCACCCTTTGTCTCACTTAATTTTCTTTTTTTTTTCTTTTTTTAACTTGAAGCTATACGAAAAAAGTAAAGATTATCCAAGCAATGAAGAGCATTGCAGGAATTCTTTGACATAGGCACTTATGTCATCCTGCTCTGTTAAATTAATGAAGGTGTAGTCTGAACCCACAGACTGACAAATCCTTTCGTGCAAGCCTTCTACTAACCGAAAAAGGGAGTTCCCCTTACATTATGCGGTTTTGTAAGACTTTTGCCAGGTGCTGTCAGCAGCAATAAACCTGGCGTCCTATTAAAGAGGAATAAACCTCTTTGCCCAGCATTTCTAGGCTCACTAAATATCTGTCCTTAGATTTTCTTTTCCTAAATACATTTACCACTTAATGCCTTAATAGGCGATATGCCATAGTTAGTTGTAATAGCAGAAAAAAAAATGAAAACCTTCTCCCTAACCTTGCTGGCAGGTAGGAGCTTGACCTCCCTGTGCTCTGCTTGAAAGCTGTGTCGCCAGGTTAGCCTGAAACTGAGCACAGTCTAACAGGAGCAGCTCCTAGCAGAGCCTGTGAAACAGAACATATTGCTGCACTCACTGGATCTACACCACGGCTGTGTCCAAGCCAGCCCGTGGCTAGCAGCATCGTAGTGCAGGCAGGGCACATTTGCCCCTGTCTGCAGGAGACTGTGAAGACCAGCCTCCTGTCTGTAAGGGGAATGGCAAAGATTTTACTTGAGGTAAAAGAGAACCCAGTGTCAACTTCAGAAAACAGAGCAAGAAACTTATCTACAGCCTATTAACCCGATACTGCAGTACTGTATAGGCTTCTGATGTTCACATTATAAAAAAGGATATTGAAAAACTGGAGAAGGTGCAGAAGAGAGCTGTAAAAATGATTCAGAGGCTGGAGAAAGTGCCCTACACTGAAGTGCTCAAAGAATTCAATCTGTTTAAGTTATCAAGAAGAAGACTGAGAAGCTACTTGATTACATAGGGTAATACCTTCACCAGGAGGAACCAATGGGTAACCCAGGCTCCACTTACTAACAGGGCAAAGAAAGATGTGGCCAGAACAAATTGCTGAAAGCTTGAAAGACAGCTAAATGCAAACTGGAAAAAGCAATTGCTTTTTCCCAATTATTCTTCTGAAAGGACTTACCGGGTAAGGTGGGAGCCCAAATTTTTATATCCTTAAACCAGGACTGAATTCATGGAAACTGTACTAGTTACTGGGTTCAGAAGAGAAATAACTCAATAAATGACAAAATGTGCTTCCCCATTACCATCTCCTCCTTACCCAGTAAGGTCCACTGTGGCTACTGTCAGTGGCTCATGAAAGCCAAAATCCTGACCTGGACTCTGACAGACGTAATTCCCATGCATCCGATTCCTAGGTTTGTCTAAGACTAAACCAGGCATATTGATTTCACCTGCATTTGGTGGCTAATTAGGACTAAGATAGCTGATGGATATTTATTGGTGTCCTGGGTTCAGCAGTAGCAGTCATTTTTCTCCTTCTTAGGAGCTGGTGCAGTGCTGTGTTTTTGACTTTTGGCCTGGGGACAGCACTGATAACACTGATGGGTTTAATTGCTGCTCAGTAATGTTTACTCTGATCAAGGACTTTCTGAGTCTCATACTCTGCCAGGGAGGAGGGAAAGCTGGGAGGAAGCAGAGACAGGAGACCTGACCCAAACTAGCAAAAGAGGTATTCCGTACCACAGCACGTCATGCCCATTATATAGACTGGGGGCAGTTACCTGGAAGGGTTAGATCACTGCTTGGTTGGGTTGGGTATCGGGTGGTGGGTGGTGAGCAGTTGTATTCTCTTCCCTTGTTATTTCCCTTATCATTATTATTATTGGTGGTAGCAGCAGTGGTTTGTGTTATACCTTAATTACGGGACTATTCTTATCTCAACCTGCGGGAGTTACATTCTTTCGATTCTCCTTCCCATCCCTTCGGGAGCGTGGGGAGAAAGGGGAGAAAGTGAGCGAGCGGCTGTGTGATACTGAGTTACCAGATGGGCTTAAACCATGACAATTGAAAAATAGTGGAAATACAAGGGATACTATAGACACCTAGGGTATCATTGAACTGACTACCATGCTGTAATGAATAGCCCGGTGGCTAGTTAGAGATTGCATTCCCATCGAAAAGACAAGTTCCCCACAGAAATTGAAGTTCCTGGAGTGAAAGGGGAACAGAAGAAGGAAAGAGAATCACAAATCCTGTGGCCAGCATCCCTTCAGGAAGGAAGTAGAACAGTGCTCACACCTCTGGGGCAGCTGTGGGCTACAGGAATACAGATGAAAACCTGAGCCAAAACCAGGCGATTACCAAGCCTTGGCTTTAGGAAAACTGTGAGAAAGGCAGGGAGGCATGTTGAACAGGAACACCATGGAAGGAAGAGACTGTGTTTATACTGGGACACTGGGGAGTTGTGCTGAGTACAAGGGCTAGTCCTTGTGCACAGCAGAAGCACAGCAGCTCTATGGGAGTCTTTCCTTAAACATTTTCGTTTAAAATAAGGCTCTTTTCTTCTTCCTTTCAGTGACGGGCTGAGACACTGTTTGCACCAGGGTATGACAAACCTCCCAGACTCACAAGAGAGGTTCTGGGTAGGGATGCAAGCAGATGCAGATCTCCTTATTGCCATGTCTTGTGGCACTTTAGATGGAAGGAGAAAACTTTTTGCTCTAGAAAGCATCTGTGCGGCTGGGGTCTAGGCAGGTCTCTGCAGATGAGGACTTCAACACACATTTTTTCCACCATTCGCCAACAGATGGTGGCAGAGAGAGGACCTTTTCTGTCCGGAATCTTCAGGCTGCAGTGGTTGTATTTCCTTTTAATTATCTCTATACGAAAGACTACTGTATTCTGCAGCTTTTGTCCTTCCTGAGGCAGTTTGCAACAGTGGCACTGCAGAGCTCTGAGAAAGCACGACATCGCAACTTGGGGTAAAGTTTTCAGTGTACTCATTTTCCACATTGAGCAGGAGTTATGTTCAGTGAAAATTATATAAATGTAGTATACCAGATCGTATGTCATTTCCACAGGATGTTACAACCATTCTGTTATGTAATGGTGAGCTAATAAAGTAAACCCAAAACTCACTATATCACTTTCTGCACGAAGTCACCTCATTTGTCCTTTTTCCCTTTAATTTAAATCTCATCTCTATTTCTACATTTACCTTCCAAAGTCTTTCTAGCACAGCATATTCCCAACACCCTTCTTATTTTACTGTGTGATCTAAACAATGCAGAATAACAAGGCCTGAAAATTTGGACTGGAAATATCATGAGAACAGGCTCTGTCAAGAGCTTTCCAGTATTTCCTGCTTCTGGTTGAGCTGGAAATACTCAAAGGGTGAAATACTGGCCCAGCTGAAGTCAGTGGGAATTTTGCCATTAACTTCAATGGGGTTAGAATTTCACTCTTGGTATTACTCCACATATCCAGTCACAACTAGATCTGGTGTGGTGTGAAAAGGAAAACTTTTCTTCTTTCTTTTCCTTTCTCTTGTAATATTTAATGCTTAAAAATCCCTCACATATTCAGGTTAGATGGAGATGTTGAGTAATGCCAAATAAATTCTCATGTTTCCCAATGATCCATTTCTTCTCTCTAAGCAGTTGCATATCAGAAACTGCGGCATTACGAATATAAAATAATTAAAAATATATACTCCCTCTCGTTTGCAAAACCTATGCTGAAGGCAGCTGCCTCCATTTCAGGACCTTTTTTTTTCAGCTAGCAGAACAATTGTTGTTGTCTGTGCAAAATGTTTGAATTTTTGCTTTCATATGGAGTTCTCCTGGCAAAGGCCTTCATCAACACCAGAGGACAATTTGCCTGACTTTAGATCTGATACCCTGTGATCGCTGCTTAAGATGGCGTAAAGCTTTAAACCTGACTTTGGGGAGCAGGTGGACTTTACCCTGTTTTACTTTTGCCTGCCACTGTCTTCCAGAAGGTGCTCTGTAATATCTTGCTAACCAGACACAACCCATTGCAGCAAATCTTTTCCCTTCAAAAGATAAAGTCAGTTCTGTTTCTGCTAAAAAAAAAAAATCCAGGTCATTACTGTGTTCATGTTTTACGTTAATGAAATATTTTTGATTGTGTGCTATTTAATAACAACAGTCCCCAAAAGCAAACTGACTGATCTGAGATTTGACGTTGTACTGGTGAGGATACACTGTCGAAGACCATTTCTGGAAATCTCCGTGCCTTTTTCCATAGCCCCAGAAGACCTAGTGAATGTCTGACCAATAAAAATGTGTGCTTGAGCAGAAACATCGTCCCTGGCTCTTTCCTAGAAACAAGTAGTTTCCTTCTAGAAAAACAATAGTAGAAGCACTCAATTAATCCACAGCTATTCACTTTGTCTTCACTGACAATTAGCAGGCCTCCTAATGCACTACTGCCTCACTTCTGCAGTCGAAGCAGCCTTGCCAAGTGGTCTTGGGCTGACACACTCATTCTTCAGCCTGTGTTTCCTGGTGCAAATAGTTTCTAGCTCCTTTCCAACAGCCAACTCCAAGAGAAAGAAAAAAAGAAAAAGAAATAAGAAGGGCTTTGTTCTGCATGAAAAAAGCCGCGGCTGCGGTCAGCAGCCCTGTGCTCTAAGCTGGGCCGTGAGGAAGGGGGGAAATGCAGCCCGGAGCGTCCTGCCAGGCGGGCTCCCAGCCCTGTGGCTCCCAGCCCTGCCGGGACGCCCTGACTCATACCTCCGACCACCCACCTCCTTCATCCACTGTGAAAACCTGCCCCTTCTCCAGCCCATGCAGAACTCAAATCCTATTTTCTTCAAAGCAAACCAGGAGCAAGCCTGCAACTAGGGAAAGAGGGTGAAAGCAGATCTGAAGCACAGCTTTGGTCTCCCTCATGCCCCATGAGCTGAGCTTCTCAGCGCCAATGCACCGTGTGGTCAGACCCTCTGAGATTTGGTAAGACTCTTCCATGGGCGCTCTGTGTGAAACATAGTTGTAACGGCTTTTCTAGCTGCCAGAGGGTAAAAATACTTTCACCATCTCTTCTGACCTTAGTTCCCCATATCGCCAGGAGCAGACTGCTGGAGATAAGCAGACCAGTGCCATAATCCCTGTTTGACCTGTTTACCTCTCACTCTTGCCCAGTTTCTTAGGCAAAGCATCTCACAGAAGAAGGTGGCAATGCCACCTCCGAGCAACACCTTTCCTAGTAGTCTTTTGTATTACCACTTAGTGGTTGCTTTCATGATTTCAGCTGTAAATATTTTCTTGCATTTGTTCTTTTGACTTTCTTATATTGAAGCCAATAGTCTTAGTCACCTGCCCCTCCCCACTGCCCTCCTGGGGGTCTGTTTGCCAACCCTGTTCCATGTGTGGCAGTATCAGGTTAGGTCTCCAGGGTCTGCTGACTGGTACAAATTAAATATTATCCAGCAGACTGCAACAAGGCTCTTGCTACCCCCTGTGGTTTAAAATACAGGTTTCTGCAAAACAGCTAGCAGGCTATTGACACACCTAATTTTTTAATTGGCCTTCAAGAAACTTCCCACACGTGTGCCAAAACAAGCAGTTTTCCATGTGGTAGAGTCAGGAGGGATTTTCCCCCCTGCTCCCTGCAAGAGTTCAACTCGTGAGCTCCTGATTCCATCCTCAGCCAGCTTCCACTGCATTATCCCCTTCAATTATGGGTATGCAGAGCCCCCACTGTGACTGATATGCCTTGCCCAGAAGCCCTGGGATGGATGTTCAACTTCGTTGCTGAAGATGGGTTTCTCTTCTAGACCAGACTTACTGAGTTTTGGGGATTTTCTACCTATACCTGTAGCCTGGGACATAATTTTTGTCTGGCAGGATTGCCTGAGCTTGTCAAACCTACCTCATACCCCATCAGCATGAGGGACTCTTATGCAGGAGGCACCAGGCCCTGGATTTATTCTGCTGCTGACACTGAGCTTAGCTTTTTAAGTTTGAAATGTTTGCCTTAACTGACAGTTTTGGACATGGTATAAGGTATTTGCATGAATCCTAGCAGCCTGCAGTATTTAGGAGGACAGGGTATATGATCCACTAGCCCCTTCTGTCTTTAATTTCTAGGAAGCTGTTACAGAGCCTTCCAAAAAGGCTCACGTCTGCCTGCCAGCACCACATTAGCATGACTACTGCTTTGAAACACAATAGCTGCAGCAGCTCAGTATCTGTAATGCATCCCCCGCTGTACTGTGTAGCTTTGCGCACGCCTATGTGCCATTAATGAATCATCACGTGGGAAGTGTTTTCATTAGTTCTTGCTTTTCCAGCCCTGGTGTTTCTTGGCAAATGTGCATCCCAGGCCACAGCAGCTGCCTGTCTCACTCTCCTTCCTTTAGATTAAAACCGTTTTTTGTTGTTGTTGTTTTGAAGTGCCTATTGAAGTGACAGGACAGAGAAGGATGGCTAAACCCAAGTCCCAATATCTTTATTTCAAGACTACACTAATAGCCTCTAAGAATTTTTCTCTGCTGTATTGCAGATAAGAGTGGTGAGCCTATAAATTCATTAGCGAGTAATGGAGCAACCTCACTTTATCTATGTCTTTTCACAGGACTAGGGTTTCATTCTGTGCCAGGAGTCATACATCACACTCAACATGTACGTCTCCAGAGCCAACCAAGAGAAAGTGCAGAAAAACTACTGTTAACAAGGGAGTAATTACATTCAGCATAAATTAATTATTGGTCACTCAGGACTGGTGGGAAAGGGCCACACAGACTGTATCCGACTGAGTTCCCACCTTTGAGGGAAGAAATATTTAAATATGAATCATAAGACAATACGAGGTAGGCCCTTTCTGGTCTACTGGTATTTAACTGCACGTATTTGCTAATATGACATGTGGCTTATTTGCTTTAACACTATAGGTACATTGTATTTTTTTAGGGCAAACATGAGTGATAGTTGTTCGGGACAAGGGTCATTTCATAGCAGCCAGCATCAGACCTGACTGAGGGAAGCCAGGAGGGACTTTAAAATGCAATTCAGCCAAAAGAACAGGACACGGATCAGCAAGCGAGTGATGGAAGGTGTTCATGAGGAATTTAGATTACCACACACTGCAAATAAACCCTGAGAAGCTGGAGCAGCCAGAAGCAAGGGAAACCCAGCCGGCAGGCAGAGAGAAGCCCTCCCGCAGGGAAAAGAAGATTCATGGTGCACCCCAATCTCTTTGCCAAAAGTGTTAGTGCTGTTCAGAAAAGTCTAGTTGTGCTTGAACCCTGAAATGACTAACTTGGTGTAGGGGTGCATAAAATTATGTTGGGCTAGTCTCCAATAACCAACCAAGAGATTAAAACTGCATGTTATGTGTGTAACATTAAAACTGTTCCGTGTCTTGACAAAAATCAGGAAATTCAAAGTTAAAGCGAATCCTCATAAATGGAATTTCTTGCCATCATGGGAAATAAAAAGCATATCAAGATGCAAGTGACAGATGTATTGTCACCTGGGAACGCCGGCTTGGAATTTCCTGGCCTTTTCATTCAATTCACTCCTCCTAAAACGATGTGTAGCTAGCCCAGGATTCATTCCTCTGTTATTAACAGATATCCATAGATATAAATAAACAGTTGCACACACACTATATATGAATAGACTTTTTTTTTTAAATGTATGTTTTTCAAGCTGTTCATTAGAGAACTGGGTAGGAAAGTTTTCCTGTTTGTGAAGCCCCAGGTTTATTGAATTGTAATGAGTGAAGCACTCAGACCTATCAGCTATATTTTCCCATAAAAAGAAGGCAACATCTGTCTTACAACAACCTGGTGCTTGGAAATTCACCTGTAATATTTAAACTACAGTTTCCAAGCTCAGCTCCATCCAGTTCAGGTTGGAGTGCCCTGAACAGCAAGTTATTTTGGGATGTGCTGTCTTGGTTTGCCCAGAATTTTCACGTCAGACCTCGGAAACCTTTCTTTTCATTAAAAAAACAGGGCTAAGAAACTGGCATATTATAACAAAGGAGTCTTTTCTTGAAAAATTCCCAATCAATGCTGCATCCCCACACTACAGAAGACAGTGGAAAGCTTCTTGCAAGGCTATGGATCTGGTCCATGGGCCCCTGCCAGTTGCATTTGATAAGGAATTTCAAAAAGCGCTGCTCTGACCTCTGAGTCTTCTTTCAGTTTAAAAATATACCTGGGAATAAATCCAGTTTCTCTAGTGACTGCACTGTCACCTTTTTATGCCAGGTCCGGCTGCACAAGGAGGAGGGGGGCCATGCCTTATTGTCAGGGCTGAAACCAGGGGCTTTTGCCTCCAAGGTAGCAGTCTGCCAGGAGGAGAGGGGAAAGCTGAAGGGCAGTAGCAGCTTCAGGAATCTGATTTTAATCCACATCCTGCACGTCTCCCCAGCTTTCAAGTAACTAACCCTTTTTTTCACTTACTCTTCTGACAGAAGCCATCGTTATTTCCAGCAGAAAAAGCTAGCACAGTGACTGACCTGCACTTCCTGCAGGCAAGTGAGTGCGGCAGCCGTTTTTGGTCACAAAGAAGCATGGATGTGTCATAAAATCATTATGTGATGTTGACCAGGGTAGAGTCACTCGCATCTTTTTGTAAGGCAAAGCCAAGCCTTTTGCTTTCCAGAAGAGGCCTTTTTTTACGTGAAAGGAGGCTGCTTTAGGATGAAGTTAGGTTTAAAATAGTTGAAGAACATCATGCAGCCCAAATAAAGAGATTCTGCTGGCTTTACCCAGTGACTGGCACTAGAGCAGATTATTCTGGAAGAAAGACACTCTCACAACCTCATGGCTTCAATTTCTCCAGCCAAAAAATAGAGAGATCCCACAGTTATTAAAGCCAATAAATCAAGGCTTGAGAGATCTTGTGCACAGAATTGGACAGCGTTTGCATTTTTCTGCCCTCAGAGCTTTAAGAAGGTATTTCTTCTCCTTTACCTCATCCACCTTGGGTATCTTAAAAGCAGGAAAGGCACCCCTGGGACTCGGAGGGTTCTATGAGATGTAATTATGGTACCTTTCTTTTAAAGGTTTAAAAGTGCATCTTTATGGCTTATGTAGTCCCAGTAACAGCAACAGTTGTTTATGTGTTTGATTGACATAAAACATGCATCGACATTAAACATTTCCTCAGTGTCAAGGAACACTGGACCTGGTTCATGGTGTCTGACTTCCCTTTGCACTCCCAGCTGACGATAGCCCCACAGCCCTCCCATGCCCTCTGTGTTGGTGCAGATGCTATGACAGGCATTAATGCCAGGCACTGTCTCCTGCTGCCAGCAAAGTGGAAACCAACAGTTCCCACACCCTCTCCTCTCACCTTCAACAGCTCAACAAACAATGTGATGAGCATCCAATGAAGCTGTAGTGGTTTACAGGCCATCTTTATAGGTGGTGCTGAAACTCTGTTGAAGCTAACAGGGCTGTTCCACTGCTTCTCTGCTGACTTCTGTCTCCACAACCTGCAATTTAATCACAGCAAATGTCAGCATGTATTGCTTTTAGCAGACCCTCAGTCCACTCACTCTTCTAAAGGAAAAAGGAACGCTTTGCTCACATAACCTAGTAAAGATAAAAAAAGGAGATTATTTTTTATTGGGCAATTTGTGACAATTTAGGAAAAAATCTGTCTGTATTGTAACAAAGCACAAACTCCTTTTTTAACCTGAGCACAGGTTTTGATTAAGCCTACATGGTGCTTTTTGTCCTTTCTTAGATGAAAGCAAACTTTATGGAATATAGAAAGCTAATGCCTAACATATTGAGGGTATGCCCACCAAAAATACAAAACTAGACAACTTCCCTCATCCGATCAGGTCACAAAAAACCAAACCAAACGTCCAGCTGAAAGGTCCCATTTCAAATGTTTATTATGACATAACAAAAAGATGGGGGGGGGGGAGGGGAGGGCAGACCAAAAATTACCAGTGGAAATTGAAAAAAACCTGCAAATAAGAGACTAGAAAAGGAAAAAAAAAAAAGTCGGTCTCTCTGCAGATAATTCACAAGTGAAAAAAGTCCATTACAAATGACTCACCCTGCTGCTAATTTTTAGTAGCACGTGTGTACAGTACCTCATAAAACTTCTACCCTTGACATATTTTAAGAGAGTGCCATTATTGACTGGAACTTCAGTTGGCAGCTGGAAAATTGCTAGAAAACAGGCTCAGTCTCTATCAGATGGGGGGATTTCAGAAATTTTGGAGTTGTGAAGGTATTAGAACTCCTTTCCCCCAGAAGAAAGAGATTTTAACAAAAAAGCACCCCAAGAGTTAGCAAAAACCCCACAAAGTTAGTTTACAGGTTGGATAAAAATAATAATAATAAAAAAATTGACTCAGAAGCACATGTAAGTACAAGACTTAATGATTAGAAATTATAAAATTATAAAAAAATTATTTTGGTGATAATTTTCTTTTTCTATCCTGCAAAATAAACGTTTTAAAGAAAAGATCCATGCTGGGTATAGTTTCCCAGGGATTTTTATTTGAAAGAATTTAGATTCTTTTTCAGCTTTGCCTCAACACCTTTCATCAGAAAGACATAACTTTTTATTCCAGGAATGGAGGGGGGATACTGGAAAATTTCAGACCTAAGTGCCAAAATTGCAAATAATTGCATGAATCAAAGCAGGGAATTGCACAGAAATGCAGTCTTCCTATCAGCACTGTCTGGTGCTTCAGCTATCTGAGAAAAAGCAGGGGAGAAACTGGTCTGGTTTTGTACTGCTTTGATTTCACTTATTTCTCTCCTCTTCTGTTTGTTTTCACTGAGGATTTGGGGGTGCTGGTGGGTTTTTTCCAGTATCATCATTGCATAAAGCAATGCTTTCCAGAAAGATTTATAAGCAGCCTCTTCCCGTGTTTCTTTGCCTATAGCATAGAAGAATGGTTTTGCTATACATCCAAAAGTTTCTCTATTCCTCCTTCTGCCTCATCTTACTTTTCTTTCCAGGTAGCTAGATTAACTAGTACATATTCCAGGGCTATGTTTGCTCTCTCTTCCCTATGCCAATACAAAGGCTTCTGGGCAAACTTTTCCTCTCTGGACTTTCTTGGCCTCTTCCTTGTGCTTCTCCCCGCCGCTGCAGCAGGCCTACTAGAAGGGATGAAAGCCATCTGGGCAGTATCTTTTAAGCAGCCGAGACACGTCTATCACAACTACTCTCCATTTACCACAACCATGTGTGCATGTGCACAGTTTACAGTTGTGGTTTTTCCGAGGGGATTGTGGTGTGGTTTTATAGGCTGCTCAAGATGTCCATTTGGGTGTAAGTGTATCTATCTATACAGAAGTGTATATACACACATCCTAGAAAATGCTTGTTTGGGTTGGGGTTTTTTTTATTATTTACTGTAACATCCTGGAATCAAGCTTCCTTTTACAAAAAAACCAAACCCAACAGCACATCAATTTACAACTCAAGAGATTTTTACCCCTTTTTTGGTTTTTCCTCTCAAATGATTCTTTTATTTTGCTGTTTCTTTTGCCTCCCCAGCTTTGAGCCTCTGGTTTGGTTTTTTTTTCTTTGTCCCCTTCCACTCACTCTTTTCTTACCTTACATTCTCTTTTCTTCCTTTCCCATAAAATTACTTCCTCTCCTTTCTCTTTTGCTATTCTCCCCTTTCATCTCTGCCTTTTCACACAGGCTGTAATTTTTCCTTTGCTCTTCTAATGCTCAGCCTTCTTACCTTCAGTTCCCACATATCTCTCTCTTCCTTTCTGCTCCTACATCTACTCCTTTCCATTTAACAGCTGACTGTTGAGGTATATCCTTTTCACATGGGCACACTATTTCCTCCCTTCCTTAGACTTTATACATACCCTGTATCTAGGTGCCCACATAGTCAGTGAGAAAATGTATTTTTGTAATGTTTCAGGAGAACAGTAGTGATGAGATTTGGGCTTTGGGTGTCTATTTTGCTATTTCAAAGCCTGTGATGCAAAACGCTTATTTTCAAGCCACTCACTACTTCTGTGAAAATGGTTCTGTCTGGGATACTACAACTGTATTACCTACAAAAGACAGTCACAAACTGTTAGGGACAAAATGCATGTTCCTGTAATACTGATTCTGCTTTAACAATTGATGCACTGTTGGCCTCACTATTTGGAGATGATCATTCAAGGAGATTCATGGAACTATTTCTCTTTGAAATGCTGCATTTCACTGATGTGAAGATATTCCACAGATGCATACTGGTCTCAATAAAGCTGTTGATTTTCCATTACCTACAATGGACCTTATGGTCATGCCCAGGTAAGGACACTTAAATAATTATTTTCAAAATCTGTGGTTTTCAAACTGCAAACTGGCATTTTGGCATATTAAGTATATAACGGTTTCATTTGTACTCCAGCATAGGGGTAGGTTTTTTGGCAGACACTGGAAAAAAATAAATCTCATCCCAGTCACAAAACTAACCAAGCCTGCATGATGATTATATGGCTTCTTGGCTGTCCCAAGCCATAGGCACTAGCTTTTCAGGAAAAATTCAGGGTGCGATGCCAGGGAACATGTATTAAGGTCTAAATAAATCACCTAGAATATTCTCCATTGAAAAGTTTGTCAAAAACTTGCAAACAGATGATCGGTTTCTCAATTTAGTTTCTGGATGCTATATTATTTTTTATTTCAGTACACTTTAGGTAATATCAGCTGAGTGAATCCCTCGGAAACAGTTACTCACCAGGAAAGCCAGTTTAGTGCAGGCAGATTTGCTCTGCTCCTCTTGGTAGGGCAGAGGGAAGGGCTCAGAGGAGCAAACAGCACAGCATTGGCTTACTGCAGGACAAACATCTAAAGCTCTTTCACCCCAGAGGAAACCTGAAGTCTCTGAGAGGCCAGAGGCTGCAGGAAGAGAAGTGCAACTATTTTAAATGAGAATTTAGCTCCAAGGAGTGCATTCTGCAAACACTTTAGCACATGTACAGCTTTCCTTTACGAGAAACCTCAAAGAGCCAGCAAGTGTTGCTTCATGCAAGTCAAGTCAGTCATATGGCAAAGTGTTTACAGGATTTGGATCTAAATTCTGAAATCATTTCAGGACCCCTAAAAGCAGACGCTAGATAATTGTAAATCCCCCTTGTTTTCCAGCAGGAAAAAAACGCATATAATGATGTTGCACTGCAGTTGAATCCACTGCCTGGCCACCCAGAGGAGCTTGGTTTCTCTTCCCATGTTTGAGGCCAGGGGATGCCTTGCAGTCCTGGGGTGCAGGAGAAGCCCCTTTCCCTCCCTCTGGCTGCCTGTGTTCATTCTCCACAGTTCACAAAGATAAGATCAAGCTGGATCAGGCTTTTCTAAGACAAGCTGGGGAATGGAGAGCCTGGCTCATGAAGAGGAATGGGAAAAGCTTGAGCTGCTTGGACCAGCATAAAAATTGGAGGCTGCGGGAAAACAGAGCAAGAAGTTCTGTTGCTGTCCGGCAAAAGAAAGGGGTCATGGTGACTGTGAGTACAGTTATGCCAGCCTGGGCTGCCACACTGGCCAGGCGAAATGACACAGAGAGAGCAGAAAGGTGGCCACCAAGTGGTTTATTTCATTGACAGTAATTGCAAAGGGCCTAATAAGGTCACTACATGCATATATTCCGCATAAGGAAACTCTCCCTAGATATTTGTAAAAGTGAAAGCAAAATTAAAGGCAATTAGCTTTTCTCTATTTTGTTTTGTATCGAACTTGGCAAACATTTTGATGCTTTTTGTATTCTGAGTGCTCAACAGCAGTCAAGTGGGAGCTGAGGCAGGTGAGCTTTCAGGTGGCTCAGCCCAGAAGGTGTACTTTGTTCTGCTTGCTTTAGGACACAGCAAGTTTTTAAAGCTCTCCTGAGACAATTTACTTCTGCCTTGATTTTATGTGCATGTCGTTTCATCATCTGAGGCCTCATTTCATACATACGTTTATAATATGGGTTTCATTTCAATAAGCTGGGAAAGTAATAAATTTAAAGCTGACTAACAGTTGTTTTATGTGGCTGCCAACCTGCCAAGTAGCATTCTTAATTATTGCCAGGAAACTAAGTGTTTTTCAGCCATGTGTTTTACATTTGAGTGTAGTATGTCTTGTCAGCCCTCTCCATTGGACTGACAGATAGGCCAGTAATTTTTGTATGCGCAGAGGCCTGCAATGGTGGGTGGCTTCTTTGTCATCAGGTAGGGATATCAACAACAGCATGATGGACAGGAATATCCCAAGTGGTCCCCCTCTCTCAAAACACATTGCTGCAGAAAAGCTGGAGGGAAGAGGTTAAACCTGAACCCAGAACCATAGTATATTTTCTGTGTAAGACCGTAGGGCGACTACTTATTAAAGTTGTCAGCAAAGAAAAAGCATCAACATATTATAATTATATATGTTAGAATATGATGGGTGACTGTTTTATTTCTTTTGTGAAGGACAGAGTGAGATGCTGCTGCTACAAGCAGATCCTCCTTTCTTTTTCCCCAGATAAAATTAATTATTATTGCACCAAAACAAGCTATGGTTTCATAGCTTGTTTTCTGCAGTCTATGTTTAGGCTCCAAAATGTTGTCCCACACTCCGGAAATCAGCCAGTAAAATGAGGACAGAAAATGAATACTAAAAAAGGAAGCACTGACCCACGGAGTTTTGTTGTATGTATTCTGTTATCCAGAACACTTTGAAGTCTGAAGAGAAACTCAACTTAAGCTAAGAGTGCCTCCAGGCCCTCAGTTTGCACAACCAACACTCATTTTGCTGATCGTCATCATTGACCCTAGAAGAAATATAAAAGTCATGTTTTCTTCCTAATAGTGTCAGTCTTGAGCAATTTTTTAAAAAAAGGATAAGCACACACATTGTTGAAAAGCAAATTTTGGTGTTCAGTTCATTTTTTTTTTTAATTAATTACATACGTGAGACAAATTCCAATTAAAGAAGGGCTCAACTCATGAGTACCTTGAGCAATGCTGCAGGATATTGTTCCCACTGCACATACACATCTAATTTTAGAACGGTTCCTATTTTTCTCTACTGTTGCAGAAAAAGTCTAATAGTGTTTACCGATGTTTCTTTTTTCTCTTCAAGCATTTTTGTTGTTTTGTTAAGGAGGGATTAATTAGTGAATCATTATTCCCACTTTGGCATGTGAAAATCTGGAGCTTACTTTTATCCATCTCCCAAGAGTGCACATTGGCACCATAGCAGAGGATGTGGAAGAAGTGATTTTCAAAGAAGCAGATGTAGCAGCTCCAGGAGCATCTGTACTGGTGCATTTTGTTGAGAGATTCCTACTAACCATTTCCTGTTTAATCAGACAGTCCCTGCGTGCTTCTCACAGGTGAGGCCTGCCTTTTTGAAACAAACCTCCCTAAGGAAAATTATCATTAAAGGTCATGTGGCATTTCCATTAATTATTGTACTTCCAACTTTTTTTCTGCCTCTTCCTGAATAAATCAATTTCTCCTGAAGTTTCACATGCCACTTCCTATCTCAGGGCAACATTTTTCCAAGGAGATTGTGAGTATGGGCAGATGATGAACATTAAGGGCAGAAAATTATCCCACCAAAATAAATAGCAAACTCCCACTGACTACAGTGGGGTCAAATCCATCCACAGAACTTTCGTTTATCTTGGAATTCCTTAAAAAATTGAGATCCCCATTTTTCAGGTCAATCAGGTCTCCAGTAGGGACTTAGTCTACTCATCCCAGATTTGTCCAGGAGACTTTGCAGAGAGATTCTCTGCAGAAATGCAGACACCAGAGGACACAGGAAGGCAATGAAGGGGGTACCAGGGGCTGGAGATCACTGACAATGCTGTCAGTGGCTAGAGGCAGCTGCACACTTGACCTAGTTAGCATTACGTGTGAAAAGAAAAAAATGGCCTCTTTTTTCTGATCAGTGTGGTGAAGTCTGAGTTTCATTTCAATCTGTGTTGGCCTAACTTGGCTGCTATTTAAATCACTAGCCTAACCTGAAACTGTGCGAAAATATCTCCTTAACCTTTTAAAATTGGCACCAGGGTTTTTATATTTGCCTTCCACTCCAGGGTCATTTACAAGGAAGTGCTGGCTGTGACTGGTGCAGAGCTGGCCACCATAAGAGAGCTGGTGCCAGGGTGTGAGGTTACTTCACTCACTAAGCCAAAGGGGCAAACGAAACGCAGGTACAATTTGACATTAAACAAGAGAATGCTGATCATGCTCTGAAGGCATGGTTTAATGCTGAGTCTGGAAACTGGAATGAGTCAGTTCTGCTTTAAATGACATTTAAAAGTGCTCTGAATGGCCAAGTCCCTGGAAACACTGGCAGGCGTGGGGCTTTCTCCCCTCCTCTGTTTAGGGAGAATCATTCAGTGAGCTTGTGGTAAGTCAAGGCATCTCAAGGAAAAAGACTGAAGACAGGCCCTATGCCACTGTTTGCTGCCTGAAGGCAAACCCATTGCCCTACTGGTCACCACAGAGCACACACTCTGCTTGCAGACAGCAGAGGAATTGACTTCATCCCTAAGCATCAGTTATCTTGGTATCTCAGAGTTAAACCAGATTATAACAAAGCAAACAAAAAAGCCATATCCACTTGTATAAAAAAAGCATATCTAAAATTATTCCCATGTGTGAGATGTTGCTGCATGACACTAAGTGCAGCAGCCAAACCAGTAACAGTTAAATCCTCTGGATCCCCATAAAATGCGCAGTACACAAATACACAGTAAATGAAATGACTGAATTAGAGGCAGAGATAAGTGAAGGACAACACTGTGCTGCTCTGCATTCAGTATCATTGCCAAAGTGCTGAGGCTTTTTGCCACTTTCAGATAAAGGAGATTTTTACACATTTTCCCTAGTAAAATTTTTGGCAACTGCTGACTACCTTCTTCTGTCTTGCTGCATCACTAACAGCCCAGGCTCTTCACTTCAGTTGTATGTCCCCTGGCTAACTTCCCAATGAAATGCAGACATTCATTTGTTTTAAAAGTTTAAGTTTTACTACTACTGCTCATAGAGAAGTCCCTCTGGCTTCAGTGGTGTGTAAGTGAAGTTCACTGGCAGTGAAATCTCTTGATGACATGCTTGTTGACCGGGGCTTTATAACTGCAGAGGAGAGAATAGTCTGTCAGGAGACCCCAGACACCTTGGTCCCAGCTCTGCTGCTCTGTCCTACCAAGGACTGCAGAAAAGGTGGAAGAGAAGTTAATAAAATGCCTTATTATACCCCAAGTTATTCCAGATTGGGTTGTCAAAGACATCATCAAAAAAGCTAATTGATTTATTACCTTTTTTTTTTTAACATGAGCAAAACAAAGTTTCAATTATTTCCCCCCCTAAAAAAAATATCTCTGTTCAGTATCTGAGCCTATGGTTTTCTCTGAGATGGATAGATATCTGACAGGGGCATCCAGACTAGATGTCACTGCTAGCGGGAGCACAAGCCGGTGAGAAAACTGACATTGCTGCCCCTAAGCACCACCAGGCTTCACTGGGCCAATTCTTCCCATGGAGGACATGATGCACCATACAGTAAAAGCAAATGTAAATGTACTTCACAAGCGCACCTATAAAGAACCAGGACAACCATTTGTGGCAGTTGCTCCTTTTATGTGGTTCTCCCTGAACACTTATTTCACATTAGATGTGTGATTCAGTCATGGGTGTGAATTCTCATGAGTGCAAGTAAAGATTAATTCCAAAACTGTGTCTTCACCTGTCTCTGGCTTCTCCTTTTCCTTTCTTTGCCTTGGTTTTCCATGTCCCATTGCACATTCACCAGGAACTGGACTGTAACCATGCCCACACTGCCTTGTAACTTTATCTTTCCTCCCACCCTTTGAAAATAGCCCCAGAAGAGGTGAAAGCCTTCAAAAACAACACAGAAAAAACACAGGAGAGGATATTTGAAGGAAGAACCCACTCCCCTGTGGAGAGGGGGAACTGACGTGCCTGTGATGTGGCTTTCAACATGTCAGTGCCACAAGAGCACTAGACAAATCTCTGCCTTGTTGCAGTCCTCACGTAGCAAAGTCAAGCTTGTTTTTAATAGACAACATATTGGGATTATAACCCTGATTAAATCTCTCTGTTCTCTTTCCTTTTCCTTTCCCCTGTGGCTACCTTGTGACCAGTTTGGCAAATCTTAAGGATTACAGTTGTAGCACTAGCATAAACAAAAATATGGCACATTAGCTGTGCGGGCAGCTTTGAAGATAAAGTCCGACTTTAAATTCCACAATCCTGAGGGTTCTTGTCGCCTTGAAATCTGATTTCAAAGCTCAACACCACTGAAATGTCTTGTTGAGAGTGATGACAGCAGGCAGTGAAGTGTACACTGTATTGTCACCACCTGTGATTGGTGGCAAAGTGCATACTTTGGCTACCACATACTGACTCCTTAGCTGTGGGCTGCCTGTAATAATGCAAACAATAGCTGCTGGCTAATTTCAGTTCTGTAAGTGTGGTGATGAAGTATTACATAAACTCAGAAACCGTGAAAGTTAAGAGGACAGAGTCCGTTTTCACTGTTTTCAAAGGAATCTTTACTTTGTAAAAGTCTCTGGAACAGAGAAAGAAGTGAACACATTCCTCCAAAAATGAAAAGTTAGCAATTAAGGAAAGATCAAGAGGCCATGAGGTGGTAAACACTAATGGTTTGCTCAAGAAGGAGCTATATCTGTGAGACTATCTCCAGGACCCTGCCCTTGGGCTGCACAGTATCCTGCAGGACACTGAACAGGGACAGAAACTGCGCAACAAAATGGCATTCTCTGGGACTCCAGCCCTGTTGCCTGGCCACCCACATGAGAGGTATGTCCCTTACCCTGCGAAGCATCTCACCTTAGATAGAAACAGGTGGTGGAGGAGAAGTCAGACCCAGAGATGCTCAAGGCCTATTTTGCTGCTCCATCTCCACTGCTCAATTCTTTGGGAGCTGTGGAGGTAGCCATGGGAAGGCAGGGTCTGCTGGGGTTTGGCAGCACTGACTTTGTGAGAAGGCACCTGAGTCCATGCTGCCTTGTCTCTGTACCATGTCCCGCATCATGACCTGGAGCTGTTCCAGGAGCTGCAATATTCTTATGGTTAGCAACAGTGAATTGACTGTCTGTCTCCTGTCCGTCAGGTGATTGTGGGCTTTTTCCACTGATTTCAATAGTAACAGGATTTTGGCCATTCATTTACCTCCCTGTAAGTGAATATTAATCACACAGGAGTTTGGGTGATCTTTAGATAACAAATTCCTTCAAGGTTTACTGAATATTCCCAGGAAGACAGGACAAGTGTCCTGACCCAGTTTTAGCAGAAAATCCAAGAGCAATGCAAAAGAGCAAAGACCTGCTGTTAGAAAAAAAGGCAGATAACCAGTCTAGGATATTACAATTGACAAGACTGGGACACCAAGAAGTTGAAAGAAACACAATGAGGCTAATGGGTATCACTCTGGTGGATAGTGATCGCTGACCTCTTGATGATGAAATGAACTTGAACCCACACCTGACATCAAGAGTATGCAAGATATCTGGGACTAAATGAGACAACACACACAACACAGTTACCATTGTAACTAAATATTTTTCTTCCAAGATTAAGAGAGATGCTTCTGAGGACTCGTTAGCTCTGACGTGAGGTGCCAATGGAAATGCTGTGCCTCTTCTATCCTAATTCTTCCCCTAGATACGAAAGCCACAAAACCAAAACACATATTCCATAACTTCAGTAAAGGCCATAGGGTGTTGGAAAGCATCTATTTCTACCTTATCAAATCTCCAGGAAGTTATTCAGTACTCCTTTTTATTACAAATGTAATGGTTTTATTTCTTACCTACTGATATGATGAATGCATTAGGTTATTCACAGCAGACAAAACTTGAGAACAGCAGTTTGCTATTTAAACAGGTAAGGAGAAGGTGAAGGAAGAAATGCTAAATATTACAAAGGGGGTGGACTGTTTTTCAGTGTGCTTGCTCTTGCCCCTAGTATTCAATACTGCAGAGGGTTAGAAGGGGCTGATGCGTGACTGGAGGTCCTATGGCCTGAGGAAGAAAAGAACTGTGGACAAGGAAGACACACCACCCTCTCTAGTGTTAAACTATTGTCTAGGGTCAAGGAGTGGTGAAAAACAGAGCGGGAAAAGAGGCAAAACCCTCTAAATCTGCTCTCTAACATAAACCTGCTATGACAGCCAAAAGCCTTATGAGATGTATACACTTAAGTAAAATAATCCTGAAGGTTGAAGCATGAGAGAAGTGATCAAACAAACAATTTAAGCTGGGAGCCATGTGGAAGAAAAAAATATTTCAAGTCAGTTAAAAGGTCAGCAGAAAGATCTTGCCATTTTGGGAATGGCTAGCTAAGCAAACATTAACCGATCCTTAGAGCATGACTCAGGGGTCTATGTCTCATCTACTGTGAGTGAAGGTGGCCAGGTGCTTCGTTTTCATGGTGGTATGTTATTCAGTGGCCAACAGTAAATACTGATGACACTAGATATTTTACTTTTTAATGAGCACAGCCAAACAGCAACAGGTTCTGTTTGATACTAGCTTCAAGGGAAAAAAAGCTTGATGCTGAAAGTACAATGCTCTGTTTTCTTAATTTGTGAGGCATGTTGGGAAGGTCTGCTAACAGTAATCTTGCATTACCTTCACTCTGCTACAAAGAATTTTGACAAATGTGTGCTGATAAAGCATTGGTCTTTGCAAACACACATGCTTGTTTAACTTTTTGCCCACAGAAAGATGCCTAGACTCCTATTGACTTCTGTGGTGCTTGTACATGTGTAATTCTCCCTTGCCTTATAGCTTTAATCAGGTAAGATGATGGAGGAAATAAACAAGGAAATAAGCAGAAAGCAAAAATCTTTACCCTATCCCAGTGATAATAGTTTAAAAGGTAAAATTTGTGAATTTTCTCTCTTAAGAATAATAATGAAAGCGGCTTGAAAATCAACAGGCTAAAAACAGTTGAGAGCAACCTTGAAGTTAATCAACTACTTTATTTTTGAGAATAAATTGTTAAATTCTCCAGTAATCAGCTAGACTGAAAAACTCTGGTTTTTAATAAAATGCCAAGGGTTGTGACAGTAACTGGCTGTATGCAATGAACTCCAGGGTCAGTCAGACTGTCTCTGCCAGAGATGGAAATGTTACACCAGTTTCCCTAGTGTTCAGGTTGTATGCTATAACACAAACTATTTTTCCTGTGAGAAAAAGCTGACATCTTCTCTAAAGAATCTGTTCGGTTTTACTCTTCCTTGCAACCTGAGATTTTATTATGCTTACTTTGCTTCATATTTTCTTATCTTCCTCTAATAACTAGTGCAAATCTGGAAGGGAAAACAGTTTCCCAGTCTCAGGGGTTGGGAACTGAAGATTAGTTTCCTTAAATCCTGATCTATGGTGTGTAATTATGACTATTTCAAGGTTCCCTAGGAGAATTATTGTCTTCTGAAATATTTTAAATAACTGGCTGTCCACAGCTTTTCCTTGTCTCAAAAAATGGATATATTATCATTTTCATGTCTACTGCTGCTGCTACTGGGAGCAATAAACCTCAATCATGTTCTCCCATGGCATATGAATCAATAAGAAATAAATAATACTAAAATGCGCCCTGGGATGCTTTTACATGACAATCTGAGAATAAAGGTGGTGAAGAAACACTGAAAGCCTCAGCCTGATTCAATAGCAAACGTGGGGTTCATCTCACCTCACCTTACTCATTTTAGTCAGGCAAATAGTCCAGAGCAGTCACTTCGACACACCGTGAAGGCAGAGAGGGAAATACATCTCCAGAGGTCACTTTATCTCTTTATCTTAAGGTAAGGTCAAAACACTCTCAGAAGGACTCACATCTCTGTAGAAGGACTTCTATTTAAGCATCTTCTCTTTGCTATGTTAGCCTGCCTCATAAGGCACTGCTTTTGCATTCATTTCTTTTTAAGGAGAAAGAGGTCTCTGAAGCACATAGTAGTGCTGAAGGGGCAGTTTCACTTTGCTGCGTTATGGCTCAGTTACACGTCTTGGTGCCTTGCCCACTGTGAGTCAGAGTACCTCCATCCTCCCTCACTACTGCAGCCAGGTAGCTATGGGGTGGGTGAGGGCAGACCTTGTCTCCACAGTACCTTTTGCTGCCTGGTATTCCACTGACTGGAGATGTGCAAAGCAGCATATGAAGCTGGGAGTGTGGTTCACCTTGCACGGAAGAGGGTCAAGATACAGTTTTCTCTTCCAAAGCAGAGATTATTTTCACTGAGCCACTGCTTGCCAATCTGAAGTGAAAACTAATACGAGCACTTGAGAGGCTGGCAGATTAGTCTGCCCTTTTCCAGCAATTCCTTCTAGCAATACTCTTCTGCCCATTGCATTTGACACATTCTACCTTTTTCAATAGCTGGAGAGTTTAATATTCAGTTGCTTTATCTTAGGAATATTCTTCAACAAAGACACAATCACAAGCAGTTGTTGACTGCAGAGCTGTCACAGCAAAGGCAATGGTTTTACCATACTGCTGTGACCATTCGCAGGATCAGACTCTTGCATGCAACAGTGCAATGACAGCCTGGACAGTTACCTTTCTAGAAGGAATGACCTAGCAGAAATGAGTCTTCCTATTTGATTCATGTACTGAATTGCTTTTACTACTGAAGAGGTGTGAAAGTCAGAGGGGTTGTGTCAACTGTACTTAAAAGGACTAAGTTGTGAGCATTTCAAAAAAACGTTATTCTTCAGAAAGACTTTGGTTTCACTGGCATTGCAAATAGTGACTCAGAAAGGCATTTGCACCTCCCAGATAGCAGATCTTAATGCCATATCTAATACTAAGTACAGGTCTCTGAATTGAAATGAAAACATTATGGAGTTCTCACAAAGTAACAGAAGTTACTTTCCTCACCACAGCTAACAGAAAAACATGAAGCTAAATCTGACTATGTAACCAGCATGGAAATAGTATGAATGAAAGTGCTGTCCATGCTTAGGTCAACTCACACCAAAACCAATTCATCTGTCTAATTTATCATTGCATCACTTAAAAGTATGACTACTTGCACCCTTGATGAGCCTTCTGAGCTGCAAGAGAGAAACTGTGGAAAAGAGGGACCACAATCAGCTATAGTATAGGTAACAGGAAGGTTTGGTACTATATGTTCAAAGGTGGCAAGCAAAAAAAACTACCAAGGGAAGTTAAGAATTATTTGGGATATGGCTTTTGTACAGAAATTATTCATTTCTGTCCTCTTGAAATTCTCTTCAGCTTGGGAAATGTTTAAAATTGGTGTGGTGTATTCAAATACTATCAAACAACACAATTCAAAATGCCTTTTTTTATAAAAGAGATTCGTTTCAGAAGAATCACGGTGCTTTATGTTTTAGAAGTAGGATTTACTACAGTGAACTGATTTACACACCTCTTTACTTGCAAATTTAAAGTATTATTGCTGTTTGACTAACATGCACTGGAAATATTATATTTAGAAGAGGAAAAGATCAATCTCTCACAGGTTTGTCCTCAGATGTGTTAAATAATGAGTATATTCCACCAGGAAGAAAAGCTTGAGTTTGGCCAAAGGCTCTGAGATTCACATATTTATATTTTGGGTTTACTATAAATACAATTTTCTGAAAGAACAGTAATTTTCGTACAGAACTTTCAGGTCAACATTTTATTATCTGTAGCTCTGTTTGTTGTTTAATAATAAACTTGTCATATACCCAAATTGCAAAGTAAGCATGTTAGCAAATTTTTTTATGAATATAAACATATTGATGTTCTTTTTAGAGATACAATTTCTGTGACTTTAAAAATGCAGCTTCTAATAGAAAGAATATAAGAAACTTCAGCGTATTAAATTTATCACAGCCCATATT
This sequence comes from Ara ararauna, assembly GCA_028858755.1. Classification (NCBI taxonomy): domain Eukaryota; kingdom Metazoa; phylum Chordata; class Aves; order Psittaciformes; family Psittacidae; genus Ara; species Ara ararauna. The sequence goes on from CM054379.1 coordinate 51,353,544, forward strand.
GTCATAGATTGCTGTTATTTTCACCTGCAGGTCAGTTAAGAGGAGGAGGAAAGCTCATTAGAAAATTGTGAGTGCTTTAGGGTTGTGCTTTTCTTCCGAAAACATAGTTGAGTCTGCCAGCGGATAAGCTTTGCATTACTCAGAAAGTGATAAATGCTCGCCAATGAATGCACAGATAATTTCTGAAGGTGCTCTTCTGTCATTAAGGTTTTTATAACTTTGATAAACTCGTATTTTTTAGGCATTTGAAGAAAGTTTCATAGTCTGAAGAAATATTATCACTGGCTGCAAAAAATTCCATTGGTCATACATTTGTCTGGCTCTGTGAACCCTTCCAGCAGTAAGAAAAAAAATAAGTATCTGCATAGATGTATGTATGGGTATCATATATATACTATATATAAACACATATATTATTATATGTATAACTCTACCTAGATGTATGTATGCGTATTTACATGCCATAATATTTCTTGCTTCTTTCTCCAAATCATTTTCACACTCATGTAATTCACTTAAGCTAAAGACCTCCTGTGCTATGAAATTAGTATGGAGAAGGATTTTTACATTAGATAAAATTGGCTTGATTTTGAATATATTAAGCCAAAAGAAATATTTTCTTCCATAATAGTGTGCGCTGTCATTGCCCCGAATAGTATTTAGTAAAAAAAAGATTGGTTTAAACAGGTTTCATTTTGGTTTTGTTCAGAAAACAATTATTTTATTACTAGAGGGATCATTAAGTGAAAATAGTGGAGAATTACACCCTTTGTTTTGTAAGGTTGAATAGCTTCACTTTATAATTTTGATTTTAAAACTGAAATTTATTTGATTAAAATTGCATCCACCCCAAAAAAAGCTACAGGTGTCAATCTTAAATTAGGTGAATGTAAAAACCCTCTGTAGGCTTTCAAAAGCACTTATCTGTCTAATTTCACTGATTGCTTGCTGTAGAAATAGTGTTGAAACACCTAAAATTGAGACACAAATTGGAAGAATTACAATGGATCCAATCCCAGGGAAGGACATTGAAAAGACTGACAAAGCACAGTATCTTCCAGTCACTGCTCAATAAAGTCAAATACTGCCCTGTTCGGCAATAAAATAATATTCTGTATATGTGATTTTTCAGTTAACCAAACTAGCACAGTTAACTAAAACTTAAAGTATTTATTCTATAGTAATTCTTCTACTATGGAAATGCATTTGTTTGTTTGATTTGCCAAGGTATGGGCAAGGACAGCATTAGATAATTAAAAGCTGAAATACCCACCAATGTTAAATATTTCAAGTAAACATACACTTACTGAATGTTTTAGTATTAGACATGTACTACTATAAAAACAATCTAGAAGTTTCCAGGACCACTTTGAAATAAATAAATGGTGTTAAAAATGAGCATGTAACTTCTCATAAGCCTTAACCAAGCATTTTTAGATAACGTATATGTATATTTGCCGTTACCATCGGCCTTTACATTTATTTGCATTAAAATTATCAAGACACAGAACTGCTGGGTTTAGTGTTATGTGTATCATCAATCTAGATATGTTTTACAATGCCTACAGATCACAGAATCGTAGAATAATATAATGGTTAGGGTTGGAAAGGACCTTAAGATCATCTAGTTCCAACCCCCCCTTGCCATGGGCAGGGACACCTCCCACTAAACCATGCCACCCAAGGCTATGTCCAACCTGGCCTTGAACACCGCCAGCAATGGAGCATTCACATCCTCCCTGGGCAACCCATTCTGGTGCTTCACCACCTCACGGTAAAGAACTTCTTCCTTAGATCTAACCTAAACTTCCCCTTTTTAAATTGAAACCCATCACCCCTTGTCCTATCACTACAGTCTCTCATGAAAAGCCCCTTCCCAGCATCCTTGTAGCCCCCCTTCAGATACTGGAAGGCTGCTATGAGGTCTCCATGCAGCCTTCTCTTCTCCAGGCTGAACAGACACAACTTTCTCAGGCTGTCTTCATACGGAAGGTGCTCCAGTCCCCTGATCATCCTCCTGGCACTCCTCTGGACTTGTTCCTACAGTTCCGTGTCCTTTTTATGTTGAGGACACCAGAACTGCACACAATACTCCAAGTGAGGTCTCATGAGAGCAGAGTAGAGGGGCAGGATCACCTCCTTTGACCTGATGGTCTCATGGATTTGTGCACATTCAGGTTCCTAAGATGATCTTGAACTTGATCCTCTCCTACAGTGGGCCTAAGATCTTCATTCTCCCAGTCCCGCATCTGCCTTCTAAGACTTAAGCAGCATGGCCAGAGCATTTGCCAGTGAAGACTGAGATAAAGGAGTCATTGATAAAGGAGTCATTGAGAACCTCAGCCTTCTCCAAATTGAGGGTAGCCAGTTCTCCTGTTTTCTTCCAGAGTGCCCACATTTTTGTTTTGGTTTTTGTTTGTGACATACCAATAGAAGCTTTTCCTGTTATTTCACGCTGTCAGTGATGACAGTTTTTCCAGCTAGAACACGTATTTGGTTTAGGTGCATTTATCAACATTCAGTTTGGCAAAGTGGACTAGATGGCCTGTTTGTACCCTTTGTACCCATGTGTGTGAAAGAGATGTTCTGAGAACTCTTCCACAGATTGTGCCTCCTCAGGTAGAAGATGGATGATCAAGACTGATACTCTGAGATACATCCAATGGTTTTCAATATGTCTGGGAGCTACAGACTTGAGCTGAGTACCCAGGAAAATTGCCAGTGGCACAGGTTCATGTGTCCAGGGTAAAACATATAAAAACTTGTTTACCTGGGGAACAAACTGCATTTTGTCAGGCAAGGAAATTGAAATATATGAGAGAAAATGTACCTCAAAAGTTAAACATTACTTACTTATCTACTTGCACATGATTGAACATAATAATAATTTGTAATATTTATTTGTTCTTCTGTTTTTTCTTCATAATTTAAAGTTAATATAATATATAATATAATATATAATATCATGCTGGGGGGGGAGGGGACAAACAGTTGATTGATAAACACTAAATAAAAACTTCAGTTCCCAGCAGAAAACCCTTTTGTTTATATGCAGTATGTGTAAGAAAGAGCAGTAAGGATACCAAAATTGCAGTACCTACATATAGCAAAGAATATGATTTATTTTGCTACTTGGAGTCTGTTTTTAACTGTGACAAGGGCTGACGTATGCGTGTCGTTAATTTTCTATAAACACAACTAAGCAAAACTACATGTAAAAGAATTCATTTTATGGCTTTAGTAAGTTTATAGCATGTTTTTATAACAAGTTTCCTCCCATCCATTTTTATGCTCACCTCTAGCTTCACACATATCAAAACGAATGAAATTTACTTGTCCTGCAATGGATGCTTAGATCTGCATAAGATTCATTATCCTGCTTCAAAAACTGATGCATTTGACTCCTGTATGGGTTGCCACTTGCAGGAACAAAAAAAAAGCCTGTAGTTGTTCTGCTGTTTATTTTTGTGGAATGTCTTTTCTAACTCGGCACCACCAGAAAGATTGCTGTTATCAGTGTTCAAATACCAGTCACTCCCTTATGAAGCAAGAAAAGATACACCGAGCAGTCCCAGGGACTAAGGAAACTTTGGCATTTCATCAGTTTCAGGGCTAGAATTTCACTGTCAAGCTCACTATCTGCTGAGCCTTCATAGATAAACAGTAGATAGGAGCTCACAACACATTCCTTTCATGTCCACTAATTTCTGAAAGAGTCTCTGCAGTCTAACACCAGCACATCCCTTGAAGTCCTATCTCTCTGCTTGTATCTTTGGCAGCCATGTAGTAATTAGTAAAACAGAGCAAAGATATTTTACACCACTCTGTCCACTCGGCTCTGCCATTATGAACAAATGCTGCAAGTTTTGGCTGGGAATGGCATCTCACACTCTGTACTTGGATTATAAAACTGTATTTACATCTGAAATTCTTTTAAATTAGTTAAGATGTAAACTATAACTTCAAACGATAAAGGGCTCTTGCTATGGTAATTTATAGCTTTAGGAACTAAGTAAGTTTATCATTTCTGGATTTAATGGAAGTTTAAGACAACGTATTAAAAATGAAATTAAGGTAAATAGAATCATGTTATCACTGCCACCTCTTACTGAAATTAAATAAGATACTGTGAGAAAGTACAGTTTCTCATAGCTAACATAGGAGAGGGTTTGTCTTTACATAATATTTAGCCTTTTTTTATTTGTAATCTCCATAAACCACTCTCTCCTTCTGGATTAGATTCTGCCGCACTCACTAAAATAGTAGACATGTCACAAATGGTCTTGCAGTTTGCAGTTGGTCTGTGTTTAAAATAAAGTACTGCTCAATAAGTCCAGAGTGACAGTGACGGACCCACATATTCATCGTCAATAAGGCATTGTGGGCATCATATATACATATACTACATATGCTTTGTAATACAGCTCTTAGGTTGTACATAAGAGATGCTTATGTACAGTTAAAAGCAAGGCCTTTAAAGGCATTGCTTCTTTAATTTGCTACGAATTAGTATATTCTTAAGATGAAAAACTTCCTCCTTTGTAAATCAGACCAACAACTTTGTATTTCTTGAGCATCTTCCATGAAATGGAAGATACTAAGGATCCAATCTAAGCCTTAAATGAGCAGCTTCCACTTTCCCTGATGGTTTTGGCCTGGATTATGAATGAGTCAATGGTAGCACTTGAGGTGTATTAAAATCATAAAAGAGTTATAACTGGAAAAATAGGCCAAGTTCCACCAAAGAGTTAATTTGCAAAGATGCTGAATGTATCATCCTGAAATTTCACAGCAAATCTACCTGTTCTGCAGAGATGAAAAGAAGGAACTGGAAGAATGTGAAAAAAATCTCAAAGTTATTGAAAAGGGAACCTGAAGACGGGCGTTAGAGGAGGCTTAATGCTATTTAAAACTTACTTTTATGCAACCACTGGGTTCAAATTCAGTACAGGTAGAAACAGATACCTTCTACTGGAGGAAAGCTCATTTTGCTTAGACATTGACTTCCACTAGTATAAAATATTAGAAAAGGTAAGAATCCCATAGCTTCTGAAAGCCAAGTCAGTATACACTACTCGCTACTGCCACTCACACCACCCTACAAGTTGCAGAGCTGCTTTGTCACCCTCTAATTTGGTCCTTTTATTTCTGAAGTGAGATAGATAAGGGTACTGTGGAGCCATTTCTTCTAGGTCACTGGGAAGATCATTCCCCTGGCAGGATGCCAGTTCCAAGGTCTTGTCACACCTCTGACTTTTTGTGTAAATAGCACAGGAATCTGTGTGCTTCCCTTTTATTCTGTGAGACAGGAGGGCAGCAGTATTTGCTGGTGTAAATGAGGAGATGGATGAAGCATGGTGGCAGACTGAGTCACTCAGATTCCACTGTTCAGTGTTCATCTAAAAATGCCTAACAATCTCGTACCAAACACCCTGCATTAAAAAAAGAAAAGAAAAAAAAGTGAAGCTCCTCAACCAACAGATAATTCTTTCTGCTCCTTCTTATGACTCTAGTCTATAATGGATTGCTCTTTTTAAAGTATTACAAATAAAGTCACAAGTCTGGCAGTGACAACTCCTTTTTTTCCCTGATCCAGTCCATATGAGCAGGGGACTGTGCATTCAGATCTGCTGGAAAATCTTCTAAATTGAAAACAGTAAATAAGACTCAGTGACTACTTCATATATCACCTTGCCCCTACTACTGTTAGGTAGAACATAAGGATACATCATCTACAGTGAAGGAGCTAGCCATGATCTTGCTGTCTTTTATTTACTGTCCATTTTAAAGTATGGGTCAAGACTGGACAATAAAATCCTCCACTGAAATTTAGAGACACTCTTCCTAATCCGATTTGGGTCTTCAGAAGTCTTTAACTGTCCTGCTTCCGCAGGGGTGAAAGACAATGTTGCTTGGGAAGGCATCATGGTTTTTCTTCTGCCTGCTCTGAGCATAACACTGCTGGTGGTCTGGTAGGATGAATGCAGAACATTTTTCATATTAAGTCACAGACTGTTACGGTCTGATCAAGCTGCCTGTGACTTCTAAAGGATCCCCGCTTGAGTCACATGATGAATTACAGCCTCTCCAAAAACTTGTTCATCTGGGGAAAAATAATCAAAGCCTGTTACAGTAGATAGTAAATAAAATGTTCTTTTCGTGCTGTTACTACAAGCAGGTCAACTTCATTATCCAGATCAGGGCACGAATGAGGAGGAGTGCTTCCTAAAAGAAAACTTCTCAGCTAAACCAATCATATATTTCACAAATGGCAAAAATAGACCTGTGTCTGATGGCTCCCATGGGCCCTTAATTAAACCGTCACACTGTACTATTCGTTAGTCAATATCTTCCCACCAACAGCAATGTTACTTAACCCTTCCAGTTAAGGGAAGACACCTGGCTATGGAGTCTCTTGCTCCATAGACTTTACAGATGTTGATTTCTCAAGTTTCTTTTTTATCACCATTCCAAGAAAAGGAGCATGGTAGGAATGCTAACTGAAAATGGGGAACAATTTAGATGGTGTTAGTCACTTAAAGAAGACAAAAAAAAATAGTAACAGAGGATGTAGTCACTTATTATCTACTGGAAATACATACTGTGGGCAAGCCATTGATACGTCTTTTATACTTGTAAGATGCCTATGAATACATGATGCATACCCATTTACTAGTTGCTATTTTTTTATTCTAGGAGGTTTCCATTTCAAAACAGGATGTAGATAGTGATGGATTCAGTTTGTCATAACACCATTCTTCACTAAACAGCATCCAGGATGCTAATCTGCCTGAAAACCTTACACAAAAATGCTAGGTAAATGAATCTTCTGGTATCCCATCATCTGTAAAGCAACAGTTGCTTCATTGTTTGGAGGCTTTTTCCGTGGGCCTTTGGAGAGTGAAGAACAGCCAGTTGCTCTAAATCAGTTGCATTATTAAAAAGTTACATGAGTATGATGATGCAGATTTTAAATTGTGAGTGGGAAGAAATTATGGGCATACATAGACCATATCCTTTAGTGGAAGAGCCTTATGTCAGATGTTTCATAGAAACACAGACAAATGGCTTTTGTTCTAAATTTCATTTGCTTTGTGAATGACCAAAACATAGAAGGAGATCTATAAAGACAAGCCCTTATAGTCAGCTGTAACCTCCTTTTTTAACACCATCAAGCTAACACTATCAAGGTGAGCCACTAATGCCAAGAGAGGGACATTTCTATTTCTTTTGACTTCATATTAATCAACCCATTTAAGGCTAAGCCCCAACAGGCAGAAGGGGGAAGTCATTTATGGCATCAGGCGTGATATGTGAGGTGGCATAAGAGAAGAAATCTTTTCTTTCCTGTTTGCAAGGAGAAAATAATCTGATGGCAACTACTTTAAGAGGGAAGTGGGACATATTAACACTGCACTATGCTCCTGTATTTCCAGTGTGTTGAGTGAGAATCGTTCCACTTTGGAAAGTTTATCACTTAGAATGCATTAGCACAATTCAAGTAAATCTTTGTGAATTCACAACTTCCATTCTGCTTCAGTAATGAGGGGACAAGCCTGGGAAGCCCGGGGCTGAGTTCTGCACTCTGTCAGTATCTGACACTCGTCTCTTAATGAGGAACCTCACAGACTCTGCTATTATGGCAGAAGGAAGGAAGTGCTAAAATTGCCAGCAATAATAAGGCATCTCAAACTATTTGGCTTATGGAAAGGTCTAAACAGCTACAGCTTGGTAACATTAAAATATTTTCCTTAGGAAGAGAAATTGATGGCAGATAGGTTGAGTTGGGCTGCAGCCTAGTAGTAGAGCTTTTTCTGTTCCACTAGCTGAAAAATCCTTGGTCTTGCATAATTTAACTGTCACACACCTTTCTTTTTGGCCTTCAGGGAAATATAACTGGCTTTAAAGCAACACTGAAGTATAATTTTGCCTGCAAAGGAGACTTTATAAAAGTGGCACCTTCTTGTTCATTTTTTTTTCCCAGAAGGCACATTTTTTACTGCTTTTTCTTCCTTTCAGTGCTATTCTGCTGACAAAATAAAGAGACCAATATCGAGCATCAAACTGATGAAATTCAAGTAAAATGGCTCTGCAAATATCACTAACAACATCATTTGGTCAACAGAGTGTTTGTTACTCAGAGAAACAACCTTTCTGTCTTACAGATCACAATTTATGAAGTGTCTGGTTGGATACGTATTTGTGGGGAAGCAGTGGAGGGAAAGAAAATAATTCAAGGAGGGTGAAGGACAGTATTTTTCTATGCTGCAGAAGGACAGCTGTCGTGGTTTAAGTCCAGTCAGCCACGCAGTTTTGCTCACCCACTCCCCCCTCTTTCTTGCCCCCCACTCCCGGAGGGATGGGAAGGAGAACCAAAAAGAATGCAACTCCCACAGGTTGAGATAAGAACAGTTTAGTAACTAAAGTATAACACAAATCACTACTGCTACCACCCATAATAATAATGACAAGGCGAATACAAGGAAAGAATACAATTTCTCACCACCTAAAACCAAGCCCGACCACGCAGTGCACCCCCCACCCTTCTGGGTCTCTCCTCTCCGTCCTCCATCTTGGGCATGACGTGCTGTGGTATGGAATAACCTCTTTGGTCAGTTTGGGTCAGGTGTCCTGTCTCTGCTTCCTCCCGGCTCCCCTCCTCCCTGGCAGAGCATGAAACTCAGAAAGTCCTTGGCCAGACCAAAACATCACTAAGCAGTAACCGAAACACTGGTGTTATCAGCGCTGTTCCCAGGCCCAAAATCAAAAAACACAGTGCTGCACCAGCTACCAAGAAGCAGAAAAAAATGACTGCTGCTGCTGAACCCATGACATTATCCACCCCTTATTCCATACCATTCACGTCATGATCAGATCCCACATTTTCAATATACCATCACATGTATATATATATATATACATACACACACAGAGAAAGGGAGAGAGATCATCCCCCAGTGCATAGACCAATCCCTACAAAGCTGCTGAGTCCATTCAGTCCATGATGTCAAGCTCCATCTTTTGCAACAGCCTTTCAGAGCAGGAGAGGCTGTGTGCAGAGTTCACACTCGTGAATAACCTGGGCCACAGTGTCCATTGCCAAGTCCACCCCTCGATCATAAGTCCATCTGTATGCTGCATCTCTGCCCTGATGGCCTGAGGTGTCATGGGCCCATCAGGCTCAAAGTAATTCATCCACCCCTCCAGCAGTTTCTGCAGCTTGTCATTGGGGACTCCACACAGCTGCCTTCCATCTGTGATGCTTCCAAAGCACTGGAGGGGCCCAGTGGACAAGATACTCGCCCATACTGTCCCACACACCCTGCCACTCATGGCTGTCCAGGCTTGGGGAAAATCTCTTAGTCATCCTAGATTGCAGATTAACCCCAGACAAGGCCCACACCCCACTCTGCTTAACTCTGGGGACCAGACAAAATGGTTGTGGGTAAAACACACTCTGTATGCATGCCACCATGCTGATGCCCATCACAATCAGCAGGCAGGTCTCAAGGGTACCCAAAGGCCATTCAAACCCTTCAGAGCTCTCAAATGAGGCTGCTGTGCTTGTCACTGGGGCTGGTGTAGCTGCCGTGCTTGCCGGCTCTCTCACCACCAGCTGCTCTTTGTCTGAGTCCAGATCTTCCTCCTCTGCCTTGCTGGGAAGTGCTGCGGCGTCTCCTGCGTTCTCCTGCGGCTCCGCGGGCAGCTGCCGGGGAATGCTCTCGGCCGCCATGAGGCTGGGCTCGGCCACGGGACTCTGTTCAGCCTCGGGGCCCGGCTTCTCTGCCGTCTCCTCCTGCCGCTCGGTAGCCTCCCCCTCCCGCGGCTCGGCAGCCGCCGGACTGGGCTCAGTCGGGGGGCTCACCCCTTCTGCTACCTCCTTCCTCTGCTCGGCAGCCGCCGGGCTGGGCTCGGTGGGGGGGCTCGGCTGCTGCTCCCCGGGTCCGCTCCCCCGGGCCGTTTCGGCAGCCGGCGGCTCCCGAGGCAGCCCCCCCTCGGCTCTCCACAGCCTCGCCAGGACGGTGAAGAGCAGCCGAACTGCCAGGTACACATTCGCCCCCCACGGCTTCTGGAGCCCGCCCGTATTACAAGCCATTCCAATAAAGTACAATAAAACAAGAACCTTAAACCAAAACCCGTATCTGAAACATGCTAAGATAAGAAATACCGGCTGTAAGTAAGGTATAACAGGCTGAAACCATGAACGCAAGAGAACCAAAAGCAACAACTTTAAGAGCCAATAAATCAGCATTGTGACGAGTGGCTATTAATCCTGTCATTATCTCAACCCTTCGAGCCCCACATTGGGCGCCAAAAAGAACTGTCGTGGTTTAAGTCCAGTCAGCCACGCAGTTTTGCTCACCCACTCCCCCCTCTTTCTTGCCCCCCACTCCCGGAGGGATGGGAAGGAGAACCAAAAAGAATGCAACTCCCACAGGTTGAGATAAGAACAGTTTAGTAACTAAAGTATAACACAAATCACTACTGCTACCACCAATAATAATAATGACAAGGCAAATACAAGGAAAGAATACAATTTCTCACCACCTAAAACCAAGCCCGACCACGCAGTGCACCCCCCACCCTTCTGGGTCTCTCCTCTCCGTCCTCCATCCTGGGCATAACGTGCTGTGGTATGGAATAACCTCTTTGGTCAGTTTGGGTCAGGTGTCCTGTCTCTGCTTCCTCCCGGCTCCCCTCCTCCCTGGCAGAGCATGAAACTCAGAAAGTCCTTGGCCAGACCAAAACATCACTAAGCAGTAACCGAAACACTGGTGTTATCAGCGCTGTTCCCAGGCCCAAAATCAAAAACACAGTGCTGCACCAGCTACCAAGAAGCAGAAAAAAATGACTGCTGCTGCTGAACCCATGACAACAGCCATCAGAATGCTGCTATGCTACCTTTTACTGATTAAATTTTCATCTCCCTTTTGGATAGAAAAATCAAGTTCTCAGGAATAAAGAACTACCAAAACCTAGAGCTTAACAATTAAAATATGATGAGATTCATCCGCAAGTCCTGAGGGAAGGTGGCTGGAGTGGCTAAGCTACTATCCATCATATTTGAGGAGTTGTGGCAGCCCAGTGAAGTTCCTACTGATTGGAAAAGGGGAAACAACCGCCATGTTTATAAAGCAAAAGGATGAAGACCCAGGAACTGCAGGCTGTTCAGTCTTGCTTTGGGGCCCAGAACGATCATGGAGCAGATCCTCCTCCTGGAAGCGATGGCAAGGCACATGGAAAATGAGAAGATGATTGGTGACAGCCAACATGGCTTCATTAAGGGGAAATCCTGCTTGACAAACTTGGTGGCCTTCTGAGATAGGGTTACAGCATTGGTGGATAAGGCAAGAGCAGCACATGTCATCTACTTGGAATTGTGCAAAGCATTTGACACTGCTCCACATAAAATCCTTGTCTCTAAACTGGGGAGGCATGGATTTGATGCATGGACCACTTGATGGATAAGGAATTGGCTGGATGGTCACACTCAAAGAATTTAGGTCAGTGGTTCAATGTCCAAGTAGAGATCAGTGATGAGTGGCATCCTTCAGGGGTTGGTATTGGGACCGATTCTGTTGAACATCTTTGTTGGCTATATGGACAGTGGGACTGAGTGCACCCTCAGCAAGTCTGCCTTAAATGCTTGCATTACTATTACTCTTGTGAGAGAAAAACTTGGAGTCTGAGCTACGTGAATCCAAGGAGGAGGGTTGCAAAATCATTGTTGCATCTAGCTAATTCCCCACTCAACAACATCTCTTCTTGTATCACTCTTGTGCAAAACAACTTCATGGCCAAGCAAATCTTAGTTGGAATCTTAGTATCCTGTAATTTTCCTGACTTTTCATCCTAAAAAACTCTCAGGACACTGGAGAACAGCCACAGCAATATTATCTTGAGAGGTGCAGAGAGAAAACATACTTTCAGACACTGCAGCATCAGGTGCAAGGTGTAGGATTCATGGTGCTGAGCTGGGCACCTACGCACATGTTTTACTGAACACAGGAGAACTAGTCCCTGAGTGAAACACATTACCCTTTGAAATCAAAGGGCAGGGACATTTAAAACTTTGTTTTTCCTGTAAGCAGGTTGGGCAGGAGTGTTGTAGAGTTTTCTCTTGAGCTGAAATGCCTTCCCTAAGTTCCTGTCCAGCTGGTACTTAAATCTTTCCCAGAATCCAGCCTGAAGTGGTTATTAAAAATGTTACAATACAGCCTGGCATAAATCTGTGAAAGAAAGAGAATGAAAGGCTCTGTGAAGTCAGATAAGTTTTGCTGACGGCTGTCATCAGCTGGATTGGGCAGGTTCTCCCAGCACCAGGCAGGTAACAGATAGCTTTGGTCCAGATAGGAGGGGCAGGCTGGTCCTAAAAGTCTCTCTGCTCATGAGAAAGTTCACAGTTATGGCCTCTAACTGAGAAAGCCCTTTCACCAGTTGTAGAGTGTTTAACCTCAAGAACTGACAGTGAGCGCTGCATAACTGATCTCAGCTAATGTGACGGGGTAGAGGTTGAGAGGCAGCCTTTGAGATAACACCTTGCTATCGTTAGCATATTAAAGTACAGGAGAGCATTCCCCTTCTAGCACCATTTCTAGTGGTCAGCAAATGGGGCACAAGATAACAGAGCAGCATCTGCTTTTTTACTTCAATGCGTGGCAAAGATGTACATTAATTTCTTCAGGCAGAAATGGGGAAGAATCAAGTTCTTTGCATTTGGGAGCAGTCTTTAAATAGTCTCAGAATAGTCTTTAAGCAGTACCTGAAAAGATACAGAATGTTTTTTAATACTTTGGCTAATGCTTTCTTATAAATACAGGAGCACTTGTTTAGCTGTGCACTAACAACTGCTGCATTGTATGTAATGTTTTGGATAGCATTTTTTTAAAAATGAGAAGTTAATGAAATATTCATCTGGAATTTTTTCATGATGTATCAGAACATCCTGGAGTTCAGATATCTTGATATTTTAAGCAATTACTTTTGCTTCTTTTTACTGCTGATAAATGTATCAAAAGTTAAAACACATTTCAGAGAAACAATATTCACTGCATTTAAAAAGAAGCAAACTTCTTTTCCCCTCTTCTGTTAGATCCCTTTCACAAATGCATTCATATTAAAATAACAAATAAAGGAAACTAGAATTATAAAAGCAAATAAATATATAAATTAGCAAATGGTTAGATGTGAAATAAAGGAAGAATTTAAGACACACTTAAAAGCACACATTCCTGATTTTGTTTGCTTGTTTGTTTCCAAATCCAGGAAAAGGTATTTTTGATGAAACAGTCTCATAAAAAATGTACATAGGGAAAACACTAGACCAACTTGGCATGGTTTGTGAACCTGAGAATATCTGTTTTCAGTGTGCTACACCTTACTGTTCCCAGTACCTTTGCCTGCTTGCAGAAACAACTTGGCTTCGTTCCAAAATGACCACAGCTTGCTGCAGAGATAATACAGGTAGCTGTGTATAACACTCAGACTGCCAAAACCCCAAGTGCTGCTTCAGTTGTTTTATTTCTTGCTGCGGCAGGAAGATTAGTTGTGCCTTGGTTTATCCACAAGAAGTTCCCTTCTGTTGTGGTTTTGCTTTGGTTGAAGGCAGAAACATATTGCTTTGGGTTACCAAGATGCTGAGAAAGGCTTTGTTACTTTTTAGGTTCATTTTTCTACAGTGCCAAGAAAATCTACCTTTGAACTCTATAAAAGCAAATAAAAGTTTGGCAATGTAAGTGGAACTGTAAAGCAAACAACATGCTCAGCGTAAGTTAGTATGTGTTCTAGTTAAAAAAAATGGAAAATGGAATGATAAATAGACAGTTAGACAAATAATCTCTTCTGCCATTGTATAAGAGAGAGCAAAACAATTTGAAATATAATGTTCAGAGACATGATTAATATCCATGGTAGGAATATTTTTTTTCATAATGAACAGAAAAGTGTATTTGGCTGTCACTACTGAGAAAATGAATGCAATGTGCAATACCTGCACCATCCAGACTAAAACAGAGCACAGTTATTCAGTGCAGGTGCTTTTAAAATGAGAGTCTGAAAGAAAAATCTCAGGAAGGATTTTGCTTTGTTTTTAATGGTCAAGACTGGTGCTCTAACGGAACTTAATGGGATGGTGAGTTTGGGATTCAGCTTCAGCCACCATTTTCACAAGGAAATATGGCATACCGTTCGAGAAAGTTGTATTGTAAATGAGTCATACTGGGGAAAAAATTGTAGTCTGTGGGCTAAGCACTGAATATACTTATAGAGGTATTCTGTTTTACTCTCTACTATTCTTGTATGATAAAGGAAGAAACATTTACTTTTTTTCTTCTCATAACTTAGTTTGTACAATTTGCTTTCATGGTTGTGTCTTCTGCACAGTGCTGAATTCTGCAAAGAAAACTTCAGAAACTGCTTGCCTGTTCTAAGGTCATTTCTCAGCCTTATCTACTAAATATGTCAAAACCCATTTGGGTTAGAATAGCTGTTCTGCAAGTACCCATGTTCAGATGTTTTTTATAGCTGACCTATATTGAGCTGAAGCAATGGAACCTGCAACTCACATACAAATAATAAACAGAAAGATGTTACAGCCCAAATTAAACTGCCCTTAAAAATATCCAGCAAATGTTTGTTGAAGAAATCCTATTTCTAATAATAGGGATAAGAGAATGACTAGAGATCATAGAGCTGTATGATGCATGGAGAAGCTACCTGAATAAAACAAATATACAAGCCATAATAATCACTCCATGGAAACCAATGAGTAAATTCCTCTTCCCTGGCAGCAACAGTGACTCATTACAGTATGAAGGCTGAATAGTTTGTGAGTTAAGAGATGCCAGTCTTGTGGGAATAATGTCTGAGAATGGAGCTGACCATTCCGTTCTGTGTGAAGCAAATTAGCTGACTGGTAAGAGCAGATGACCACATAATTTTAATAAATATATAACTAACTAAATAAAAACCCTAATGAAGGTATTAGTTTTCCATTCTGTGCTGTCAGAGGTGTCAGTGCCTAAGCCAGCCTCCTTACTAGTAAAGGTAGCATATTGAAAACACTCAAAACTGTCAGAGAAAGCAAACCCTGCCATTCCCCAACTTGGGATCTGGATTCTAACCAACAATTTTGTTCTGAATCAGAAACAAACTCCCACATCTGGTGCACTAGCAAGATTATGAGATCTTCTGCCTCATAAAAATGTGCGACTTCAAGAAAGCCAGGAAAAAAATCTCCCTTTATTTAACTCCAGGGAATTATTTTTCATCAATTTGAAGATGCAGGGGTTTTATTTCACCGCGTATTCTTAAAAGTGAGAAAGAGGAAGGGAAATGTGTTGCAGAAACATTAGCACTTCCAAGTCATGTATTATGTCTGCTATTAACAGATTTTTTTAAAGGTTCTATGCAAGTAAGCAATACACATCATTAAAGTTTTCACAAAGCTTTTGAAGCAGTTCAGAAATCTCTTTGTCCTTGCTTGCTTACGGTCAGATACACACATATTCATGCAGTGCATTCAGAAAGGAAGTTTATGTCCATGGCTGTCATGAAGTCACCCCCCACCAGTCCTCCAAGAAGCTGTGACAGCCATTGCATGTGTCATACTAATACTTGGCCTTGCCTCCTTGTGCCAGATCTGACTGATAGAGAATTTTTCCTTTTCTGAATCTTTTCTTCATTATTACAGCCCCCAGAAGTTGTCAGAAAGACCTAGCAAACTGTATCCAGGCAATGGACTTAATTTTTGGAAGCTAGAGCAATGGATTTTTTAATTTATTTATTATTTTTTTTAAGTCCCTGAATCATTTTCACTTGATCAAATAAGCTCTTGAAAAGCAGTGGTTTTTTTGCTTAGGACACCCATTGTTGCTGTTCAGAAAATCTCAGCCCTTTTCTCTGAGTTTGGGTTGCAGACTGTCTCCAGGACCTCCAAAGACAATAGCCTCCTTCCAAGGAAAGTCTTGCAAAGCTCCAAGGGCTTGTGATAAGTTCATTTGGGTATCTACCTACTTCTCCAGCAGTACAGAAATAGTTGCCTTGGGTCCAGGTTTTAAGTTTCCTGTCCAGCAGATAACTGGTGTTTGTTCTTGCGTGCCTCATCCGCAGAGAATCCTGGACTTCAACTCAGCTGACCATTTTCAAGCTCAGAAGTTTTTCTCTTCTATTTCTCACTTTCTTTCTGTCCAAATATGCTTCCCATGCAAGTTACATTTACTTTTTTCTTTTCTTTCCAAATTTTAGTTGTAATTTTCATTGATCCTTGGGTTACTGTTTTTACTTTTTTTGATAAAGTTCTGTAGCATCCAAACTGTGCAATGCTCTTTGGAACACTTCCATGCATCATGAGCTTGGAAGAGGGGCTTTATTTGACTGTTCAGTTTGCTTGCTTTTTTATTCATTTCTGCTTTACTCAGGAACTTAAGAACTGGGGCCATATTTCAGGTTTCTGACAGCACGCTTTGAGATGTCAGAAAGCCACTTTCTGAAATATGCCAGATTGACTGCCACAAGATTGCTTATCATGTCTTCCAAATATCATAAATTTTTATTCAAACTGATATCTTGCTGCCGACCTGAAATCTTGCCCACAAACGAGAATAAGTTATCACCACAAAAAATTATTACATTGTACTGAAACAAGCCCACTTGTTTCAAGGGGTTCAAGCATCTAGGTTGCTGCAGTTTTCATCCAGATAATATGGATAAGAACTGTGATGAAGAAATGGGTTTCAACAGTTTGTACTGAGGTTGTCTTGTAGACTTACATTAGCATTGTTGGCACAGTCTGAAGAGTCTCCCTGGCATATTTTAACTGCTGTTAATTAATTGAAAGGAAACAATCCAAACAGCAGCTTTAGAAGGGGAAACCTCACCTTAGAAATGAGATTGAAAACAAGGAAACTGGAGTAGGGAAATGGCTTATTAGACATGTTTGTGCTTTTTAAATTCTGGTTTCCTATAGAACCTCAGCATCATATAGACAGCTGTGGAGAGCTAAGACAAAGCAGAGCACTGAAGCTGTCTTGTGAGCCAGGGACTACCCCAAATATGACATAGCATCTCCATCTCAACTGCATTTCACCATTTAAAGCATGTAACACACATAAGGAACCAGAAAAGTAGCAACTGTTTTGCCTCTATTTTTAAGCTGCTGACTGAAGGGGATGCAAGACATCTCGATGACTTTGAATGACTTATGTATGTACTCTTCAAAATTCATGCTGTTGAAGTCAGATTTACAAATCAACTTATGAGCAAACAGCCCATCCCATTTATCAATATAAATGTGAAGTGGTAATGCTGTAGTAACAAACATATCTACCCTAACCACAATCATATATTTATATTCAGTTCTATAGATCAATAGCTTAGTCTCACATAGCGGATTTCATGGGTTTTAGTAGCTCTCTCAACTCAAGAATATGGTCCCTCCTCACAGCTCAGGAAAACAAGGTGAGATCAGGGCCGTTCCATGGGATTTTCTGGTGTGCCAACTGGCAAAACTTCTGACCCCTTCCAAATCAACTCAGCCCTTATACATTGCTTGTATGACATCATTCTGTTGTAAATAAAATGCAAGATGCGAACAGATTTTGCATATTCTGACCAGTTTGGACAGCAGTTCTGCTTCAGTTCTCACTCAGCAAGAGATGCTAGAAACCTGCATTCCCTCTGCATCAAAATAGTTGACTCCACATGGAAAATGGACACCACGCCACCACCCTCAACAACCTAAAGTCAGAAAGAAACCATTGCTGAGAAGCAAAGTCTTGACTAAGGTGCACTTCCAGTATACCTTTTTTTTTTTTTTTTTTTTTTTTTTGCTGCACAGACTAGGGGTGCTCAAAATGTTAACAAAAACACAAATGGGGAGAACTTGCCAGCTTCATTTTTCATCAGAAATGTCCTGGTCAGGCCAGGTCTATCAGAAGATTTGCCTGTTTGAAAATTTTCAAGCAAAGCCCTCCTTTATAGTTATACATAACTGAAGAAACAAGTGAATTTGTATAATTTTATCATAAGGCAATATCAAACTCTATTACACCAAAGAAACATCACTTTTCAGCTAAAAGCAAAGCCTGGTACAAACTGGTGCATAATTAAGCCAAATAAGATGTTCAAACACAGCTACGTAGTAAAACCACTAAGTTCTACCCATATCTAGGCTGTATCAGCATGCATATTGGCTTTGGTAAGGTCAACATAAACCATCTTGATTATGCCAAGCTGATTTCACTGGTTTAGATTTGTCTGTTGATAAAACCATGTTTGTCTAGTTTATTAACACAAAAGAAGGTAATTCAGTATTTGGGAGATATGTTTAAATAGTTCAGTTTTTTTGAAGTGCTAGATAAGTGACATAAATTTCTACAGCAGAGTTTAACAAAAGTCAAACCCCAAATGCTTTAAAACGAAGAAATAAAAAAGAAAACCCTATGCAAGGGGGACTTGAAGCACACCTCCTTGAAACTTTGCAAGTATGGCAAAAGCAGTTGAGGAAAAAAAAACCCTGTGAAATTAGCTATCAGGACTGCATCAATCTCTGGTCATTTCCCTTTTGCACTTTTAAGATCATGAATCTATGACATGGAGGATGTCTAGGTTTGAAATACACTCTTGGTTTTCTGTGTCTAGTCCATGCTTCTTGTATGAAAAGTATGCATTGTCTTTGTAAGTGTGGGATAGCAATGGAAAGATGAATCAGAGGGAGGTAAAATGGCAAATTAGAGTTATGGGCGGTTTTGTTGGTGGGGCTTTTTTTAAACTTACTGCTTGTTTTTCTACCAAGTCTCACTGACTTGTTAACTGCTTAGGTTGCCTCAAGGGTGTCATCAATTAATTGAACTCTGGCCTTCAGGAATTTGATTGATAGGCAGGTGATTGAAACGCAGACTGTCTCACCATTAATGACCCTTCCTAGAATGCTGGCTATTACTCAGCACCCCAGAAAAACTGCAGTGGTGATAGAAGGGTGGGTTTGATGTCTGGAGGTGTTGGTGTCATGCTTGCACTATGCTTTGAAAGTTTTATATTTGAGAACACAGGAAAGAGCCGTAAGGCACACCGAAGGTTCCTGTCTTTGAAGAAAGCCTGTCTCTCCCCACACAGACAGCAGCTGCATAGCTCATAAGACCCTGGACTGCTTATGATTCCTATCAGGACTTTAATATTCCCAGCTAATTTTTGTCAAGGCTTAAAGCTCCCTTAAAGATCCTGTCTAAGTAATAATAAATTAAGTACTGAATAATCCCAGTAGGTGGGATTATCATCTTCTCCTCACTACCACTTCACAGCAAAGATGTTTATCTTGTCCAATTGTTAGAAAGAAAGTGTAAAGGTATATTGTTGTTCACATTACTACAACCCTAAAGACACCACAGGGTTATTGAGTGAGACTGTGAAAATTATAGATTCTTCAGAGCCCACCTTTCTATTCTGTAACTGACCTGAAATTACATTGTCAAATATTGTATCACCTCTAGAGACAGACCAAAACAGCTTAAATCAAAAAAAAAAAAAAGTTTTATGAGTAACAGTTGCACACAAAATTATTTCTTTATCAACTCATATATGTCTTAGCAGCTTTACAAGTCATGTTAAAAATTTGACTAGCCAAGCAGAAAGGATGGAAGGATGTTCTTTCTTTGGTTAGTAGTGGGGTTTTTTTGAAATTTAATGTCTACAGCTTTAAGAAAACCATCTCCAGTAAATATTTGTACTTTGAATTACTTCACGTTACCTACAAATGCCAAGTGGCCTGCAGTAGAAGGTCAAACTTTACACAGCTCTTCAAGATCTGGGGATCCTGAGCAAGAAAACACTGTTCCACCCACCTTCAGTTGTGGCTATTCCTGTTATTCTCCATGTATTGCTCACTTGCCCTACCTGTCCTGAAACTCAAAAATATTATGGAGATAAAATCATAGAATCATAGAATGGTTTGGGCTGGAAAGGACCTTAAGAACATCTTAGGGCCCCATGGGCAGGAATGCCTCACACTAGACCATGTCACCCAAGGCTCTGTCCTTAAACACTGCCAGGGATGGAGCATTTACCATTTCCTTGGGCAACCTGTTCCAGTGCCTTACTACCGTCACAGTAAATAACTTCTTCTTTATATCTAACCTGAACTTCCCCTTTAACCCATTCCGCCTCTCCAGCATCCTTGTAGTCCCCCTTCAGATACTGGAAGGCTGCTATGAGGTCTCCATGCAGCCTTGTCTTCTCCAGGCTGAACAGCCCCAACTTTCTCAGCCTGTCTTCATATGGGATGCGCATTAAAGAAATATCCATTGTCTTCTGTGTGCACAACACAATCTCTATATCTATATTCATAGAAGTTTATTAACTATCACAATAAATGTAACAGATTCAATAGTTTATATTTTAAATTGCCAGAATGGTCTCAGGCTTGGTTTCAGCCTTCGCTCTGTAGCAGTGCGAGTCAGCATAAGCCCGAGACCATTCCCAGCAAGATGTTAATAGTATGGTTATGGGTGGTCTGTGCAAGATGGCTTCACAGCCAGGGCATGGTCCCAGGCACATTTAAGTTGCTAATGTCGACACATCCAGTGAGGGCAGTCTTGACAGAAGACCCACCATGTCCAGAAGTGAGTAGGGCAGAATGTATTACTTTAAAATTTAAACACATACCCAAGAAAACCAGGAGGTATTCTTCATTCTTAAACCCCACCTTTTTCATATTATTCTTCAAATCCAGACAAGAATCTGCTATTTTGATTAACGTTGACACAGTGGGGCTGTTCTTAAATCAGGACTGGATGATGGTGAAGACACTGCGAAAGTGCTCTTCTACTTTCTATTTTCGTGTTCTGCGCTCTAAGAAGTAAATCATCCTGTACTCTAAAACAACAGCAAAAAATATGGTACTTGTAATCATTAGACCTATAGTTTTAATGATTTAAGTAACTAGCCACGAGCCACAAGCAAACACGAAAAATGTTTTTTTCCCCTACAAGAAAGCATTTTTATAACTGTTAAACACTGCCCTGAGCTCAAATTTTCACACACTGAGCAGTAAATTGAATTATATAGTGCTGGAGAGATGACTGGATTTCTTAATTATTTCCAGACCTGGTAACTTTGGGAAAAAATGGGAGAAAGAGAAGAGTGCATGGGGAAGGAGTGGGACAGGTCATTCCTGGGGAGTAGTAGAAGACACCCACACATACATATAACCTTGCTGAATTTCCCAAAGAAGGATAGCATA
The DNA here is from genome assembly GCA_028858755.1 of Ara ararauna. Classification (NCBI taxonomy): domain Eukaryota; kingdom Metazoa; phylum Chordata; class Aves; order Psittaciformes; family Psittacidae; genus Ara; species Ara ararauna. The sequence continues at coordinate 51,374,779 of CM054379.1, forward strand.
CATTTTTGCTACTGCTACTGAAACCATGGAGTTAATGTATAAGGAGGGAAGGACCTTGACTTCTCACTATACCTGAACTGTAGCAAGTCCCATGACCTGTCCTCTTGAGAGGCAGAAAAGAAATTGCTGTCTTTCTTGCCTATGTGGGACAACTTTGGAAAAAACTCTGTTTTCTTCTTCCCTTTCTCCTTCCCTAGTTTTTTTTTTTTTCAGAAAGGAGCTATTTATAACAGCATCAAATCCTAAATCCTCAAATTTGAAAGGGGTGTTAACAGTCAGACCCCTCATCTCCAAGAAAGGAGCGATACAATTCTCGTCATAGATTCACCACATCAGGAAACTTGACTTACAAATATTACTGATACCAACTTTTGATTTTATGGTTGAGCGTTCTTGATGTGAATGAAAGGTCAGCAGTCTTCTCCCCCTCATTGTTTTTTCTGTATACAAGGACTTACTGAAGGTTTATGATGTCACCTTTAACCCAAGTTATAAATACACAATGCTGAGATCATAGGGGACATTAATTTCCTGCTCTGACACTCCACATTTAAAAAAATCTGTGTGAGGCATAAACACATAAACCAAAATTCATCCCTAATTTAAATCCATTTGCTCCTGAGTTTGTCCTGCCATCCTGAAAAATGTAGAACATTTATTATCAATTAACACAGTAAAACTGGAAGGCAATGTTCACATAAAATTCTCCTCTTAATATCCATACGGTTGCTCACAAAAGAATGGACTCTTAATTCTCAATATCGAGAACGTGTTTAAATGTGTTTGCAGTACGCAGCACATTTAAAGGTTGCATACTGCAAATACTTGGCATACTTTTAGGTAGGAATAGTCCCACTGCATTCAAGTAAACTGCCTGTATACACAAATTTAGAATTGGGGAAAAAAACGTGTTTCAGAGAATCCCAGAACATGTGGCTCTGTTCATCCCAAGTCTATTTGCAAATTTGGGTGGGGAATGTTGAATAGATTTTTCTGTGAAAATATTTATCCTGGCTTAATTTTTGCAGAAAACAAAGAGATACTTTTTTTTTTTTCTACACAATTTATTTCCTATAGCTTACTTGTTTCCTGTAGCTTACTTGCATGTACCTGAGATTTTGTTAGGTTTAAACTTAAGGTTTTACTCAGTGTGGGGTTTTCCAGCTTCCTTTTGAGGAAAATTTATTAAATAAAAGCAAAGCTATAATTTTCCATTTGTTTACACAGCCCTAATCATTACATCCTAAGTGCTTGCCAGATTGGAGCCCACCTAAGTGAATGAAATGATCCAAGTGTCACTAGGTCTTGAGTTCTCACTTCCCACTGAGGGTGCCCAGCAGGTCTGAGAGGCTCTTGATCGTTCACATGCTCTGAGGCTGAGGGAGAGTAGCGTTGGTCCAAGTTTTACACTAATTATGCTTTCCTGAATACAACTAAGAAGCTTTGTACTTTCTGAAAACCAGTCCTAGAAATTATTTGCTTTAAGGATACTCATATCTGCTCCAGATGCAAAGTTTAAGACATTCTGCTTTCTTTCCTGCTTTCAGATTCCTCCTTGTTACAAAATAATTCTGTAAAATGAAAAAGACAGACAGTCATTGCTGAAGTCCCAGATTTTTTTTAATGTTCCATATTTTTACAGTGTCCTTGTCTCTGTTGTGAGGTATTAATTTACTCTTTTCTAGTCTGTGCATATTTTTCCCACCTTGAGAGATTGTAGAAGCTGATTTAAAACACAAAATAGAAGTGGACTTTGATTTTTGTTAAGTGTTTGCTCCTTAGCCTGTCAGCAGACTCCTCTGACATAATAGCTTCACTTTGCATCAGTAACCATTTCATGCTGGTGATGAACATCTTGTAGTGGCCACAGAGAACTTGTAAGATACTGGGTGAACAGATTGTCAAACACATTTAAAGGTAAGAAGTCATGTAAAGCAGTCCTAAGTTTAGTCTTCTGTTTGGGAGATAATGTCTTACATGAGATTGATTACATACAGCCTGAAAAGCGTGGCTCATGCATCCACTCTTGCTGTGTGCTGAAAGATAAAAATCCCATTTGCTGTATTTTATATTGGTGGTCTTTGACACTGGTAATGCAGTTGTGTATGTTCCTTGTAAATCACAGATCTAATGGCTGCCAGATAACAACTCACTTAACTGCTGAATGAAGTGTTTTGTAGCTGGAAACTGAGATATGCCATGTTCATCATGTAGTGACTTAGAGCGAGATCACGGGGTGAGTGCTCCCCATTGAAGCACACACATGCAAAACTCTCTGTGGTATGATGTTGTAGCCATGATCCAGCATGTCTGGTTAGCCAAGCCTCTGTCCTGTGTTCTACCTGAATTTGTTTGTTGTTCATGTTCCTCAGCGTGGTATCCACGTACTCGACGTACATCCAAGACAAGTTACAGCTCCTGCCTGAAACTGGAGAACAGCACAATGCCATCTTCCCTATCAGGGTTTCCCATTCAAACCAAGACAGTGGTCACTTCTGAGCCCACAGTTGTTACTGCTCATCTCTTGAGGACGAGTCATCCTACTACGGTAACAGGGCTGCCAGGGCTTCTTTCCCTGAAAAGTCCCCCCCTACCAGCTTCCCTTTGTACTCCTTCATAAACTATTTTGGTATCTAAAGACCTGGGTATCACCATCAGGTATGTCTGCAGCACTAACATAAACCTACACAATACTCTAAATCAAAATTTTTCTTTCTGAGATCTGATATATTAATTATTCTCATCAAGAGATATTCAACCCTGCCACATCTGCAGCACTTACACCTAGGCTCCCATCTTTGCTGAAGCCCTCACACCACTCTTGCCAGTCAGGGTGCTGGTAGTCCTGAGCAAATAGATAGGTCTCCTTATGCAGGCTGCTGAGATGGGCTTTCCAGGTGAGCAATAGTTCATGCAGTGCTTGGAGCAATACTTATGTTCTGTTCTTCCTCAGATTGCTGTATGTCCCTTTCTTAGAAGACGAGGAATGTCCCTTGAGAAAATCTCTGTTCCTGCACTGCCACCCTCTCTTCCCTCCGGTTGTCTTGAGGGGCCATTCCCTTGCCAAGTCCTCTCTCAGCCATAGAATCCTGGAATCATAGAATCAACCAGGTTAGAAAAGACCAGGTGCAGCTTCCTCAGAACCAGCCAATCCTGGGAAGAGGCCTAGACACAGCCGTCACCTCAGCAGCACCCACACACGGCCATCTCCCAAGAGGGGCTCGCGTGCAGCCATGTCCCTAGGGAAGTCCAGATGTGGCTGTCTACCCTGCAAGGCCCATATGTGGCTGCCTCTGCAGCCATGCTGGGCACAGCTTGGCTCCGTGTGCCGCAGCACTGCTCAGGGTAGGGCACAGCAATGCATCTGGCAAAGCTTATAGCCAGACCCAAATCTGCAAGCATGCACATTTCGTGGGCTTATTTGAAACTTCGCTTGAAGCGTCACACATGAAACTGCGCAGGACTTGGCAGCGGCGGGTTATGTAATATATAGTTGTCCATCTGCTACCTCTGCAAAATGCGCTTACTCAGATGTCTGCCGGGCGGCAGGCGAAGGCAGTGCTACCCAGAGGCTGGCTATTAAAAACAGAGCTATTACTTATTGACAGTGACAACAAACCAGTAAAAGCTCTCTGAACCTCCTTTTTTTCTGGCTGCCAAGCCTATCGTGACTGGGGGGAGGACGGCAAGCCAGACGACCAGGGTAATAAAGCCTGTCTAAATGGCTTTCTTTGTATGTCTTCATCTGCCGACGGTATTGCTCGAAATGAAAGCAGCGGCCTGAGCATGCCAGCCCTGTCGATGACCTCTCACAAAGCAGATCAGAAACTCTCATCTGAGGCTCTGGGGAACTGCTCTCCCAAATCACATGGCCACATTGAGAGATGCTGAAGCAGGCTGGGGCCGTTAGCCTCATCCTCTGCCATTCCTCTCTTCTCCCCACCTCAGCCAGCCCCTAACACAAAGTGGACAAATATTTATTTGCCTTAGATCCTATGGCAGGAGTGTTTAGACCCAGAAGGTTTCAGATGTGCAAGTTTGTTTTTTAAAACGCGGAAATGTTTGCAGAATAAATACAGCTCTTCAAGCTGAATATTTTTAAACATGGTTGTCATAATGTCACATTTGCCAGCGCTTTACTGCAGAAGCAGCACTGGGGAAAAATGCCTATAACACTGTCCCAGTAATGGGAACTGCTTAAAGTAAACAGTTTTTCATCAGTGCTACACCAAGAACTGGAATAATAAATAGAGAGAGAAGGCAGTCCCACACTTCAAATAATTTGTGGAAACCTACTTCCACAAACTCAGCCCGTTTCATATTTGTGCAGTTGCTGACCATAAGGATGGCCATAACCCTTGCTGTGTCTTGGACAAGTGCTGTGCTAATCACTCCTCACATCATCTCCAGCTTCAGGAACTGAGATCACTTGACGCTGCACGAGTGTCCAAACTGTAATGAATTTCTTCAGCTTTCAGGGCAGCCTGCTCAGTTGACTGGCAGGTCAGTACAGCAATTGTCTGCCTGGGTGTCAAAAAGGGGCTTATTTCTATATCTTCTGGAAGTACCAGCACCCAAAACAAGGTAATTTAAAGGTTTTATGTAAAGATAAAATGAGATAAAATGCACCAAACTGGGGTTCTGTTCAGAAGCACTTTAAAGTTTGCAGTTGAACATACAGAGCTGAAAAAAAGGAAATCAAGAGTCCTTAAAAAATCGGGCTCTTGCTGCCAAAATTGCTAGTGCTTTCTCAGAAGATGTGTGGTTACTCTTTCATTTTCTGATCTTAGAATCATAGAATCATTGACAATGGGAGTCACAAATCACTCTGAAATCACAAGTATGACCATGATATTTAAAAACAAAACCCCGCAAGTAATAGTGCTTACTGTAGAAAGAATCAGTATTTGCAGTAGATTTCTCTACATTTATTTCTTTATGATTTCTACTCTGGGTACTGTTTCACAAGGGTGTATGTAAATTTCCTCTCCACATGACTGCCATTCTTGAAAATGCCATAAGCCCAATTAATTCCTGGTGAAATTTGGCTTGCTTTGATAGTAGCCAGGAAAAGCTTCTTTGGAAGCTTTGGACTCAGTCGCTGACTAACTGAAAGCTGTACTGCAAAACCCACAGGAAGGATTTTTCTAAGTCTTCACTCCAAGAGGATTTCCTTGCTAAGATTTGTTATCTTTGACAAAGGTAATGCATTTACTCTGCTTTTTCTGCCCAGAGAAGTATACAAAAGGAATGAAGACTTCAAGGACTTCTTGTAAGGTCATGTCCATATACATGGAGGTCATGCATGGCCCTGCAAAAACCTGCATCCCTGTATCCACTCCTGGTTCCTGGCAGAGCCATCCATGTTCCCCAGAATACCAACTCTCAGAGACTCACGTTGCTTCACAGTGAATCTGGGCAGCAAAGCTCAGAGATGTTTTACAAGGAAACCATATAACTTACAGGAAAAAAAAAGGCATAATGGACGTTATCCAAGGTGCATATTTACTCCTGACGCCACATCTAGCCTGCCTTCTCCTCCTACTTTGTTTCTATTATGTGCTAATGACCTATTTAAACAGCGGCAGTAAGTAGCAGTATCTAATCAAAACAACAGTACGCAACAAGCTTTTGGCACATCCCAGAGACAGTTCTCAAAGGTATGGGAAATGCAGACCCATTTGAGCCCCTAGCTCAGGCACAGAAAATCTGGGAAGGTAATTGGAAGGTTATCTTGCCATGTGCCACTTAGGAACAAAAAATTAATATCCCCAAGACTTTGATTCCTGGCACTTACGGGATGGGTAAATATTATTATTATTTTTAAACCAATGTTATTATTGGAAAGAGATTAATAATTTGAAAATAAGATTAGTGTTGAAAAGATTTCTTTGGTTTTGGCTTTTTGCAAACCTTTAAATCTGGGTAGACTATTCCTGGACAAGTATTTCAGCCGGAATTTTATTTTCATTTTTCCTCTATTTACACTGCAATACATCCAGTATACACAGTGCAGCCCTGACTTTGCCTTGGGATGCCATCTATGTTTTTTTAAATTTTAAAGATTTAAAAGAATTAAAGTTAAAAAGCTCCTACCACAGAAATACATCATGCTCATATGCCATTCCTTGAGAATCTTTTACATAGTCCAGTGGTTGTGGCCACCATATGCAACAGAAGTGTGGAGCAGGTGTAATCAAGACGTAGATAATTCTATGGACTACTGTATATTTCTTAGAAGTAAATGTTTTAAAAATATTATTTTCCTTTTTTTCTAGAGTGAGTTTAAGATAGTATTTCAACACTTTGTAGAAATATCGCTGCGCAGCTTTATAATGAATTCCTGGCCCCTTATTTGAGACGTGACTAATTCTTGATGAACCACAAAAACAACTATAAGCTACAGAGAAATGAGAACTAATTTGGGTGCCTTTCACTGGCTTTCTTCTTCACACAATAACCTTTATGACGTAATGTATCTCAGATCTGCATGCTAAGAGTAAATCAGACACCTGAAATTGCTAGAGAAAACATAATAAAATAAAACCAAGCAGAATAAAATGTGAAATATGCACACAGGTTTACATATTTTAGAATCCTAGTGTAAGGAATGTTAAATGGGATAGAAATAAAAATGAACACAGTCCTGAGACCAGTGCATTTAGATCAGCAACACTAGTTACTCATCCAAATAAAGCTTTGTATATCTTCTTATGAAGTGTGAAGAGAAAAACAGAAAATAAAGACACAGAGGTAGTCATCACAAATGAAACTTCAGAAGAGAAATGTCTATGTCATAGGTTCATATAGGTTTATAGATATAAATTAATATTATTCGTTGGAGTTTTTTTTCCCTCTGATTAAGAAAATGGGACTTAGAATCATAGAATCATAGAATAGTTAGGGCTGGAAAGGACCTTAAGATCTTCTAGTACCAACCCCCCTGCCAGGGGCATGGACATCTTCCACTAAACCATGCCACCCAAGGCTCTGTCCAATCCAGCCTTGAGCACAGCCAGCGATGGAGCATTCACAACTTCCTTGGGCAACCCATTCCAGTGCCTCACCACCCTTACAGTAAAGAATTTCTTTCTCATATCCAATCTAAACTTCCCCTGTTGAAGTTTGAACCTGTTACCCCTTGTCCTATCACTACAGTCCCTCATGAAGAGTCCCTCCCCAGCATCCCTATAGGCCCCCTTCAGACACTGGAAGGCTGCTATGAGGTCTCCACACAGCCTTCTCTTCTCCAGGCTGAACAGCCCCAGCTTTCTTAGCCTATCTTCATATGGGAGGTGCTTGGAAGTACATTATTGTGCACCTTAAAGACTTCATAAATCAATGTCCTTGAAAGGTTCAAATGACAATTCTATTTTTCTCTCCTCTTCTAGAGAGATAGTTCCTGCTGACTGGAAAGCCTCCAGCTCTGTAATTCTCTTCTGGCACAAACATGTAGATCACAAATTAAAAGTGTTCTTGTTAGAAGTTCTAGCTTCTCTTCCAAAGTATCACAGGTACGCTTTCTGCAATTTAAGCACAGAATAGAAAACAATTTTTTTGCATGATTAAGGTCACAAGGGAGACCTGGAAAAGATCATTAATAGTGTTCTCTGTCATGAACACTCAGAGCTGTGTCTCAGAAGATTTTTGAAACCTAGAAAATCAATGTGTCTATCAATATGTATGTTGGGAGATGATAGAAATTAGAGAATGATAATGAAAAGATCTTGTTTAACAAAATAGATAAATGGATTTGCCTAGTTGAGAGGGGGTTTGCATTAGTATAAAATGAGTTTGAGAAGAAAGCAAATCTTTGGGCTCATTGTGAAGAAGTTAAGAAGGAACTGAATTCATGAAGCAATTTTTGAAGCAACTCCCCTTGACAAGTGTCATTAACCAGAGACTGGGACTGCATAAAGGGCACACAGAAAATTAATCTGTAGTTGCCAGGATGTTGAGAAGGAAGAAATACTAAGAAGCTAGTGATCCTTTTTGTTCCAACCTTAAGGAGATGGGAGTTGTGATAAAGTTTCACAGGCATGAAGTCATGCAGCAAGTATCTTCAATGGAGTAACTATTTTCCCAGCTTCTGAAACATGGAAGGAGGCATTTGGGCAGGAGGAGGTAAATCCACTGTAGACCATCCAGCAGTCCCCACAGCCTGCTTGGCAACATCATAAGTGCATTGCTCTTAACAAGAATCTTTTCCCAATACTGACTTATAATAACATATTTGGTTTGCATCAGGCCTATAATGTGCTGAGTACGTTCTAAATATAGGACCACGTGGGCCCTGCCCCAAGAGGCTCAATATCTAAGATGTCAACCACTATATTAAGGGAGGGAAAGAGGGATAAAACCTTTAAAAAAATAGTATCAGCTACTTTGGTGTGTTATCTAACCACTATTATCTGGGAATTTCTTGCTCAGAGGCATGTTCAGCATGAGAGAGAGCCAAGCTCCAAGCACGCAGAGGGCAGCGCAATCATAGTCTGAACAGCTGCACAATCTACTGTGAGCGGCAATTCATTCTGACATCTCACAGGGACAGAAGTAATTTTGTGGGAGGACCCTCAAGAGCGGCACTGTCTTTCCTTCCTGCTCCTGCCTGACCCCAGATACTCAAGCAGCACCCACATATAGCCAGCAATGTGCATAAGTTCTTGCTGGATGTGTGACTTTGGCTTAGTATCTCCTCCTCTCCTTCAATGATAGATGAATCACTGCCAGAGTCAAGCAGATTAAGGTCCAAAATCTTCATTCCTCTCACTCAGAAGCTGTTAACATTTATACAGCACCTCCCTGTTTGTGATTAGGATGCTTTCCTGGGGAGATGGAAATTTGAGCTCATGAAGACTGAGTAGGGCACTGAACCTCCCATTCACTTTTCTATCCCATGTACAAGGGCTGTAATACTTGAATACTTCCAAAAGCCAAGCTGGACTGCCAGATGCTGTCCATTTTTTCAGGTCCTGGGTTTGGGTGAGAGGATGCCAGGTATACAGGTGGCCATAGGTGACTCCTTGCAGCCTCCAGCCAGGCACTTACTTTCTGAAGGGAGGGAATTGTAACCACTGAGCATTGCACACCTCTCTCTCCTACTGGAAATTTCTGTACCTGACTACAGGGACTAGATTCCTCTCTAAAGTCTGGCACTTATTTTTTAAACACCTAAATATTTTATAATATCTAGCTATTGCAATTTTTTCATATCTAGCTCTTGTAGCTTGAAATTGCGTGCGCATGTCGTAAGAAAGAATATCGTTCTATTTATCTCTCAAATATATTGCTGTCTTCTTTTCCTTCTCCTGTTCTTTCAGAAAGTCTTACTGTTTCCTTTTAGCAAATCATACCTTCTAGACTATGCCTGTCAGATGTTGTTACTAACAATGTCTTGAAGTGGAAGATACTCGTGTGCCTGTAGGAAGTACCCAGTGCTGACTTCCTGTATAACACACACAGGTTGGATATATGGAACGACAAAATGAAGCACACGCTCCTGCCAGTACATAGAAATATCAGCCAAAGACCATGAGCTTCATAGGCATGGGTGTCATTGTTCAAAAATGTTCAGAAAAGTTCTGAGGCACCTACAGGAAGTAACCAGTTCCATAAGTTAATTCTGACTATCTTTTCTTCAGATCTGTCTTGATGGGCAAATCTTACTTTAGAAAGTAAATCTTGCTTTACTGTTTTTAAAGGCTAGCCATTTTCAGCATTTCAATCTGAAGCACATGGGAAACATTTTGAGGTTTTCAGCGCTATTTTCTTAATGAGCACAATCGAAAAATTTCTTTTGACCAAGACTACATGGAAATGACCTGTGGCTAGCTAGGAGTGTTTTTGTTGTTACTGTTACTGAAAATCTGAGAAAATAAGCAAGAAAATTTAAAGAGGTCTGTGCTTAGTATCTTGCCGTAGATTTTGGAGAAAGCTATAATATACACCTATACCCTAGGTTTTCAAATTTCTGGAATCCTCCTGTCTTCAGAAATAGCAAATGAACTCCAAGTATAAAACATCAGAGTTTCAAGAAGAAGGATTAATGAAAGTAAAAATTGATTCCTCATAAAAATGCCATTAGATTATATCTGTCAGTCTTCAAGTATGGTTTTTTCTTCTGCTTGGCTGGTAGCATGAGTGACAATGAAATGTATCATGAATTTATGACCTATGGGTTTAACTGATAGACATGCCTGAATAATTTTTTCTTACCATTTCCCAGGTTTCCTTTCACACGAGCATGGGTGTTAAATGTTTCAGATGTTATGAAATTTTACACAGGATGGTGGCTAATGAGTTTTAGAAGTTGTGAAGCTCAACAGTGGTGTATTCCTGGGTTCTCTTAAAAGCCCGATCTACCTCCTGCAGTCAGTGATGTTGTGGTAGGGACTCAAAGGGAAACAATGTGAGTTTTGATGTGTGCTACTTAAAAAGAACGTATCCATGCTAGCATATTAACATGCAAATTCTATGTGTGGGCCTGCCAAAAAACATAAGTGTTCCATCCAAAATATATAAATACAGTCTGCTTCTCTGAAGAGGCATCATTTTAATCAAATGTACATTTGGAGCACTGCTCACTAAGATTTTACACGCTTCTTGTCAGTGTTTATATTAATATGAAACAAATTGCCAAGTTTTAATAAAAAGGCATTTATCTTCTTTTGCCAATGGATTAAAAACAGGACATTTGAATTGTAATTCTGCATCCAAGAGCATAGATACCCCAAGTACTTTTTTCCTATTTCAATGTCTAGTTGTAATGTCACATAGACAGAAACATATATTTCTGTCCAGACATAAAACAGCTGGTGTTCACAGAGTGCATCAGGAGGATGTAAGGAGTTTGTTAACTTCTGTTTGCATTGCAATGTGGCACCTCTTCAGAGTACCTCTAAAGGGATATGTCTACCTTTCAGAGAGCTGAGAGGTTCCTCACAACTTTCAGGAGATCTGAAGGTTTGACAGTAAGGCAAAATATAACTTGATGCTTGTGTTTGTTTATCAAAATTGTATTTTGATTCATACGAATCCTAACAATTATGTACTTGAATGTCCCTACTTCGCCAACCGTGATTCATGGGAGAGGTGATAGGATTCAATTATTTTGTGCTTTTAGAATCCTAATTTGTCCATGCAGTTTGCTTTGCTGACTAAAGCAACCACGTGGCCCTGTATGAGGTGGAAGGCTGACATGTGGAAAAAATGTGGGATTAATATGACGAGTGGGACTTACCATTGTCTTTGTGTTAGGATTTGTGTAGATTTAAGAGTCTTGCCAAAATCTGCTCTGAGAATTTCAAGACAGGAGTTTGTTGTGCTGTTGGTACTTGTTTTTACTAGTTGGTAGAAAACTGATGAAACTTCATTAGATGCAGAAAAGAAAAAAAAATAAGAGCAGGAGTCAGAGAACAAGCTGAGCTTCTTGCTGTTTTATAGACTTGCTAATTTCATGCATACCCCTTTATCTCTTACGTTCTGTTTTATTGGTGCTCTTCCTGAATTTAGGTGACAGTGCATTGCTACCTCAGGATCAGCCCAATTAAAGGACAAAACCCAAACTCTTCCTTCATATAGTCTGTGAAGTTTGCTTTCTCTCTCCCAATTTTTCCAAGCCTAGTATGAACCATTACATACCAGAAAAGATGCATGACCCTCTTTAAAGGTGCTGAACATGCCACTTTTCCTGACACGAACACGCTGCCACCTATCACAACGCTTGTTGAAGAAACCTTAGCTCCCCGTTGATGCACAAGAAAGCCCATATTGTTTAACAGTTTAAATAGCTGTTTAATACATTCAAGCTTGGGTTTGCTGTTGTTTGTTTTGTTTGTTCTTTTCAAGAAAGCTAGGGCTAAATTCAGGCCTGGTGTAAGTGGATACAACTTTATTTAGTTGTGAAGAGCTGCAGTCAAACCCAGCAGGACTGTGTTCAGTCTGTGGAAGCATGTTCAAGCAGTTTTCCTTGTCTGTGAGACCATGCTGTACTTTACTTTGAAAACAATTCTTCGCATGCATGTGAAAGCATATTTCTGTGATTCAAAGGGTTTTATGACACAGGGCAAACTGAATCACTAGAAATGGGAACCTGATGGCAATTCCTGCTTATATTTCTTCTTGAAAAGCTGAAAAATTGGCAAATGAACTAAAACCACGTTCAGACAGTAATGAGGGAACTATAGCAAATAAACTGCATGTGAAAATGATCCCCGGTCATGCAGCGTGTACACACAATGAAAGCTAAGATTTATGTATATACATAGCCATTATATGACAACACTGTAAGAGCTGTTGCATCACAATGCTAGTTATTAAATGATTTGAATTTCTGGTAGAAAAAGGCAAAGTAGTGCTGTATTGTATTGTGTAACCTACTAGGGTAAGATCCGGTGACCTAAAGAGGATGAATGGCACACAGGACAAAACATTATATCCACATAGCTAGCTGCAAACCTTTGAGTTTAATTCTTATGAAGTAAAACTGATTCTCAGTATAAATCCCTACCCGGAAGCAGTTCTAGCAAATGAGACCACATTTTTGCCACAAAAAAAAAAAAAAAAAAGACAAAAATAACTTTGGGCTGTTTCAGTTGTTTCCCTTTGTTTACACGCAGATGCTCACAAAGGGCTCCTAGCCCTATCCATCTTCTGAAATGTGCTGCTCTCAGGCCAGCCTAAGCTGCTTTTCTCTCTCTTCATCAACAGATGTCAATAGCAAGCTTCCTACTCCCAGAGACTTCAGCCATTTCAGGGCTCACATCAAAAGATTAAGGAGCTAGTGACTCCCTTCCCAGCAAGATTTCAGCTTGTTTTGCACTTTCAGTTTGTCCTTAGGAGCTTGTTTCTAATATGACTGGGAGTACTTCTGTATTTCATGCTCTGAGACTCTGAAATTAAGCCAATGTTTGTGAGCTTCAGTCATCTCTTGACACGTAGAATCCCAAAATCTGACCCAGATTCTGTGAATTCAACAGCATTTTGCAGATTTGCAGGAAGATGACTCAAAGTCTCCTCTTGATCTTGATGAGTGCTAAAGAAAACACAAGCAATGAAGCTGGTTAGAGCACATGCTGGCATCTTTCTCTGTTTCTCCTGCCTTTCTTTGGTTTTGGTTTTTGATTTCCTTGCATAAAGTGTTCTGGCTAAAGATGGCAATTAATTACATGCAAAATAGCCTTGCTGAAAATTACTACATTCTTCAGTCATGTACACTGAATGTGAATGCCCTTTGCTTATACATTACTGCATTTACTTATACATTACTTAAACATTATAGTAACAGTGCAGAGAATCAGAACCTGAATCTGAAAGTCCTCTGTGGTGATGTTGCTTCTAATATCCTCTGTTTTTCCTTCCCTCCTATCTTCCCTTCTTATGTTGCAAAATAGCAATCCACAGGTTATACTGGGCATGACAAACTTCAAGAAACAGTCTGCTAGCAAACTCTATGTGAATCTGCTGGGTAACTTGCTTTGCCACTTTCCTCTCAGTGCCAGCTAAAAATAAGTAACTAAGAAGGTGGTGGTAGCAGCAGCCAAGAGAGCAGGAATAGTGATACACTGGCTCTCTTATATCAGCCAGGGATTAGGATTGCAAGGACAGGCATCCATCAGCCAAGTGCGCTGCCTGCATTTGCCTGCCATTCACCTGCCCAAAGAGCAGATCACAAATCATGCCAGTTGTTCACAGAGGCATCAGCAAATGTCAGCATGTTTTCAGTGCAATAGCCAGCGGCCCTGCTAAAGCTAGCACATAGCTGTGATGGTAGGAAACCTGTGTCATATTCTCCTCCTGAACAGTTCTTCTTTTGTTATTATTTTTTTTGATGGGAAGTGCAAGAGTGAACTCGCAAGAGTTATGGAGAATTCAACTACTGGTAAATGCTGATGTAAGAAGAGTTAATGTCTAGGAATCCAAGGAGCTCACATCAGAATAGCTCTACGGTATCTCCCAGTGTCCTCTTCAGATATATTTGCTTTAAATGTTCTGTTTATAGTTTATTTAGGTGGGGGGTTCCTTTAAGCAGGCAATCTGTTGAGTTCCTGTATTTGAGGTAAAATGATGGTTTTTTCAAGATAGACCTTCAGGAGAACCTAAGCAAGAATTTTGCAATATATTCTCAATTTCCTTGTCTTCAAGAATTCTTTACAGAGAAGCAAGGTGAAGAGATACTAAACCCATTTGTGGCATTTTATTATAATCAGGTATTCTTCTGGTATTCAACAGAACAGACCATACCTCAGTAAATCACCTTGCATAGATCACCAAACAAAAGAGGCACAATTTTAGACTACATATAAGTCACTATTGTCCCCCATTTGGTCTTGCAATGCAAGCCTTCAAGAACAGGCTCAGACTTGTTATAAATCCTATCTTATTTCCCTGATTATCTTTTGGAGACCCTGTCTTCTGCAAGGAGAATCAGGCTCAAATTTCCTATGACTTCAAGAAGTTCTTCATTTCAGTTTGATCAAGCTGATTGATGTCTGGGTGTGCACAGAAGGTTGCCATTGTAGTGTCTGAAAAAGAAGAGATCAGTTATTGTCAGGGTGATCTGTTCTCTGAAACAGAAAAGGATTGGCACCAAACTGGAATTCCTCATTTGGAACCAGACCTCTGGCCTGAGAGTACTCAAGCTACCGCCAAGGGTTTTTGAAAGTGTGGGCTCCATATTGGTGTTTGCACTAACTGGCACCCCTGAGCTCTGGCTCAAAAGTGAGCTCTTCCAAAGAAAGTCTATTTAGCAGCTGATTCTGCTAGGCTGGGTGTAAATTTTTAATCATAAGTGTGACTCACTTTAGGGGTTCTAACTTTATCTATAAAAGGAACATACTTCTCTTCAGGCACCTAGTGATACAGGACTTTCCCGACTGAATTCTTGCTTGAAGTTAAAAAGCTTGCGTTGAATCAAACATATTGTAGCTAAATACCCAGCCTTAGCTTAAAATTTTCTGGAAGAAAACATTTATCACATCAGTTATTTCAGTGGTCATTTAAGTTTCTGCCTTTCAGATTGTTTTTCTTCAGCTTCCAGCCATTGGAAGATTCGGTATATTTGTATCTTTCCCTTACCTGTAGTTTCTTTCTGATAAACTAGAGAGACAGAGCTCTAGGGGAATCTGAAAGTTAACACATTTTCTAGATCCTAAATAACTATTGGTAGAACTAAGAAGGAACCAGTTACTGGTGGTAGAGTTTGTCTTTTCCTTCTCTCCGTCTTTCTTTCTAACATTGAAAATATTAAGATCTTCAGATTACTTTCTCATTTTAAGACAACAGGAAAAAGCAAAATATCCTATCTTTTCTCCAAGCAACAACCCAAAGGAAGTAGTATTTGATTATGTATAGTTTCACTAAAAGACATTCGCAGCTGACAAGATCTTCCATTTATGGCAGTTAAACAGGAACTGGTGGAGTGAAGCCTCATAACCCAGGATTTCCTAGCAATTTTTGAGTTTCTCTGTGACCGACAAAAAGTTAAGCACAGTAAGCATAAGCATGGAACATCAGAAATGTTGGGATCAGATTCTACTGCAGCAGACAACTTTGGCTAGGAGAAGTCCAAGCACAGATTTCACAGTGGCAAGAGGCTGTGTTATTTTTTAAATTTTCCATCCCTGATGATGGTTTCTGCCACATGAGTTCTATCTTCACTCCTGGTTTGCATCACACTATTTTTTTGCATGCATTTTGGCTAACAGGCATCCCCTGACTTAAAGATGTTCTGCAGGGATGTGCTCTGTCTGCCTGCCAGCTGAGAACTCCTTATCATCACGGCCTGTCAAAAATCCTCTTGTGTTTAGCAACAGTTGTTCTTGCTGCTCTTCTTTCTGGTTGGTAGCATTGCTATCTCTCCTGTAAGAACAGTGTTCATGTCTGTCATTTCAACAATTATGAATTTCTTATTTTTGTCCGGATAGATGGCACTGCTGCTATTCCTGTTTTGTTGTACACTCTCCAGAACTGTCATTCCGGTGTGTTCTGTGATTACCAGGTCAAGTTCCTTTTATACAGGGGAGAAGCTTGTAGAAAGATTGAATAAGGAATATTGCCCAACTAATGCCTTAATGTAGATTTCTATGATGTGACTAAACAGTATGTCTCAAACCATTTTGACATATAAGATGATTTTATTTTAGTAAAAACAGCAAATGGAAAGAAACAGAAGTTTTATAGTGACCCATGGAAGCATTCCTGTGGCTTTTCCAAGAGCAGGACTTAAAACACTGGAGTGATGTGATGCAGAAAAGAAATATGAAGGTAAGTTTATTGGGCGTATAAGGAAGGTTTCACTCTAATTGCCTTTGGTTTTCCACATAAAATTTAAATGCTCAAGGAAACATTTGTGACCATCAAACTATTCTCTGATTGTAAATCATTATTCAGCTAAACTTACCCAAGAATTATACCAGAGACACTTGCTGGGGTTCTGTTGGTTTGGGAAGGGATGGACAGTATTTTTACTTTTCCTAGTTAAAGTTTCACTTATTCATTGAGGTGTAACCAAGCTAACACAGATCATGAGCCACAAATAGAAGAAAGTAACTGTAGTTTGACTAAGCCACAACAGAGGTACATCTAGCTGAGTGCCCTATCTCCGAGAGTGCCAGTAGCAGATGTTTAAGAAAGGCAGCCAGAACAAGGCAAGCCTGCAGCAATGTTCCTTCAAACTATAACTTTAGTCCCCACTTATTTGTAGTTTAGGGAGCATTCTAGTCTGGAACTACTTTTTTTGTGCTTACATACCTTCAATAGGGTTTTATTTCATTTCTTCTTCCACTAGGTTTTTCTACCCAAGTAACTGTTATTATCTGAATTATCCAGTTGCAAGGTGTTCCACAGTCCACCATTGATTTATGGAGGAAATATCTCCTTCATTTCTTTCACACTTGTCACCCATTAGTTTCATATAAGGTCTCATTTTTCTGTTTTGACTGGCTTTGTTTTGGAAGAGACAGTGGGTGTCTGTCCCATTTTCCTTCTGTAGGAGAAGCATGGTTTTAGAGAACAGTTTTGCTCTTCTGCTCTTCTCAGTCATTCCTCCCAGAAGCTGTGCCCTACTTTGACAGCTCTACTTCACCAGACCTTTTTCCAGCTCTGTTATGTCCTTCTGGAGGCAGAGAAGCCAGAACTGCATGTGCTGTTCCAGATATCACCAACACAGACTGTATTGTGGTATAATCATTTGTACATTTTGTTATCTCTTTCCTACCAGTGCCTAATATCTGATTTATTTTCTTCACTGCTTCTGCATATTGAGAAGGTATCTCCGTAGAAGCGCATATTGTATCACAAAGATATCATTCATGAAAGACAGTAGCAACAGACCTTGGAGCCCACCACAGAATAGGTAAAGACTAGAACTGGGGGGCTTACTGCATTATTTTACATTTATCTATATCAAATATCTTTTGCCAACTCAGTTACTTAATCTTGCCAAGTCCTTCTTCAACCATGAAGAGGCCCTTGTCCTTAACACCCTACATAACTTACTATCAGCAGTGTACCTTTGTCACCTCATAATTCACTCCTTTTTCCATATCACTTACGAACATATTGTACAGCACAGGCCAGAACACAGATCCTGCAGAGCTTCACTCATGACTTCCCTCCACCTTTCATTCCTCACTTTTTCTTTCCTGTCTTTTAATGTTATTTAGTCATGTGAGAGTTTTGATTCTCCTCCTGCAGCAGCTTAGTTTCTCTAGTAGGCATTGGTGAGGAAACCTTGCAGAAAGCTTTTTGGATTTTCAAGGACAAAACAGCTAAACTCTCCTGATCTGTAATCACTGAATATATTAACCAAAATACAGAGCTATTTTTTAAAAACTGAGATCACTTCACATACAATTCTGCTTCCCATGATCAGCTCTACTGTGTCTGCTGTTGTCTGCTTAGCTGACAGAAGACAGTGATACTTATTCAGCCTTGGTAATACCTTTTTCTGCTAATCCAAATGGTATCACAAGCTTGGCTGTTGTTCCAAGCTGTGACTTTTCTGCTCCGGAGTTTGATTTTGTATAAGGTAATTGATAGCATGATTGATCCAAGGCCGAGAAGTGTGCGGTTTTGTTGCTTGAATGATACTTCCTGGCAAATAAGCATATTTTCTGCTTGTTATTTTGGCCATAAAACACACCCTGCATAAAAATCTTCATTGAAGTCAGCTTTGAAAATACACATACCATGTCATAAACATGTACTTGGCTAAAATATTTTTGACATGTATATCCAGTCAGAAAGTTATTAAGAAATATTCATCTTGATATTATTTGAAATGAGGAAAACACTGAAGCATGAATGTCAGGAGTTTTAATCAAAATTCCACTGGGACTTTAATTTGGGATTGAAGCTATACAAAATATTTGCATCTGAAGCAAAATCTGCAAATATTTGGATTTTCATCAGTTCTGCTTGGATGCAAAACTGTCAGACACTGCAGTTTTGGCAGTCAAAAATTGCTTTTCCTAAATGTTAACTGCGTTTCCCACCCATTGGAAAAATTGCAGAAGACCCAGGGGGCTTCTAAGTCGTATAAAGCCAAGTGCCAAAGAAAAGATCTTCTCCAGGGGTTCCTTGTTTCTCCTCAGGGGTAGTCTGTCACCTCCAAACCTATGCTTCATGTTCGCAGAGGAATAATTCCTTATGGCAACTTTCCATGATTCTGCCTTGGAACAGGGCAATTCCCAGCAGCCATGGATGCTGCGGTTTTACAACTTTGTCTAAACATCTGCTTAGATTAAGAAAATATTAGCACAATACTGGGCACAATGGTCTTTCCATAAAAGGACTTTCAAATGCCTTTACTCACAAAGTATTGTTTTCCCTAGCGCACAAGGGAGGGAACCAATGGCAGGTGTAAAATTTCTGTGTGCGTATAGATTTTTCCAAAATCCATACGAGGAAAATGTCAGAGACTTGTGTCGTAGCTTCAGACATGCAAGAACTTAATTCTTGAGGATGAATGTTTTGAAACCTTATTGCATGACAGAGAACTGACTCATTCTCCCTTCTCAACTTTTCTCACATATAAGATCTATCAGTAAACATTTGTACATAAAGTACATCACAAAGTACATCACAAAGTACATCACTTTATGTAGGTTCATTAGCTCTAAAAACGTTTTTATAACAATAAATTATTTAGTGAAAAGTGTTAAGCAATTAACAAGGGAAAATCCACCTGCTTTTCCTCTCCCTGATTTTTTGTCTTTCTAAGACCTACTTTATTTATACTCACATTACATTTTCAGATATCTAGAAAGTACACCTCACTTACAAATAAAGTTTAGAAATTAGTTCGTTATTCAGTGTTGATCCCTTCAGCAAATGATCCTGTAAACATACATTTGTTATGAGATTTGCTCACATTAGCTCTGTCCTGTGACTACTGTTGCAAGAGCTTTTTTCTCTTCATTCACACGCTGGACTCTGTGGCTGACTAAAATAGGAAACATTCCTGCCTTCTGCCTGAGGAGATGATTCCTAAAACTGCAGGGTTGTTTCCAAGATGATCATTCAGGAAGTCGATGCAATTGTGTGTGCATTAACACCCCTTCTTCTCTGAAAATCTTCTCATTGGCACAGACACACATGGGAAAGGAGGGAAGATGTGGAATCTAACCACGCATACATCTGTATCTAAAGAAGTACTTCTGGTTACTGCATGGATGAGCTATTTCACACCCACCTCTCCCCTGCAATGTCAGTAGAAGACTAAAGTAGTAATATTGTGCAGTGGAAGAAGCAACATGAAGAAGCAAACATGTAGATCCTGCCCATACTCACAGCAGATCAAGGCAAATCCAAAGCTGTTGCATTGATTTATTTTTTTTTTTTTCAGGAGCTACTCAGCAAAGTGAAGGTTTTGCATTGAAAATCAAACCTCATTGTCACTTGTATTTTAACTACAGGACATCCCTCCTGCTAAAAATAAGTTGACCCTGGCCTGAGCAAGTTTTTGGACTGAGTTTTGTGTTAGTAATGAAATCTTATAGCCAGTAAAGTTTTAAGTTTCATTGTGAACCTTTCATTCTAGTCTAACTTCATAATTCTTTGAAAGCTTAACTCTGAAATATTTTTCCTTATCAGGTTATGCATTTGTGTATGTATGCGTAAATATGTATATGTACTTATATAAAATAATAAGTTATATATGTAAACATAATATATATAACATGAAGGCAAGATTATGGGGATATTGGTATGAAGTAGAAATGACCACATTACTCATGACTGATAAAACTATGAATGCTTTGCTCAAATGAGTGCAAATACAATGTTTCAGCCAAGCAAAGCTGGTACGAGACAACATTATAATTAGATATAAAAGTTGAGAGCTGTAATGGGAGTTTCACTTCAGTCTTAACTATAATAATCACAACTGCTGCAATATGCTTATTTCAGCATAGATAAGTATACAGGCCGGTTTAACTGCTAATGAGTTACACGACTGAAATAACAACTATCCGCTTCATGTGAACTACCATTATATTGATAACAAAACAACTTTGTGTCAGTACAGAAGGGGGCACAGCTCAATCTTTTGCTAAAAAAAGTCAAGAAAGAGAGGGCGAGACTGGCCATCACCTAATTCATAATCATACTGAGGCTCTTTGAGGTCTTTGATGAAGGAAAGGGATTTTAACTTTGGACTGCTCGGCTCTCAGGTCTGTAAAAAGGCATGGAGTACCAGCAAGAGTCAAGGCCTGTTTTAAGAACAGAGATCCAGCAGAAATCAGAATTATTAGCACAGTGATTTTAGATAAGATCCATCCTACCTAATTGCAGATATCTTGTTATATCTGAGCTGGGCTCCCCTAGGTGCCCTTTGTAATTCTAGGAGAGTTAGTGTTGCAGGTAGAAAGTAATTTACCTGATCTGACTTACATGCCTTCTTTGGGGAGACAAAGAGGAAAGGAAACCTAGAATTTCCAATTTTCTGCCATAGGCTATGAAGCAGTAACTATACAATTAGTTCATGTGTTCTAGATATCTGTGAAGAATATGTACAAAACCCATGTATGTGCAGAAACTCCAGTTTTTGATAAATGATGGCTGTTCAGTTCATGTCTCCCAGGCTACCTTCCTGGTAGAGCTTCTGCTGTACAAAATGACATGACCACATAACCCAGGCATGATATATTCACGTATGCATGATATATTCACGTATGCATGATATATTCACATTTTGCTCTATTTCTACATTGTTCCATACTCATTCCTGCCTTCCCCCGCCCCTGAATTCTGCCCCTGGAGGTATCTAGAAGGTGCAGAAAACATAATGATAGTGGTGCAGCTGAGCCTTAACCTTGATTGTTCAGAGAATCACTTTTGTGCATCACTTTGATCTCTGGTTTAGGTATTTTATTAACTAAAAAGATCAGGAGCAAGAGCAAAGGTGGTTTCTGCTAAAAAAACTTTAGATGAGAAAAATGTTCCCTTCTACTTTTAACTGCTTTTCCATTCACACTTGTCTCTTATATTGTTTCTTAGTTAAACCTGGGATCCTGGACATGTTTTCGAATTTTAAATCTGAACTTTTGCTAGCATCATGATAGACAATCACAACTGTATGAAAAACACAGCACAGTTCTAATTAATTTTTTCAAACATCATTATTTCAAGGCTTCAAAATATTTTTCTTTAACAATGCTAATCATCAAAATAATAATAAAAAAATAATCTCTGCACTAACTGAAGTCTACTTGTTTGCAAAGTCTGTAAATCACCACCAGTTACAAATATGTCCTTTTGGGGCGGGAGGGGGTTAAGTAAGTCCTTTGTTTCCTTTTTTTCTTTTTTTTTTTTTTTGCCACTTTCTATTTGTGGAAGAAGGTATATGGAAGTAATGAACAGCATGTTAAAGAAAAGAAAGCAACAAGAATGACAGTTTTTTGGGCAAGTTTCAGTTCAATGGGATAGCAAGTGGCAAAGATTTAGAAACCCTCCCAAATCATGGCTGACAGGGGAGAGACAAAGCAGTATCTGCTGAAATGCATTCGTTTTCCCAAGGCATAGATGCTTCACATTGCAAAAGATTGCAAAGTGCGGTGCTATGCAAAAGTTTTCCATTTTACTTCACTAGGATAAGACAGCACTGCTGCCAGCTAATAACATACCACATCAAATATACTTTTTTAATATGAAACCCTTTTAACATAACTTGGTCTTAACACCTGGTGCATAGAAACAGCAAACCCGAGAACAACAAGATCTTAAGAACATGTGGACAAAATCTGCTCATGTGCTGGCATTTTAATTATGTTTGCCCTGACCCTTTTCCCATGTTCTATAAAACAGACCAACGGTATGGGAGGTGGGAGGGGGGAACCCACCTCGGTAGCACCACCTCAGCTAAAACAGATGAGTGCCATGGTCAGGATATTATTACCAAATAAAACCAAAACAAAACAAAAATATACTGGAAATGAATAAGGAAGCTGGAGCTGATACTTAAAATAATCGTGTAAAGACTTGTCACATAGTTCCTCTTAATAGTTTCAAGGACACCTTCCTTTGGCTTTTACATGAGGTCACAAGTAGTGTTATATGCTTTTATGGAGTCAGGCCGTTTCTTTTCCCATCCTCCATGCAAAAGGCTAACGGGGTGAAATGGATTACAGGGATTACAGATGCTTGTGACCAAACACACTGCTGAATCGGGGGAAGCAGCCTCCGAGGTGATGAATTCCATCCCCTAAATTCAAACCTGAAAACAACCTGGGTGGAATTATTCCATGCAGAGACTGAATGAAAGAGCCAAGGTTCAGTATAGCCAGGGCTCTACAGACAGCCAGGGCACCTCCCTAGGCATGGACACTATGCGAGGAACCCTGCTAGTAACATGACAACGAGAGGTTGGCATCACTTTTCTAAAGGGGAAATTGGACTTCACGTGTAATGATATCACACTGCAAATAGTGGAGGTGTTTTTTCTTAGTGTTCAAGTACTTTAACAGTCAAAGTTCAGTCTTATCATTGATAGCACTGATTTCTCCTGTTGGCAGTGTTTCTGTTCAAAAACTAATTAAAACAAGATGCTAGCAAGTCAACCTGGGACTTGCCTTTCTCTCTCAGTCCTATCATTCAACAGCTGAATAAGGTTACACAAATTGCATCTAGGAATATGAAAATCAATAACCAAAGGAACAACACAGGGAAGGCTTATTTCCTCTGATGGTAACGCTTGAACTACTCACAATTAAAGGCTGAGCAGAGAATGGGTTCACAGCCCTGAGCCTCCAAACGCTGAAAGGAGGAGAAGGTTAGCTGCATCTGGTGACCAAAGCCACAGTTGTCCAAAACATCTTGCTTAGAGCAGCAGAGAAGGAGTGAATGCCTGAGCAGTGCTGGGAGGTTGTTTGGAGTACCCATAGGCTCCTCAGAGATGATCTATTGCCGACTACTGTAATGACAATTTGCTCCCAGATAGTACTGCAATATCCTTGCTCTCTCTGCTCCTTACCCCATGTCAGCAGGAGCAAGGTAACACCTCATGGCGGGGTCCTCAGAGAAAGGAGTTACCTGTCCATACCGCTCTGCTGCACCTCTCTTGGAGTGTGAATCCACAGCCGCTCCAGTATTACCATAAAACCCATAAGCCTGAGTGGAGGAAGGAAGCTGAAGCAGCAGGGACTATGACAGATGTTGTGAAATGTCGAATTATTCATAACAGAAAGTCAGGCAAATCTTCTGAAAGCCTTTTTCTCCCTCCCCCCTCTTTTTTTTTTTTTTTCCTTTTTTTTTTTTTTTTTAATGTGCAGACTTCAAAGCAATGAATTGTGGCATCTGTAACAGCTACCAAACCGTGCCAGTTGAAGCCAGTGGAGCACAGTCTACAGTGATAGAATGCAAGTCATGCAATTATTCGAGTTTGCAGTCCTGGTTTTTGAAACAACATATGGTCTGCAGCAAGGAAGCCAGGATATTTTAAAAGAGCTCCTACAGGGTTTCAAACTTTGATTTTACAGAGGTGTGGGAAAAGAAGCAGACTCCATTCAGGCTCTGATATTTAAATACATGTGTTGTCGTTTTGCTTATTGAAGAGAGCTGTGCTGTGCTTTTGCATATGCAGAGTGTATTCTGGGTTTTGAAGGAGTAGGCAGTAACATATAGGTATTTCACACACTTGCTCCTTTGTGTTGACATTTAGGGAAACAGGGTGCAGTACTGGACTCCCAGAGAACAGTAAGTCACTTGAACAGGTCAAAAAACAAGTCTAACATATCAGTGTGAGAAAATCCCAGTAGTTGTTGCAATGAAACTGTTCATCAGAGTATTCTCGGTCACTGATTATTTTACACTGAAACACCGTTGTCAGTGAAAAGTGACGATCTGCTAGGTCCCATCTGATCCTACGGGCATAAATCCCTATGACAAAATGGTGTGAAACACTCTGGTTAAAACATCTGCTTATCAGGTCAAAATGGGTGACGAGGAGTTGTGCTATGTCCTTGCCTTTTCACTCTGCACCGTGGGCTGCCAGATTTGACAGGCAAGCCTAGCCCAGTTGTAATACCATGAGCTCCAATTTCTGTGTATCAATGGTGCACAATATCAATATGTGCACAGTATCAATATGTGCACATATCCCTTCAATCTACTCATTCCCTCTCAACCATGAGGCTTCTTTAGTCCAAACTCCACCTTTTGAAAGATGTGGATCTCCAAATCAGGCTTTTGTGTCAGCGTCTGTATCCAGGACACTGTCCTTCTCAGGTTTGGTAGCTATATTTGCTTTAATGAAAAGAAATCTAGTAGCTTCTCTGTGCCATTATCTAATGGCCAGCTACCTACATCCCTTCAAAAGCCCTTATCACTCCTGGATGTTGAAAAGCTAATCCTGGACATAAAGCAAGCCTTACAGAAAGCATAAAAAAATCAACACTAGGCACAACCACCACCATGGTATAGGATGTTTCTGTTTATTAGATGAATTATAACTCAGTTTCCAATGTCATTTTTTATTATCTGCCTTTTAAGTCTCTTTTCTTCAGTATATATTGCCCAAGGCTAAGCTCCCAGGAAGTGTGGGACACCTTCCCTAGCTTTCAACACCAGAAAGTATCCCTGTCACATCTGGTTTGAACCTACACCTGACACAGATCAGAGATCTGACTAGTAACTCCTGCAACAGGTCCAGATTATTTGGCAGAGCTGCAGCTGCAACGAAGCCCTTTGACCTCAGATACAATGAAATATATTAAACCTATTCGGAAAAGTTGACTGGGTTAGCTTCAGAGTGTGAGATCATAAGTACATATTTTTCATGAAGAGGAAAGAAATATCAGTCAGCTCAGAAAACTGGATTTGTTCTCACCAGCAACCAGGTGCTGATACTTTACGGGACTACCCAAAGTCTTTACCCCAAGATTGTGTAGGTTTTCACCAAGCCTCCCTACTTGCTACTTTCCAAATCCAGCAAGTCTCACCCTACACACAACATATTCCTCCTTGAACTTTCTCCTACACACTGCAGGGATGAATAGATGACTCCAGGAGACAACTTCTATGGAGCTTCAGCAATCTTCTAATCCACGCCCATAGTCTGAGTAATGCAGAAAAAGACTCATGCAGGTGGGGAGGACCAAGAAGAGCAGTTTTCTTCTGAGAGGCTGAGAGGGGTCAACTACTCAGCTTTATGCTTATCCTTATTCAGACATGCAGACACTTTCTTGACTTTTCTTCTAGTCTCCCTGGCATCTTTTTACAAGGGAAGGTTGACGGGATTAAATATGTATGGCTTGGCTACAGGATCATAGAATAATGCTTTCTAATATCTGAAGTATATAAAAATCTATGAAATAGTGGAATTAGACTCGTACAGAATGTGCAACTATCAAGAATGGGTTGGTAATTATTGAAGCATGCAATGCAAGAGTGTTTCTTAACATGAAGACCTACAGCTTATGCAGTCATCTTAAATGAAAGTCAGCAGCAGCAACAAGGTCTCAATGAACTATAAACCAGAGAATGTTATTACTGACACAGAGATGAGTTCAACGTGATTTTGCTTAGGCCTCCAGGAGCCTCTAGTGCACACAAACTTTGTACAGAGCTGCCACGTATTTTCAAGGTCACTCCCTATTCATACTGAGTTGCTGCTTTTTAAATTGTGCCCCCATTCTAACAACTTCATGCCTTTTTCTGAATCATAGAAGATTCAACTCATACTCCTGCATCAGAAGCCCTCTTGATTAACACAATATATTTGGGTGTAGTTGATAAATCTTATCCTCTTCTAATTGCTACAGAGAATGAATGGAAAAGTAGGCACTCAGAAGTAGTTTAAGTAAGTTCCAAACCATTTTGACAACTGTTTGGATTCTTGAATCTGGTCTTAAAACTGCTCTATGGCTACTTATACAATAAAAGCTAAAGCTTTGCATTTTGCAGCCTGGAAAAAGTCACGCAAAAGATTAATTTATATTTGATTTGGTTTTTTGCAGCTGATGGTGGTAAGTGGAGAACCTGGTTCACCAGCCATTATGTGCCTGGGAGAGATTTTGATCTCTCAGGAGAATGATGCCACTCAGATGAGGTAGGTGAGTGCATACTTTTTCTAATTGCAAAAATTGCATGTATGCAATGTGCAGGGTACACATAGCTTGCATAACAGAATAAGCTCTTTGGTTGTGCATGTAGACAATCTGTGTATAGCAGACCTTGTGTTTATACAAACTCTCAAGTAGCAAAAATTCCAGCAACTACAGCAACAGAAACCAACTAAAACACAGTCAGTCCAGATGCAAATTTTGTGTGCAGAAGCACACATGTAGTAGTGGAAATCAACCCCTCATGGCTCCTTTCAACTTCCTTTGAAGTCAGTAGCAAAATTCCCATTGAGTTCAATAAGAACGAAAGGCGGACCTTGAGCTAATAAAAAGTTCTTATGAGGTTTTATCAGCCCTTTATACAAAACATTTTTTCCAGTTCTATATGAAATACATTTTGACCCTATATCCACCCACAAGTCTTTGTGGCTGGTTGAGAATAATGTGACACTTCCACTCGGCTCAGTCGGTGACTGTCACTCAAAGCCCTGGTTGTGCAAATGTAGGAGGGATTCCAGGCTACCTGAGCAAGTTTTGGTTTTCATAGAAAAGCCACTAAAGAGAGGGTGACAGCTCAAGTAACTTGCACTCATCTATTTAGGGGCAGGTTAGGTCAAAGCCATTTCTGGCCACTGATCCTGTCTCTCATGACAACAGACACATGACAAATGTCCCTGCTTAGTCTTGTGGCAGCCTTGGACACAGCTCATCACAAGGGATTAATACCAAGACTCGAGAACCTGGCATGAGGAGATGGAATTGCATTAGAGCAGTTCTGTTTCACTCCTTTCTGATCAAGTCCAGAGAGTGGTGATGGGCAGCTATTCCCTCTTCTTGAGGACCCTCAGCTGTAAATTCCCTAGGGGTCATGCATGTTGCTTCAGCTGTTCTACATTTATGAGAAGTCTCTGGAAATCTGTGAGACAATTTGGGAAAATTATTATACTTGGTACTTTGTCTGCTTTCCAGCTGACTCAGAAACCATAGTCACTGGGCTTAACCAGTACTGACAGGAGTCATGTTCTAGGCAAAAGCCAGCTGGCTGAAAGTCTACCCAGAAAATATGGAAAAGATGGGGATCAGCAAATATAAACACTAGTGGACCTGGCAGCAGCAGGAACCTCCAGATGGTGATTTACTCCTCTGTTATCTCTCAGTTTTGTGGGATCCACATCACACTTTGGGCCAAGTAGGAGAAACTCCAGAAATTCCAGGTAGCTCCATAAAACTGCTATTCACAATCTGGCTCTAGAGGAGGGAACCCTCTTCTGCACAAATGCCAGGGTAATTAAGATGCAATAAGCAAGCAAGTCAACTCACTGGCGACTGTGCAGCCTTGCACCTCAGCCCTAGAAAAAGCACTGCTCAGACTCTCATCCATGGTTCACATTCTAAGCATGAAAACATGAGCTTTATCTACCTGATGAGAATTTGACTACACAGTGGACAGCAGGATAGAGACCAGCAAGTAATGTCTAGGGTATGGTTTATTCAGCTTCAAAAAGCTGGATATTTCATGGTTTAATGAAAAATAAATTTTCTTGGATCTTTGAAAAGTTACCCATTAAATTGTGCCCAAACATTGAGCAACCTACTACAGGAAACGGATACTATCATGTTAGACATTGAAGCCCTTTGACTGAACAAAGACAAACGTTTTGTGGAAAAGTACACATCAGTAGGCTGGATTCATTATATGCTAGTAATTTTAGCTCAGGTTAAAACATATGAGCCTTTAACGGGTTCAAGGGCACAGTATTAACCAACAAAGAAAGTTTCTAATAGAATTTGGCCTTGGGAAATTCTCTTATATATGCTTTCTGGGTGATGTTATTGTTTTTGGGGAGCTTATCTATTATCTTGCTGGGAACAACTATCCACTTTAATAAAGTACCTAAAATATTGTAATAAACACACAGCTTATATCAATAGCATCATATTTCCCCACACAGTATTTGTGTGTGGTTTAATTAGATGGAAGGATTACAGAAAAAGTTTGTGTCATAATGACTCTTTAAAGCAAAACCGTAGATCAAAGTTCATAGCTGCCAAATATACAACTTTCAAAACAAGCTCAAGTGCTGCTATTAATCATGGCTGCTGGGGGATTTGATGACAAAGATTAAACTGCTGTAAAGGATACTGCTGTGCATCAGATTCTTGCAACTGTCATCAAATAGTCTGCCAACTATTAACAGGTCAGAAGACTTGTCCAGCATTTACCATGGGTGGCTCTGTCACTGCAGTTGGTGAGGCTGTTTATGCCACAGTGACAACCAGTGACACCCTCCCATATAGACACTTGTGGGCTGTTATTTTTTACAGTGAGGCTGAAGTCTTAAGGCCTGCCTGTAGAGCAAACAAGAGAGGAAAACTGCAGGACCTCTCACAGCACTGCATCTTCATGGAAACATTGCTTCTGTGGAGTACTTTCTCTCTCATGTTCCACGTGTAATACCTTTTCTTTGCTTGCTGCATGTTAAGAGTGCCCACCTGTGGAGCTGAGGTGTTGTAAATTCAACTCCTAGTTTATTTCTCAGCGACCACACTGCATAGATAAGCCCTCAGAGAGCACCTCAAGAACCAGCTTTCGTCCCATTTCCAATTACGCCAACTCTTTCTCCTTCCACACAGGATCATGTAATATCCCTGCGGGAAGCTACAGCACTCGCTTACGCAGAAACATAATATGAAGGAAGTATCTAAAGCATACTTTTCAGGGCAGGAGCCAATAGCCTGTGACCCACCAGTCAGTTCTCTGTGGTGGGTCACCAATGGCCATTAGATGGCATGTAGAGAGTTGTTAACCTACAGACCTGCAATATGCTGCTGTCGTTGCTCATATGTAAAAGCTTGCATGAGAAGTGGCCTTCCTGAGGTTCAATTTTGCAGAGTCTGAAACTGGTATCAGAGTATTGCACAGATCTGTCGATGTAACAGATGTGAATGACAGTCTGATGCAACAAGCAACTGGAGATTCAAATCCAAAACCACAGATTTGACTACAGTCTTCAAAGTTTAGGGGAGTTACAGATCTGAATCCAAACTTCACAGCTGCAGCCAGCTATAAAACAAACTTATCTATGTAATGGGTTGAATCCAAACTACATTTGAATATCCTTCATCTCTGGGAAAGTTTGGAGACACACACATCTGGCTGGAAATTTTTAAGCATCGTTCCATCTTTGCTAATAGTATATTTTTATAAAAA
This sequence comes from Ara ararauna, assembly GCA_028858755.1. Lineage (NCBI taxonomy): Eukaryota > Metazoa > Chordata > Aves > Psittaciformes > Psittacidae > Ara > Ara ararauna. The sequence continues at coordinate 51,404,548 of CM054379.1, forward strand.
AAAAAAAAAAAAGGAAAAAAAAAGAACAGAATGTTAAAGACTTAAGACGGCAGACATTCAACCTTAGATTATTTTAAGTAGTTCAGCCTTTAACTTACCAAACAAAGGTGTTCTTTCTACCCAACACTTCCTAAGTTAAAGGTATCATGGATCACTTCATTCCTTAATGTAACAATTCTGTCCCCCTGCTGACATCAGACAGACCATTTTCAGACGTTGCAATGGTATATTTTGCTGTCTAAAGGTTCTAAGCTCATATATTGACCTTCATTTCCCTCTTCTTGATTTGAATTTCATTTCCAAGGCTCCCCTCTTTCCACACAAAAATAAAAAATCTATGGGCCTGAAACATTCAATACTACAGCCCCTAGACATTCGGTCCTCTTCCCCTCCCAAAATGTTCAGGAAATTAATATACCCTTTTCAGTTACAGCAAAGTGAAGTCAATGCCTGCTTAAATTAATTGCTTTGATATTCGTTGTAAGAAACTACTTAATTACCACCATGAGGATGGCTGGATTGCGTGGGCTTGGCCCATAACCAGTTCTCCCTGAGAGCTGGTCTCTTAACAAGGCTTTGGAGTCTGCTTAACCCTAGTGAAGCTACACTTCTGTGTAGAATTACTAGACCCACATAAGTGGCACTTGCTCGCACATATTTGTGTGGCGCTGACAACGCCCTGCCTGATAGGCAGGTAATCTGTAGTGCACACTGTGTAAGCAAGGCATTTGTTATACCCAGACAGCAATCTACTTGCTGATATATGAAAGGGCTTTGCAGAAGTCTCTGGAAACATTAGTGTCCATATTGCACATCAAAGAATACAAAGACTATCCGGGAACATTTCCCTGAATAGGGACCCCTTTTTCTAGTTTTCTGGTTTCTGCCATCTTACATTTAAATATGGCATCTGGTTTTCTTCTTACTGAGAACCATATACCAAGTATAGTAACTAGGAAAGGGTGGGGAGGTGTTTTCCTTTAGGTTAGTGAAAAATATTGCCTGAGGAATGGAAACACTGCTTTGATTGTGATACAGACTCTATTTTTATTACTTTTTTCTGTAAAATACAATAAAAACATTGTGGTAAATATATAGTCAATTATCTGCAGTGGAAGCAAATACACCATCCATTGGCAAGGCTTCCGGAGGAGGTAGCACCAAGTTCCAAACTTGTCTTATCTTTCAGTGTGAGACAGACTATGGCTCAGAAAATGCAGGAGCACAGACTTACAAACAAAATATGAAATGTAAAATGCACTTTCAGTTATCCACCTGAAAAACATAGAAAAGAGACCGAGGAACATCCCTGTGTGACTACAGCTGCTGCCTGGGTAAAGTACTTGGCAACAAAAGCTGACAGCTTTGGGTCTGAAAATGTGGTATCCATAAAGCTTAAGTCAGGGGCAACATTACCACTGGCTGCAGTGGGGTCCAGGTTTCCTCCAATGTGCTCTGAATTTACTCTTGACTCTGTATTATGGCATCCAAAGAAAACCTGGTGGTATGCAAATGAACATGAAGGCACAGCATAGTCGAAGTGGCTATAGCCACGTTCCCTGCAGTAGCCCAGCTTTTGGGTAGCACAAGTCTTTTCACATCATGTTTTATACTTCTTGACTAGCTTTTGATGTCAGTCCTCGTTTTAGTCTACCAACTCTTATCAGAGATGCACTGAGATATATTTGGAAAGAACTACACATTGTGGGTGCCATCACTGTGCCTGTGACATTTCATAAGTGTATGGTGGGATTGCATGGACCATTTCTGCCACCTCCATTTCTCCTGCCACTCCTTGCCACAGAATTGGAGCCCAGGCATATGTCTTGAAACTCAGACATTACCTCCAATGTTTAGAAAGGCCACAAAAGAAAAATCAGAAAATGGATCTAGCTTCTGGAGATTTAATGTTAATTCTGATGGAGTGAAAGATGTGAGATATTAATTATTTAAGGGTCACAAACCTCTGAAAATTATGTGACAGGCAAATCAATTTCAGAAGAGTATTTCCATTTGTATTTTTTTGATAGCAGTACTGATCTTTTGAATTACTGATGATTCTTAAAAATGTTTACTTTACAGATTTCAAATTCTAAAATTGGTATAAATACCATGGCTGACATTAAGTAGGATTATTTACTTCTCTGTGGATAATGAGTCTTTACTGTAGAAGTATACTTCAGGGTAACAACTAACAGTGGAGTAGGTTTCCCATGCAAGCCTGTCCAGTACTTTTGCATGCGCAGAGCCTAAAGGAGGGGAGCAACTTGAGGAAGTGACAATATTTCAAGAAGGGACAGGCTTCCAACCAGCCTGCAGCAGGGTAAGTTTGGCAAGGAAATGCCTAGAAAATTCCTGTCTAAAGATTCAATATTAGCCTTTTCAGATTAAGAGGATTCAGATCTAATATAAAAAACAGATAAAACTATCCCTATTTGAGTGCTGTGTCTTCCTCTACATCCATGAGATTCAGATTCTCATTTGCTGGAACCGCTGTCAGGGCTCTGGGAACCAAATTCTCTGAGATAGTTTCATGGCAAATTCAACACTGCTTTGCAAGAATAAGTGGTGACTACATAAGACTTAGGTGGTTTTGGGTAACAAACACCTTTTTAGAGCTTGAATATAACAGCACTGACAACAAGCATTTAAACCAAGGTGAATTCTCTAGAAATGTTATTTCACTTTTTACAAGAGTTTGTCATCTTGGCAGATGAGTATTTTGAACTAACTAGGTAGCTGAGGAATTTGGTGGAACATAAGGAGGAACGTGAATTTTCTTGTAGTTTTGCATATATTAAATTAACATATCTAATTCCTGTTAAATAAAAGGCAAAATATTGAATCTGAGGATCACATTAATGAAGAGCTCAACTGACAAGTCAATATATTTTGTCAGCTGAAGTGCAGAGTCAGCCCTCAAAGACCATTAGCTCATCATGATAAATAGCAATTATTGAGATAAAAACTTGGAACTTTGAAGTAAATTTAAACATTAATGCCATGAAAGTTTGACAGTGTATTCAAAAGAGTGCAACAAAATAGTGATTTCGTATGTGAAGCTGGTACATGAACTTCTTTCTACAAGTAGCTATTCTTCAGTGTTTTTAAACACATCTCTATACAAACTAGATATATTATCTTTACAGGAAAAACATGCCCACAGAATCTCTGAGCTACTGCTAACGATTTAAGTTCCTTCTGTTGAACTACTCATAGTACAAACTTGCCAGCATTGATGCCAATGCTGTCCATGATTTTCAAGTTTTTCCTGTTGTCCTCTGTTGAAGCAGAAATGAGCTCTCTCAAGAGTCTGATTACGCTATTCCAAAAAAGGCTCTTCTCTTATTAAAAACAGAGCTTTCCTTCTCTCTTGAGGTCTGATATTTATGATCAAGCATTTCATGCCTACTTCTCTTGCCCTAATTCTGGTCATTTGCAACAATGCTGGTGTTAAGTGACTATGAAAGCCTAGTCGCTAAAGCGATCAGATTTTCAGGCTCTGTGCCCTACATCACATGGAATCATTTACTGCAGTACAATAGGCAATAAGACCACTATGCATAACAGTATTTCGGGAGGGGGGGAGGGGAGGGGAAAGAAATGTTGCTCAATGATGAGTTATAGTATACCCAGCTGATTAAAGGCTGTGAATTGTGCCTTTAGGAATCAATGGATTTTTGCATTTAGAAGCAGCAGCAGAGAGGGAATGACCAAAGTAAGAACACAGAGAGAAAATATACAGGGCAGTTCAAGCGCCTGGTCACATGGAAGTACTAACTTCCCAGATTTGATTGATATAGGGCAGCAACTGTCTTTGCAGCTGGGATAAGCTGGGCTATGAGCAATCAGCAAGGTTCCATTACTGGCTAATGAGCCTAGCAAGTTGCTCCATCTCCTCTTCCCGCAGAAAAACCTCAGGGCTCTGCTATCAGCCTCAGCATCTCCTTGTACTCAACATCTGTCATGACCTTTGTATACAAATAATGAAGAGGTTCAATGACATATGGTTAAACTGAACCATGTAAAAATTGTGGACTAGTGGGATCTCTGCAGCTTGTCGTGTCTGAATTTCAGAGCTTACCTTAGAGTCATTTCCTTCGGTCTTGCTGAAGTTGTAGAGAAAAGAAAAAAGGCTCAAGTCCCTCAGTTTTCCAAATGCAGTAAAAAGTGTTTGGATACACACTTTAATATATTTTCTGTGGCATTTTTGTAAAATACAGATAATTATAGATATAATGCATATATAGCATTTACTATATTGATAAAAAGCTAGTCTTTTCACAATGACACACCAGTTAAGTATTTACAATATGATTCAGATTTTAAGGAACAAATTTTTCAAACAATATTGTCTGGTTATATGATAAGAATAATTTGAGGAAAAATAAGAGACCAGTTCTAAAAGATTCCCAGAAGATAAAGTACATACTGTTGCCAGGAGTACCTCCATGAGCTTTGATGCACAACCCTTTTTTTCTCTTGCAGAAGCATGCATGATTTAGCTCTTCCACATTTCTACCTAGTCACATCCCTTAGGATGACATCGAAAATTATCCTTTTTCAAGTACAAATTAATTGTACTATTCTTCCCATTTGAAAATTTCTCTAACTGCAACATTTCGAAGTTTTGGCTATAGCACACACATTTCTTGCTAATTTAAACCAATAGAGCTATGACAATTTACATAACTGAAATGTTGCTCATCTTCTACACATCTTAGAACCATTCCATAGATTGCAAGTGTGAGGTTTTTGAATAGCATTTTTAGCATTGCATGGTTTTGCTAGAAGATCTGCCTTAAAGGACACTGCAATGCCAAAACTAGCAACAGACCTCTCTGTTACCCTCATATATGTACACTATTTAGGCATTCATCTGCAATATACTGTCCATAGTACAGTAGATGTAAAGATGATCTCCATCTTCAATGTACTGTCACTCTTTCCTGTGCGGCAGAGAAGTGTTATTACCACATTTTACAAAAGAAAAAAAGTTCGATACAGAGAGGCTGAGTGAATTGCCCAAGGTCACTTGGAAAGATTGAGAAAGCAAAGAAGCCGACCCACATATCAATTGCATCCTCCTGTCTTTCCAGCTTTGAATAAGAACTTCCTACATGTCTTCTTTAACACAACAAAAATGTAACTTATAGAAATAAAGCCTTCTCCTGGCACAGGCTTAAAGACCGCTGTGGTTTCTCTATTGTTCCCAAATACTAAGAGAAGATAACGAGAGATCGGTTTCTGCATTCATTATCTCCATCCCACTGAAGAAATATTAGTTGCAATGAGTCTCTCTTGAAGTGGGAGTGGTTGAGACCACTGTTTGCCAGAAAACACATAGGAACTCTTGAGAAACATAATCCACCTTCACCAAAAAGAAAAAAAAGTCTAACAGAGAAAAACATAAAATATAAAAGGCCTTATTCTCCTTCAATACTGACCTGGGAAGCATTTTCAACTGCATTTGTACCCACTTTATAACGCCTTTACATTGCCTGCACAATATAAAGGAGACTTAGCACATTGTTGGAGACAATTTGTTCTCTCAAGCATTAAAATCTGCTCCCCAACCTCCATATTTCAGCTCCAACAGGAGAGTAGCTGAGAGGCAGCTTTTTCAGCAGGATGATGGACAACAGAGCTGCAGGTGCAGATGAGGGCAGAAATTTCACCATGATAAGGGTCTACCCATGTCCTTGTCACTCTGGAGGAGCTTGGTCAGGAGCAGGTCATGATCTCTGCTCCGACAAGCTCCACTGGGAAGTGAACCTTTCCAATTCCAGAGTAAAACCTGACTATGAAACAGAACAGCAGGGAGCAGCTGCAACAAAGTTCTGCTTTCAGAAACACTTGTGGGCAAACAAGATCATCTGCCTAATTGATACAGGTGATATATATCAGATACTGAGGATGAAGGACTTTTTGCCTTTATTAAAAAAACAAACAAACAAACAAACAAACAAAAACCCCAAAAATCAATCAATCAAACAAACAAACAAAAACCCCAAAAATCAAACCCAAACACAGCACACGCAGAGGTGGGTAAAACCAATAATGGAATTTCTCATCCTCCTTGCCTTCCCCCCCCCCAAAGCAAACTTGCATTTTCCTTTAAAAAAAGTAAAAATACAAAACCAAAGATACATTAGATTATCCTACTGTCCAGTAAATGTCTTATAGGCAATATTTATGCAGGAAAAAATGCATCAAGCCCTTCCTTTGACAAAAATTAAGCACCCCAAAGTTCATTCTGTGCTAAGGAATGCTCTTCTTCTGCTGTTGGTTTAAATGACTCCATTCACCACTATCTGAATATGCATTATTTATCTTCAAATACCTAATCATAACTGTAGACTAATGCTGAAAGAAAATCCTAGCGAGAATGCTGTGCTGTTGAAAAGCTGAAAACAGTGTATCATGAGAAAGCAAGCTAATCTTTCTGCTTACTTTGTAAATAATCCATTAGCTAAACTTCTATTTTAGGCTGGATGTTTGATTCTTAACACTTGAAAGTCCAAATACCCTTCATATCCCTTGTAACAGAGAAAAAACTTGTAAAATGCCTTTGGTGCATCAGCTTATCATTGTGTCAATGTTTTAAAAGGAGCTCACTAGTACTCTAGGAAGTGTAAGTGGGCTTGTCTGTGTTGTTTAATACTCCAAGTGTCACTTCATTCTTTAAAGGGGTTAGAACAGAGGAGGGGGAAAGGGGAGGAAGTCTTACTTAATTTGTTGCATATGTCCCAACGTGTTATAGAACTAAGTGAATTATACCAGAAAACTAAAGCAGTCTATGCCACAGCAAACCCTGTGTAACTCAAAATAGGAGAATAATCTGGCCATAAGCAAGTAAAAAATTCAGTGAAACTTCCTCTCATATTATATATACACACACACTTTACAAGCTACACCGAGTGTCCTTTCATATTGCGAAAGAAATACATTGTAGACACCAAACATACTGTACTTTTACTTAAAGGTTTCATCAAACCATATGTGCAGACACTTGAGAAGACGAGAGTGTTAAGCTTCCTAGGGTCCTAGAGTCAAAGAAATTCTGCTGCCCCCCACTGCTAAGTAAGTGCACTCCTTCCACAGGGGGCAACATCTGCCGATCCGTCATGGTTCCACTTGGCGAGGACCCCAAGAAACTTCCTTGGGAAGAAACGATTTTCTCAGGACTGGCAGCCAGTTTAGGGGATGTGGAAAAGTTATATCCATAGAGCGCACAGGGACTGTGCAGTCTAAATGTGTTGTAGGAGCCTTGGTGGGTTTGATTGGTGGTAAAGGCATTGCTGGATGGGGATGGCATGATGTACTGGAGCTGTGGAGACATCCCTGAAATCTGCATAGATAAGCCAGTCTGCGGGCAGCTGAATGCATCCCCATCATTGCCACTCATAGACATATTCACAGTTGTGCTACTCGACACACCAACATAGGAGGGAGTCCTCGGGGGTGCAAATGTCTCACTGGTTTGGTTTGTGAGCCTGTTGTAAGTTTCAGCCAAAGAAGTGCTATATCTGTTCAGGGTCAAGCCTGAGCGGGCACAAGCTGTGTAGTCAGCTGGAGCAAGGCTACAGAGCTGGCTAGTGTTGGGACTGAGGTGGAAGGCTGGAGATGAGCAAGGGGAACCCGGTAAAAGGTGAGGGTGGGTAGATGGCACTCCGCTGCCAGATCCCTGGAGTAAAGTAGAGGAACCTGCATTTCCTGGAAGAGAACATTACAGAGTAAGAAGCATGCTGGGAAAGGTTCACTTCCTAGGTGACAGAACAAGACCTTTGCCTTCTATAACAACCCTTGACATGAAACACGACTCACATTCATTTGAAAAATATTGTACACACATGGGGGGGGGTGAGAGGGGATAGGATGCATGGCACATGCATATTTTTAAAGAAACAACCTGGCCAAGAAAGAGAACAAAAGTTACGCTTTTGCAACCACTGCTCAATATTGAGAGCTCCTGCCCAAAATATTAATTACTCGTTGACACCGGAAGAGAATGGTATGGCAGTTAAGATGTAGCCAAGTTGAGGACCACACCACAGGTAGAATTCTTCAGGATGAAGAATTTTGTGTTGTTTATGCCCATGCTACACCCTGGAGTGCATTTCGGGCACTATCACTGTCAGAGCACCAGCTAAGGAACAGGATCCTTAGCTCAAGCTCCCACAGTTCAACAGCCTCAGGAAAGTTCACAACTTCAGAGTAGAACTTCAGAACAAAAAACTTCCAACTTCAGATGAAAAACACTTGAGAATGAAACTTCAGAACAACTTCAGGAAAAGCGTAGGCTGAGTACTGTGCACAGCTGCTTCATTTCTTGAACAGGTAGGTGAAGGTTTAGGTTTGCAGCAAGCTGTTTGCAAACTGTTCATTTACTAATATCAAAACTTGATATCAGAATATGACAAATACCAGTGCTGAATGCTCCTGAAAACACAATTCTTGCTACAGGTGAAGCCTTTTCTCAGGAGTGAAATTTTACCAACTGCAAGAAATACTGCCCTTTCTTGGAGATTTTATCTCCCAAAAAACGAGCATAGAAAACTAATTTGGGCCTTTCACAGTCTCTGAGGCAGAAGGCACTTAAGGAAGACTCTCCACTTTGTGAACCACATTAACAACCAGCTTGATGCTGCAAAGAGGCACACACTGCTAGCAGGTTTTCATGATAGCTGAGCTATTAAAAAGAGAAATACATCATTAGTGAACTCAGACTCTGTTCTGTTGATAGGACACCACAAGCTGAAAGCACTAGGTGATCTTGAGGTCCTTTCCAACCCTAACTATTCTATGATTCTATGACACTGTCATATTACAGAAATCCTGGTATAAGGCATACTTATTATTCTTCTGATCTATGTCAATGCCTCTATTACCTAAAAACGGTCACTTCCAGCACTAACAACCACGACAAAATTCTAATGGGATCTTTCAGCAATTCTCTAAACCACCCTACTGTCCAAGGTATAGGTGACTAAAGATTTTGCAAGGATCCCATTTCCCGGCCTCTGAAGTTCAACAGCAACTTCAACAAGCTCCTTAATGTCAGCCAACTGCAGAAATGGAAGCAGGAAGTTCATGGCAGCAGTTCCACTAGTCTCAAATAGTGTTGCTGCCTACAAAGAGGGCAGTACAGCTGGTCTGTCTCCTAGATGGATTAACTTCATAGGGAGTTGCTTTTTAGTCTGACAAGGTATTTCCGGTCTGATGCTGACTTCTCACTACAGGCCTTTTTTATGAGGACTGTCTCACCCCCATGCTCTCCCCAAAATCCTGCCAACCTTCATCCAATGTATCCATGTCTTGGCACAAAAACTCCTTTGTAATTTCCCACATCAAGCACTGATGCTAAAGGTTTCTCAAAGGAGTGGGCTAAGGAGAAGTTGATAACAGTGATTTTTGTGTATTACCGTATTTTCTAGATTTTTGCTCTGAAGATGTTTAGTGACTTTGCAATACATTATCAAGAAAACAGGTAGGATGTTTGTAAATCTGATAGCAGAAAATGTGAAGAACCAGGAATAATATGTCTGATTTAGTTGGGAAAAGGCCGAGAAGTTTTCTATATGCGTTGGGGTACTTTGGAAATAAAGGAATTCAGAAAAGGGTTCAGAGACTTCTCTGTCTGTCCGAACAGGCCTCTTTCACAGCACTATCTGTATGATGGGGAAAGTAGAAACCAAGAGGTTACAAACTCAGGAGCAGGAAAAAGCAAAATGGAGAGGAGGTCCAATTTTTCAAGCTCTAGGATGCAGCTAAAGTTTGTTTGGACTTCACTGAAAAATTTTTAAATCTCTAAGAATCAAGAAAGCTTTCCATGAAAGAAACCAAATTAAGCTTCCTCTTATTTGCTACTGTTACTTAAGAGGATACTTCTTCTCTCATTCTTTCTTTTCCCTTGAACACACAAGTAATTCCTACATTGGAGTCTGAATGTGTGCAACAGAAGTGATCTATAAATGATCTTTACTTTGTGTATTTAGCCACAGCATAACACTAAGAAATAGGTTATTCCATCGTTAAATAACTGGCACTCTCCTCCACATGTGATTGATTTATCTTTAAAACCTAGTATTTTTATTGCCTCAAGCTTTTAAGTTAGCATTAGTTTTCTACCTTAAAATAACTCATGAGAAGTAATGGCCTGCACTGCGGCTGGTTGGCTGCTTTTTGTCTGCAAGAGACACACTTACCTAGAGTTTTGTATAGCATAATGGGCAAAGCTTTATCTTAATGCATTTTTGTTTTGAAAGAATATGAAGAAGACAGTTACCTTGTTTGGGTATCCCAGGTATATCTTCAAAGGTCAGTGTTCTCAGTGAAGGTCTCCAGAATGCATAAGACTCTACCAAAGCTTCCAGTCCCATTCTATTTAGAACAAAAACATGATGCCATCATGAAAGTAAACTGTACTATGTCATGTGGCTCTGGATACTTTACCTCAGAAACACTGATAACGTTTCAGGATTATTTTGAAGATTATTTTGATTTTTAGAAAAGAGCTTTACATCCTTACCCATGAGATCACTGTGATCTGCAGCCGCTGGGCTGGCAGCAGGCAAAGAGTTTTCCAGTTCCTGAAGTCTGGCTCTCTATTTCAACAGTTTTTGCCTTTTGGGAAGGGTTGTTTGAGCAGGGAAACTTGGCTAAAACAATGTTAGACGTTTTCCTAGTATGACATTTCCTTAAAAGCAGCTGCTCTAACTGCCAGAGGGATGATTTCCTATTTCTGCCTGGAACAAATGTGATCCACTGACAACTTCTATTAAAAGAGGATTCTCAGTTATTACCAATGAGTGGGAAAATCACATTTACAAGCATGGGTGTTCAGCTTTTTGCTATTAACATGTATAAAGCTGTGTTGTGACTTGATTACTATGTGCCTTTAGAATCTAAAAATATTCTGTCATTTTCTTTCAAAAGCATTATGAAGAAACAGAAACAACTGGGCAGACAATCATGGTAGACGGTATTTAGAAGAATTTCTATTTCCTGAAGGTAAAGGCTCACTTGTTTTCTGACAAAATTATATGAAAAATGCACCTCAGAGGTATAATTTTGATGCTATTTATGGCTCCTGGGGCCCAAAGGCTTGTTAAGTGTCAGCATCAGGCACACACCAAATACAAGTGCTTCCCTTTGAGCAGCAGCACTCTGTAAACTCGAATTATGCAAATAGCCCAAACTGAAACTACCAACATGTTCTTCTGATACTGCTTCTTCCCCACTGCATTTCCAGCAGGATCACAAATGTATGTCAGGAAACATTTATAAAGTATTTATTAGCTGAACCCGGACTAAAAAGATAGCCTTCATTTTCTGCAGTAATGGTGAATTTTCATTTCTAGTTAAAGTGGAGATAAAAGCTACCTCCTGGAGGAGTGTAGCCAAGGTGATAATTTATACAAGATGCGTTCGAACAATTTCCACATTTTATCACCACCCTAATTTATGCTATCAAATGGCCAAGTTTATTTAAGAAAACAGTTATGTTTTTGCTGAAGTATTTAAAGGGAAAATTTCTGGTCCTTTCCCGAGTAAAAGTTTTTATAGGGTCAAACTTAAGGCCTAACTGAAGAATGAAGCTATTCTCAGCACATAAATTCTGTTGCACTTTGCAAATGCACAGGGAATGCTTTTAAAAGGTGAAGCTACTGATTTCTGTAAAATAGCCTGTGGGACTGACTGAGAATGATCTCAAAGGGAATATTTTTAATTAAACAGAGCTATTGCATGCAGCAGTGCTGATTAAGGTATCTGCCATAATTAAGGCAACATTAAAAAGTTGGATAAATGTCACTGCAGCACTGTTTTTACAATTTTGTTGCTAACTAAAATGCCTTGGTAATAAATACACCAGCTAGAACAACAAAGAAAACAGAATCTTAACATTTAATGTCAATATTTTGTAATAGAGTAAAATAAAAATCAACTGAGTAAAACCTGTAATTTAAATTTAAAAATGGATTCTTCTCAGCAATTAGAACTCTGAGCTGCATTCTCAAACACGCTTATTCAGTACCACAGAGACTATCAAAAAAACCAGCAATACTGGCTGCAGTAAACCAACGCCAATTTGCAACGTACAAGAGTTTGCAGAGTCACTTCTGTAACCAGTGTGTTTGTAAAATATTTCAGAACTGGCTTTAGATGAGGTCTTAATGCTTTTAGTGTAACAGAGGCCGTCCTCTCCTGGAGGACTGGACGCCTAATCCATTCTCTCTCAATTAAAATATCCTGCTTTTTTTCTAATGCCCAAACCAAACTTATTCCTAGCAGATGAACAAAAAACCCTCTCTGGATATCCTTGCTAGAAGACAAAAATCTTAGAGAACAGCAAATGCAAAGTGCAATCTGAAAAGATGCATACAGTGAATTCCTGTAAATCTTTATAACTACCCCACCCCTTCTATAACTGTTCATCTAAAAAAAACTACTCTGATTTACTGTCCAGTCTCAGCATTTATGCAGCTCGGGTGGAAGCATTAAACAGGCTTCAATGCTGCAGTCTCTGCTAAAAAAGAAGATCATTAAAGCAGCTACCAAAAGATACTCTCTGAACATTCCTACCAGCACAGTCTGCTCCCTTCTCTGCAAGGCTGGGTCATAAATATAGCAGCTGTAGACACTAAACATGATGTGGTCATTGTAACTGATGTATAATATGCACCACAATTAAATGCTGCTTTTTTTAGCTGAAATGATTTAACATACAATTCATAATAAGCTTAAGTATTTTGCATTAAACAGTCTTTGGATAAAACAGCTCATCAGTGCTGCCAGCAGGGACTAGACCCAAGTCTCCACTTTGCACTACTCAGATTCCCCATTGCTATTTTGAAAGATTCGTGGATCAAGACAAAAAGAAGTAATTAATCAGTCCAACTGCAATAGAAGAGGTGGAAACCAGGCTCATTTCAAGGTCAGCTACAGCCTAGTAGGAAAGGCATTCACATAGGAAGTAGATTTAAAACTCCTTAGGCTAAGGAGATACTTGAACACAGGTGTCCCAGCTTCTAGGCAAGTGTACTGAACTTAAGGTTACTGCATGACAGGACATGGTTTCTCACCCTTGAAGAGAAAACAACAAGCCATTCATCCATACTGAATGCCACTTACATGCAAGAGAGCCTGGGGTTAGAGTTTGACACTGGTATTTGCAGTTTCTCTCTCCAGCCAGGAGAAATATGAGATTTCAGGAGCAGCCCAAAATCACAGACCTGAGTATGCATTAATTCTATTTGCAGCCTTCACAGGATGCTGCCGCTACCACTGAAAGGAGACTTGAGTACGAGTCAAGCCAAGTGTCAGCTCCTTCTTGACCCAGATGATCAGAGGAGTAGGAGTAGGAGCCCACCACAGAGACCATTACTGGGAAGCCTAAGCACTTCCTCAAGGAGTCTAAGTCCTCAGACTGGTTTGTCTGTAAACACAAGTATTCCCCTCTACCAGCCTCCACAAACCAGCTCTGTCAGCAGTAAACAAGGCAACCTCTTTCCCCAACACTTACCTGTTACGTCCTGAATCTCTAAAGCCTTTGGCAAATGGATTTCTATCAATCTTCAGACGAGTTATCTGTGAATATGATTAGAGATATTATTACCTGCAAATTCAGCTACATAATACACAAAATTACTCTCCTGACAGAATTAAGCTGACAGTGCAGTAGAAGCACCTTGACATTTGCATGGTTTAAGATGGTTGTGATGAAACACAGGAGAATAAGAGCCAGCCTTCCCATCATTATTTCTGCAAATCCCTAGAAAAACTGAAGAGGTATTTAATGCTACCAAATGGTAGGTTGGAATTCTTGAGAAAAATCTTCTGGCAAATGTCATTCTTCAAGTAAGAGAGTACACTGCCTAACTGCAATGAAATTATATTAACTTTTATTTCTGTACAGGTCAATCTGAAAGAGAGATTATCTCTAGGCTATTATCCTCCATAAAAAACTAGCAACCCACCCCCAACACTTGTAATTTATTAAAATAAATGGGATAGGTGCCAAATAATTATATTTTAGTATTTACATGGCTCTGTTCCCTTTGTAAAGATAGCATGTTTCCTAAAGCATAGCTGCAATTACTTCCATGGAACTGATAAGATGTCACTATGTATGCTAATACTTAAACAAGAAGGAATAAGGGAACAAAGACTGGAATGATACAACCTGTAGTTTACTTTTGACTTTGAATCTGTGTGGACCCAGACAAATTGCAATTAACAAAATATGCTGAATGCAGCTAATGAAAATGACTGTAACTTTCTTTAGACCTCAGCTTTTCTGTTAAGGTCCTGGGAGTTTTGAAATCACTGGAGACAGGAACAAAAGTGCTTTAAAAATTGTATCCAGACATGTATCCACACTTAAAGGTACCAAAAACACCTTTGAAAATTACACTGCTCTTCACCTTGTGTTTCAAAGTTGTATTTATAATTGAGACACTATGAACTATGTTTATGTGTTAGACTGTGCAATCCCCATAATAAGAACGACTTTTCCAACGAAGTATCTAGCCCCGGTGGCCTGAAGTCTCAGCTATAGCCTCCGGGCACTGCTGCAATGCTACTAGTGAAAGCTACTTATAACACAAAAAGTGTTTAGACAATGCTTTTTAATAGGTGGCATAATAAAAGTATCCACTTTTCTTTTACTCAGTGAGCATTTCACTTTTTACCTCTTACATCCTTGGTCTACTCTGAAAAGCCTGTAAAGTGTTAAGCAGAAAGTCCAACCTACCTGTTGATTTTGGTATGCTGTGACAGTAGTGAAAACTGTCTCTGGAAAGGAGAAGGCTTTCACCCCTTCTCCTGAAGGGATAGGCTTGACGGGCGACAGATCATCTCCACAGTCTTTTCGGATGACGTGGACACGAGGCTGATATTTATGCATAGAGTGCAGGATAATCTATGCAGTCATTAAAGGAAAACGATAACATTTATTAGAAAGGACACCCTGCTGTTTCAGGACTAATAGCTTTTTGGAACAGGTTATGGTATGTGTTTACCATGCCACTTACTGGAAATCAAATGTTTGCTTTAACCTCTGAAGGTTCTTATTACAGTAGTCTAATCCCTGTGCATTCATGTTATTGCCAACCCAAAGCATTTAAAAATTACGACTCAAGAGGTCCAAATTCAGAAACTCGCTCAATGGAGACTGGCTCAAAAGGAAAAAAAAAAAAAAAAAAAATCAGGAGTGAAGTCCTGATCCCATTGGAATTAGTAAAGTTTTGTCACTGTTTTCCATCGGAGCCTGGATTTGATTTAACAGGATTAACAGCAGCAGCATTTGCTTTATGTTTTTGGAACCTTCAGGATGTGCTTGGAGCAATTTTTTTCTTGATATCCCAAAGAGTTATCCTGGAAATGTCTCCTGTTTTGAACACAAGCTGAGACTCTCATACTCTGAAGAAGCAGAAACTTGCAGTAAAATAATACTGAAATCCAAAACTCCAAAGTGTTAACAACCCTAGATTTATAATACAGACAATGGGTATCAATACACAGACTCTTCCAAGCATACGTAAACTCAATTAAGAATAAACTATAAATGAGAAACATATGAACTCACAGTGCATAAAATTATATACAAAAATACCTCTTGGTATTGCTCTGAAATTTTAGATGAGATTTAAAATATGGTATGTTTCCTCTGTTTTACTCCACTTCAGCTAACCACTACTTAAATAGAAGACTTCAAGGAAAAATAATAATTGGAAGCTCAACTATTATTGTTGGAAGGCTTGAGAAATTAGTAACTTGATAAATAAATAGTCTATGGCTACTGGCCTGTGGAACCACTAATCAACATTCAGGAGAAACTTTTTAATTTCCTGCTCCTTGAGTAGCCTCAGAATGTGCATATACTCAGGCACTCGACAGAGCCCCTATGCCAGACACTGTGGAAGTTCGTTCATCCAAATGACATAGAGGACATTACATTCATTTGGATAAACTAGAGTTTGGCTAGTTTAATACAGTTGGTCCTGGCCAGGTGACATGACCTCGGTTTGGGTAAGCCAAGTTTCTGGATAATCATGGAGTTTATTAGCCTGTAAGTAAGGTTTTGACAATGACATCACAGGCTCCAATTAATTTGCTCAGGGAGTGCCCTAAGGATGCTCTCATATGAAGCCTTTTCCCAGTTTCTGAAATCTTGCACAGAGCAAGATTTTTATCATGCAAATACAACACTCCTTTCAGTTCTCTGCTGGCAAAGGTCTACAAAATGAAAATGCAGAGAGGACAGCACATTCCTGACACTTTTCCTGTGAACACCCAGTGATACCAGGGGATATACTGGTGAAACAGGAGGAAAAATGATCAAGGAAAATTCTGTTCCACTGTTCAAACCCATCTCTATTCTGTGCCTTGCCATTTGCCTGGCTGCCACTGAGTGTGCCATGTTCTGCTCCCAGACGGATTATGTCACCCCATCAGCTCGGCGGTGCAAACTACCACTTGCCTACACAGCTGACTTAACTGTATACAATGATAACCCAGGCAGCTATAAACAACTCTTCTCATGTATCAGAATAAGTGACGTCCCAGCAGCATGGACATGAACACCTCCCAGTCCTTATCTGGGTGGCTATTGCAGCTAAACTGACCCTTGTCATCTCCTAAGAGCAACTCAGTTTGGCTCTGTGCTACACTGAAATTTCCTGCACTAACACACCACTAGACGATTAGCAGATCCACAGCAAGAATTTTTTGCTTCTTGATATTGTACTGTGTCTTGTACAATAGGATCTTTGTTAATGATCAGGACTCTGAATTCTAAATAAGTAATACATAACCATAGCGCCCTGGTGAATTAAAGAGCAACACTATGAAGATAGGACGTAAAAGGAGAGGGAGATGCAACACGCTCTCCCAAAACTGTTTAGCTCTATTACTCTAAGCATCATCTAAAGTTGTGTGAAGAAAAAGCTAAGGAAAAGAAGATTATGGTTTTTCATTCTGCAGTGCTTGCCCATTTCACAGCACAAATGGGATTGAACAGTTTATTTGCAGAAACAGCAACTTTCCCTTTTTACCCTTAAAAGCCAACGACAGAAAACCCCCAGCAAGTCCCACCAAACACCAACATGAACAGGAATTAGTTTCAACTCACAGCTGAAGAGCCTGCCTCTCTCTACAAATCCCTCACAGGAAAACACCAGAACAGTTGTTGGGGAAATAAACCTCTCCTGCCAAAGGTAAAATTACACTTTGACCACAGACAAGACATCATTACTGAATGGAAGGCACAGGTAGGCAGCAGAGCAAGGCAACAGCCTGGCAGAGCAAAGGCAGCCAAACTACCTGCTGACACACAAAGGTGGGATCACCTTCAAAACACGGCTTTTCAGAGATGCTGCTGTGATGAGACCTCGGAGCTCCCCCTGAGCTTGGGCACTGCTGTAGCACTACCATCACAGCCAGAACAAGCAAGAGCCCAGTACTCTTTCATGGGGGAGAAACCAGTCCTCCAGCAGCTCAGCAGCTCATGGATTACCCAGGGACCTCCCCAGCACCAGTCTGATCCTCATCTCAGTGCTGGTTTTGCCCAAAATCCTCCTTTACTCTCCCTTCAAAGCCCATGCATTCCTGCTTTCTACAGTTAGGGGAGTGTGTACAGCTAAGAAGCACAGATTCCCTCTTCATAAAAGACAAAAACTGCAAGTGCAAATGCTGATGTTTCCCAGCTTTTCATTGTGACAAAAACATAACTACCCATTGACTGTAAGCAAAGCTCACTACTTGGAGCCAAGTCTGGGCAGAGTAACAGTCAGCTTCTTCTTCCAGCCTCACCCCACTTTCAAATGGGAAAAAAAAAACCCATACCCAACCACCAAGGAACAATTAACACGCTAACAGACTCATTTTCGCTAAAAGTTAAAAGATGTTCTATTGCATCAAAAAATACTCAGTTGAAAAGCATGGAAAAGAGCATCAAAAATATTGACTTTTCCCCTCTGCTGAAATTCAGATTAAAAACTGCATCGAAACGGAAGAATCAGCTAGCCAGCTCTAACCAGCCAGAGGGAAAGACAGCTTTTACAATGCAGCACTCCACAGACGAGAGGGGGATGAGGGGCATTCACAAAGAGCGACCAGACCATTCATTCTTCTGTGTCAACTGCAAAATGCAGATTTACTTTTCCTCTCCATCACAACTCAGATGAAAGACACAAATGCTACAGTATGTGTCTTAATGCCTTCATAAGCACACAATCTTTCCAAAGCAGGGAATTCACCCTGGGACTCCCTTTAGAGATCAAACACACACAAGGAAAACATATCCTTTCAGAATTTGCTTGATCTCCTCAGCCTGCAAGTGGAACCCATGTATCAGAGAGTGTCCTACGTGCAGATGTACTTCAAAATCTCTCCGCAGAACAGCTCTCTAAAATTACGCCGTCACAAACTCCCACTCAAAATACTGATGAAAATAGCAGCAGGCAGCAAGGAGCCCAGAAAGCATTCAAGCAGCAAAAAGAGTCGTCTTGGAGATGGCTGATCTCCTTTCACAAGAAGCTAATCCCAGGGCAATGCAATGCAAGGGGAGCCGATTGCCATGAGCTACTATCACAGTATAAATACTGCACAGAAATTCTACCTTAGTAGTAGTATTTGCAAATACTGTTCCCATTCCCATGAACATGGGTCACTTCTCTCACGGGTTCTGAAAGTTAGTACTCAGGAACAGAATCACAGAATAGGTAAAAGGGCTCTCTGTGGATCTCTTGTGAGCTCCCTACCTCAGTGCCTGCAAGATCAAAACCTAGCCCTGGGATTTTAACACAAAAATTCTGCAAAACCTATCACATCTGAGGAACACTGAAGAATAAAGGAGCAACTTCAACATGTATTGAAGCCCCAGAACGAGACAGCACAGAAAGCACACCCAAAGAACAACAGCTAAAGCCCTACTGGAGGAGTAATGGCAAAGAGCAGAGACCCCACCAGGATCTCTGAGCCACTCTGCCTAAGCGGAAGAAGATGACAAAACCAACTTCCTAATTATCTAAAATACACTCCATCACCGATACAGGGTGGGAGAGTCAGAATACTTGATGTAAAAGCTAGTATTCGAGGTACAGCCTTGATCCCTTGCTCTTCTAATCCTTCTTCCCTTCCCTGGTACTCTCTTGAGAAAAATGATTCCTTCCTGCTTATGAGAGACAATTGGGTTTTTTTATATTCATCGCAAAATATGATTATTCATTTTCCATTATTGCTAGAGGCATTCAGAGGCTACATAGCTCTTTCAATACAGCATTCCACACTACCATAGCTTTAAAAGAAAAAATGTACCCATTGGAAGAGACACTTTTTCTGCTTTCTGCTTTTGCCTTTTCTGGCAATTTTGAATGACATGTTCGCAATTTCCAAGATTTGAGAAATACAAAATTATTTTATAGTCATCCTTCTTTTGTCCTTTTATTTTAATACTTAAATTTCCATACTGGGGAAGACGGGCACTGCTGTAGCTCTGGATCAGTTCAATGTGTCTCAAATCACTGTACTGGGGCTTAGCATCACTAGTTTCCAAATCAAAACACTTAACTAAAGACCAGAAAATTTATATCAGCCCACATTATGAATAATGATGTGCTGTGCACACTACACAGTTTTCAGTTCAGAATAAAAACAAAGCTAAGATCTGGGATGGAAAAAACTCAGTAATACAATTCTCTACATAGCTGAGATTTTATCACAGAGCAGTTTGGGACTGCAAGTGCATGGGTGGACCACAGTAGCCACATATCGTCCCTCTGCAATGAATACAAAAACCAGCTGGCCTGGTCTATGTTGGAAAACCGACATTTTACCCATTTGCATCTGCTTCACTTTTTAAAGCCCTTACAATAGACCCAGGACTCAGAGAAAGCAACTCCCACCCAAGAAGAGTCTCAAATAAATGAATGCTGGAGAAACTAAGGGAACTATGTGTGCTAACCTTAAGCTGAACAGATGCTGCCAAGACTCTGTAACTGTAATTCTGGAAAGGAATAGTATAAAATATCTTTCTTACAAGCCTAAAGAAAAGCAAACTTAAGGTATGTGAATGCCCCCACATTGTTTTTTGAGGAAGAACACACTAAAATTGTGAACAGTATTACACGAAAGGGAGACTTCTTATCCATATTATCTCATTCACTAGCTCAGTAGAGCCAGCCTCCTCTACTTCTGCTGCTGTAACTTAAAAGTTATAGCTCCTGCACAATTTGACTGGAGTCTCATGTTAATATCCTTTGCAAACACAAACGGAGGAAAAAAATATCATACTTAAACTTGGACTACGTATTGACAAAATACATGGCTTAATGTCACAGAGTTACAACTACACTGAAAAATGGAAGTAGTATCTTTGTACTCTGTGCCAGGTACATTTTCTTTCACTCCCTTCCACAAAGGGGAAAGTATCCTGGTTAATAAATCGGGCTACGCTAAGGACAATGGAATCCACATCCTGTCTCAAAACTTGCCTCCAACGTCTTAAAACTCTAGCACTTGGAATTTGTTTCTCCTTCTGAAAGGAGGCAAACATTTGCCCTTTATTAAAGCATTTTGCAAAATTAAAGACTTTAGTCTGAGTAAAAACAATTCTCATTTTTTAATTATTTCCTAAGGTGTTGAGTAAAACTATTCTGGGGATTGCTGGAAAGATACTGGCTTACATCTGTCATGTTTCAACAGTTTTGAACAGAAAAGGAAATATTAACATAACACATTTTGTCACATTAGATAATGTCATAACTAAACAATTTAGAACTTGCAAACAGAACACTCATACTGCATACGTCTTCGCCAGTTTTTTCCAAAGTAATGAGCCTCAGCTGTGAAAGGGTCTTGCTTCATAAGGTATGTAATAAATCATTATCAGAGCAAACCCAGCTCCCATGTTGTTCGTTTTTGACTGCAATTATTAACACCTCATGGGATTTCACACAAATGTTTAGGTTAAGAAAATAGTTAAGTGTATTTTTATTCATGTGAAGTTATTACACACTATTAATGTTTCTTCTAGCCACTTGTGAATTTAAGCGTCCTTTTTGATCGAAGCAGAAGTTGCAAGTAACACGCTCGGTGGGAAAACATGAGAGCAATTCTGCCCCTTCCTATTAGGCAACTTACCCTTGTAAATTCTTACTTTGCAGAAGGAGCTCTGTTTTTGAGGGGGGAGTAAAACAGCAGGCTCTAATAAGCAGTTAATTATCAGAGCAGAAAGTAAGCAGATTTTAGATCTGGATGGTAAAGTTTCAAAACAGCTTTGAAAAGCCAAGCTTATTTCTGGCACCCTGTAGCTGTATGTCAGAGTCAGGGCTGAGCAATGCGCCTACATATAATACTGCAGAAGAGAAAGTACTCACATGCCCTTGATCATCCAGCTCGTTATTGGTAAGCTTCAGTTTGTCAAAGCTGATCACTTGTCTCATCCACGTCTCCCCAGAGGCAGGTGAATCAGGGTGAATATAAACACGAGGCGGTACCGGGGAGTCAGCATTACCAGCCACCATCCACTTGGAGCTATGATAAACATACCTATGAAAAGAAAACAAATACCTGTAACCCCAAATCTCAAAATAATTTACCAGACCCATTCTGTATTAATAACTGAGGGTCTATTCATACAGCAAGAACCCACCAAGTAACAAAACATGAAAGGACGGTAAGTTTGGGGGGTTTTCTAGTTTCAAGACATAGTTCTGGTATCTGCAAAAGTAAGGCTAAAATCCATGATCTGATCTGACCTTAGTTTTCTTAATATCAGTAACAGTCTTAACACTATGATCCACACTGAGCTCTAAGCTGGTGTCAGCTCACTGATTGCTACTGCTCTGCTCTGAATAGGCATCAGCAAACAGGGAAGAATCCGGTCCTTCTTTTATCAACTAAGAGTAGTAATTCCATATTTGGGAGATTTAACATGTTGAGTCTAATAGAAGAGTCTATAAATAAAGCTATTGAAGCAAAAGAATATTATGATTGAAAAAATAATGAAACTATGTTAAACTATGCTCTTGCTATTTCTGCAAGACCATATTAATTGTCTCAAAGAGTACTGCAGAAAGACTTAAAAAATGAAAAAACACAGCCCATATTTCATTTGATAGGCCAACACTGACAAAATCATTTTCTAATAAAAATAGTGCCTGCTTTGGTAGGAAACCTATTTTGAAGGCAGGTACTTAACAGGGCAATTTAAAAAGCACTAATTGAAAACTTCAAGGTATTTTTTTCAAGTACAGTAAAATTTCAGTACTTCAGGTATATTTTTTAATAAAAAAAGGCTGACTTTCTCAGGTCATATGTTCATATAATTCAGTTAATTATTAGGAAAAGGACTAACAGCATCACTGGAAATGATAACAAAATGATCTAATACAAGCATCACTCTGTACAATTTATATCGAGCTGTAAAACTAAGATGTGGAATGATGGTGAAATTCCCTGCTGGGGACAAATTCACAACCCAAGATCACACAGTCAACTGAAGTAACATTTTTAATTTATTTTATATTTGTGGGTCTTTACAAAATACATGCGTTCCCTACAGAATTAAATAATGTCATAGATACACATAAAATATTTTGAGCTTTAGCCCAACACCTGAAGCTCCACAGTTTAAGCTTCCAAATATTTACAAGTTCCAATTTCGCTAGAAATCTGGATCTACATGTAGTTTTCTTCATTCCCACACAGTTTCGCTATCCATTATGACAGCTGAAGACCAGGCTCCATGTGACTGCTGTTGTACCTTTCAACTTTAAAGGTCTGCAAGACAGTCTGTGAAGCCACATCAGCAGCTGAAGTTGAAAAGTTGAAGTTACATTCAGCAGTAAAAAATGAAAAATATTTTAAAAAACAACAGATTGCACAGCAAAAAGCAAAAATTGGCATCAAGTAAAACGCATAAAACATCAATATTTAGTGGGAAGATTAAAGGTGTGGTACTAATCATGATTAGAGAAGTTTAAGTTTGCCGCCGAAAAATATACTGCCCTCCATACAGCTAGTGTTCAGTTACTTCAGTTATCTGGGCACCACGTATCATACTAAGTGGACAGTGCAGCTCAGCATGACTGTATTTTAAATCTAGTGAGGTTTAAAGAACTCACATTCAGTATACCTGATTTTAATTTTTAATGTTAACTGTTTTATTCAATTTGGAATAACTACCTCGTTTTTTCTGAGAATTAAGGAATTGCTCTGACCTTCTAGGAATTACATGTTTAGATTACTAAGGAAACACACATGTACAACACAAAGCTAGAAAAGGGCTCTCATTAAAGCTGCACTGCACTGTTCTAAAGGAAAAAGCATTTTTTCTCCATGAGGCAGTCAGAAAACCTCCTTTAACTGTATGTACTAGACATTCTCAGCACTGGTATCTGCACCTTGCCGAAAGCCACAGCATCTAAAATGGTCCTATAAAATGTCTCATACACCGCACGAGAAAAGGACATAATTGCGGTCAATGAGGTAAGGACACACAAAAAATATCAGGCAGTGTTTGCTTAGGAAAGAAGGCAGCGTTTCTGCAGAACCAACCCTTAAGTCTTAGTCTGCTATATTCCTAGCGGTTTTCCCTACATTTTACTAAGTATAGGGTTGAAACAATCAAACCTGCAATTCACGAGGACCTGATTCTGCCTCCACTGAACTACTTGGCCAGGCTCCTCCCAGATCCTATGGAGCATGGGACCACATCCACAATGCAAGTCCTACCAAAAATCTACAACTCATGGTAATAACTGCTGCGGGCCCAATCCTGCAAATATTTCTGCAGGTCCAGTGGCTGCAGCAGAGTTGAAACATGACTGCCCTGGAAACAGTGAGAGTTTCAGCACATAATTCCTGCTCTTAAATATTTGAAGAACAAATACTCACAATATCCTCCAGACAATAATGCCATTAATTCTTTAAAATACAGTAATTAGAAGCTTCACCCTTTGTGAATCTAGGCAACCAAAATGTATGAGTGATCACCAGCTTTTAAATTAAATTATATAACCAATTTGAAACATGACCAAGAAAGCTTGTATGCCGTTAAATCGGACATAATTCCTATTAACGTTATTAATACCGTTTAGCACTAGATAAATGTGCATTTTTCATATTTATTTGTTAACTAGAAATAACTCCCACTGACACGATGAGGAATAAAATATGAAAACATTTCCTGACCGCTCCATAACTGCAGTCTCTGGAAGCCAAAACCTGAGCATCTGCCGATAGTACACACACAACATCAGTCAAGCATATAAAGAGCTGTAAGAGAAATTTTAGTTGGTTTGGCATACTTTGTACAATTTTATTTTTTATTTTAATGCCGTGGGATGAAAATAGGAATCTGAAGGAGAGTTAAACACGACTTTTGCTAATTTATATAGTGCTAATGCTGTCTTCCAACAGCCAGGCTCCCTATGGCTTGCATCATATGGTTTTTGCCTTAAACTCACCGTACCTGTATCTTTTGTTATCCACTGGCACAATATCCATAGCAATGTAATATTGCTGATGTGGGTCTAAACCTGAGATCTTCACTCTCATTGCGGGAAACATCCGCCTGAACATGGAAAGAGAGAGGTCATTTTTAATATGAAACAGACTCGGGACTGGTTGTTTAGGAAAAGTAACCGCTTGGTGGGATTTTTCTCGTTCTTCCTTTTAGCCTACAGAGTCCTTTTGGACGATTATAGTTACATGGCCATGAAATGGCCCATTCGATATGTCAAAACAGATTTCTAAAGTGCATTTACTCGAACAATGCTTCGTATGTTTTGGGATACGCTTTGGGAGTACAGCTATTACCACATCATTTCAACTTTATTGTTAGACAGTAAATCACTTGGGTTTGAGACTTGACTTTAGCAATATGCTCATTTAAAGCCCGTTTGAGATATTACTTAAAAATCTATTTCTGGAGATGTGCAAACACCATCTCCACCCAGGCAGACCAACAGTTACAGACAGGCAAACTGCCACTGAAGTTTCAAATGGCAGCAGCAAGAGGTGTTATCATTTCTAGAGCAGCAAATGAGAAAGCCAAGCCCGCGGTGATATGATTCTAGCCTCGCAAGGATGCAGTTGTAAAAGGCAGTGTGCCATGCTGCAACCCAACAATATGGTCTTTATTGAGACAGGACTTCCTGTCTGCAACTTACTAAAGGTGAAGTGCAAGAGCTACTCTGTCTTTGAAAGGTATAGTAAAACTTCTTTATTGAAAGCAGAAACGAATCTACGAGGTAATTTCTTAAAAGAAAAGGAAAGGAAAAAAACCCCAACAACAACAAACGTTCAAGGTTTAGATTTTCTGCGGGGAAAACGGAGGAATTAACTGATGCGGTAGGTTTGACATCAAAATGGGCTTCTTAACTGACGTTCGGAATGGCTTTTTTCAGGAAAGTAAATTCCTGAAGAAAAAAAAAAAAAAAAAAAAAAAAAACAACAAAAAAAAAAACCAAAAAAAAAAAAAAAAAAAAAAAAAACAAACCAAACCAAACAAAAAAAAACTTAAATAAAAAAAATCCCAGAAATGTCCTAGTTATGAGCTGACTGCAAGCCAATGAAAGGTATTTCTCTGTATTTTATAAATCTTGAAAACCATTCCAGTTTATTATTTGCTGCTGCTCTAAGAAAGAAAAGGAAAAAAACATATGTACATAGAAATTAAAAGTCGTTACTGGCAAGAAAAACCCCATCTCCGTCATTGCTAAACAAAGGGGGAGGGGGGCAAACCCGACTGCGGGTAACTAGTTCTCGTTGTTGTTTCAGTGCACCTGTAAGATAAAACAGAATTCCCCGACTGGACTCCCATAAGACAAATGTTGCATTGTGCTTTTTAAGACTGCGTTTCAATCATTAATAAAGCCTCTCTGAGAACGCAGAGGGCAGCATATGGATTCAATAAAATATGTTTTCGTAATTTCTAATAAGTTCAGATACTTTTACGCTGCCCAGGTTTTTACCATGTGTATCCATTGAGAACGGGAAAAGTTTCCCCTCAGGAGGACGCGGCGCTCCCAGAGCTCGCCCTAACGAACAGGAAACCAGGAACGCCGACTGCCCGTCTAACATTACCGCTTCCTAAATCTGGAGGGTGCCCCCGGTTTCTGCCCGCTTCCATGTGCCCTCCCGCCCCGGGAGAGCCTCCGCGGGCGCCCGTTACCTTCCCGCCTTGGTGATGATCATCTCGGTGCCGATCTCGTGGAAGCGTTTCCAGAGCTCGGCGCCCTGCAGGTCCACCCGCGGCGCCTGCGGTGCGGCCAGCGGCGAGCCGGGCCTCGAGCCCTTCGGGGAGCCGCCGGGGGACGCGGGCGGGGAGGCCGCCGGGAAGCCCTCCTCGCAGCCGCCTGCGGAGACAGCGGAGGAAGCGAGAGAGGCAGGGGCAGCGCGGACCTCCCTACCGGGGGGCTTCCTCAACACCAGCCGTACCCCGCCGACCGGCCACCGCTCCCGGGCAACGGGCTGCGCCAGCCCCGGGCCTGGGCCGCGGCCTTGCGCGCCGGGACTGAGGGCTACCCAAGCGCAGGGTGGCCGCGCAGGGCCAGCCGGGCAGCGAGAGGGGCTCCCCGACGAGGGAGCACAGCGGCAAGCAGTCCTCAGCGCTCCGCCGGGCCGTGCCCGGCACACCGCCATCCCGGGCCGTGCCGAAGCGGCGGCGGCGGGGCGGTGGTGCGAGGCAGACAGCGCATTTCGTTGGGGCACGATTAGTTTGACCGCCGGCGGCAGCAGCCTTCTGCCCCGCCGCTGAAATGCACCCCCGTGAGTGTGCAGTAAATTATGGACTCACATATACATGCATGCGCTATACATATATATATACACACATAGTTGCACAACGTATACATACATGCATTGCAGAAGCGCTTCTCCCCTTCCTCGGCAACAAGCCCCAGCTGTTGCTCCACCACGCTGCGGCATGGACCACCCGCCGGCACCCGCCCGCTCCCCCCCCCGGGGCCCCGGGATGCGCAGTTCAACCGACAGCGCCGGTGTTGGGGAGGGGGGGGCCCACGCCGTGTGGCAGGATAGAGAGAATTGCGGGGAAGCCGGCATTGAGCAGGGAGAATGGGCCTCCCCCCCGGCAGCCGGACAGGAGGCGGCTGCGGGGCGCGGAGTGGCACTCACCGGCGGGGGCGCGGGCGGAGCAGCCCAGCTCCATGTCGCCGCAGGTTCTGCTGCCGGCAGCGACCGGGGAGCTCTTGGCGCAGCAGCCGCTGCCCCCTTCGTCCTCCGCAGCCTCGTCCTCGCTGCCCAGCTTCCTCCGCTTCGGCTGCCTTGGCGGCGGTGGTGGTGGCGGCGGCTGCTGCTGCTGCTGCTGCTTCTCGGCTCCGATGAGCGCCTCCACGGAGAAGGCGTGAGCCTTGAGGCTCATGGTGGTGCCGGGCGAGGACCGCCGCTTGTCGGCCATGCCCGCCCCCCTACAGCCCGCGCATCCAGGCGCGCCGCGTTTGCCGGCACCCGCGCCCGGCCGCCCGCCCGTGCTCCCGACCGCGCCGGCAAGGGGCTGGGGCTTTTCCTCGCCTTTCTTTTTAAATCCGAGTTATCAGCCAAGTTGTTGTTTTGTTTTGCCTTTTTTTTTTTTTTTGGGGGGGGGGGGAGTTGATTTGGGTTGGTTTTTTTTAGAGGAAAAAAAATCTATTCCTTTCTGCGGATGCGCTCCTTCTCTCCCCCTCCTCCTCCTCCGCGTTCTGCCCCTTCTGATGGGCCAGGCAGGACTGACATGGGTAACAAACGCTCTGCGGACACAAATTACGGCTTGTAATTGAAATTTGTTGCCTTGATCTGTCAGCACTTCCAGGCAGGAGACCGGTGGGAAGAACTCGCTCATTAGTGTCACTGAGGCGGCGGGGGCCGGGCGGAGCCGCGGGGCGGGGGCTGACTCGGCCCCGCCGCCCGCAGCCCAATCAGCACCGCCCCGGCCCCGCCGCTCCGGCCCCGGCCCCGCCGCCCTACCAGGGGGGCCCCGCCGCGACTCACGGGCGATCGGGGAGAGGGGGGCGCTCTTCTGTCCCGCTCCAGCCCCGGGTCCGAAACGGCCCCGCGCCTCCCCGGCAGATGCGCTCCGCAATAAAAGTTAATGGGGACACCCCACCTCCCTCGGGGACCGGGCTGGCCGGGAGCCCCAGATCCCTCCGGAACGCAGAGGGAGCGGGGGAGCCCTCCCGGGGCGCTGCGCTTCGGTCGGGGAAACCATTCTGACTTTGAAACAAAATGACGTTGCGCCCTTCATTGCTGTTAGGGATCAGTAATTATCAGTTGTGTATAGGTGTTGCACTCGGAGATTCGTCGTGTTGTCGTTATTCAAGCACCGGCTGCGGAGGGGGTTCAGCGTGGCGCCCATAGCTCCCTCCAAACCCAGCCAATTAGGCGCTGAAGCGGCAATAAAAACAGAATTAAACCGAACCTTGTATGAACATCGATGCATCACCCGCAGCAACTTTAATAATAATCGTATTCAGGTGCATAGAATAGTTACTGGGAAAATCCTTTCGTATCTTTCCAGTGAGTAAAACTATCGAAGATTTGGAGCCAGGTATTCTTTTATTTGCATGCCCCGAGAAATTAAAAAGCTATTGAGATTTTTGTTGGTTTTTCTTCCTTTTTTTTTTTTTTTTTTTTTTTTTTTTGTGTTGGGTCATATACTTCCTCCTCAGGCCCTCCCCCCCCCCTTTTTTTTTCGCAGAACTAAATGGGGTGACATGCTCTGTTGAAGGAAACAATAGAGATCCTCCTTGTGCAAAAAAATCATGAGGCAATTTTCACGGTTTCGGGACATGGGATCTCTTCTCTGTTTAGGATAACAGACATGAGAGAAATTGGTGGTGTGCTCCGTCTGTGTTACAGCCTCGGAGGTCCCAGTCGAATGTCGCAGCTGAGATTTCTGTTCGTAATCTAAAGAGGAAATAGCTGCCATTTAGGAGACGTAACCGTTCCCACTACCGCGATTTACCTATCCCTAAAATGCAAATATATCCCTGCTTCGTCAGAGAATCTGAGAAAGGGGCTGATTAATAAATGCACCCTAGAGAGAAATTATCCATACAGATAAGGTTATAGGGGTTAAAACTTAGAAGTGGTTTCCTGACGTAAAATATAGGTATGTGACAAAGAGATAGCTGATGCAAGAGGGAGAGAAAAAAAACCCAAAACCCCCAAACAACAAAAATAAAAAGAAAATAGAAAGGAAATAAATAAATAAAAAACAACAAAAAAAACCCAAAAAAACAGAGAACCCGCCGGGGGAGCACTAACTCTCTCCACATTGGAAGAGATGGCAATTTGTCTGAGAAAAGTTCGTCACTACGGAAAATCTTCCCCTGCCGTGGCTGTGGTTCTGAATCGATATGAGAGCAGAAAATGCCTGATGTCTGTCACCGACGAGCAGTGCTGTGGAGTTAGTTTATCTTTGCATTAAATCTGGGACATATTAACTGTTCCGTGGTCTAAAGTCTGTCTGCTCTGCCTGTTCCAGCCGTGATTGAACCTGAAGAAAATCAGATGTGCGAGAGTGATCGAAACGTGCTAAACTAGAAGCTCGTGCAGGAGTTTAAACGCCGCAGCGGTGGGGATGAGATTGATAGGGAGAGGAAGGAAGGAAGGAAGGAAATGGATGCTATCTGTCCGAGGGGGCTCTGGCAGCCTCGCCCCCCGCCCATCTCCGACGGCAAGTTCCGCGGCTGCGCTCCCGCCACCCTCGGCCGCCGGGCCACACGCGCCACCGCCACCGGTGCGACGGCTCCGGCGGTGCCCGCGGGAGCAGGTACCGACCCCTGCCACGTCGGCCGGGGAGGCGCGGAGGAACGGGGAGGGAGGCGGCGGAGGGGGCTCTCCACTGGCGCTGCGGGGGGCGCGGGGGCTCTAGGCCGAGTCTGCACTGCCGGCGGAGCGGGGTCGACCCCAGGCGGCTGCCTGGACCCGCCGGGGAGGGCGACCTGCCCCTCGCCGCCGCCCTGCCCTCCGCGGGACAGCGCGGCTTGCCGCGCCAGTGGTGACGGGTCCGGAGCGGCGGGGGTCCCGGAGAAGCCTCTGGGCATGGGACTGCCCGTCCTGCCCAGTTTTTATCCCTTTCCCTCCTCCTGCAGCCAACCGCCGCTCTTTCCCGCGGAGGAGACGCTGACCCCTTGCTCCGCACCGCTCCGCGGCGTGCGCAGCAGGTCCGTCCTAAGGCGGATGGACAAATGGCCCGGATTATTTTTGTTGTAGAAGGGTGGGTGCTTGTTGTTGAATTATTTCCCCCCTTGCCAGATTTCTGTAGGTTGGTATGTGGCATGTTGTTTCCATTTCTTGACTTTTTCAAACAACAGAGTGGATTTAAATTTATCGAACAACCTGTGATCCATATGTCTGTCCGATTAATTTTTTATGGGATGATGAAAGAGAGAAGAATCTCTATATATAGTGATCTGCTAATGGAATAATATATATATCCAAAACACCTTTCTGGAGTTACTTTTATTTCCGGACTTTAAAATGCAGTCCGGGCTTTTAGGCAGTTGGGTGAAGAGCATATTTAGACGTCCTGGGGAAAAAAAAAAAATAATGTTTAAACCCTTTTCCACCAGAAAGACATTTTCCTGCGCTCCCGTCGCAGATCTCGAGTGACATTTAGGGCATGGTTATGGCCGTGTTTTGCCATTGGCAGTATGATTTCTGCAAATCTTTTTCAACACTAAAGCCGGGTGCCATCAGAGAGTAAAAAATTCACAGCGCCTTTTTCTCTTCTCTTCAAAGTCACGGTTTTCTGTAACTTCCCAGCAGGGAACCATAGAAGCTGTCACTAGGGAAAACGTATTCATATCGTTATCCGCTTCACCCCCCCTCAACCCTCACAGTGAGCCTGATCGCTTCACCCTAAGGATGCGTGGCGCGCACAACTGAAGGCAACAGGTAGCTGACGGAGACTAGTCAATAAAACATTATAAACGGGAGCAAAATTACAGATGCCGGTGAGAAAATCGCATGTAAACCCCGTTTCTGTGCATCCCGACTGCACCTTCGCCACTGCCTCTCTTCCTTGCTCTCTGCGGTTGCGGCTGAACGGGAGGACCGAGGGTGCTGGTGGTGAATTGGTACTTCCAACTTTCCTATAGCAGGGTGCGCAGCAAGGCTGGAGCGACTCTCCCCGAGACACAGATCACATTCAAAACAGGCTCGAGAGAAGGTTAAGCGTGGCTTAGATTTAAAAGAGGCAGGGAAGCCCCTCTCAGCCCCCATGGCCACGGCGGGGTATTACAGCCCGCCTGTCCCGCTCTGCCGGGGCCCCTCCAGCCAGGCTTCTCTCGCCGCTTCCAGGCGGGCTGCAGACTGGCGGAGGAAGTGGCATCAGACAGGAACAGCCCTCCAGAGCAGCTGCGGGGATCTCCTGCGTTTTCCCACGAAAGCGCCGGTTTCTGCCTCTATGTTTCTCCCTCCCCGGGCGCGTAACGAACGCAACTCACAGAGAGGGGCGCAGGCGGCCCCGGCTCACCCCGCTCCGGGCCCAGGCCCGCGGAGCCCTGGCCACCCTGGTCCTGGTCCCCGCAGTCGTCCCGCGAAGCCGCCCGACGGGCTCAGCTCTGCGGCAGAGCTGGGACTGGAGGGAGCTGGGCCGGTTTCGCCGACACCCGAGACTGATTCCCCAGGCTCGAACTCGACTGACGGCTCCCAAAAGTAAGGGGCCGGCAGAGCAGAGCCAGCCCCAGCCTCCAGGATCTGGCTGCGTACAGAATCCTGCTCGGTGCTCCTAGCTCAAGATCCGAGAAAACGGAACAGGGCCAGGGAAGTGAGTGTAGCCCCTCACCAATTACAGCGCCGTTTGACAGTGATCCAGTTAACCCGGACCGCTGTAGCTATGGCGGGTCTCCCCGAAGCCAAACCCAACCTGCCAGGAACACTACCACGGGGCGCTACGGCGGCCCTCAGACAGCCGCTTTGAGTCGAGTTAGCCGGTGCGATGTGCCACGTTTTGATTCCACTTCAGCACCCCACGGGGTGACCACGCACCGAGGAGGTGAATGGGTCCGGGCCTGCCCGACCTATCCTGCGACGAGACCCACGGTCCGCCGCAACCGCGCATCATCTCCTGAGCTGCGGCTACCAGCTTTTCCCAGAGCACTGCACGGAGACCATCGGCCTGGCAGTCTGTATCGGCCGGTGCCTCCGCAGCCTGAGGTCTCTTTTTAAAACTGCGAAAAAAACCATATTCGCTGCCCGTTTAGTGCTGCGGAGTATAAATAACATCAACGTACAGAAATAAATGCGCAGCCAAGCGACCGGCTTTCCAGAGGGGTGAAATTGCTGAGGAATCGCATTAAAGAATTAAAACATAGTTTAAAGGCACCCGTGTGAAAATTATAAGTATTCTGGAGATTGTGTTTTATAGCGCTTAAATTACTACCTTGATTTGGAAATACGCAGCCACGAGTATGAATAATTTTTAAGGTAATCTCCAGACTTTAATGAGATGCTCCTATTTACATTTATAGTTCGTTTCAAACTCTTTTTTAAAATAGCCTTTTCATTACTCTGGTCACAAAATAAACGTTTGCAAACACTACATGAGGGTTGAAGAAACCTCTGGCTTTACCTTTTTATTGCTTTCCTATAAATTTAACTCGTATTTTCACTATTGTCTCAGGAAAAATATGAAAACAAGTATGGAATTAAGTTAAGTCAGGTAGCCTTAAATCACTATAGTTTAGGGTAGAGCCACTAATTGGAAATATTTATGTTTGCGAGGCTGGGATTTCAGCAGTAAAAAGATACGGTTTATGCCAGTTTTATCATAACGGGGATCTACGGGAACATTTATATCATACCATTGTAAGAAATGATAGGTAGTTAAACAGCATTTTTTAAGCAAGGCTTGTGTCTTTTTATGGTAACCCTCGGTCTTTAGTCCGGGCTAGTTCTCATATTACATGAAATGTACTTTAAGAAGTACTACCTGCTCCAGCTGTCCAGGAAAAACTGAATTATGGAACTAGGAAACATATGGCAGTTGCATATTGCACGAGTAAGGTACATATGAAAGTTATAAATTTCTTTTTTAAGTAACCATTGTAAACGCATTTTTATAGGTTTCACAGTATGTATTACATCTGTAATTTTAATTTTTGCAATATACCTTTTTAAAGATACCTATGTTTTCTGTACTCCAGGGAAGGAAATGCAAAGAGACGTTTATGCGTAAAAAAAAAAAATCGCTGCGAGCAAAACAAACAAGCAAGCTAAATAAACGGAGAAGCAGAGCTTCTTTGGAATGGAAAGGACACTATGCCATCTATTGGCAAAGCAGTTATTTACAAAGCCAAGGGTACCCAAGCGAGTCTTTTCTGTTCTTTGAGCGCTGCGCAGCGAAGAGTCGCCGTCGCAGTTTTGGTATATTACAAACAAATGAATAAAGACTTTTCCATGTAGGTTCCAGAAAAAAAAAAGGAGGAAAAAAGAAAGAAAAGAAGAGAGGAAAGACAGTGAATTTATACCTCACAAATTAGGTCATTAACTCACAGGGGGATGTTGCAGCTAATTGCAAACTCCCTTCTTGGAGCACCCGAGTGGGAGAGGTTTAGCTTTTTCGATTGTTTTATTACTGAACCATGTCAGAGAAGGCTTCTTTTCTTTTTTTCTCCTTCCCCCCCCCCCCTTTTTTTTTTCCTTTTTCTCTTTCTTCTTTTTCCCTAAATGCAGGGTTACTTAAGGATTTCATGGCCATAAAACGGCCCAGTAAGCTGCTTTAGAAGCTGACCTTACAGTCTCCGCTTAGTTAAGACTTCCCCTGAATGGTAGGCGAGTTCGACCGCAGGATCGGGCCCCCTCTTTCCCAAAACACCATCGCGACCTGCAAGGCTTTGTTGGGAAGCTGGCAGCGAGGGGAGCGGCGGCGGGGCTGCCCGGGGCAGGGGGTGCTCACCGAACCCCCTGCTCAATCCCTCCAGCCCCAACAGGCCGCCGCTTGTTCTCAGAGGCAGAAAAGCTTATCCCGTGGAAGAGAGCTACTAGAGCTTGTCCTGTTTCCATGGAGAGGAAGGAGAAGATGATATTTCCTCACCAGCTATAAATAAACCGCAGTAATGGGACAGATGTGAAGGGAAGAGTCAATTTTTCCTGTTTCAAGCGCAGATCAATTTCTGAACGAAAGTCCCTGCCTCTCCGCCTTGAACTGGCTTTCTTCCTGCGTCTCTCACTTGCTAAGGACTTGGCTTTTCCCCTGCCATAATTAGCCCGGTACTGCTCAGTGGGAAATACGAGAACCCTTTGTTTTAGCTTTCAACGTTATAATCTCCCTTTCCCTGTCCCGCAGTAAGCGGCTCTGCGGTTCTCGTCTAGCTCTGTGCTCCTTCGGCGGGGGGCGGGGGGGGGGGGGGGGGGGGGAAGAGAGAAATTCTTGAGAGCACCTGTATTTCTCGGCTCGAAAGGTTAATATTTCCCCACACAGAAAAAGGAAAAAAAAAAAAATCCCAAAAATAAAAACCAATTCCCTTCGTCTAAAACCAGACCCCAGAGGACAGGAAAATATAAAATCCAGACCCTACACTCATATCCTTTTACTGCTCTTCTCGGTGTGAACGTGTGAGTAGATGGTGTTTTACAAAGTTGTCTGTATTTCTTGAAAGGCTGTTCCTGTGTTTATATGCGAGGGGAATTGAAACGTCTCGCTGACTAAAAAGCACCTTCCCCGGCTGGTTTTTGCCCCAGCAACGCAACGCGGGGCCGGGAGCCCGAACGCTTCGCCCCTGTCCCTTTCTTGCGGGGGAGCACAAACCTTCGCACCGGGGTCGCAAAAACCCTCGTTCTGATTTCCCCTGCATCCCTCCGCAGATACCCTGGAGCCCAGGCGAGGCACGGGCCGGGGCCGGTGCTGGGGCACAGCGCACCCAGGGATGTCGCCAGGGCTTCCCGCGGCAGCCCCGCACCGTGCCGGGGCATCGACACCTCCCGCAGCCGCGTTCCCTCCGCTCCTCCTGCCTGCTCTTTCGGGGGGACTCTCCCCGACGCGGGGAGCCGTCGGAGAACGAGGCAGGAGGGTAGACTTTAGGGGTGGAAAGGCATTTCTGGAAGGGAAAGCTGAGCTCAATTTTTGATGAAGGCATCAGAAAGGCTTCCCTGCCAGCCGCAGCAGCGAGGGTGCCGGCCGAGGCCCCGAGCACGGTCTGCTTCTCCCGATCACCTGAAAGAAGGGATTTGGCTCGTCAAAATTAAATTCCTCTGCAATCAGCCAGACCAAAGTACTTTCAGAGGAACATCCAGGAGAGCATTTCCCCCGAGCTCCCTATCAGGTTTTGCGTACAAAATAGATCTTTTAAATATATTGCTGCTTCGATGTGCTGAAAGGAAGACAGTTATTAAAAACTGTGCGAGCAGTCTGCTTGTAATTACCCGGGGATCGGGGCGAGGGAGAGACGCTGGTGGGAACTCCAGCTCCGTGTCGCAAAGCGGGGCTTTAAAGTCACCCTCCTTTAAGGTTTGCGTGTTTAAAGTGCCTGGGTGCCTTTCTAAAGAATAAACAAACGCGTGTGTGTGTGTGCATACACATCTATATGAAAATACAAATCGAGATGTATGTATAAACATATAGAGAAGCACAAGCACGTGTATAGTTTGAAGTCTTCCCATTAAATATAGGCACGCCTTGCGGTCGGGATTCTTTCGCTCGTTGATTTCTGTAGATAAATGTAATTATTTCCTTTGGTGTTTTTTGGTTAGTTGGGGTTTTTTTGTTTGTTTTATTTGTTTTTTTTTCCCCCCTCCCCCCCTTTTTTTTCTTTTTTTTGGTGGGTTTTTTTTTTTCTTCTGCTTCTTCTTCTTTCTTTTTCTTTCTCTCTCTTTTCTCAGTGGAAAGTGCACAGTAAGTGTGAAGTATACATCATCGCCCGAGGAATTTGTCTTGAAAAGTCCTCTCAGCCCCCTGGCGTTCAAAGACTGAAGGATGGTTATTGATTATTGCACTAGATCAGAGGCCCGCACTAAAAGCCAGGCAAACGAAACGGACCGTCCAGGAAGGCTCGGCTCTCTCCCGCTGCTCCGCGGAGCCACGCCGCTCCCCGGCGCGGCGTTGCGCACCCGCGGATGGCAGGACGAGCCGCCTGCCGGGGCGTTGCGAAACGGCTTAAAGTCCGTGGACCCCAGCGCAGCCGCTGCAGGCCGGTGCGCAGGGCGGGGGGGCTCCGCTATTCCCAGCCTCACTCGTACGGGTTTCCTTCACATTAGTCTTGGTCCGGCAGCAAACCGCCCGGAACGTCCTGCAGCAGTGCCTGGGCTGTGTATCAGTGCTCAGGCTCCTGGACGGGACGAGCTGCAGAAACAGACCTTGCATGCTTCAGTGTATATATGCAATTACACACACACACGTAGGACTTCAGTTGGGTGGAAGAAGACATGTAGTGAGCTCTTCAGCAGGTTTCTGAGTTCTTGCCACACTAATGTACTCTTAAATCCACCACTTGATCTGTAAGAAGCCTCCCTAAAGGGGCAGCAGGGGATGCTGAGGGGTGGGATGGGGGCTGAGAGACCCCCTGGCAGCAGGGCAAAGCAGGAATCTCAGTACCAGGGTGCAGTGCAGGACAGCATGAAGGCCTCGGTTAGCATCAGCTCCAGGCATCCCAGAACCCCTCTCGAGGGGATTTGAGGGGGTATGCAGTGTCTCTATGCCCCTGCCTGACCATGCCTGCCTGGGTGGCTGTGATTCTTCTAGGGGTGCACATACCCCTGGCCTTCACCACTAGTGATGTTATATAGGCACAAACTTCCTCACACGCCTGAGGAAGTGTGTGTGGGGGGGGATGTTGACGGGCAACTGCCTGCTCTCCAGATCCATTGCTTCTTTGTGCAGTGCAAACCAGAGAACACCTTTGCCTATACAAACTTGACCAGCAGTGAGGGAAGATAATGCTGAACTTGTTCCCTTCAGCTGGGGAGTGCTGATGCTGCTTGGGAAGTGGAGGGGGGGCAAATAAAAAAGGGGCTTTGGAAAGCTCTGAGACCTCAGGCTTTAATTTACTGCAATTTTTGTCTTTTATATAAAGAGAAGATAAAGTAAAATGTGGAAAACTTCAAAATATGTTTAAAATTCTATTCTTTTTCTCTTTCTTTGAGCTGCAGGCACTTGAATTCATGACAACCAAGATGGTTTGCTTTATGAATAAGTGCATCAACTACTCTATTGTGTCCTGTCACAGTATCCTGGTATTTCTACATCCTCTCTAAGGTCAACTTTCAGACTTGGAGGAATGTGATCTGGGAATTAGGTTTTGGACCGTTTTGTTTCCATATTGCAAATGCAAAGATGCAACAGTGAAACACACAGTGGTTTCCATTTCTTCCTCTCCATAGGCATATTTAACTCCCATTGACGGTGATGTGAGTTATGCACATGTCTAAAAAGGAGAAGGGAGTCTTAGATCTTTTTCCTCATCGTTTACATGAGATCAAAGGAAATCAAATAGAGTTAATGAAGGGCCAGATGGTGCTTTATTTGTTTTCTGGAAGACAGTACAAGAGAATGGGAAGGAATATCTGTAGTTTAGCCTGGCAAAGAAGAGGAAAACTTACTATCTCATTTCATGGGCACTGAAGCAAGTATGCCATATCTTCAGAAGTGGGAAAACTTTGCTTGTTTTCTCTCCCTCAGTAGACTTTGGATGCACTGCTAAGGCTGCTTTTGAAAGGCTTTGACTGAAGGTATTCCAGACTCTGAAATCATTCACATGTTGTCTTTTTTTGAAACACAAATTTCATTGGACCCAGGCAATTCTGCAGTTTTTGCTTTCAAGCCATAGGGTCTGGGTGCTCCTTTAGTCCATGGAAAATGTGTAA
The DNA here is from genome assembly GCA_028858755.1 of Ara ararauna. NCBI lineage: Eukaryota > Metazoa > Chordata > Aves > Psittaciformes > Psittacidae > Ara > Ara ararauna. Next base: position 51,442,360 of record CM054379.1, read on the forward strand.
TCTAAGCTGCTACAAGGAGGCAGGGCTGTAGAGGCAGGAGAGCCTTTGATTTGGATCCTCACTGTGAGCGGGAGTTTGGCAGGAGGGGCACAGGATGCAGCAAACTTTACCAACTGTTCTCACAGAGCGACTCATATCCCAGAGGATGCAGACGGAGTCAGGACCATCCTGTGCTGTGCCTCTGTGCCAGCTTGGAGCCCTTTCCCCTGGCTGCTGGACTCTGTCAGCTCCAGCTGTCCCCACAATCCTCAGAGAGGAGATTGTAGCTTTGGGCATAGCTAACGACAAGTTACTTTTACCCTCACTGCTGGTAGGATTATCAAAAAAAGAGATAAAAGGTTTGTTTCCTCTATAGACCTTACATTGATCCTGCCAGGTTCTTTCTGATACAGCATACCTAAAAGCATCTCAACTGGGAACTTAGGGGAAATGAGACACTTTTGCTGAGGGTTATGCCAGCCCATGCTGATCTTGCAGGGAGGAGTCTGTGGGGGCAGTAGAGGCCACCTTATTACTTGCCCTGTTGAATCCCATCATTGTTTTAATGCATGACACACTTATTCGAGGATAACTTTGCATCATGCCACAGATTTCCCAATAGCTTAACGTCATGTGTTGGCCTTGTATGATATTGTAATGCCAGCTAACAGAAGAAGTCACGTTAGCGATGCTCCCCAAGGCTCCTTTTGTTGACAAAGTAGCTCTCTGGATTTGGAAGGCTTTGCAGTTGAGCTGAAGGCCTGGAGGCTTTCCTGTTTTAAAAGCAATGGGAAGAGATGCAACTAACATCTGTACGTTTGTTTAAGGATGCCAGAAATTGTTTGTGTTTATGATTTCTTTAGAGAAAATTGTACCGAGAATACTTCAATAGCAGTGTAGCTCCATCTACTCTTTGCCCCCTGGTACAAACTTAACATTACGGCTCCAGCTGACATTATTTCCACCTGCTTTAAATGTGTTCATGTGCCTCTAATCCTGTGTGCAGCTTCGCATTTGTACCCATTTCCTGTATTTTATAGGCACATGTGGTATGTCGAGGTTTGGAAATGTAGGCCCTCATTTTGTGCTGCTTGTTTTTTAACATTCATTTTCCCTGGCTGTACTCCTTGCTTAAGGAAAAAAGAGTAAGAACAAACAATTCTTTTTTTCCTGGTGAGGTTTAAGCAAAACCTTGAGAACTTCCTTGCTATTTTATATATCTAGCACTTTTATTGAGTGAGTGTGCAGTAATTTGGTGGCTTTACTAAGTAACTTGACAGTTAATGGGATACATCTGCAGTAGATTCCAAAACAACTGGCTGCTTAGAAATATGGAAAAGACTAGCATTCTCACTCCTTTCTGTTCTTTTGAGAAATTCCTATCTATCTGCTTCATCTCCATGGAAGTAGAGATTCCATTAAAGGTCCATATACACTGAGAGCTGCTACCAACTATAATAAAGCTCATGAGAGCTGACCCTTCTGAAACTGCTATTATATTAGAAAAAATTGTATGAATTTTAATCTGAAGGCTCTAAGAAGCTACATTAAAAACACACAAAACCATACTTACACCTGGAGCTACACAGTGGCTTTACAAGGCTTGAGAGCATCAAAGAAAGCTCAGCCATGGAAGAGAGTCCAGACTTCATTTTCCACAGAAAAATTGTCTGCTTCGCGTCAGTGACCCTTACTCATGTGCTTACTTGCTCCTATGAAAAGGAGAGTAGCAACATCATCAGTTGTTCAGATGGTGCACCATGATCCAGGAAGGTTGGGAACCTTGGGAACCCTTTAGTGTTTTGGGATGGAGACTCAGTCAGCTGGGGATGGATATCTCTAAGAGGAAAACCCAAACAAGCAATCCCACATCCCTGAGAAAATGTCTGCATTTCCTAAACTGACTTCTTTATAGCACAAGCAGCCAAGAGCTATTCCATTCTTTACCTTAAGGTTGATTTTTATGGCTAGCCCCCTGCTAGAGGGAAACCCATGGTGGTGTGAATCCATAGGAAGGAGCTGCATAGGGGAGGAAAACCAACATTTGTGCTGGAGATGGAGAACCTGTGTGGTTGTACCGAGTGTCCTGTGGTTCCTGATAAGAAAAAAAAGGAGCAAGATGAAGGAAACTGAGCAGACATTTCCTGTGCCTAACTTCTCATATGAGGTGTCAGTTGATCTAATATCTTCCATATAGGTCAGTTAACTTTAATTTGCCAAATTTTAGATGGCTTCAGATAGTATTTCATGGCAATGAAAACATATGTTTTTGGTAAACAATTGATATGTCAAGATGACCTCTGTGACACTAATGTGTCTAGCCTTGCAATGCATGGGTCACTTTTCACTTGTTGGGGTTAAAAATTTGGTTGTGAGAAGACCTCCATCAGATTCCTCCTGTAATTTGTGAACAAAGTCCCAATACTGCCTTGCCAAATGCTGTTTACAGCCCTGACATGTGTCTGTTTATTCATTAGAATGAACGGAAGTGTAGAAATGTAATGCTAATGTTTATGTTCCAATTAAGGAATACAGCTATGTTACATCGCTTAAAAATATTCTTCTCAGAGAAAATATGAGCCCAAAGCTGATTTATCAGGTTTAAATTTAAGAAAACTATATTGTCAAAATAACCACACATTCCTTTTTGCACCACTTTTGAAATCTGTTTCCTATTACCATCTCTGCATCAGACAAATACAACCAAGTTATTTACAGGCTGTGAAAGATACTAAATCTTTTCAGAGTAATATTTCATTGGATCACAGATTCTCACTTTTAATAATAATTGACAACAAACTAAAGTGAAGGATATTCACAATTAGTAACAACAGCACATAATGCTCTCCCAGTGCCTTGTATCTTCAAGACCTTATGCAGACATAAACTGCTGAAGTCTTATTAACATTTACTTTAGAAGGATGTTAAGTATTTTTATCTCCCTTTTACAGATGGTGAAAGAGGCTCAGTAGGATTGTGACTTGCCTCAGAATGGTATAATTGGAGAAGCAAGACCAGAACTCGCAAGCTCTTGGCTCCCACTTGTGCGAGAGAAGGAATGTAGTTTTAAAAGCATCCTGTGACTTAGGAATCCTAGTTCCAGCGCACACCAGGACTTGAACGGTGCTGGGGCAGTGCAGCTCCTCAGGGGCGCTTTGAGCTCCCAGCTCCCATTAACTTTGAGTGATTCTGGAGCTCTTGAAAACTCCTTTCAGTTCGTTGAGGGAAGTGCACAACACCTGTGATTCATACAAGTGGCGCACAGAGGGGTAGAGTAAAGGCTGGGAGCAATGGCCAGCTCCATGTGCAGCTCAGCCACGATTCAGAAGCTGGAAGGCTGAGTGCTGAGCCTGTCTTCCAGGGCTGAAGAGTTGGGGGGAGCCAGCGGTGCTGCCAGCTCTTCTCACTAACATGATTTTCTCAGGAGCAGAGCCAGGAAAGATCTAAAGGCAGAACTCCAGCCCTCATATATTTCAGCTCTGCCTCTGGGAGAAAACCCTTCCTGCCTGGCCCCTTGTGCTTTGCCCTTCACCTCCAGGAGAAGGGAGCAGCTTAGGTGGAGGCACATCCCTGGGCTCTCTGCACAACTCTTCCCAGCTAGAGCCTGCTGCCAGGATGGGAATGGAAGAACTGGGACCTGGAGGGTGGACAGAGAGCTATGGAAATCCCTGCAGAAACAGTTGTATTTGTGTGTGTGTGATGGGAGTGAGAAATCAGTGTGCATCTGAGGATGCAGCCCCTTGGGACTTGGAGTGCAAAGTGAGACAGGGCTGAGCAGCAGGGGCAGGCAGAGGCAGACCTGGGGTGAGTGGGAAGAGTCAGACAGCAGCATCCATTGCTGTGAGATGAAGGGGTGCACTGGTGAAAGTCATGCATGTCTTCAAATTAAGCAAAGGGTGGGAGGAGCCATCCATACCATGATGCCTGAAGACCTGTGACAGCTTTCAGTGTAAGGGCTGTGCAGGCTTTGCAGCTCTCACCCACCCACATGCAGCCTTGCACCTCAATGCCTACCACAGCCTTTGGAGATGAGGAAGCAAAAGGCATTCAAGCTCAAAGGAAGGATCAAAGACATCCTGCATACATGTAAGCTGTCTGGTGGCATCTGTGTCTTGGTGTTTCCCAAATTTACCATTTTACTTTGGCAATATCGGTGTGCAACTAAATGGGAGCCTGGAATAAGAGTGGCTAGATCTGAGGAGGCAAATTGTTTCGTCAGCAGGAGAGAGACTGGATATTACACGGAGTGGGCCTGGCTTCTCCAAAACACTGCTAAGAAGAGAAAGAAAACATTGGATGGGAGAGAGAATGCTGAGGCATGTGCAGGGAGCTGGGTGAGAGGCAGCTCTGGAGAAGGCAAGGCATCCCTGCAGCCTCAGCAAGGGTGCAGCCCTACTTTGAGAACTACGTACCAAGCCCCAGTTTTCATGTTTTAAACTTGATTCCTTGGTTATGAGTTCTGGCCTTAGACAATGCTCAAAGGGATCCAGAAACCATTTGCAGTATGGTCATAAATATTTGTGTCCACATTTAGGAGCACTCAGTGGCTTCATCATATTAAAACATTCTAGGGAGGTGTAGAACAAAGTGAGTGCTTACTGCTAAGAAGATCTTGAGGTAATTCTGATTAATGAAGAAAGAAAAAGGCCTCCCTTATGTGGGAAAACCTACCAGGCCAGGGGACCATATTTCAAGGCCAAAACCCATTAAATTCAAGGGAAAAAACAACTTTTAGATGGTCTTGTGCCTACACTTAGAAATTTAATTGAATTTGGAGTAGGCTTTATAGACTGAGGGACTCACAGCATGAGATTAATGTTTCATTGCAGTGATGGCAAACGCAAGCAGTGAACTGGCCAGTTGGTCTCACCTGGGGTAAAAATCCAGTCGGGGTGGTCAGGATAAAGCAGGTAAAATTTCTGGATTATGGAATGTCATTCCAGGGGCCAGGATGAAGAAAAGTTAAGGTCCTCTGTAGAAAAAAAAAAAAGAAGTTATTTCTAATGTTCTTTTTGCTCGAACATGCTAATGTCCCAAAGACCTGTTCTTTACATAATTGTGTTTACATAAGAGGAAGGGGGTACCGCAGCTTTGCCAGCTTCATGTAACTCATTGCAAAATCCTTGAAAATGCTGTTTAAAAATATTTACGCAGCAAAAAATTTATTTCACACATCTCCAGTCAGCAGCCAGGTTTTAAAATAAACCAATCTGTCCTCAGAAATAAAACGAAGAAGAAATAAAGATCCAAATTCGCAGTTGGTGTAAATTACCAGACTTCCACTGAAGTCAGTGCAGGGTTGCCAATCTAAACTAACTGAGAATCCAGTCCAGAAACCATGAACATCATTTTTAAAGTCTTTGAAATAAGGTCTGAGAAACATTATGTGCCTGTAGAGTACCTTGCAGAATGTCAAAGATGGGGACAGCCTCAAGGTACCACAGGACAGACAGCAAATGGCATCAGTATGACTGAAATTGTGCTTGAGGGATGTTACATCAGTTAACACTTAGTGTTTACCAATAAATAGCATGTATCGATCGATAATTGCTTCTCCATTAAAAAAACTGGCACGATGACTAGAGTTTTCTCATGCTAACACAGTTAAGTATTTAACTAAATATCTTAAAACTAATCCATCAAAAGTCTTTCTGAAAGAGCCAGCTAATGACTGGAATATTTCTCTTGAAAACAAAATTGATTAAGCTTGTATCAGTGCACAGTTCCCATATTCTCTTTTTACCTCTGTGAGGGTCGTGATGACCTCTTTATCTTACTCTCTGCTCTGTGTTGCATCCTGAAAGTTTTCTTTCCATCACATTTCTTGAGGCTGTGGAAAGGAGGATGAAAACCCTCCCTCAGGGCACAAAAGAGTGGGTATTTAAAGACAGATGCGGTTGGTGTGCCCCTACCTGGCAGCTGCAGGGGTCTTCTCCTGCTTGGTACCTCCAGCTCTTCTGCAGAGACACATGGCAATGATTACTGCCATGGCAGGGCTGGTGCCTCAGCCAAGACCCATGGCTATATTTGCTCAGCGTACAGCATGATGGGATCTTATTCCAGCCCTCTGGGTACTACTATAACATTAGTGTTACTGTCCCATAATAATAACAAAACTACACATTTTATGAGAACTCGGCTCTCAGTGCTGGAAAAACCAGCCACTTTTGGAAAGGGAACACAGTTTTTTGGCTGAAAATCTTCAGTGAACTTCAAAGGAGGTTTCTGAGACCAGGAGCCAGGTCCTCAGGTGACATAACCTGGCACAGCCATGCCATGGTTGACCAGGTTGCCCTGGCTTACCCTGGCTGGAGGCTGAGCTCCTGGTACATAAGGATTAAACAAACACTATCTATGATGAATTTGCTTTTGTTTACTGCAGCGGTCACCACCAGGCAGCCAGATGATGTTTTGCAGCGGACTCTGAAGACAACGTCTGAGGGCATGGGAAGATGAGCTTTCCTGCACCAAGCACTGGGCTCAGCTGGAAGTGTGGACCTCGAGGTTAGCCTTATATCACAGGAGGCAGGCATGGAGACCCACCCTCAGACTTCTGCCAGAGCTAAATTTAAAACCCCAAAGGCTTAAAAGAGTTCTTCAGGGACAAAGTGATGGTTTTGAAAGAGAATGAGAAAAAACAAAAAAACACTATAAAAGGGAAAAAGGAAAAACAGGAAGAAACAGATACAGAGCTTTGACAAGACCAAAATGGAGAAAACAAGACTTGCTTGTGGGCAGCAGTTCAGAACACAGCCTGGAGGAGAACCAAAGGCTGCATGTCCTTGCTCACAGATGGGACATGTCCTTCTGCTTTCAGTAAGGAGCTTGCACCAGCCACCTCTGGCTGACTGAGGAGAGAACTTTCTTGAACATGTGAACTCTTCAGGGCAGCAAACATTTTATTCTTATGTGTTTGTGTAGGTCCTGGCTGCAAATAGAGATCCCCAAGCACCAGCAAGACAGCTAATGCTGAAGACATGTCTCCAAAGGTCAAGGTCTAACATGGCCAGTTGTGCTGGTCAACAGCAAGCAAGTGTTGTCCTATTTCTGTAGTGAGGGGCTGAGTGAAACATACATTATAGGAAAACATCTGCAGGGTAAGTTTTACATATTTGCCATGAAAAAAAAAAAAGGAAACATCATTTCTCATATCAGATGAACTTTGGGATATTAAATTGTTGAATGCTTTATGTTCCAGAAGTAAATGCTTCCCCTACAGAAGAAGAGTGCAAATGTTTGCATTATTTGTATGTCATCCAACTATCTGGCTATATATGTGTGGTATATTTAATGCATGCTTCACAGTAATACGTTTGTTGCATACTGCTGGATAAGGTCACTAATAGAGATTTAATAGGTACAGAGTATAAAACTCAGACTTCTAATTTGCCCTCATTGTTTTATCTTAAGCTATAACTAATAATTATAAGAAACATCTGTGTCCTAACTCTTCTCAAAGGAATTTGTTAAGCAGATCTTCACATTTTAAAAAGCTGTCCTGATAACCTGCTTGTTTCACAGGAGAAAAAAAGAAAAAGAGAAAGAGAAAAGGAGAGCTCTCCTGCCAAAATAAATCAATGAGCTCATTGATTAAATGTGTCTTCAGACACCCATTCAGATGGGGAATAACGTTCTTCCTTTTCTTGGAGAAAGTTTTAGGACAAAAATTCTGTTTCTTGAAGTGTTGATACTATTTGTTCTTTGGCAGAAGTCCTTTAAGAAATGCTGCTAGCACTCTGAATATGAACTGAGAGATTCAGGATTTAACAGCGTCTAGTAACTGTAACATGTTATTTCCCATTTTTCAGTAATGAAGAATACCTATGTTATTGTAGAAAACAGGACTAAAGTTTTCTCTCTCTTTAACAGAACCTTTTTTTTTTTATTTTTTTTTTTACTGTAATTTCTTACCTCATGACCAAATAACGGAAGAGAAATGATAAATAGGACACTGGCCATGAAAAGCATTCCCTGGAAGCTTTGCCTAATATCAAAACCAAAGATGGAAGATATGTAAGCCAAAAAAGAAAAAAATCAAAACATGAATAATACAGTAGGACACTGCATATTTTCTTTGCTACTTTTATTTTAGACATATTCTAAATTATAAAATGCCTGGATAGTAAGCTTTCTCTTGAAAGTCTGTTTTCTGATTTGACATAATTTCTCATTTTCTTGCCATTATTATTGGCAGATGGATACTTGTTCTTAGAATTTGTCTGTTACTATTGGTGTTATTTGCATGAGTCTGTGTTTTATTATTGTGACTGAATTGCTCTAAGGCTCATTTAATTTATTGTAATATTGAAGACAATTTTATTGTGTTGCATTTGTTTCAGGATTCAATACCATTAATTTGGAAGGGGATTTCTATGCAGTCATCCCATCCCCCTCATGAAATCAGTAGTCTTAAGCAGTTCCAGAATTTTTTTTTTCTGATAATTCTTTACAGTCACTGTTCTAAGTAACAAAGGCTTTGATAAGATACAATGAAATGAATCTTGCGAAGAAAAAGGAATGACTTTTGCTGATTTTGGTGGAGATACCACAAATGTCATCATGACTGAATGAATTTTCTAACAGAAACCAGCTGATTTTATAGACAAAAGTCCTGATCCTCACTTTGATAAAGTTTTTCTTATTTGAATGAATATTGCAGTATTAGACCCACATGGAACTTGGTTAGAGGCCAACATTTTTTCCCCCATCTGATGTGCTGAGAACGCAGACATTAGTTTGTGATTAGAAATCTGACTCTATTCTTGTGCAGATTTACTGTAGCTATTGTTCTATAAGAGCGAAAAGGGGCAAGTGAGGTAAAAAACATTTTCCCTTAATAAGAATTACTTTTCAACCATGCTCACAAGGTACCTACACGCTTGTTTACCCGTGACCTGTTGGATGCGAATGGCTGTATGCCTACATTTGCGCAAAGATGGTAGTAATAGCAGCACATCTGAAAGTGCACATCGCGCTCCCGTAAACTCCTTGGGGAGGCTGGGAATCTGGTTCAGATGCTGTCGTCAAAATGTGCTTGTGTATGACAATCATCTGTATCCCAGTGCTCTATGCAAGCAGGGGAATGCTCACCTGGAAGATAGTGGGACTTCCTCAAAAGACACCTCAAAAGGTCCCTCTCAGCCATGGGGTGACTTTCTTCAGTGTTTAACAGGATTCTGGGTCAAACTTGAAGAAGACAAAATGCAATTAATTGTTTTCCTGATATTTAAGTGCCAGACATTAAATATTGTGCAAGACTGTCAGCCCACAAGTTTTCTCTGCTATATGAAGATTTAGGAGAAACATGACATTTCTGGGGTAATGTGAATTTTTCAGTTCTTTGTCTCCCATGGAACCAAAACTAGGAGCAGATTGAACATTGTATCTATTCCCAAAATTTAGCTGTCTGAGTTAAATGAGCTCTTGATCAGTGTTGCAACAACTTCCACTGACGAAGTGCGACCAAATACCTCTACTACATGACCTTACAGGTATTGTTCATGTAGGACCATGAATCATACAGAAGTGGAAATACCACCAGATATCTTTACTGACTATACTGGCCCATGAAGACCACAAATAGGCATTTGATAATTTGTCAAAACCTTTCAGTATGGTAGGAATACTGTTGAACTCCACCCAAATTACCAGATTTAGACTTTAGAAGGCATGCTGCACTCATTAACAGGCAGTTAATGACTAGTGGTGGTTTGTGGAAAAGCTAATGATGTTTAATAAGACTTTTGTTTCTGGCTTCTATGATGTCGTGTATCAGCAGAAGCACGATGCATCAGGTTCAGGAAGCAGTGTATTGACACATATTTCTTACTACATGGCTAGTGTTGAAATGGAATCTATCTATCTTTACTAAACAAGAACGCACCTGTGCTTTAAAGTCCATTGCAGGATTAGCATTCACACTGTGTTTTCAGATGCGTGCTATAAAGGAATATATGCTTTGGTTCGTATGAGGTACAAAAGGGGGAAACAAGCTATGTTCTATGGAGTGCCTAGAGTGAAGACTGCGTTTAGTGGCATCCAGAAGAAATTGGGTCAAACTACTCTCTTGCTTGCTCTCAGGCAGCTGAGTAACCACTTGTATTTTTGTCATCTCTCTTCTCCCTCCCTGCTCCCAGAGCTTCATTCTACCCAAATTATTATGAGTGTTTCACTTCCCCACTCAAAAGAACATGGATGTACTTGCATGAGGGGACAGGTTTGGCTTTCTATGGGTATTAAACATGAATTCTGAGCTATCCTTCAAGGAAGGACAGGTGCACAAATACCCAGGGAAGCAGAAAGGAAAACTTTACATCTTTATTCCTTACTTCTATACAATGTGGGCTCATGGAAAGTTGACAAGAATTCAGCTTTTACAATTTTAAGTATTTATTTCTGCTACGTATGCACAGTCTAAATTTTGGGTTGCCTCTTTGACCATATTTAAGCCCTAAAGAAGCTTTTGGAAGTGACACATTCTTAAATTTTTTTTCTTTTGCATAATGAATAAAGTTTGAATATGGAACAAAACTTCTGGACCAGGAATGCTAGCAAATTATAGGCTGGTTAAACTATTTTGGTTTTCAAGTTGCCTTCCTATCATTGACTTACTCCACAGATGTTTATATATGTTTTCATGCAAGATGACAATGGTTTCTGTAGATCAATGTAAAGCCAGGAAGATTATTTTGCTCACCATAGTAATATTACAAGAGCTAAAACTTTTCCTGATATCACTGTTTAAGCTAAAGAATAGCTGTACTTCCAAGAAAGTTATTATGGGCAGATAAAAGAGGGGGAAAGTGGCCATTGTGAAGAGCAATAAAGGCCTGCTACGAAATCTTTGTACCAAAAGGTGATCTACATTATCAAAGTCCCTGAGAACTCTGCTTTATGGCCTAATATATTTAACAAAATTTATATATATATAAATATTCCAGGCTTTTGTTAGTTTCTATGCGACCTTAACAGTAATAAGAGTTTAATGTTTTAATTTCCTTAAGGGAAAATCTTCCTTGGAACCCACAAATGTTTCAGTGTTTTGGGATGGTCTAAATATCTGTCCAATATCTTTTGAGACCTTTTTTTCTTTTTTTATCCACTCAGCAATCATTTTATGTATTACTTTGAGAAACAGGTCTATATGTACTCTAAATAGTACAGAAAAAAAAAAATCTATGTATTATCTGATAAGCTGAAATAGCTCTGTCTGTTGGTTATTTATCCAAATACTAAAGAAAACTTAGGCTAATGATTTCCAGACAGTTGTTATGCCATATCATCTAAAGCAGCTGTTAACCATATGCACTACTGTAGTACCGCTTATATTAACCATTATGAAATTTTCCTTGGGGAAAAAATGCTCACGTGCTCGCAGAGAACCTCTCTGTCCTCTTTTTAAATGAAATAAGTTGGTTATTCCTAGAGCATGGCGAATAATTTATAAAAAATCACTTGATAATTTTCTCCTCCTTGTGAATAGAGATTGTGTTTTCCTGAAGCCACCATGCACCCAAGAAACTGAAGTGGCAGCAGCAGTCTGGGACATGTCTTCAGTTTGCAACAGAGTAGGGGTTAGTGCTGGGACAGCCCTCCAAAACTGGCGCTAATGTAACCGCACCACTGCAGCACTGACTGGTGGACACGTGGTTTTGGGATGCAGGGCTGCATTTGCTCATGGCGCTGCACTCTGCTGTACCGACCAGCCAGCTTGTCTGAGGCTAACGTGGCAATCCCTGATGCTACTCTTTTGCACAGGGATATGGTCCTTCAGCAGGGTAGGGTTTCATCTGATCTTTTTATTTTTGTATTTTTGAAAGAGTGACAGAAAGAGTGATCTGTGAATTCCTAGGGGCTTATGGCAGCAAATGTTATAGTGACAACCACCAGAGAAACAAGATCTGTGGACAGAGGCAGTCTCATTTATTAGGATGACTAATGTAGTTGGAAAAAAGAGACAAATATTTGGGTCAAAAATGCTTTTTCAGGCCGAAGATAGAAGTGTGTATTGAGGACAGCTTGTGTGGATGTCAGTTTGCTTGTTGGGGTTTTTTGCATGTTTTCCCCCTGAAGTTAGATCATAAAATATACTGTCTTTTCTTCAGAAGTGTTGCCTTATTTTCCTTAAAGCATTAAAACTACATCATATTGTACATCTATTACCAGTTTAATGATATCTACGAGCATTCTTATCAAAATTGCAGAATAATTTATCATCTTGAGTTGTCCTAAGGAAGGGTATCTCAATTAACTCAGAATGAGACTACATTTACAATTATTTTAGGAATATTTGTCTGAATTTGCTACAGCTGCCTTTGTATTCTCTGTTGCATTCACCCTTCTATGAGAATTCAAACAGATGTTCACAAAAATAAATTAACTTTGAGACGAAAATGAGTTTATTGGATAATGATCACAGAAATGTTTCATCTTAAAATACCTACCCTTGTCACAGTGGGAAAGATTCTCATTTCTTCTCTGTGCCTCCCAGTCTCATAGCTCAGAAGGAAGGAATTGTACAGGGATATCACTTGTAAGACTTAAGACATTATCGTTCTGTTCAGTGTGGGTAAACTCTGGGTGTGGCACACCAAAAAGACATGGTGGATGTAGACCAAAGGGAGGCACCTTTAGGTCAAAGGTCTAAAATCACAGTTTACAAGTAATGGTTCCAGGAATTAGGTAATTTAGTCTGCAGAAGAATAAAAAGGAATTGTGATAATGCCTTCAGATACAAGGGAGCAGTGGCAATAAAAATGGAAAGAAATAAATTTTTATGCCCTTTGTGTGTAAAAAAGGAGGCAATTTAAACAAGGAATAATTCTCATAGATTCTAGAACAGTAAGAATATTGCCTCTATTGTAATAAATGAACAAGCATTGAAATAGATTGTCTAGGGAAACTGTGAAGACAAGTCATCAAAGGTACTCGAGAACTGGTTAGAAAAGAAAATGGTAGCAATGGTGTACATATAGTTACATGCACTTCCATGGCAAGGATAAATCAGCTTGGTAACTTTTTAGTGTCCCTTATAAAGATCTTTTGTATGATCTCATGATGGATAACCCCATGAGGATTGCAAAACAATGCATAGAAAAGGTGTCTTCCAAAATTCGTCGTCTCTCTTCAGTCTGAGTGAATGACAGTGAAACAACAAAGGGTTTTTTCCTAAAAAATTGTCATAATTTTTCATCTGGGACCTGACTGTTACAATATAGCTATTGATACACTAGCACAATTCAGCCACCCTCAGAATGACCTGTAACTTAATTTCATAAGTGCATTATTAGATTATAACAGTAGCAGATGGCTGAACAGAATGAGCCCACTGACTTGATGCAGAGAAACGTCCAGATTTCAGGAGCTTGCACTGTATCGTAGTAGACATTTCTGAGTCTTAACAATTCCCCTCAGCAACTCAACCACTTGCTCTGATGCCTGTTCCTGCTTGCGACAGATGTGAAATACCACATTTTGCAAAGAGACCAAACCTGCTCAGACAATGACAAACAATTTGAAAATAACTGGTCTGACCGGGTGTTTGAATTGTTGACAGAAAGGAAATGTTCATGTGTGCAGTGAGCATGAAAGATGAAAGCATTTCCCTGGCGCTCTTCTTCCACTGAAGCCCTGGCTCTGACCTCTGGCCTCAACAGATGACCTATGAGCAGGGAACAGGGAAAGCAGTAGAAAACAGATTTTACTAAGGCTCCTCTTCAGAAGGAAAGTCTGCCACAGATGCTGCAGTTATATCTTTCACATTGCCTCCTAAAAGTCTGTAAGAAGTTAGTAAAGTGGTTTGGAAAATCAGGGAAATTTGATTTTTGGATACAGTAAAACACTGTATCAATATTTATAATGTGTATTTATGCATTTTTCTCTTCATACATTCAGATCCACGCAGACCAAAAACTGCGGGTCTAGGACAGTTGTGTGCAGCTCCCTCAAACCCTTCTAGTGCCTCTGTCATCAGTTCTCCATGTTGTCCCATGGCTCTAAGGCCAAGGATTTTGCTTCTGTCTCCTTAACTTTTCTTACTAGGTGGGAACTCTGGGCAGCCTGACTCTTGCCTATGGCAGCTCGTGGCATAGACATCACCTTGCCTGTGAAGTATTTCAGACTCACAAAGGACTGAAAGTATACTGGGACAGTGACCTCTTCTTGCTATGAACATCTAGAGTGTTAAACACAAGGATACTGCTGCCTCAATTTAGAGCTATACCCCAGTAAAAATAACTTCCAGAACTGTATCCACATCTTTTGGTCTATTAGTCTTGTTTGCCTCAAAAACTAGGCAGAGGTTTTTGTCAGATGTTTCCCATGGGGAAAGAGCTTTGCGCAGCCAGATTATTTGGAGTTTCTGCTTTAAATGACGTTGATCCTCCAAATCTTTTTATTTTATTTATTTATTTTTTTAGTCCATTATGATACCTTTCTCACAGTTTAATCTAAAAGAAACTGCATTCCGATCCTTTTCATCCTGTCCTCCAAACTCTTTATTAGTGCAACGGCCTGCTATGGCTGCAGCACAATACTGGCTAAAATAAATCTTAATTAGCTGCCAATGATGTCATGTCCATGTCTGCATTAAAGGCATAGGTCTAAGTGTTCCTCCTTATTTAATGTACTATAGAAATTCCATTTTGGGATAGCATTAAGAATCTTCAGAGCCAATCTTGTATTTCCCCCGTAGCTGAGGCACTTGGCCTTCAGCCTTCTCACTTCTGACACTACCCCAGTTGTGCTATAATGGTCCAGAATACGCTGCCTGTTGTGTTTTATTGCTTATGTGAAAACTGTCCAACTCTTTGTCAGTTGACAAGGGAGGAGCGTTGCATTGAAGGATTGCACAGCAGTGTGTCTGGGAGCGATGTTATTTCACACCAGCAGCAACCTTTCAGTGTTTGCACGGCAGCCCAGCAGAGCCTTGGTGCTCTTGCCATACAGCAGAGAGCAAACCCCATTGTAGTCACTCTCTCTGCCAGAGAGACTAACGCGTGTTGCCAAATATCTCCCCTCAACACATTTATTGAACATTAAAACAGCAGAATAGCATTGAATGAAGTCCAGTAACTTTATAGGATATATTTTAGTCACTAGACTTTGAAGACTAGTCCAATGTTAATTATAAAGTTTCTGTGTCTGGATAACATATTGTTAACAGTTATTTTGTAAGTGCTAATGGCAAGATGGAAGATTTCCAATAGTTTTATTGAGGAAGTGGCAATTAAAATGTTGAGCACTGCAACACACATACAAAATAAAAATAATCCTGCATACACAGCACTTTATATCTAAAAAAAACCCCTAAGCCAGAAAAAACAGGGGTGAATATTTTCTTTTGAAATAAATGTAACCATTTTATTTCTTAAAAAGTTTTGCTTTTGAAAGAAAACCCCAAACATGGATCTACTTGCCAACTTCAAATGTCCCGAGTCTTGAACAAGTTTGACGTTGTTTAAAAGCACATCGTGAAACTATTAGAAAGCTAAGACAAGTTGCTATGTTGTGTTTTTCCACACAGAGAGCAACAATATGTTCTCAGTTTGAGTAACTTCTTTTAGATTAAGGGAAGCAAAACAAGAAAGAACAAAAGCAAAGTGTTCACAAGGTTGTGTGGAAGTGTCTACACGGGGCAATATCTAATACGGCTGGGAAGTGGTTCTCTGCCAGAGCTACCATGAGGTCAGGTGGGCACACTGATGTTCCCACTGCCCTGCCACTGTGTGCAATCAGGAAAAAAAAGGACTATCTATGGCTCTGCATCATCCATAAATTAGCAGGCTCGACACAGACACTGCTCTGCAGAGTAAATGGCTACCACCTGCTAAAAGGAGCTCTGGTGGGATCTAGAGTGAGGCAGCAGTCCAGAAGCACCGGGGTTGGTTTTTAGCATGAAGTCGGTCAGTGCGAGGCATGTAATCTGAGCAAGCTGAGCAGGAGCTGGGGCTCCAGGCACTTGAATGGGTTTGGGCTTGCCTGAAACGTACCTGTTTTAATTTAAACCTGCTACAGTGGACAGGTTTTAAGGCCCTTCCTTGATGCTTTTCCAGACAGCTCTGTTTCCAGACAGCTTGGTAAGGCTGGATTTCACATCTTCTTCTGGCCAAGTGGATGTGAGCTCACAGCCTTGGGGAGCTGAAAGCCGCTCTTGACTCCTGGGGCATGTATCCTGCTCCCTTGGCCGCACCAGAACAGGTGACAGCCTTGGCAGCTGCAGGTATCTGGGGAGAGTGAGGACATGCATTTCCTGATTTTCCAGGCACTCCAGACATCTGACCATTGATCAGCCACTGAAGAGCCACCCTGGGCTTCCCTCTCCTTCCCTTCCTCCTCCTCCTTCTTTATGCCTGCTCAGTGGCACTGACATGATCTTGGTAGGTAGCCGGCACCACCTTCCAGGTTAGGAGTTTTCTCCCTGTTTCCAGTTCAATGCCTCCCCTGTTGAGAAAAGATGCATCACAGGCTTTATTTAGCATTTTCAAAGACAGGTTCATTTTAGGGTAGGATCCAGTGAAAACAACTGGAGAACAAATCCCAAATTTGGGCACTCGGTTGAAGCACGTTATTCTGGCTGTTCTCTGCGCAGCCTCTGGGAAGTGAGTGGGGTGTCTCCAGGGGGTAAGTCAGCCCATCTGAGATCTGAATCACCTGTGCCGAGATCTTTCACTCTCCACTGCCTACAGGAAAATACTTTCCTAGCTCAGGTGCAATTTGTGGCGCAAACCTTACCATCAGTCCTGAAGGCTGCTTGCTCGCTCAGACAAAAGAGACCTATGATATGAAGATGCACTAGCACAGCAAGAGGTGTTTTGTTACAACATACAGTAATAAAAAAAAATGCATAAAGTGAATAAGAATCCAAGGCTGAATGTTTGCTGCCTGTTGTTCCTACCTTTCCCCTTATATTTCCACAGGAGGAATTAAAAATAAACAGGGAAGCATCGCACTTGGCCTCTTTTTTTGTTTTGCCTTTGCTTTCCCCTTTTTTGCATGGTCATAAAAGGCAGCAAAGGGACTCCTGACCAGCCTGAACACCCTCACACTGTGCATGTTTCTCCAGCCTGTCCCCATATCTTTGTGTCGGAGCAGAGACTGGATCTGGGGATTTCTTGCAGTCCCAAGCTGTAGCAGAGGGCATTCAGCTTCCCCTAAACTGGAAAGTTGTGATGCATCAGTGATGTCTGGCTGGACATACTGGAAAGATATTAATGTATTCCTAAAGGAGTCCAATCCTGCTGACCTCCTGTGAGATCCTAATTATTTTTCAGTGAGCTTTTAAAAAACTGTTACCTTTCATCTACAGTGCAAGGCTGTCCAAATGCAGCTTATAGAACAGTGTTTGAGGGCTGAGACCCTATGAGCATTGGGGAAGCCTGACTTCACACCTTGCATGATGGTTCAGGCGTACCTCTCATTGAACAGCAGTCAACTCTTTTTAGCCCTGTTTCTAATTTTTCAGGGAATGTGCCCTTCACCGCAAAGATAAGCCTTCTGGAAGCAGGGGGTTGCTGGTCTTCATTACAATATCCAAGCCCTTTCAGAATAGTGTACAAATTCCAGCAGGTCTGAGACCCATCACACATTTGAATGCCACCTCAGCTCTTTGCCTTGAAAATACTAAGTTGTCTGATTTTTAACACCAAACTTCACCTAAGAGGAGTGCCCTGAACTTGTTCACAGCAGAGGGATAGGCTGCTTCATAGGGAGGGGGTCTGGCACCTCCTGCCAGATCTCATCACCACCTCTTGCAAGGAAAGGTGGCCAGCTTTTGTTCCTAATGGCCCTAAGCCCAACCTGAGCCACATGGATGTGCAGCTCCCACCTCTGCTGCTGCTGTTGTGGGGAGCTGCAGGAACATCACCTGTCGAATGCTTCCTGAACTGGGCAAGGAGTGCCTGTACTGGGATGAGCACTTGTGGTGCCCTCAAATGCTTCATATAGCTGCTGGGCTGCAGAAAGGGACCAACAGGTATTAGTAGTTATGTGGAAAATCCAGTAGTGATAAAACAGCACTTTTGAGATGTTCAGCTGTAAAACCTGCCACAGATCCTTTTCTATATCAATCCAGGCTTTATGTATAACTTGATAAAAGATTTATTAGGTGAGGGATAATAAATATATAGAAAAGAAAGGTATAGAAAATAAAAGTAATATACCTGTAAATGGTCTGCTATACTGAGCTGAACTAAATAAGAGCTTGCCTGGGACAAGCTGCTTCATACAAGTAATTTATTAAAAAAGAAAGAAAGAAAAACCAAAAGGAGCAGTGTATAATGATCCCATGTAAGTTCTGTGGTAGAGAGCAGCAGTTTCTGGCCATTGATGCTTTGCTTCTCCAGCTGTTTCTCCAGGGTCTTTGTTAGCTTAAGAGTGTACTTTGAGGTGTTAGGTGTCGGTGTTTGTGCTGTTGTTCCCAACAAGTCACAATTACACTTCAGTCCAAGATCAAAAGGCACGAGGCAGAGGCAGCAGACTCTGATCAGGAAACACAGATCACTGAGGTCAATGCTGGATGTTTTCTGTGAGTGGTTAAATATCGATCTTGTAACTAATGGGACCTTGATGCTGTGAATTACTGTTATTAAGTTAGGAACACCTGGAGGGAGCACTGAAAACCTTCAAGGAAATGGTTATACTGGCACTTTCAGTGTGGCCTCAGTAGTAGTTTGAAGGCTATATTCTTGAAAGAATCATGCAGAAAACTCCAAAAACTGTGCCAGGACTGAACTGGTGCATAAAGAGAGAGACTCCAAGAGCAAAATTCCCTATTCATGGATGGACTTCTCTACTGATCATGTCAGCATTTTTCACTGAGAATGGTACTGTCAGTAGAGAATCTTCTCCATAAAAAGCCAGCAGTAACGAACATTTATTTTCATTATTCCATCACCTAAAAATGTCAGCAGTGGTTTCTATGCCATCCCTCTTTGTCAAGACATATCTGTTCTATAGGGAGGCAGTGAAAACGCTTAACACCAAGTAAATGTTCGTGTATGTGACTGTTCATGTCATTATACTTTATTATAACTATTCTCTTCAAAGGTAGCATATAATATCAAATAGGCTGGTTAGAAAACAGTATGTCATTCCTGATTTGCCTCTGCTCAGGGACAAAAGGTTGATTTTTTTTGTTGTTGTGGGTTTTTTTTCCTTTGGACTCCAGCCTAAAATGAAACAGCACTAGAACAAAGGTCGAGAACTTGGAAGAATTCATTCAAGGGGAGCCAGGTACAGCTTGATTCAATATCAATATTTCATATGTTCTGAGATTGTGGTTCAAACTACAAGATAGCAGAACACCATTTTTATAGCTTTCCATCTGTGAGAAGTTATTTCTCAAAGCACTCTGTATGAACAATCTAGCAGATATTCATTTTTGAGATCATATATTCTGCTAAATGGGATCTTTTTGATGCACAATCTGGCCGTGATAGCAATTTTAAAACTAGAGAGAGAGTCTTAGAGCCAGATTCATAAAAATGAATGTCTTCCACACAAAGTTATTTTCCATGATGCATTAACTCCTCCTTTTCCAGGCATTTGAAGGGAAGTAATATACTCAATATTATATACTTGTGGAGCAAAGGGAGAATGAATCAGTGCAAAAATCATAAGGAGATGATAAAGCTTATATTTAAGTAATAAAACACACATAGCCTTTCTTTTAAAAGTATTTTCTTGTTTATTTCAGGACATAAATAAAAATACTTTTAGAACAGCCAAAACTCTTTGATGACACAGCAGTAAGACTGTTTTTTACTGATGCTCTCCTAGCTTTGCTGCATACCATATACCTCGCATTTAAGGCACTTTGGAAATGCTGGAAATCAGTTTCACTTATCCAGTATCCAGGACCCATCTGAAACCAGGTGTCTTGACCGGCCAGGCTGGATAAGTACCCTTGTTTTCTGTGGCCAACAGAGCACTAGTGTGGCTAGCATCCCATGCCACTGTCTTTGATTTCCCAATCCAGATGAGCAGGAGCAAATTTAGAGCAGGGATGACTGGCAGTGGCCTTGGTTGCCAAGCTGTAGCCAGGCTTGCTACTTGTATTTTGGAGAGACAGTAAGGTTTCTTAACCACACTGCTACCACACCCCTGGTTTCATCTTACCATCTTTTGCTGTGATACAAGAAATCACTAACGAATTTGTAAAAGCCACAGCGCTAACCCACCCAGTTACCTCAGTCATGTATGTCAGGAATGAATTTGAAGCTCTGTGTCTGATGAAGAACAACCTGGGACTTGTGGACGAAACAGCTTTTTGTAGCATTATCATCCATGGCCCTTTTGAATTACAGCCACAGAATTATCTGGTCACCTTACATTTGTGACATTTCTATGAGATTCTGACGCATGCGGTAGTGGCACATGAGCTTCCAATCAAGGCTGCTTTGTCCTTATGCCTGTGTATGACAGGCCAGGCCATTCTCACTCTTGCTTCCGCTACCCTTGTCCCTTTCAGTTTTTCTTGCTCCAGCTCTAAGTGTTTTTAGCATATTCTAAGGTTAAAGAATGAGAACTAGCAAGCAAATGCCAGAGGTTAAATCCTGACTTTAGCAAAGGCATTGGGAGCTCTGCCACTGTTTCTTGTAGAAGTAAGCTTTTAGCTCAAATTGAGCCTGTAGAGAAATCCAGGTTTCTTCACTTTGGTTGGGTTTTTGGTATTGGGTTGTTTTTTTTTTTTTTACCTCCAGGGTGGCATCCAAGTGCTAAGAGACCAGCTTCCATATACATCTAGGATGTTTGGAAGTGTCTAGCTAGTTATAGCAGTAGCAGTTGTGCAGACCAAGCTGTTGAATACCAGGAATTACCAGACATTTCTAACGTGTAAGTGCTGACCAGTTCGATGGTAGATATGTAATAAATCCCACATTTCTAGAAAAGCCAGCATTACTACATGTGTTCTGTACAATTGCCCAATGTGTCATGCACACATGAATCTCACAGTGCATGCATGGATGATGTGCTGGAAGGAATTGCCAGATACGTCAATCAGTCAGGAGCTGATCTGATCAGCTCACCCAGTCACCCAGTCAGGAGCAAGTGGCAACCCTGCTTACGCAGACGGCTCTCTGCTGAAACAGGGTGACTTCAATGTCTTCTGTGGATGAAGAAAAGATTATCAGAGTGGTTCAGAAAGAGATCTTTTGTCATCTGGGGTGTTTTGTGAGGCTATAGGCATCCACCAGGGAAGGCTTACATTACTTCATTTGGGGTTTAATAAGGAAACACATTTGTGTATCAAGAAAAAGTGAAGGTTTTTGTCAAATTTTTACTCCTAAGAAAGGAAATAACCAACTCAGTCATTCAAGCCAATTAAAACTAAGACACTACCCCATTTATCTTCTCTAGAGCTTTCTTCATGTAGCCACCTCTGTCCTCATGTTCCACCCACTTCAATTCTCATAAATCCAAATTTTGAAAGAGAAGAAGTCTTGCAACATGGTCTTGAGGCAGCTAGTCTCCATTTAACTTTAACATCCTGCAGTAAACTACTTCCACAACAGGATCTTTTGACCACAAAGGCTATTTCTTCCACTGTTTTGGGTTTGGTAGTTGCATTGACCTGGAATAGTACAGTTGTCTTAATGGTTCTTAGACAATTTAAAATGAAAGCAAAACAGCAACAATAAAAACTAATAGCAAATAATATAGCAAATAGCTAATAGCAAAAGCAATAGTGAATGAAAGCATAAGGTAGGAAGTCCTTATGATGGCTTATATTATTACAGGAAAGAGCTGCTGTAGCCATCAGGACCTGGAAGCTCTCAATTGCTGTTGTGTTGAAACCCAGATTTGAAGGTTGGTGGCTCTCATACAAAGGAAAAAATCATGATATGGACATACATGAGATCAAATAGGGTTTTTTGGATGTTGCATTCCAATATTCCTGCTTTTTCTGTCTATCTAAAGATTCTTCTCCAGTGGGAGCATGGAGGGTGGTCTGAGGGGGTACCTGCTATATGCAAACATGCTGTGAAAATGACAGCAGATTGAACGCAGGGTGTGAGAGGACACCAAACATGTGCATGGCATTAAGCCCCAGATTTCATCTTTATAATTTAAAGTGATGAGATCAGCAGAGCTCTTTGGAGATATAACTCCATCAGGCAGCACTATAGGTGCTCTGCCCTACTTTAAAGAGAGAAGGCAACCCAGGCTGAGTGGGATCAGGGGGCTTAAGGTAGAGGCTTCCACTGAAATAGTCCCAAGAATGGGAGCACTACTGGATACTAGGGACTCTCCTCAGCAGAAGAAAAAGGTACATTTTGAAATGTATGGGGAGACCTTTGGTATTTCTCCCTCTCCAGATGACCAAACAGGTGGAGGGAATCAATACAAATCAGCTTAGATCCAACTGTGAAACCCTTCATTTAGGTCTCCAGTACAGGAATTCTCCAAAACTCCATGTCTGGGAAGTCCCCTTTGGCCAATCTAGAATAGAAATGAGCCTGACTGAGGCTCATAGGCATAGGACTCAGCAGCAGCATGGTGAAAGAGGCATTGTAGAGCTCAGAAAAGAACAGAGAATATAAAGAGTGTTTCACACAAGCATTCAGCTCTAGAGCTGTTTGCTCCTGCCTCTGCCTCTCTGTTACTTAGTGCAAATGTTGCAGAGGTTTGGAATGGCGCTACAAGTGCAACGTCTGGATGCACTGATATTTTCCAATGGGGCATATTAAAAATGGGAAGAAATTAGAAACTCATGTGTGGCTTGTAACTTCAAACATTTCAACAGGATAAAAACAAGCAGAGTGCTTAACAATGCTGCGCAATGTTTTTTTGAAATATATACTCCCTAATGTACTTGTAAGCAGGGGGAGTTCAAACAGCAATCAGCCAAAACTGAATAGGTGCACTCCATCAGAATAGATTTTCCTTACAGTTGCCCTCAAAGCATCATCATTTCTCATACTACTTGAAGCTGATTTAAGTGTTGGGTCTGTGCCAATTATTTGTTAAGCCTTCTGTCTTTATTTTATAGCTGATATGACAACTGACCAACTCACAGAAACATCTGTTGCATGCAAAGGCAAAAAAGAGCTAGGATCTTACCAGTGTTTCGATGACCACTTTGTCCTTTTCCTGCCATCATTCTGAGGCATTCTGAGGGTGGCCTCAAATGCAGATTACACTCATCTGAAATGTTTTGTTCATTTTGTTAATTTTGTAGAGGTGGGAATTTATTGCTCATTTAATCTAAGTCTATCTTTGTTAGCTAAGTGTACAATTAAAATTACAGTATTTAATGTAGATCTGAGTGTCTTATAGCACCAGTCTCTCACTTCTAAGCACAGAGGTAAGGTTCAGCCAGAGGTCTTGCATAATATGAGTTTTCAGGGATTTTAGTATAGTCCCCACTGGAACATTATCTACAACACAAACAACTATACATCATTTGGCAATTCAGAACAAAACTTGATTAGGGGACACCCTATTCTAGCTTATTTTAGCATACTGAAGAGTATTCTCCCTTTGCACAGCAGTTTTTTCTGGCAAGACCTGAAATTGTTACTGAAGAAGAGATTTGCCATACTATCTAGCCTTCAAAATGTATCGAATTTGGCACTTCTCTTAACAAATGCATAGCATGATACTTCATCTAAAAGATTACATTGAAAGGTGACTGACCCAGTGCCAAGGAGATCTGAATCTCTCATTCAGAAACAATTCTTTGTCTTTCATTATGTTTTATAGGTTTTTCTTTAACCCAACATTGCCTAGTGCCTTCAGTGACATACTCTCTAAACACCTTGTAGCAAAAGGCATCATTTTATGAAACAGGGTCCCTTCCTTGGCAAACTTGTTGCCCATTTCAACAGTAGGATTCATTTTGCCTAAGCTTATTTGTGTCAAAATTAATTGTCTAGTCTAAACAAGCTCCTCTTACAATAAATGGAACAGCTGAACTCGACTGAGGTACTCCCATACCAAGTTCTTACAACAAATCTCTCTTCAAGGTGTTCTCTTCACTGATACATTATGAGGATTATAACCTAAAATGCTGAAAGGAAAGATGTCTTCATGATTCAGATTTATAAAGCTTTATCACCTTCTAAGTCCATCATAAGATGCAGTTCTTCAATGAATCAATAAGACAGTAAATTGATTTCAGCTGGACTATGCAGACTATCCAGAGCATAACTTCTCTGAGTTTTCTGGCTGTAACTCTCTTTCTTGAGTTCGAACCCTAATGACTGTTAATTCCATGCAAAGACAACATTATGCTGACACCTGTAGAAAGAAGGCACTGAAATTTCTTCCATATGTTTCAACACAGGAATATGAGAAAACAAAAAATCATATTTGAAAACAGTTCAAAATTTCATGATGTCAAAGAAGGGCTGGAGCATTTCTCTTATGAAGACAGGCTGAGAGAGTTGGGGTTTTCAGCCTGGGGAAGAGAAGGCTCCATGGAGACCTTATAGCAGCCTTCCAGTACCTAAAAGGGACCTACAAGAAAGCTGGAGAGGGACTTTTTACAGGGGCATGTAGGGATAGAACAAGCGGTAATGGCTTAAACTGAAAAAGGGTAGATTAATATATAAGGAAGTTTTTTACTGTGAGGGTGCTGTGGCACTGGCCCAGATTGTCCAGAGAAGCTGCAGCTGTCCCATCCAGCAGTGTTCAAGGCCAAGTTGGATGGATCTTGGAGCAACCTGGTCTAGTGGAAGGTGCTCCTGCCCGTGGCAGGGGGGTTGGAACCAGATGATCTTTAAGGTCCCTTCCAATCCAAACCATTCTATGATTCTATGAAGGCATTGCTAGGAGAACATGGTTTTCAAATATATACATTCAAATCAACAAAATCTTTTAAACTATGCAAATTCAGGTAGAAAATTTTCCTTGTCCTACACCCCTTCTCACTTGTTTTGTTAAGTATGAGCTACATGCCAACTTTCTAATGATACCTTGAATATTTTAAATTGGATGCCAAATCCTTGAGGCCCATGGAGCCCTGCAGAGCAGCAGTTCACCTTCCCTGAACACCTGCTGCTATAAAAACAGGGGACAAATCCTTTATGTTTCAGCAAGACATTCCCATTCTTTTTCCACATTGTTGTCCTCTCTATCTCCATCTGCTCAGTCTAAGTCCTTCACATTTTATCTTCCAAGTACTTCTAAAGATCAGTCTTATGCTTTATGGCAGTTTGTAGCATACATTGAACCGTCAGCTTTGTTGTCAGCTGCTTACATGATATCTTTTATTATGATTTGGAACCTTCTCACAGCTTCTTGTTTTAAATAGCCTATCATTCATTAAATTAGATGAAACTAAAATTTCATTTAGTTTTCTCATTAGAATTAATAATCTTTTTCTGTTAGCTGTTACCTAATCTCTGCAACAATGAAAATAACTTTTTGTTTCCCCAAGCTTTGGATCTCAGTGTGCTCTTTTCTGTCTCTTTTGATTTTGTCTGCATATATTCTCTTATTGAACATACATGTATATTAAGATGAACTGCCTAAGATGTCCATGTGATGGAATGCTATGCCTAGCTACATGTCATTCTCAACATCTACTGGTGCCTGTCAATTGATAAAGGCTTCATAATTGTCAAGCCACTTAAAAGAGCAGACCAGTTTCAAAGGATTTATACTCAGAGGTACAAAGTGCATTAAGCCATTTTAAATGTAGGTACCTAAACAAAGGAGGAAGATCTTAGTACCTGCATCAAGATGTGTAAACAGAAATGAGCCTGTGATGGCCATGTGTTGACTGATCTGTCAGCACAATACATGATGACAATTCACTAGGAAAGCAGGTAGACATGGGAGGGCTATTGAATAGTGGAGGATGACAGGGAGTTGAGAATGTTGGAAAAGCTAGTAAGGAGCATAGGGCAAAACTTTGTGGGAAAGTTTTTTAGCTCTACTGTCATGGAACAAACTGTTTGCTGTAGTTGTCACTTCTGAAGAGCTGTTGCTGCTGCTTTGTGCTTCCCTGACTGTCTCCTTAGTTTTATATGATAATTCTCCCTACATCTCATTATCTCCATCTGACTGCTACTTAGTTTTCCACTTACTTAATCATATAAAGTCATCTATGCTAAAAGCAGACATGGCTGAAGTTTTGTTTCCTTTTTTTATATAAAAGAGAGGGGAAAAAATCCCAGTTTGCAACAAAACCAGACCAGTTAACTGAAGCTGTCCACCAGCCAGCCTGGGGATATTTCATTCAAACAAGCACTTCCAATATTTCACAAAGCCAGCTCTTGGCTGATGAGGATTTACTACACCACTAAGGAAAAAAACACCTCCTTTCTTCTATCTCTACCTCTATAAAACTAAATTTTACAAATTGAGAAAATGGAAGGAGGTTTTTCTTTTTCCTGCAGCAGAGATACAGAAGGCACATAACAGGCTGCAGACACCGAGTCTTATACAGCACTATAGTGCAAATCTTTGTTACATTCAGGTGACTGACCAGTAAAAACCAGTACTTTGAGGTAACTCCTGATTTGGGTTTGTGGTCAACATAGTGAAACAACCTTTGTGTCAGATGGCTTGTCTGCCTTGCAACAGCAAATCTGCCATCTCAGAACTATGCTGCTTCACCAGATTAACACATTAGGAAAAGCTTTTTGGAAAAAAGTTGTAATATAAGGAAAAGGAAACAGAGGCAGGAGAACAATTCAATGATATTTCAGGAAACATGAGACTGAATATTGATAATCATTTTCAAAAACTTCATAGCAGAAACATCCACTTGAAACAGAGACTGGAAGTCAGCCAAGCCCCCTAACCTGCTGACGACAAATCATGGTTGCATAAGACATCCCCCAAATCATAGTAGAAACTAAACAGGGGAGTGAGCAGAGCAGATGTTTGGAGGTCATTAACAGGAGCTCAGTTTTCCTTGCCTAGTGGCTACCTCTAGAGATATCCGATTCCCAGAAATTTCCTTGACCTCCAAACATCTGCTCTCTTCTCCTATTTTCTGTACATCCGTACAGCAAAGAGCCTCATGCAGTCATAACCTTTTCAGTCCTTTCTTATAAAACATTTGTATCTCACTCTCCTAAATCATGAAGAAAAGTATTTAACAGGTCTGGACCTATCATCATTCACGGTAGGACCTTCATGTTCATTGTGGCTGATGCTAAACCATATTACTGGGTTTTTCATTTTTCGCTGCACTCTGTGAGTGTGCACATAAACTGTACAAAGAAGGCAATCTAGAGTACTTAGTTCAATTGATTTGAAGGCTTAGACACTTTTTTATGGTCCATATTTCGTCATTTTACTGCATTTCTTTATCTGCTGCCATTTGTCAAGTCCTCTGTCTCCATGAGAACTAGACATGCCTGAGACAGCTTTATTACTTTGCAAAACATGGGGACCAAACATATATTGCCAAGAATGATTGCTACTGCTTTTCCTTCCTCTAATGGTCAAGCATATCTAGTGAAAGTTGTGTACAATGAGCTCTGGTATTGCTCAGGAGTCCATTATCTATAGCAATTTAAAATGTTTTCCCATGGGACAATAATAGTCAGGGTAGTTCTTCCTTTTTGGATGAGTAGTACTTATTTGCTCTTTATTTTCCTCAAAATTTCCCATACCTCCCAATTTTCCTGGGAATCAAAAATAGATTACATGTTCAGCAATAAGCTTCCTTGCTAATCCCTCACATCCCTCAACACTCACATCTAGCAGATAGCAAGTTCTTTGTGTGATTACATATTCTAAGCATCTCCCGCTTACTAATAGAAGTTTCTAGAGTAAATATTTTCTTTATATTATCTTGTTTAATATAGAGTTTAATATGGGGGTTTTTAAATTCTTTTTTTACTGAAGTTTTTGTTAATTGGTTTCTCAGAAAGCTCTTGGTACCCCAGCCATTTTGGAATCATTGTTCTCCATTCCTCTGCTCATACTGTTGCCAGAATAAGGTCGGTTTTATATTAAGGAACTGATTTCTCAGCACAGCAATCAATACACCTGCAGCTTGAGAAAGACAGAGTCCCTTTTTCAATATTTGGATCCATGCAGCAACCTTGGCAGTTTAGAATTTTGAAATTAAGAGGACCTTGAGTTAAAAACTGCGATCCTTACTTAGAAGGCTAACTCAGTGACTGTTGAGAGAGCTCAGCAGTCAGCAGCCACCCCCAGACTCCAGGCTATTTTGTGGTTTCTTCCCTCCTCTCTCACTCTGTTGATGCCCCTGGGGGTTCTATGGCCACATTTTAAAGTTTCCTTTTACTTGCTATTCCTTAATATTGTAAAATGATCACATGCCTTTTCTTACTTTTCTTTCTTATCTCGGTGCTGAAATCGCATCAACCCTCCCTCTTCCTTACTGCCCTTTGCATTTCTCTTCCTGTCCTCATTTCTGCTTGCTCCTCTGCATGACCATGCTCAGGTTCAGCTCAGCTGGGCTGACACGAGGAGGAAAGCTCTTCCTGAAGGAACTAGTGTGGAGTCTGGGGAGTCAGGGTTTGACTTTCCACTCCGCCCCAATCTTCCCATGGGCAAGTCAGAGGGTAAACCTCCCCAGCAGTGTTGACTCTTACAGGGGGTGGGCACATGCAGACATCCTCCTGGAGGAAAAATGATGGGCTGAAGCCAAATCCAAACTATTTTCAAATCTTTGGATGCTCTGAACATGGGCAGACCAAGTGTCACTGCTGTCAGACCCTGCCGCTTCCTGCTTGATAGGGAAGTAATACCTTCTTCCCACTTGAAAGTAAAGCCCTCACTTCCTCCTGTTGTCCTCCGACAAGGTGGATTACTGTGGTTTACGCATCTTGAGCTAAATGCATAGGTGATACATATGCTCCAGCTGGTACAGAAAGGAGATACCTGCCATCTCTATAGCTCAGGCCACCATATGTACATCATTCTGTATTCAGATCCCTTTGGTGGTTTCCCACCAGCTTCCAGAGGTAGAATGAGGACACAATCCTAATTTATGAAAAAAATCAACGGCTTAGGTCCCAGCTACATCAAAGACTGGGTTTTGATCTGTAAATTACTGTGAAACCTACACCCCTCTGAGACCACGGACTTTCAGACTTGCTGACAAAGTGTAACAATATCCAGTAGCAAGGAGAAAAAGTCAACCTAACCTGAATAAGAAGCAATTTCCTACCTGAGAGGGTAATTAAACATGGAACACTTTACCACAGAAGACTGAAGACTTCAGTAAGCTTAGGTACGTTTCTGAAAAGCTTGAACATCTGGCACCTCTGACAGCAAAAAGGGTTGGGTCTGGGTTTGCAAAGTGAACAAGGAGGTCAGCCTGCATGATCCTGATGGTCTTTGCTGGTCTTGGATTCTGGGAGCTGATGCGCTCTTTTGGTGATGCCATTCTTCCATGGTCATTGTGAGGAGGAGGAATAGTCTCATAACACTTGCTTTTTTTCATGAAGACAACAATTCAAATCAATTGCAGGCTCATGAGCAGCAGACAGCAGAAGACTGTCTGAAAAGTTATGATCTGAATGAAACCTGGGGATGCTGTGAATTTGATTTTGCTTTCCTGTGAAGAAGAGAGGGGTCTGGCTTCTCTCTGTAATGACCTTGTCTTGTGCCAACTTGAGTTACTCTCAACTAGGCAGCTCCAGGGCTTCAACAGCACAGAGACTAGGAAAGGTTTTGGGAAACTGGGTAAATACTTGGTTAATGCAAGCTGAATTTAGAGCTAGCAAGGGACATGATAGGATAGGACAGATTAACACACTAAGCTGCTGTAGCAAAACTTTGGGGAAAGCTTAGCTTGCAGGGTTGGGCTCCTCTGTGCATTTAGGTGAGGAAGGGATTTTTCCTTTCCATCTAGAGATATTTTGCCTTTTTCTCTTTGTGGTACTGTTTTGTCTACTGGAATAATTTGGACATATTCTGCCTACTCATGTCTTCACAGTACAAGGACCTTTGGATGATTTTATTCTCTGCCTACAGTAACCTCTTGAAACCTGAAGAGCATCAGTCTTTGAGCAAGACCATGAAGTTATCTGAATGGCCTGGAGCACTCAAGAGAAAAAAGTGAGTCATTGCATGGTTTCTTCTGCCTTATGTTTTATGGAAACAAGAAAGCTATGGCTAAGTCATAAGAATTGAAGGATACATTTTTTAATCAAAGTTTAGAACTACATATCTCCACTGTTTTTCAGTGTTGGGTTTTTTTGGATATGTCCTCTTTCTCTGTCCTTGCAGTTCAGGGGTCTATTTAGTGAAAAGATGGTTTTTTCAGAGTCTGTATTTTGAGGTGGTATCTGTGAGGAGAGTCAGATGGAGGCTGGCTGTGCTACACAGCAGGTGTTGTCTGTAGATGCTGGTGATCTGTAAGAGTGTTAGGGAGGCGAGGGCATAGACATGAAATGTTCTGGAGGGGCTGGGGAAACAAGCTAAAGCAACAGCTACATGTGATGTGCTAAATTATGAAACCATCAGAGAGAAGTCAGAGAAAAGGGAATGACAGGGGTATGGAGGGAGCAGGGACCTGAAAGGACATACAAGAGTCCTGTAATCAGAGGGAATCTGGTATGGTGTTTGGAGCAAGGTGGGAATAGATGTAGGAGGACTGAAGAGGCTTTGTGGTCAAGGGCTTCAGGGTCTTGAAGTCCCTCAGAGATTTTCTGAGAGGAATGGAAATTAAGAACTTGGGTTTCATGCTGTGGACAGTCATGAAACACTTGTCCATGTGGGAACTACTAAGAAAGACCCTGTTTAGGAGGTGTAGACACAAGCAGAAAATCTTTTCCCCCTCCCTGTCAGTTACCATGTGCTTTGTGAACATGACAAGGCTGCACCCACTTCACTACATTCAGGTAGGACAACCTTGCCAAAAAGTTTGGATAGATCCAGACTCTGCCAATCTGCAGGAAACACTGGAAAATGAAATTAAAACTTAGACATTTCCATTTGTTCTGTCACACCAAAGCCCACACTTTAATCAAGAAGTAGCTGTCAAACAGAAACAGCAATTCCTGAATACCCCTTTGGATGAGATTTCTAATGTTGAAAAACAAGGGAACATGTCCTGAAAAGCAAATGAATATACAGAAACTTTAGCTCTTAATTTTTATATAATTGTGGCTACAATGATATCTTTCTGGTTTAGCCAATGTAATTTTTTCCCCTCTCTGTCTCACCCTGGTCACTTCTTGCCGACTTCTTTCTCCACAGCACACCACATTTTGTGCTGTCAGAGTATCCAAGATCTGATTGTAGCAACTTCTACTGCTACTGCTGAACCAGGACACCTCCTTTCTTGCATATAAGAATGCAATCTGAAGAATTGATCTAGGTTGTTATTGAAGTGGTTACATCCCCTCCTGCTTTGTTAATTCTGCTTTAAAAGCTGTTCTGCTACTACAGACCATCATCTTCAGCCAGTCACTGCTTGGTTAGATCTGATTGCTTTTCCTCATCTTTCATTCACACATACATGCTTCTCACTATATTTCAGTATGAGGGAAAGTCTGTCTTCAACTTCTTCACTATATATTCTTCTTCATATATCTTCCCTGGGATTCATCAACTTGTTTATAAATTGTGGTATTGTTTTTATTGCTGCCAGCACAGGCTCAAACCATAGCATATAGCAGTACTTCCATCTGATGATTACATTCTGCATTATTGATATATATTGCTTTACTTGTCCATTTGTATTGCAGCTAACTCCTCATGCCAAGCACATGGTCGTCTCTGGGTTAACAAAAAGTCCCAGAATACACAAAGGAGCTCAAAGCCCTCATTAAAAAATGAAATGGTATTTTTCAAAGGAATGAGCCCAGCTAATTAAGTCCTGCAAAATTCAATTTTCTGAGCAAAGTTCTCCAGACCATTCATTTTAAAAATCATAGTACTTTATGTTTTAAAATGTCTTAATGTCTTTGAATTTTCCCTTTGGCCACTATAAAGTCATATTTCAAGTTCCTGGCGCTCTTATTTAAGTCTTCAATAAGTTAAATTGCTATTAGGTATGTTTTGGGTCTGTAATACTTTCTCCAAGTATACAAGGAACATAAATCAAATATTCATCATATAATAATGTTTCAGATATATAATGTTCCAGACATGTTTATGACAAATGTAGATAACTTTCATTAAGGAAGTTGTGGGATTAGAAGTGAGATGTAAAGTGAGACAAATCAACTACTTTTTTATCAGTTTTATCAAAACTTTACAGAAATCATCATGTTTAAGTTATGTCTTTTTGCTTTTTGGCTTAGCACTTTTTTCACTAAACATCTTTGAGCTTTGTTAGAGGGTATTTTTTAGCCTGTGCTAGAGTTATGTTTACGTGTATGCATTGATGTACAAATCATAGGTGCCTTCATTTGTTATAAAGTGTTGTATTTAGTCAGAATTGTTGAATATGTTCTCAACAACATTAAAACTCAACAAACGATTTCAAAACGAGATGGTTTCTT
This sequence comes from Ara ararauna, assembly GCA_028858755.1. Classification (NCBI taxonomy): domain Eukaryota; kingdom Metazoa; phylum Chordata; class Aves; order Psittaciformes; family Psittacidae; genus Ara; species Ara ararauna. The sequence goes on from CM054379.1 coordinate 51,474,726, forward strand.
CAAGATTTCCTTTCAATGCACTCTAAGTTTAAATAACTTGCCACAGAATAATGTAGAAAAGAGACAGAAGCCACTAATACACTTCTAGATGTCAAGAGAGTTATTTTTATTCTCCTTCAAACATATGTCAAAGTCTCCTAAATTGTCAAAATTATGCAAAAAGTTAGGCAAATAGAAAGAAGAACTGCAAGAGAAAGTTTGAGCTAGACTATATGTCCTGATCTTTCCTTCTTCCTCAGGCGTTCTTCTGCAAATTATCACCATGACCACTCTATCAGTGAAGCGTTCTTATAGATAGCAAAAGAGATGATAATATCCTGGGATGCAGTATGATGTCTTGAACATCTCAGTGGAACTGGATTTGTGCCATAACTTATTTCACTGTCAGCCCCAAAGTAAAAATAATTTCAAAGTAAAGAACAGAAACAAACATCTTTATAATTTTTGTCTGCTTTGGGTTCTCTGCCCATTGTTTAGCATAGGGAATCATTTTAATCAGTGGTTTGGTGTTCAACATATGCTAACATGCACAAAATCCAAATAAATGGGAATTATCTGTGCACATATTTCATAGGGTAACATCTTTCTGGGTAAAAATATTCAGCTGGTGTACTTGGTACCACTCCTTGTGTTGCTATGTATGATCCATCTTACACCTATGAGAGTTTGTGTTCCTGGCCTGTTGAATGTCTAGAGAAGTTTGTTTTTCCGACCAGTCTTATTAAGCAACTTGCTTCTATGAAAGGTTTATAAACCTACAACATATGTAGCTGGATGGCTGGTCAATGATAGCCCATACCTGAACCACTCATCTCCAATAAGCATGGTTTTGTTCCCTGACACTGAGCAGTCCCAGCAGTGCACCTCATTCTGAAGAACTAATCTGGGACAGAGGTAAATGTGACACTGTAGCGGAGCAGATACTTTTGCCTACGGCAATCACTACTGCTCTATTCACTCTACTCCTTGGTAGGAGTTTGCCAAGTGAAGGCAGACATACTTCAGTTGCCTTTCCTACACAAAGGTAAGGGACAGTTGCCATAGTTTGTAACCACAATACATGGGAAAACTTTGAGTTTCCAAGGATGCCAGGGATATGTGTTCCCTTTTCAATGTTATTTCTCCCTCTCCCCAACAGCTGTGTGCTGTGGGATATGTATATGATCCAGTGCAAAGCCGCTGCCATCATCACTAGAGAAAAAAGAAGAAATTCATCTTCCACATCCCAGCAATTCAGATTTTGACCACAAAAGGGTTATTGTTATTACTTTTTCTGTGTCTAATGCAAGTATCACTACTACCATCACAAGTGAGTAAACATACTGGCAGGACTTGGAGAAAGGGAAAAAAAGGTGGCTATACTTCAAAGGACGCATTTCCAGCAAACACACCCAGCTGAGAGCATCCAAAACCAACTGGAACATCCGGTTAGTGTTCGGATCACCTCATAGGGTGTCATGCATGGCTTTTTCACTGCGCACAATAGTAGTGACACATTCAAAGGCTCAGGAATTCAAGTCACATTTCTGCCATACCACTTACTTTCTTGATTTGCATGGAGTTTCTTTGATGAGCCCTAGTATGTCAGGTACTGGAGGGGTTTTTGTCCCTCAGAACCCATCAGGATGAAGACCTCTTGAGATTTTCCTTCCTGCTGCTGGGGAGATGAGACTGTTCACCTGTGCCTAGAAGCATAGAGTAAAAGGACAAAGTAGGTGGGAACTGTCTGTATCAGTAGAGCACTCAGGCTTCATGCAGGTAAAGCAGGACCAAAACAGACACAGTATAACAGCTACCTTTTCTCCACTCTGCTTCAGTTCCTATTTCCACACATTCTTTGCCCAGCTCCAGCCCTTTTCTTTTCACGTTCTTGAGGATACATGAGGGGGTGCAGTGAAATAGCATCATAAGTGTGAACTTGGGGATGAGGAGTGAAATGGGACCTCCACTGGCCCATGTGCAGCTTCCTTTTCCACCAGCTCTGTAATTCTGGATCTTGGTGTGGTTGCAGTGTTTGCATGCTTAAAAGCTACATGAAACTGGGAGGGCTGTAAAGCTGTCAGAGCATTCTAGCAAGTATTTAATCTCTCTGGTATCTGTGAGCAGCCTTCATCCGTGATTACTTATAGGGAATATAGGAATGTTCTTTGCTTAGTTTCACCTGTCAAGAAGCTTCAAGATCCTGGTTTGTTGTCATGGGTTCAGCAGCAGCAGTCATTTTTTCTCCTTCTTGGTAGCTGGTGTAGCGCTGTGTTTTTGATTTTGGGCCTGGGAACAGCGCTGATAACACCAGTGTTTCGGTTACTGCTTAGTGATGTTTTGGTCTGGCCAAGGACTTTCTGAGTTTCATGCTCTACCAGGGAGGAGGGGAGCCGGGAGGAAGCAGAGACAGGACACCTGACCCAAACTGACAAAAGAGGTTATTCCATACCACAGCACGTCATGTCCAGGATGGAGAGCAGAGAGGAGAGACCCGGAAGGGTGGGGGTGCACTGTGTGGTCGGGCTTGGTTTTAGGTGGTGAGGAATTGTATTCTTTCCTTGTATTTGCCTTGTCATTATTATTATTGGTGGTAGCAGTAGTGATCTGTGTTATACTTTAGTTACTAAACTGTTCTTATCTCAACCTGTGGGAGTTGCATTCTTTTTGATTCTCCTTCCCATCCCTCCGGGAGCGGGGGGAAGAAAAAGGGGGAAGTGAGGAGAGAACGGGCTGCGTGGTTAGAGAAGCTTAAACCATGACATTTGTATACACAGACCTTTATTGAATCAGAATTTAGCCTACTATGTATTTAAATGTGTTCATATTGACATACACATATAAAACTATATTTACACACCCATGTATATGTTCACTATGGGCTAAATATGTGCTGAACATATATTTAATGGACATTTATTTTGAATGTTTGACAAATTAAGTCAAATTATCCAATGTCTGCACTAGAAAGGAAAAAAAAAAAAAAGTCAGACAAAAAAGGCAACTTGGCTATAGTCACCTAAGAAAAACTATTAATATTCGCCTAGATTTCAGGGCCAGATGGAACCAGTTGTGATCCTCCAGGCTGATTTCCTGGGAAATGTCAACATTAGGCTCATAACTCCAGGTAAAACTATTGTGTATGAACACAGTGAAGCAGGACAAACATTCTTTGCATTGCCATGAGGCAGGAGCTAGGCTCGTCTGAGATGAGTCATGGAGAAGAGGTAATAAAAGCCCACATGATAACTGTGTTACTCAGAAAACAAGCAGAACCACATATGCTGGCAGAGGCTTGCTCTGTGCATAATCCAAGCTCTAAATAACCAGCACAGAAGCAGCCAGCATATCTTAAAACCATACTCCCCAACAATGCTATGGGTGTATAGCTCCACAGATTAAGTAGGAAAAGACAAAAGTATGTAGGAATACGATGGAAACTTTGAGAAATTCAAGCTTAATGAGATAAAAACAAAAAAGATACTGAAAAGAAACAAACCAACCCAAAAAAGCAGTTTTGAAAAGGTAATGGTAGATAATCTATTTTCGTTCTGCTTGAGAGAAGTGATGATGGGCTAGATTAAAGCATGAGGTTATAATAGGTTTGTGCTGGTGTCCCTGATTATTGGAGTACATAGACATGGACTTTAATTGGCTTGTAATGGTCAGTAAAGTGTCTTACGCTTTAGGGGACTCCTGGGATGCAGGAGGTGGTTGAGGCCATGTGCATGTTGGGGAGCATGGGATTGGCAGGAAGATACAAAGCAGGGCAATTTTGGGCTTTCTCATTCCTGTGCTCAGAGGACGTCAAGGAGGTATCTTACTCCAGGGCTGTGTGGATGAAGGCTACCCCACCCCACCACCTCCTCTCACAGCAATCAGGTGCAGAGTCTGGCCATGGGACATGTCCAGGAGCCATCTCTGATACACTTTTCTGCACGCTGTCATCTGTGCAGTGTGGTGCTGGTATGAGGCTGGGGTGAGTCAGTGACAACCTCTTCAGTAGGGCACCACCTCTCCATGAACAAAATATTCCCTGTGATGCCATCAGGTTGAACAGCACTTATGGTGAAGGCAGTATAAACTGTGGGTATATTTGCTTGGTGCATTTGGGAGGTATTAACCCAGTTTATAGGCGGGTGAAATTTAGTGACCTGAGCTGACTTTTAGCTGTGTTCCAGATTGGGTGGCCCATCTACAAGGCTTTCTTCTTGCCTTCTCTGCAAAATCACATACTTCAGCTATCCTGAAGTGGTGTTTTCAGTTCTTTTGGGGAGAGAAGGATGAAGAGATTGAATGAACTGTAACTCATTTCTAGGTAACACCTGTAAAAGTGATCTTCAGTCACTTTCTTACAGAGAAAAACACTGTATCTTCGGTGCATCTAAGCAAGGCCATTTTCAGCAATATCAGCAATTGCCATTTATGCCACAGATGATACTTTTTATGCTGAGAGAACTCCAAGTTTCATCTCTAAGTAACAGCAGTTGGTGTCTTGTGCTATGATTAAACATAGGGTAAACTGAGGATAAATATTCCATGTTCAGGGAATAGGAATAGTTTATGTTTGAGATTTTTTACTAATAATAATCAAAAATAATAAGTGGAGTACAAGAGTATGTTACAGAGAAGACAGGGGATTGGAAGTGAGGTAAGTGAAAGTCGCATGATAATTTCAGTTTACTGCCTCGTTCTGCAGAGTACCACATGCATGTCATCAGCACGTATGGATGGTGTCAGCCATGGATGTGCTGATGGTGGCTTATGGCATCCCTGCCTGTTCACCCTTCTTGCCTATCACCTCTCCCTGCTTTGAAGACTGTGCTAATGAAATGGTTCTTGCAGCAACACAGTGACCCTGATCAGGTGAGAGGTCTGGATTTGCAAATGCCTTCTTTCCCATAAAAACAAAAAAAAGGAAGAAAACAAACAAAAAAGATTTTTCTTTAGACCATTTTTCTGACCTGTTTCACAGCCTTTCCGTATAACAGCTGTCCTGGCAGAGTCACAGGGGCATTATGATGCAGCTCAGAGGCTGGGAGAGGAGCAGGGAGATGGAGTGAGATGCAGAAATACCTCTGGCCATTATTGCCTCCAGGGACAGGACTTGCAGAGCCACAGCTTTTATGTTCTGCTTCTAGCTTGGCTCACAGCCGGACTCTGGGAAAGTTACTTGGCATTCTTTCACCCCAGTACTTTGATTTCTTATGCTGTATAATAGAGTCACCAATGGTTAACCCAATCCGAAGAAGATCTGAGCTGCACATGAAGTGTTCTCTGTTAATGTGTGTAGTATATGCTATATTGAACACCCATGCTTTTACAAACATACATGCACATACAACTCCTTTCTTATGGACATTTTTTGTGTCAGAAATAGGCCTATGGCCAGAAGTGAACAGGACTACTTCTCTGGGAATATTACGCAGTTGCTAATTTCACTACCGGAACTGTGTTGCTGCACAATCTGGCCTCCCTCCACAACTGCCTCTATTGAAAATAAAGGGGACTGATGAGCTTATGGATAATGGTAAACATATGGAATGCAGGCAGTGCTATACATTAAAAGCCAGAACACATTAAAAGGTATTTTAGTTGTTGGCAGCGTAAGATCAGTGTAGGAAACATCATCTAACAGAGAAATCTCATACCAATAAGTTTCATACTCTGACAACATTTGGCATTTTTCTTTCACTTATAAAATAAAGCAAAAAATGACTAATTCATAGTGTGGGCCAAACCGTTAAGTTTCAAATTGGTTTGTCATAACTACAAAAATACTGGATCTTTGGTTTTGTTTATGTTGGAAAGTGCTTTCATTTCAGACTAGGTCACTTGATTTTCTTTTGAGTGTACACGAGACCTTTGACTCCTCAGAGGACACAGGAGACACATTGAGTAATGTGATGTCATTGCCTCATTGCCTCGCAGAGTTCTCATAACACTAAATATATTAGTCACTCGCCTTGCCAGTGCCAAGAGGGTAGAAAAGAAATCCAGCAAAATGATGGTATTATGTAGAAGGACAGCAATAATTGTTCCCTGTGATATATGCTACTTTCTCTCCATTATTTCCATCATTTTTTGTGAAGCCTGTGAAGGCCATATTTCAGCTAGATGATATTTCTCACCCAAACATTTGTCTTCTCCTTGCTGTTTATGCAAAATCATTAAAATTTTGTACTTGGTGACAAATATGTATTAAGTTAAATAGCTTAAAAGCTTGACTTTTACTTTTTATCAGCACAGGAGTTTGTTCAGTCTCAGGTAGACACAAGAGACTAGATATACGGGAAAAGCATTTTAATTAGTTGCTGCTCAGTTTTTCTCTTTGCGAGTGGGAGAGGTATGAATGAAGGCATGTTTATGCTTTGTAAATGATTGTTCACACAGTGACACAGACATCCTTTTTTACAAGAAGCAAGGAAAGCTGTATGATTTGTTTGTCCTTACAAAGTATGGATCAGATCCTCGCTTCACTGAAATGCAACATTGGACTTCATACAGGCTCCATGTTGTTCACACCAAATACTCCTGTGTTAGGTAATGACAGCATATTCTCACATGGGATGGCAATAAATATAAAGATGCATAATTTTCCTTGCTTTAAATTTTCATAGCTAGCATTCAGAAAAAGGAGTAATTTTCTGTACTTACATTGGGAGTACTTCAAGCAGGTTTTGTGAGTGACTTTTGCTCCTGCTTTTATTGCCACAGATTTTCTTGTGCAGGACTTGTTTTCAGTTTTATCACATACAATACAAAATTAGTAATGGAGATTGTGTAAAGTGTGCTGGAATTCTTCTGCTGGTGCAGAAAATACTTTTAAAAACTCAGAGATTTATCACAATGTGTAGATGACTAAAGACATGAAAGTATAATTATCCATTTGCTAATTCTAAAATCATAGAATCATAGAATAGTTAGGGCTGGAAAGGACCTTAAGATCATCGAGTTCCAACCCCCCTGCCAGGGGCAGGGACACCTCCCACTAAACCATGTCACCCAAGGCTCTGTCCAACCTGACCTTGAACACCGTCATCAATGGAGCATTCACAACTTCTTGGGCAACTCATTCCAGTGCCTCACCACCCTCACAGTAAAGAATTTCTTCCTCATATCCTGTCTAAACTTCCCCTGTTTAAGTTTGAACCCGTTACCCCTTGTCCTATCACTACAGTCCCTCATGAAGAGTCCTTCCCCAGCATCCCTATAGGCCCCCTTGAGATATTGGAAGGCTGCTATGAGGTCTCCACACAGCCTTCTCTTCTCCAGGCTGAACAGACACAACTTTCTCAGCCTATCTTCATATGGGAGGTGCTCCAGTCCCCTGATCATCCTCGTGGCCCTCCTCTGGACTTGTTCCAACACTTCCATGTCCTTCTTCTGTTGAGGACACCAGAACTGCACACAATACTCCAAGTGAGGTCTCACAAGAGCAGAGTAGAGGGGCAGGATCACCTCCCTCGACCTTCTGGTCACGCTCCTTTTGATGCAGCGCAGGATACGGTTGGCTTTCTGGGCTGCGAGCGCACACTGCCGGCTCATGTTCATTTTTTCATCAACCAGCACCCCCAAGTCCTTCTCTACAGGGCTGCTCTGACTCTCTTCTCTGCCCAACCTGTACCTGTGCCTGGGAATGCTCCCACCCAGGTGGAGGACCTTGCACTTGGCATGCTTAAACTTCATCAGGTTGGCATCAGCCCACCTCACAAGCGTGTCAAGGTCCCTCTGGATGGCATTCCTTCCCTCCAACGTATCAACGGAACCACACAGCTTGGTGTCATCGGCAAACTTGCTGAGGGCGCACTCAGTCCCACTGTCCATGTCGCTGACAAAGATGTTGAACAAGGCCGGTCCCCACACCGATCCCTGAGGGACACCACTTGTTACTGGTCTCCAGCTGGACATTGAGCCATTGACCACAACTCTTTGCGTGCGGCCATCCAGCCAGTTCTTTATCCACCGAGTGGTCCACCTATGAAAATTTTTGTCTCTCCAACTTAGAGACAAGGATGTCATGTGAGACAGTGTCAATTCAGTATGTCAGGATTTTTTAGGGATGCTTGAGGGAAAGAAAGCAGGTATACAAATTCTTGTCCAGTGAATAGATTATGCTTATAAGATACCAGTTTCTGACAGGCTACGAAGAGAAGTAAAAGCTTGGTCAACCATTCTCAAAAACTCTACCATGTAAATCAGATTTACGCACTACTTGGTTTTACTAAATTACTAGTGGAAAAATACTTTTGAAAAAACCCCAGAATTGAAAGCCTCATAACAACTGTCTCAGTACTCCAGTGTCTGTGCTTAAGTGAGAAGTGACATGGTTTAACCCAACTATGGCTGCACACACAGGTATGTGTTGGTCAGAACAGCCAATTCTTAGAGACTTAAAACAATGAAGGATTATTATCTCCTTCAGCTGGAGTTAGTAGCCCTCTCCACCCAAAACTAGAAAGCAAAACAAGCTTCCCTACCCTTATGACCCTCCTATCTGGAGCTGAGGTCATACATGCAAAATTGCTGTTCATGGGAAAGACACGGCCCATAAGTAATCGGTCATGAAACATATGGGATTACATAAAAGAAGAAGGTGGGAAGTCTTGTATGCCCCAAAACCAACCAACTCCTCCTCCCTTTCCTTAAATCCTTATATATATAGATATATTAATAACTGTGCTCATTGTAGCCTACTTAGTCTACTTAACCTTTATATATCTCACATGCTGTGATGTTAAGTCTTTCCAAAATAAAACAGAGGGTTGACAGAAGGGCATTAATATGGGGCCAACAATTTTGTGTAGTCTGTAAAGTGATGTTAATGTTTGTGCTGAGCACTTCCAGCTCTCTCAGACTGTCCCTGTATGTCAGATGTTCCACTTCCTTACACATCTCCGTGTCTGAACACCCTCCAGTCAGTCAACATCTCTGTACTGGGAAACCCAGAACTGGACCTCACACTTCAGATGTGCTTTAGAAAGGCTGATTAGAGGAGGACAGATCACCTCCGCTAACTGCTGATAATGCTCTTCCCTGTGCAGTCCATTATGCTGTTGGTCTTCCTTTCCACAGGGGAACATTACTGGCTTACATGTCTGGCATATTGGTGTCCCCCAGAACCTCTGGATGTTTTTCTGCAAAGCTGCTTTCCAGCCAGTGCTTTCCCCAGCCTGCTGAGGTCCCTCTGCATGACAGCATGATCCTCTGGTGTATCAGCTGCTCCTCATGGTTTTGTAACTTCAGAAAACTCACTGAAGGGATGCTCTGCCCCATCACCCAGGTCATTAATGAAGAAGAAACTATACTGGTCCCAGTATCAACTCATAGAGGCCTCCAGCTGACTCTGTCACTGTTTACCAGCCACTTGAGCAGACAGTTTTCAATCCACCTCACTGTTCAGTTAAAGAGGCTGTACTTCATCCTCCCTGTCAGTGAGGACATTATGGAAGACAGCATCAAAAGCCTTTTTGCAATTAAGATAAATAATATTCACTGTTCTCTTCTTGTCCAACAAACTAGTCAGATGACTATAAAAGACTGTCAGATTGGTCAAGCGTGATTTGTTTGTTATATAGCTATGCTGACTATTCCCAATAACTTTTTTGTCCTTAATATATTTGGAAACACTTTCAGGATTTTTTGATTTATCCTTTCCCTGGGATACAGGTGAGGCTGACTGGCCTCACTCCCCAGATACTCTCTTTGCCTTTCTTGAAGATCACAGTGACATATACTTTATTCCATTCCTCAGGAATCTCTTCCATTTGCTATAATATTTCGATGATGATCAAAAGTGGCCTCACAATGATATTGGCCAGCTCCCTCAGCATTCATCTGTGTATCCCACTGGGCACCATGGACCTGTGTATGTTCAATTTGTTCATTAATCTGATCTTCCTTTACTGAGAAGGGTTGTCTTACTCATGTGGAAATTTAAAAATGCCCTATCTGAACATGGGCCTATGGCTTTGCCTAGCAATTTAAATAAAGTTCGTCATATTCAAGGAACTTAAGAACATGTGGCTACATGATGAATGTAGTATATGCAACAATCTACCAGTTTTTATCCATGAATATTGTTTCAAGATTTGCATCATGTTATGAAAAGGCTAAAAAGAGATAGCAATGTCTACCTCTGACTTTTGCAAAAATACTTGAGCAAAAAGTTTTGATTTGTCACCCAGCATCTCCCTTTGTTCTTTTTATCCATCTATCTTGAGCTGAAAAGCTTTCCATGGAAGTTTATGCTTGGGATCCAGGCTCAAATTGCAGAGCCAGCTGTGGAAAGTCAGCTTTGAGCCTTACCAATTCCTTCTTGTCATTCTGTTTTCAGTTGTAATTTTTATGTTATTACAAGGTGTTCTCTGCTCTAGGAGATTACAGGGAACATTATTGGCTGGTTTTGTCATAGACCACGGGCTAATACCTCCTTGTGAATTTTCCCTGCATGTCACCTTTTCAATTAACGCTAGCATGGTACAAATAGCAGATATCCATCCTCCAAGATTATTGTTAGGTGCAGTCTGTTCACATGGCTAGCATGGGGTAGATACTGTGAGCAGAAGAAAGGTTCCAGAGACATTCTGCCCAGATCCAGACAGTTATTTCAACTTCCTAACTCCCATGGAAGTCAAACTGGAGTTAGGAACTTCTTAGGTATCTCTAACCCTGGTGTCTCAATGAATCAAAGGGCCAACTCTCAAAGGTCCCACAGTCTGGATGCCCTCCCACTTTCCTGCTGCTAGACTTAGAAACAAGCAGTATTGGCAGAGGAACTTGTTCCAGCCCATTATCTTTGACTTACCTGTAGTGAGCTACAAAGTTATGAACAGATGCATAACTGAGATTGCTAAGTAATGAAATCACTGACCTTAAAAAGAAGCTCCATATGGCTCAGAAAACTTATGGCACATTTCAGGTTGCCAGGAGCACACCATCCAGGTGCCCTGTTCCACATGTTGCTGGTTCCCAGTTGAATACGAAGCCCAATGCTTCACTCCTGATATTTAAATCCCCCTGAAGAACCAGGCAAAGTTATTGAAAGGGCTGTTTCATTCATATTTTCTGCTTTATTAAATTGACTGAGTGTATGAGTGATTCATCTTCCATTTAAACATGCTCATCCCTCAGCAACTCATCTAGAAAAAGTATAGTATGAACGAAAGAAAACACCTCTAAGGATGAGATGGTTTTGTTGGGATGATGTGACTCCTGGCCCTGAGTTCTGTGCAGCCTAAAAACAGGGCAGGGGAGCAGTCCAGCTCCCAGGCCAGTGCAGTATTTGCCCCCCCTAGATTATATTCAGCATTTCCAAGATTCACTTCCTGGAGTCATGTTTGTGTGCTGACTAGAAGGTTTTCTAATTCCATATAGCAAGACAGCAGATGTGAGTGGCTGTACAATAGTCTGTAGAACTTGCTGAAGAGTTATAAATGCTGACAGTCTGAATCAATTCCAGTAACAATTTTGAAAAATTAGTGGCGACCTCTATGTACTTTATTTAGGCAATTATTTCTCAGATTTACACAGTTCCAACAGTGGATTGCAAATTGTGTCATTGAGTTGAAAGATTCTGTAAAGGTTCCTCAGTTCAGTAATTTGAGTTTTGCTCATTTTGTTAGCTTTTAACTGCATTTTACTGCATATTTCCATGGTAATGGGAAAGTATTTTATCTTCTCATTCCCCAAGCAAAACCAGGAACTAATCCCCTAATGTGCTTTGTTTGGGTAATGGGATAGGATTCACCAGCCAATTTTTGGTTGAGGAGGTCACAGACCAGCTTTGTTGCACAAGTATACATTTAAATTCAAAGTCATTCCAGTGAGGTCTGTGGCATTTTACCACTGTAATAATGCAAAATTTGACCTCTTGTGTCCTCTTTGCAGGACTTAGTGAAAGTGCTCTGCCCCCTTGTCTTTAGTGTATGTTGCTTTTTGAGCCGAGAGGAGGACATATGCATAAGGATCCTGTGGCTCAAGAGATCTCCTCCAGCATGGCCAAGAAGGTGAGTACTACTAGGGGAAGCAATTGACAAGGGGAAATACAGTTTGTCTTATGGAGGAATCTAAACTCAAACTAAAAGCAGTGCTGCTGGAGAAAAAGTCTGCTTTCTTTCCAAAGTACTAGGTGAAGAGGAGAGTCTGACTTAGAGAAAATAGAAAAAGCTCAAATACTCATAAGCATTGAGACAAAACCCAGACAGCAGATTTATGCCCATGCCAGTTATTTTATTTTGGTCAAACATTCTTAGAAGAAGCAGCTGTAGAGATCAAAAGAATAAATTTTCTTCAGAAAGAAGTGATTTTTGTCTGAGGAGTTGTTTTTCCCAAAGGTGAAAACTATGGTCACAGACTTAGAAAGTCAAATGGGCTGACTGGGAAAGACAGCAAGTTTTGCATGAAGGCTCTCTCAAAAGACTCCTATATGACTTTGGATAGAATACCCACTACCTCAATCAAGATTGGATGGAAAAATTAATTTTTACTGTGTGCATGCATTGCAGATGGTTCAACGGAGGCTCAAAGCACAAGGATAATACACTGCTGGGAGTTTCCTGCCTAAAATAAGTCCTTCAAACTCTATCTGTTTTCTTTAGCGAAGTATGAAGACCAGAATCTAAGGACCTCTCTTTAAAGTGGCCAGTGAAGATGTATTCAAAGAATGAGCTGCTAGATAGAATATTTCAAACTAATATAAAAAATTCACCTCTTTGTCTTTTAAGGTGCAGTTTGGGTTTCAATCTACTCCCACATTTTACTGTTTTTCATAGCCTTCCTGGCCTGCCCCTGTACCCATTAGCGCTACACCAGTGAACATGTCTTCTGTTGTGCCACCATTTATGATCATGGATTGAAGCTTTGTTTCCATCAGTTGACACGCAAAGACACAATTAATGAGAGTTTGGGTATTAATCCTGCTGAAATAAATGGAGAATCACCTTGTGAACAGTTGCAAAGTAGAATGTATTTCCTCCTTTCCCATATTCAGGAAGAAAAGTAGAAGGGAGAAAAAAAACCCCTAACACATTTTCAGATAGGCCTGTCTACCTCACAAGGGAATGTGTAGGAGGAATAACAACTATGGACGGACCTGGATTTTAAGAGGTTTGCATGAAAGCTGGCAATATTGGAAAAAGTTGTAAATATAATACACAGCTAAAAGTAAAAATGTCGAGACTTTTATTAAGTTAAGGTGAATCAGATATTCTTAGTTTTCCAAATTATCAGTCAGTTTTCTTCTGTGGGACATTTACTGGAAATAGATATCAGTTCTTTCTAAGAAATACCGTTTAGCAAACTGCTAAAGCAGATATTATCTAAAAAAAAATTTGGGTGATTTTTGTCTTATCCTTGGAAAGAGAATGAATGCTGTGGTTGTTTAAAAATAATCTCAAATTAAATAAGTTGTTGTTTGGGAAAAAGTTCTCATGTCAATGCTTGTGTCCAGGCCAACACAAATCCAAAGATATTGGTTTTATCATACAAGCAAGATCTCTTAGATCTAGGCTCGGAATTCTCCCTTTTTACACCCGTTTACTGAAAACAAAGTGCTTTTAAGGTAATGAGTTACTTTTGTTTCAGAGAAATTTAATACAATTTAACAGCATCTTGGAGTCAAATCAGTAAAACATAGCTATGTCTACGATGCTTGAATTGTAAGGCTCATTCTGAATTACACAAAGCATCAACTGACATTGGGCGCTTGCAGCCCAGAAAGCCAACCATATCCTGGTCTTCATCAAAGGCGCATGGCCAGCAGGTCAAAGGAGGTGATCCTGCCCCTCTACTCTGCTCTCGTGAGATCTCACTTGGAGTATTGTGTGCAGTTCTGGTGTCCTCAACAGAAGGAGGACATGGAACTGTTGGAATGAGTCCAGAGGAGGGCCACGAGGATGATCAGGGGACTGGAGCACCTCCCATATGAAGATAGGCTGAGAAAGTTGTGTCTGTTCAGCCTGGAGAAGAGAAGGCTGCATGGAGACCTCATAGCAGCCTTCCAGTATCTGAAGGGGACCTACAGGGATGCTGGAGAAAGACTCTTCGTTAGGGACTGTAGTGACAGGACAAGGGTGAATTGGTTTAAACTTAAACAGGGAAAGTTTACTGCAAGAGTGGTGAGGCACTGGAATGGGTTGCCCAGGGAAGTTGTGAATGCTCCATTGCTGGCGGTGTTCAAGGTCAGGTTGGACATAGCCTTGGATGACATGGTTTAGTGGGAGGTGTCCCTGCCCCTGGCAGGGGGGTTGGAACTCGATGATCTTAAGTTCCTTTCCAACCCTAACTATTCTATGATTCTCTGAATTCTTGCTTGGCCTATCCAGAGAGCAATAACAATTCAGCGACATTTGCACTGCTAAAAATTTTTCAGCTGTCTTTGTACCCAAGAGTTTCAATCTATGTTCAGCTTTACAGCAACTGAAATGTTCATCAGAGAAACAGAGCTTCATTTATGACTTTTCTGTAGTCTCCAGTGGTAAAAAGGTCATAAAAGAGTTTAGTTTGGAAGAGATTTCTAGACATCCTCTGGTCCAAGCCCCTGCTAAAAGCAGGAACAGTTTTGAGGATAGGTCCAATTCAAAGTTGGATCAGGTTGCTTAGAGCCAGATCATGGAATTTTGAGTATGTTTCGAGCGGATATTGGGCAACCTTTTGACTGTTTTACCACCCCTTGTGTGAGAAAATTATCCTAATATCTACTGGGAATTTGTCTTGTGCCCATTGCCCCTCAGCCTTTTGCTTTACACTGCTGAGACAAATCTCGTTCTGCCTCCTCTCTGTCTTCCAGTAGGTAGTTGCAGACCACCTTCATCTTCTTTTCTTAAGGCTGAACACACCTAGGTTTGTCAGTTTCTCCTCATAGCACTCCTTGTAAGATAAGACTCGATAAATCATTCTCTGCTTGTCTAAGAATTTTTTCTGTTTTGGAGAACAAGTGTCAGAAGAGCAATAGGGGGAAAAGGTTTTCTTTATTCTTTGGGCTTTGATTGATTTAAAAACATAACTAATTCTCAATGGTTTAGGCAGGAGAAGGAAATCAGAATTTTAAGTTATTCTTCTAGTCAGTTTTTCTTGCATAGATATGCTTTCCTGGGGCCATTGTATGTCTTGTGCAAAGCAAGTTGGTGAGCCGACCTTGTGTTAACACTTATTTCTGGAATCCACTGAGCATGGAGCAGAAAACATTTGTGAGTACAATATAAATTCTGGCAATTTCTGCAAGCCCAAATTTCACAGATGCCTGTTCCACCTTAGGAAAGGCAGGCAGGGATTTTGCAAAAGGTAGCATAAATCAGTGTTGGCTGAAAAAGAAAATAAAAAGAATAAAAATAAAAAGAATAAAAATAAAAAGAATAAGCTATCAACAGAAACCTTAGCTGACATTGAGATCTACAAGAAAAGTTGAAATTATTCCTAATACACTGTGTATTTGACTGGAAAATACATTTTGAGATTAAGAAACATCAACATCCCTTCCTCATTTCTGCAGAGCCAGAGCTGCAAGAATGAAAGGGTGCAAAGCTGAGAGGTGTAGTGGGTATTTGACTCCAAAAGCAGAGCTGTAACCACTCGTCAGTCAAGCTGGGAGGAGAGGAGGTGGCTGTGGCAGGCTGGACCAGGAGGAGGCAGCAGCCAGGTGGCAATAGCTGGGCAAATAATTTCATGGTGCAGCTGCACTGGGTGGAGGAAAATGGCTTCTGACAAAGAAACCTTCTCACATTTCCCTTTTCCTTCCTGAGAGTGAGGAATGGAGAAAAAGCCAGAACTGGCAGAGTCTGAGCATGAAAGGAAGGAGCCTGCATGGGGAGTAACACTGGCAGCAGCCCCGAGGCCACCAGTGGGACTGCTGATGGAAGATGATTTCATCTGCATG
The DNA here is from genome assembly GCA_028858755.1 of Ara ararauna. Classification (NCBI taxonomy): domain Eukaryota; kingdom Metazoa; phylum Chordata; class Aves; order Psittaciformes; family Psittacidae; genus Ara; species Ara ararauna. Next base: position 51,490,579 of record CM054379.1, read on the forward strand.
GATGAAGCAGTGTCTGCCTCTACAACAAAGGTGGGCAATGAATTGTGAAAAGGAGTGCTGTACATAGAAACATACACCATATATATACACACACAGTTTACTCGTGGATTTTTTCTTGTTCCGTCACATTTGAGTCAAATGTTGCTGCAACATCCAGTGTGCCCAGTACTGAGACCCACAAGTGCTTTTCTTGTACTGTTTCTGCCGGCAGAGACTGAATCGCTTTCAGATGTGTGGTGTAGTATGCATTACATTAGCTTTGGTCACACTGAAGCAGTCTTAAGCCCACTTGCATCACATCTACTAATGTGCAAAACAGGAGTAAGCTGGCCCAACATGTGCTCCAGCATTCTGAGAAACTCCCTCCTGGAGGGTACTTTATGTTTACACACAGGGGGCACTTGAACTTCAACTTCTTTGGCTTTTATATGGCTGATTTATACCAGTTTAGCTTCAGTCCCTTTGTTCCCCTTTTTTTTCAAGTATGTAAGAAAGTTGAGCGTGGTGTAAGAAGACCAGAATATCTCACAGTATAAATTATGGGTGTCTACAGCTGGCACTGTCTTCACCTCAGTTATGAATATAGATTCTTCAGTTAGCTATTGGAAACAGCATTTTTCCTAAGCTTGTCTGATGAGTCTTACATCCTAGCCCCTCTCCTCCTGCAGATGCTGCTAAAGTTTCCAGGCTCAGAATATTCTGGGAAGCGTGTCCATCCAGATCTTGCTTCTCCTTGGGGCAGCTTTTCAAAGGCTGTCGCCAGAGCCAGGAGGAAAACCTTACATCTGAAAATAAAGCTTAGGCATCCCATGTCCTTTTATTTTGAGCATCAAAATAAATTAAGCATTGCACTCTTTAGGTGTCCACAAGTTCACAGAAATATTTCTTTCACATGAAAATGTACTGGAGTTAAAAAGCCAAATAAACCCACCCCGCAAACCTGTCCTTCACCTCTACCAGTTGCAAGCTTTAAAAACTGCAAAACAGAGCTGGGCCTTTCAAGAGTTCACACTTAGAAGTTGTTGAGAATTGTAACCAACTGTGACTAATGACCGCATGGCATGGGGTATTTGCATGGATTCCGTCTGCAAGCGTCAAGTGGGTGAAACCAGATTATTTGAGGAGGAACGGAAGTGACAGGAAAGCAGGCAGAAATTAAGAGGCTCATGTGGTAGACTATCACAGCAACACAACCAGTGCCTCCTGATACTGGGTGGCTGTTCAATTATATACAGTGAGAAGGAGGGTGCATTTTTTACCTGCAGGGATTGATGTTCATTAATTAAAACCCAAGAAGTGGTAGAAAGCAAATAATTAATACCAGGGTATTCATGCTATTTGTAAATTAGAAAATTAGTAAATTAGTGTTGAGCAGTAACCTGCATTATGAGTTATTTATTCCATTGGAAGATGGAATAAATAGCTCATCAATATTCAGTATGTGTTGCTCAGTGCTCCAATCTTCCCTCTACGATAAGCACTATGTGCCATAAAATACAAATTCCAGAGAGCAGGCAGGCTTTCATACACTGAGCAGCTGAGTGACACAACATCTGTTTGGAGTCAGTGAGAAGAGAGGTGCTCAGCTACTGCTGTGGACTGAACTCAATTGCAGGAGCATCTTTAGGGAGCTGCTTGGAGGAAACTGTGAGGTTCTTGCTCCTGTTTATGGTGTGTATGTGCATGGCCTTCATCAGCCCCACATCTACATGACTCAGGCTGTGATACATTCATCTTTCCACACTTCCCTGAGGAGGGACCTATGATTTCCAGGATGCCTGTCACTGGGGGTAAGAGATGGAGACACTGAATCCAGGAGGGAAAGGAGGAAGCAAGGAATAGCTCACTGGGAGGCTTGTCTCTCTTCAGCAACAGCAGTGGTGCTGAGAAGAAGTTCATTAACAGCTGCCACCCAAAATGTGTGCCCATGGCCTCACAGGGAAGCAGAGCTCAGCTCTGCCTGGCACTGCAAACCCCTCACCTCCTTCCTTGCCGTATGCAGTGCTGCCTTCAGAGAAAGCTATCTGAGAGACATGTCTCCAAGTGCCTCTTAGAATTTCCTTTGCTGCCATTTACTTTCCTCCTGTCTTATTCAAAATTTCTAAGTGTGGCAACCTTACAGGAAGGGAAGGGCAGGCCTGGCTCCATTTTTAGGCTGAATGTGATACCTCTGAATCTATTACACTGACCGCAGTAAGGCAATACACAGCACTGGCTCTTCACAGAATCTGAAATCCAGTTCCTGCTGCCTTCCCACATTACCAACTGAGATACAGCAATGCCCACGCTGGTGGGGACGAGGGGAAGTGAGATACGCATTGCCTGTAAAAGACCTTCAGTCCAAAGGCAACATGGTATCATCACAGATATTAAACACACTAATCTAGAACCGGGTGATTGAGGTGCCCTTAGAATGCCCATGGTCCCAACCCAGGATGTGTGGAATAATCTATGTAATTATATTCCCCTTAGCGATTCAGAGAAGTCCCAGTGACTGTAATACATGCTAACTTAATCTTAGCCACAGAAAAATGTGTTTCTAATTTACAAAATCGGCAATTTTTCAATAAAAGTTGTTGCACTTTGTCTGATCTATTCTCAAAATACGGAAGTGCTTGAAGCATGACCACCTGCAATAACAGATTACTGTTCCCTAAAATATTGCCATACACCTACAATGTGGAGGCGTAAAGCTTCTCTAAAAAAGATCTTTGTTATTTTTTCTAAAAGAAAGAAACGATCCCAAAGTAAAGCTGGTTTTCAGCAGCCTCTCTGCTCCCCAATGCAACTGGCATCAAAGTCTAATGAAAACCTGTTTGCGGACACTGGATCTGATCCAAGGTACACTATTGGCATATTCTAGACCCCTTGGGACATGACTCATATAAAAAACACACGGCTGTCATCAGATGGCTGGTGGCTCAAATAAATCAAATTTACTTTGAAAATTGAGGCATACCAAAATTTTATTAGGTGAAACTTTGGCATTTCTTATAGCCAACTTGCACATATATATTTTTATTACTTACAGCAGTTTAAAAGTATGCTACCAATCATATGCAAAACAAGACATGATTGCAAGCGTACATTTTTTACTGGGTGGTAGGAGGAACTGTGTTGTTTTCTTTTAAAAGCCCTGAATAGTGCTGCGTGTTTGTTAAAGGTGGCACAGCAGAACAGGCCTCTCTGTTTGCTTTCCTGTGAGTGGCTGGGTGTACATCCTCCATTTGTGATCTCAAGCCCTCACTTCAAAGAGCAGCTTCTCTTACATAATAATTGCTCACTAAAGTTATCAACTGCATCAACTGCAACACAAAAATGACACATAATGTTTGCAAAGTACACTTAACAAGAAACAAGCATAAATGTTGCTGAAGGCCTTGATGGCCCAGGAGGGACCTGATCTTCAGGGGCTGTTCCTGCAGCCCGCATGCAGAGGCAGAGCTTGGTTTTGCCACAGCCTGTGCAGAAGCCACTCCTGGCTCAGGTGTTTGGGTTGTATAAGGTCCCTCTTCCTTTCAGAGACTGTCCTAGTGATAGCAAAAGGGGTTCAGGATTAAAGGGGAGATTTAGGTTAGATACAGGGAAGAAATTCTTTACTGTGGGAGTGCTGAGGCACTGGAACAGGTTTCCCAAGGAAGTTGCAAATGCTCCATTCCTGGCAGTGTTCAAGGCCAGATTGGACAGGGCTTGAATAACCTGGTCTAGTGTAAGGTGTCCCTGCCCACGGTGGGGGAGTTGGAACTAGATGATCCTTAAGGTCCTTTCCAAGCCAAACCATCCTATGATTCAATAATTCCTCTGCCCCCATCCACAGAGGCTCACCTCTTGCTTCAACACAAAAGACGCTGTAAAACTTAGTAAAACAAAGGTACTATTCCTCTAATCCCCCAGCCTATGACTAAAAATCAAGACAAAGGCCATATTTTGGAGGAGAGTGCATGCTTTTGGGCTTGATGATAGAAGACAAAATCGTGAATTAAAAGTGCATTCATTTGTAAAAGATCTCTCAGTAGATAGGAGAGCCAAACTCCCACTGACATTTCTAAACTTCATTTATCTGGTTGCCTGGCAAGACAGCCTCTGTTTTAAACTAATGATAGAATGAATAAAAAGCTGCAGATTTGGTCTAGTTTTTCCTCAAACTATAACGAAAGTCGATGGGAATATATTCTGATGGAGTCCGAGAAGCATACTGGCTTTGCTCCAAAATAACTTAATTCAGTATGCAAAAACAAAGGGAAAATAATGGCGCCGTAGATAAAAACCATGAGATTGTTGTATCTGACAGTGTGCTGCTTTGGAATGGAGACATTCTTGGCCAAATGCTGACACCCCCATCACAGAAAAATGAGCCTCTGAGGTTCCCAGCGGCTGGTTCCTGGGGAAGGCTGTAGTCTGGTGTTCCATCCTTCTGGGAGATTGGGTTGTCTTGCTTAGAGAAGCTCACTCACCTAGGCAGGTGTTTCTCAGTGTGGTGAGCTTCTTCCTGGAAAAGTGTGGAGTGCAAATCAAACCAGAATTTGGCCCCAAATGTAAAACTCCATGCATCTTCATAAATGTAATACTCAGTTGTAAAGAGTTGCATTTGTAGGGAAGTAGGAAAGCACAGTCTTGGCGGTGTGGGCTCAGCCCTTGCAGGAGTGCTAAGCAGAGGGTGTGATTCTTACAGACCCTCTGGATTATTGTAACTCTCTTTGCTTGAAGTAAATGCCATAAAAATCCCTTTTAGTTCTAGAAGAGCAAGGCCAGGGCTGAGCTCCTGCCTCCAGAGTCTGCCATGGTGGACTGACTGACCAACTCTTCTGGGAATCAGGAAACTTGTTCCTTTTCCATTTTGGCAGCCAAGAAACGTTGTCTGAAGCTGACAAAAGTTATTTCTGGTATACAGCATTTACAGTGAATTTAAACCACGTTTATGAAACAACACCCTCACTTTACATATTGCTAAATACAATAGCCCGTGAAGTTTTTTTCCAGTGGAAATGTGAGGCTTGATCCAAAGCATTTGAAGAAATAGTTCCTTTCATATTAGTGGACTTTCTTCTTAGCCCTTAATTCCATATGTTGCTGGGTGTGTTTGTTTAGTCTGTGGCAGGACATAATGGCACTCTACAGACTTGAGAAATTTCTGCAGAATTCAGGCTTCTTCCCTTATCGGGAAGGAATAGACACATACATCCTCTTGAAATAACAGAAAACTGAGTAATTAAGGGAGACATCAGCAGTATTTAGTGACTGAAATGTAGTGTTGTGACTAAAAATTTATCCCCACAGATATCTGATCAGTTTCCAGGGGGAAAAAAAAAAAAGAAAGTAACAAAAGTCATATGAACTCACAAGTGAAGGAGAAATAAATTCTGGTAGCCTCTATTTCTCTTGAGATAATTTCTTGTCACTTCAATACACTGCTTGAATATTTTCCATTATTAGTTTTCTGTATCTCATTGTTTTGGCTGCCGTACATATTTGTACAATTTTCTTCCCCTTAAATAAAACAAAAAAAAAAAATCATCAGATCATAAAATGTTTCTACAATTTAATTAAAAAATAATATTTACTGTCTGCGCAGTTTAAATTTGGCCTACTTTTGCATATGCATTATGATGCAGACTTCTATTTCACAATCACATAGTATTAGTCCCCACAGGATGCAATCTTTTCCTTTGCAGGACAACCTTCTTTTCCAAGTCCCTAATTTTTTGATTGATTGAGACTGGGAAAAGAGCTGCAGCTGAGAAAGGGAAGTTTCTCCTCATTACCTAACTACCCCAGGATCTGTTCCTCAGATTTCGCCTTCCAGCCATTACTTCCTTTCCAGCCCACATGCAATTTGCCCTCCTAAATCCTCTTCTGATCTACCCCTTCTTCCTAGTTTCCCTCTAACAGGCCATGCCTCGTTGCCTAAGTAGTCCCACATTTCCGTTCCGCTTGCCAGTGATCCTACAGGAAACATCTTGCTGCCATAATGTGCCTCTTTCCTTTCCACTCAGCTTTACTTTTGTCCTGCTAGGTTCAGATCAGAGGGCTTCCTCCTCTTCTTCTGGGGGCTTCCCTGCCGGGTGGCCATAGCAGCACAGGAGGAGTCACAGGAGCGGGGCAGAGCTGGGACACGCTTATAGCCTGAGCAGCAGCACCTGTGCGGGCTGAGAGCAATGTTAATGTGCTCAGCAGCAGTGTGCTCAGCAGCATTGCACTCTTCTGATCAATCCATCAAAATGTTTCTGCCAACGGGAACAGCCTTTATGCCAAAGCTTTGTTGGGCAGGACAGGCTTTCTTAGGAGCAGACCCAACACTGGTAGAAAGGACACATAGGAAGGGATGAGTGCTCTAGTGTTGTTGTACCTGAGCTTCCTTTTTTTATTTTTAACAGCAAAAGTCACCAGTTTTTTAAAGAAAGGCAAAACTGTTTTATCTTTTTGTAGTGCAATCTTGGATTTGGCTAGGAATATGGCCATACATTTGCTTTTGCCATAATAGATGTTTGATTGTTTATTAAGATTCACCCAACCACAGATGATCATTGGGAATATTCAAATCATCGTTTTGCACAGTTGCTAGCAACTGAAAACAGAATCTTTTATCGGGATGTGTCAACAGTCTTAAATGATACTACAGGTAGCCCTGCAATACCACCTTAAAATCCATCCTACACACAGGGTGGTTCTTACTCTAAGTACTGTCTCAAACCCCAACCTTCCTCTCAGTCTGCTGTGGCAGTGATATATGCCAATTGTGACACATGTGACTAGACCAAAAGAAGCTACCAGGAATCCCTGTAGGTAATTTCACTTACGGGTGAAGACTTCTTCTAAGTCTTCCCAGTGAGGAGATGATGGGGCAGTGCGAGTGACTATCTCTTGACTCAGCTTAGCCACAAGGGAGTCTCCTACTAGAACAGCATAAGTGAAGCCTGTATCCCTCCTCTTCAGAAAAATCAACTCTCAGACCCTATGCTATTGAGAAACTGTTGTTTTGAGGGAGCACTGCCTTATTTACATTCTTTTTCATAATTTCAGATTTCTCTTTGCCATGAATTAAAAGCAAATGTTTCAGAAAGCTGCAGTATGCTATGGTCTCCCAACTCTGAAACCATTGCATAATGAAGTTTCTTTTACAGTGCATGGCATGTTCAACTGGACCTTGAAAATTCAAACCTGAGAATGCAGAAAGGAATAGAAACTTAGTCGAACAGAAACATCCATGTGCAGTTGCAGGCTGGGTCCACAAGGACCTCCTGCTCTGCAGAAGGCCTGTCACAGTCTTGGGTTATTAGTCTAATTAAAGAGAAGCTGGAGGCTTTGCAAAAGTAATTTCTTTTCTACATACATAGCTGTTTTACGAACCAGGCTTATTTCCTCAGTGCCAAATTGCATTTCAGAATATATCCTTGCTAAATAGAGTGAAATGTATTTCCATTTTTCATGGCTGAACCACATTTTGGCTGAGGGGGAGGCAGGACTCTCAGTACCATTTCCTGAAGTCAGCAGCAGACCTGTCATTAATTTCAGTGTCCCAGGATTTAAGCAAGGAGATAACAGACCCTCAAATGGTTTTAAGTTCATTGAAACATTAGCCCGAAATGAAGCATATGCCATTCAGTTAAAGATGCACGTTTACACAGCTGAGGATGACAAGTCTAGTTTGACTGAAGACCGGAGGAGAGAACAGTGCCTCCTCCTACATGATCTGCCCCCTGAAGAAAACATCTGCCTGCATGTTTAACCAGGAATGTGAACTGCTAATGTAATCTGACCTTTAGACAAAGGGAAGAAGATCGCTCTAATGTACAAATACAGAAGAGGCTAGAATGCTACGTGCTGTTGACTGTTTTCTGCACGTGTGGATCAGAACGCAATGAAAATATATTAAAGGACTGAAGAACATGACTGTTAGTGAGTTAGGGCTCCCAGGCATTCAGGAGAAAATATAAAAGCTAAAGTTCAGCCTAATGTAATTCTTGGAAATTATCTGAAGTGGATCCATTGATGTCTTTCTAGTAATTACAATGTGTATCAGGGCTGTGAAATCTTGTTTCACAACTGAATTCATGCAAGCTTTAATTTAGGCCAAGACTCAGCACTTTATATGAGCAGTAGGATTTTGAGGGAAAGGCTTTTTGTAACACTTCTTTGAGATTGGAGACCTTTCTACAATCTGGTTGATTAAATTTAATACTCAGTATCTCCAACATAAAAGCTGTGGCGGATACCGCTAGCTGTTTTTCTGTGGAAAGAGCAGAAAACAGAAGAGATCAGAAGCCCATTGTTCTTTGTGTAGGTGGTGTCAGAAAGGGTATAAATGTAGTTATTTTTTCGCTGCTTAGTAGCCAAGCTGCAATTTGAGGCACTTGAGGCATGCACAGTCCCTCCCTTCACGTATTCAAATAATAGCTACACACAAACCCATGAAAAGCCACAGGCACAAGTACAAGACTTCAATTCTGTGACTGGAGAGCATGTTTTCCTACAGTGACAGGGTCCAGCCTTTCTATAGTGAGGAGTGACTGCCTCAGTAATGGCTCACGTGAAGCGGATGTTCTTTCAGACTTACTTTGCTGTAATCATTATGCATGTAACATCAGAAAGACTGACCTGAATGATCCGAGCCTAAGTCATTTAAAATGACTGAGGCTCTTGGTTTCAGAAGGGCAACTGGAGAAAAGCCATCAGTTCACTGGATTCTTAGAGCTCTGTTAAAGCAGCTGGCAGCAGCCTAGATCAGTAGTCTTGGTAGGTCTGCCAGGGCCTTCTTTGCTTGATAGCACCGACGCTTCATGGGATATTCAAAATACTACTGTAATAGACTCTCTGTACATGTTTGGTCTTCTCACAGCCACAGTCTACTCAGTCATCCCATAACTGGCTCATGGTCATAAATTTCTGTTCGTCTATTAATTAGCCACTTTCCCTGGATTTATTTTTTCTTTGCATACAGCTAACATGGGCTCTTTCACAACTGCAATGCACAAGTGTAAGTTCTGTACTATTAAATTTTGCCCAGTTTCTGTTGCAGAGGTCATCAACTTCTCATTGTGATCCTTCTGCATGTTGAAAATGCCTCCTATCTGCCATCTTTCATCCACAGGAGCTGTGACCTCTTGCCTTGCTGGGAGCAGCAGATGAGGGACAATCTGCCTGGTTCAGGCTGCCTGCACTGCCTGCGCTGCTAGAGGAAGGTGCAGCCTTGTCCCAGGGCCAGGACTGACTTCTGTAGAAGAGAACCTTGGAGCAGCACGCCCTGATGGACTGGCTCTACCTCTGTGAGACTAGCAGCTCTCACAGTACCAAACCATACACCTACTAACACAGCTGGATATTACCTTCTTATGTCTCAGGTATTCAGCACATTCTGCTTCTTTTTTTTTTTTGTTTTTATTGCATTCATTGTAGCAACAGTCAATGCAGCAAGGATTTCCTCTGTGTGTGTTTTAGCAGTGCTAAAGTCACATCCAGATATGCTTTTGCGCAGTCCTTGATGGTGTTATTGCAGCTACAAGCAGCAGACTATGAAATAAGCTTTGTATTAAGACTTGTTCCTTTAATTGTAAAGGAACCCAAATGCTCTTAATTGAGTGTAGAGCTGCTACAGTGTTCTTCAAGGACTCCAGAAGGCTATTTGGGATCCTTCTGTCTTCGCTTTGTGAGAAGGAGGTTATTCTTTTTTGTGCCTTCTCCCCCCTCCCAAGTATTTTGCTTGCTCTTGAACATGCTTTGAATATTATTTACCCCAAGAAGAGGGGAAAAAAACATAGTCCAAGTGCCACCTCTGCTGTCTGCCTCACCATCAGTTTATCTGTTGTAAATTTTACCAGATGCTGTTGGATCTCCCTGGCATTTTAGCACTTGTCTTCGTTGCTGGAGCAATTTGTAACACAGGAGGGATCAAGTCAGCTTTACTCATTCACTGGTCTTTGAGTGCCTTCATTTTGCATTTTCCTTAGAGCATAATTAAACTTTTAAAGCTAGCAATGCTCTGTTAATTTCATTAATCCACTGACATATCCAGAAATTGCATTTTCTATTTTTTATTTTATGATTCCGTTTATAAAAAGATAAATGCTTTGTGCTCTCAGGTGACTTTTGGGACAGGAGATTTTGTAGAATTTCTACAATCCCAGCAAATGCTTTGTCTGGGGGTTTAATAGGAGCTGTTAAACTACACAGCAGGTTATACCTTTTAGCATCTATTACACTCAGTAAAACCGGCACATTTTTCCCATCAGTTACACTCTCCGTGATTATACACTGCTCCAGCCTCACTATAGGTGGGCCAGGCCTCCACTGAGCAATTAAACCAGTCATTTTCCCGCTAACAGCCAGCCATTTTAATGCTTTTCAAAACACAGGCACACGCACGCTCACATGCGTGTGCACACACACACAACCTCCCAACTCCCTGGTTCTCTGCTCACTACCCGCCGGGTCCTGCAGCAGCTCTCTGACATGGGATTAGGGTTATGCCTGCAGCTGGAGCTCCTACACTTGGCCCAACATCTGCAACATAAAGGCAGTGCATGAAGGAGCTACTTCTGCATTGGCCAAGGTGGAGAGGGCAGTGATAAAGCCCCAGTGTCGCCACTGCACCAAAGCTGAACACTTTGCTGGTGTGTTCATGTGATGTGCTGATGCAGTAAAATAACATGGGCAATAGCCCATTTTGAGCACAGTGTGTGTGTGTTGCTGTTACAATCAAGTTTAAACAGCTATCAGGATAGAAATGATAGTCAGGAGTGGGGTTTAAGGGGTTTCTGCCTTGTCCTTATACCCTGCAGGCAGCAGGAAGTGTAACTCCTTAAGAGCAATTGGTCTTTCAAGATAACTATATTAAAGATGTACAAGCTGGAATTTTTCAGCAAGTCCCGCAAACCAAGAAATACAAACTGCAGTGAACATCCTCTCTGAAGGCGTCCAAGGAAATGAAAGAAAAAAAGCTCTTTTTACTTTAGTTCACTTTGGGAATGGCTTGGGAAAATGATAATTGTCCCATGCTGGAAGTCTGTACCTGTGCCCTGGCCTTATTTCACTAGGGTGAGCATGGTCCTGATTTTTCAATTGACGCCTCTGGGATGACTAAGAGATTTTTGACAACTGTAGCATGAGAAATTTCTTGTCCAGCTCAAGTGAGCTTCTGTCTGAGTGCTGCTACATATAAGTATAGCTGATAAGAAAATAAATTACTGATTTTGAAAAGTAAGGCATCTCAAGCTTTAGTGCAGTCACTGACAGTACATGTTCCTCTTGTCACATATCAGGTAGCTATTCGATCTTTCAGTTCACTTGCTTTTTTATGGAGAAATACATCAAGTAAGCTTTTCTTTTTTAAACCTCAGTGAAATGCAGTTACAATTGCAGACCAGTCTGGCAGGTGATAATGCTACAATTTTGTATGCAGAACATACAGGAAAGTCCTTGGAGCTGGTGTTCAGCAGGACACCCGGCACCAAGTAGTCGTGAACTATGTAGATCATTCTTTCCGGAGGGAAAACTGATTTTCAGAGGCTGGGTTTTTTGCAAGGGAATTGTGGCAGTTAGGCTCTCATGCTTCTCCATGCTGGGAACTTTCATCAGCTCCAATAAAAATAAGAGGAATTGGCACATGGGATTTCTATGTCCTGCCAAAGGCACAGAATACAGAGCCTACAAGGCTAGTGCTAAGCACTGCCGAAATTTCTCCTTTCATCTTTTGGACACAATAAAAACAGTGAAAGTATTTTCATTTGTGCCTCTGGGCCCAAACCTGTGCAGCGAAGGACCTTCCTGATTTCCCATTAGCTTCACTGAGATTTGAGGATGATCAGCAAAGAGGAATCTTGCACTTGTCAGAAAGCACCTAAAGAGCAGGGGGGATCCTTTATGCAAGCACCTGATGAGAGCAAGATGTCTAAAGTGTTTTAGCATACTGAGATACAATGGAAAATACATTTATGAAACAAAAGATCTAGCAAATTTGAGACATCTTTCTGATTTTTTTTCTCTTTTCTCCGCAGTTTCATTAGTTCCTGTTAAAACCTTTAGCAGATGCCTAATTGACACAGTCAGAAATAGTTTTCCAATCATGTATCACTTTAATTATTCAATGGCCTTTTCAGATCTCTCATGGATACCCCTTTCACTGAGACAAATTATTCACTGTGTTTCAAGCTACTCTGCTTAAATTCTGCTTATCTTCTCATAACTTTTCCCATTGGAAGGTTTTATAAGAAACTTGGAAGGAGAGAAGACAGGACAGGGCTTCGCGCTATTTCAACCATAAAGGTACATTTTTCAGAACATTTCATTTGAAAGTTGAAGCCTAAGTGCAACACTTTGCATTTTAATGAATTAACACTAGAACTTTGACCTAATGGGAAGTGTTTCATGATACGTGTTACTTGGGATTTTGTGCCTGTGTGAACATCCTGTTCTCAGCTGCATATCCCAGAGTCACATTGACAAGAGAGGCCTCTGATTGTACATGCCTTTTTCTTGGTGCTTTGTTTTACATAAACAAAGTTCAGTGGAGATAGTGCAAAATTTATCAATGATTAAAAGAAAAACAAAAAGCTTGCCTTTTATTTTTAAGTCAATGATAAAAGCGCAGTCAATGACAGTACAGACAGGATTGTGCACAAGATACTGTACTTTTTTCTCAAAATTGCAAGCTCTCTCAGCTCCTAAAATATTTTAATGAAAGCAAAAAAGCTCAGCATCTCTGAAAAATCTGTTCACCGAAGCTTCAAATTCCACAAAATACTCCCACAAACAAAAGGTAGGTCTTGTAAATATTCTCTCTGTGTCATCTGCTTCCTAATGAGGGCTGATCCTTCAAAACTTTCCACACTTCAACTTGAGGAGCACACCACCACCCCTGTAGATGTCATACTGTAAGGCATATTGCAGAACACCTTTAAGCAGCCATGTTCCTGTAATTGCAGTAATGCTTCTTTCAGTAATGTTGACATGCCTTCAAAATGCTAACTTCTAGGTGTGGATAGGTTAAAAAAATCAGTTATCAAAATGGAGGGATTTTTTGCCCTCCCTTTTCTAAAATAATTTGAGCTTTTTTGAAGGTGATAATGTGACTGATCTTATTCACAGTTCTGGTCACTGGGGGACATCCAGATCAATATTTCCCTAAGACCTTAAGCAAGAGACCATGGTTCATGCCCTCCCCACCTCTTTAAATATTTTCCTTGAGTTGTCATTTGCCCCCATTGTCAAATTTTTCATTAGCAGTACCATAAGGTCCTCTGGTTCCACAGATCATCCTGGTCACAGGGCTCACCCAGTCATTCGTGGATTCAAGCAGTTTTTTATGGAAGTATTACTCCAATTACTTATAATTCATATGAAGAAGGATAATGATCTATAAAACCAAAATATATGTTCAAAAGTGCACTCTGTGCTTGGCAACAGCTGAAGGATTTGGGACCCAAAGAGACTGAACGTTGTCTTTCTTCTGGTCTGGAATGGCCTGGGGTTTTCTAGTCTGTCTTGGCTGAGAATTGCCTGTTACAAGTGGGATAGTGTGACCCCGGCTATACAATATTGCTTCTGGGGAGGGGGGAAAGCTTCAGGTGCATGACAGAAGTCTCTTTTCCATGGCAAGGTGATAGTATCAGCTAAGATGCATGCTGTTTAAATACATTTAGCCAGCAACATGTATGCGTATATTAAAAAAAAAGATAAAGGAGATGTAACAAGAGAGGAACAAGTCTTTCCAAATTCTTACCACACCTGGCATGTAGCATGTACTTTTGCAGTTGACAACATTTACCCTTTATGACAGCATTATACATATACATTGAGGTTTGTCTTTTTAAGTAAGGGATGTTAACAGCCTTGAATAAAATTGGGACAAGCAGTGTAAACAGGATGGCATATGAAGTGTGATACAGTATACAGAGGGCAAAGTATGTTTGAAGGTTAGCTTATTAATAAAACATGGCTGGCCTTGATTTGGTTTATAAGAAACTTAAGACATTTATCAACATTTGTCTGAATCCATTTCCAGTCTCTTTGGACTCTGTTGTGGATAAGCTGATTAATAAAAGATGATGCCTTAGGAAGGAAACTTAGATCTTTGCAAGAAATGACAAAAGAAAATCCAGCACTTAATCTACATATGAAAGGAAACTGTGAAAGTAAACTAGTTTACCACTACATCCCAGGATGCCAATCTCTTATTTCATCTGACTTAGTTTTGGCTGGAGTCTGGAAAAATAAGAAAGAATTCAAAAAATTAAGTGTGGAATTAATTTACAAGATCCTAGCGCTTGCTTATGGAGACTCTGAAATCTAATCCCGTTCCCTTGTGGCTTTCTCCCCTCAGTGTTTTTAACTTTGCAGCTTTCCGTGTTTGTTTTTCATTTGTCTCCTTGATCCTTTAGTCTTTCCTTTCCCTTAGGCTACAATAAAGTTCTAATACTAAACAAGTGCCACACTTTGCCTATTGATAGTTGTTGCCCAATAAAATGTTGCCCTCAGAAGCCGATTAGTGAAATATGTTTCTTGTAATAACCAGTAATTTGTTTAATTTTCATGCATTCTTGCCTGATAGTCAGCCAAAGGGGTACATATGTATAGTTACAGCATTTGAGATACAGAGACTGCCCAGCTTCACTGCACCTGGCAGCAATGGTGTTACCTGGCTTCGGCATATTGGCACTTGGAGGCTGCATCATCTTTCCAGATTGAGAAACAGCATGGCTGTAACTGTGCCTGTCTGGACTAACACATCTGGGACATGTCTGAGCTTGTGCTATTCTGGGACCTGAGCAGTTTCTCTGCATGGCACTGAAATGTTCTGCAGGGCTCATGTAGAACTGAAGCTGAGCTTCTCAATGGACATGCCCCTAAAGAGACACTGAGGATCCATGCGTAATATTTAGGTATCATTGTTTTTCACAGAGCCTTGTCCTAACTTCACAGGATCACAGGTTTCTTCTGTTACATGACCGATGTTTGGAAATGCGGTTTTACACCCCAACCTCCAACCTCTTTCCCAAGGAGAGCCTGAGCAAGCAGTCCCTGGAAGGAGTCCTGGAGGGATTCTTTCGTCCTGATCCAGCTTCACCAGGGTGCTCCTGTGTCAGGACCCAGGGGCAGCATGTCCAGGTGCCATTCAGCGCGTCAGTGCTTGGGCACCATGTTCCCTCACTGCAGCCAAGAGTGGGAAGGAAACAGTTGCCTTCAGGCACCACTCCACTGACTATTGCAATATTTTATGTGAAGTTAAATGGCTCTGATGTGAGAAAACAAGGGGCTGCATCTACTCAAATACATAAAAGTGAGATTATGTCAGAGGCTCTTTTTTGATCCTGAGGCAAATAGTCACTGCAAGGATCATGTCCATACAGACTCACTCCTTTTTCTCCCAAAAAAGGGTGGCTGCAGCTGCCTTGCCTTCTGGGAATCATCTCTGGCCTGTGATAACCCTCAGGCAGGAGTGAAAAAATCCCAGACTGAAACTATGTTCAATGTTTTAACATATGCTGAGACGGCTGGGCATCCCCCTCCTTAACACTTCATGGCCTGGAGCACGGTCAGATGAGTGGTGGGCAATTGAACTTGCGTCTCGCATCCCACAGGTGGCTGTGGCAACCAGTAAAACACTGAGGAAAGAGAAGCACATTTGGTGGCTCCTCATTCAGCTCTGAAAAAGATGCTGAGCTTGTCAGGGAAATTAGTAGCTTGAACTAAACAGGCCAGAGAAACGAACAAAGCATATAGGCTTTCCACAAGAAAAAGATGTAGGTGCCAACCCCGTGGGAATATTGCACATGGTGAAAGCTGAGAGGGAGATCACATTTGTTTGCAGCCCAGAGAGAGCCCACAAATTCAGAGAAGGGAGAGGTGCATTACCTCTGTATTTCATTCTTACTGTAAATCTTGCCCTAAGAATTAACAGTGGCTTGTATTGAGATGTTCTCCTATCTATTTATATAAACTTTTAAACTGAAGATTACAGAAAGTTGAAAGGCAGATCCAAATTTTCTTGAGATCTGGGATGGTGAACTGAGAGAGTCAAATTTAGACCCTCTTTACATGCCAGCCAAGAACTGTGAAGACTGCTGCATAGATCTGCAGTGTGGGAGACCAGCTTTTGAAGGCCCATTTTATAAGGAAATATCTTTGGATGCCATTTCATCTGTGGAAAGAAGAGTTTGTTCCTTGGGGTCATTTTAAACCATACTGAAAACTACTTTAGATTAACTTGGATTTAAACAGATTAAGCAGACAGTGTGGAAAGGACCATGCTGAGCCAGATCCTGCGCTGGGTTAAGTTGGCATGGTGCTCTCAAAGACAAAGGAGTGACAATTAATACCAGCTGAGTATCTGGCCCATTGCATTTAAAGACTATGTCAGAGACCACCTACTTTCTAACACAGCTTATAAAAGTGGTTGAAGATGTTTAAGAGCCTGTTATGCTAGCTGGAAATTCCCAGTCTGGTTTCTGCACCAATGATGGCACCAAAACGTAGATGCTGAGTCCTACATCCATTTTTGATATTCAGTGCTTTTGCTGCAAACAGTCTTGAAATTATGTTGATGACAAAGATTTTTTTAACAGGCACAAGTATATACATATGAGGATTCCTAACCAAATGTATGGGATCACATACTACTGCAAGGATTTGGAGGATTGTCCACATAACTTAGGTTCCAACTCATTCAGGATTCAGTTAAAAAATTGATTTATTAAGGAACAAATGGGGTAATGTAATTTTTTTTAAAGTTGCTGTAATCACTCTTAAAGCACATCATGCTACGTAAGATCCTTTGATACTGATAGTATGCACCCTTTGTTTCAGTTTTGCATTACTCTCTAAGCATATTTCACCAAAGTCTGTGGAAGCTCTGGAGTTATAATATTGGCTCTCATTCTACATTCTTACCAGTCAAGATCATTCATTGATTCCTGAATGTGAGGATCAATGGTGGTGGCCATATGGCTTTGGAATGATCTGTTGTCTTTTCCTTAATGGCACTGTGGCTTTGTGTTTCCCCAGCAGTGATTAATAGGCACAGACATGCGTTATGCACATGTTGATAGGTTTAGATGAACTTTGATTTTTCATGGCTTTCTTCTCTTTTTTTCTTTCCCCCCTCCCCTCCCCCCTCTTCCCCTTTTTCTTTTCAGGGGGTGGGGAGAGGAAGAGTGATCTGCATCGAGAAAGTGAGAATGGGTTTTTCAATGAATATTCACCTTCTGGGGACATGGTGTGATTTGATCAGCAAGGCTAGATGACAGACGCACCCCATCTAGATGTTCGGGGATAATTATGACACTCTATCCCAGGAGGACTATCTAAGGACCACTTACAACAGGCAACCCCATGCTGGAGAAGAACAAATGCCTCCAAATGTCTCTCAGTGTTAACCTTAGGAACATGACATACAGTGGCTGGCTAAACCCATGCTCCCATCCCCACTAACTCTAAAAACTAGGAGGTAGCAGACAAACAAAAGCAGGTTTGCTTTTCCCACCACAGTTGATGGATGCATCCCATCTCCCAGGCCTTCTTCCTTGGGAGCACAGAAGGAATGGGTGGATAGACTTAATCAGATGCCCTGGACCACTCCAGTGGAAGGTGTGTGGTGGGCGTCATGGAGTGCTATTCCTTGGATACTCACGGTGTTCCAATAATGGACTAAGAAGACATGGTCTGTCCATCAGGCTGTTCTTGCCAGCCTAAAAATTTTTGAAAAAAACAAATCAACCCCCAAGCAGTTTGTGTTTGCATCCCATCAAGGCTTGCCAAATTCATAAAATTTACATCTGTACATCTGCCTTGAGAAATATTTGTGATGCAGGTGGTGGCAGGGCAGCTGGGACAACAAGAAGCAACATGAGCATTTGTTTTGCTCATTTGCTTTTCCTCTCTGGTCCTCTCAAAGAACTAGAGGTAGGATACTGGGCTGGACAGGTCCCTCACCTCACCCACTGCAGCTGTTCTCATGTCTGTAAATTACGGAACTTCAAGCATTTCAGAAATCCAGAAGGAAATTACTTGTTGCCCAAATACCATGTGGGTTTTGTTTTCATCTTCAAAACAAAAAAAAAACCCTACAAGATGTTCACAACAGAAATTTCACAAGCAGCTTCTAGAGAGCATAAGATTCAAGAGGCTGTTAGTGGTTTGATTGTAGTACTAAAAAATTTAGTACTAAAACCCAATAGTACTAAAAACCAATTTGTTTGAAGTACTACATAGAACTGTTTTAACACTTTCTAGGCTCTTGCATCATTAAATTTACTTTGCAGCAGATTAGACAGAAGATTGGGCATCCACTGAGGTGTTAATAGCATGTATGTTTACAAAGTCTCTCTCTCCTTTCTGATCTTCCCATCAGAATACCCGTACTGCAATAAATACTGGCAGCTGTTTGGGTCAGTTGGAAAGTGTTTGCCTCTCATTCCTTAAAAAAAATGGGCAGTCATCTCCTGGAATTGTAGAAATACTCTGTTCCAGGTTGGAAATCTTCAAACTTCCACAGGTTTCAGGAAACTCCAGAAATATAAACTGAAACCTTCCTATGGTTCTATGAAAATGGCATCTAAATTTGAGGGGTTTGAGTCTGACACCACCCAAGCATTTCTAATCAGAAAACCTAAGGTGTCATGTATTAACAAATATCCTACCAGGAGTAAAAACTGCAACCAGAACATTGCAGCTGCCCAAAACAAGGCAGAGCTATGAAAAATTTGGACTTTTTTTGTGTTGTTATTGATTGGAGATGATCTGTTTAACTCAACGGCATGAAGGTTTCAATATTCAACTCATCTGCCTCTGCATACTCAAATCCCAGTGATATGATACTCTGGTAGTCCATGCAAAGGCTAAAAAATTACCTCTGTCACTCCACAGCCAATATAGATAACCTTCCTTTCTGTAATGAGCACTGAGTGAGTTGGACCAGAGCAGGGTGTTGCACTTTACGTAGTTTACAGGAAGGGAGAGCCCAGCTGCTGCCCTGTTGTGCTGAAGGAGAAATTTGCCTTGAGGTATGAGAACATAGTTGATTGACACATAGCAAGGGAAAAGAAAAACCTATAGACCATAGATGACACTAAGGAACACTTGCCTGTGCAATGCTTCCTTTGACAAAATGTGAGCTAATAACTCAAAAAATGACTCTTTCATAACCACTTTAATAGCGCATGGGGGTCTATTTTTCCTCTATTAGTTATAAGTTCTAGTAGACATCACTAGTTTAGCGAGTAATGTGTTACAAGAGTGTGTCCTAAACACCAATAAACCCACAGAGTCTGGGATCAGGCTTGTGCACAGGCTGCTGCATGTCTCAATGTCAAGGGATGAAAGGTCAAAAAATGAACTTTTTTACATTTAGTTAATTTTGTAAGAGACAATAACGTTTTCATGCACATATTCATTCTGATAGCTTCACGAACTCATTCCCAGCCTGGAAAAATAAAAATCTTTCATATTAAGTTGGAGTTTTCACAGTTTATAGAGAACGCATTGAGGACAAAAATGTTTCACTGGAACAATAACACAAGACTGCAAGATGGAGACCAAAGAGGCTAGCTCTGAGAAAATAGGGAAAAAAAATTTGCAATATTTGGCACTTTCCCTGTGATGTAAAGTGCATGTTATTCTCATTTAGCAAAGAGCTCACTTGGACAATAGAAATGTTTGTTAATACATTCAGCTCTACAGCGACTGTGAAAGTATTTGCTGCATTTGCTTCTTAGATGCTGTAGCTCTCTCATTTCACACCTTTCCCCAGATTTAATCTCTGCAGTATTATTTATGTGGCAATATTAGATTCAATTTACAAATTACAGCCTGCTGCTAAATGGAGCTACTCTTTTCCCTAGAGGTACCAGCAACAGTTACATTAATCTTCTTTTAAAAAATTATTCAGGGGCTTTCAACATGCTGCCAAGAACTCCCTCCCAGATTCCTTTGTAGTCCTGTTTTTAATTGTAAGAATATCTGCAGAAAATATAACGTGTAAGGCCTGGATCCCAGTGGAGGTCCATGCTGGCAGAGGTCCTGCAGCGAGCACCAGATGGGTGGATTTGGGTTTATTTTATCTTTTCCAGCTCAGTCCTGCATGTGGATCCAGACCTGGAAAGGTGGTTCTTTTCTGGGTCACTGAGAACATCCCGCTGAGGCTCCAGCAGAAGGGTGGCTTCAGAGGCACTGCCGCCAAAAACAGGGGAAAACCCATTGCACCAAGTGCTCCAACTCAGCAATCTTGCACCTGCATTTGCCTGGACTGCACCACAGAGAGACCCAAGGTTGTTGAAAAAGATGTTTTACTGGAGGTTTGCACAGATTGCGAGATGCACCACACTAACACTGTCATTAAAGTTCACCCAGAGCAACACACCACAGCTCTCCCTCCCCAGCCGTGTATCTTACTCCATGAACATGCAGTAGATGCTATGGTGCCCAGTGTTGGGATGTCTCAAGGCTGGGGGAAGTCTCATTCAAGCCCCAGCACTCTTCTGTTGCTGTGAGCCTTACAGAGCCGTTCCTGATCCTCCTCCCTCTGCTCTAGTTGTGGCTTGAGGTCCATGGCCTAACAACAGCCAATAACACCCCAGCTTTCCACTAGAGTGGATGCTGCCATAGCTAGGACCAAAAGCATGGTATGAGCCAGCAGCAAGACGATTACCTCTCCTGGCTGGAGGTGATGCGACTGGTTTGGGTGAAACCGCATGATCTGCTGATCACAAGGGGTTAGATGCGATGAAGTGATGGTCTGTCCTCCTCTTCCTTTCTAAGGCAATGACATTCTTTTACATCAACATTCTTCTGCCGACGTCAGGACTTCACCACCATAAGCAGCAGCCTGGTGGGAGCACAGAAAGCCTTGTGCCCTGGGTCAAGTAGTGTTATCACGTGTGAAAGTTCTGGGTCAGCTCACAGGAAGAAAAAAGGTATTTTTTAATGTTTATTACAAGAGCATTATGATTGGCATTGGCTCATGACAGCCCTGTCCAAATTCTTCTCTAGAAGATTCCACATGGAAGGAGCTCCCAGGTGTTTGGGTGCTTTTGCCCAAGCCTGGTTCATATCAGCTCTGCCTTCTCAGAGCCTTCTCAATGTAAGCTTTTATTCACCTCAGGCTGTATCAATCAGCTGCTTTTCCCCCCGTACACTGCATGAAGAAAAAAAGGGTAAACCCCAAGCAAGACAAGAAATGTCTTCTACAAATATACAAGAGGAATGAAAGGAACTTCTGTGAGTACATTACTAAATGTTGATGGTTAAACTCCTAGTAATGAGACATTATGAGACAGATGCATTCAATAAGTATTTGTGTTCTGGTGGATCAAAGCTGGAGGAAGTATGAGTATCATATGATGCTGATGAAATATTTTCTGGTCTAACAGTAAAATGGGAGAATGCAAGTCAGCTCAGAACCATTTGATTCAGAAAGGCTGGATTACATGTCCCCAAGACTTCTTAAGGCAGCAGCTGAGGAACTTACTCTTTCTCTAGGCAGGTAGTGAATGCTGCGCCTCACTCAAAAAAAGTGAGAGGGACAACCCAAGTAATTATAAGCTGTCTAGGCTAGATTTCATAGAAAACAGCTGATACTGAAGGCAGAGGTAAAAATCTGTGCAAATTGCCCTGACTTCAGGGAAGCTGGAGCTTGTCAAATCATCCTAACTTCATTTGTAGAAAAATCATTCTGAGATTGAAAGTCTGATAAATCAGTTATCTGATTCTAAAATTTTAAAAAATAGCATTTTTTCAAAACCTTTGAACTGATTTCAACATAGATACTTTATGGGCAATTATCAGTGAGTGGAAACCACCCTTTTCTCCTTTCCACTCAACACAATCTATATTTAAATCACAAATATCATAGAATTATAGAATAAGTTAGGGTTGGGAAAGACCTTAAGATCATCGAGTTCCAGCCCCCCTGCCAGGGGCAGGGACACCTCACACTAAGCCGTGTCACCCACTGCTCTGTCCAGCCTGGCCCTGAACACCACCAAGGATGGAGCATTCACAGCTTCCCTGGGCAACTCATTCCAGTGCCTCACCACCCTCACAGTAAAGAACTTCCTCCTTATATCTAACCTAAACTTCCCCTGTTTTAACCAATTCCCCTTTGTCCTGTCACTACAGTCCCTCATGAAGAGTCTTTCTCCAGCATCCTTGTAGGCTCCCTTCAGATACTGGAAGGCTGCTATGAGGTCTCCACACAGCCTTCTCTTCTCCAGGCTGAACAGACACAACTTTCTCAGCCTATCTTCATACGGGAGGTGCTCCAGTCCCCTGATCATCCTCGTGGCCCTCCTCTGGACTTGTTCCAACACTTCCATGTCCTTCTTCTGTTGAGGACCCCAGAACTGCACACAGTACTGCAAGTGAGATCTCACAACAGCAGAGTAGAGGGGCAGGTCACCTCCCTCAACCTGCTGGCCATGTTCCTTTTTGATGCAGCCCAGGATACGGTTGGCTTTCTGGGCTGTGAGCGCACACTGCCGGCTCATGTTCATTTTCTCATCAACCAAAACCCCCAAGTCCTTCTCTGCAGGGCTGCTCTGAATCTCTTCTCTGCCCAACCTGTACCTGTGCCTGGGACTGCTCCCACCCAGCTGTAGAACCTTGCACTTGTCATGGTTAAGCTTCATAAACTTCATAAATCACAGATATGATTGCTAATACCTTTCTCAGATCACACAGACTGTCAGTCTTTCATATGTGAAGGTGATCTGGCTCACTTCATAAGCTGCGTTCCACTAAATGAAGCCAAACACAGGTTAATATTTAGAAACAAAGGTGTATAAATTCTGTCTACAGGACGGGGCGCTGCATCATGGTAGGAGGCATTGAAAAGACTTCAGGAATTGTCACAAATAATCAACTGTCTGTGAATTCTTATAATAGTTTTGTGATTAAAAAGGCTAATATGATCACTGGAAAAACAGAGATGGGATCTGGAAGTGGGAAAGAGCTATTCTGTCTGTGTAAGGCTGAAGTAGGATCCCTGTTGTAGTGGCCACTGGAGTGTATAGAGAAGGAAAGAGTAGTTACAGGATCAAGACCTTTATATAAGACACGTTTATTCTGTGATTGTTTCATGATGGATTACCCCAGAAAATAGTTTCCAAATGCACTTCCATGAAACAGCAGAAGATCATGCAACTCCTCTGCTGGATCTTCCCTCAAGTCATGTTTTCTGGATTAGGTTCCAGAGGAAAGCAGTAGGGGTTGCAGCTTTCTGAGGCGGATTTCGTGTTGGATACCTGCCTGTGTGCTGTGACATGCTGCCTTGGCTAATAAATCGTGACCTATGTGGTTATACTGGTCAAACTCTTTCCCTGCCAGAGCAATTCCCAGCATATCAGCAGGCTTCTTTCACAGTGCCCATCTGACAAGCACCGGGTAGCGCACAGATGGTTTAGATATAAAAAAGAATGCTGCATCAATGCTGTATGTGTGAAATGTTTCAATTATTCCTAAAATATTTTTAACATGTTCCAGATTTATCAGGCAAAATGTTTAGGAAGTAATTGGAGTTTATTCTGTTTTTCATTTTAGTATAGTATATTATAATAAACACATGCTCAAAATACATTTTAGGTATCACCAAATATTTATAAAATGTCTACAGGTGGAAATCCCAAGGTCACTACAGTAGCTTTATTTTCCAGCTTGTTTACAGGGAAATCAATCATTAAAACCTATGGCTTTTTTTTCTGTCTGCACTGTGAATCCTTTTGCACCTGCAGAGATAGTGGATAGCCTGTTGGATTTACCTACACAGATATGATTAAACCTTCTTTTATAGCAAAGGCAGAATTTAATTCACCCTTATATTATTGCCTGAAATAATAAAAAAACTTCTAAAGGCATTTCCAAAGAGTTATGCATGTCTGATATTCGGTATCTGATCATTTTACTGGCATTTTCCCACCATAACTAAAAGACAAATTAAATAAAGGTCTATCCCAAGTAATGCTAATTAAGAAATAAGAAGGAAGATGGTATCACACTCCCTGAGGTACCCTCTGGGCTTTTGCGATGAGAACTAATTGGGCTGTGGTGCACTTTTCTACCTGTCTTGAGAAATATTCACAAGGCTTGGAGATATTGCCTGCAAGGGAACCTTTTCCACTTGTTTTATAACAAAACCAGGCTGCTTTCTGCTGATCCTCCTTGATGTCCCTGGAGATTTCAGGGGGAAAAAAAACCAACACATTTTCCTAGCCTGAAGTCTGGAAAATATTGCACTTTGCAATTCCCCAGTTACTGTAAATGAGCTCATTTTATTTTGGTTTGGTTTTGGTTTTTTTCTTTTTGTTTGTTTATAATTGTATCCCAAGTTTCGTCCAAGCAAGTCTCCTTGACACAGTGTCTTGCATCAACTAAGACATAGCCTGGATTCTGTGCATTTCTGCTGAGACCAGCATATGTGCTCACATCCCTGCCCTGTGTTGGGAACAGGCTTGTTTTCAGCTCACAGAATAGTTTTGTAGCGATGGTGGGATGAGAAGAGGGACATGCAGTGCCCTGAGAGCAGAGCTCTTCACTGGTGAAGACCCCCTTTCAGTGCCGGACCAAAAAAGGAGCAGCTGATGCCATCCACAGAAATAAGTACAAACACTTTGACTGAATCACAGATTCCAGATTCCCGCAAAATGCCATCACATACAAACACAGCACATACTGTCCTTTTTCCAATTACAAAAACAAGTTTGCGTGGTTTCAACAGGTAGTATACTGCACAAGGAAACATTATGAAAGATCAAAGCCTTGGGGTTTTTCTTCTTTGCTGCTTCCCCCCATCAATAAAAATGTTAAATTTAGCTCTGTTACAGTATTAACTTCAATCCCAAGCAAAATCGAGACATTCCTGGCACTGACTCTCTCCTGATGCTGTCTTAGTAAATGCTGACATTTCTGAAAGAAAAACTATTTCCTCAATTATAATTTTAATTGAAAGCATACCACTTTACAAATGCTTCTCTGCAATATCCTTTTCATCTCCTCTACAGATTTATTTTAGATATTTATTCTGCTGGAAGATCCTTATTGTCAGCCTTTCATCTCACCTTAGTGCTGTTAGCCTTTCGTACACCCCTTCTGCAGGTTCACCATCTGCAGGCTGTGAAGTAAAGGGAGTTGGGGACAACAAATGACTTGTGACACTGCAAAGATGTTGCACCTGAGATAAAGAATAGCCTATGTATGTCCATGATGATGTGGGAGTTCTTGTTTGCTTTGTATCACCCACAGGCAATAATGCCAGAACCTGTAAAATAGCATTTCAGAAAAAGGGGGTCAGTGAAATAAAACAGCAGTTTGGTTTATTCATCAGTATTAGTAATACTGA
Source organism: Ara ararauna (assembly GCA_028858755.1). NCBI lineage: Eukaryota > Metazoa > Chordata > Aves > Psittaciformes > Psittacidae > Ara > Ara ararauna. Next base: position 51,515,897 of record CM054379.1, read on the forward strand.
TTTGCAGATTCCAGCCCACAAAGCCAACAGGTGTGATGCATATTGAGAATGTCTACATAAAAGATAATGATAAATTAGTGCAAAGAAGTTGGCTATGGTCAGATTTTTCCACTAATTTTCTATAATAGTTTAGCTGATAGAATGAAAAGCACAGACAGGCTTTATATATAGGCTTTATATATATGCATCATGAAGCAGTATAATCAAGATATGGTAAAGACTGATTCAGGGATAATTCAGGAACTTAACATCATATAAACTTGAAGGATGAATTTTTATGTTTGGGTTTTTTTTTAAATTGATTTTTTACAGCAATACAGATTGAGACAAACTGTTGCAGGGCCATGGATTAAAATTAATTTAAACCAAATATCAGGCCTAAATGAAGAAAATTGGGAATTCCACTCCCATGAAGAATGATTACAGTTTGAAACTTGGAGGTGCACACTACGTTGAAGAAAAGCTGGTTCAAGGTCTTGGCTGCTAGTTTGCACTCTCGAATCCTGGTTCCAGTCCAGTTTCATCAAAGACTTCCAGTGAGATCTGAGATGTCATTGGGAATAGGACTCATATTACCCAACTGCAACAACCAAAACCCCTGGTGTTTAAGCTGGGGTCTAGGTTTCCTCTGCAGTTAGATGGAAAGAGAGTAACTCAGTCTAAGACTGGACTCCTAATTTTCAGGTGGTATAAATCAGACATGGTGGATCTGGGATTAAGAGCACAGTTACAGAAGCAGCCAGAGCAATAGCAGTGTGGGTACTCCCTCCCCATGGGATAAATAATCTCAAGCTCTTCTGCTGAGCACTGCAACAGAACCACAACTTGGTAGTTTAAACAACTTTGGTTTTCTGTATATATCAAGGTGTGCACAGATGCATACATAGATGTACATATATATATACACATGTGTGAGTACATATGTGTATATTGACACTTTCCCATAAACGTAAGTATATGCCTGTACATACATACATGTATATATATGCTGGGCTGACTGCTATACTGTATAACCATATTGAGATTCTTCCTATACATTGTCTATAAAATAGGGATAAAACCCACTGTGTATTAGTTGCATTATGGGGAAAGATCTGTTGAAGGTTTTGGTGCCCTCAGATTGGAGCTACCCTGAGGTGTCACCAAGGTACCTGAGCTGGATTCAGAACCAGAATAGTCCCAAATTGTGCGGGACTAGAATGGGAGCTTGTTTGTGCCCAGCCTGCTCCCAGGGCAGTGGATCCAGCCAATGCCCATCACAGCCCTTCTCTGTCTGTGGAAGCAGTGTGCAGAGTCTGAAAAAGGCAACGACCTAATTGTCCTCAAACCAAAGCTGCATCCAAATAGCTCTGACAATAGAGACAATTTATGTGTGCAAGGATTAGTTGCATGTTTTCTAATTGCAGGATCAGGCATTTAATACAACCTTTAATGTAATACTTCAAAACACCCATAAGTTTACCAACTGCACCCTGCTGAGACTCACATTAACACTTAGTAAATAGACTATTCAGAAAATGGCATGGTAAGAGTTACACCTCCAAGTAATATTCTATAGAGCTGAATACAAATTACAACCACATTTTCATAAGTGATAAAATGTTTTATCTTCTTCTGAAAAATAAATGCCATAAAAGTCAAATGCTGTTCACAATAACAAAGGAAAGGAAGGATATAGCTAGGCAGGATTTGAAAGTTTTGGTTTCACATTGTCAAGAAGTTGGACACCTATAGAGGAATTGGGCACCTAAATACCTTTGTGGGTCTGGCAAGAAGTTCTCAGCCACAAATTATGGAAAGGGAAATGGAAGAAAAATCAAAGTTGCTAATGTGTGGTTCTACTATAAGGACTAGCTAAGTGAAACTGGCACCAATAAGAAGATGGTGAGATTCCTGAGCTTATTCCATCTGCCTTACTTACTTATGTGATGAAAAGCCCTTCTTTTGAGACCAGGTCTAACTACACCAGCATGAAAAGGATGTTCCAGGTTCCAGTCCATTTCACTCATGTGATGCCTTTTGCTTGTACGGCTGAGACAGAGAGTTTCAATCCTTCTGCAAAGCCTTTATCCCTGTTAATGCAAAGTTGTGAAAAAAAAAGAGGGGGGGATGCTAGAAGAAGAAGGCTGTTGGTTTTTTTTTTTTTAAACAAAAGGATTTGGGGATAAAAATGTTTTGCTGAGCAAACCGCTTAAAAGGAACACCAGTGATGTAACCAAGAAATCATGGAGAGAAAAGAAAAATACAGGAAAACTCAAATGTTCCCTCTTTTCCACTCTGATATATTTCAAAATCTTAAAAACCTCAAGTCTTGTAAGTAAAATACCCCAAAACATGGCATTGATTAAAAAAGCATTTTGAAAAAAGAAATGTAAAGTTTCTTTGCGCTTGTGCCCACGCTTTTGGTTGCTGCAGTATGAAAGAGACACCTAAACATGGTTTTCAGCAATAAAATTTAATTTTCTCAGTTAGCAAGAATCTGGCTAAATCCTGGTCCCACTTTGAGAGAAATCTGGACAAAGAGAGATCACTCATGTAGAATAGACTCTTCATATGGTGGGAAGACTGCTCTATAACACCTGTACTTCTGCATCCTCTTCCCATCAAGATAGGGATCCTCTGGAATTCAGGTGTTCCTGCCTGACACACAGAGATGCTGTTTACAGAATCATTGATTGAAATAGTATGAAATACTAGAAGTAAAGAAGGGCAGGGTAGGGCAGGAAAAGGCAGAGCAGAGCACGGCAGAGAAGAAAAACAGAAAAATCTTTCACATTATATTCCTTAAAAAAAAACCAAAACAAAAAACAAACAAAAACCAGGCAGGAGCTTATTGTTTCCTGTCTAGAAAAGATTGCATATCCCCTTAGTTAGAATTACAATAGGTGTATTTGGAAATAATATAAGCCTTTATGCTATAGAGCATATCCAGAGATAGACAATTTGCAAACAATTAGTCTATCATTTGTCTGTCTACAAAGTTTCTTCTAGCCTCTAAAATCACTGCCACTGCTTCAACAGGAGGAGCTCTGGTGGCCTGAAAGGGTCAGCCAAGCCCTTTTTTGGATGAAGCAGCTCACATACTTTGGCAAATGCCTGCACAAGAGAACGAAAGCCACACCTAGAATTTACGTGTACCCAAAGTTTCTTTAATTCCTTTTTAATCCCTGCCCCTAGAAGCACATCACAAGCTCAGCATAGTCATGCCATTTCCGTCAACAAATTGCAGTAAGGTTGAGTATAAGTGCCTACTCCAAAACTTAGTCACAATTCCTGGACAATCCCTACAAACTTTGGATCGTGACCTTTGAGTCTGAGCTCAGGTCAATTCTTTCAACATTCCTCCAAAACATCTAGAAACCATAAGGCAGGTCAGAGAGGAATAGCTTCATCTTACTGCTAACCCTCTTTTTTTTTTGGCCAAAGGGGTCATTCCAATTTCAAGGACAGTGGCTTTTCAAAGCACAGTGCACCTCAAAGCTGGTATAGCAAAAGATGAACATATTGCCATGAGACGCCTTTATGTATCATCTCCGTAGCATCTCTTCTGGAGTGAGTTAATGCAGCTGCTTCTTTGGAGACTCAGAAAGAGTACTTGTGTCTTGGAGCTGCACTAGTGGGAAAACAATTCCCAGGCCATCCCTGCCTTTACATTGTGGGTGATCGTCAATCAGTTCCAGGTGCTGCTCATCAAGTACAGCATGTCCTAAATTTCTCATGGCTGGGATGATGCCATTCTGAGACTTTTCACCATTTGAACAAAGCTGGAAGTTAGCTGTGCTATAGAGAGTTTTGCTTACACATGGGAACAGTCACTTTGTCACCAGCCTCAATATGCTTTGGCATCTGACCTACCCTGCTATTTATGATTCTTCCCATCTTTTATTCAGATTTTATATACTTATCCCACTGGGAGTCTTTTTCAAAATATTTTACAGGCAGAGGGGTTCTGGAGTGTGGTGCCAATGCATGAGGCAGTACCAGGCATCAGCCTGCCGTTGCAGTATGGTTTCAAAACATAGTGGTGTGATGCTTCCACATATTTATTCAGCAGTAGTTACTTTACCACCAGCTCTGTGAAGGTAACTTCTCAGCCAAGGGGTACGTCTCCCTGTGGTCAATAGAGATGGGTACTTTTGAAGGCTCTAGGGAAGTAAATCATGCTGACAAAATGGGTCTCTTTTCTGCCTACACTGACAGTGCTATGAACCCTGACACCTCAAGGTTTCTTTACAAGGTCTTCAGTGTTGGGAAGCATCAGGTAGCAGCGCTCCTTGGGGCAGTAATCCTGTTAGCATGGCTGGGTTGGCTTTGGTCTTCTTAAAAAGGATAGTAGGAGGCAGAGTCCAGATTTCCCAGCCCTGTTCTATTATCTTAATCAGTGGTTAAGTCTGAGCTTTTGGGCTTCACTTGTAATGATAAAGCAAACATGGCCTTGAGCACTGGCATAGGATTCTCCCAGGTGGTGTCAGGCCTTTCTCACAAGGGAGCCCAAGGACCAGCAGCAGGTATAAAGGTGTTGTCTTTGGGGAGAGACGAGTACCTCTGCATGGATGTAAGATGTGGCTGCTCTCTGCTCTTAAAGAAAAGAAGAGGCTTTGGTCCATATGCTGATACAGCCTTTGGGTGCACAGCAGCAGGTGAAGGATGCTCTTTCTTAAAAATGTACTTCAGTCTAGCAGTAAAGGGATCATTCCTTCCCTGGGGACTTGGCAGCTCAACCTGTGGTCCTTTCGGCCAGGCTCAGTAATTTTTTTAGGTGCCTTTTGCCTCATCTCCAGTGCTGACTGTGGAAATGTTTTCTGACAACCTGACTAAGACTACATCAAGCAGGAAAAAAATTAAGGGGATGTGAGTGAACAGAAAGAAATGCAGCCTTCCTTGTGCCGTGACAATTTCTCAAATTTGAAAGAAACAGTGCTTGTAATTTTCACATTAGTCTAATTAGCATTAGTCTAATTTGTCTGAAGATCTGCTTGTGATTTGTGGGCGATGTTTATTAAATCTGATATATAAGGTAATGCTAGGATTTAATCCTCAAGTCTTTAGCAAATAACCACTATCTTTTAATAGGAAGTGGGTGGCATGTTGGTTGTCAACTCCAATTTCTCCTTTAGCCTGAAAACCTTCTCCATACTTTTTCTATTATCCTGTACTACTAACTTTTACAAGACTACAGGATCTGCCTTTTATATAGCATAAAACCAGAAGGTAGAACCTTTAACAGAGATTCACTATGTTTCAAGACACCATATGGGAAAGCATCAAAGCAAGGGACAAAGTTAACATTGAAAAGATGCTCTCAGAACACCCATTGCTCCTGTGGTTTGTACATTATGCTGTTTTCCAAGAGATCTGGATTTGATGTCTTGTCCTTTGCTTTCTGGAGCGAGGAAAACAGCCCTTTGAGAGTGGAAAAGGGCATTAAATAAGGAAAGAAGGGACCTACGGCAAAGATCAAAACAACAAAACAAGACACAGAAAAAACAAGAGGACCAAGAAGACTCAACCCTATGGTACCTAACAATAATTTTTAAAGGCAAGAGTTTGTCCAATATGTTGTTTATTCATCCAATTTATTGTAATGATGAACAGCTTTAAAATTGGAGTAGAATGCTAAATCATACTTTATGTATAGAATAAATGATAGGCAGCTGTGGGCTAGGGGGCATGGGGGGGGGGGGGGGGGGCCTGGTAGCACAGACTGTACAAGAAAAGGAACACAATTTGGGCTTTCTGTTAGCAATGAGAAAATATATATTGCAAATTAGGTAATTCTTCCTACCACTTAATGAAAGCTGGGCGCATGTGACATTGCTATTGTCGTGCAGTGATCAATTTGATGTGAATTTGGCCTGGACTTACACTTTGCTGGAAAAGTCTTTCAGTGTCATTTGAATAATTTTGAATATAAGAATATCAGTGGAATAAAGCTTCTCACCAGCCCTTCTCATCAGTCAGGCAATAGGCCGGCAAATTGCTTTGGAGGCACCCTGAGAAGCAAGAAAAGTGAAGGCCATAAGGACAGGAGGCAGAGGCGTGCTTTAGTGACAACATGGTCTTGGAAGCAGAGCATGCACTGCAGTCCCACAGAGGTGAGGGCCAGAAGAGATCTGCCCTGGGCTAAAGCAAGCCACTCTTCACACTTACTGCTGGAGATCTACAGTAATATCAGAGGCAGTGCAAGAAACATGGAAAAATGGATGCCTTGCTTTCCACTCCATGAAGCCTACACTGTCTGCACAAAAATGATATTAAAACCAGAATATGCTTTCCAGTAAAATATAAATCCACAATGTTTCTTGCATGAGCTCAAACACTGGTGCAAAAATGCCACTCACCGCACACTCAGCAAAAGGTCTAGCTGCAGCTGAGAATCACATGGGTGAATCTAGGGACATATTGAGAATGAGTGTGAGTTCAGAATGTGGTTTTGTATCACATGCATGAAAGCAGTGCTGTTTGCGCAGGATGGTGTGAAAGTTTGCCAGTCAACTGAGCCAGGTGGATTGCTTGAATAGGAAAGGGTTTGAATGCAGGGAATGCAAACCAACATTTAATAGACCCAGTGATGGGCAGGAGGTAGGATTTTAACTGGAAAAACATGTTTTAAATCTTAGAAGTCTTCATTCTAAAATTCATTCAGGAAACCCTGCCAGACACCAAAATAACCATAGACTCTTTGGCACTTTTTGCAAAAGGTATTAAAATATCTTGGTAGTTAGTTCTGACTCGAGCAGTAACTGAGGACAAATGTCCCATGCCAGTCAAACCCTGATCTCGCCTAGAAACGAAACCCAACTCTAAATGCATACCCAAGAATAGGCCAGTGATGACCGTCTGACTACATCTAAGTATAGAAGATGGATACTCCCAAATTTATCTTAAAAGTACCACCTTGATTCAGCAACAATTCAGATTCCTCACTCTATGAAGAGTGAAAGCCTGACTCTAACTCCAAATCTACACATAGCCTGAAGCCAGGTCCTACTACCAGCTGTGATGTGACTGTGGAGTGATCAATGAGTCTGCCAGGCCCAAAACTGGTCGCAACTAGATGTTCCATTTTAGCCACAACATTAAAAGTGGATCAATAAGCCCTAGGAAAAATTCCCAGCACTGGGTTTACAGCAAAAATTAGGATTAAGCATGGGGTCTAGGACAACATGAAGATGATTGATGGCTTTTGGAGAGCTCTTGTATTCCAGTGTGGGACTAGCGTGACGGGGCTATATATCTGTGTATTGAAAACAGACAAAGCTTGCTGTTCTTCTCTGAAGACAGCTGTGCTATCTTCTATAACAGGTTTGGATTTTGGATTAAAGTCTGAAGCGAGCATTATGAATGGATCTAATAAGGGCTACTTAGGTTTACAACCCTTACTGTAGGTCTTTTACTTCAGGATTGAGTGGTGATGATGCCAGGGTGATGTACTAAAAAATCTTGGCCAGAGTTGTTGACGTACCTGAGCAAGCCAATTTTAATTCATTTGGGACTGTATATTGCACTTGGGTAGTGGCTATAAAGCCTCAGAATGAGGTTAAGGATCAAGGATAAAGTTGTAATTTGGCTACATGGCCTTTCATTCTTGTTTTGTGAAGAAGAGACCGCTAAGCCTGTGATGACTGGGGAATGCTAATCAAGTGCAAATGTTTCACGTTGACTGATCATGAAGTTTCTGCACATATAGGTGTTGTTGGATAACATTTACTAAGCATTTTTTATTATTACATACTATTATTGTATATTATTGATGTGGTTGTTGACATTGTTATTATTATTGGTATTATTATTAACTTTGCTGTGCACTATATTTGTTTTTCTCTAATATAAACTAAAATGTACAAACCAAGGAAGAAAGCAAGCAGGGGAGAGGAGGTCAATTCCCACAGCAGTGAGAGTTGCTTCCCAAGAGGCCCTGTCTTGATGACGTTGCCAGGATTTGCAGGTGCAGACCCATGAAAATAACAGCAGAAGAACAACAGCATAAAAAAAATTAAAGAAAAGTACTGCCAAAGAGAGTCTGGAAAACACTGCCTCATCAGCTCCAGGAAAAGGTTTTGGAGCAGCAGAATGCAGGCCCCGAGCATTATGAAGGCTAAGGCAATGGGGTACTTAAGGCACTGTGCAGCACACGTGTGAGACAAGCACTGTTTTGTAGCAGGGTGACAAGTCCTGGAAATTTCTATCCGTCTCCCAACAGCCTGTCAATAAGGGACATAAACAGCAGTCCCCTGCAACAGGCGGTGATGGTGCTTGGGATCTGTGATGAGTCAGAAACAGTTCATTCCAGTAGATTGAGGCTTTAATGGAATATGCCTGCACCTCAGATGTAGGTGTTCCTGGTCCCAAAAGGTTTCCTTGGTACTTAGTCCTGAGCCTGGCAGGCGTCACTGCTCCTGGCCAAAGGAGAGGCTGGATTTGGGTGTCTCAGTCAGACTAGAGTCAGTCAGAGAGTTACATCTAGGGATCGCTGACATTTTATTTCCAGGTGTGTCAGAGAGCAAAAAAATAATCTTTTTTTTTTTTTCTCAATCCTGGTGTGACATGATATGTGCATGGCTGCTTAGCTAAAAACAACACTCAAGCCCCAAACCTACTCCTTAGGTATTTGCTGTGAAACTAGACACAGCAATACGATAGCAAGTCAGAATGAAAAGGGAAATAACTCCCTTCCCTCCTCTGAATACAATCTGTCAGACACTATTCCCTCACACATATAATTACTGATTTCATGCTATTATTTCATTGTGTTAGAAGGATTCTTTGAAACATATAACAGATCTTCACCAATAATTTAAACGAGCTACCAGTCTCCATCCTGGTTACTGCATATCCACTGCCAAGACACTGTTTTGGTAACAGTTAATAATCAGCTGTCTGGACTACCTCACCATAAACATTACAGGGTTTCATCACTCATGTTTTATTTAATTCTGCTTGTCATCAAGGTCTGTTATTGGAGCCTTACAATTTTGTTCTAGAGAGCTGATTTTTACTACTGTTGAAAGCTCCTCTACGTATTTTTTGCACTTTATTCTCTTGAGCTAGAACTCTCTCTTTTTGGTTCTCAGGTTGACATAAGATGTTTATTCAAACAAATTCATTAGATGATTGGCAAGCTGTAGATGTCCCTGGTGGAATGTACTTGAGATGCCAGGAAAATGCATGAAGTTAGCAAATGGCTTAGGCTAAATACAACCACTTGTCTTTGATTCTACACCCCTTGTTTATCATCAAAATGTACATCCCAACTGAAGAAGGCATAAATTGAAATCACCCTTCCCCACATATATCATCCTTTGCTCACTGCTTTGGTTTTCATCCTGTTGTGAAATCCTACACTTAGCCTTCAAGCATGCAGCACAGACAAAACAGGTATTGCCTAGAATAAATGAAATGGGTAAAATGGTGAAAGATTGAAATAGGAGTAATGGAGGAGTAGGTCCTTCACGCATTGCTGTTTCAGGGACTCTAGGATGACACCACCAAATGAGCACTTCAGCGCCTGTGACAGGCAGTGATGGCCCTGCCACTTCCCTGCTGGCTTTGCTCTGCCTCTCCTCTGTCCCCTGGATCTCCTTTTCTTCTCTTGCCAGGAAAAAGGGCTGTAAAGGAAAGACTAGCAGCAGGTAGAGAGTGTGCATGCTGTACTTCTGAGGGGTGCTGGAGAAGAGGATCCAGGTTACTGTGCCAAAGAATGCTTGTTCATGCGCAGTGAACCAGCTCCAAACTGAAGGAGTCCAGAAAAGGCAGTAGCTGTGCTGGAATGAGCCTCCCATGTTCCGCCAGCAGTGGTCCATGTAGAAATCTTCCACCCTGAAGCTTTTGAACATGTTTTGCCAAGAGAAGCAAACATCTTTTCACTTTATACTGCAGTTCCTTCTGTCTTCCCTGTGATTTGTCCCTTCTTTGCTGTTCCTGACCTTTCTCAGATTCAAATTTGAGACTCTAGGCGCAGTACTTGGTGTAATCACCGATTATCACTGAGCAATTAGAAATCTGCTGTATACCGGAACTGATTTGCTTTGCCTATGGTATTTTCTTTTCTTGTTTTCTCTTTATTAGCACTGTTCACTTTCCTCTTGCTTTTGTTGTTTGTGATTTTTTTCTTTCCCAGCCACTGCCTTTAATCCTCAATTATTCACAAGCAATCTTCATTCCCAAACAGGTCCTCTGCATGCCATATGCGCTCCTTTCTGAAATTTCTTCTGATCTTTCAGTTGTGGTCTTCTTGGGTTGGTCATGCTGCCGCACCTTTCCTCAGTCATCCCAAAGCAATGGGGGGCCCTTTCTCTCTTCTGAAGGAAGTGTCCTAGGATTGGACACAGCTGTGTTTTGGTCACATATGGTGGTGAAAATCCATACTCAGGTGCTTCCCCAGGGTGGTGATGCCTTACTGAGTCTGTGACGTGGTGATACCTGGATGAAGTTTCTGTGTGGTTTAGCAACTCTCCCCATGCCTCCTACGTACCACATTCCATTTACAAGGTCGTGAAGATCTAATACCAAGTCAAAGAAATATAAAATTAAAAAATAAAACCCTCTCCTTGATAAAAGTCAGGATAAAAATGTATGTGGAGTAACAGATCTAAAAGTTTAAGAGTACACATCAGAGGAACATCAGTGTGACTTACAGGGAAGCTCCTCTGCAAAATTACAGAAGTAATACCTGCAGTACATGTAAAATCCTATCTTGTTCTCCCCACTGTGTATGGCACATGTCCCTTTCCTCCTCCCCACCTGTGGTGGGTTTGGAAGTAGACTGTCTGTTTTGCAGCATATTCTCCTCCTCTTCTGGGTAGAAAAAGGTTTTCCATCAGAAGGGACCAAGTAACCAAGACTTCTGCCAGGATTTATTTCTAGTACTTAACTCAGGATGCTGGGGATTTCCAAATAGCATTAAGGGTGGTTAAGAGGGCAGAAAAACAGAAGGAGGAAATCTGTGTCTCTGAAGAGCCATCTTCCTCCCGTCAGTGGCTGGACTAACTGCTCTTCCCCCATTCCAACCACCTGTGCCCTGGGCTGCCTGGCCTCTGGTAAGGGAAAGGCAGGAAGGAGCCCAGCAAAGGCAGGCACAAGCAGAGCAGCTGCAGGAGCAGCTAAGTCAGACATCAGAATATTTTGCACAGTTTTCACTGGTCATATTAAGTCCTTCACTTGTGTTTGCTCCAAACCCCATCTCCCGCTTTGGCTCATGGCTCTTCATTCCTTTTGGCCCACTGCTCTTGCTGCCTCATCTCTCCTTCCCTGGCTGGGCCAACCTCTCCTGTCCCCATCTTCTCCATTCTCCCTCCACTTCTTGCTCTGCGTATTATGGACATGAACTCCCCATCACTCAGAGAGCCACACAGAGCCTGGCACACTGGGGGCCCTTTTCAGGTGCTGCTGTAATAACAACTGCAGAATCGCACGGTTCTTATATCTTTACTAGCCTACACAGGAATATACAGTGGTGTTTTACAAGGCTATTAAAATACATCTTAAAGGAACCAAGCACAGGAAAACAGGAGAAATGGGGCCAGATCAGTTGATGTAAATAAAGGCTGCCTTGAATTAAATAGTGCTGCGACTGTTTACAGCAGCTGCAGGACCTGACCTGTGGCCCCTTCCTAAAGCAGGGAGTTGCTGCAGCCTCCTACCTCTGTTACAGCAAACTGAACCAAGCTCCCTTTGCCCACCCAGTGGAAAGGGATGCTGGCAGGGAGGAGGAGGTGGACCCTTGCTCCAGTCCACCGGGGGTGAGACACAGCTGTGTTGCAGCTGCAGAGAGTGATGCTGACAGCAGGGTTAATGTGTTGTGCCCAGCGGCAATGGAGGAACATGGCATGCTCTGCCTGTCTCTGTGCCTATCCGTGGACCAGCTGCAGCCCCTCCAGAGCCCAGGGAAAACCCCCTGTGACTGGACCTGGGCAGGATTCACAGTATTCAACAAATGGTGCCATTTCAGGGCTTCAAAAACTACTTGCGAGGTAAGGTCAAATCCAGCACAGGGCTGCATCACTGAGGCATCAGAATGACATGAATTTTCATGTCTGGCACATTGCTGTATTAAATACTTACGGAATCCATTTGTACAAATAAAAGGATTAAATCTGTAGAGCTAAATGAAGAAAATAAGTAAGACTATTTTTGTGTTGGTTTCCCAGGACTTTTCAGAAATAAGGGAAGTTTTTCTGTAGGAGTGCAATTCCATGGGTAGTCAGAAGAGCCAATGGGTAAAAATTGTTAGCTTTACACTCAAACAGACAGCCTCTGTTGTCTTGAGTCACTTACACATTTTAGCATTTTTTGCCACTATTATAAATAATAATAATTAAAAATACTATTTCCAATTTGAATTTTGAAAAGAGGCAGATGTCAGACAATAGGATCAGCTGGTGTTTCTTGCAGTGCTGAACTGAAAGGAAATGATATATTTAAAAAATCTGTCAAATCTCCTCTGGAAAAGTGTAGATTTCAATGGTTCTTCATTTTAGTTAATAAAAAAAGAGTAAAAAAGCCCCAAGCCCTTCCAACCAGCTGTAAAGAAAAGCTGTAAGGCTATCTCAGCCCAGCAGTCAGCTTTCTGAGATGGCTGCGAAAGGGCGATGAAAGGAGGTCACGTATGGAACAGCTCTTTCAGCTTGCATCTCGCGTGGCTGCGATCGCACTCACCTTGGCAGGGGTACAGAGGGTTTGGTTCCTCCTGATGCTCCCCAGCAGCCATTTGCACCTGCGCAGCAGGGTTGTAAAGCCCTGCCAAATCACTGTGGCAGGTTTCTGCACAGATGTAAGCAACTGCTCCTGGGACAAACAATACCAAGCCTAGAAATACAGAGGTTTGGGTTTCCAAGGGTCCTTAATTCTGGTTTCCAAGTCTGTAAACACACAGTGATTAACAGTCTGGAAGCACTCTCCATTTCCCCCATGGCCTGAGTCTTAGCAGTAATCTTGGGGAAGGATGAGAATGGGCTAAATCCCTTGTAGCTCATCCTGTGTTTAGATCCACAAGAAACTGCTTGCCAATGTGCATTTCAAGTGAATGTCGTCTTTTGGCTCCTCTGGTGAGCTCTGCTCTCAGCAGTTGCAGGACCGTGTGCATCTGCAACTGTGCAAAACCGCTTTCAAACTCTGCGGAGCACCCCTTTCAAATGAGATGAATAGATAGATTGGCGAGAAGGGAAAATGTGCTAAGATGTGATTGCTAAATGGGAAATCTGCAAGGCCAGTTTGGCATCACTGATCTGCTATTTGGCAGGGCTGCCTACATGTTGCACAGGTGCAAATGACTTCTCCAGGGACAAAGCACTGTGAAACTCAGCCTCTTTTCCAGCAATAGACAAGTGGGGAAATAAAACCCTTGGACCAAACCCTGCCCTCATTAACACCCCTGAATCCTACTGACTGAAGGCAAAATGTTCTCTCCAGATCGAGCCAGACAAAGCTTTATTATCTCATTTTCCTGGTTTGACCAGCAGGTACTGAAGTCCAGTCTCCTCCATGCTGATGGAGATACATTAACTTCCCTGGAGTCTTGAAGGAGATATTTGCTCCACCATATTGTTTCCATTCATTGCTTTCTACACACCATTTAACAGCTCCAAACAGGTCCTGTTGTTTACATATTCCCTTTATCTCCCCTTTGGCTAGCACGCACACTGTTCACTAGGAGATGGATGGTGCAGTCCTGCTGCATCCCGTCTGCCTCCCTGGAGGTAGAGATGGAGTAAGTTTTCCAGTATCAGGGGTGTCATTGATATCCAGCCGCTCTGGAGCTTCTTCAACTCCCATATTTAGAGTGCAGCAAATCCCAAGGTACAGCTCAATCATGGGTGCTACAGCTGGTCAGAGCATTTTTGTTGTTCTGAGTGTACAACAGAGAACACATTGCAAATAAATGTCTCTATTTGATGTTTTTGCATGGACTACAAAAAGAGGCCATGAGAAAGAACGCACCATATCATATTGATAGGCATTTTTATTAGTTATCAATTAAAATTTTAAAGGAAAATGTGCTAAGGGTAGTCAAGTGTAAAGAATAGCACTTCTTACAAAGCCTTGGCACTGCCAGTATTGTGTTTTTTCCATGGGAAAAACTGTTAATGCAATTTGGATAAACTAATGTTTATCTAAATGTTCAAAGTGTTCACAGGTCTTTGATAGCAGAGTAACCCCTTTGGGGCCTGGCTTTTTGAGATAGACCCTGCTGGCCTTTACTTCATGTGCTGCAGCCAGTAGGATTTTATATTCAAATACAGAAGAAGTCAATAAACAGATATTGTCATTAAAATAATATCCCTTGCCCACAAGCTGCTGATAATCATCTGTCTTCCCCTGTCTTCTCCTTAATATTTTGCACTGTTTCAGGATTTTACTGTATGTTTATTGAGGTACAAACTTGTCAGTTTTCTCTATTTTGCAGAGTAAATGCATAGAGTTATTATAATTTACTGCAGGTTTTATTTATTACAGAAATCTGAGTTTCTTACATAATTGCAAGAGAAAATCATAGAAGAACAAGACAAAAAAGGCTTCACGCAAGTGCCAGTTTCATTTCAGCTATCTTTGCTTCTGGACTTTCCATATTTTCAACCCTCTTCTTCAAATTATTCACTTGTCCCCCTCTAATGTCACTCTTCTGTGAAGACCAGCTGGGCGATATATAATATGATGCATGCACACAGCACCAGTGGGCTAAAACCAGGCTATAGTATGGGTATTATTCTACCGGCTTGATGAACTCATTTACAGCTATGGTACAGGTGATAAAATTTCAGAGCTGTAAATCCCTGTGGTCTTCTAGAGTCCTTTGGCTGATGTCATTTTTCACCAGGAATAATATGTTATTTCTTTCTAAAGAGCTGGGCAGTGCAGGGAAGGGAAGGTAGATATGATTACTAAACGCAGCGTGTGCAAGAGAGGAAAAGATGCTGAAGTCAAACATACACAAAAATTAATAGCTTTCCTGATCTGAACTCATGTTTCTCATGCTCTTTGGATTACAGTAGGGTTACCCTTCTGGTGTCTGCACCCCAGGGATTCACATCTGTGTAAATGTGGTAATAGAAAAAGGCCCTCATGATGAATTCATGAATTGTTCTCATTGACACTAGTTGATACTTTTACTTGGACAAGTCTCCTTTGCAGGTGCACTGACCACACACTAATTGAAAGGATTATTTTCATAACTTTCTGTGCAGTCTGCAAAGCTTTCTGTGAAAAGCATAATTGTTTCAACCAGCTGCTTGGAGTTGTTTTTATTAATTTCTTTAAATCCAACAATGCTGGATCAGCATATTTGAGACTGTCCTCCAAGCTGCATATGAACATAAATAAAATTAGCGCATGTGGTTCTTATGTGGGAGAGAACTTTGTTTGCAAGTACAGCATTTCTGTGAGGAGGAAAATAGCTTTCAAAACGTACTTTTTCTCCCAGCCCTTTGCTATTTTTATCCTCATCCCCACAGCAAATCTTTAATGTGCAGTATGTCTGTATGGCACCTGTCGGGATTAGCTGGGACCCAAGCAGACGCATTACAAGTCCATGCATTTGGACTGCCTGATACATATAATCCCAAATTTATGCTCTATGAAGCCCCAACTGTAAAGGGTTTTTCAAGTTGTGCTATTCCCATTTCTTGGGTGAAAGCCAGATCTCTTACCATGAGACTGGCCATAATATCTGAAAAAGTTTTATGGACTCAGTCTTCGCTTTATATAACAAGCCATGAGTTTGGAGTTCATGGCACAGTGATTTTGATGACACATTCATGCCTCCACCCTCCCTGTCTTGTGTAAAATACTCAAAGTGTGGAAAATGCCCTGAGCAAGGATATCAAAAGCAGGCTGGGCTCATTGTCTGAGAGAGACAGAGAGCACAGATGAGGTGGTCTGTGGGGTCCACTCACTCCTTGGCATCTCTTCTCCTCACCTCAGCTGTCCCTGCAGCAGCAGAGCAAGATTTGCGCAGGTAAGGGGAAATTAGTCCTCCCTCCTGTCCCAAGCCTTGAATGGAGAAGACATGGTCTCCACTGCAGGCTGGGGTCTGTTCAAAGGGCTGCCCATCCCAGCCCCTATCACACTTCCATTCCCTGTCCCTTCCAGAATGGAAACCATGGCAAAGCCTTTCCCTTGTCTCGCCACTTCCTCCTGGCATCCTATGCACCCAGCCGTCAAGTGGAGCTACAAATCCTCTCCTAGGGTCCTGCTCACCCTTGGTGATGGGAAAAGCTTAATGAGCCTCTTCTTTGCCTTAATTTTTTGGCCCTTACTTGTGTGTGCCATATGCCATGAGTCTATGGAAATGCAACACGTCATGAGACCTTTGGGGGCTGTGCATCACCTCAGAGACTGACCTAAAAGCTATCAGGAAGATAACTTTGCTGGAGCAAAACCCAGAAAATGGGCAATCTGCTGTTTTGGTGGTTGGAATATGATGCAGGAAATTTTGAGCAGATAGCATGCAAGATTTCAAGCTTTCCTAATATAAAACATCCACATAACTGTCAGCCTCTGTATTTTCACAAGCTCACTAATTATGCTTCTATTCCTATGGAGAAGATGGTTTTGTTGAGCTAACCCTGTGACTTCCCTCTGACTGGTGCTGTCTGGGTCCTGTGTCAGAAACAAATAACTGCAAATGTTAATGCAAATCAAGCAACAAGCCTTGCATCTTGGATCTTAAAAAATAGAAAAAATACTTCTGGTATTTCCAGGGAAATAGCAAGCATTGGCAATACAGTTGGTCAAAAAATGGAATTGCCATTTCTGGACATATTTGGTATGTTCAAACTTGTTCCACTCCAAATCAGAACAAAACTCCAATTGTTTAAATTCCATGGTACTTCATCCCAAGAAGAAAACTACCTCTTTTTTCCAGTCAGTGAAATTTTTGTTTTGATAATATTCACATGTAATTTAAAAAGCATATGCTAGCAAAAAATTTAAAATGGCAGAAAATAGGTAATGGTCATAGAGCTAGTAGGATTACATTAGATTTTTCTGCAGTGCTAGTCTGATGCAAAATGCTCTCATGTGGACCCACAGCCCATGATTTGGTGTACATCAATCAGGTTGTGTGACTGCTGCCTCTGATGCCATCATCAAGGCAGAGGTGGGGTTGGCCAGAGGTTTTAATTTCTTTCCTTTCATCCCAGTGCTCTTCGCTTGAATCTGCATTTCTTCAGGCCATGAACACCAAACCCCCAGGAGAAGCCTTTGCCACATTCCCACCTTCTGCTGCTCACTTCCCAGCGCTAGCAGTGAATTGCTCTCTGAGGAGCCCAGGTTGCAGCCTGTCCCAGAGCAGGCAGAAGTTTTCTTTGGCAACAAATAAAAAAGCTTGCCACACAGGGCTAAGTGTGACTAAGGGCCAGACTGTCCTCCATCACAGCTTAGGATTGTCTTTTCTGTCTAAGCAGGTTTATAAATCAAATACTGCTTTATTCACGTTTACTCTTGCTTCGTCAATACTGAAAATCATACTCAGCTCCAAAGTCGGCTCATAAACTTCCCAGAAAGTCTATGTACTGCATTGTAAAAAACAGTATTTGTTTTCCTACTGAATAATGCAAAGATAAAGCAGCATCTAATCAGTAATCAGAGCATGCCAAATGCCTCCAAGATAGAAAGTGCTCTATAACATGGCTCTCTGCTAACACTGTCGTGGTTTAAGCCCAGCCAGCAATCCAGAACCACACAGCCGCTTGCTCACTCATCCCCCCTCATCCCCCTGCTCCCAGAGGGATGGGGAGGAGAATCGAAAGAATGTAACTCCCACGGGTTGAGATAGGAACAGTACCGTAACTAAGGTATAACGCAAACCACTGCTGCTACTACCAATAATCATAGAATCATAGAATCATAGAATAGTTAGGGTTGGAAAGGACCTTAAGATCATCTAGTTCCAACCCCCCTGCCATGGGCAGGGACTCCTCCCACTAAACCATGTCACCCAAGGCTCTGTCCAACCTGGCCTTGAACACCGCCAGCGATGGCTAATACTGATAAGAGAAATAGCAAGGGAAGAGAATACAACCGCTCGCCACCCATCAACCTATACCCAGCCAGACCTGAGCAGTGATCGACCCTTCCGGGTAACTGCCCCCACTTTATATAGTGGGCATGACATGCTTTGGTATGGAATATCTCTTTGGTTAGTTTGGGTCAGGTGTCCTATCTCTGCTTCCTCCCAGCTTCCCCTCTTCCCCGGCAGGGCATGAGACTCAGAAAGTCCTTGGTCAGAGTAAACATTACTTAGCAACAACTAAAAACATCGGTGTTA
Organism: Ara ararauna; assembly: GCA_028858755.1. Classification (NCBI taxonomy): domain Eukaryota; kingdom Metazoa; phylum Chordata; class Aves; order Psittaciformes; family Psittacidae; genus Ara; species Ara ararauna. Next base: position 51,534,162 of record CM054379.1, read on the forward strand.
TCAGCGCTGTTCCCAGGCTGAAAGTCAAAAACACAGCGCTGCACCAGCTACTAAGGAGAAAAATGACTGCTACTGCTGAACCCAGGACACACTGTTATGAGTCTGATCTAGGAAATGACAAAGGATGACGGTGCTCTTCATCCTGCATGGCCATTCTGGTACAAGGTGTGTTCCCAGGCCAAGTCCTCCAAGTACATTCTCACATGAGGGCCTCTTGCATCTTTCCAGAGCCTCTGCTTAGGCAAGGATGGTCCTGCTTAGGGACGGGTGTCCAACTGGAGCATGCAGGATCTGGCCCTTGCCGGGAGTCCCTGCCCATAAATACAATCATAGAATCAATGAATCAACTAGGTTGGAAAAGACCTTTAAGATCATCAAGAGCAACCGTACCCCCAGGACTGCCAAGGCCATCACTAAACCATGTCACATGTGAGACTGCTCCTGTGTAAAGCTGCTCATGTGTGCAAGGGACCTTCCCATGTCTATTAAATTTTGTGTGACAGTATCTCACTTGAAGATTAGTGTTTACAATTTTTGAACGTAAAACCATTCATAACACCTAATTTATATTTATTTTGAACATAAACCCATTTATAACACCTAAAGCATGCTTTACCTGCACATTTGTAACTCACTAATGGTTAATGTTTCAATGTCATTTTACTATTTTTCCTAAACAAAAATAATTTTGCTTTCCTGCGCTGCCTGGCAATACTAGTACATAAGAATTGCTAAAGAATGACTGCTTTCTTGATAAGAGACAGCCCCTGTTAAGCAGCCACTAAAAACACTCCTATCTGGGTCACAGCTGCATCTGTGACAGTGCAGGCTTCTTTTTATCTGTGATCCAAACCCTGCAGTCCTCAGTGAGGCGGAACTCACTCTGCTGTTGGGTGGCACTTTGCCGGACTAAGAATCGATTTGCCCACATGTTTGTCAAAGGCTGCTCCTCAGCAGGTAGCATTTATTTGAGACCGGACGTGGCAGGTGGTTTCAGCCCAGAAACACATTTTTGCACAGATTCCAGTTAAGTGTTTATAAGCCATTAGTTACATAAAACTCAATCAGTGATGCTGGCAAGTCTTCTGTGCTTTCTCTGTGTGCTAACAACTCAGCTTAACTTTTGTTTGTTGTTGAGGGACTTTCAAGTGAGTGTCAAATACTAACGTTTTAATTTGCAAGGAAATTAGTAGTTGGAAACCTATAATCCCTTACGAGCATGCACACTCATACACATGTGCACACACAGAGTCTATTAAAATTACTTATTTATTAAGTTTGTAATAAATCCTCAACGTGGAATAGCCTGTGCTGAATCACTGAGGTATTTGACACAGATCACTTTAAAGGGTTACTCCGGGGCCCCAAATTCCATTCTTAAAAACAAGGCCCTATTGAACCTAATCAATGGGTTTTCTGTGATTTACCTCCCCTGCCCCAGCAACTATAATTAAGAGCTTTTGGGTAACTTTAAAGGTTTTTATGTAGTATTTTTAGCTATAGCTGTGAAGTGCTATAAGAGAGCATGAAAACATACCTACGCAGACCTCTATGCTTCTCTTTTCACGAGTGGCTGAGAACCTTTGCATCGCACATGGGAGGTGGATGACATTTGTTTCCACAAACCCAGTTAGAGGAGCCAGCAAGTTCAGCTGTGCCTGCTGGCAGTCAGTGGGGTTCAGCTCCTGAACGTGGAGAAGACATGGGCCCAGATCTCCTACTAACAAAGCCTCTCAGGACGGTGGTGATGGTTTTGGCAGGCGAGAGCCCCAGCCCCAAAGGTATAACATGGCAACTTGAGGCCAGCTTGCAGACACCAGCCTTCACCAGCTGTGAGTCTGGCAGGAGCAGGTTCAGCTCTTGTGCTGAAGCAGGCCAAGAGTCTCAACTTTTATTTGTTTATTTCTGTAAACAGAGCTTTCTGTGCTACATGTAAAGGAAGTGGAAGGGGGACTGGAGGTTTTGTGTTGGTTTCTTTTTTTTTTTCCAGTGTGAACTACGATATCCATTCCTTTTTTAAAACTTTTCCTGATGTCCTTTGAAAGAGGAATGGGGCCGTCCCGCCAGAACGAGGAGATTTGGCCAGCATGCCAAAACTGCAATTACAGCTAAATGAAAAAAAACAAAAAAGAATGAAATGTATTTTATATATTTCAGCTGTTAAGCCTTATTGCAAAGAAATCCTTTGCACAGTTCTGTAACTGACACCAATTTCTAATCTCCAATACTATTAACTTCTAAATCTCCATTATAAAGAATATTGGCAGTATACCAGAGTGTAATGCAGCCGAATGGACTTAGTCTGAGCTGGTGTTCTATTTTCTTTTTTCCGAAATACTAAAAAAAAAATCATTAAATAATTTTGTTAATTGCTGATAACATTTTGGTTACTTGGATTTCCTCTTTTGGCTGCAATAGACACATTCCTGGAGCATGACATGACTTTGGGGCAAACAAAAAAAAAGGAAAAGAGAGACCATTTGTTGAAATGACAAAATGCATTGTTACAGGATTAGAGACAGGATAGCTCCAGGATTATGCTGTATCAGTAACTCAATTTAAGAGGCCTATGAATTGAAACTAAATATTAAATAGCTGCAGGGAAAGGGCATCGTTAAGGACTAATACCAGAATGAAAGCTTGATTGCTGTGTCTCAGCTGGATTGCAACAGATTTCTGATAAATCGGAGATCCACTCACACAGGCTAGAAAACCTTCAAACACTTATATCCCCCAACCACTTCACTCCAATGCCACCGGAAAACTAACCCAAGTCTCAGAAATAAATATTATCTATCAACAACCTTGGGAGAAATGGCTGTATAAGTCAGTGTTGGGCTTTGACTGAGGCTGTGGCCTTGACATCAAGACAGCATCATTCCAAGGGAACTTGCAGAGCTGTCTTTTGCTTGACTTTAGTGATGCTCTAAACCGATGTTAGCATCACTACTCTGCTGTGGTGATGCTGCAAGGTTTAATTGGGAGCTTAGACAGATAATGGTGAGTTGTGCCAAGTGGGCCAGTGGAAGTAATTATCAGATTTAGATATTCCGGCATCCTGGACAGTATTTCTGAGGTGCCCCAAATTAATTATAGCAGAATATCTTTAGACCCAAAAATTACTGGCAGTAAGGAAGGGAAGAACAATGTGGCCTTGGTTTCATGCTGACGAGCTTTGGCTGATTTGCTGTGTTACCATTTTAGCCTGTGTGTGGCTATTTAATTTTTGTTCCTCAAGAGAGCTGAAGTTCTAACACCATCTAAGCCAGAGCTTGGAGAGCTTTTTTCGTTTTGTGTCCAAAGAACAGTTGGGTTCACAGAGGACTGAACAAAGGGAGAATATCAAGAAAATATGGGTTGCTTTAACTGGAGCGTAGGATCCTCCATGAATAAGAGCTTCTTGTGATATTAAAATGGGTTATAAAATCCCCTTCTGCTGCTGCTGAACTTGTTGCCTTTCTGTACCTGTGTCCCAATATCTTTCAATAAATTCAGTGCTTGTGAAAAACTTTCAACTTTGAAATCACGGAGACCAAAGCCTGGATTCATCTCACCCAATTTTAGGCATTTGCATGAGATCCCTCTGCAAAGAGTGCAGACACCCAAGGATCTTTCAGCAATCTCTGCAGACAGACCAGCACACTTCTTCCTGCTGTGGGCTGAGCGGCCTTCTAACAGAGCTTCCATGGTGCAAGCAAGTCTCTTACAGGGCTTATTACTTAGGTGCCAAAACCAGGAGCCTAAAACGGGTGCAGTGAACAAAAGCCTGGCCCATCTGGAGGAGCATGTGTGCTGGGGGACCTGATGTCTGAGTATTTTCACAATGGCAATCAAGGGTACCAGTAGGACTACCAGTTTGTTGGTCAAACACTGCATATCCTTGACATGCTCAGAAAGGAGATGAGATTGCATCACTCATTCACCAGATGTCACAAATGGATCTCAGATGGTAATTTTCTACTGTAAGCACTGGCATCTTGAGCAAAATATGATCCAAAAGAAAAAGCTGTACGCCATTATCAATCCCCTAAACCTGATGTCTTACCAGCTGTGACATCATTAGCTGCACATCTGTCTCTAAACTGGAGGTGGTTTTCTAGCCTAACTCTTATCACATGTCCACTCTGAATGAGCTCTGAATAAAGGACACTTGTTAAAGTTCAACTGTAGCAACTTGGTTGCATCAAGCGGTTAGAGACAGCAGATGGGCAGGCCCAAGCCTTTATCACTGAATCAAAGATATATGGCATATTCTCTCCTTAGGGCTTATGTGATACTCTTGATAAGATGAATGTAAGCTTCTGGCAGCCATACAGAGTGAAATCTATACCCAAGGAATGCATATAAGTCAACTTCTACTTAAGCCTTAAATGATGAGTATATTTATAATAGTAGCCAGTGAAGTAGCACTGAGAAAATGTGAGTTTTTTCAGTTCAGTGGCCAACTGGGGAGGAGGAAGGGCAGAAGAAAAGCAATTTAGAATTGATCCGAAATAAATATTTGAAGGAATTTTAAACAATTATTTTCCCCATGTGTTTTACAAAAAAGAAAGGATAAGGTTCCAACAAAAGGTCAAAAGGAGGAAAAGATGGCTCATAGTGTGCATTAGCTTAACAGTTTATGGAGAGATCTATAACCACACATATATTTCCCCTCTTAGTCATAAGCAACTTAGTCATGTGCCCCTGTTTATAAGGCTGGGATCTGTCTGTGCTTCTGCACCTCAATTCAGCCCCGTTGAAATTTTGCTAAAAAGAATATGCTAAATCCCATAATTAAATCATCTGAGGCTGAGCTGGAAAAAACATGGGCCTTTTTTAGCTTGAGCTAGATTGTATGACATCAAGCAGAAGAAAGGAAAAATGATCCCTACTGGTGCCCTGTTCATCAGAGAGGTTTATCTCAGTCAGAGATTGCACAGTATTGCAGCCTCCTGCAGGCAAACAGCCGTACGTCTTCACGCTCTCTTTGATAAGCAGAGAGAGTCAATTTGAGCCAAGTTCTTAGACAGTAATGGGCTTTACTTCTTGTTGGGACAAGCCCTTTGAGGGTTAATTCAGCTTAGGCATAAAAGAAAAAAAGCAGAAGTGACCACATAGTTCCTACTGGAGAGAGTTCTAGACATGTCTGGGTAATACCTGTAGACTCTCTGCTGGGGTCTCGCTGTATCAACAGTCAGCTTATTCTTTCCTTTATGCCTTTGCTTTGCAAGAAACAGCAGGGACCACACTGTGAATCACAGAATCACAGACTGGCTCCTGTTTGTGTGGCCTCATCTGATCCCTGTTCCAGAGCACAAATAAGAATTTTTTATTCTTTAACAGAGTCAGGAGTACTCTATAATCCAAAAGGCTTCATAATGAACAAGCTCTTATCTAGTATGAGGACATCTTTATTGCAAGCCTTGTTCCCTGCTTGCAGAATATTGTTATAACAGCCACACTGTTGCCCTGACTCTGCTTTGGTTTTGGAGTAAATACAGTACACTAAGTCAAACATTATTGGTCACAATGGTAATGCAGAGTGTATATAATATGCTTTTATTGCTGCAAGGCATAGTTGAAATATTTACATGGAATATATGAAATAACAGTAAGATTCATGTTCTGTTCCATATCTGTAAAGTATTTTATTAGAAAGAATCAGAATCTGAAGTTCATAAATAAAATAGCAATATCACTTATTTCCAGTACTAGTTCCAGCTTGTTGATTTTAATAGACAAGTATAACACTTCAAGTGTGGAAACACAGTGGGTAATATTTATATGAAATCTCCAAGAACCATGGTATTTTGCTCATGTGGAATATCATGGCATTTTGCCTGGATCAAGTAACCAGCAGATTAGCACATTAACACTTTTAAGAAACATGCATGTAATCCACTCTGAATGTGGTCTTTGACTCCTGGTAGGAATACCTAATGATTTTCAAATTGACGCATTACTTTATAAAGCAAGTCAAATAAACAGGAATTGCTGAGAAGCTTTGGTAAGGGTGTATAGCATAAGCACACACATGTTGCTATCAACAGAGGAGACAGGATCAGCTCTTTACAGCCATGGAAGGATTTGCAGAATCTATAGAGATATAGGAGAAACTTGGCTTCCCTTCATTTTAGATCTTTCTGACTTTACTGCTCTATGGGAATGGGTAAGTGGATATAAACTGCTCCCTCTGGCTGAAAGTCAGTCACCAGCTCAAGATGACAGATTAACAATAGTCTTCTAAAACTAACCAGAGCTAGGCAGTGAAGCCTGTGAAAACCATTCCCATCACCACTTTGGAAGGTCCCACTCCAATGTGCAGCCTGAGGAGGAGCCACACAAGACAGTCACTGTCAGGCTGCCACAGGTTCTGTCTTTACCACAAATTAGGTGGGAGAAGGGCAGATAGACAGGGAATATGTCAGTCCTGTGCCACTTGGCCTAGGACATGGGCCTTCAAAGCTGTGCTCCAACACAGATTCTTCATGTAGTTTTGGTCATGCTGCCAGCCTCCCTGCTCTGCTCTTTCCATTTCCCATGGAGAAAAAGTCCTGTCCTTCCCTCCATGGGAGCTGCTACCAAATGCAGTGGTGTGCTTGTGGTGATAAAGCGCTCTGCATGTGAGAAGCCGTGGTTGTTTGGAATGCACATGCAAGCTCAGTGGTAGCTTGGGGCACTGGATTGGTTGACAGCCATCCAGAGGGGGAACAAAACTTTCTATTCCCAGGGCGCTTTCAGTGTGGCATAGCAATTGAGTTCAACTTCTGCAGCAGGAGACAGCAGGGAAAAACCCAACAATCCCCCTCCCATGAAAGAAGCAGCAGAGTCCAGACTGCATGTCAAGAAATGGTATGATTAGCCTTGTAAGAAAGTCACCAGGGCCAACTCAAAAACTATGGCGGAGTCACGCTTGGCTGCAGTTGGTTGTGTTTTGAGAGGGAAATCATGAACAGGTCTCACAGAACTGTTGTGGCTAGCTCCATTTCCTGTTAACTCAATTCATTACACTTGTCCTCTCCTTCCTGAGGGACGACTTTTATAACCCAATTAACGTACTTAGTGTCCCTGTTTTCCTTAAGACCAATACAGTTGCTCCAGCTCATACCAATTAAGACCATTTTCAGAAGTGACTATGCAGAAGTCAAAGGGACAAATCAGAGATTGTTCACAGCTGACCCAAAACAAAGGTGCAGGATCTCACCCTTTATCCTGCTGCTGGCTGATGTCCTCTCTTCTGGAGAATCAGGAATGAGACACGAGGTTCTAGCTATGCAAATAGGAAAATATCCTTCCTAGACACTGCACCCAAGATTCAAAAAATAACCTTTGGTTTAAACTTCGATTGAAATAATCTGGCTAGGAAAGTCCAAACATGGATATTTGCAGAATGAAAGAATTTTAGAAAAGAAAATTCTGGGATGTGAAAAATAGAAAAACTTGTGATGATGGAAAGAGTCAAATCAAACTGTCTTTTAAATCCAAATCTAAAAAGCAAACTCCAAAGCCACTCCCCCTGCTACCTCAGTTGCCAGTTTGGATACTGAAAGGATCTTTCCTTTGTATTGAAGTCATCTGTTGCAAAAAAGAAGGATTATAATGGAAATATTAAAATTTTAATCATGAACAACCTAGTTGGAAGGCTTATTTAGAAAGCAGCTCAGATGTCAATGAGCAACAACTGCTGAGAACCAAGTACAGACTGAGTACACTGTGTTAACATCATGTCAAAACTCTGGGGTATACAACGTCAGTGAAGCAGAAACAGCTCTGAGCAATGCTTCAATGTTAGAATTGGATGAGGTTTGATAGGTTATTAAAAAACACAAACCAACCTCCCATAGTTAAATTCACACAAAAGCCCAGATTTTTGGAACATCACGCTAGAGTCAGGCCCTTCCCTCCCCACTGGCAGCCAAAGCTATTTTTGAAATTGAGTCAGATTTAGTGATGAAGCTTCAGCCAAAAAAGTTATGGGGGATGGGGGTGGGGAAATCATCAGAAAAAGTCACGAGAGTTTGCCTATTTCAGAAACAAAAGGTTTCCATTTTTCGGGCTGGATTCACAAGAGGATTTGGCAGCTGACCACTTTCAGATGTGCATGCTGCAGAGGGGCAATTACATGCTTGCATCTCCCAGCTCTGACGCCTGGGACTGGGGATCAGAGAAGTGTTTGCCATCCCCATACTTTTATATCGGCCCCCCCTTCCCCTGCAGAGGCAGCTAGATCTGCACAAAAGTGTTTGCATAGGCAGTTCAGATCGGATTGCTGAAACTGGTTACACTTGAGCCTTGTTCAGGATTGTGTAGCTGCCTTCATGCAAGGGACTTCTCAATTCAGTTGACAATTGGCTCAGAAAACCAACATGGCCAACCCCTGGGGTAAGAAAAAGTAGGGAGGGTCAGGGATGTGCTTTGCTGGAGCTTATGGGGATCCCCATTTCTGAGGCCAGAAAGGACATAGTCTGATGTCTCCACAAATCCTGTATTTTTTTAATCCACAATTTTAGAGCAAAGCAAGTACTTTCACAAAGGGTCCATGGAGGGCTTTCCCCTTTTCTGCTCCCTCCAAAGTCTTCTTTATAAGTTCTTTCATTCAGAAAATATGGATGTTTGGGCTTGCTCTGTCAAAGAGCAGGAAGTGAGTCAGCCACCAGAAGATCATTTCATGCAAAGCTACCTTTCACCCATATGCTTACATGGTCATGCACCATCAAAGTCTGTTGCAGTCATTGCTAGATTTCATCCTCACAAGACTATTTGTTAGATAAATATGTTTTCTGCTTTTCCGAGCGCCAGCGAGAAGCAGTGAGTGGAGGGAGTGCCTTGGCAAAGGTCATGGAGGACAATCTTAGTTGAAGCAGGGAAGAACTTGGGTTTTCAAGGTCCTACAAGCCCCTGAGACATCCGTCCTTCCTCGGATAGACACTGGGGAAGGGAAGAGCTGAGCAGCAGCCATGAGGAAACGGTATGCAGCCATGAGGAAAAGGTCTGAGCTCAGCAAAACCTGGGGCTGACCCAGGGAGAACGAAGCAAAAAGCAACGTGTTTATTTGAACGTCGGGTTGTTTAACTATGCTGTATCTCCAGATGCGCTGAGGTTTGCTAACTGCTCTTAAAATGCAGCTTGACTGTGAAAAGTGACTGGAAACACGGCACTTTTCCTCAGAAGGACCCTGTGTAGAAATCAGGAGCAGGAGGAGAGACCACCATTTTGATGGTGGTTTAGGCTCTGAAAATTCAGGGCAAGGTGCTGCTCTCCAGTCTCAGGACAGAGGATAAATCACTGAGACTGATCAAGGGCTAAAACCCCCAACTTTGTCAGTTTAGGCATCTGGTCTTATCTTCCCACACACACCTTTGTACACAAACCACCTTTCCTTTTAGCACAGGTCTCTTCCCTCTCTCTTCCCAACCATGGCCACCAAGCCAATACTTTCTACACAACAGGGTCCCTGCCCCTTCTCAGTGGCCCCTGATGGGACAGCTTCTGCCACTGTGCTGCCTGCCACAAGTAACAGTGAGCTGGCAGGCAGACAAGACCCCCTGTTGCTAAACCCTTCTGGGAGGCTATGAACCACATAGCAAGGAGGAGCCCTCTGTCTCCTTGTCCAGTTTTGTAAAACTAGGCCAATATTTTGGTTTTGGTGGCCAGTTTTTTGGAGGGTTTTGAGGACAATAGAGAGTGATTTCCCTGCCAAAGTGTTAAATTCAAAGAAGGGCTCCTTTAAACCACGTAAGATCAAAATCGGGCCACGGGTGTGCCAGAAATCATTTTGAAATATCAAATGGTAAAATAGCATGTGAAGAAACAGGAAGATAATGCTTCTTGTTTCTTCCCATGCTATTTTACTATTTGTCTGGGGAGGAGGAAATGGGGGAGCACTACCATTTTATTTCCAAACAATATTTGCTTACAAGCGTTCGAGAAGCCAGGTATTTTGAAAGCCTAAACCCTATTTCACTGCCTAAAAAGAATATAACTCCTTCAAACAAATCCCTATCAACCCAATAAAGATGCCATGGCGGAAATCTTTTATTTCACCCAGCACAGAGCAGTAGGCATCCTGGAAGTTGCATACATCAAGAAAAGCTGTTTTAATAATGTGTGTGTCTTATCCACACCTTCCCCCTCAGTCCTCCCTTTCCATGCTTAGAGCACTCACTGAGATAAGCTAACTTTCAGTCTGACTCTTGGTTAAAGTATTTAACTGCTTAATTGCCACCGTTTCAACTCCAGATTTGTAAGCAAAAATTAGCAACAGTTAACTATTAGGTATTTGCAAAAAGATGACAGAGTCAAGAAGCCTTAATTTAATATCCATCTTCAGAGGTTTATAACTGAATCCATACTTGTATTTAAATACCAAATAATCTGCTGATCATTATGCATAGTTTTCAGTCAGTGTAACAAAAACATGATGTCGCAGTCATGCTGTGAGCTCCGTAGCTAGGTTTCCTTGTTTATATTAACAGCTGTAAACACAGTCTAACTCAGCATTGATTTAAAAGCAGATTTCCCATACATTCAAGAATTCATCACATTGTGAAAGCTACAGTTTCAGAACTTTTCTCACATGCCTATTGATTATGCTCAGGACCAGCCTGCAATGCTACGCATGCACTTGCAATGACCCATTTTAGAGCCTCTACATTAAAAGGGACAATTTTCCATTTTCTTTAAAAAGGAAAACCGGCTTTAAAAATGTGCGTGTATAATCCTTAATGTCCTGAATACAGTCTGCAGACTTCTACATATGGGGTTGGACATGTACTTAAGTGCTTTGCTGGGTCAAGATTTTACATGTTTATCCCTCCATTTAAAAATACAGGTTGTAGAACCATCTTAAAGCAATTTAAATCAGTGAAATCAATTTCACTCGGTCAGAAATAGGCTTTAGTGCAAAGTTTTAACCTTCCCACTTCTTAATAACAGCATTGGAAAACCTGAGATTTTGGAAAAGGAACATTGACTGCATAAAGGACCCTGAACTCTCTCTTTGTTGGCTTTTTTTAATACTATGGTGAGAAGCAAGCTACATTTAAACTTAAAGTCACATAAAGTAAAGAAAAACCTGCTAGGAACATTTTGTGATATTTCTGTCTAGAGAAAGGCAGCAGCATGTCCTTCTGATGGGTTTTTCTGACACAGGTTAGGTCTCCCAATTTGTGAATCCTGAGCAAAGCCAATCAAAAGTGCAAGCCAACCTTCTCAGCCCCAACTTTCTCAGCCTATCTTCATACGGGAGGTGCTCCAGTCCCCTGATCATCCTCGTGGCCCTTCCCTGGACTTGTTCCAACACTTCCATGTCCTTTTGATGTTGAGGACACCAGAACTGCACACAATACTTCAAGTAAGGTCTCACAAGAGCAGAGTAGAGGGACAGGATCACCTCCCTCGACCTGCTGGTCACGCTCCTTTTGATGCAGCTCAAGATACGGTTGGCTTTCTGGGCTGCGAGCACACACTGCCAGCTCATGTTCATTTTCTCATCGACCAACACCTCCAAGTCCTTCTTGGCAGGGCTGCTCTGACTCTCTTCTCTGCCGAACATGTGCCTGTGCCTGGGATTGCTCTGACCCAGCTGTAGGACCTTGCACTTGGCATGCTTAAACTTCATCAGGTTGGCATCAGCCCACCTCACAAGCGTGTCAAGGTCCCTCTGGATGGCATTCCTTCTCTCCAACGTATCAACGGAACCACACAGCTTGGTGTCATTGGCAAACTTGCTGAGAGTGCACGCAATCTCACTGTCCATGTTGCCAACAAAGATGTTGAACAAGACCGGTCCCAGCACCGATCTCTGAGGGACACCACTCGTTACTGGTCTCCAGCTGGACATTGAGCCACTGAGCACAACTCTTTGCGTGCGACCATCCAGCCAGTTCTTTATCCATTGAGTGGTCCACCTATCAAATTGATGTGTCTCCAACTTAGAGACAAGGATGTCATGTGAGACAGTGTCAAACACTTTGCACAAGTCCAGGTAGATGACATCAACTGCTCTACCCCTGTCCATCAGCTCCGTAGCCCCATCATAGAAGGCCACCAGATTGGTCAGGCAGGATTTCCCCTTAGTGAAGCCATGCTGGCTGTCACCAAGCACCTTGTTGTTTTCCATGTGCCTCAGCATGCCTTCCAGGAGAATCCACTCCAAGATTTTGCCAGGCACAGAGGTGAGACTGACAGGTCTGTAGTTCCCCGGCTCATCCATTTTCCCCTTCTTGAAAATGGGGGTTATATTTCCCTTTTTCCAGTTATTGGGAACTTCACCTGACTGCCATGATTTGTGGCTTAGCAACTTCATTTGCCAGCTCCTTCAGGACCCGCGGATGGAGTGATGCTCCTCAGAAAAGTGACGGCATGCCTCCACCATTAACTTCACTGCTGTCGCCCAGATTTCCTTTTTACAATCACAGCAATCTGCCTGGAAAACCTGATTTAGATCATCACAGCATCAAATCTCTGCAACTTTTCTATAGCGCTTATGCTCCCAAGAAGCACATCTCTGGGTCAGGAGGGTCAAAGCGCAAGGCTGATCTCATGACCCCACTCATCCATGACTAGCTGCAAAGCCTCAAGCTTATACTTAGGTCCTGCCTCAGAACACTCACTGGCCCCCTTCATAGCTCTGCTGTCTTGGGGGAATTGTACTCATGTAGGAGAGTGAGCACACCACCCACCACCCATATCCTGCCAGCTTTGTTTCTCCTAAGCATTCAAGGCAGGATCAGAATTTAAAGTGTAGCCAGATTAGGAGCAAAGATATGTACAGAAGTTAGGGTCTAAGGTTGTTTCTCCATCAGGACCCTTACCACATTTTTCACTCTCCATTCCAGGGAGTGAGGACTGCTGGAAGAACATAATATAAATCTCTATGCAGGACTCCGGATCCACTCGTTTGTAGACTAATACAGTTTAAGTAACCTCCCGCTTGACACACGAGCAGCTCTTGTTCTAAATATTGTCTTTTCTACCCCCTGTCCTTCAATGATTAGAAATGAGCTTGTTCAAAACTTCAGTTTCCCCCTTTGGAAGTCACATATGAACCTGGTCGGCCAAGTGCCTGGTCTAGCCATACTAGTGATGTTAAAACATAACCTGGATTGACAAGGGATCCACAAGGAGCTTAGGCAGGCCATTTCACATCATGCCATGCAAGTTATTTTTATATGTCCAAGATCTCATTCAACTCGCTTGGCTTCTCAGAGGACGATTAAAACCAATGTGTAACAGATGGGATTGCTAAGACAAACAGAGGTTAAATGACTTGCCTGGGGCTAGTAAGAATCTAGCAGAATGGGTGACAGGAGTCCTGGGTATTAATTAGTTAATATTTGTACAATGCTAGGAAAATATATAGCGCTATATAAGTATTATTGTAAGGTGGCCCCTACAGTTTGGAGAAGCAGAGGGCAACAGTGCACAGGCGAGTGCAAACATCCTTCCTTGTCTTGTGGCATTTCTGTTATCCGTGGGGTCTGGGAGGGACAGAGCATTCCCAGGGCACAGGAGAGAGGGAATGGGAAAGCCCAGGGAAAGAGATCCCACTCAAGCAACACCACTAAGCACCCACAGGCTGCTGCATCAATGTGTTAAACCCAGGAGCAGTCACTTGCTCTTCACACTGAAAGCAATAAATCCGTCAGGTACAGTCAAATTGGCTATGTGGTCAGCTGCCTTCAGCAGAAACCTTGAAACCGAATTTGAGATAGTTGTGGGTGTTTACAGCAGGAAGAGGTGCAAATCTCTCTGAAGTGCCACAGGACCCATGTGCCACGCTGCTCTGTGCTCTGCTGAAATCCCAGGAGGAAGGTCAGGCCAGTCAGTATAAAGAAGGATCTATGGGAAAGGAGGAAAGGGTCACAATGTCAGATTTCTCCTTTTTTTCCACCTCTCTGGGGCATTCATCCTGCTCCCATGACTTCAGATCTGATTTCTTCAGATGCCTTTTTCAGTCCAGCTTCCCTTCACACCATCACACATCCCAGCCTGCTGCTCAGAGCCTCCTCCAGATTCCAGTATCAGTCTGAATGAAACATGCATCATTTTTTTTCTCCAGGACAAATCTCACTCTCCAGTACTTTTAACATCATTCTTCCATGCAGTTTCAAGAGTGGTGAGTGGTTAGTATTTTTGGCCATTCCCCTTCTTTCTCTTGGCTAGAATACAAAAATATTACCTAAGTTGCGATGCATTTTCCTTTGCAATTTTTAAATCATTCAGACTTCCCATGTAGTCTACCAGAATTTTCATCCCAGTTTTCATCACCTCATATCTTGATTAACAGGATCTGCCATTTTGTTTCCCATCAGTTTAGCTCAGACTTGACTGAAATGCAGAATTTCCAGTTGAAAATTCCAACATTCGCTTTCATCCAAACTAGGATAAAAAGCTCAAACATTAAAAACACCTCCTTAGAAATACTAACATTTTAACGACTACATATTTAGGCAAAACTTGTCAGCATTTCTAGTTTCTGAATCCTAAATGTTGAATTTTGTTTCATTTACTTGACATGTTTTCAGTAAAGTGAACATCAGGCTTCATTCCTTGCAGATTCTGCTTGCTCTAAGTCAAAATCTACAGGAAACTGCACTTCAGTATAACATGGTCTTTACTGCCTATACTACATGATACAGTGAGAAGACCATATAATGTGCATTGAGAAATATACAGTATGGTGAAGGATCTCAGCCAGAAAGGAACAGAGAGCAGAGCTTCATGGCTGTCCTACAGCTCCCACCTGGTACCAAAACGATGCTTGTTTCTGTACCACACAAACTGGTGAGCTAATTGCAGATTATGCAATGGGAGACTTGGGTCTCTACATCCCATTCTTTTCCACTAAGGGATATGCCATGCTTTTATCTGAACTTTTTTGAAATGAAGTTATTTACATTATTTTAATTTAAAAAATAAAGTGATTGGATCAAACTGACCCTAAATGAAGCCTTTTCTGGTTTTTGGTTGGTTTTTTTTTTTTTTTCTACAGAAAATGTCCATTGCTGAGAAGCTGTGTACTCAACTGTCAAATCATCCTGGCAAAAATGTCCCATAGCCTCCAGTACAACTGCCACAATCTTTTTTACTAGCGCTCTAATCTGAGCAACTTGAATCTCCTTTGATTATTCAGATTTCTTTCTTTACCATCAAACCCTATTCTCCATCAAACACCCGAAGTGTCACTCCTCTTCCTGATGTTACCGACTGAAACTTTCCTTGTGCCAGCCAAACTCCTCATGATTCGCTGGCCCAAAGCAACCTGCAAAGCCATCCAAACTTCTAAGCCTGGATGAAAAAACTGTGTATTATTTAGTGGCAATTAAAGAAAAAGCACAACAAAACAACAACAACAACAACAACAAATGTTACTGGGTTTAAAAGGGTTGTCAACAATTTCAGCTGATTCCCGTAAACGGCTGGAGAAAAGTAAGTAACAAAACATGAGAACATTTTTACTCAATTCTGAGCAATATTTAAAATGTTCAACAACAGTTTTGATTGCCAAAAATTGAGAGTCTGCTCTGCGCACTGTTTTAAGAGCTTTAAGTATGCGGTTGAGTTTGTGGTTTGAAAACTCTTGGAGACTTGCCTCATCAGAATTACTTTTTCCAATAATAAATATAAAAAAAATATGAATTGCAAGCCAATAAAAATATAAACATAAAAATAAAATCTTCAAAATAGAGACCTTCCAGCCAGATCTGCTCTCCTTTTCCAAATCCCCTATCAAAACTCTGCTTCAACGACTACAAGAAATTGGCAAAGCAACAAATATCAAGGCAAGTCAGGACGCAATGCTTCTAAATCACTCTGAAGCATCACATTCTAAATGTAATTAATGATTGTGGCTGGAAAAGCGTGTTGCTGAGACCTTCCTTGATCACCCTCACTTCTCCTTTTCATCCCACACCATCACAGGCTGTGCTTTTGTCATGTGTGTAACCTTTGGTCCTCTGCACTCCAAAAGCTTCCAGTGAAACATCCTTTTTAAGATGAAGTGCTCCATGTTTGGCAGGTTGTATCCGACCTGCAATCAAGGAGCACCACTCATTGATTTCAGGAAGCGCACAAGCACGTTTCGGTGGCTGGAGTTGGGGTTCGATTCTGGGCTGGGCTGCAGGCACCCGAGGAATGCCAAGTATCCTCAATTCCATTAACTTCAGTGGGAATTAGAGGCCTCAGCTGTATTTAATATTTTACAAGGTCAGGCTCTGAAAACCATATTAGCATTCTCAATTCCCAGTGGGCCAAAATTCAGCAAAGTGTTTGATTGAGACTTAACTGTAAACATGTGAACAGTCCCCCTGATTTCAATATGACTGTTCTCATGCTTAAAGTTAAGCATATGCCTAAATGATGTGCTGAATTTGAGCCAAAAACTACTGTTTTCAAGTTCTACACAAGTTCACAATAGGCAAACTGCTGGTCTATAATACCAGTTGTTTTATAATCCTGTTTTTTCTTTTTCAGAAAGGCCAACACAAGACTATATATTTTTAAAACACAGAAACTACACTTCTTGAAGAGGATGGGTTGTTCTGGTGAAACCTTGGGTATTTCTACAAAGTTATTAATTGACTATTATTCTTGTTATTATTACTGTTATTCCTATGTGAATGCAGGAAAAGCACCTATCCCAGACTCTTGAAGCTTTTGCTATTCCTAAAAGAATATAATCCATACAGGAAAGAATAACAAACTCTCTCTACATGACATCAAACATCAGCCAAGTGACAGCTAAAAATATCCCACCCTCCTCAGGGACCCTCAGCCTCTTGTACATCTGAACCCTCCCAGAAGCACTAGAAAACAGAAGTATCTTGTGGTGTGCTCTGAATGTCCCCACCTTTCACCTCCCTGGGGCCAAGGCAGCCCAGAGGCTTCTGGAGAAGGGTGGGCTGGCACCTCTCACCTTTGCTGAATTAGGAGGGAGGGGACTTCATCCTTGAAATGGTGCTGGCCCCCCAGGAGACAGCATCTTGGCCAGCTCATTTCAGGGGATAGATGTGGCTCCCAAGTAGATTCCTTCACCTAGAGAAGCACTGGTGTGTGGGGGATGTGGAGCCTGCTGTGATGGCTCTCTTCCTCCAAAAGTGAAAGGTTCCTTCCTCTGGGAGGATACTGGGGCTCAGCAGCTGAGGGACAGAGGGGCTTCCCAGGACATCTGCTAGGGCACAGAAAAGAAACAAAGCTGTGCATCACTTTGGGCCTCCATTTTGCAAGCATTATCAATTAAGACTTTTATTATACCCTGCAGTGCAGGAGGATGTAAACCTACCCAAGCCTTCAGTCAGAGGCCAGGAGGAAGGGAAGAGCTTTTGCGACTTTTCACCCAGGCACCCTAAGCATAGCATCTTACGGGATTAGAACCATGTGCTGAGAAGCCATGGGAAGCGGCACAGAGGAGAGGAGCAGAGTATGGCTCTCTCTCTTCCACTGTGCACACAGGGGCCAAACCAGGACTTGCTGAGGTGCCTCCAGCCCAGCTCCAGAGATTCACACTGGGGCAACAGAGAAGCTCTCCTCTATTTTCTTTCCCGCTTTAGCAGCCGGTTGTCACTCTGGCTTGCTACATCAAACTCTGGCTTCTCCATAACTCCATGATCTACAAAACTTACAATGCAATTTACTGGCTGCTGTGAAGGCACTGTAAAGCCAGAACAAGGACACATTTAAGATGGGACAAATGCACATGGACTTAAGCCCAGAACCTGCTGTTCTCAGTCTGCATCTCCCTTTTTTGACGCGTTTCACAACTACTTCAGCACACAGGTTTTGGCACATAAGCAGCTACCACGCTTGACAAGATAGCTTGTTGTGGTATTTTCTCAGTGAGGCTGATTGGAAAATGTCCCCTGTCTTTGCTCCAAACTCCTGTAGAAGGATTATAAAATCAAAGCAACAGCATAGCCGAAATCCATTAAAAAAAAAAAAAGGAATATTCCGAATCACAGACAAACCTCTCTTGGCACCACTGACAGAGAAATGGCATCACCATTACAGAAGAGCCTTGGGTGTGAGATGGAGCGCTGGCAAGGCACAGGGAAGACAAATGTTTCAGACTGGTGGGCAATGCCAGACATGCTGGCACTTAAACCTTCTTCCCCTTCATTCCTTGCTGACTCTGATGGCAGGGATTTCTGAACAGTGGCACGTGTTCTCCATGAGTGTTCAAGTTATCCCACAGATATGTTTCCTGAGCAGCTTAATGTCCCCGGTTGCGTGTGTGTGCACAGGGCCATACAGCTGAGAGCGGCTGTACTTTGCTGAAAGTGGCTGTGCCTGAGTGTGTGCCTTTTCTGTCTGAGCCCACTGTCCCCGCTGCCAGGGGGGGTCAAAAGGATTTGCGGTGACAGACAGATTTGTGGGTGACAAAGAGATTTGCGGTATCCTCCTGCGAGACCAGAAAGACAGGGTTGAGGGAGGCTCTGCATTGGCACGCTGACTTCAGTGCTGTGAAACCAGATGATTAACAAATGGAGCCGGGACTTCCAAACTTTGTAAAAGCGTACTCGAGTCTTAGTTTTGCTTCCGTGCATCCAAAACTCGAATTCCCATTGCTACTCCTATTTCCCTGCTGCGTGAGAGCCCGATGTGGGATTTAACTCCCCAGCCGTGCCCTAATGCTGCCAGTCTGCATTAGCCCTCTCCACGCCGGGCCACCCTGTCCCCATACCTATCCGTATCCCCACCACAGGCTGCGCTGGGACCACCGCCGCCGCCAGCCGGCACCGGCTGTGCTGCCACCTCGCGGGCACCTCTGTCCCTCTCCCGGTTCCGCTCCCGCTCCCTCTCCCGGCTGGCGGGCGGGCGAGCAGCCACGCGCGGAAGGCGGCGGAGCAGCCGCAGGTGCCGGCCCTACCCCCCTCCCTCTACCTTCCGCCGGCACCCCCCGGTTCCCCGGGGCCGCCCTCCTGGCAAGCGGGAGCGTTTTCTGCCGTGAGTGCAGCACGAAACACCCCGGCAGGGTCCACCTTCCCCGCCAGTTCTTTTTTGACGTGACAGTGTCCTAGAGGGAAGATCCGAAAGCTCATTAATCACTTCAGGATATCTTAGACGTGGGCAGCAGCGCTGCAGAGAATTCAGGCTCTCTGACTCTCCGGTGCAGTACCCGAGCATTTAACAATAACAGTCAACACTGCTGATGCCTGTGAAAATACAGATGTAAGCCAGCTGTCTGTCAGGGTGAAAAATGTGTTTGTCTTTTCCTTTTAACGTGTCATTTCCCTCTTGGACATTTGCTGTGTTACTGCCAGGATATCACGTGCTTCCAGCACAGGCTCTAACCCAGGAAGGCAAACCACATTCAGATGGAGGGTGGGTGTCATTGTCCTGTTTCTGCAATTTTTTGTTTATTTATCTGAAGATAAACAAAACATATCTGACCTAATTCCTTCTTTTTTCTGCCCATAGCAGTGAAATAATTTCCAATATCTATTTCTAGCCAAAGAGAATGACAGATTTATTCGCAGAAGGATCACAGGAAGGGTGAAAGAGTGTGTGCTGTGGGGTGTCAGCGCATGAAATATCTTGATGCTTAGTTTAGTGCACAAAAGATTGAAATGAGTAAGGGAAAGTGAAAGACTATATAATGATCAAAAATAATGAGCATAAAATAGGCTTGTGGTGGGATAACTCATACAACTGGCATATTACTATGAAAGGACATAGTTTGCTCATGAGGGACAAGAAAGGGCAGAAGGTAAGCATGGCTGTCTAGCCACATCTCAGCTCCAAAACACAGAGGGAGGAAAAGTAGTTGAATGTTTGACCACAAAGAAAAAGAGTTTAAGTAATCTCAGGATAAGTATCTATAGTGGACAATCCTCTCAGCAAGTACAGGTAGAGGTGGCAGGATCCTCCAGGAGGGGATGCTCTCCAGGAATTTTAGCAACCTATTGAGAAAATAGCAACCTATTGAGAAAGTAACAAACCAAGACAAAAGACTTCATAGTCTACTGAAGTAAAAGAAACAGCTCCAGAGGGAACAAATTCTTCACATTGATAAGCTGCTGTTCATTACTACTGAAGTGCTGGGGCATTCCTTGACATGGTTTTGTCCTCAGGTACCCACCACTGTCCAAAACAATTCCTAAACACTGGAGTTATCAGGGAGCAGCAGCCAGATCCCGTGGTCAGGCTATTACTTCCCAGTTTTGGAGGGCGATTGAGTTTAGCTGTCCAGATGTGGGCCACACTCTGACAGTTGGTCTCAGTTTAAAAGAATATCTGTGGGTGCATTTAGTGTGTAGTGAAATGTAGGCAGGGTGTTCACCAAGCTCCAGGAATCTGCTGATGACAAAAATCCACCCGGGAGAGCAGGGAATAAATTTCTACAGATTTGGAAATAAGTGGCAAAGGTGGAAATTGAGATGAAGGTGACAACATGACAGCATTGTGGTCTATAGAAAAGGAAGGAGAGATCAAAACAGTGGACACAGACTTCAATAAACTCAAAAAACAGGTAGGTAAGATCTTGTGTAAAGACAGTGTCCTGGGTTCAGCAGTAGCAGTCATTTTTCTCCTTCTTAGGAGCTGGTGCAGTGCTGTGGTTTTGACTTTCAGCCTGGGAACAGCACTGATAACACCGATGTTTTTAGTTGCTGCGCAGTAATGTTTACTCTGACCAAGGACTTTCCGAGTTTCATGCTCTGCCAGGGAGGAGGGGAAGCCGGGAGGAAGCAGAGACAGGACACCTGACCCAAACTGACCAAAGAGGTATTCCATACCACAGCACATCATGCCCAGGATGTAAAAACTGGGGGCAGTTACCCGGAAGGGCTAGATCACTGCTTGGTTGGGCTGGGTATCGGTCAGTGGGTGATGAGCAGTTGTATTCTCTTCCCTTGTTATTTCCCTTATCATTATTATTATTGGTGGTAGCAGCAGTGGTTTGTGTTATACCTTAGTTACTGGGCTGTTCTTATCTCAACCCATGGGAGTTACATTCTTGTGATTCTTCTCCCCATCCCTCCAGGAGCAGGGGGAGAAAGGGGGGTGAGTGAGCAAGCGGTTGCGTGGTACTGAGTTACCAGCTGGGCTTAAACCAGGACAGTTTATGGGAAAAAGGAGTTAAGCAAAACTGACTTTATTTTTGGATGAACAAACTTTGCAGGTAAAGGAGTAAACTATTCCAAAGCAGGGGAAAAAGAAGCAATAGTAATAAACTAACCACATGCTCTTTCTTGACTTCAAACACTGGAACACACACAAGCAGTGGAAACAAGGCTAGACTGCTGAAGATGAAACTAAGTAATGTGACAGTAAAAGATGAAAAAAGGAAAGCAAAGGCACAAAATGATAATGAGAAGTCACTCTGTGAGAGGAAAATCAAGGAAGTGCTGAAGGAAAGCTGTTGACAGATGGTGTCTTCAAGGCCAAAAGCTTTTTTGCATCAGGCTTCAGTGAAAGCAGTGACTAAAATCGGGTGGCTCAAATACAGTATAGCAGATAAAATTTATATTACCTCCCTCTCTGACAATGTAACAGGACTTATGGATGGATAGAAAAGAGCTACTAAGTGTTTGTATACCGTGATTTTAACAAGGTTTTTGATGCTGCCTCATAAAGGCAAGCCAGCGAGATGTGGTCTAGATTAAACCATTATTGAGTGAATGTAAAAAAGGTAGAAACAGTGCTCTCAGGCAATAGTTAACCATTAACTTACTGTGAAAATTATATTCTTTAAGAGCAGCACCTGTATATTCGTTAATGACCTGGATGCTGTATATTGAAGATTATTATAATATCAATGTGGAAGAAGCTGCAGGATAGAAATATTAGTAAGAACAATGGGAGAAATGGTCTGACAAAGAGCTGTGATGTTCAATTAGGGTTCCTGCCTCCATAGAATCATAGAATAGTTAGGGTTGGAAAGGACTCTAAGATCATCTAGTTCCAACCCCCCTGCCATGGGCAGGGACACCTCACACTAAACCATGACACCCAAGGCTATGTCCAGTCCAGCCTTGAACACCTCCAGTGATGGAGCATTCACAACTTCCCTGGGCAACCCATTCCAGTGCCTCACCACCCTTACAGTAATGAATTTCTTCCTCGTATCCAGTCTAAACTTCCCCTGTTTAAGTTTGAACCCGTTACCCCTTGTCCTATCACTACAGTCCCTAATGAAGAGTCCCTCCCTATCATCCCTATAGGCCCCCTTCAGATACTGGAAGGCTGCTATGAGGTCTCCACGCAGCCTTCTCTTCTCCAGGCTGAACAGCCCCAACTTTCTCAGCCTATCTTCATATGGGAGGTGCTCCAGTCCCCTGATCATCCTCGTGGCCCTCCGCTGGACTTGTTCCAACACTTCCATGTCCTTTTTATGTTGAGGACACCAGAACTGCACACAATGCTCCAAGTGGGGTCTCACAAGAGCAGAGTAGAGGGGCAGGATCACCTCCCTCAACCTGCTGGTCACGCTCCTTTTAATGCAGCCCAGGATACGGTTGCATGTTACACTTAGCCAGGAACAATCACCTGGACAAGTAAGGGATAGGCAACAAATTAATAGGTTCTCTGAGAGAGACCTTGTGCTTCTAGAAGATCATAACTGAACACAGGTTGACAACATCTTGTTGATGCAAAGAAGGCAGAGGCAATAGTGAGCTCCATGATTAGGACTGCCCTCAAGGCAGAGGATCACTGGTGCTCTCAGCATGGGGCAGGCTCTGGCTGAAGCACCATGCACAGGTTTGAGGTGGGTGAGTGGAAATGAGACCACAGAGCAACAGTTATGAAGGGAGATATTGAAAACATGGCCTATGAGAAAAGATTGGAATAACTATTTGATGAAGAGGAGAGGAGGCTGAAGTGAGATGACTGCCGTGGTTTGCCCTGGATTGACTGGCTTTCTCCTGGGCAGCTGCCAGGGAAAGGGCCTGGGATACAGCCCAGCAATGTTCCCAGTTGGCAGATTTACTGTGGTCAGACTGTGTTAGAAGTTGAAGAAGGTGCTACAATAGATCCAGGCTGCGGCATACCAGCTGAACTAGTGTCAGGGAATGATCCTTGGCATGTTTAATTTCCTACTATAAACCTGGATAATTAATCTTCAAATACATAAAAGGATACTTCAGTGAGGAAGAGAATCCCCTGTTCTCCAGCAACTAGGTATTTAGAGTTAGAAATAATAAGCACAGTAGCTAACCAAGATGGTTTGGTCTGGATGTTAGAACAATATATTTGGAAGCTCTGAAATACATTGCCTTCCAGAAGGCTGCATCACTGAAGGCTGCTGAGGAGAAGCCAGGTAAACATCTGGCAGTGATGCCTGAAGAGCAGTAGGTCCTTTCTCATGGCAGAAGGATATTCTGGAAGTCTTTTCCATTACCCTCCAGACCTATTTTCTGTTCTTCTCTCAGAGCTAGGCATGAGCTGTTAAATAGGTACAGTTCTCCACCTCCATTCAGTGAGAAGTAAGACCTCTTACAATAGGACTCTCCTTCATTATTTGTTCTCACAGTATTTCAGTGCATAATTCTAGGATAAACTATAAATCCCTCAGAAATTAATTGCACTTAATTAGCTTCCCCATTGAGGACTCTCTAATTTAACATCAATACTTTGAGGAGCTACTTCGTGTTCACGGTTCTGCTTTAATGTTTTAGAAATTGTGATTTCCAGGCAACTGTGACAAAGGTCACTGACATAAAGAGCTTAGGCTTCCCAAGGACCTCATGACCAGTGCAGACAGGGCCAACCAAGAACTAAATACCCTGGTGAGGTTTAAAAGCATCTGCACTGGAGTGGGTATCAGGGAGGCAACTATTGCAGTCTGGATGTCTCCTTTTTATGTTTTAGTGCCGTTCTGTCATTATCCTGAGAAGCACTTTAAGCCAAGAGCTTTTCATACCTAGAGAATGATTTAAGCAATGTAGGAGCAAACAAAGACAATCTATCAGCCCGGGCGGAGATGTTGTCTGGAGACTGCTCTTCTATTTTGACCTGCAAGTTAAAAAATAAGTTTTGGTTTTGTTGTCTAGCAGACCTGTTCAATAGCGTAAATACATGTAAATAACTTTGACAAGGACAACTATCTCAGGTCTGTTCCAATTCATTTTAGTTCAAGGAGGAAACAATTCCCCCTGGAGCCGAAATCGTCTAGATCGCTTAGGCTCCATGACAACCTGTACAGAGGAAGTTGTGTTGGGGTAGCTGGCCGCTCTGTTTCATTTTTTAGAAGTCAGAAGAAATTATCTTGACATTCCTGAAGAGAAAAAGTTGCCAAATGTTTCTTCTCCATGAGACACAGAGATTTTTTTCCTTTCGGTGAGAGTTAAATCTTTTTTGACATGCTGTATTGTCACACAATATGGAAATCTTGAATTTCCAGCCATTCCTGTCTGGTCAGTTAGCTCCTTCCAAAACCTGCCTGCACTGTAAAAAGGAAAAATAGCTTGGAAGTTTGGAAGAATTATAGCCACCTTGGGGTGGAGAGCTGGGACGCAGACATTGCTGATCAGAGGTTCAAACTTACTGACTCCGTTTGGCTTTCACTGCCACTTCGGTGCCCTGGTGCTACAACTGCCTTTGGAAATGTTTTCCTGAATTATTTTGTCTTATTCATACAATAAATCTGCCACAAAAGCAGGTGTGAGGCTCTTAATTTTCAGTAGCAGCACAGGGAAAGTTTTGTATTTGTTTCCTTGTCCATCTGCATTGCAGTAATGATGAGAACTAAAGCAGTGTTTCCACTCAGTTTCTATTGTTAAATTCTCATACAGAGTCTGTGGCCTGAACCAAGTTTCTCTGTTAACAAGCCTGAAACAGTTTTGTTCCTAAGATGAAATAAGATCAGATTCATTAAGACCAGCCTGGCCATAAGGAAAATATATAGATATTTATTTTAAAAGAAAATGCCTAAAATTCCTTCATCCCAGATAATTCATTCCTGCTAACTATCATGTGATGCAAATGCATGCAATTCATAGCAATTTTATGAATCAGAGCTTGGGAAGGCTTATTAATATATGATGGGCTACATCTAATGGGCCAAGATACAGGAGAATGGTATGACAAGAAACTGTGTTGATGACTTCAGGTTCTGATGATACTTAGGTAAAAGCTTACATGAAATCCACTGAAAAATAAATAATGTACATATACACCTCTTCAAGCAAAACCTTTCCCCAGTGCCTTTTTGCAAAACATAAAGTGCCTTGGATTTTCAATGGTCAACAACATTTTGAGACTGACTATGGCACAAAAGTAATAACATTGGGTTTTTTCCCTTATCTTTCTTGGATTTTTCCTTTAACATTGATCATAGGATAGAGGAAGTGAAAAATGTAATTCAAAGTTTTATACTGTATTCTTGATAGATTAGTATATCCCTGTAATATACCCAGACAAGTTGCATTTTGATATTCACATAATTTAAAGATTTTCTTTTTATATTTGCAGCACTGGGAGATGTATCAGAAGAAATCAGCAATGAATGTTTTAATTGAATGTTAAATGAAAGAAAATTTCTTGAATATGAAGTTGCTAATCCACATGACAGAGCTATTTTCTGAATTTAAGTACACAATGGGCAAATATTTGTGGGTGATACTTTATCTGTTTCAACCTGCCAAGGAGTTGGACTAGACTCTTAAGACCCATTTCATCTTTTTTTTCCTAAACATATTTTTTTTATTCTAACACATTGTTTTATTCTGTAAGATGGGAAAGAGTTGTTTCTAAAGAAGAAATACCAACATATTGGGCATTGTATTGTTAGTGAGGACCAATATGGTTAGCTACCAGTACTTCAAAAATAATCAACCTAAACCCATTGTTTTTAAAAAAGAAAAGTTCCTTTTGTTTCGAATCTACGTATAAGGTAAATCTGCATAAAATTATTGATAACTACAAATATCAAGAAGTCTTTGAAGAATTTTTACTGATGCTGCACTCTCTTTATATGGAAGAGTAGTCCTGTGAAGATGCCCTGGCATAAGATGGCAGAATTCAGGCGCTCCAAAGTCAACTCATACACCACCTCCACAGCACTAGAAAGCTGCTTCAGTGGCCAGCTTAGAAAACCTTTTTGACTTTTGAATAATGGAAAAGGCCAGGTTAAAAACTGGTTATGCTTGTGCTGATTGGTGGCAATGGCATGTCTAGAGCTGAAATTATGTCATTGTTTGCAAAATTTGCAAGAGTGCAATTGCTTATCACTGTCTGGAGGTAGAGTTATACAGGAGACAAGGAGTCCCCATCTCTTCAGGGGACCTCGCTACTCACCCTTCCTGCACGTCAAAGAGAAATAAGTGTGATGGGAGGGTCATGTTTGAGGAAACTTAAAATGATCATCATCAACAGCCTTTCTTACTTACAAAGTAGGAGCTCTCCATAAGCAAAGTCAGTAACTCTCTATTGCACAGACCAGCTGCCTTCTGCCAGCTTCAGGTTCAAAAGCGTTCAGAAGCACTGAGTCAGGGCCAGCCTCAGCTAAATGAATAATTGCACCAAATTAGACCATTTTCAACATAGGCAAAGCTTTGTTAGTGCCTGTTCAAGGAAGATGCTTCTGGAGAGGGAAAAAGGCCTCCCAATGGTCCCACTGGCAAGGGACCCAGGGTTTATGGGGTAAGTACTTCTCCAAGTATTTTCCTTTGCAATCTTAAGTAAGTCAGTTGAGGCCCAATTTCTTCAGAAGCACTGACCAGGTCACATTATATACCTGTTAGCAAGAGGTGGAGATGGCCAGTGTGACCGAAAATCAGACATTAATCTCTTTGTGCCTCACTTTCCCCACACTAAAAGAGCAATGATATTTCCCCAGGTACAAACAATTGAATTCACATGAATGATGTGAAAAAGGCCATTTCAGTCCAGCACAGAGCTCTGTTCCTTTCCCCATAGGAACAGCTGCACAGCAGCTCATTGCATTAGCTGCCGCAGCATAGATCTACATTATCAGCCCTCAACCCCAACCTAGCAGTAGTATCCGAAAGCTCAGTATGGACCAGATCCAGGTACTTTAACAGTTTTACAGCTTGTGCGGTTTTACAGCTCTGTGCTTCCTCAGTCAGGCTGTTACCCCTACCCAGGCAAGTGAGTTTAAAGCTGGCTTAGTGTTGTGGGTGACATTACAATCCTGCCTCTGTCATTCAGTATAAACATGACCCCAGATAAGCTGTGGAAAACACCATTAGCAATGCCCCCCATCTACCCCCTTGACCAGATGACACTACCAGTGCTGGAGCACAACCCACCCCATCACCATGCTCCCCCATAGGGATCATAGCTCACTGCTCCACCAAGATCCTGGTGCTATGGCAGGAGCATGCCAACAGCAGCACAGGATGTAAGTGGCACATTGCAGTCAACCACAGCTTTCTCAAATAGCAGCATCATTTGATAATACCAAAGGCCATAATTTGAACACTCTGAACCACAGGGCCTCAGTGAGAGAGGAAGTAGTGAAGCAGGCAGAACAGCCATCTCCATGCAGATTATGAGAGATAGATTCCAGTCAACTAGAAAAAAAAAATCACAGAGCAACAGAGAGGTGGCTGGAAACCTTGGAAACCCCCCAATTCCACAGAACATCAGTATTTTGAGACTCCCAGCCAGGAAGCAGGACACAGATACCATGCAGTAAAGTGCTGCCAGACATGTTGGTTATTGATTTTTCTGAAGATCCCACCTGAACTGAATGTGTGGACTGAATCCCAATGAGAGTCCCAGATGGAGAAGGCAATTGTGGAGGCAATGGACTTATTACTCTTTAGGACTCAAGGGATCAAGATAGGTTTTTACAAGCAGCTAAAACGAAGAAAGGGATCATATGGGAAGGTGCTAGGCTCCTATTGTTTCCGGACATAAGTCCTATAACCCAGGGCAAAAGCGAGAATTAACTGTGCTTAAAAAAAAGAAAGAAAAGAAAAAAAAGAAAAAGATTTGAGACATAAAATGTGTCTGCGTCAGTTTCTCTGGCTTGCCAAAGAGCACAGTTCACACAGTGAGAAAGAAAACCAGCATCTTTGGGGAAGTGGAGGCAGCAGAAGTTGCTGTCAAAAGCATTTGAGACAAAGAAACTGCAACTGATCTCTGCAACGTGCTGTGTCCTCATTGCTCTCCACATCCCAATGAGTAATGGAGGAATGTCCTCACAGTGGGGAACTGAATACTGGCACCTCCTGGAAGTTAGCGAAAGCTTAGGGTTTTTTCTTTTCTCTTATTTTCTTTTCTCTTAGCCTGTGCCACCATGCTACCATCTGAATAGTGAAAAGTACCTGCATTTGCTGGTAGGGGTTTTAGGATAAGCACATCCAGTCCATTACAAAACCCCATCTGACAGTGGTATGTGGAGTGGGCATAATTGCTGTGCAAACACCACACGTACAGTTATCTACTTTGGCACTTTCATCCATCTCCTTCCTATGTTTAATGTTGCAAACCAATACCAGTAACATCAGAGTCCCTCTAGCTCTTCCAGCAGGGTTGACTGCAAGAGCCTAGACAGTGACAATTTGGTGCAGCCTAAACATTAGCCTTGACTAGCACCAGCCCAGGTGCCCAGAAGGGTACTGACTTTAGTGTCTGCCTATTTCCCTGGAAGCCTGGAGGCTTCAAACAGGTCAAAACATGACTGCTCTCCCTTCTGTCTGCCTACGAGAGAACTTGAAGTCTGCCAGTGGCTATTTGTCCCCCAGGCTCTTGGGGGAGCAAAAAATCCACGGAAAAGGCCTTTGAGAAGCTGAATAGGCAGTAGGTGGAGAGCCACAGAGAAACTGTGTGCAAACATCCTGTTGAATGGAGGTAATTCTCCTGCCCAAGGCAACTGGAGGCTGCAGAGCATCACAGGGCATGCACCTCCTGCATGCTCTGGTGCTTTCAGAACCAGCCCTGCTGCTGATTGCATGCAGTGTCCCTCAAAGCCACCATGCCTGGGCTGTTGGTTGCACCCCCTGCAACTAAGGGCCATTGCTTCATGGACTCCACATCAGCTGCTATTATTTTATGCAGCTCCAGCCCTCTCCTGATGTCTCTTCTCACCATGCACAAGCTCAGTTTAAAGACTGCCAAGAGATTCGCCAACGCCAGTAGCCACTGCTTCTGAAAACACCCCAGGAACCACTAACCCTCCCTTCCTGTTTCTCTCCTCCATATATCCTCCTCCTCATGAAAAGAAACATGGTGCTGATTACACAGATTTTCCTGACCGTGATAGTAATGTCCCATCATTAGGGGTTGTATTCGTGCCCTTAGTTCATGTGAGTACGTGCAAATGTGTTGAACTGAAATAGCCAGAGAGCCACTTGCTAATAATATCAATTGAAACACACTGGCATTTGACTGCCTTCTGCTCAATCCCTTAATGTTCTTTCAACAAATGAGATTTTCTGATATTGCCCAGATTACAGAACAGTAGTGAGTGGGGAAGGAGGTTCCCCCATCTAAAGAGATGCTTAGCTAGAAAATACATAAATAAATCAAATAAATAAAAAGCCATCCCACATTAAATGAAGTTGTACTGCCACCTCAGGTTACCATCTGTTTCTACTTTGATTCCAGTGTTTCTTTCAGACCATTTTGTCAACTGCGTATGAGTTCAGCTGGTGGCTGTTGTTTCTAAACAAGGTAGGGCCCCACAACAGCTCCAGCAACCCTTTCTGCTGGTCCCAAATCCTGGGATATGACCTAGGAGAGAAAGGGAGAAAGAAGAAAATAAATAATGAGTGAAAGAGTAACAGATGGAGGGGAGGGGAAGGAAGGGGAAAGAAGGAAAGGAAGGAAGAAAAGGTAAAAGAAAGGAAAAGGAAAAGGAAAAGGAAAAGGAAAAGGAAGGAAGGAAGGAAGGAAGGAAGGAAGGAAGGAAAGTGAGAGAAAGAGGAAAGAAAAAAGAGAAAGAAAGAAAGAAAGAAAGAAAGAAAGAAAGAAAGAGAGAAAGAAAGAAAGAAAGAAAGAGAGAAAGAAAGAAAGAAAGAAAGAAAGAAAGAAAAAAAAAAGAAAGAAAGGAAGGAGGGAAGGAAGAAAGAAAGATCCTTCCCACTATCCTGCACTCTTCTAATCTCTTTCTTTCTTTTTAAAAGAGCTCTTCAGTTTGGAGGGATATTAAAAATAGAAGAGTGTTAGATTTGGCAATAAATTAATGTCCAGATGAAGGGAAAACAATTACAAATTGGAAACAGATTTATTCACACTCAGTGCATTAATGAAAACGTTAAAAAAAAAAAGCTAAACTGGGTATACTGTGTGGAAAAAAATAATGGCCCAGCAGGTCTACTTTTTATTAACAACTCATCAGTAAGCAGGTTGTAATTCATAACAAAGAATTTACCCCAAGGAACACCACAGGACTGTGAGCTTTTTAGTTTCCTAAGAAAATACATATGTTGTTCCACTTGGTTTCCTTTCAATAAAACCCACCAGTTAGCACTTCATTTTCGAGCTGTTCTGACAAATCAGGTGAGTTAGCTTTGTAGAAAAAACAGAAGCCAACTTTTCAGCTGAGAATTTTAGGGAATTTTTTAATAACTTAAATAAATTTCCCAAACGGCAAGGAAACATGATAAAAGGCTGTGAAATGAGTTTGTTTGGAACAGCTTAAAAGAATTCTTCTTTTAATTTGCTTCATTAATTTTTCCTGAGGAAATATTTAGGAATACATCCCTTACTGCTAAGGTATGTGTTTGAGACAAAAGGAATTTTTATGATTTTTGTTGTGTTTTTATAGTGTCTTGAAACCTGATTAAAGATACTGATGAAAACCTGCCCACTAGTTTGCGTCTATGTGCAAGGCCTGAAAGAGTTTGAGGCGCCAAGAAATCGGTTTTGTGAAGGTCACTCTAACATGACGTGTCTCTTACAACATAAAATCCTGTATTCTTTTGTGGTTGTTGCTATCACCTCCATACAGAAAAGCCCTCCTGAAGGAAGAAAATAATCGAGGATGTGAGTGGGAAAACAGAGAATTATATGAAATGCAAAGAAAGAAAAAGGAACTGAGGTACAAACTTAGTATAGATTCAAATAAATCACTCCAGCTTAAATAATTACAGTGCAATGTTGGCCAGGGCATGCACCATGTCCATCCTTGGTTCAGTTCACATAGGTAATAGACCTGCCACAAGTGTCAGTGCCTCATGCTTGTCCCAGGGCCTTTTTTAGCTGAGCAGGATCCTCCATTCAGTCTTTTTTCAGAAGGAAGAGAGCAATCTTCCTGGAATTTTATCACCACACTCAGTCCTTTCCACATGGTTTGATGGAGCAGAAATCTAGTGCAAGACTCCAAGAGATCACTGAGAGTTTTCCCATCAACTTATAATTTCATTTACACTGCTTATCAAACATCACAGAAGCAAAATGAACTACCTGCTCCAGGATTCCCAAAAATTATACTGAAGTGTAATTTGAGATGCAAAGGAGACTGGGTTCCTAGTTATTTATCATTCCTGACTTGGCTAGAAAGGAGCACTGTAAAAGCAAGGACACAGTACTTACATAGAAAGACTCCTTATAGCTGATGACATATATACACTGACTAAACACAGTTGGAAATTAATTCTAATCTTTCTCCAAAAGGAGAAATAATTGAAGTTGAGAGTCAACAGTTTCTCTTCCATCTCCCGTGTCTCTGATGGACATCCATCATTCCCTTGGGCACAAATCACAGAGATCTACAGCTCTCAATGGAAGAGATGTTCACAGTTGTTTCAGAAACGATGAGAAATGGGAGTGCACTGGTTCACATGTCACTACCATAACTAGGTAGTGCCAGCAAGAGCTCTGAGAGCACCTGTATCAAGTGGCAAAAGTTTCTGTGACTTATGTGTAGATCATAAAGATCATATGAATAAATCCAAGAAGGTTTTCAGGCTCAACAGCAATCTTTTAGAAGGACTGACTCTCCATAAAGATGTTTAAAGCAGTCAAAAGTGGGAAAGACTATCCCTGGAAGATAATATAGAACATTTCTAAGACAACACTTTTAGGTCTGTACCTCCAGATCCACTGTGGAGGATCCAGCTGCAGAGAAGGGGAAGTCCAGCTATGTCAAAAGCAACCTAAGTCTGTGAATGTTGGGCTGGAGTAGGACTCAAACACTGATATTTCCAAAGCACTTCATCTGAGAACTGCTGGTCAGGCAAGTAGTTAACGCTCAGAGACCTCTGCAGTGACATACAAATGGAAACAACCCACTCCCTCTTCCATTACAGTAGGTCTGGGCCGCAGTATCCTCCACAATTAGAAACAGTTTAAGTGCTTAAGGATGCAGCTCATAGCTTGGAAAGTGTAGGCAGCTGAAGCATTTAGGCACATGAAATCACTGCAAGATTAAAATACTTATTGTGTTCGTCCACTTTTAGCCAATCGCCAATTTGTAATCTGTCCAGAAAAAAATGAGATCATATATCTGCTACTCAAATTATTTTGCTATCTGCCAAAGAATGCTTCTGGGAAGGGTTTTTCTTCCCAGCAGAAATGTAGGAAATAAGTTGGAAAACATTAATTCATATTAATAAAAAAGGCCTGTGAAGACAACAGCTGTTTGATCCTTAGATAAACTGTAGACAGTTTTCACTATTTAAGTCGTTGTGAGTGATGTACTCTAGGTTTAGAGGGTAAAAAGGAGCCAAGAAAAAGAGGAGAGAAAAGAAAAAAGCCTGGAGAAAATATTTACTTGCATATTTTTCCTAGGAAAGTATAAATGTGGCTAATGAAACAGACTTGTTTAGATACTCTGTAGCACTCCCTGAGGGATCTGGAGGAGATATTTTCCACCTACTCCTAAGCTTCAGCAGTCACAGCTGGGGTTTCTGTGGCGGGACCCTCATGCACATGGGCTTTGCAGGCATTCGCAGAAAGGTGGGTGAGGGACATCAATGGTGCCTTTTGGGATGGAGGATGGCATCCATGCAGATGTGGCAGTCACGGGTGTCTGTAGGGAAGCCTCCCATCTGGGAGTCTGGCTGCAGGGGGGACCCTCCCTGAGGAGCCAGACAGCTGTGGGGAGCTGGTGGGGATGTGGTTGCCACATCCATAGGGATCTACAGTATATGACAAGGAATACAAAATATGAATTAATCTGAATTATTCCACCACCTAACAGGGGCTGCAGGTGCCTCCCAAGGTTGGCTGTGTTCTTGGGCAGACCTTCCTCCCTCTGCTGCTGCACAATTCACCTCTATGTGCCTTTAAAACAAGAACTGTACTAAAGAGAAAACAGAAACCAGCATACATAATTTCTGCTCTAGAGACAAGTGGACACATGTGGAATATGAGGACGGACATGACACCTTGGGTGATCTCCAATGCACCTCATCCAGGGATGAGGTCTTTTCCGCTATGTCAGCTCTAGTGTGGACTCTACAGAGACAAGAAGAGGGAAGCTTTTCTCCCAGCACTGCAAGGAAAGAAGGGGGACTCACACTGGGTTTCTCCAGCCCAAGCCCTGAATGGAAAACCTGAGTAGCAGGAAAACTTTCTCACTTGCAGTCCTGACACAGACTCCCGGTCTACTTCAGCTGGTGAAACAAGTCTGGGTGATCTCCTTGTTTTTTCTTGACCTGATTGCTCTGGGTACCAAATTAACTGGATGTCTCATACAACTCAAGTTTATATCAAATGTAAAACTTCCAACTTGGAGTGTTTTTTTCCCCAGAATTCCAGATTCATATTTATTCCCTGATGTCCTCACCCACCTTTCTTTCCAAAGAAGCTGGCAGACACTGGGGCTCACTGCAGATGCTCAAGCAAGGGTTGACCAGGTGACTTGCGGAACCCTCTGGGAGGCCTGTTGATACACATTTGTCAGTGGAACAGACAGCTCACTGTGGCTCCCATTTACAAGCTTCTGAAACTAGCTTCTAAACTAGCTTTTAACAAAGAAAATGTGTTAAAGTACCAATAAAACTGCTCTAATAAGCCCTCCATAGCAAACTCCTAATTGAAGCTCATAAAGAGAGCTCTAAACAGTATTTAAAGTGCAAAGAAAACATATTGGTCTTCAATGCAAACAAGTAGATGTGGTGCTGATGCTTTTAATTTGACCAACATGAAAGCTGCAGAACACAAAAATGGAGGTGTGGGATGTGTGTGGTTAGAAAGCTGGTTATTGGACTTAGAGCAGGATTAAAATCCCTCCTTCAACAAGTTTGGCTCAAGTACATACAACCTGCCCAGAAACCTGTACAAATGCCTTTTTTACCTGTACCCTTTCCCACACACATGCATGTACCTGCAAATGCAGGACAGAGTATGCACATATTTTACCTACTACTTCCTGATTTACTTTTGTATATCAGTTACTGCAAATTATACTGCTTCTCTTGGTGCTCCTGAGCTAAAGTTTAGGTCCTCAATGACAGCGCAGTAACTGAAATTACTCCACATCATGTTGAGGGTATGCCGCGACTTCTTGACTCTTGCCAAACACCCACATGCTGAAAGCATCTGGAGGGCTTCTCAGACTTTGCTTGGAGATCTCCCCAGTGAGAAACAATGGTAAAATTTCCTCCAAATCTACAGGTTTCTCCATGGCCTAAGGGAAGAGAAGCACACAAAAATGTTAGAGAGCGAAGAAAGGGAAATTACATTAGATAATGGTGTAGCTTGGGAGAGAACAGAGCAACTCATGGCAACCCATTTCACCTCATTGCAACTCCTGTTATGTGGAGAGGGAAACTTGGAAAGAAAATGTATCTTCCTCCCAATTGTATGTCCAGATATGAGCTCTACAGAATGGATTTCCCAGCAAAAAGTAATTGCCTTGGCCCTCCAAATACTGCAGGACTTCTTCCTACTGAAGGCAACAAATTATTTTGGTGGGGGCATCAGATGTCCTGCTGGGCAGGACACACACCAGCGTGTCTTTAACTCAGGATGTGCCGGTGCCACTAAAGCACAAGCATGCCAGAGAGCTCTAGTTACATCTACAGTCTGCATGGTCCTTAGCTTCTGTCAGTGGTAGGGAGAGTCAGATAGAGCAGCCAGGCAGCCACATGTGGAGGGGAGCAGCGACGGGAGTCAGTCTGGTGGGGGCAGGGAGAGTTAAAAATACCCTGGGATGAAATTTTTGGATCAAAGGAGAGGAAATAATAGACTTTGAAGATGGAGAAGGAGGGAAAAGGAAAGAAGACACTATTAAATTAAAAATCTTTTGAAAAAGCACTCAAACCTTGTACAGCATATTTGGGCTGCAGGGCTGATACATCCA
Source organism: Ara ararauna (assembly GCA_028858755.1). NCBI lineage: Eukaryota > Metazoa > Chordata > Aves > Psittaciformes > Psittacidae > Ara > Ara ararauna. Next base: position 51,569,305 of record CM054379.1, read on the forward strand.
AGTGGTGTCATCCCCTGATCTCCATCTTCCTCAAGCTCTTTTCAAGGCAGAGCTGCACTAAAACCCATTGTGCTGCTGATGAAATGCTTTGTGGTTTTTCCCCAAGTAATTCACTGGTTTCTACAAAAACTAAAGGCATTTTTTATAGGCAAAAGCTGTCATTTCACTGTGCTAAGCTGTTTCTGCCATAAAAAGGTGTGATTTCACTTCCTGCACATGTGTGAAAATTTAGGATGTGTTCCAGTATAAAAGAACATGTTGCCACATGAAAAGCTGCATTTTTAATGGCATTTGCAAAATCTCACCCTTGACCAAGTTTGTCAGTTCTCACAAAATCTTAAAGACCAGACCATGACTTGTTTTTCTGTGAGTGCACAGAAGTGTTAAAATACTGCAGTGACGGGAAAAAGAATATAAAAAAAAACCCAAAACCCCAAAAAATCCCAACGAGAGAGAGGAGAGAGAGAGGAAATGGAAAAGCAAATGGAAAAGGAAAAGAAGACAAGAAGACAAAAGAAAGGGAAATGTCCCATATATGCAGGGTCTTGACACAACTGCGAGGAATTTGCAAAGACTTTCAGTGGTCTAAACATCACCTGCCTCGGACAAAGGCTATTGCCCCTGTAAGACTAAGGCCCTCTGACACTCGGATTCAGCAGGAAATGGGAGCCTTGAGACCTTGTGGAACTAGATTATCTTAAGGTCATTTCCAACTCTAACTATTCTATGATTCTATGGTATGCTACAGGAGGAAGGAAGGATCCCTTCCTGAGAGGCACACTGCTCACTTGAGGGATACTGCAGACCTCCTGTTGCACCCAGAACCTGGAGGACAGAACAAGAAGTTCTGATGGGAAGACAAACAAAACTAAGAGTTTCCCTAAAATCAGTAAGATACTTCTTGTGAGGCTGGACTCCAAGACCTCTCCACATACTGCAGAACCTACAGGTTAAATAAGATTGGGATGCATCATGCAAAATGAGGTTAAGGGACGAAATGGTTTGTAAAAGCTCTCAGGCCACTAGTACATCCTATGAAATCATTGTAAGAGCAAAATAGTTTCTCATTTTCAGCTATAAGACAAGAAATATTAAAATAAAGGTTGATAAAATTATTTGACTACTGAAAACTGAACACTTCTGGAGAGGAGAATCTAATGCAGATGTTTCCTCCACAGTGAGTAAAAAAAAAATAGATATATATATAGTAAAAGGGGAATTTTAGATATTTGGATTTTTCTTTACTTCAAAGTAGCCTTGTACTGTGCTATACCCATGCTCTACATACAGTACAGTATATTCTTTAGCGCCTCACTAGCACTCAGATGTACTCAATAACACTTTGCATCAACTTCATTATAAAGTTTCAAAAATTACTTAAACCACTATAAAATGGCCAAGGCACTGCACTGAAGTTCACCAAAATCAGCAAGAGATGCTCTGTTTCAGCTGGAATTGTGAGTCCTGATGAAAACTGAAGTCAAAAGAGAGGTTTGGATCAAGCCCTGAATGAGCTCTCCAAAACAGGTGCAGAACAGTGAATAACTCTAGGGCTGAAGTCAATTAGACCCACTCAGGTTTGGTCAATTAGTCATTCTTTTGATCTCTCAATCTAGCAGAAAGGTTAAAAAAAAAAAAGCTCATTTTTACTCAGATCCTCAGCTGCAGGGGTGGGGGGGTCCTCTCTCAATATTGAAGCAGAAAAACTTCTCTGGACTTCTTTTTCTTCTCTGTCTCACACATTATTAGGTTTTGTGCAAGAGGGCAGGTTTGCAGATGCAGATGATCAGACGGAGTACTGAGGAATGGGTTCCCGAAGGGCACTGGGGGCAGAGCTTCAGGATATTAAAAGGAGAGCAGGCTGATATTAAACCAGCGTAAGCTGAATGTGAAATATCATGGGGCTAGGCTCAGTGATGCAGCACCTAAACTTTCATACACTGCAGCCAAGGAGCTCACAACTTCAGCAAATATACCTGGAAAACAAGCTGAGATGGGTCCCACAAAGAAAAAACAACCCAAACCCGCTGCATAATCAGGCTGAGCTTCATAACTGGAAATGACATGGAGAGGAATGTGAGGAAATGTGGCCAAAGAAAAAGGTTGTCCTGATCTGAAGGTACAGGATCACCCCGATGAGCCCTCAGGACAGCAGTGACCACTGGTCTTCCATCCCTGAAGCCTTTAAAACTTCTAAAACCTCTTAAATCTTGGCAGTTGCTATACTCACCCTGGCCATGAAAGATTCAGGTGTAACTGTGCCTTTCTGACCACCCAACTTACCTCGTGCCCTCACAGCAAAGTATTTGGTGTACCATTTCCTCAGTGCTCAACCTCTTTCACCATGACAGGATACACACGGGGTCCTGGGAGTGGTGGAAGGGAAACCTGCACTTAGTGCATTCACACAGGACAGGGTCAGAAAATCACTCTGGCTTCCCTCGCCACCTTATCCTTCTAGAAGCTGCCTGGCACAGCAGGTTCCAACTCCTCAGGTGGACTTTTCCTTCTAAAATACAAGTACCACTGTCCCAGAATAATTAACTCCACCTTTGCAAGTGGAATATTCACTATTTCTTGGCAAAGTTAATCTTATCCTACAAGATAAGTTGGCTTATCTTGTAAGTTAGTGTTATCCTATAAGAGAATGAGGAAGTTACCCTGGTATGGTTAAATTATACTGGAAGTCCCCAAGTAGAACTCCTATTTTTGACTAGCCAATTCTGCATGCCCAGACAAGGCCTAAGACCTTTAATAGATAAAATAAAAATCAGCCTGTTTCCCAAAATACAAATCAGCCTGTTTCCCAAAGTAGAACTAAAGCAGATTCAGTGATTAGTTCTAATAATGGACATGGAGTGTTGCGTTCTAACACAAGGTACAATCTGCCTCATAGCTCTGAAACTGCTCTTGGTAGAACTATAGATTAATTTCCTGTGCCTTAGCATATTTGGGTTTTGAGTTCATAGTTTTTGTACTCAAAACCATGCCAGCTTGTAACCTCAGACCACAGCTATCCCTGCGGAGACAAAGCACTGGATGTCTCGAGGATGGCATCTATACAATATTGAAGACTCAAACTGCTGAATACAAGCCAAAGAACATAAATTAATGTAAATTTTACAATCTAAACATATTGGAAACTATGCAGATCTGACCCTTTTCAGAGTGATTTGAAAAGCACATGCGTTTAGATTATTTTGATGGATTGAGTATTTTACTGAACTGTCTGCTTTAGCAGCTTCTAATCAAATTCCAAAGAATAAAATTCTAACATATTTTTAAATATTTGTGTATTACAAGATAAATCAAACAATTCACAGAGTGAAACCTTGGCCCTACTGAAATCAGTAGGAATATTTTTGGAAACTCCTGTTGACTTGCAGGATGACAGGATTTCATCCTTGAGGAAATACATAGATGAACATGGTATGCTTTTCTTCTGACTAAAGGACTCTGGAACTAAAAAAAAATAAAATACCTTTTTATCAATAGAGATACTTTGTGTAGTGTGCTTTAGAACAGAGGAGACATAAGCCACAAGGATAAGTTCCCTGGCATTAACACCATAACATTCCATATTCTTCCACTGTTCAACTGGTTGTAGGAAGACTCTCGTGCAGTATCTGTTGAACCCAGCTGGACTGCAGGAGTCTCTTCCTAACCTGTGGTTCTCTTCATTTGTGGTTACCAGCAGGTGAGAGGCCAGCAAGATTGTCTAACAATGCTCTGCCCAAATTTGCCTGCAGACATATTGCTTTACGCTGAAGTCCTGCATCTCCTGACTTGTATGCCAAAAACATGGCTGATCAGTTACTTCTCTGGGATAACTTGGGGATACTACCAGGAAATGTACTGAATCTCTTGAGATCTGACCCTGATGCCACAGGACTGAATTGCACAATTCCTACTGGCTTTGCCAGTGCAGTGTCAAACTCCCAAGACTGTGCTGGGGGCAGAGCATTCACAGACACATCCCTAAGCAGTCCCCAGGACATGCTGCATCATTGGCCCTGGCATAGTTTTATGTGCAAATGCATCAAAAGGCCACAGCTTTAGGTGCACAGCTCCTGCCTCTGTGACCTGGAGGTCTGAGCTACCCATCCCCCTGGAGACCCTGAATTCTCAGTGTACCAATATCTCCTTCAGTTAAAGCCACTGGGCATCCAGGTGCCTGATGCTAGGGGCAGCTGCAGCTAAGTAGGAATAATCCCTGTTTTGCTACTAGTCCCCACCCATAAAAGATTTCCCACCTGTCTGTGTGTAGGGACATGATATGTTCTTATCTAAGGTGCTGTATGAGCAGACGGTAGCAATGTTTTTTGCTAACATGGTAGCCTGGCAGGCAGGGCTAGCAGAGCAGGCAGTGCCCACGCCAGGAGTCCACATACAGCTCATAGGTCTGAGCAGTTGAACCCACAGCTCCCAGCTCCTTGGGTCTCTGAGCCATAAGGGGCAGAGGTGGTCTAGCTTCTTATCTGAGAAGAAAAAGATCAAGTCAAGCCCTGCTCCAGGGAAAATGTAATGTTGCATATTTCAATATTCAGTTTGGGTTTGTCATTACCCCCGGAAAATTGTGCTGTGGGGGAAAATATGACTTAAAAGCAAGCACTTGGGAAAAGGCAGCTTATATTTTCCTCTGTCTTTTTCAAGTGCTCACATTCCCATATTACTTATGAGCTTGTGATAGTCTATAAATCAGCAATGGATACGCAGAAGTTAGCACTTCAGGGTTGCTGCCCTTTGCAAACTGCCCAGTTTGCAGAAGTTATTCATGCAGAAACATCTCCCCATGCCTGTATCTTATACAGGTCCTGAAAGGTAGAATCAAAAACAAGAAAGCAGTCTGTGATGGCAAAGACATTTATAAAATGAAACAGAGCAGTGGAGCTGTGTGGTGCTTAGTGGAGCTGTGCCTCCACTAAGGGTTTTATCAGCATTGAAATTTCCTAAAAGCTACCATACTGCAGACCAACATTACTGCATCACCAGAAATCTCCACATAGAGTCAGTCTCAGAAGCAGCAAAAGTGGGAACTTGCTTTTGCCAGCCCCTGGGGGAGAAGCTGCTCCATGAATTTTGTGCATATAGAAGTTGTTGATAAGCCCTCTTGCAGCATCAATGCCTTTCCCATAGGCATTGGAGTAACCACTTCCTTTCTTCTAGTTTGCAGCTGCCTGTTCAGCTCAAGACAGAGAGCAGATATTAAGACCAGCTTAATAGGAGAGAACACCTGGAGCAAAGCCTGCTAGTGGCTCCTGCATCCACAGGAACAGCTCTGTGAAATGAAAGAGCCATGGCAAAGTCCATTCCTTTGACAGGGAACAGTGACATGACCCTAATTGCCATGGGGAAGGCAGTGACCCTCCTGCTCCGCTCCACAGAGAGCTCGACCCCTATAAAGTTTTATTCGTATGGCATTTTTCTTTCCTGTTCTTGGAAAGTTCTGCATTTGTTGACTTTGTGTCAGCTGATTAATTGGGTATTAGCCGTGCTTTGGGTGAAATTCTGGTCTTGCCAAGCAGGAGGGGAATTACATCAATGATTAAACTCAGAGTTTATGATTGAATTTCCATACTTTTACTTTATATATGACAGCCCATGTGACTGGATCTTAGGGTAGTTCACAAAGAGGAAAACACTTCCTAATTGTTGCCCCCACCTATAAATATGCTATATATATTTCGTGTATTGAAAAAAGAGGAATAACCTTCCTTGGATGTGAAGATTATACGACATTGTGCAGCACAGTGTGGACAAGTCCTTGGCTACCTTCTGTAGGAAGTATGTGTTACGTTATTTATTTTTCAGGGGTATGAAAACAGATCCTAGACCAGGGACAGCCAGGGCTGCTGCCTTTGTTTGGGCTTGAGTCAGTCCTGGAGAGCACATTGGTTATGACTTTCTCTGCCTAGTTTTGGTAGCCAAGCTGATGCATGGTATGCTTCCTTTGGTGGTGAAGTCATATTTTTCCTACTCCCCTCTATGTGCAGTTGTTCATTTCTGCATCCTGTTTACCAGCCCTCACCTGAAGAAGCAAGTATGCATGTAGGGGCCATGCGTGTTCTTGGTTGAAAACAAAATTGATCTTCTCCTGGAAAAGATTTGTTGGAGGCTTAAAACTTGTTATTGCTATCTTGGTTATAGCATGGCTCCCCAAGCAGCCAGGCCAGCCCCACTGCCAGGGCAGTAAGTCACAACCAGGGAGCAGAAGAGAGCAGCCAGGAGCTGCCTTCGTTGCCTCTTTCTGCCAGAGAGAATGTATTCTGAACTGCCTGCATGCAGGGAAGCACCTCATCGCTGCTGGCTGCAGAGCAGGGACTGTGGGTGAGAAGCTGCATATGGCAAAGGCAGAGATGACATGGGATAAATCATCCCCAGCCTTTCTGAGCACAGATGATACAGAGTGAGCTTTAAGACTTCCTACCCCCTTTGGGTATCCTTGAACATTGCAGCCTGGATTGGGAAAAATAAATAAAGACATGATGTCTACAATCCCACACATCACACCTCAGGAGCAGAGACTCTGAGCTGCTGGCACCCTGGCCAGACTCAGTGCCTGGCCACCTTGCCCATGTGAGGTGAGAAGAGACCCAGCTTTTCCCCTCATTGTACCACATCCTTGGGCAGAAGTGGCAATTGCAATGCAGAGGACATGGGAAGTTGTGAAGGAGAGGGGCAGCAGGGTGGTACCTGGGGTCTCACAGGAGCATTCTGGGCAGTGCAGAAAGCCCCGGGGTCCTGGCCAATTTTTCGTTGCTGTGGTGTCTTTCCTGTCTTATGAGACATGATGGCATTATTGATCATCCATAATGCTCAAAGTCGCATGCTCCAAAAATGCCAAACATAGGGGAACGTTACATTCCTACATCTCCCATGCTGGCACCAGCTGCGTGGAGTCCTTTATCTGGGCAACGCCTGGTGAAGTGTTTGCACCTTTTTGCCTTTTGGATACCTCTTGCCACACTCAGGTATACTACCGACAGTGCTTGACAGTAGTGCTTGCACTGCACACCTACGGCTGGCAGGGAGGAGGGGACTCGAACCTGTTCCTGCTATAGAAGCAGCAGGGTGCAGCGTGGGGCAACTCTACCACTTCCCTGAAGTCTACGCCAGCTTGCTGTTGCTATTAGGTAAAATCCGAAGTGTTGGATGTGATAAATAAATCCTGACTGGTTTTGGTGTTGGCTACCTCTCCCAGCTGGGTGTGAGTCCTCAGGATTTTTCATAGTTATTACAGCACTAGCAGAGAATTTAGTGGAGTGAAAGAGCTTTTTACTGCAAATGGTTGTTTCTGTTCAACTAGTTATGCCTATTTTATTCCTAAGAGGCCAGTAATCTGCAGCAGAGAGGACTGAGAAGCCACTTCAAATGCAGAGGAGAGCAGTGATGTTAGCTGGACAGGTTATGAATAAATAATGTCAGTATTCACAACAAGGCTCTGTTAAGGGAAACATTGGACCACGCTTGTTTTTTCAGCTCCTCTGGTCAGAGCAATAAACTCACCACCTGCTGATGAGGTGTCCTTTCCTTAGTGTGAGGTGTCCCTGTCCATGGCAGGGGGGTTGGAACTAGATGATATTAAGGTCTTTTCCAACCCTAACTATTCTGTGATTCTATTCTATGATAAGGATGGTGGTGTTCTCTGTGAAATCACTGCTCCTGCTCAGAAAGATGCAGTTCTCCAGAGTGGGGTGGAAGGAGTAAAAGTGGAGGCACCAGGGACCCCTTCAGCTCTACTCACTAAGTAAACTCCATTGATGCAACGTTAAAGCACATGCCTAAAGGATATCGAACAGAATAAGGCCCCATAATATTTGCATTTATTTCTTTTAAACTGGATCTTCTATAAATCTTCATCACACTAAGAGTGATTGCTCAGCTAGGCTCCAGAAATGTACATAATTTCTTCTAATTGCCTTCCTTCACTGCTTATTAGAAATAATCACATCTACATTTTCAATCAATGATCTGTGACTTTATTTTGACCAGGTTTCTTCTTTCACCCGAGGGTTTCTTTTTGCTGTGGTGTTCCAAGATAGCTTCCCCCTGGAGTTGGAAGTTATGGGACTGTTCTTCCAATTACTGTGTGAACTTAGGTTTTTAAAATTCAAGAAGTTTGTACTCAATGAGTTTGACAGGCAAGCAAAACCTGGGGCAAAAATAAAAGGAAAAAAAAAAAGAAAAAGGGAAAAAAAAGTGAAATAACAGCAAGACAACAGTTTCATAAATTTGGAAAGAGGGTTTCTTGCCAGTTTGTTTTTATTAACTGCTATAAAGGAAATGAGGCTCAAAGTATTGAAAAGATGGTGGAGGAGAAGGATCAGGTAAAGGGATTGCAAAACCACCGCAGACAAGTCTAAATTGGTCCATTGAAGGACCAGATTTCACATGCCTGAGAATCAATAACCAAGAATCACCACTGGCTATAAAAGTACTCACATCTAACCGGTAATAACCAGTTATAATCATTTACCTCTTCTTTTTTCCATCATAAAACACCCAGAAAGAATAAAAGAAAAAGATGCATTTGAGGTTCATATTGCCAGAAGTCTGCAACAGTTTTTGCATGCCAGACAAGAGCATTGTTGGTTTTCCTTTGAAATGCTGGACCCATTGGCATAAATAGATTTGCAGATACTCCCAGAGCAACTAGGACAGGAGGTACTGAAAGGTACTGCCACTGACACTTACATAAACAACACACTTGCAAGTAAAGATAGAACTGAGTTTTTTCTGGGAGGAAGAAGCTGTTGGTGAAGTCTGTCTTTCTGTTTGGGTTTTGTTACTATGGTTTTAGGACTAGTTATAGTTGTTGGGGCTGTTCAGCCTGGAGAAGAGAAGGCTATGTGGAGACCTCATAGCAGCCTTCCAATATCTCAAGGGGGGCTATAGGGATGCTGGGGATGGACTCTTCATTAGGAACTGTAGTGAGAGGACAAGGGGTAATGGGTTCAAACTTAAACAGGGGAAGTTTAGACTGGATATGAGGAAGTAATTCTTTACTGTAAGGGTGGTGAGGCACTGGAATGGGTTACCCAGGGAAGTTGTGAATGCTCCATCACTGGTGGTGTTCAAGGCTGGATTAGACATAGCCTTGGGTGACATGGTTTAGTGTGAGGTGTCCCTGCCCCTGGCAGGGGGGTTGGAACTCAATGATCTTAAGTTCCTTTCCAACCCTAACTATTCTATGATTCTATGATTCTATAACTTCCACAGAAAGTGCTTACTTTCCAGTGAAATTCTCCTTTTGATTTCCCATTAAACCATCCTTGGCCTTCCCCATCACAACCCAATAACCCTGTACTGTGTGGACATTAATCCTTCTCTCCCTACCTACTTCACAGACTTTACATTTGAAATTAGAAGTTATTATTTTGTTACTGTCATTTGTCATCTTCCACCTGAAAATAGTAGATATGATTTTCTATATGCTATAAATAACAAAATACGGTCTCAGATTGACTAACAAAGTTATAATTCAATTTGGGAGCTTTCCTGCCATGCATAAACCCTCAAGTTGTACCCTGGTGGTTCCTGGTGTTGCTAGACAACCGCGATTGAATTGCAGTCAATCAGGGACCACATATTATTCACTCAGGGTATTTCTAGAAATGAAAGGTTCTGAATACCCTGAAATATAAGGCAGTGCTTGAAGAAGTAGGATGTTATTCATAATGAGGACAGTTGATTTTTTATATATTTTATGAGACTGTAACATGGTTTGTGGTTTTTCTTTTTTCCTTTTCTTCTTCCTGGGGAAGTAAATCATGACCTGTACATATATGAAATCATAAATTGTAGATAAGAAAATGCTTTTCAGCTCCCTATCAAGAAAACTAAGAAGTGGGAGAGGAAGGAAGGAAAGAAGAAAGGATAGTGTGAGGAAGAAAGAGAGAGAACAGAGAGAAAAAAGAGAAGAAAGAGAGGGAAGGGCAGAAGGAAGGGAGAATGAAGGTCAGGAGGGTGGGTGGGCAGGTTGCAGAAGGAAGGAAAGAAAGTAGAAAGGAAGGAAGGAAGGAAGGAAGGAAGGAAGGAAGGAAGGAAGGAAGGAAGGAAATGAAAGTTAGCAATTTAACTGTGATTTAAGCTATAGTTTTCTGTTACAAAAAGCTCTCAGTAGAAGTGCCCTGTGTTGCCTGTTTGTCTGGCAAGGTAACAAACACTTTTGCACATCTGTCTAGTTTTCACTGGCTACTATGTGTTGTGTGCCCACCTCAGCAGGCAAATTTCAGATGGACAATATCTGTAATGGGACATGATATGGGAAACTGGTCAAGCATTGTCAGAAATTTATAGCTGCTGAAAGCATGAACATGCCCTGTGATGCACAGCTGGTTCGGTCACTGAAACATCAAACATCAGGGCCTTCATAGAAGCACCTAAATAATTCACAAACCACATGTACTTGTAGTGACAAAGAAGATTCACAGTTCTGTTGGGGCAGGGCTGGGTTTTAAGGGGTTCACTGGAAGATCATCATATGATTCTTTGAAATATATCCTGAGACGTGTTTCTGAGAACAGAACTATTGCATTCTCAGTACTTAGCAACCTAACTTCAATTTAGGATTGGGATATAACAAAACATTCCTTTGGTTTTTTTTTTGTTTGCCCAGGAAAAAAATAAATTATACTCTTTCTGTGGCCTTCAGAAGTGACCTGGTCCTTTTTCAGGCTATAATAAAGGAAATAATTAAAGTCTTGGGAAAGGTTTGTATGGAATCACTGTTTCTCTAGAGCCAGATCAAGTAATAAAGAATTTTACTAGGATACAAAAGGCCCTGGTAATTTAAGAGAGAAGCAAACTTTTTTTCCAATATAGTTTCAGATTATATCATCTCTCAGGAATCCTTTGTGACTGGTCTTCTATTTAAAGAGAAATAGCCCCAATCTAATAGGATACTTGACCCCCAATTATAAATTGTCCTACTGTCATAGTCAGTACTATTTTTTATTACTATTCATGTTTTTTTAATTTCTTTTTCAAATAAATCTAGTCTTTCTACTGTTTTCACCAAACATGGGCCAAAAGAGTCAGTTTTTGATTCCAAATTCCAAAAACCTGATGTCTCAGGAGCTGGTTCCACAAACTCTTCCCTTGTGTTATTTTTAATCTTGGGAAAACGGATTTGTGGCAGCAGCCAAATCTTTTGTTTCCTGGGGCAAGTGTCCTTCTCCATGAGATCTCTACCCCTCAGGGAACATTCAGTTACTTTCCTGTGTTTATAAAAAGGATTGCCAATGATTTTGTTGCCTATCTCTGAGCTCTTTGTCAAACTTTTAAGATACGGCCCAAGGCACAGCTCTACCTTCACACAAATGCATGTATTTATTTGTCTGATGTTGCTGACCATGTTCCTGAGAGCGGCAGAAAAAATGTCACAGGAAGTTTGCAAGAAAGAGGTCATTGCCTGAGGCCACCCTCCCATTCTCCTGGTTACACTCAGCTTCTGTGTGGAAACACAGATCCATGGAACCCTAAAGTATGGATTTTCAGGCCTTAAAATAGCTATTTGAGGGTTTATTACTTTAAATGTAGGGAGTTTTCATAGCTCATTGGCTTACTTCTTGCAGCACAATCAGTTCAATTCACCTGCTTGTGAGCTTTCTGGGCCAGTGATAGTATGAAAGTTGCAGTTATGATGTGCACTCAAACCTAACCTAGTAGCACAGTCTAAATGTCAGCTAGACCAACCCAGCTGCTAAATTGGATGAATTCAGTACAGCACAGTATTAGTATAAAAATTATTGCTTGTGGTCAAGATATTATTCTGTGTAATTCCCTTATTCAACAGCACAGTTATGCGTCCTGCATCATGGACTAGCTACTCCTGTTCCCATGTTTATTTCCTGTATACCTGTAACATGTCAAGGACTTCCAAATGTAGAAGATAGACTGACATTTTTCCCAGAATCTTTTATGTTATGGAATAATGACATTTACAGTCTAAAAACTGTTATTAAATTGATGGATTTTCACTGAATTTCACCCATGTTTGTTTTCTTAGCAAGGGAGAAACATGCTTTTCTCTTCTCAGGTCTAAATGAAGGGCAGAATCAGACTTTATCCACAAACAGATGGAGAAATGCTCACGTTAGGGGAAGCAGAGGCAGGGCCCCCTTGAGAAAAATCAAAAGGTAAATCCTGTGTCCTACAAACCCCTTCTGAACCTGGACATCAACAAGTAAAACAGTCAGCCAAAGCACTCTGCCTTTCAAGAGGAAAAAAATACAGGTGCTTGTATTTAGTTGCCTTACTAGAGTCACCCAAATTTGACTGCTCTGACCACAGCTTCCCACTTTAACCTATTTCAGCCACTACAGAGGCAGTTTTACAAGGATTAACTTACTACAATCTCTGCCATATTATGAAAATACAAGGTGGCATCTCACAGTTTGTTCTTAGTGTTGATGCTGTTGCTGAATGTTATTGGACTTGCCAGAGATGTCACCAATCCAGAGAGGAAAACAGTCATTCCCCAGTTCCCTGAGGCTCTGTGTAGCCCCACAGAGCTCCTAACAACACACTCCAGCCTTCTCATCTAAAAAGAGTTGCCATGACTTGATGCAAGCAGATGAGGAAAGGCTACAAAGAGAATTGACAGCCCAGCTTTAGTAATATTTTTCTGCTTGGCTAAAAGACTGTGATCTGAAAACTAGTTAGCACAGAACTATTATATACCAAGAGTCCAATATTTTTTTTTTTAATGTAATTGGTCTCAGTGGTAGCTAAGGAGACTTGCAGCTATGCAAGAATAGGTGCTAAATCTATTTTGCCTACCTAAATTGTATTTTGCTTTGCAAAAGCCCCAGTTGAATTTTGAAAGACTTTACAAGTTCACAGGCTGCACCCGTAGGTCTAATGCCTCCAATGCTTTGTAAAAAAGTCTTTTTCTTGTGTAAATTTCCCACAATTGCAGTCTCATCTCCTGTAGCACCATCTAAGCACTGGATATTAGCTATAACAAGCAAAGCAGTAGCTACAGCTGTACCTCATCCTCGTTGTACTTCATATTGGCTCACTTTGAACTTACGGGAACCCTCCAAAGCTTTCACAGAAAACATTTGAGTAAACAAAATTTGATTATTTACAAATGATCTCATGTTGTTTTGCCATGGCCAAAACTGAGAGCAGCCATTAGCCGCCCTGTCGACCAGATTTTCTTTGGGCTGGTTCAACTTAACTATTCTGGAGGGCTTTGCTTATATGTTACAACATGTCTGTATCTTTGATTACACCTCAGTCTTATCTATACAAAGTATTCAAAGTGAGGCATTCAAAACTGCATTTAAGACTGTCATATTTAAACAGCTGTGCAGATATTAATTAAACTTTCCAACAACTTTACCAGCTGGGAAAAGATCCTAGTATTATCATCAACATTTCAGAGGTGGCAGAGTTGAATCCAGAGATGCTAAGGCCTCTATTTCTAACATTTTTGCCTGGAGTTGCAAAACAACATACACAGAATTTTAAGCAACCTTATATGTAAACGGCCAAATATTCAGGTGTGTTGCCATTCTGTATCTCCTCCCAGCTTCAGCAAGCAGTGGACAAGGCCTATGAGATGAAGGACTGTCTCTACACCTGGCATTTGCTATGAGTAATAAAAATATATATACAGGTGGCTATTAGATACTATCAAGAAACATCCCATCTTCCTTTCTAAATAAAAAAAATTGTCAGAGTATTAAAACTTTTTGAAGACACACAAATGTTTCAATGAAAATGTTGGCAAGAAATTTTTTAATCTCTGGGATAGAATTACTGTGTGGGAAAATCAACTTTGGATAGCAAAGATCCCTCATCTCACCTTAGATGGGGAGATGACAGGTCAAGTTCCTCATCTGAACCATTACCCTGACCTACTTGACTTTTAAAGCTTTTATTAATCTGCCTATTCTTTATTTTCTCCTCTCTCCCTCAAAAAAAGAAGAAAAAGGAAGAAAGATCTCATATTCTTTCTGCACTGGAATGAAAACAAATTTTGAAACCTCAACATTTTTCACAAAACAGAATTATTGTTTTCTGGCCAGTCCTATTACTTATTATTATCGATCTTTCAGAGACTCCAATTTAAGATTTTTAGTGAAGCTTCAGTGGGAATCAGTGCCAGGGCTGCAGTCAGCGCTCTAAAATCCCCAACTGCCCATTCTGCTAGCTTTCTCACACCAAAGATGCCTCCCCTCCCCAAAAACAGCCCAGGAAGAAAACCCACTAATGATCTTCACCCTTGCAAAGAAACCATCTGAGTTTTACGTTTGTGCAGCAAGAATGTCTTGTGTCCTTTCCCATAATAACCTGCTCAGATATTTTTTAAACAGCTGTAACCAATGCTGTCCTCAATAAAGTAAATGGAAAAGAGGCAAAACGCACACTGCAGCACATTTGACAGTCAAACACCTAGAAGAGAAGTGTTTCAGGCCCCAGGGGACATGGCATCAGTGCTCCATGGCCACCTGAAACTCCTCACTCTGGCTATGGTTGGAAGTGTCATGTTTTTGACACTTTACTCCCAGAAATGCTTCCCTGTGGCAGATGCTGCTGTGATTAATATTAGGGAAGCTCAGAACAAGCATGACATCACTGTGATATCATTCCTCCTGTCCATAGGGTACCTGGGAAGCAGACCTTTCACATACACTGTAGCACCCGTGACAGCCTTCCTTGGAGTGTTTTAAGGCAGCAAAGCTTCTAAAGCCTGTCTCCTGTTCTCTCACATCCCTAAGCTTGGCGTGAGCACCCTATCCAGATTTACACTCCCTGTTTTACTAGCCATTCAAGCTTGGGACATACCTTCTGGCAGAGATGTACGGAATGTAAGTAAGTGTCTGTGTTACTTGTCAAAAGTCAATTTCTCTGAGAGGTTAAAGATCTGAGGGTTTTTACATAAAGCACTTTTTTCCCCCCTAGGAAAGGTCAAAATTTAAGCTTTGGAATAGTCTAACACATTTCTCAGACCAGTCTCACATGCAATCCTGTTCCTGTCTTGCTAACCACTAGCCGTCCTCCACCTTATCCTTCGCTGAAGTTTAAGAACATCTTGTGTATGTTCTTGTGTATGTAGAGAGGTGCTGAAGCCTTCAAAATGGTCTGTTGGCTTGGAAGGGAATAGAGCAGCCAGTGTTTTTTTCTTGGATCCTCTAAGGAATGAACATTTGATTAATAAAATGTTCTTGGCACCTCCCTTTTATTCCATCCACCAAATAAAGCCTCTTTGAAAATGTCTAGTTTTCCTGTATCAAATTTGGCAGCTTTGAAGAAAAGCTTCATTTACTCCACCAAAATGGGTCAAGATGATGAAGAAGTGCACTAAGGATTTAATGATCATTTCTGGGTAGGTCTTCTCCTGCATCACTTATTACAGAAATTAGGGTTTGTGGCCATTTCTGATGCAATGCAATTCCCTGTACCAATAGTCAAGGGCTGAATTTAACTCTTAAAACGTATAGGACTAGATGACTCTTGGGGAGAAGACCAGAAAAGTTGTGTCCTGCCAGTTGAAAGTGAAATTTGAGCATTAGCTTGTTCTTACTATATATATTTTAGCATCCAATAAAAAACAGTTGGGGCCCCGTTGCATTGGCCCCAAGGAAGAGAGATCCTGCTGGGTTTTTATATAGTACTTTTAAAAGCAGTATTTTTGTGGACAAGAAAGATATTGAAAGAAGCTGCCTGCAGACACTTTCAAGGAAACCAATGAGGCACAAGACCTGCATGGTTTTTAAGAGAGATTTGCTACTTCTATAAATGAGATATGGCCCAAAAGAGAGGTTTCTTCTAACATAGTGGCTGCAATATCAAAGGACTACTATCATATCACTGTGCCATACTTTTAGCCAACTTGGAGAAGACGCTACTCATCTGGATTATATTTGACATGTCCTCCTTGGGATAGAAAGGCAATTCCCTATGATTCATCTTAGGTGTTTTGAAAAGACAAAGCATTTCAGTAAGTAATGGCCTCTGGAGGATAACTCCTCCATAAAAAGAAGACGGCCACTGAGGACAAAAAAGTAGGAGGAGAGGTGCTGAGCACTGTCACATGTTGGAACCACATGCTGGGTTATAAATCACGGAGATATCCTTGGCTGCAATCAGGCATGGGCTCAGAACCATTCACAATGAGGGGTTCTAGATACATTCTAATTCAGGATCTTATCTTGATGAATGAATGACGCCACTTTAGTGAATATTGCATTAGCCATTCTGCACTTTTACTGCTAATTGACTGTAGGGTGAAGACAAATTGTCTCCTTTCCCCTCTGAACAGTGTCAAGATTAAACAGTGAAAGGACATGGAAAGAATAATTGCTTAAGGCTCTGGCATGATGTTTTCTCCTGTACAAACATACAATTAGGCTGTCTTAACCTCCCAATGTAGCAATAAACACCACTTCACAAACTAATTTACAGGCAAAAGTCAGAGACAGGGCTGGAGCGCTGCTCTGCAAGGCGAGGGCCCTGTCATTCAGCCAAAGGGGCAGTTCCACTAATTTAAGCCAGCAAAAATCCTTGTATGCTTTCCTCCAACTCAAATGAGACTGAAATAAAGTCTATACATTCAAATCATTGAGCGAACCAGCTAATAAAAACTGCATTTGTGACTGGTCATAAAAAAAGAATGTAATTGGTCATACTCAAGAAACTACTCTTAACAGGGAAGCAAAGGGAGCAAGGTCTTAAAAATATTGACTTTTCTAACACTTTGACATTTTTCTGCCTACATCACTATCTGTCAGTCAGTAACACCTACAGATGTGAACTGCCAGTGCGCATTTCTTCAGTTGGGCTGATGGCAGGGCCGGGTTTGCAATGGAGAGACTGTGCTTTTCATGTACCACACTCGGCCCTCCTCCCACCGAGAGATTACCTGAACCACATTTGGGGCTATATTTGCAAAGACAGTACAAACTTTTATTTTCTATATGCAAAAAGCAGGACAAACTGTGAAATATGAACTGACAATCCACAGCAGGGGTTATGAGTGAAAGCTGCCCCAGGTCCTCCTTTGGCTGGCAGAGGTCCTGAGCCCACCCCTGTGCCATACTGGGCACCTTTCGCAGCCACAGGCATTGCCCTGACTTCTTGGCCCCTGAACCACATCCAGCTATGTGTGAAGGACAGATCTCTGGGGAGATCTTATGAGCTTTCTGGACTCTAAAGTTTGCTGCTCCAATTTATGTGACTTAGGGGAAAACAGCCCAAAAGACACAGCAACCTGAGAGAGCTGCTCTAGGCTCCTGTATAAACCTGGAGTTGAGATACAGGCACTGCCTAAACCCCAAGTCATCTTGTTTTCACAGTGAATTCAGACTGAAATAGCAAACTTGGACTATCTAACCAGAATTAGGAATGTACTTTTTTTGGCAATGCTTATCTGTGTTAGACAAATATCCACAGTGTAAGAAATCCACAGAGTAAACTCTGAGAACTTCACGGGTGTAGATAATCCCAAGTTGTTGCTCATGACCCTTATTGCATAGGCTCTCAGTGAACCTGACTGGAATCCCACCATCACTGGTAACACTGGGAGGGACTGGGTCCACTCAGTCCTTTGGATGCCTGACCTGTGTGAGTTCTAGTTGCAGGTTTTGTTCCCTGTCCCAAGAAGTACAAGGAAGCCTCAGCCTTCTCCTCTCATGCCCACTGCATCATTGGGTTTTATCAAGACCCAAGGCGGAGACAAGGCTCCTTTCCAATCACCTCTGGGTCACAGCAGATTTCTGGGAGGGTGTGTGGGGACCAATGGGCAACCCCATCCCAAAACAAGTACTTCTGGCCATTAACATTCATTACTTCAAGATCCTTCAGCCTAAGGATGGAAGTGCCTGCTGAATTTAGCTACCTGTGAGGTTAGGGAAGTGGCTAAACTGGATTCTTCTTTAGGTTTTAGGTTCTGGAGTCTCCATTTAGGAGAAATGAATCCCACACTGAATGAAGAGACAACATAAAAATTTTGCCTGCCTCAGGGGGATCTGCTCACTGGCTTAGACGATGCTCATCATGCGTTCTTCACCACATTCATCACTGGTTACTCACTGCAGTAAGTGTCATCAATTTTTTTTCATGTACTCAGAGTACACCATAGGTATTTTAACTTTCTGTGACAAGCCAGGACAGTCGATATTTTCACCATTTGCAAAGCTGTAACCTACTGGCCTTTGTCAGCTGTCTTCATGTCAGCTTCAGAGAAGCATAGTAAGCTTTATTTGTTTCATTTATTTTCTCCCATAAACTGACAGTATGGCCCATTGTCCATTGTTTCTTCTAATGTGTCCCTTAAGGATAAATATGGCTCTGGATCACAATAACATTTTGCTGAGGCTCCTAAATAGCCCTTACTATAAGGCTGTGTCTGTCTTTGTCGCAAGCAGTATCACTTTCTTCAATAAAAAATCTTTGAACAGCAAAGCACCCCTGTATTTTGGAAGGTGGCCCAGCTCTAGCTGCGCTGCTGAGAAACTGCAGTCTTTCAATTCTTCCACATTCTTCCAACAATATAACAAATAATAAGGTTACAAGAGGGTATGCAGCTTAGTGTATAAAAAAAACCTAATCAGATATCTTTATTTCCCATAAACACTTATAGCTGCAGCTTCTCTGCCCAGAAAAAAAAAAAAAAAAAGGTGAGGTGTTTTTTCTAGTGGGGCTGCTAAATTCAGTGTTTCACTAAGAAACATCAATGGACAAGACGGCGACAGAGATTTTACTTCTATGTGACTAATGAAGGCAAATCCCAGGAGGAGTGAAAGACCTATGTCAAAGTGAAAGCTACCTGTGCTGCCCTGAATTGGGGCTTCGGAGTGAGATATCTACCACTGGGTAAGAAAACACTCTTCCAGCAGTGAAGACATATCCTAAGAACTAAGCTGTTCCCAAGAATTTTAAAAGTGATACAGAGGTCTTTTCCTCTGAAATCTGAGTAATCTGGTGCATTACTGATGAAGACCAAGGAAAATGTCACATCTTCAGGGTGAGACAGACCGACTAACACAGCAGAGGTTAAAAACTATCCTGAGAGGTCTGCGGGGGGAAGCTGGGCAGCAGGAGAGAATGTGATTTAGGAAGCATTCCCAGCCAGGACTCACCTATAGGTCTTACATGCCGAGACAGGATACTGGCACCTCCCCAAAGCAACATTTTTGTAAATCTCCATTTTCAACATGCATCTCAAGCCAATCTCTCTGAAGTAACCCTGGAAAATATGAGTGGAAACCAGGGTTGACTTCATCTACATGCAGTGAGACCTTAACCCATCATCGTCAAAGACAAGAGAGAGGCAGTTCACCTCAGCCTACATTATGTGCTTAAAGTTAGGTGAGATGAATCCCAACCAGAGTGTCCCCATGGCATGGTGCAGTGCCACGTGGGACACCCACCCCAGTTCTAAGCAAGCATGCAGGGTTAACACAAAGTGGCTTAATGCCCCAGCAAGGCTGGGAAGAGTTCTTAAACTGCTGGGCACAGCATCACAGTAAAGGGACCTACCTTTTCACTGGTTCATAATGATCATAGCAACCAGTAAATTGGTTCTCTCTTTTAAAGACAGCTCACATATTGAGAGAATTGCTGAATCAGGTTCCTGGGACTGCAGAGGTTCATGCAAAGTATGCTTATCAGCAGTTTCAAGCTGTCATCTCTACCTGTAGTAATCAAATGTGTACTTTCTGCCTGTTCTTACAGTAAAAATGTTCTGATGAAGTTGGCATGAAAGGCAGATGAGAGTTACAGCCCTTCAGGTGAGCTTTGCAAGGAGGTGGACAGCTAGAGCCAGCTGAAAGCTGTAAGACCTCTGAGTAGACAACCCAGTCTCCCCATTAACCTTGGTGCAGGTGATGTACACACAATCCTTCTGATGAGCAGAGTGGTTTCCAGAGGGAAAACACAAAAGACGCAATCCTCCTTGACTGCCCACTCACCCATCTTAACCCACCCAAACATCAGTTACCTGGATGAACGCATGACAAAGTTGCCCTATATAAAGTCAATGGCTTGATGGTTGGCAGACTCTTCAAGGTCCTATGCTGACCTGGTCTGGGTGATCCAGTCACCCAGCTGCCACTGGCTTCCCAGGTTTTGAATCTGGGGGGAGTATTTAGATAGCAAATATTTGGGAACTGCATCTTATTCTGGAAATCTGCTTTTCCTGGAAGCATGAGCCTTCGGTCTCAGCAGGGTTAGCAAGCTGTTCACAATACACATTTTCAAAAGCATATGGGCCAAAAGTCAATGAGACTTTTTTCCTGAGTAACAAGACTAGGTTATCCAACAACAACACTCAGCTATTTCTGCAAATGTGTGATAACATGCCACAAGCCTGCAGACCAGTCTTCCCAAGAAATGCCACCAATGCATTAGGCTTTCTGCCATGGTACTCTGGGCTTATGAACAGCAGCAAGGCAGCCTGGGATTGACTCAAAGGCTGAAGCAAAAGCTGGGGTTTGTCTCTGAGCAGCGTTCTTCTCTAAATTAAACCCCTGATATTTTATACTATGGAAGCCAGTCTTGGAAAATGGGGGATTCATCAAGGTAAGGCACAATTTAGTAGTTTAATTATGAGCCCTTTAATGTCTTTTCATAATCAGTTAATAAATACCTTAACAATAAAATTGAATTTAAGCTTTTAATAGGCTGTGTTGGATTGAACCTAAACAAAAGAATTAGCAGCTCCAGGCATTGTGCAATAACTTCTCACTGCTTGGTGCCAGGAGAAACAAAGCATTTCAAGTACATTTTTTTGTACCTCACTATAATAAACGCTTGTAATATTCCCCAATTTCTGGAGTGTAAGATGCAGTTCTTATTTATCACAGTATGTGACACATCTGGCACATGGATCAGGAAACAACTGTTTTACTTCATTTCTGTCATCACCTTCCAACAGATTTCTTTCACATTCCAATTTGGACGAGAGAACTTGGACTTTCTCTCCATAAGTTCTCCATTAACAGTTTCACAGCAATGAGCACTATTGGTTCGTTCTCCTTCCACAGCAATTAGTTACACCAAGCTGCATATTTTGACTTTTATTACAAGCGAACGTGTAAAATTGCTGGTATTTACTCCTATCTGCTCCCAGCGCCTCTGTCGCAGGCAGATCAGGGAGATGCTTGCTGACTGTCATTACCTCTGTTTAGTACCACTTCCAAGCGGCGTCGCTGCCTGGATGTGCGTTGCTGTCACTGTTATTAACATGTGTTTTATTTACAGTAGGGTTTTTGTTATGCCACTGAGCGTGTTTCACAGCTGAAGAGAGTGCTCTCACTTCTTCTTGAGCAAGGGCGGGCATATCAAACTCACCGAGATGGGAGCTTTGCAAGCTGCACAAACGACTGTGCACTAATAAAGCTTGAAAAGCTTGAATTACACTGAAACCCACAAAAATTTTCAAATTAAAATTCCATATTTAGAGGCCCCCTGTGGGTTGTGATTTTATTTAGTTTAATCCCCTCTGGAGGCCAATTAGGTAGACACCCTTCTGCACATGCACACACCAGCACAAAAAAATCAAACATATAAGACTAGTTAAAAAGGGGAGGCAGTATATCACTCATCCATTCAAATACTGAAATTCTTTTCCCTTCTGCTGTCCCTGAAAATAACATGGCTGTCAGAAATCCATAAAAGTACATGCAAAGAGTACTCATTTTATTTTTCTAGGCTGTGTTTTAACTTTCCCTTGCTTCTTTCTGCAACATCTAGTAAATTTTCACTGTTGCATACTGTTTCACCAAATGTATAGTAAGTGCAAAACCTCCAGTGTTATTGGCAGGCAAGGGCCAGATGCCTTGTTTCTTAGCCTGGGAAGTAAAGAGGTGCTGTGAAAATAAATTCCTTGGGCAACTGATTGAAATTTATCATCTCTGCCTAACGTGCATGTGTGGGGTGGGATGCGCTCCACTTTCCCTAGCTGAATCCCATTAAGTACAATAGGCTTGTCCCGGCAGTGAGCCCATAGAAAGTCTGACTCTATACACACAGATGTAACTCACCCCTTCCCATAACTTTTTCTTTTGCATAAATTGTTGGCAAGGAGCCAGCTTCATCACTGCTGCTCTTTGTATCAGAAGTGCAAACTTTGCCTCCTTTGTACCATGTGGCAGACACCACATGTCCTGTATGAAAAAAGAGTTAATAAAATGCATGCTGAAAATATGAAAGAAGGTCAGAGGTGATGTTTTGGTAATGAGGACTTCTCCAAGTGGGGAGAACAAAAGATCAAAGTTATTGTAACTGTTACATCTGTCTATAGCAATGGGAAGTAACAAATAAGTATTCCCAGTACCCACTTGTGCTTTCACTACCAGAATGGGTTAAGAGTACAAAATTGTAAGTTCTTAAAACTTTTTCAGATATTTAGTATTAAAAGCACCTTTCCTGAAGGTAGCACATTCATACTAAAGTGTTGATGAGAAAGTGTCTCTCCTGTCCAGATAAAACAGCCACCATGGTGTGCCCTGGACCAAGCATCCTCCTTGCCTGGGCATGGCGCTCAGGGCACAGGCAGCAACAGGGGTCTGCAGGGCGGCTCCCAGCATGTTCTGGGGGTAAACATCAGCTATGGCTAGGAGCTGCAGGCTGCCACCATGGTACACAGAGAGCAATCCTGGTATGGAAGAGGAAAACCCAATTTGTGAGATTCAGCAGCTCAAGTGAATTTTCAGGATAAGCATCTTTCTGATTATCTGAGGAACTGCATGAGGTCTGTGCTTCAGATATACTGATCTAAATCTTAGAGAACAACATAATGAAAACAAGGACTAAGGAAGCACGCCTGAAATAAATGTAATTTTATGGCAATTTAAAACAGATTAGGGCAAAAAGTCTATTTTGTTTTACAGGGCTGTTATCCTGTGCTCATTGCTACAGCATAGGAGCAGCACATAGCATCCCCCATATGTTGTTTATTCTCTCATCTGCCACACAGGGGCAATGCATCTGCAACAACTGTCATGCCTGGGGAGGCTCCAGCTTCACTTTTTCAGAGATCTCACAGAGGCGTGGTGGGGGACACTTCTGCCAGCACACTTTGTTTGGGATTTGTGTTTGAGAAAGTCAGGTGAAAGAGGGAAAGCTTATTAGAAAAATCCTGAAGCAAATTCAACCGCTTATTCCAGACTAAGTGTAAAGAGTCCTCATTCAAGTTATAGGTCAGGTAAAAAAAATCACTCAAGAACAAAGCGAATAATCTTCTAAAAAGACTAAGGTTGTCATAACTATGCGGATACTTAAAAGCATTCAACATACATACAAAGAAAATGTATAGGCCCATCTCTGGATCTGATTCAAAGTCTGGGAAAGGATGTTATATTTTAATATAAGATGTGCAAGTCTAATTTATTCCAAAACCACAGCAGATCTCTCACCACCCGTTAGGACTGCAGGAACTCAAAGGCTGCAATTTACAGCCAAACAGTGTGCCGGTGTGAAGGTCTGCCAGGGTGCCTGGAGCTGCATGGACACACAGCTCCCACTCCTCCCTTGCTAACAATAGGGCTGGAACACACAACTTATTTGGCTGACTTTGTGACAAAATACACTTGTACCTAATGATGACTGCATCAGGACAGCTAACTAGAAAAGATATTCCGGACTTTCTGTGTTTCCCGGCATCTGTAAATTAGGGAGAAAGCAAGTCCTAAGCCCTTACCCATCCACCTCCCATGGAGAAATGAGCAGGAAACTGCACGCTGAAATTCATTGAGTTTCCTCTACCCTACATGTGTTATTCCCCTGTAGGGGAGAATGGGCCTTTTATACCCCCATAGCTCTGGGCTCTTTGAGTAATGAAGGGAACACATTTATTGGTACAAGGTTTGGTGTTTATTGATGCTACCCATTTTTCACCAGGTTTAACACTCTGTGGGGAAGACGCACAGACTTTCCAAAACACATTTTATAATCAAGCCATTTCAAGGTTTATGCAGTATAATACGTTTAACTGTTAAATTGTAAATAAAAGTCACTGCCCAACGCTTAGCCCCCTTCAAGACATTATAGTCAGCTACATCTTTAGTTATCTGATTAATAAGCAACTCGCCAGCACTGTTGCATCTGTTACATGTGCACGCTATTTACCTGGCAGATGTCCCTGTTCATTGCAGAGGGGTTAGGCCAGATGATCTTTGAAGATTCCTTCCAACCCAAACTATTCTATGATTCTATGTAGTATACAAACTTTACCTGGGAGGGGTTGTGGGCTTAACCTATCCCTGCCTGACCCTTGACTTGGCAAATAGGGGAATAATTCCTTTCCCACTGTAAACCCAAAACATACTCCTGCCTCAACCTCTGCTCAAGTAGGCCTCCACATTTTAACAAACCTGTTGACTGATTTGCCTTCTCTGATGGGTGTTTTTAAAAGGATGCCTTCTTCTGCGGTCTCCTCACCCTTCCCAGCAGCTATGCTCCCTCCTGTGGCAATACCAAGCCCGAGGAAACCCCAAAGCACGGGGAATTTACTCCTAGAGAAGGGCTGGCAATAAAACACAGCCCCACATATGCTGAGGGAAGGTGTTTTAGGAGGCAAAACCACATGCGTATGCACAAAAGCCTAGGCACCCTCAACCCATACCAGATATTTCCCAGACTCTATTCCTAATATAAATCAGTGGGGAACTGTCTTGCTGAGTGTAAGAAATCTTGTGCTGTAGTTTAACAGAAGAGACGCTGCTGCCCGTCACCCTGCAGGCAGCCCCACACGCACCCAGAAGAGCTCCCCAGTTCTTTCTGGAGGCCTTGCAGAGGGGTCCATTGGATGAGGCATGAGGAGTATTAAATGTTTCCAAAACTCTGCATCTGGTATTGATTTTACAAAGTCTGGACCTAGCAAACAGTGTTAGCACAACGAAGGCTTGCAAGAGTGATTGTTCTGCCCTCATTTGCCTTTTGGATGCTAGCACAGCACTACCCGCCGTAGTGCCTGTTCATAGACGAGTTGCTACAAATGGTCCAAATATTTACTTCTCAGTTTGTTATTCTCCACCAAAAAGCAAACCCTTTAATGAAAGAATAAATTAATAAAAACATACAATCTCAGAGTTAGGCTGAGGAACAGGTAACCTATCTGTTTTAGCTATTAAATAAAAATTCCCCAAAGATGATAAAGTAGCTCGTATCTTTTATGACAGCACACCCAGATCAAACGCTTCTCATGGCAAGACAAAAACCCACAGTGGGGAGCTCTCCTTTGCAGAGATTCATTTGCTATCTGGTATTGATGTGTTACTTAATTTATTGATCCACAGTGGATTGAGAATCCAGGAACAGTACAAACTGTATTCTGCATAGGTTCTTACAGATAAAAAGTACTATCTCCTCTTCCTTCTTGTAACTGTTTCTGAAAATGGGCACCCCTGTCATGGTGTCAGTGTATCGTCATAGTGCAAAGAATTCCAGGTCAGCTTTGACAAACCTGACAGTTTGTCACTAGAGTTGCACAGTAGGCCTTACTCTACAGTGCATTCCTGTTGCAAACTTTCCCAGTATGAACTATGAAGCTGTCAATTTTAATAAATAAATAAAATAAGTTGCATGGAAACATGGTCTTTAATCCTGATTACTCCTTTTAAATTCAAAAAACAATTAATTTAATGGAAAAGTATTAAGGGGGCAGCCCAGATAAAATACATAGAGAATGGATTAATATTTTCCTATGTACTTTTCCACCTTATTTTAGTGAAGATCAGAGATTTCAAACCCATACATGTGAAGGTTACAGTAAGTTACAGGGGAGCCTGTAAAAAAGACATACCAAGACAGGGTAAAATATAGAGACCTCCTCTGAGGATGTGTTCTGCAGACCATTGCTACGAAGGAGGGAAGGACAGCACAACCTGACCTTAGCCTTAATGCAGAGGGACCCTTTCCCTGGCATCTAACCTTTCTATCCCTTTCAATCCAGTTGTTTTTTTTTCTCATATGTTTGAAAAAACTCATTTCAGGAAGGCACATCACCCTAGAACAGCTGCTGTTCCCCTGTATCCTAGAGAATTAGAAACAAAAATAAAAGAATGTAATTTTTCTACTGAGCAGTAGATTACTGCGAAATCACCCTCTACCAGTGGAGTCAATTGGATGCTTATGTCTAACCTCAGGGGAGTAAGATCTGGCCAACACTGGGCTTGAACTCATCAGAACTGAGCAGGAGATGTCTTTCGCACCACATACAGCTTTTTCAAGACAGTGGGAAATGAAAGTATCTCATTCTGCATTAGTATGCCACCAAATCCCTGAAATCTTGTCCATGACAAGAAAGGAGCTCAAGGAGAAGACCAACACAATAGCCACTAGTTTGGCTGGGACAACAGAAACAAGTTTAAATGCTTCCATTTCCAGTGTTTTTATATCTAAGACAATGCACTAAACAATGAGTCAGTATTCAGTTTTGCCTTTTCTGTCTTAATGAACCTTCATTTACAGAAGTGGGGCATCTTCCCCATGACTGGTGTTCGAACATTTCTCTGGGGGCCAGAAGACTTTGGAGGGCTCAAGAGGTAGGTGTCTCCAACAGTCCATAGGAAAGTTTTAGCCATGTAATTGTTATTTGCTTGGTTTTCTAATTTCTTTTTCATTTTCAGATCAAATTCAACCCCGTATCAGAGTTATCATTCTCATCAGAATTGGTACACTCTGATGAAACATCAGTTCAGTATTTGCCTACTGAAAATTTGTTTAATTTAAAATATCCCAGCTTGTTCCAGTCTCACAAATGACAGACTGTGATGGCTACTCAGGTTGGCAACTGTACTGCTAACACTTACATGCTTCTTAATGCCCATTTCAGTAGTTGGCACAGTAGCAGCAGGATTTTGGGTTTTACTTTGGAGGAACACAGTGCTTCCAACCTCTTGATGTGTTGTGCAGGGTCCCACTGTGCTGAAGCTTGTGACTCTTATTTCACTCTCCTTAATTTCAGCAGCTGCTCCTGTAAGAGGAATACGCACTATCAGGCAGTGGGATGTCATCAACACTATCCTGCAAGATGCTTCTTTCCTCAGTTCAAAGTCTTCCAACTGGGGCTCCATTTGATCAGAGATTTATTGCTTTCACATTGTCTAAATATCCTGCGGATATCCTCAACTTAGCAGCTGCTGAGAAATTAATATGTAGGCTGAATAAATTATGCCAAACTTTTGCAGTCGTGAAAGATCCAGAACTACTTTCCACAGCACTGCGCAAAATCTTGAGCCCTTTAGTAAAAACTGGCTAATTAAAAAAATAGAAATACTTCTTAAAAGTTGCTACCCACTGAAGGAGCCCTATTATTTTTATTTCCTACCAAAAAAGTTTTTCTCTCAGATTCATGACAGCAAATTTTATGAATGTCCTAAGAAAGTACGCAAACAAAAATACAAAGTCCCCTGAATATGCAAGTAAAAGGGTCTGTTTCTTGAATGTGCGCTGTAGAGATTGTCGCCTAGACTCTACAGCTTACTATTATTAGACATGACCATGCATCCTTCAGTGTTTCCTGACTTTTTTACTAGTCTTCACAATTCTGCTGCGGGAGTTCATTTAAGTCACCCAGACAGTATTGACATCTCTTATTCTCATCTGGGAGGAAGGACGTGTCAGAACAGGAGCTGTCTCCCTCAAGACTGATTTATCCTTCAGCAAAAAGGAAGCCCAAAAGGTGCACACACTCTTTTCCCACTGCGGGAACCAGATGCCAGTAAGATAAAGGATTCCTGCTTTCTGCTACCTTCTTACACTTCAGCCAGGTACAAGTGACTAGACCCCAGCTTGTCTGAAAAATCTTGTACAATTTGTGACGTTTACATGCTTAGTATGAGAGTGATCCTGGCCTTTCATACCTCAGTACCACTCCTACTTGGTACTGCGTGCTTGGAAACACTGGTTGCTGAGGACTGAGAGAAGGAAAATGAGAAGAAATCTCACAATCATACAAACTAATGGCTCCCATTCGTCTCTTTGCTGCCAGCAGTACATTAAACCTCTGAATGCAAGCAAAATGTCTAAGAAATTATTTTGTATTTGTCCACCCTTCTCTTGGTCTCCAGTGATCATTATTAATTGAAGGTTGGACATATGTTTGCATTAAATTGTGTTAGGAAATGGTACGATCTCCACCCATCTTCAGTGGGATTTCAGGACTATTTATCGGCATGACTCTGCTCCGATTTTGCTGAGAGGTAGTTTTTCATTGACTTCAGCAAGGACAGTGTTAGGCCTATACCTAGAGTTTTAAGGGAGAAAAAAAAATTTCCAATTACAACTGGCTCCAGACAATTATAGTATCACTTTCTTACATACAGAGCAGTACAGCAAACATGAAACGAACAACACAAAACTGACAAAAAAGGGAGTTCATTCTGAGTTCAGTCCATTAAGAATTACAGCTTGATACTGTTGATTTCCCCTGAGTTCAATGAAGACAAACTCACAAAAAAAATTATCATATCTATCCTTTCCTAAAAGACCTTAATGAAAAGAGATAATAATGAGATCTGACTTTATCTAATCAATGAATAACCCCAGAAATACAATTTTGTGTCCTGAAGTCATCAAGCTGCTGAGAATCATAGTGTTACATGTAAGACTTTACAAAGCTGCAGTGATAAAAGCCATTTTTAAATTAGCAGGTAATCAAGGGCACAGAATTATCTTCACACACACATTCAGCACACTGAGGAGTGGTTTCTGTCTGAGGTCAAATCTCCTAAATGGAAACACCTACGAGCCATCCTCTGTGAGCAAGGGGAGGGTGAGAACTCCCATTGTACTCTGTGGAGATCCTAATACAGTTGGAGAAGCCTTGACAGTGATTCATCTCATCCTTAGCTTGTCACTGTGCTCAGTTCAACTGACTAATGTAGATATCTCATGTCACTTGAAATGCTGCATGGTATCCAAGAAACCCTCATGGTGCTGGCAGATCTGGCATGGGACCGTGGGGATACCTGCATCTGTCTTGAGCGGAGCTGAAAGCTGACAGGGTACCTGCAGCAATTCAAATAGAATTATATAATTTAAATAATTTAAATAGCAATTCAAATACCACCAGGCTCCTATATTTAGTCAACTAAGCCCCTTTACTGTCCCCCACAAGGATACCTAATTGTAAATGACCAAATTAAGGAGTCTTATTCTTCAACTTAACCCCATCAAAGTCAGTTGGAGATACCAAAGAAGTCACAGAGTAAATAAGTAACACTAGCAATGCCTCATTTCCAAATGCATAACAATTTGGTCCTTCATCAGGCTATAGTTTAAATCAGGAAAACAATCCAGATGCTGTAGTATTTGCAGACACATTGATAAGTATCTTGTTGCAGTCAGAAAAAAACACCCAGCTCTTCACAATCTGCATTAGATGCATATGGTCTGGGGAGTAAAGCTGAAAGTATTATTTTGGCTTTTAGAGCAATTTTTAAACAGAAAAAAGTGAATCTTAACAGAAAAAGAACTCCAGTTTAAGAAAAACCTTTGAAAATCTTCACTTTTATCAGCAGTTCAAATGCACCTCCTGCCTCTGACCATAAATTTTTAATGTCTTTGTGAAAAGAGCAGAACATCTGAGTTCACTTTCCAAAAGATTGATATAAACATCATCTCTAGAAGCTTTTGCTAGTAGATGCTAAACATGATTAGGGTTTCGGAAATTCCTGTTGCTTGTCCCATCAGTTTCCTTCAAGCCAAATTGGGAGTAGATTACTAACATATTTGTGCTATTCTTGTATCTGGTCCACGCATACATGAAGGGCTAGTACATCTCACCATAGAATAACGCTTAAGAATATGTTAGGTTTAAAGATAAAAGCTATGGGTATCCTTTTAGCTTGGAAGATATTGTTGTAAATAGTGCACATTTGTGGAGTCCATAGAAGCCACCTTTGGCTTATGAAGCCCTTCAGTGGCAACTGGTGAGACCTGGGATGTATTACTGAGAGGTATCACATAGGCTTCATCTGACACGCTCAACTCCAGGTATGTGGTTTTGGCACTGCTCAAAGACTGACCGAATATGGATGCTTTTTGGCTTTGAAGTTCTTGTATACATTCAAGAACCAGACACAACACTGAAACATGAATAAAACTATAAGGGCTACCTCAAGCAGTCAAGTAAGGGTTAGTAGACCAAAGTTGCCAGTATGTCTGAGAAACTGAGACCCTCATTCGGAGGAAATACAGGTCTGATATAAATACTCCATCTAAAATATACAATGAGTAAGTACTCAGGGACAATTAATAAAAGGTGCAAGATTTCTTTCCTAGAAATGGAAAACAAGCTGAAAATAAATTTCCACAGGCGTGAGACTTTTTTTTGCAAATCTAGTATGGATATATTGCATGGCAGAAAAACAAGGACTATTTGCAAAGTGAGCTGTTCATCTTTTAATTTAACACTTAGCCAAAGGAATCAGTGCATCATGGACTGTGTGAGTAAAATATGTTCACAAGTGACATAAATGAATTAAAATTTAATGTATTATAGAGAACAATGTCTTTTGCACTTTAAAAGCTTGATCCAACTCCTTATGAAGAAAAAAGAAATATTCCCATTTGCTTCTGTGAGTGCTGAACCAGATTGATACCAAGAAAACAACCATCCATATGTTTCTGATTCCACTGGTCTTCTGGTGGTGAAGAATAGTCACCTCTTTGACTGAGGAGGTACTATGACTCTCTAAAGAGAGTATCCCTGATTTACACCATTGTGGGAGGAGAGTCTGGTCCTTGAGTGCAAGCCTTCTTAACCCCTTAACACGTGTCAGTAAGTAAATCCTGCAGAAAAGCTGCTGAACTTGCACATGCAGTAACTTCTAAAGAAAACTCCATGGCTGCCAAAAAGGGTGTAAGTCAGAAATAACTTATAATATGGCAGGTGTTACAGTGCAATAAGGGCATGTCTTAGGTATGTTATAAAACACAAACTAAAGTGGTTCCAGGATCTGAGAGTTAATATGATACAGACTGTGAGGTTGCTATTTAGATGAAATTTCTCCCACCATGTCTTCCAACCACTTTTTTCTCTCTTATTTGCTCCTCTCATCACATTTAGATGCCACCATCTTGGATTTCCTTCTCTGAAAAAGAAATCCTCACTTCTCAGCATGAAACTTGAAAAGCTTTCAGTCTTAGGAGGAGTTGTTGAGCCTACATACTACTCAGGTAACCCAAGCCATGTGGAAATGTGAGCTGTTTGCAACCTTTAAGTCCTCTAAAGTGGGCCAATCTCAGGAGCTAAGCCAGCACCATTAGAACCTGAAGCAGCAGACGGCAGCAGTTACTAGGAAAGTCAGAAGTCAACGGAGTGGGGAGAGTTGCCAAAGCCACCCAAGAATATGCTTACATATTCTTGGAAAAGAGATGCTTGCAGTAGTTCTTTCTGTGCTGATGCATCCCTACGACAATGTTGATCCAGGAGGAAATGCCGACTTTTATCCTGACAGTAAGACTCTGTCTCCCAACTAAGAAGACCTGTCTCTGGTTGTATGCTGCCTCCTGTTTAACAAGTCTCATCTCCCAGCTCACTGCAGCATTGTTCCCACACAGCAACGCAGCCCCCCACCAATTCAGCATGCCCTCAGTGCCTGTGAAAAGCACATCTTTAGGTAGGGCCCTGTAGCCCCAGAAAACCAGGCGTCAGGGGCACTCTTGAGTCAAATCAGGGGGACTCCACAGCTCTAAGAATCTGACTTTTTGTCCCTGTTGAAAAACCTCAAACTAGATCTTACAAATCCGGCAATATTCACAGAAGCATAAATTAGGGTTTCAAAAGGAATTACTCCAAGAAGTAAACTGCAGCCTTTCATTAAGCCAAGGC
Source organism: Ara ararauna (assembly GCA_028858755.1). NCBI lineage: Eukaryota > Metazoa > Chordata > Aves > Psittaciformes > Psittacidae > Ara > Ara ararauna. The sequence goes on from CM054379.1 coordinate 51,601,100, forward strand.
TTTATCTTGCAATGGCAGTAACCAGGACCATGTTCCCTTGTCTCTAATGCAAGACGGGAAGAGTTTTGAATACAGCTACAGGCAGGATTTTGCTTCACAAAAGGAAATCCAAGATGGTGGCAGCAAAGTGACAAATTCTTGCCCATGCTGTTTTATTTCTGCTGAACGTAATGAGATGATTTAAGTAGCCTGGCCTTCACATAAAGTTAGCTCCCACACACTAACAGCCTCATATTTTCTTGATCAGTAACACAATTATCATGAGAAATACTTTTCATTTCAGTTTCCCTAGAGGATTACTAAGAATACGGAATGATAAAGAAATATTTGTGTTCTCAAACATGGAATTAGTCTCTAATTTATACAAAAGTCTTTTATTTTTCACTTGCTGAGAGGAAAACTGTATTCCTTCTTCAGATCTGCAGGGTGAGGTCTTTTTTTAGTTTGGGGTTTTTATTTCTCAAGGAAGCAGAACTGCCTCCTCTCCCACCCCAAAAAATTAATAGAAGGTAGTAAAAATATGCCACAAGGCTTGTTTGGGGAGGAGGACTGTTTGGGTTTTGAAGCAATTAAGGTGACCTTTCCTTCTATAATGCTAACTCTGCCTCCTTGCTGGAGATTATTCTTTGTTGGCATGTCTCTGATAGATCTGCTTTATTTGTTCTCTTCTCACACTTTTTTCAAGCTGCAATACAGCAAATCACTTAACAGTTGTATCACAAAGTAGAAACACGACTAGCACTGGTGGATGGCTCCCTTATCCAGCACTTCAGCTTCATTTGGCTTGTGATCAGTAGTCATGGACTCCCTAAAGCAGAGACGGACTCTCTTTTGATCCTTCTGCCCTGCCTCCTTTTCTTTTAATCTTCCATTGTGCCAAAAAATTACTTTGAAAGTATCTTAGAAGCTTTTTGACTTCAACATTTTTCAAGGTGTCAGGCTGGGACTTCCCCCAAAAATAGCAATAGTTAACTTAGCTAGCTATCATGTTTTAAATGTTTATTATATTTTTAAAGAGGTTTTTTCCTTTCTTCTGAAATGTGCCAGAAATATGGGGTTTCTGTTCCATAAAGTGGCTCCCCTCACTTTTATTTTCTTGTGTTTAGTAGGAAAGTCAATGAATGGTGGTTTAGAAAGATGGTAAGGAGGCAGAGAAACTAGTAAGAACAAATCATAGAATCATAGAATAGTTAGGGTTGGAAAGGACCCTTGTTCTTCTCTCAGAAAACCATGTCTCTTTTGTTTCTGGCTTTCTGGAGGAATAGAAAAAAGCTGCTGAAGTTAGCAAAGAAAGTCCCATTCCAGCTGGGCAAATGATGTAGTTCACAGCGTGACAATTGAGTATGCTGTGAAAAGAAAACCTGCCCAGCTTAGTGTGACTATCTTTTTCTGAGGCCCTAAGAGGCAAAGCGTTGCCCTGCGCCTGCAAGCAGCTGCATGCAGATGGTGATGCACTGAACTTGCTTGTAAAAGTTTGAACTATAAAGCATACAGTAAATCCATTTTGGATTTTAAACACTTTTTTTCCTTTTTTTTTTTTTCACTCATCTTGGCAAATTTTTGCCCTTCATGAGCTTCGCAAGTGAAATCAGGCAAGCAGGATGCTGCTTATTGTTCAGCTCCAAGTAACAAAGGGTAGAGAAAGGATTCATTGTCACACAAAGTTATGGGCAGGGCTGTGCTGTGGGTCCCTGAGATTCCACTGTAGCCAGTAGAGAAAGAAGGCAACTCCTGGCTCAAATTGCAGGTATGTGAAAGCACTCTGGAAAGGCTTTCTTCTCTCTCCATGGCTTTGGAAAGAGCCCAGGTAATGAAGGCAGATAGATAGATAGGAGACAGCTGTATAAAAGCTATGCTCTTTTCTTGGTTTTATCAGTCATTGCTGCAAGGAAGAAAATGCTTTCACACGCATGTACTGCTACGTTTTGCAGAACAGGAATCAAGTCCCAGGAAATGCAAGATACCTCTGCGAGACCCGGAGTCAGGCTGGAACCCTGGGACTTAAATGTACTACAAGTGCATATATATTTATCTGCTTTATACAGCAAACGTGTAAATGCTTGCACAGCATCAGGGACATGATCACACCACTGTGGTGTTTTTAGAATAAACTTGTGCCCTTGCATTCCAGCCATATGCATGCCAGGAAAACTGTCTCATTTTTGTGCAGCTTGCATTAAGAGGGTGTTTAGCGAAATACTGTAGGGAGAAGAGAGCTGTATACTCCAGGCTAATGCCGGGATTATGTGTCATCTGATTCGGCAGGTCTGGGGCATTAACTGACACTGGGTATCAGGTTAGGTTAATAATCTACCACTTGGTTCTGTTCGAGCAGATCTGTGTACTCAGCGACAAACACAGAGTCTCAGAGAGAAAGGATCAGTTGTGTTGTGATCAGAAGGATGGCACTTGCACCGACTTGTACAGACTTAATGCCTGGATCTGCTGTGAATCAGAAACTACATCTGGAAAGTAGCAATACAAATCTGTCTCTCCAGGGATGCCTACAGAGATGAAAGCAGGCTTGGAAGACAAAATGACAGATACTGGCAACTTGGATGGGATATTACCATAGTGGGAGAAAAACTTCAAGGGTATAAAAATACCTGGTTTTTTTTTAACAAGTTGCCCCAAGAGACTGAGAAGACTCCCTCATTCCAAACAAGTTGGGAATTACCTAGTTAAATTAATCAACAAGGGCTCCTTTCCTAAGGTGATAAAGAGGCTCCACATTACCGCAGGGGAGAAGGTAAGCTCCTAATGGGTGGGTACCACACACTAGGAGTAGCAAGTAACCTTACACTAACTTATGTCAGAAAATTTCATACCATTTAATCTGCAAACCACAATCTACTCAGTGAATTATCCTCTGAACCTTATCCTCATAAATTAACATCATAAACTGATTTTATTGCTCATGTATAAACAGTCACATGTGTGAATATGTATTGAGTGCAATGGTTTTCACAATTATAAAACAGTGTAGACAACAAAGATATCCTCCTACTGAAAGAGAATAGGATGATGGCTTAAGAACAATTTCAGATCGGCTTTCACTGAGAGTTCACATTGAGTAACTAGTATCTGGCCTTTAAAGCTATGGACAAGGCTTATTGAAAAGCCAGCCACTCCAGCAGCAACCATTTATATGGCATGACACAGATAATATCCATTATCTCTAGCTTAGTCAGGCTAAAATTATGTACAACAAGATGAAAGTGTGGAAAGGTGGATTACTAACAAGTGGCTTTTTGATTTTTACTTTTCTTGTGGCTTCAGTAGCTTCACTGGTTAACTAGCTTCCCAGACAACAAAGAGTCCAATCTTAGCCAGTTATAGCCACTACCTTGAGTGGTTTTTAGACCAAGTCAGAAGGGAGCATGTTAAAAAAAGAAGATGTGGTACAGTGCGTGTGCAGTTGCCATTCAAGCATGTAGGGACTTTTCTGCATTTGAGAACATTTTACATATGTGTATTTATAACATAATCAGAGGCATAGGTATGACAGACTTCAGCCTTCCTGTTTTGGCCTTTAAGAGAAATAAAAAGTATATTCTTCTATCATGAATGTCTCCCCCTGTGATATTGATTATCAACACCATGTCAAAACCAGCTTCTCATGCATGTCAGCTTGCTCTCCATCCTTTTGAAAATTAATCTTGGTTGCAAAGTTTGTTGCCAGTTTGCATATACCCTGCAATTTAGGTAGCCATAGAAGTCCTTGACAACAGAAAAGCCAAGCAGGATTCCTACATTTTAAAAATCACGAAGCATGAGCCATGGATATGCCAGATGATTAAACACCCAGAAGTTTTTTGGTTATATGAGACCTTAGAGACTGACAACTCCTATTACATGGTGATGGAGCTGTGCTTCAGCGGGGTCTTCCTGGACAGAATTTGTTACAAAAAGAGGCTGGCAGAAAGCGAAGTAAGGAGTTACACCAGGCAAATTCTGTCTGGAGTACAGCAGTATCTGCATTACCATGGGATTGTTCACAGGTAAGATGTTTCCCCCTGTTCCAAACAGTAAGAAAAGAAAGTGTGCAAGAAAGTATTCTTCTTTACCAAGTGCATTTGTTTAATTTCCCCTTGTAAAAGCAGGGATTACAAAGAAAGATGACTGTGTTCTTTCAGCCCATCTTAATAAAGCGTTTTATTTTTAGTGATGGTAGAAGATAAGCTGTTACACACTCCTTGGGGAGTAAAGTACCGAAGTCCAGGGATAAAAGCTGATGAGCACAACATATCAGTGCTTTGCCACAATTATCTCAGAATGTCTCAGCTGACAAATGTGTATCTAATTCAAATATTTCAGAGTGGCTATGCATATAAATATTGATTTTATTTGGTTAGTCACAGCATATTGAAATAACCACACATCACTCAGGGCAGAAGTTTGAGGGATCACAGCTCACTGATTGTGCAGAGGACATTATCCTGTGGGTACAGGTTTGTGGCAGGTCATTAATCTTCCATGATGGCTTTTGCATTATGGGGACAGATCTTGACTTCAGCCACAGCTAGAGGAACCTGAGGAGCCCATGCAAATAGAGCTGATCTTCTTCTTACCTGCATCACAGATCTCGGGCACATGCCAAGAGCAGCAGAATAAGGAATTTCATATTAGGTGGGAGAATAGGCAAAAAGCAGATTTTCCCACAATTTTTCTGGTTTACTTAATAATTCACGGTCAATCAGATCATTAATTTTAGATGGCAAATGCACTCATCAAGAAAACCCCCAGGACCTAACAAGTAATACAGTTGAATGTATTGTTACAGCAACCATGAAACAAAGAAGCTGTGAATGTGATGACTCAGCACTTGCAAATGCTTTGTGACTGGGAAAGCTTGCAACCCTGCACTTAATTATATTGGATTTGCTAATTAATAAGGAATGGACAAGAAAGAAATAGTATCTGACCTAAAAAATTTAAGCAAACAAGAAAACCCACCAGAAGATAAACCTAAGGGGCTTCACCCATTTAGTCCAGGCAGACATCTTTGCCTTGCTAGTTCCCTAACTAACCTATTTCACAGCATTTCTTCAGTGCTCATGATCATAACATTTATGTTCTTCCCATGACAACATTCCTCATAAACTTCTCAGGCCCTCTTCCCTTCTTTTTGTCTGGTAACAACTCTTCCAGTGAGCAGGGGAGTAGCCTGACTACTTCCCCTACTTTCATGTTCTGTGGGTAACACTTTACCAGGAAGGCTTTGCCAGAGAGAAGAATTTTGCTGCACACCCTAAGATAGACAGGTAGTTGTGAGATCCTCTGGAGCTCACCTGGAGGCTTGCTTTACTATCCCCCCCTTGCTAACCAAAGGAAAATACATCCCTGGCTCTCAAGCGCCTTGTCAAAGGGTTTATGAAGTTGCATGCTCCTACAAGAGCCCAACCACTTTGCTTGGTTGCAAGCATAGGTTCAGTCAGCAGTACCTCAACTTGTGATCTGCTGTTAGCTTTCAGATTCAGAGCTGTGGCCTTGACCTCCTACCAAAAACAGTCAGGGAAGGATCTGGAAGGGCTCCCTGCTCAGCTCCAGCTGCAATGATTTATGACAACTCACTACTAAGGTTAAACTTATGAGGATAACTGTGGGTGTATCCTCTTCTGAAAAGAAGGCATCAACGTTTCCAGAAAGACGAACACAGAAATAGGAAAGTTACCTCACAAGGTCAATCTGATTTTCTCATCTAAGCACTGAGCAAAGCTCAGCTCTTTGCATTGCTTTAACACAAGAAAAGGAGGTTTTCCAAGCTACCTGTTGGGAACAGCTGCGGCTCCATGGGGAGAGTGCTGATAAAATCACACCAGGTATCGTGGTTCATGAGATGGATAATTATGTGCCAGTGCTTCAGTCTATGCCTGGGGCCCCTTTGTTTTACTAGCATGGAAGTGCCTGGTGATTGCAAGCTCTCATTCCTCAGTGATGAGTTTAGGAATCTGCTAATTTAATTTGCTTTTGCTCAGAAGTGTCTTATGGGCATTCCTGCTTTCTAACCCTGGGATATACCTTGAAAAAACAGTATTTTCTATTGTCTTAATAATGCATGTAATGAAAAACTAGCCAGTTTTGTGACTATTTTAGTCCAAATTGATATTGCTCATCAAAAATCCTGTGCTATGTTTTCACAGCCGTTTTGATTCTTGAGCTTTACTTTTCCTAGTCAGCACTAAAATCAGCACTGATTCAGCAAATACTTATGGCTTAAATTAGGGTTGAGTCTACATTTCACAGTAAAGGTAGTGCCTTTCTTTTCCATGCCAGATCATGGTTGATTTTGATTCCACAGTTGCCAAAATGATCCAGCAGAACAGCATTGGCTCATTTGCTTATTCTCCCAACACAAAGCATTTTACTGTGCTAGATATAAGAAGGCTCAGGCAAAAGATCAAGTTCAACAGCTTCACAAGCTAACACTCATCAACCAAGCTCTGCTAACTATCCCGATGCCTGGTCTAGACATGGCCAAGTAGTGAGGTAATGCATCTGAGCTTAAAAACCTCAAATAAAGACATGCAAGTTAAATCACATTACCTCACAATTGGATTGGGTTAGCGCATGCACACAGCCAGCTACCAACTCCTAAAGCTGGCGCTTGCTAAGTGACAGTAACTTGCTTGTATCTACAGTTCCTAATTTTTCCTGGATATTTTCCCTTCTCCCATAGAAAATGTCATATACCCTTTTGTGTCATTACTGGACCAAGGACCTGGAGAAGCATCACAAGCTGCCCTCTAAGCACTCTCTCTGAAATCTCTGTGGGAATGAGAAAAAAATTCATGATGTAGCTTAAACTTAAAATATTTCTGGGAAAGTTTCCTTTGGAAAAAAGAATAAGATGTATCTTTGATGCACGATAACTTCTGGCACTATGTAGACTTTAATAGTGACCATTATCAGGCTTTTCAGGCAAGAAAGCATACATTTTTATCAACTGTGATATTGCTCAGTTTAGCCTAGAGAACAGCAGTTGTGGCAATCCCATGTAACATTGTTTAATTGTAGCGTCGTAAAAGTCATCAGAGTGCGCTACGGGGTGCTAACTCTGATAGAAATGTCAGATTTGCAGTGGTCTGAAACATAACTAGTTTTAAACCACACAGTTTTAGTGCACAGGGTTATGTCACAGGGATAGGCTATGAACAAAGTTATCTTGAATCTCCTTATTATCTTAAAGTTATCTTAAACCTCCCAGCTTTTGGGTGCTGGTTTATTCGACACTCCAGAAAACATGCTATTCAAATTAAAACCAAATAAAAAGTTATCATTAAAATCATCTCCATCCCATTCTCAGCCTGGGGCAGCAGAGGGTTTTGAGTTCAATGCTGTCCTATCCAGAACCACAGAGATTAAAGGATGCTCCTATAAAACCACCCATTGGGGCCACCAGGTACACCTCCAAACTTAATCTCCTGCTGCAGCACAGTGCTGTTCACACAGCACCAATCCTCCCAGCCCTTGTTCCTGTCCTTGTTCCCATCCCCCCTTCTGTTTTGTCCTCCTGCACACTCTGAGGTTTTGGGGCTGACAAAAGCGCTTCACAACTTCAGAGCAGGCGGGAGGGAAATCCACACACCCAGAGCCGCTTCTGAAACTTGCCCTGTCCCCCGCATCTCCCACAGAGTGGAGAGAAGCCCCCAGCAGCGCGTGGGTGGCCATGATGGGAGTGAGCAAAGCAAAGCATCAGAGGCTCCTGGACTCGCTCCCAACATCCAGATTACACTGTCTGAGCATTCCCCTGCGCTGTGAAAGATTTCAGCTGCCACTTCAGGCACTCCCCACAGTGGAGCAAGATGCTGGCTTTTCGTTTGGATTTGTAAGGATATGAATGTTCCCACAATAAGCAAGTAAACACCTGAGCCAGCTAAAAGCATTTTTGCTGCAGCTCTGAATTACGCCCTCCTCGGGGGGGGAGGCTGATTCTGATTGACGCTGTTCATATAAACATCACTGCAGAGATGTCTCCACCTTCAAGGTGTCTGTCCCTGACCCAGATTTGGTCCACCTCCCTTTTTCCACTAGCAAAGCAGACCTCACTTTCCAGTTCCCTTCTCACCCTTCTTATATCTCAGACACAATTTACTCACAAAAAAAGCAAAAATACTCAGCAGTGCTCAGTACTTCAAACCAAGACAAAAAAACTCTGGTCCAAGTATGTGAAGCTTTTTCTTTTTTCTTTTTCTTTTTCTTTTTTTTTTACCCCAAAGAAGAAATAATTGCTGGTGAATTTTTGGGAGGTCCTTTTTTTTGTTTGTTGTTTTGCTTTTTTAAATACATCAGTAGAATGAATGTAAAACAATCTATTTTAAATACATCATCACAAAATATTTCCTGAAATACAGAAAGTTTCCACTTTCCCAACTGAAAACTTCAGGAAGGAATAAGAATCTTATTACAATTGTAGGCAGAGCTGTGCAGAACTATTGTTACTATTTCAATTAAACTTCGCTAAAATTTATCTGCAAATGGTTAGCTGGGACATCAGGCATCTTAAATTTTGCTTTCTGTCTTCATTTCAGGGACCTAAAAATTGCAAGCTTTCTTCTTGATGAGAACAACAACATCAAAGTCGTTGGTAGGTGCACATTATCTGTGAAGCTTGTTTTCAGCTTTTTATTTTGGATGGCTTTCAGTAACAATTCAGCTCCTATTTAAACTGCACATTTTATGAGTGAGCTTGTGATTATTCAATAAACATATTTGAGCTTTTATAATAAATAAAAGTTACAAAGTATAACTTAACAGCTTGTTTATTTGAGCTTTAAATAAAACATATTTTTAAGAGAACAAGGAAAACAATTTCGCCTATTGTTTTCCCTTGTGTAGTGCTGGAGAAGCAAGAAAAAATTACAGCTTTTATGTGTAGAAAGCTGTTCCTAGCAGAAGTGATTTGTAGACAAAGAAATAAATCTTCTGGGGTGAAATGCAGGTATGGACACATTAGCTTCTGTTGAGTCATTACTCCAACTAGAAACATCATCATTTGGTATGTGTTAAAAAAAGGAAAACGACCATTTTTATCACTAACAGAAATCTTTCTAGCGTTCTGAAGCAAACATTTATAAAAATGAGGGAATTTGCACCAAGCAGTTAACGCAGCTCAGAGAAACATTAATTTTGTTCTATGAAAACTGCACAGAAAAACCCCCGCAAGGGAAGCTCACTCTTCGAGACGCCACATGTTTAACCTAGTGTTTTCCAAACTTTTAAAAGCTTAACACCTCTGAGAAAAAAGGCACCAACTCTTCACCCCTGTTTTACAGCCAGCCAGACCTTTATAATCACACCTTTCTCTTCCCTCCCCCTTGCACACATGTACATATACAGAGAAAAAGGCTTAAGTTAGCACATTTTACCCCACGTTTGCAACAGGCTAAAGCATACCCAGCTGAGCTGAATGCTGTAGCTCATTAAGCCATGATGATGCAGCTGTAGTGCAGCTACAGTACTAGAATACAGTCAACTGAGGCAAACTAAAATAGCTAACCAAAATCAACCAAACCAGACCCATAGTTGGGTGACTTCACTATTACTCCTCTGCTAATTCACAGCACATCGTTTTGAACCCAGACTGGCATCCACAGCTTGAGACATCGACAGATGCTACAGCTGCTGTTTTCATCTTTCTCCTAATTTCAACCAATTAGTAAAGTTAAAGTATTTTGAGAAGAGACTAAAACTTGCATTGTTTTTGTGACCATCAGGTTTTGGGCTCAATAACACTGCAAAATTTGAGGGTCTCTCCCAGGAGCTGTTACATACCCAGCGTGGAAGCCCAGCCTATGCTGCCCCAGAACTCCTTGCTCGTAGGAAATATGGTCCAAAAGTGGATGTCTGGTACATGTAAGCAGACATAAAAGTAAACATATGTATGCCTACATGCAGGCATCTGATTCAGATGTCTAAGATAGAAGGTGAGCATTCCTATATGCTCAAAAAAGAAAAAGGATTTATATACATATAAATATATAATGTGCATTATTTCTCTCAAGACCTGCTTCTGGCAGACATACTGTATATTAAGGTTTTGACCTAACTATGATTCTTATACCTCAGCTTCCCCTGAATTTAGAGGGTATAAATAGTACACAATGTTAAGGATGGAAGGACAAATTCTACCAAATTACTTCAGTATAAGTCAGGATTTCAAGAGTGTTACTCTGAATTTATGTAGACATAACACAGACAAATCAAGTTTAGAGGATGCTGTCAGCACTTAAATAGGATAATGCTTATTTTACATTTCAGTTGTCTGAATGAGGACAAGGCAGTAACCTTAGAACCATTTACTGAGCTCAGTCTGTTAATAAACATCACATAACAGGTCAAGGGCTACATAAAACTTATATATGGCTCTTGGTGTTTAACATAGTCATATTCTGCATTTTAGGAATAAAACATATTTATTATTTAATTCTGAATTGCTCACATTATCACAGTAGAAACTCAGGTGGGCTAAAATTTTAATCAGAAAGATAAGTTAATTCTATTGTCACAAAAGTAAAATATTACAGATCAACTGGACTCTGGAATCAAAAGCAGTGTAGTCAGAAATACTGACTTCATTCAGCAGGACTGACAAAGAACCGGAAAGCTGTATTCAGTCAAAAGCACATGCAGAAAAACAATCAGATTCAGCTGAAATACAGCTAAGGCTCCTATGAGGCAACAGCGAACAGTGGTGCCTGTTTTGCCTAGTCATGACTTTGGTGCATAAGATTTTGAAGATTGTTTGGAGGACTAAAAAAAGACTAATTTTCATGTACCAACTGAATTGTGGAAACAGTTGCTGTATTCAGACAAATCCAAATAGTTCAGTGGGATAGAGGAGAAGCAGTTTGTTATAGCTAATAAACTTTCAAGTTTAGCATACGACAGATTCCATCTACAATTAACTATTAGATGTGTTGCTGTTAACTACCTACAATTTTTGGGTAAGATACTAAAAGAGGTTTTAAGGTGGCAGCTCTATCCACTCCCCATCCAATCGGCTGATGAAAAGAACTATTGCCAGTTTAAAGCACCAATCATGCATATCATCACCAGCAATTTAAAGCGCATGGTAGTGTTTGCGGTGTTGAAAAGAAAAATGTATTTGATGCTGTAATGACATTAGAGATTAATTTGCACTGCATGTTACTCCCATTCATCAGAGAATATTTAGGAGCCCTTCTCTCACTCCAACTGCAGTTATATTTAATCCATGTGCTATTATGTATTATAGAATGACAATCCTTGCTACTGCAGTCAACTCATTGCATCATGTCTCCTTTGTATCTCTGGGTTTCTTTTACTCACAGGATTCATCAGGGAAGTTTTGGAAAACATTACGTTCAAAGGCTAGATTTATCAGGAGCTTTGGTAAAGTGAGAAGAGATGGATCTGACCTAAATGTAGTGATTTAACAACCAGGCAACTGGGTTATATCCGGCAGTTGTTATTGTCAATGCAGGGAGATAGCTCATCTCCTGAGACACTTAACTGTAGCCTAAAATAGCTGTATAACATATCTGGATGAACCTCTTCTTGAGAGGCCTGTGTCTTTCCATTGGTACTAGTGATACCAAGGTTTTAAATGGTTAAAGTGAGGCAAAGTAAGTCCTAGTCGAGAGCAATAAAAAGCATTTATTCCTAGGTCACTGGTTCAAATTCAATCCAATACAACATTTAGAAAAAGGTCCTACTGTCTCCTTATAGTTTTCCAAATGGTGCTTTCACCTTCTCATAGCTTTTCAAGTATTTTAAAACATTAATAAAAGAATGTATTTGTTCAAACCACGAACAAGTCTGTTTCACAGATAACATTGTCATCATCTGCACAAATGTACTAACCAGATCAGTTAAATTAGAATTGCCTGTATTCCTAAAATGACAGTGTCAAATGAGTTCAGTAGAGAAACCACAAAGGGGGGCGAAGGGAAATGCCGGTGTGACAGCGCAGCTCAGCTGGAGTAAGGAAGTACCATGGAGAGTGTTCAAGGAAACCTCCCTGTTCACAAGCTCGGGACAGCTAAGCAAGTTTTCCAAAAGCTGGTACTCCTCCAAACTGAATGACAAGCCTTCACAAAGTTTACTGATCACTGCTAGCAGGCTGTTAGTCTTTCCTAAGAGTTAAAGTTTTAAGTCTTTAGCCAACAGCAAGCTGTTACCAAACGAATGCCTTCTAGGCATAAGTCACACCTAATTTAGCAATCTGAGCAAAGCAAGAAGAACTGAATTACTATTTGGAACAAGATCTGTCACATCAGTCCCAGCTCTGTGTTTTTACTCAGCCTCCAAACCAAAATACTTTACTCTGGTGGGCTGGGTACACTACAGTGACACTCCAATGAGCTTATTTTAAAAATAAACAGCAGGTTTCCACTTTTGACACTGCAGGCTTTCCAGTCACTCACTGTACAGTTATACACGCTTCCCACAACATTTTTCTCCTGATAAAATGGCATTTCCGCAAAGAAAAATTGCGTAAGGAGTATATGCAGCGCAAACTGCTGCTTAGAGGTAATTTGTAACCTCCTTGGTGCTGAAGGCAAATCCCTGAAACCTGAGTCATAGCTTTGCAGGATTTTTTAACAAATGCTTGTTAGCATTATATGGAGCTTTGATGTTTGACTTTAACAGAGATGTAAGCATGTTTTGTTATGCTAACCAGCACATTACCCTTCATGGTGGAACCTTTTAATATCAAGCAGCTACATCCAAAGATGTTAATTGCAGAAATCAGCCCTATTCCATCAGATATCTCCCCTGGTAAAGCACTCTGATTTTTCATAAAGAATTCTGATGTTTAGAAGGTCTAACCCATGTAATAAAGTGAATTTAGCAATAACGCAATCTTCTGGAAAATAAGAAGTACCTTTTCTAGTTACTTTGTTTACATTTCCAACTAACTTTTTTTTTGCCTTAGGCAAGATCTCTTTATCTCAGGCTAGCAGGAAAATAGCAGTGTCTCTTCAAAAGACCGCTATTCTTGATTCATATTTACAGGGGGAATAAAATATACATTGCTTTTACATTAAGTGGAGCAGATGTGCAGTAAATGAGAACACTGTCATGCTTACTATGTCCCATGCTATGTGTCATAGACAGACATTCTTTCCCATTTTTCTCCAAGATCAGTTATCAAAACCTTAGATAATTTTTCCCAAAGAGCTTATCTTTTGGCTACTGACAGAACCCACAACGCTGAGATATTAAAGAAATGGAAGGGCTATTTTTGTTGCTTCTGTTCATATCTTTCATGAGAAAGAACTGAAATACATCATTTTCCAATGAACTTCACTGACAATCTTTAATGAGGTACAGTCTATGGAGTCTTTTAGGACAACTGGGAAAGACAGTTCTCAAAAGCTCTAGCATGGATTACAACACGTGGCTCTAAAACCCATAAGTCATAGAATCATAGAATAGTTAGGGCTGGAAAGGAACTTAAGAACATCTAGTTCCAGCCCCCCTGCCAGGGGCAGGGATGCCTCACACTAAACCATGCCACCCAAGGCTATGTCCAGCCGGGCCTTGAACACCGCCAGCGATGGAGCATTCACAACTTCTCTGGGCAGCTCATTCTTTACATGTGCCTCAGATTTCACCGAGCATGAAGACCATATATTAGGAAACAACTTCTCCATAGGTTTTTGGCAAATGCCAAGAAAGTAAGAGTAAATAAAGGGAAAATAAATGTATTTCAAAAATAGCGATTTGGGAATTTCATGCTATGTACAGAGCCATTTCAAAAAAGCCTAAAAGATTCTCTTCAGCTTTAAAAACACCAGGTTGTTTGCAAGCATTAGAGCTGAGATAAGTAAATAACATTAAAAACACAGCTCATGTTGGTGTATATACAGTTAGCAGTCCAAAATTTACTTTCTCAAAGCTAAAAATCCTGCTGCCTTACAATAGTACCTGTACACCTCTGGCTTTAGTCCTTGATTTCTCTCCACCTGGATTAGCATCTTCCCCATTGACCATAATACACTTTAGCCCCTTCTCACAGCTGTTACTGTGCAGCTTTATTGACCAAGTCAGAAAGCAGAGCTGAATGTTAAATGTTTTGCCCAGCTATCTACCAGCATAAATTCAGATCTCCCCATAATTTTGAGCAGCTTGGATCTGACAAGGCAAGAATAAGCCCAGGAAACAACATTAACTTCAGTGACTGCCTGCAGTTCAAGTGCTGGGAAGCAGCAGACAGTTCCAGACTACACTAGTTGAATCTAGACTGGAGTTACAGTACTGAGCTAATGTGATGATTCAATTTCTTTTTCTCCCCCACTAAATAGTATGAGAATATCTACCATAGCTGTCCCGAATATTTGTATATTAGTCTCTCATTTATCTTTCTTTGAGTTTGGTTGCCAGATAGCAGCTCCATTTTCTACAAGCCCTCCATAGCTGTGATTATTATATTTCTAATTTTTCTTATTTATGCAATTGTTACATTTTCTATTAATGAATGCATTATCTCTGCTTTTCTACAAAGCCCACACAGTTAGTAGAAGATTGTGGATAACTCCATTGTTCCCTTGCCCACTGGGAATTTCATGAGAGAGCAGTAGTAAACAAGCTTTGTATACTTTAGGTCTAAATTCTTCTGAAGATTACAAGTGAAAGGAGTAGTATGTTCCTAGTTTAATGTTCACTTGCCATTCTCTTCATCTCAAAACATCCCCAAGGAATATGGCAGAATTCGGCAGAGTTTTCCCAAGAAGAACAAAAAAAAAGTGAGGGTCTTTATGCAGTGTTGGAGATGAGTGATAGACATATGGGAATGTTTGAGCTTTCTCTGTCCCAACTCCAGGAAGCCAAGCACAACACAGGATCTGAGCACATGGGTCCCCCTCCCTCCCTCGATACAGACAGTTTTATCAATGAGGTTAGCTTCTTTCTGTGAGGAACGTAACTCCTGGGTAGTCAGCTGTCGCAGAAGTGTCCCTTCTCAGAGCCTTGATGAAAAGCTGAGTGAGCACAACGCTGCGATTGCTATTCATGCCACAGGCTGCATTCACTGTGGTAAATTCAGCAAATTAGGAAATGGGGTCCAGTGCTGTACTTACATCAACATCCACCAGTCCATAGCATACACACCGGAATGGTTTGGCCCATGCTTCCCACCCTGCTCAGATGTCCTTAGGGGAAGATGGCCACCACAAGGGACCACAGCAGTCCCAGAAGAGAGCCAAAACTGTTTTATTCAGCAGTCAGAGGTAGCCCTAAAGACTAGATTTTAGTTGAGGTTCTTACAGTTGTGGAGAAACAGGGCACATGCCACATTCGTGAAAAAGGAAAATTTTTCACTGCCCAAATGATCATATATCACTAGTAAACAAGCCATTTCATCAGAATACTGCACAGGGGCTGAACACTTCATGCAGTCCTTACTGGAGCCTGACACTGATGAGAGACCTGGAGTTAAAGAAGTAATAAAAGAAAAATGGTTGAACGAAAGCTTCATCAGGAAAATACTGAGTACTGCTACCTACAGGAATAGGTAACAATTTCTACATCTCTCTTTTAGCTTGACATTTCAGGATTCAGGATTTGGGGGAGGAAGTGTTAGGGGTTTTAGGAAATATTTTGCTTTGTTTGGGGTTTTTTAGAAGATTTTTGTTATCTGCTCAGAGCTGTTCCAAAATGACAGAAGCTTATTTCGGAAAACACCACGTCAACTCTTCTAATCATGGACAAATTTTGCAAGATGTAGCATCCTTACAGAATTGCTGTATCAATACATATCAATTACTGTATCAATAATTTTGGCTTCAACATCTCTCACTGGTGCCATTAATTTCTAGACAGTGTGCTTCTAATCCTTTCCTGCAAAACTAGGTCTTCCATGCCCACCTGAGGGAACAATATGTTTATATTACACTGAAGGTTTTATTATTCTAATAATTTTTATTCTCATCCATCTTCATAACTGACCTTAATTAGTCTCTCATATCCATAAATACGTGCAATATGTAATATGACATCACCAACTTTTGTGATGCTGTTCATCTTTCATATAGGGAGGGTGCAAAGTATATATTCTATGTCTTTAAATACTTCATTTCAGTGATGGATCTTTTATATCTTCCTCACAGCTGAAAGCAGGTAGTCATGGGTCAAATATCTTGTGCCCAGATCATTTTGTAAAGGTCAATACTTCACATTAATTAAAAAAAGAGAGTTATTTGGTCTACATAACCAGCACCATCTGCAATGGCGTCCACAAGACACATGGCAGGTTTTCCTACAATCCAAGTGGTCCTTGCCAGTCACAGCCAAGGCTATTAGAAATCAATGTGCAATTTGTTTCATTTCTCTGAGAATTGTCCACTGTTTCTACCTTTGCCCTCCTTCCAGCCCCTCAGATATGTCTATGCTCATTCAGACTGAAGTTTGGAAAAATGTTTTAGGAGTCTCAGAATCCAAGGCTGTTACTAGACTTTACTGCTCACAGAAGCCTCTGAGTAAAATAATTATCATTATAACAAAACCAGTTTTATTTCACAGTCTGATTTATATAAAAATAAAAATCCTCCAGTACTTTCTTTAGGGCTTTTTTTTTTGTCCTTTGAGATTTTCCTACCTTTGTGGCTATTCCTGTCTTCTTATGCACACACACACACACACACGATCTCTCTGTTAATGCATTTGAGACTACTGTACTGAGAACCAAAATATACACACTCCACTAAGATTAGAAAATGCTGGTTTCCATCTTTTACTTTTTCAAACTTCATCCTGGTGGATGTGCTTCCAGAGTAATCAATTATATCAGCAACAGGATATTTAATAATGCAGTAACAGAGCCTCAGCCCAGCAGTGAAGTTAGAGTAGCCAGATAGAGGATTCTTGCAGAACTGTGTACCATAACTTGACTGTACAATCGACTTAGCTTACTGCAGCTACATCACAAGAAGTGTGCTGTTCATTTACTGTAAATTCTGACATTGCACCTGGATGCATCATTTGTATTTAAATACTTTTTCCCTAATATCCTAGACTTTGCCCCAGAGAATTGAATACTCTTATGTAAAACCGTACAATAGAAATGACAGAATTCAGTCTTTCAGAAGTTATCAATATTTGAATAAATAACAGACCTTCTCCTGTCATGGCTTCTGATTGCTTGTAGCTGAAGAAACTCCTCAGATACCAGAAAGACTGCAAAAAAACCCCAGGTAAGATATCACAATCATGACAGGCATAAAGTGCTCCCTGGATTCTTACGAGGAACATCATGACAGCCACACAGCACATGTGAAAAAGGTAGTTGTCCATGAGATCGAGACACAATTCACTGAAAATAGTAATGAAATTGCAGATCTGAGTGCAATCTCAGGAAATCTATGTCCTGGCATTCTCAGAGGTGATTATTTTAAGAGATTGTTTTCCCAGAGATAAATATACCCTTTTTTATGACTAATGAAATTTAAAAATGGGCTGCTGGTTGTAATGGGATTGAGAAGTATTTTTCCTCGCATAAAAGATTACTTTTCTATTGGGAAAAGGAGCATTAGCATCTCGGTGACCTCGCCATCCCTTCTGTTTCAGACTGGCCCACGAGACCCCTATCCAAAGTCTGGAGAGGTGAGTAGGAAACTGTGAAAGCTGTAAAATCTTTTCCCAGCATCTTCTTTTTTGTATTTTCACCACTGTTCCTTACACTCCTACTCCAGCTCTGACTCACCTGGGACATGGAGTGAGATCAGAGGGGAAAAAAATGTTAAAAATAAATTCAGAAAATTATGGTAATCACTGGTAAGGCCACAATTAGTTAAAAAGGCTGTAAGCTCTTTTTTACAACCGTCTCCACTAAGGGCTTCACAGCTCAGTCATAAAAACTTTGCTTCAGGCAGAAACTAGGCAGACAGGAAGCCAAATTCCAGCTTCTAACACACAAGTGCAATGGGAAAAGTTTCAGCTACAAAACAACACACACCGGTGATTAGCCTCCCATTCAAAGCCTTCGTCCCAGAGAAGCTGTATTTTGAGAAGGTCCAGTTGACTCCTCTAGAAATTACTCAGATGAGCTTGAGCAGATCCAGATCTTTATCCCAGCACACAGCCCCAAGGTTGCAACAGTCTGTGCAGTGTTTGCAGGCAGAGCCATAACTCAAAAATATGAGATGGGGAGTGTACATGTGTGTGCATGCGTAGGGGGAGGAGGCTTTCCTTCACATATGTGTTTCTTTTCATATTATAATTTTAAATTGGATCTGCTAAATCATAAGTCACTCAAAAAGCACCATACTGCGAAGGCTATTGACCAGTTTTCTTGAATCTCTGGATATCAAGCTGATTTACAACCCCTAGAGGTCTAGCCTTAAAGGCAAGTGGCAGCATTTCATGTCCTCTATGACCTCTTCCAGCATCCTACCCAGATGGAAGAGGGAAGCAACCATACGCATAAAGTAAGTTACAAGCTGATTAAGGGGCTGTGTTGCTTCCTGCCACTCCTGGCGTCCAAAATGCCTTCTTAAGGCAGAGTCAAGCTGAATTCAAGTGCAGAGCCCAAAAATGTCTCAGACTGTTTTATATATATATTTCCCAGGCAGGCTGGAGGTTTTTTGGTAGAGCAAGGAGGAAAAGAGGGGAAGTTTAGCAGAGGAATGATTGACCTTTTCTTTCACTATGTTGACTTTTTTTCAGTCAAAGATTTAAACCCAGACAGGTACCGATCCAAATAACCTAGCCAGCTACAAGCTCTGTGGCGTCTTTCACAGAAGCACAGATTGGTTGAGCTTGTCAGGGATCTCTAGAGGTCATCTGGTCCAACTGATCTGCTAAAGCAGGGCCACCTACAGCTTGTTGTCCAGGACCTTCATTATCCAAAAAGCACAGATGGCTTTTGAATTCCCCAAAGATGGAGACTCCACAATCAACCTGCATCAGTTCTTGGTCACCCTCTCAGTGATAAAGTGTTTCCTGATGTTCAGAGGGAACCTCCCATATTTCAGTTTGTGCCCGTAGCCTCTGATCCTGTCACTGGGCACCACTGAAATGTCCTATCTGCACCCCTACTTCATATATTTGTATATATTGATGAGATTCTTCTGAGCCATCTCTTCTCCAGGCTGAACAGTCCCAGCTCTCTCAGCGTCACAGGAGAGATGAATCAGTCCCTTAATCTTCTTTTTGGCACTTCACTGGTCTCTCTCTAGTACATCTATGTCTTTCTTGTACTGAGGAGCCTAGATCTAGACACAGTACTTCAGGTGTAGCCTTACCAGCACTGAGCGGAAGGGCAGCATCACCTCCCTCGACCTGTTAGCAACACTCCTCCTAATGTAGCCCAGGACACCGTTCACCTTCTTTGCAGCAAGGGCACATTGCTGGCTCATGGTCAATGTAATGCCCACCAGGACCCCCAGGGTCTTTCCTACCAGGCTTGTTTTCCAGCTGAATGGCCCCAGCATATGATGGTGCCTGGGGCTGTTCCTCCCCAGGTGCAGGACTTGCACTTCCCCTTGCTGAACTAAACCTAGCAGATACATGTCTAGCCTGTGAACTGGGTATGCAGTCTGGGGTCTGTTTAGTTGTGTCATATCACAACTCCCCATTTCTACACCTTCCCTATGTCTCTTTCCACATAACTCCCAGATGTACAGTTCTTTCTTTTGCACCACAAACCAATTCTGATCTACAAATCTTGACATGGTTCAATGTGGGGACTTCGTAAGTTTGCATTTAAACAGAATCTCCCTCTGACAGCTTTGCAGAGAAATGACTTGCTTTTAGGAGGACATCTTTGTTGAAAAACAGGCAGCAGCTAGATGGCTAAATTTGGCAGAGTGGATTCTATCATGAATAATACCTTCTAGTCTCTGTTACTAAGACACAGAAATGAGGAAATTAAAACAGACCAATTCGTACCATCTTTCCATGTCATTAAAAGTTTGTTTGCTCTTGTTAGCACAATGTTTGTAAATGTTACTTTTAAAAACTCATAAACATGAAGCTCGCTACTTGTACCATTGAGAGATTATTCTATTACCAGTGTTTATAAAACCCATAGATTTTTTCCCAGATAGTCACTCTACATTGCTTGTTTCTTAATTTTGTCCCTCTGCTTCTTCTTACATTCTTCAGTATTTTGAATATAAATATTTCTCACTTGCTAGTAGTTATCAAGTCACAACTAATAGTTGCTAGGCTTTCCAACTATTTGTGGCTAATAATGATCATCCCTCAGTTGCTTCTTATTCAAGTCATACGTACTATATTAACCTGTGCAATCACTCCTTCCAGGGAGCACTTTTAAATCATGGCTATCAGTGCTACCGCTTTCTGCCAGTTTCTCCAATATTCAAAAATATTCGTATTCTCCAGAAGGACTGGGTTTTGGGCAAAAAGAGGAGAGAGAGAGGACAAGGCTGGCTAAAAAATCAAGTTGGGCATTCTTACTCGATGTTCTTTTTTTTCCAGTATCCTCTGGCCTGTTCTTCAGCAAAAGCTACTTTATGCACAAGCTTACACAACCTCAAAACTTAGCCCTAAGCGTGAGAGAAGTATACAGGAAAAAGAAAAGAATGCGCCTCTTGGATCTCAAGGCGGAGCCCCACACGGGTGGCATGATTTTTTTGGGCAGAGTCAGAGCCAAGAGCAGCTCCCATCTCCACTTGAGCCTAGCCCATGCTGTGCTAGCATGGCTTGAGGGGGAGGCAGCTGACAGGGCATTATCTTGGGGGGAGGATTTCTGCTTTGGTCTAAAAGAGGCCAAATCCAATCACATTGGCAGGCTGCAATGCACTTCTCTGATCACCCAGCCACAAAGAGTTGAAACTGAGGAAGAAGCAAAACAATTAACTGAGTGCGAGGGGGAGGTTCCCACTTTTTCTTCATTATCTTGTTGAGATCCTGATGTTACTGGAGCTTAATTACAACAACATGGGTATTTGATATTTGTATTATAAATTATGCCAAGGATATTTCAAAATACATAGATGCTCTTTCTATTCTGAATAATGCCAACTATTTGCTATTTATTGCTAGCAGTGTGTGATCTGCCTTTAAATCACATAATTTCCTTTCAGCTCTCCAGATCTTGCAAATGTATGCATCTGCTTTAACTTTGCAAATAGTTGTCAACAAGACAACTTGTGTGCACAAAATTACACCACAGAAATTAACATTTGCATCTAAATTAATGCAAATTTAAATCTAAATGACCAGAACAAATAAGTAACAACTAACAGTCACAGGTAAAATTAAGTACCCTGAAAACAAATTGCTATTCATTTACATTCTTTCTGTCTAGGACTACAAGAGTTTTGCATAGTCCTATCTGCCTATGGCAAGAAATATTTACAGGAAGACAATATTTATAAAGGAGTAAATTTATGTGTAAAAAAATACTCCAGTATTTTTGAACAAATTAGAAACCTCCCCTCAGTGAATTGTAGAGAAAGTTGGCATCTGGCTCTTCTGAAAATTGTGTCCAAAAAGAACCAAACATATCAGATATCAACACAAACGAAAAAGTAATTGCATTCATGACAGTGCTCATGAATAACACGCCATAAAATATTCCACCAACACAATCAGCCCAAAACATTGTTTGGAATTCAAACACATATTCACAAACCACCACATTCAGCTCATTCCAGGCAGCAGATTACGCTACAAGTTTTCACACAATATCGAAGAAACATACAATTTCCTGGAGACAAATTTTCAGCAGAACTTCTAATCTACAACTACAAGAGAAGTCACTGATGTGTGTTGTTTTGTAGTCTGTACAAAATCCCTGTGTTTGAAAAACCAGTGCAAGTCATTGTATTTGCAACTCCTTGTATACACAACATTTGTACATGCAAATAACAGTTTTGGTGGATGCAAACACATGTGATTCTCATTTTTCTGGGTGCAATTAGAGAAGTCTGCTGAAAGCTTGACCCTGAAAAAAGCATAAGATCCTTTCCATGTTCAAATTTGAGCCATAAGTCATTGGACAAACTTAAAACACAGCCTGTCCTTTTATGCATCGTAATTTCTCCAAGCAATGTATTTACATTTTATGTGTTCTGTTGTAGAGGAGGGAGCCTTAATGATTACAATTTGCCATCCAGAACTTTATGGCTAGTCCTTGCAGAAAATAACATTTCTGCCAAAAAGCTTCCTGCCCAGGTGCTTAACCAATTAGCTCTTAAGAGGTCTGGCAGTAAAACCAGTCATGGCAAGTTTTCTGATATACTGTATATAAGGTGACAGCTTGCAAAATGTAAGATGAAAATTTGTTTTCTTAACTAGCAGTGTGTAAAATCCTGGGAGACTATTTGATTGCATAGCCTAAAATGCTTATGACATCTCAAATTCCCAATTGATCTAGTGTGGTTTCAGCTATATGTTGTCAACTTAAACATATTGTGTTTCTTTTCATAAATACTTTAAAAATAATTTCCTTAATTATGATTGGGCATTGCAAATATGTAGGAAGTATGGAGTAACCCCACAAGTTTGAGGTTTGGGGCCCTTCAAATTTTTCCAAACATTTTTGCTAATTCACAAAATACATTCAAGCTTTCAAAAGTGCCTTTTCTCCACAAATTATACCCACTTTTTATAATGGTAAGTTAGATTAAAACCATATTTTTTCACAAGGGGAGTACTTTGCAATGCAAAGAATAGAAGAAAACCATGAAAGATAAATATACCATAATAAACCGAATGAATTCTCTGATTCTGAAAATAAAACGTTTGTATTATGTGGGGATGGCAGTCAAAAGATCAAAACTCACTACTTGAAGTTGTAGCTGCATAATGACAGAGCAGGTTGGTCAAAGATGATATAGGGAATGTGCAGAAAATCTTGATATTGAAGCAGAATATCCATGTGGGTAGTTAATATATTTCAGGAATTTCATTCTCAGGATTGCCAAGCCTGAAAGAAGATAGTCTTTGGCAGAAGCAGCACATGGAGCAGGCAGCTCAACACAGGACTTAGTACTGTAGGAAGGGATTTATTTCACTGAAGCCCTTGCATATCCACAAGGTTTTGATATCTGAAACTCAGCATGCATGAGGCTACAGCAGTGAGGACTCTGAAAACTTGGTTCATGAGATAGACAAGTGTCCTACATATAAGAACACACCCTCATGTGCATGTACAATGCATGCAGTAGCAAAGGTGACGGCACTGCAGCAGGAGTAAGTCCTGAAGCCCATGCTCTTGTTAGGATGCAGAGTCCTGTTACCACAGCTCCATGGAAGTCCTCCTGCTGCAATCAGACTGCAAAACCTTCCCAGATCTGCTCTAGCCTTGTGCTGACTGCCTGCCCTCACAGCAGACAGCAATAGCCCCATGATAATCTTCCTCTGGGGTTGAGGGGGTGAATCACAGCATTCTGTAATGTTTTTGCTTTTCTGCATGAGCTCTGTGATAACCTGGTCTCCCTCTGACATCTGTTAGCAGACTCCACGAACCATAAGCTGCAAAGGAAGTGCTACAGGTTCTCTAAGAGAGCATTCCAGTCTCCAGTGGATTTTCATTAAAACTTGCTACCAATGGCCTGTGTGGTAAAAGGCAAGGTCTGCCAGACCATGTGCAGCTGAGTTTCAGGAAGAACCTCTGGCATGGGCTCTGCTCAGATGAAAAGTTGATGTGTGTAACTATGGCTTGTGTGAAACAAGATTTCCCATTACACAAGTTTCACTGTGATTCCCTTTGAAGTTCACAGTGCTTTT
Source organism: Ara ararauna (assembly GCA_028858755.1). NCBI lineage: Eukaryota > Metazoa > Chordata > Aves > Psittaciformes > Psittacidae > Ara > Ara ararauna. Next base: position 51,624,782 of record CM054379.1, read on the forward strand.
TTGTTCCATACTAATTGAATGGTGTCTGATCATTTTAAAGAGGGAAAATGAAGTAAAAAACCAGGACATTAATTCTGATATACATTTGAATAAGGAGTCAGAAATTCAACTTTCCTACAAGGCTGAAATAGACACTATGGAAAACTGTAGGAATTGTGCCAATAGAGCATTTCCTTCTGCACTAACTCTGGCAGTTCCAGATGCTATTCAAGAAGATGAGATTTCATTTACTTTAGGAAACCAAGAAAACTTGCCAGAAGGCACTGTTCAGAAATCTAGTCTTGGCATCTTAGTCTGAAAGGCTACTAGGGTATCTGTCTGGGAAAAAAAGGGAACACGATTGCTGAAAATGCTATAGAAATATCCTTCCAATTTTTTTCCAAACTACGAGTATTTTGAGTAATTGTTTCCTAACCTCACATTTGGTGGTTGATTTAATTTTGAACAGGTGTACATCTGATCCACTCTGCAGGAACTGATTATAAATAACTGCTCTGTGTCATTGTGCAGGCTAGTTCCTTTATGGTATGGGATGGTACTAGTGCTGCTAAGGCACTTCCAAGAATAGACATTTATGAGTAAAAAAAGGAAATTATTTACATTTGCAGGATGAACGTAAGCATGGTGAAAATATCACAATGCCACTAAACTCAGGAAGAGGTTACACTCACATCTATTGTTCTCCATAGCCTCAAAAATACAGAAGTCATGCAGTACTGGACAATCAATCTCCAGATCTGAATTTAGACTTGTTTGTGCTCCAGTTATTGCATGCCCATAGCTATTCACATATGTGGCATGGTTAAATTAATGTGATAAATAGCCCCAGAGGCATAAATGAATAATAGTCATTAAAATTAAGCCAGGCAACTTTATGCTGTGATACTCATTTAAGACTGTTCCAAAAACATATTTTGCAAATGCCTACCTGCAGATCACCATTTGCTTTAAATCCTTGGTTCAAAATTTCTTTCTATGTCAAGTTCTACTTTCATTTATGCCTTTACAAGTACTGATTTTTTATTTTTTTTGGTTTATTATGGGATGCAGCTGTTTTGACAATAACATGCTGGTTTTCTTGAAAATACCATTCCAGCAGAAGCTGATTCAATTTATTTTATATTCTATTTAGTTTCCAAATTTGCAGGCAGAGGTTCTCTCTGGATATCCTAAGTCTTCAAGTAAAAGTATGCCATGTAAGCCCAAGTATCAGCCACTTTCAGACTTTTAGGATAATCTGAATGGTTTTGAAGACCTGGCTGAAGCCAGAAAACCATATCTTCATGAGAAATTGCCATTCACACCAGCAAATAATGAACCTCCCTCTGCAAACATTCAAGCAATGACATGTGCAAGCAAAGCGCCCCACCGGTCCCTAATGGAAAACAAAATTCTTACCAGGACTAATTTGCTTCGTCAGGACATGAGGTTTAAAGACCTTCTGAAGGCAATAGATGACAATATTTACATCCCAACACAGTGGCATCATGACAAAGAATGCATTGACCTCCTCATGATTGACTCTGCCCAGCTGTTGCCTTTCAGTAGACTGTAACAAGCTGCCCTGAGAGAAACCCTAGGTAGAAAGATGTCCTGGCTGGGAGCATCACAGCAACACACAAAAATCTGCCCTCTGGGTTTAGTCAATGATTCAAAACTACCAGCTGTCCCCATGTATCAACAGCAAACATTTACCATACAAAGTATGAGCCAGTCTAAACAAAACCCAACTTTTTTTTTCAACAAGAAAACTAAGAAAAACTTTATACAACCCAGGCACTCTCCTAAAACTACAGAACTAAATCCTGCAGTTTTATCTCCATGCCAAATCAGGTAGAGTTAAAAAACAGAGATTCTAAGGTTAAATTTTGCATAAATAATACAAAATAATGTCACCTGCAGAGCTTCATAAGAAAATAGGACAAAGGGGCAGAAAAGAAACAAAGATGGACAGAAACAGGGAGCAGGAAAAGGAAGGCAGAAGAGATTAATCCAATCTTAAAACGAGTCACCTAGAAACACAAAGAAGGGTGATATGATTTAAACTGTGTACCTCCTCATAGCCATCAAACACTGGGCTACACATTTTGTAGAGCACTGCGAACATGCAGAAGAACAGATACCACTGTAACAGAATAACATCAATCGTATTTAGGCAAAAAAGTGGACACTCTGGGCAGAATATATTATTTTAAATGTCTTGTTACCACCATCACTGATGGGCTCGGCCATGACCAGTGGTCGGTCCATCTTGGAGCTATCTGGCATTGGCTTCATTGGACCTAGGGGAAGGCGCTGGCAGCTTCTCACAGAAGCCATCCCTGTAGCCCCACACTACCAAAACCTTGCCACAGAAACCCCCTACAGGTTTCTATTTCCAGGAGTGGTTTACTGAAAAGCGAGTGAACATCCCTGCTTCTGCCTTGTCTGGCCCTTTAAAGGTAACAACAGGTTTCCAAAGAGACATCTTCTGAACATTTACCTACTTCATTAAATCTATAGCAGTCTCTTGTACAAACAAACTTCACATAGAGTCTCTACTGGGACTTTCACTGGATCTTTAAGTCCTTAAAGTCAGTCTCTATAAGTGGATCCTGCTACTTGCATAGTCTATCAATGCAATCATGAGAGATTCTCAGCCCTTCATTTCATAGGTTTTCCATGTACACATAGGAAATGGCACCTTTTACTTCCATCCTGTTTCTGAGCCATATTAATAAGTTCAACTGCTTTATGTATTACCAGTTTCAACACTGTTCTGCTTTTCAGATCACAACTGTTTTCATGTCAGCAAAAGAATTTCAAACCACAGGAAATTCTGGGGATGAAGTACAAATACACACTTAGGAAGAGCTATCAGGAAACAGAATCAAACCTAAAGGTGGAAAAGAATGAAAAAAATGTTCCTACTTTCATGCTGCACTTTCAATTTCATAATTTTTTAAATGTATAAATGAGCAAGATTAATACTTCAGCCAGTAATTTCTGTTAAATCTCTGAAGAAACCCTGAATAATTCAGAAGTTCTGACATCAGATAGCCTTTGTCATGCTCACCCATCCACCCTGGGTAAAACGTTGAAGACAGATCAAAGTGACTGACCCATTATCTCACAGCCCTCTCACATTACAGCTTATGAACAGCAAAACTCTGCAAATCAAAACCTCACAAAAAAACAGAGAAGGCAGCTCACGCTAACCTATTGTCTGTTCCAGCAAGATGATTAGAAAGAGCAAGCAGAAGCATTTTGCTCATTCCTTATAAACATAGTGTTGAAACTACAACACCTTATCTACAGTCCAAGAAAAGTCACTTCTTCAGCTCCCCTGGGGTTTAGTCATAGGGTATGTAGAGGTTTAAGAAATTCAGAAGATATTCATCATACAAAAGCCATTTGTAAAGAAATCAGTGTTTGCCAAACTGAAATATATAAACACACATATTTTGTGGCTAATCCATTAGAGAGAAAGTGAGAGTAGGCTTTCAGAAAAGAGCTATACCAGCTAGGAAGGAGCTATCACTCAGGAGAGTGAGCAGAGGAGCAAAGGGAACAAGTAGAGCAAAACACCATGAGGCATACTCAGGTTGAGATTTTGAGGAGCAATAGGGTCCTGCAGCAGGACATCGCTTACCCAGTGTTAAGCAGAGGAGGCATCTCTGACTATATTGGTTGTCTCAACTCCTTTGTAGCCAATGGAGATTATGAACATCTGGAAAAGAGGGAGAGTAAATTAGTTGTGAAGGTCCTTGAACAGAATCTTCAAAGGCTGTCCAACTGCACTGTCATAAGGACAACTTGATCTAATATTTCACTCTTTTAGTTTCCACAGACTGGGGAGTAAGAACAGGGCATTCATCTCATGAACATTATAGCTGGCAGGACCCTTTCCTGACCTCCACAGAAGCACAGCAGTAAGGGTTTTAATTCCTTACCTGGAGGATATACCAAAGGCTTAGAAAGGTAGAAGGGAAGATCAAATGGGTCCTTAAACTTAATCAGCTGCTTCTAGGCAGGCAAATATTTTACTTGGGACATCTGTATTCAGTAACTGTAATAGCCTTCTAGTGCCAGCAAGCCACTTTTTACAAATCCCTTCTTAGAAAGCAAGCTCTCTGTAAAGCAGAAAGCAGTATTCCCTTATTTAGACAAAAGAAGGATTTAAATATCAAGCCTATCCATTATAGCAGCTCAAGCAGGCAATGAAAAGCATAAGGAGCTATGTTACACAAGTCTTTTCTATGCAAATAAGTACTTAACTCACATCAGCAGTTTCTACAGTACACTTCAATGGGACCAAAAAGGAAAGTAAATGTTCCTCCAGCAAAGAAGGAGTCCTTTAGTTCAGGCCTTCAGAGTGTCTTTCCAGTGAAGTCCTGTAAACAGTCTACCAGTATTTCAGTCTACCAAGAGGTCTCTTTCACAGAACACAGCCTATACATCTGCCAGAAAGCCAGTCTTCACCAGCCTACACACTTCTAGCATGACTGTGGATTCCCACATTACAGAGACGCTGCTCTTTCTAGGCATTTCTACTTGCTGTTTACATAGAATAGTTAGGGTTGGAAAGGAACTTAAGATCATCTAGTTCCAACCCCCCTGCCAGGGGCAGGGACACCTCACACTAAACCATGCCACCCAAGGCTATGTCCAACCCAGCCTTGAACACTGCCAGTGATGGAGCATTCACGACTTCCTTGGGCAACCCATTCCAGTGCCTCACCACTCTTACAGTAAAGAATTTCTTCCTCATATCCGATCTAAACTTCCCCTGTTTAAGTTTGAACCCGTTACCCCTTGTCCTATCACTATAGTTCCTCATGAAGAGTCCCTCCCCAGCATCCCTATAGGCCCCCTTCAGATATTGGAAGGCTGCTAGGAGGTCTCCATGCAGCCTGCTCTTCTCCAGGCTGAACAGACACAACTTTCTCAGCCTATCTTCAGACGGGAGGTGCTCCAGTTCCCTGATCATCCTCGTGGCCCTCCTCTGGACTTGTTCCAACACTTCCATGTCCTTATTATGCTGAGGACTCCAGAGCTGCAAACAATACTCCAAGTGAGGTCTCACAAGAGCAGAGTAGAGGGGCAGGATCACCTCCCTCGACCTGCTGGTCACGCTCCCTTTGATGCAGCCCAGGATATGGTTGGCTTTCTGGGCTGCAAGCACACACTGCCAGCTCATGTTCATTTTCTCATCGACCAACACCCCCAAGTCCTTCTCTGCAGGGCTGCTCTGAATCTCTTCTCTGCCCAACCTGTACCTGTGCCTGGCATTGCTCCCACCCAGCTGTAGAACCTTGCACTTGGCATGCTTAAACTTCATCAGATTGGCATCAGCCCACCTCACAAGTGTGTCAAGGTCCCTCTGGATGGCATTCCTTCCCTCTAATGTATCAACCGAACCACACAGCTTGGTGTCATCAGCAAACTTGCTGAGGGTGCACTCAATCCCACTGTCCGTGTCACTGACAAAGATATTGAACAAGGCTGGTCCCAGCACTGATCCCTGAGGGACACCACTCGTTACTGGTCTCCAGCTGGATACATTGAGCCATTGACCACAACTCTTTGCGTGTGGCCATCCAGCCAGTTCTTTATCCACTGAGTGGTCCACCTATCAAATTGATGTCTCTCCAACTTAGAGACAAGGATGTCATGTGAGACAGTGTCAAACGCTTTGCACAAGTCCAGGTAGATGACATCAACTGCTCCACCCCTGTCCATCAGTTCCGTAGCCCCATCATAGAAGGCCACCAAATTGGTCAGGCAGGATTTCCTCTTAGTGAAGCCATGCTGGCTGTCACCAACCACCTTGTTGTTTTCCATGTGCCTTAGCATGCCTTCCAGGAGAATCCGCTCCAAGATTTTGCCAGGCACAGAGGTGAGGCTGGCTGGTCTGTAGTTCCCCAGCTCATCCGTTTTCCCCTTCTTGAAAATGGGGGTTATATTTCCCTTTTTCCAGTCACTGGGAACTTCACCTGACTGCCATGATTTTTCAAATATGATGGGCAGTGGCTTAGCAACTTCATTTGCCAGTTCCTTCAGGACCCGCAGATGGATTTCATCAGGTCCCATGGACTTGTGTACGTTCGGGTTCCTAAGGTGGTCTCGAACAAGATCCTCTCCTACAGTGGGCTCTGGGTCTTCATTCTCACAGTCCCTGCGTCTGCCTTCCAAGACTTGGGTGGTGTGGTCAGAGCATTTGCTAGTGAAGACCAAGGCAAAGAAGTCATTAAGAACCTCAGCCTTCTCCAAATCCAAATCTTAGCTTCCGATATGCTTTAATAGCTCAGCATCTCTGCTGTAACTAAACCAGAAAAATAACTCCCCAAGATGGTTGACATATAAGCCACATATATTTACAGGCTTTTACATATAGGGTAGCATAGAGAAGACATGCTGCTGAGGAGGATATGCTGTTGCATGATGGATATGAAAGGTCAAATGACACATTCTGTGTTTGTCCTTAATGCCTCTCTTTTACTGTTACAAGACCTCCTCAGGCATCCAGTGAGACAGACAAGTCAGAGACGATGAAACAGTACCATGTCAAACTGTTTTGTTATGACAGTCTCCTAAAGAAAGAAAACCATGTTCCAGTCACTTCACTGCTTTCATCAGGAGTAAGTAAGTGAATGATCCAATCCTGCAGCTGAGAAGAAAATTTATGTTTCAGAAAACCCACCCCGAATTGTCAAAAGCACTCTAAGGATACCCTGCTCTGATGAGCCTGATTCTCTACCATTAAGTTAATTATTTTCCTTCCACAAAAAAGCAAGCAAGCATCCCATTTGCTCCCAAAGGCAATCCTTTGAGAACAATGGACATCTGAGAGACTTCTGTGCTCATGCAATACATAGTGAAGGAGGCAGAATTCCCCAGAAAGCCTGAAAAGAACTTAGCAGTGACTGAAAGTCAGTGAAATCATGATTGCCATACAGCTATTATGTTATCCTAATAGATATCTGTATGTGAACCTATCAACTATTGAACACCTGAGCTCAAAAGTCACAGCCTGTGATTAGAGATCATATATTATACATCTTCATGCAATACCAGAAAGAATTCATGCCCTGCCCTTTCTTGCTGCTTTCCCTGCATGAGTCTCTCTGCTTCTACATCTAATTCTGCTTTTGCCCAGTGGATAGAAGAAATGCCAAGCACAGATTTCAATGTATAACTGTATTATGTGACACGGTAGGAGAACCTCATTATATCCCAGTTTTGAAGTGCTGACCCAGATTTGGCTTAGCAATAAGTAAAAGCTGGGAGTTTTGCTCACTCTGAGCATACTCACTGTACTTCATGTCCTCATACCCTGTGGTTTCTACATATTTTTTTACATTAATTTGTCTTTGAAAATGAACACCTGCCTCCTGTTATCCTTGCTTTTGTTTCCTGTGCCTATCACTGACCCAGAATTTAAATGCCGGAAAAACCAAGATTGGTGTCTGAAATTAAAATAAAATCTCCCTTCAAATGGCATAAAGTTGCTTAAAAATGTTAATCTGCCTTATTTTTATGATGTGTTTAAAACTGAATGTTCCCATATGGGTACAACAGGGCAAACCACGTCCTTCCATTTAAATAGCCTGTTTACTTTAAAATCTGAAACTAGCTACAAATTTAAACCTTTTTTGTTTTTGTCCACCTGGAAAAAATTATCAAATCCTTAAGTATGCATTGTAATAGGAGCAAACATTGAGGAGTGTGAATTCTTGGGTTTCAATATCTATTTTTAAATTGTTTTTCATGTAAGATTTTAATTTAGATTTAATAAGACTCTAATTGCATTTTTTTAAAAACGCCAGTTGATTATTGAAGACATGTTTCCATAGGATTAACTTACATACCTTAGACTTTTAAAATATTGTTTTAAATAATAATTTGGTATTATATGATTTATGCTACCAAATCTAAATATTCTTAGTGTAAAATAATTATGGAATGATTGCAAGAAATAAACTTACTGAGGATTATCCATTTTATAAGAGACATACATCGCCGATGTAGTTATTCAACGTCAGTAAGTGTTTTCAGAAATCTGTTTTTATTTAATGTATGATGAGCACTTAGTTATATTTTAACATATTATGTAATTGAAGCCAATTGATAGTTTTGCCATTTGTCATACATCTCAGAAACAGGAAGAAAATGTATTAACATGCTAAATGAAATGAGTTATGCAGATTTGTTCACAGGTCTGCTCCAGCTGCTTTTTGCCACTTCAGTGGTACAAAAGAGCCAGAGACCCAGTGGTGGTTCTTCATCAGAGGAAATACTGGGCAATTAAAGCAGGAATACTGTCTGTGTGCCACCTTCCCTTCTTCAGCTAGAGGGTGTAGTATCGATACCACGTTCCTCTCTTGCTGCCAGATGTACTCTTTGGGCTCACAGGTAGCCAAGATTAATTTATAACAGTTTTAGAGCATCCTAAAGATCTACAAAGTAATTTATGCCTCACTAATCCGGCACTGCCTGCTATAGCAGATATGGGTCTTTAAGTACAGGAAGGTCTTATTTAACTGTTGTCTTAGGCTAACTGTAGGCTTTAGACCTGGATTGGAAGGGCATCAAAGTCACCTGGAATCCGTCCCTCCCCCTCACTGTGAGACTCATGAGCCCTCAGCGTGCTTCATGCTCCGTGGAAACACTACTCTTCTGGCAGGCAAAAACCTCCTGGAATAGTTATTACAATGGATATTTTAGGAAGATTACAATAGATATTATAGGGAGGACTGCACTGGCAAAGAAGTTAATGAGATAAACTATTTATTCTTTTTCAATGATTTATTTTTATATCCTCATAAATAACAGTTCTCATTACCATTCACTAGCATCATAACCAACAACATTCCCCGTTGCACCACCCAAATATTATTTAGAGCAGTCTTTTTAGGACTTTTAGGATAGAAATACTTTCTTGCCTTGTTTTGTTTGGGTTGAGTCACTTATTGTGATTCTTACCATAACCTTGATGCATAAAACCTGAGAAAAATCAGACATCCAACAGCAAAGCCCAACATTCAACAGGCACTGAGCGCTGAAAGGACCCATAAAGTTAACATCTGCCTTGACAGTGTGCCTCCCATGGGTAAAAATGCCCCTATATCAAAAGTGTTGTGTAACAACAGAAGAAGAACAATTTCTCCATGTAGGCGACTCTTCCTTTAAGTGCTTTTCAATATTTTACACACATCTTCTCTACCTTCTTTCTTTAGTGTTAGCTCATAAGATAATCTTTGACATCTTTATTTGACTTAATACCATTTATGTCAAAAGTTACACCTTACAAAACTGTTGTATGTAGCAAGTAAGCCAAGCGTATGTGCCCCTGATGAGCTGGAAGACTTCTGGTGATCCACATCATCACAGGCTAAGTAACTGCATGAGACTGCAAAGATCATGGGGCTGTGTTTTTCTGCCATGAATCACTCTTCAAGTAATTAAAAACAGTATACAAGTCAGAATACTACGAAGAATAAAAGCCTGAAAACCCTGATTTTGAGGCTTGTTCAAAGCCCTTCCTCCTTGTGCAATGTGGTGGCAATACCCTGCTGGGCTGCCTTTAGCTATCAACCAGGGCAAACATGCCACCAGCCCAGGCTGTACCAGCCCAGTGCAGGTTGGTAATGGCAAGTCAGTCACAAAACAAAGGTTTATCTGAATCTGAAATATGATTCAAGTAATTTATTTTTAGGCTTTTGAACATAAGCAAAGACTAAACTAATCAGCTTGCTCTGTCTTTGTATTTACTGAAGAGAGATATGTCTAATGGGAAGAAGAATAACGTGAATATGGGCTCTGTTCAGCGGAGCAAGGGTCTAAGTGACAACAGGCATGGAAAAGGCTGAGGTACTCCATGGTTTTTGTTTTCCCCTCACTTTTCATTTGGCAGATGTGTCCTCACGCATTCCAGCCCCTGAAGGCTACTGGCAGAGTCTATGGGAATGAGACCGTACTTGTAGGAGAAGATGGGCCAGGGACCACTTAGCAAATTGATGACCTGCAACCCACGGGAGCAGATCAGATAGATCTGAGGCTGCTGAGGGAGCTGACTGACATCACTGCAAAAGAGCCATCATCTTTGAAAAGTCACTGCTGTCAGGGGAGGTAAAAGGTAAACATCATATCATCTTCAGAAAAGGGCAGGCAGGATGACTCAGGTCAGTCAGCCTCACCTCAGCCCCTGGGCAGATTATGGTTCAAATCCTCTGGGAAGCCATTTCTGATCACACAAAAGGCAATGCTGTGGTTTAGACCCAGCCAGTAACTCAGCACCGTGCAGCTGCTCACTCACAGCTCCCCTCTTCCCCACCGCAGTCCAGGCAGGATGGGGAGGAGAATTGAAAAAATGCAAACCCCACAGATTGAGATAAGAACAGTTTAATAACTAAAGTATAATATAAAACTACTACTGATACTACTACTGATAACACTAATAAGGGAAATAACAAGGGGAGAGAATTTAAAATTAAAAGGGGAAAAGGAAAAGAAAACAATAAACATAAATAATGCACAGTACAATTGCTCACCACCTGCCGACTAATACCCAGCACAACCTGAGCAGCAATCTGGGCCTTTCAGGTGACTACCCCAGTTTATATACTCAGCATGACATGCTGTGGTATGGAATACAATTTTGGCTAGTCTGAGTCAGGCGTCCTATCTCTGTTTCCTCCTGGCTTCTTGTGTTCCTCCTCTCTAGCAGTGCATGACACTGAGAAGTCCTTGATCAAAGTAATCATTACTTAGCAACAACTGAAACATGGGTGTGTTATCAGCATTGTTCTCAGACTAAAGCCAAAACACAGCACTGCACCAGCTACTAGGAAGGAGAAAAAAATAACTGTTACAGCTGAAACCAGGACAGACAAGAAGGTGACCAGGATATAGCAGGGGCAAATCATGCCTGCACAATCTGATGGGTTCTATGATGATACGATCAGCTCCATGGGCAAGGGAAGAGCAAAAGGTGTTGCACGTCTTGGACTCAGCAAGGCTGATACTGTTTAGTCTTTACCTGTGAGTGGACACTCTCAGTCTCTTCATGGGTGATACCAAACAGGGGGAGCAGTCAGTATGCAGGGGTACAGGCTGCTGTTCAGGGGGACCTGGACAGGCTGGAGAAATAGGCTGACAGGAGTCTCATGAGGGCTAAGGCAGATAAAGTCCTGCATCTGTGAGGGATTGTCTCCATGCAGCAACAAAGGCCAGGGCTCAACCATCTGGAAAACAGCTTGGCAGAAAAGGACCAGGGCATCCTGATGGACAATAAGTTGAATGTAAGTCAGCAGTATGCTCTTGCAGCAAAGAGGGCCAGCTGAACAGTGTTAGCAAGAGTTTAGCCTGTAGGTCAAGAGAAGTGTTTCTTTGCCTCTATTTGGCCCTTGTGAGACTGCATCTGGACTAATGCACCCAGTTTTAGGTTACTCAGTATGACAAAGACATGAAGATGCTGGAGTTGAGCCCAGTAACAGGCCACCAAGATGAGCAGAAGGCCAACTCATAGGATGCATGACAAGGGGCTGCATGAACTGGGTTTGTTTAGTCTTCAGAAGAAAAGGCTTAGAGGGACCTTGTTGCTGTCTGTACCTACCTTGCAGAGAGGGACTATTAAAGACAAATGTGTGACTCTCCCCAGAGGTGCACAGGTGTAAAATGAGATGCAAGAGATGCAAGTTGGATCAGAAATTCCAATAACATAAAAGGAAAATACTTTTTACTCTGAGGGTGACCAAACACTGGAATGGCTTTCCCAGGAGATTTTCAAAATCAGGCTGGACAGTTCCCTGAGCAAGTGACCCATCTTTGGGCTGGGAACTGGACTAGCTGAGCTCCAGAGCTTGCTTCTAACCTGCACAATTCTGTGATTTAGGAAAAGACAGGCCCAGGTGCATCTGCTCCGTGGGATGTCCACTTTTTTCCATTTAATTTATATGGAGAAGAAGCTGATGACAATCCAATTTTAGATAGTTAATTTACATAAAAGAAATATCACTTTTAGAACAGAAAATAACAGTAAAATAGAGACAAAGTAAAAGCATGGTGTTGCACATTAAATACTACCAGAGCATTAGTGTTCAGTAAGATTAAGCAAGTACCGCTGGATATTGTTACCCTTGAGCAAGTTCCTAGTTTATTAGAAGTAGATGCTTTAACTCTAAGGTTTTTTCTTATCTCCTAGATTTCACTTGATATAGGAGAATTAAGTGGTAGAATGGGCTTGCCAAGCCAGAAATATGTTTGGAAAAATACAGCAGATAATTATGTGGTTTATATGTACATATACAATCCACAGAATTGTGCATATACAATATACAGAAACATACATGCTTAGCTGTGGGTTTAAAACAATCTTCTATACAATTCTTGTGTCATCTTTAAAAGGTAGTAATTCCATCACTAACATGACTGGATCCCAAGTTAAATAAGAAAGAATCATACTAGATAACAGGACATTTTAAGCAAGAAACTTTTGATTCCGAAGTTTTCTTTCCTCCCTTTGCTTCCTGAGTCTGATTTTCCTTACTTTTAGATCTATCGTACATCAGTAGGCATTTCTCTTACAGAATGCCGCAGTGAGGCTGACTGACTGGGAGAGGAGTGTGAGAGAGATTCAGCTTGTGTGGACTGAGCAGCCTATTAAACTTTGTATTTTAGTTTAGCTAGTAAATTTCATCTTTTTTTCTAATTTCAATATACAGGCTTGATTCAGGGAAGGAGGCAGAACTAGTTTCTACCAATATGACAGTTTAGACTTTAAGACCTATATTGCCTTTTAGTGGTGTCCATCACTTTCCATCGACTGTAGAGAACTTCTTGTTCGTTATTTATTTCAACTAGGTGCTTAAAGCAAAGGAGGGTAAACCAAGCCCTCCAAGTTTATGTGGTGGTGTATTATGATTTTTTGTATTATGGAGTTGTAACATGATGCCATTTTATTGCATTTCCTTTGTTCATATTTTTGAAAGGGACAACAGGGAGGATGTTAGTGTGCACCATTTTGAATGTCCAACTTGAACCATTTCACATACCACTAAACACTTTCTAGTCTTGAGTACCATTTTCTCCATGACGTCTCCCTGCATTTCCTGACAACATAGGATTGAAGTACCAAGTAATCCACAAATCATTTGTGATGTCCTTACAGCTCCCCACTGCTCACCTCCTCTCCAATAATTAAGTATTCTAACACAACTTAAAAATAAATAACTTCTTACAGTATTTTGCAGGCTTTGCACCTTGCCATACTATTTTTATCTGTTAGGACAATTTTGAATTGATGGTATTTTACAAGGGAAGCTTAGTTAGTTCAGAGGAAATTTAGGGTACACAGGCAAGGAGCTGGTGAAAATTGTACCGCACTTCTCACACTTCTGTATTTTTCAAACAAACTTAGTCTACATAGATCACAGACCTCCAGCTGTCGCAAATCAGCACAGCACTATTGCAATCATTTTTACCAGTGACTGGGACTCTGGCACGGATAAAGCCTCCTTTCTTGTCAAATTAATAATACTTCTTCTTTGTCAGCATCTTCCTCCCAGGCAGTTGTTCTCAAGAGCACTTATTATGGCTGCTCAAATATTTTTTGACTAGAGAACTAGATTAATAATTACAGGCCACACAGCAGCCATATTTCTTTCATCATTTTTGTCTTCTTCTTATTGCAGGAAACAGGTGCACCCAGGTCCCAGTCCCATATTTCATCAATGTTGTCATTTAAAATAGCAAAAAAGGCAACACTTAATCCTTCTGAGAAGCCTGAAAATCAAAATAAAGCAGTTCAGAAAACAGGAAAAGCCTTCCTTCAGAATTGCTTTGTAAATACTGGAATAGACTTCCTGTAGAAATTACAGCCTCTTTGGTGGAAGTCCTTACTTACAGGAAAGATAAGTCACCAGTAGCAAAAGAGCTATACTGCATCTACTTTTAGGCAGAATAATGGACTGGGTGATGTCTTAGATCCTTCCTGACTTATTTTTCTGATTCAGTAACACTACCAATTAATGCATGCGAATAATACATCTCTTTCCTACACATGATGTCAAAACATTCAATTTATGTCTCTTCCTGCCCTTGGGATATCTCATTTAGTCTTTATTTGCTGTTGGTTGTTGTATACAAATGTGTGATATCTAATTTACAGCATCTCTCCTAAATTTTCCAAATACCAAGAATTTGTTAATTCAAGCTTTAAAAGAGTCCAAAATGTTGTTTGAGTTTATCCACAATGGAAAACCTATTACAAAGCACCAAATTATCAGATGCAAGTCAGCAATGTAAATTGGAATCCATGGCTAGCTGTGTATGTGTCCACAGATAATGTAACAGAGAGGGAATGACTCAGCCTCCCTCTGGAGGATTTCTGCACAATTCTGGGTATTTCAGTACCAGAAAGAGAGAAACAGAATGATGGGTATGTGGAAAAAAAGCCATAAAAATGACTAAATGCCTGGAGGGGCTGATTTATGAGGCGAGATTAAAGGAATGATGTTTGATTGTCTGCACAATGTCCAACAGCCCCATGTTAACCACTTCAAGTATCTGAAGAGTGTAAACACCAAGGAAGGGAATAAATAACCAGGCTGGAGCAAGAAGGTGTAACTAAAAATACAGAAAATCAATATACAAGGTGAAATTCTTAACAATGAGCTTTGCTAACCCATGATAACTATCTGAGGAAGAGCAGCAGGAGTCTTATTGTTCCTAGTAACTTTGAGAACAAACTGAACAAATCGCTGAAAAAAATCTATTAGGTATCTATCTGGGGCTGGTTGGCAAGAGAGTCTGCCAGCTATTATTGTCTGATGATTCCTTCCCGTATCATATTTATAAATCAAAATGCAAAACACAAGTGATGACTCATCCAAGTTAACTAGCCACTTACCTCACTCAACCTCACTTGCCTAAAATGTTAAAGCAAACAATATACTAGCCTTATGATACGCTACTCATAAACTCTTGTTATTTCCTGACAGATATTTTTCAAATTGACAAAAATCATAGTGCTGCACATTAAAAAAAAAAAAACAATAAAATCCCTCAAAAAAACCTAAACAAACAAACAAAAACATTGAAAAAATTGTTCCTAAATAATTATTTAGGAAGCAAAATTGGAATTACTAGCAGAAAACTACCATCTTTGCTACGTCATCCTCATGTCTCTGCCTACTGAAAGTATAAATCACTATAGTTGTAATCCAGAATTCTGGGATTCCAATTTTCCACTGCAGCTTCAGAAAATATTATTTTGTACTTCTTCCTTGCTGCTCAGCATTCCTGTTATAACAAGAAAAGTTTGTTTCTTGTTAAAAATCTGGAATTCCCATTTATTTGCAAAAGAGGAACTCGATATTCCCACTACTCTTACACAAAGCCATATCATTATTTATTAATTCCCTCTAAGTCTTGCTTCTGTGTTTTAGAGATGGATTAGAAGGTGCAAAAATAAAAATGTACTCAAGGTGAACTCCAGGGAAAATTCACCTCAAAAAACATACTCTATGCATGTACCTGTTTTGGAAATAATTAGATTCAAACTCAGCCATATAAAGGATGTAGGATCATAGAATAGTTTGGGTTGGAAGGGACTTTTAAAGTTCACCTAGCCCAACCTCCCTGAAATGAGCAGGAACAACTTCAACCAGACCAGGTTTCTCAGAGCCCCATCAAACCTGATCTTGAATATTTCCAGGGATGGGGCATCTCCTTCTGGGGAACCTGTTCCAGTGTTTCACTACCTGCATCATAAAAAAATGCTTCCTTATATCTCTTTTAGCTTAAAATCATTACCCCATCAAATCCAAATTACCCCATCTCTCTCCAGTTTACAGAGAAGGATGTTGTGGGGGACCATGTCAAAGGCCTTACAGAAGTCCATAGGGGTATTGCCTTCAATGCTAATCAATTAGCTACTCAACTATGCAGGAAACAAGCTTATACCAAGAGCTGGCTCATTTGAGAAAAAAGCCCAGGAGTAAAACAGTGCCTCTACAGCTGGAAACCAGGGTCCCCAATCAAAAGAGGAACAAGACAAATGAACTTTGTTGACATGCTGATATGGCCTAGAGTACATGCTCATAGCTTCATCTGAGGATTACAGATGCCAAAATGCAAAATGCTTATAAAAGTAGCTAACACAGAAAGGGGGAAAAAAGTTCTAATTTTAGTTGAGAATTATTGTCCATTCAAATTATTCTCCATTCAAAGCATTTCCAAAAAACAAAGGTCACTTTCCCAAATTGAAATATTTTTGCAGTGTTCCTATTTTTTAGGGCTTTTTTCTTACTTTACTGCTTGCTTTCTTTTCCATGCCATCCTTGAAGAAAGGAAACTAGAAAGCAAAAGAAGGAGAAGTGGAAACAAAAGGAGAAAGAAAGAGAAAGATCTGAGAGAGAGAGAGAAAAAATAAAAATAATAAAAATAAAAATAAAAATAAAAAAATGGAAAGGAAAGGAAAGAAAAAAGAAAAGAAAAGAAAAGAAAAGAAAAGAAAAGAAAAGAAAAGAAAAGAAAAGAAAAGAAAAGAAAAGAAAAGAAAAGACAAGGAAAGGAAAGGAAAGAAAAGAAAGAAAAAACTCAATCACTGGAAATATATTTCAAAATCTCAGAAAAGGCAAAAAAAAATTGGAGATCTCTCATCAGGATCCAATGGGGGTCTTCCAGTTTACTATGGATGGATGTACCCCATCCCCTGGTAAAACTACTTGCATCAAACTATCAAAACCTCAGCAGAACAATTAGTCAGCAATGAAGCAATCAGGTGGAAATCCAGGACTGTGAGCGAGAATCTGTCCTGCCGAGCTGGCATCACCCACATGACCTGCTGGCTCTGGCTGTCTGCAAGGTTTTAAACCCACATCCATAAAAGCAGTTAGTGCACTTAATATGAGTCAGTGGAAATGAAGCATCTACATAATGGTTAGTCACCTAAATACCTTTGCAGATCAAGGTCTTATTTCAAAGAAGGGCATTACTGACCTTTTCTTGTCATGGGAATCGGGATTTGCCACAATACCAGCGACAGAAATTGCCACAGAAGGTCCCCAGCTGAGCAGCTTTATTTGGAAATGACCAAGCCTATGGCAGCAGCTACTTTTGTGAGCGAATGTGCATGTTTACTCTTAGTTCACAGGGAAACATTTAGAAGAGCCCTGAAATATGGAAACATTTTTGCCATATCATGTGTTTCCATAATAGAAAGTTTGTCCACAAGCACAGTCCTCCAAAAGAAAAGAAAGAAGAGTGACTCAAGAAGAACAGCATCCAGGTCACAACAGAAAGAGAGCTGACAGCCCTGTGAACCCAAAACAGCCCCCAAGAAGATCTGTCTGCCAGCAGAGCCAGCCATGGCGTCAGCCAAAGAAGTCAGCCACAAATCCAGACACGGCTGCTGGAAAAACACATTCCAGGTCCTATACACCACTGCCAAGTCCACCCCATGATTATAGCCACGGACTTGAGAGAACCCAGAGGAAGAAAGTGAAAAGGAATAGGATCAACATTGCCTACACTGCAAAGTGGCAGTGCCAAGGCAACACTGAAATTACCAGTAAGTCCCATTTTACTTTGCTCTTCCACTATTTTAAAGCAGAGTCTAGCTATAGTCTTTCAAAGTTCAAAGGAGATTTTGTAATTTTTGGCAGCAAATGCAGCTTTCTTAACAAACATGATAATGGCCTTACATTACATGGCCTTGTGCCCCAAAGGATTCCAAAGCATTTTACAAACTTAAGCTGATACATGGCCAATGTACACAGGGATCTCTTCATCCACCACTGAAATGTGCTCAGCCTTTACAACAACCTGTCATAAATGCTCAGCAAAGCACAGAAGCTCTCTGCAGTATTTTAGGTTAAGATGTGATTACTGCTTTTCTTACTGAATCTGAATGAGAAGGTGGAACATAATTATGTGAACAGAAATCCAGTTGCACACAACACTTCAACTCATACTCCTTCAGCTCTCACCTACTCTAAAACTCCTGCTACAGTGCCTTTTAGTGCTACAGTTTGATGACAACCTTCATTTTCCAAAGCATCCTTCAGTAATGTCCTCAGGTACATTGTTGGATTCTCCTTACCCTCCAACAGGGGCATCAACTGGATCCACACCAGTGCTTATTCCTTCATTCAGGTGTCCCACCACAGCTTCCCAACCAAACTCAACTTCTCATACAGCAATATATCAAGGCCAATAAAATTCTGGGTGAAGTCTTGCAAATCTCTTTCATTTCAGTTATTTACTGCACAGCGATAATTTGCCACAAATGATGCTTTCTTTCATAAGCACAGCTGGATTTCAACTCTCTCTTCAACAAAAAACCTCAACTTTGTACCGCATCTCACAAGCAGTGCAAAGTTTTCAGGCCCAGTATCTACTTGTCCATAAGAATCATAGAATCATAGAATAGTTAGGGTTGGAAAGGAACTTAACATCACCTAGTTCCAACCCCCCTGCCAGGGGCAGGGACACCTCACACTAAACCATGTCACCCAAGGCTATGTCCGACCTGGCCTTGAACACCGCCAGTGATGGAGCATTCACAACTTCCCTGGGCAACTCATTCCAGTGCCTCACCACCCTTACAGTAAAGAATTTCTTCCTCATATCCAATCTAAACTTCCCCTGTTGAAGTTTGAACCCGTTACCCCTTGTCCTATCACTATAGTTCCTCATGAAGAGTCCCTCCCTATCATCCCTATAGGCCCCTTTCAGATATTGGAAGGCTGCTAGGAGGTCTCCATGCAGCCTTCTCTTCTCCAGGCTGAACAGCCCCAACTTTCTCAGCCTGTCTTCATACGGGAGGTGCTCCAGTCCCCTGGTCATCCTCGTGGCCCTCCTTTGGACTTGTTCCAACACTTCCATGTCCTTTTGATGTTGAGGACACCAGAACTGCACACAATACTTCAAGTAAGGTCTCACAAGAGCAGAGTAGAGGGGCAGGATCACCTCCCTCGACCTGCTGGTCACGCTCCTTTTGATGCAGCCCAGGATATGGTTGGCTTTCTGGGCTGCGAGCACACACTGCCAGCTCATGTTCATTTTTTCATCAACCAACACCTCCAAGTCCTTCTCGGCAGGGCTGCTCTGAATCTCTTCTCTGCCCAACCTGTACCTGTGCCTGGCATTGCTCCCACCCAGCTGTAGAACCTTGCACTTGGCATGCTTAAACTTCATCGGGTTGGCATCAGCCCACCTCACAAGTGTGTCAAGGTCCCTCTAGATGGCATTCCTTCCCTCCAATGTATCAACCGAACCACACAGCTTGGTGTCATCGGCAAACTTGCTGAGGGTGCACTCAATCCCACTGTCCATGTTGCTGACAAAGATGTTGAACAAGACCGGTCCCAACACCAATCCCTGAGGGACACCACTCGTTACTGGTCTCCAGCTGGATACATTGAGCCATTGACCACAACTCTTTGCGTGTGGCCATCCAGCCAGTTCTTTATCCACTGAGTGGTCCACCTATCAAATTGATGTCTCTCCAACTTAGAGACAAGGATGTCATGTGAGACAGTGTCAAACACTTTGCACAAGTCCAGGTAGATGACATCAACTGCTCTACCCCTGTCCATCAGTTCCGTAGCCCCATCATAGAAGGCCACCAAATTGGTCAGGCAGGATTTCCCCTTAGTGAAGCCATGCTGGCTGTCACCAACCACCTTGTTGTTTTTCATGTGCCTCAGCATGCCTTCCAGGAGAATCCGCTCCAAGATTTTGTCAGGCACAGAGGTGAGGCTGGCTGGTCTGTAGTTCCCCAGCTCATCCGTTTTCCCCTTCTTGAAAATGGGGGTTATATTTCCCTTTTTCCAGTCACTGGGAACTTCACCTGACTGCCATGATTTTTCAAATATGATGGGCAGTGGCTTAGCAACTTCATTTGCCAGTTCCTTCAGGACCCGCAGATGGATTTCATCAGGTCCCATGGACTTGTGTACATTCAGGTTCTTAAGATGGTCTCAAACCGGACTACTTTTAGCCCTAACTTGCTTCCTTTTCCTAATTCAACAATAAAAATGATCATTTTCACTCTAATATCGGTATTAAGCCTTTCCAAAGTCAGAACACCAAATTACTTGATCCTTTAAAAACCATTTTACATAGTTAAGCATATTTGTGCAAATGCCTACAAAGACTGAGGGATTTTGAAGTGCAACAAGCCATTAAATAAAGGTTTTCATATGCAAAGCCATCCCAACTTCATGCAATGCTGACTGTGGCTGCTATTTTAAAAGCATCAGCAGAATTCCACACGTTTAAACTTCACCTCCAATACAGGAATAGAGGCACCTATTTCTGCTAGTAAATGTTAGTAAAAAAAAAAAAAAAAAAGCTTTCTAATTCCAATTGCTTTCTAATATCTCTTTTTCCTATCTCCCTATATTCTCTGGTAACAGGGCTGGTTTTTACAGCTGTCACTCATGCTGCATGCAGTTCTTGCCCCTCCAGGCCACCATGGAGTTCTCTCAGAATAATCAGAATAAGCTTTTTGAAAACAGACAGTATCTTCTAAATGTAAAATGTTTCTGTCCATGTGTAACAAATATTAGCTGCCTGTCTGACTCTGAAACTTTCATCCTAATACTCAGCAGACAGCCCGATCCATTTCAGTACACATGAATGTGTCACACAGTCTGCATCCGAGTCTACATTGTACATCCAAGAACAAATCCAGGCCTTCTTTAATAGTTGATGAACTGTCACTTCATACGGATCAGGCAGGAAATCTGTTATGCTCTAGCACAAGTGAGAAAAATATAACAAAATTGACTATAGTTGCCTTAGGAAACTTCTATAAATTAGGTACAAGCTAGCCTTGAGAAACTGCTTTCAAAAGCTCACACACCTTAAGAGACTTGAAATAAAACTATATACTATACCTTTTAACTATGTCATTACACATCTAGTAAAAGCAAGTAGATGTAATAGAGTTCAGCCTGTCAGTCTCAAGCTAGGGTGAATTTCAGTGCCCTTGTTTTCCTTACAAAGCTTCTCATGTTCAAAAAGTGAAGAGAATGTGCTAGAACTGAATCACTTAGTCTTCCTTCCTGGGTCTTTAAATCACACCCAGTTACTCCTGTGCTGGGCCCAGCAAGCTGAATTTGGCTAAGGCACCTGCGACTGCCGCTGGTGAGTCCAGCACACAGATCTAGTGCTGGGGGTCTGGTTTGATTTGAAGATGTCCAGAGATGGAGACATTAACGTTCCCCGTAGTGGTATTTTCCAAAGGCTAATCTTTTCCCTGTTAAAAACTTGTGTCTGATTTCCAATATGACTTTGTCTGGCTTCAGTTTCAGGCCATTGGTTTTCATTATTCCTTGGACATATAAACCTGTTCATAATCATACACATACACAGAGAGCCCTGACAGTCCTATCCTGTCTTCTCTATGCTCCGAATAGAAGGCAGACTAGCTTGTGCGTTGAAAACAGGAAAGCCCAGCTAGGGGTAAGATTGCAATACAAAAAAAACCCAAACTTCTTTTTTCTTTTTTAAAGAAGACACAAACACATGCCCTACTTTGGGTCTGCAGTCCTTCCTTGAACTTCTCACCACCAGCTCCTTGCTGGAGAGCTGCCTCCACAGAATCCCTACCCACAGTGGCTAGCAGTGAAAATACTTTTCCTGCTCCAGTTTTTCTTGATGGGGGATCCAGATTTATTCCTCAGTTTGCCACATTTTAAAGGGAAATATACAGTGCCAATCTCTTCCAGTGCTTCTTTGTTGGACCGCCACTCTCGCTGAGGTGACTGCTGAAAATCACACGAGCATTTTAATGAGGAATTCAGAGAAGTTAAAAGACCTTTCCATTGGTGCTTAAATCTCACACAAACAGCAGGCTGCAGCTGTAGCCTTTGCTGCCTATGGATAAATGTATTATTTTAGAACATGGCCAAGACCTCCTTGTAGGAGGTCCCGCAGGAGTCGAGCCAACAAGTGATTATGAAAGGCAGCCTGAAGAACATTTGACACTGTTTTCTGCCTACGCTTAACAAGCACCTCGTAGTTTGGGCTGCAGTTTGCATGACTTTGGCTTTTAGAAAATATGAAACACCTTAGTAGATGGATTTTACGTCTAGGAGATTCCATCTGAGGGACTGAACCCACCCAATTTTATTACTTATACTTTCAAAAGGTTGGGAAAAGCTTCAAAGTTGCATCTGCAGAAATCATGAACTTACCCTAAAAAACATACCTGAAACTCTGGCATCCATGCACTTTTTTAAAAATGAACACAGACAAAATACCTGCTCTTCAAATAAATTTCACCAGACTTGTTTCTTAAGCAAAAATTAGTGATTTTATTCATTATTATGTATTTTATTTCCTTTGAATAAATGAGCTTTTATTTACTACCTCTTGAGATATTGTTCAGTATGTCCCACACAGTTCTAGGCTGCCTTGTGATTCAGTCACTGCGATGGAAGAACCTGCCAGCAACTGAGAACATTTGAGACAAACAAAAGCAAAGAGCAGAAGCGGCTAACTGGGCAGAGCTCCAAAGATGAAGAGAAGGGCATCTTCCATTTCGGGACAGAAGTTGAGACCACTGTTAGGAACTCACTTCTGTCTGAGGACTAGAGACTGATTGCCTCCTTCTCCACTTCTTCTATCATTATTTTAAAAAGACACCCAGGGCTCGACCTACAAATGGACTCAGATAAGTGATGACAAACACCTCAATGTCTATCTTATACACTGCATCATCATCATTAGTCTCAAATTCACAGCACTGAAGAGTCACTGGTGCTCGCTACCCTGTGCACAGGACTACCAGGCAGGTGAGCACTAGGCAGATAACTGGGACCATGCTGGGAAACCAATAGAAAATGTTACAGAGAAGTCTCTTATACCCTATCCATTTGGGATTTTAATTTCGGGTAAAACAGTACAAACAGACCTGAAACAATTTATTAGATATGAGTTCTGATCTCCTCCAAGTAGTGCTCACTTCTTTTGATACAAAGTCATCTGTCAAGGTCCATGAAATTTGCTTTTATTTCTACAGAGCAACCCAGCTTCAAAAAGCAGATTGGAAAATGCCCCTTTTCACCATAAGCTGGTGAATACTCTCTTCCTTCACTGCCCTTCTGAGGGAAGAACTGACCCAGGTTTCCCATTCCCTAGCAGTGAATAACACTTTATTTATAAAGTGGTGCTGACAGCTGGTTTTGGTCCTGACCTCACTAGTATTGTTTTGTGTTGGATGAGGCTTAGACATACTTCCTAGGTTGGCAGACTCCAAGGTGTTCATTAGAGGAGCACCACCAATTCTGACAATCCTCAAGTAATGGAGATGATAAAGCCAAACAGAAAAGGTAGAAAGTATGGAGAATCTAAGGGTTTCACTTGTAAATTTTGACCACTGCAGTGTACAGCCTGTGTTAATGTGCTGTCCTTACTGACTGCTTCTAGATATATCGGAGTTGCTTGCAAAGGTGTTTTCTGCAGCATTGCCTGCTGCTTGCAACTTCAGCCCAGAGGGACTATAGGTACGAGCGCATCAGAGGAACAGTAAGGAACTAAAAGCCTTTTACAACATGCTGCCTTAGTGACTCAGAAAAACAGGCATTCATTCACAGGACGAGATCAATAGGAGTGTGGGAGCAAGGGACAAAAGAGATGAAGCAAAGACGGGAAGGAAGCAGAAAGTAGGAAGAAGGGGGAAAATGTACATAAATGATACACAGATCATAACAAGCTTCCATATAAGCTTCTTGCCACAAATGGAAAAGAAGAAATTAGAAGCTCCCTCTGAGACCATTAGGGAAGAGGGAGCCTGGATAAGCAATCTAATGCATGAGAGGAAAGGCTGGACTTGTGCAGGCCTTCAGCATTTGATTAGGAATGGAGCAGCTTGTCTCTATCCAAGAAAGAGCTCTGAGGCTAAAAAAGAGGACGGGGGACAATATATACTATGAAGTCCTGCAGGATTACTAGCCCTCCTTTCAGAGATTTGAGCCTGGCAGCAGATATCTAGGGAATCAAACACTTCAAGGACGACATGCACAAGAAAGCAAGACTGCTGCAAGGCCAGTTACTAAGAAGAACTCCAGACCAAGAAAAGTCAGTGAGTCAGACGATGATGTGATGAAAGAGCTCAACCTCGCCCACATGTAACGAAAACAATAACATCACATTTTGTTGGGCTAGTCAGCTTCCCAGCGTTGCGACACTCCTTGTCCTCTGGTATGTGGTATCGGATAATATGTCTAATTCAATAAATTAAGGCAAAGAACAATCTTATTTGGCACTGATGTTTCTAAAAATACGCATTGCTAAATTAAGAGTGCAGCTTTTCAACAAAGCTGCTGTGCTACTCAACCTGGAAAATGAATTATTGCAAAAAAATCTGCGACAGCCAGGTAGTGATTCCCACCACCCGCCTGCAATTTTCAGGGCTTGGCTTAGTTATTCAGTTATTCAGGTTAGCCCACGAACAGGTTAGCTGTACAGTGCTTTAAAACATCCTTCTAGAATTCAAATACAAGATTCAGCAATTTGTTTCTGCTCTGCTTTCCTTGGATATGTTGCTAAACATATTACAGCTGAAAATAAACTAAAACTGCTAGGCTGTGACACTGAAATTGAAAGCAACTGAGCATGTCTTCCATATTATAAGGTAAATAATATATGGAGCAAGTTAGGTCAAGTATGCTTGATGATTTTCAGTTGTGGTGCTCAGACTGTCACAACTGTTAACTGCCAGCTTACCTTGTTCTCTCTTCTTTATTTACTTTTTTCACTGGATGTGGAATATCAGGATAGGTAGTGTTTTCAAGTTCAGAGAGAGGGATGAAAGTGTTCTTTTCCTAAAATGTTCTTATTTGTGCATGTGTGTAATGCCTAAAGCAGGACTGTAATGGAAATTATGGTTAAAATATTTTCTAGAGGAAAAGGTCAGCTTAAGTAAAAAAGGATGATCTCATATTTCTGACAGTTCAGATACAAGCAAATCTTAGCATCAATAAGTTATGTCATCTGTTAAATTCATGTAAGCAGAATGCCTCTGTACATTTTGCACTGTTATGACAAGGCTGTACAGAACAGGGGTAAATATTCCATATGAAATAGCTATCTAGACAGGGTTACTTGTATCTATTCTTATCTTAAAATAAATGAAAATTAAAGCCAGCATGGTTTTCTGTTCTGCCTGCAGAGACCTAAGCTCTGCCACATTAAACAACACAGTAAGCATAAATTTATATTTGGCCAGAATTACACTGAAAATTATACCTTAGTATCTTACTTATTGAGATACCATCCATCCTGACCTTGGCTATAGCTTCATATTTTACACACCATTACTGTCATAGTAACAGACAGAGCCAACAATAATTTGCTCATACAATTTACAATACATTGTCTCCCAGCCACACTGAGGACTCTTTAACCATCAGCAGATGTCTCATATTAGCTATACTTGAACAAAGCAGAATCTATTCAGCCCTAAAGTCCCTATTGCTGCTCGGCTGTGACTTGAGCTTAGCGCATGGCTTATTTAGTGTTCATACCACTGTAACTAATTACAGCATGGCTGAGGAGTTTCAGAAGTTTCAGCCCACAACCTGCTGCCTAAATTTCATGTGTTTCTCCCATCCCCAGCATGGTGAAAGCTTCTTTCACCACAACCTTACAAACATTGAAGGTCATTTTTTAAATGGTCAATATTTGTGCTTCATTATTGAGTCACAAAATCTTGAAATTATATATTCATGTTAACATTCCTAAAATAGAAATTAAAGTAAAGGAGATATAACAACATCACTGTTGTCCCACATGAAAGACAGAAGAGCTATGCTGTAGGCATGGATGTACCCCTGGAGGAAAAAGCATTAAAGAAAGAAGAAAGTGGACTGAGAAAGAGGCAACTCTTTAGTTCCAGATTTAACTTCCGATATAGCAATTCAAATGTATCTGGCACAGGGTAGTAAAGAACACAGCTATCATTACATGTTTTCTGGGTATAAAGACATCCTGACCTGGTGAAAACTCTCAGGTAGGGTCAACAAATGACTAAATGAAGTTGTCCATGAACTCCAATCCATTTGGGCAGAAAAGCTGTGTGATTGTGTAGACTAAGAGCTACAACTACTATTTTTAACAGAGGAAGCTGGCAAAAAATTGTCTTTCCAGAAAGTTCCCTAACCAACTTTTGCTTCATATCAAAAGAATATGAAGAAAAAGGAAACATCTTAGAATATGCAACAAGTTTTAATTTTTGTTGTTGTTGTTGTTGTTGTTAATTTTTGCTCCTTTACTTTTCAGAATAAGAACTAGAGGACAAGAAACAAGGCAAGACTGAAACAGATAGAGTTGACTTAGGAAACCTGTATTTTCCTCTGCCTAAGTGCCCCTTCTTCTATCCTTGCATGTTTTACCCAGTGGACAGCCTTGTCTTTTTAATATCTTCATCCTGTCATTTGTTTCCCTTCCCAAGATCCATAATATCCCTCCTGGCATCTAGCAGTTAAACCTGCTGTGGAAACACAATGTAGAACATGAGGTTTATAAAGTTCATTGCCTGTTTTGATGGTGTGGCTCCATAGCTCAAAGATTATGCTTTTAAGTCTGACATTGCCAACCTGCAAGGCAATTGTATGGCTGTAAAGGAGTGCTATTATGCTCACTAGAGAACAAGAATTTAGGCTCAGAATTTCCCCTTCTTCTTCTTACTGCTTCCATAAGAGATAGTATTTCTCTAAGCTGATCCCCAGCTGCTTTATTAGCCCCTTGAGTCCATTGCCAGATAATACATAACCCCAAACAGCCTTAAGTTTTCTGGAAGTTCCTCCAAGGGTCTGGATTCAGGAACACTGCATCCCAGAAAAAGGCAGCCTTACACTTCCTCCCCTGGGTGTTCTTTTTGCTCCTTGGACATAGTAGAGCATCCGGACTTCGCATTTCATTTCTTTTCTCACTGCTTCCCTTTCTGCAGTCCTGATGCATGTCAGGCCTCCTGCCTCTTCGCAAAATCCAGGTGAACTTGCTGTAAAGTTAGATGTTGGCCTAATTACTGCAGACTGGATGTTTAATCCTTCTGCTGCTTCTCGTTGAAAGATCACAATGCCTGAACCACCAAGCACTGGCAATGTTTCTCTGGGAACTTTTGTTCTTATATAATAACACCCATATTAGTTGTGATGGTTATGAAATGAAGGACCTTATGCCTCTTCCTAAGCTGGTTTTGCTTAGCTCTAACGTGCCTCCAAATTTTCTGAACTTCAGGGTAGTAATTGTCATCAAAATAGATAATTTTGTTCTTATACAGCTCTTCATTGTTCTTCCCAGCTGCCTGTAAAAAATTGTTGCTGAGTTTGATAATTCTGGAAACAGAAAACTACATCTCTTAGCTGGATCTGGGGATGTTTGTGCTTCTGCTCTATAAGGTCATTATATAATACTACCAAAATGCAAGAATTGTGTAAGTGACAGAGGCAACATTCCCACATTTTTCTTATTTTCTGCATTTTTAGGAATGCCATAAATCCTGTCATTGCTTCTCCTTTGAGTGTTTTCTAAATCACCACATTTTGCTCTTTGGAGCCTGTTCTGTTTCACCAGGAAAAATGAGATGTGTGTTCCCTGCACAAGGTTAATCGATAAAATCTTTACAATCTCTTCTCATCTGGCCAGCCTCACTTTAATTTCAGTAACAGCGCTAGTCAACTCACTCAGAGAAGCAGTTTAATCTTCTGAAGCCTTTTTACTTCATTTCCCCATTCTTTCACTCTTTGTTGCTAACTCATTTGACTGTATTATCAAAGCTTCTGATAGCCAGTGGTTTCGACAAAGCCCAAGCTCTTCAAGTCAAGTTATCTGGTGAAAATTTCAGCTTTTAAGAGTGTCTGTTATTCCTCAAGGGTGTGGAAGAAAACTGTGAAAATATGTCATAATTTGCAGTAAAGATTGAAAAAACAGGGTACAAATACCTCCAAATGCATACTGTTTCTAAAAATTCTTCTTTTCTTCTTAACCTTGTGATTTCTGGGGCTTGATTCATGATTTTGGAACGCCTGAGACTGGCAGTACTATCTGTTACCAAAAGTGTAACAAATTTTCTTTTTGGCCAGCTGAGTACTTCAGGAGAGTTCCGGACAAGAGTTATCCTGCAGCTTGCTGCTTGAGCCAACTACCTTCCTCAGCAGTGTTTACTTAATGCCATACTTTCTTTCCTCTTCCTTTCTGATGTGAGAGGCCCTTACACAATTTCCCAAGTCCTTTCACATCTTTTTTCCATCATCTAAGTGTTCAAGTAGATGAAGTGAGGCAGGCAACCTTTATTTTAAAAAAATACAATACCACAATTGTATTTACACATTCATCTTTTCAGCTTATATGCAGAAACACATCAGGAAAATGGGTGATCAGACACAAGTGCAGCAACGAATGCTCAAAGACAGGTAGTGTTTGCTTCTGCCAAGCTATTTGGTGCTTTTGACAAATACCTCACCACAGCCTGAGATCTGACGAAGCTGAATATTTTTGAGAATATTGAGGAAGGCTGTAACATTACCCTTAAAATTAAAACAGTGCATTAAGTATTATTTTTAATTTTCTGATTCTGAGAAAAGTGTGCCATTTATACAGGGTAATCTTTATGACTGTAATAGATTTTTTTTCTTAATTGACACTTTCACTGTACCTTATTTTTTCAGACATATTTGACAAATTGTAGGGAACAGGAACTGATGTGGTGCAGAAACCTGCAGCAAGATACCAGAGTTGTTTTCATTTGTAACATTGGTGTGCTAAAAATATCTACACTTTTTTCACTCCTTACACTATAATATTTGAGAACCTGAGATTTTATAGTCATAGCATACTAGTTTTTATAAAATAAGATTAAATTATGGACGTTAGAAACAACAAAACAAGAACAGTGAAAAACAGCTAATAAAACATAAGTCAAAGTGAAACTTCTTTCTATCATGGCCTAAAGATTACTGCATGGCAGGCAACTTCGGTGTGCTACAGGGTTTTCAAATAAAAAATTCTCTAGACAGACCTGAAGAGTAGAAAGCTGGGTTGTTAAGCACTGAAAACAGTGCAAACCAGAAAGCATGGAAAGTTCTCTTATATAAGAAGTCTGTAAATAGCATTTTGAAATACACCCTAAGGAGAACTGGGAATCATTGCAGAGATTTGCAAGGTAGGTTAACCTGGTTTATCCTGAAAAATTCAGGTGAGTCTACAGTTCTGGGTAACATGAAAGGTTCAACTATGCATTGCATCTTCCACTACAAAGACCTAGGAGCCATCAAACAGAGCTGGTAACTGGAGTTACATTTGAAACAGAAAAGGTGGCAGCAGCCTGTGAACTTCTGCAGCTCCTTGACAAAGGGTATTGCAAATAAGGCACATGTACATCATCACAGAGGAAGAGGGGAAGGTACAACACATACTGGACATGCTCACTGAAGATTACAAAATAGCTAAACTACAACGGATCCCGGAAATCTCCTGAGATGACAGGACAGCTGATTCTGGGAGAGTTGGGGCACTACCAACTCATCCTTGTCCTGTTCCTGATCACTCCTTGCACTTGCTTACAGCCACTGTTGGAGCCAGGATGATGGGAAAAGGGGCCCTTGCACTGAACTGCTGAAGCAGATCTAATGATTTTATGACTTGAACACAGATATTATGCATTTGTATCAGCCTGCTGGGCCCCTGAGCAATCCACTGCAGTGATTTTACCAAATGATTTCTAATTGGAATGAATATCCAACAAATTTAAGACTCCGCAGCATCACATGCCCAAATTTTTATTAAAATACATCATTATTTAATAGTTATAGATTCAACCTTTTAAAAGAAAGTATTTTTATTCTCAGAATATTCCTTTTGGATAACTTCTTTTAATTAAAAAAAAGACCTCAAAGTCAAAGTCCTTCTTCAAGTAAGAAATGAATTTTAAGGAGATTAGGAGTATCTTATTTTTAAAAAAATTACCAGCTTGGTGTGTTAAATATCAAATACGTAACACAAGAATAGATATTTTTCTGTTCCCAGTTGCCTGAAAATAATGCAAAAAATGTTTTTAAACAGCTGGATTAAAATACTGCACATTAGTTATTACACTGTTAGCAGCTGCACTATCCTTTGCAAGCTTAGCTTTTCCAAATGGTTAGAGCTATATATTACAAAATCATGCTTTGTTTACTTTTCTATCTAATATTTTTAATTGGCTTTTGGTTCCAACTCAAATAATAGTAGGTCTTGAAGCTGCAGCCATAAGCACTTTAATCATGTGCTATATGGAACAAGTTCTAAATAGTAAGGAGAATATGACCTCCACCAGCCAAATAAAAGGCTGTGATCCAGGCAATACTTCTTTGCAAACACAAAATCTCACTCTCTGTGTGACCTTGAGCAAGCTACTTGATCTTTTTGTGCCTTGTCAAGGCAATTATTAAAAATTGGGCTTCTCTGACTAACAGATGTTACTGTACATCCACACAGAGAATACTAGAGTAAATGCATTACCGAAAACATTCATGATAATAAAATGATGTGGAACCAAATTTCTTTCATTCCCTGTGATTTGTGTCTGCATAATTCTTACTGCATCCACTAACAAAGCCATTTAAACCATGAGATCACTTGTTTTCCAGCAAATTAAGTCCCAATATTCGTCAATCATTCTGCTTCAGAGGTCAAGGAAGAAAAGTCTTGCCCTTCCTTGCATAGATCCTTAAGACCATAAGAATTACATCTATTTGCAAAAGTGTTCACAAAGCTAACAAGTTCCAAATGTTTCCCTTTCTTGAATGCATGTTTGTTTCAAATCATGTTTTTAATCTCTGTAAACTGCCCACTTCTTATTTATCTGAAATGCATGCTGTCCAAGAGATACCATAACTAATACAAGTTGTGCAAATACTTTTGAATCACTTATCAACACAGACTGTTGAGTAAGGGGGAAAAACATTAAATCTTCATGAACAGGCTATGAAACCTGTAGCACCAGTAAGTAAAATACTAATTATGGAGAGTATGATTATTAAAGCTTATTAATTAAAATGGGCCTAGCTATAATTAAGACTAAATACACCATGATAATAGGTTTGAATACCTTGGAGTAAAAATTGAGTTTGCCTAAACAATGTAAGTTCATTACATGCCATCTCCAGGTGGTCGCTCAAAGGCTAAATGCTTATTCAAGACTCATCTTAAATTTTAGCTGTAGTGAAGGGAGGAAGGAAAATGCCTCTAAGGGTGGCATCTCACTCTAGACAAGCTGTTTAAAATGAGCAAGATGAAACATGACAGGGACTGTCTCAGTTATAGAGGTAGTTTAGACTAAACTCCTAGTTGAGTTTTGAGGCTGAACAACTAAATTCGGGAGAGAAAGCCCCAGCCAAAAGTAAGACCATCTTTTCAATGGTGCCAATCAAAGCATGTAGAAATGAACCAAAGCCAACTAGTCTGTCTGACAGCAAAATACTTCTAGGTCCCTACTTTTTTTAGGTGCATTTCTTAGTCATTCTAACTTGGAAGAAAGGGCTTTGCAGCATTTAAAAACTATGTGTCTTGGTTTAAATTTATGTTAAAATTAATGTGCTTTACATAATTACGACTTCGTAAAAGAACATAGACAAATAATATGCTTCAACATGTGCCCAACAGTCCTATTGTAGAAAGAAAAGTGTTGAAAGAGACAATGTGAAAAACATGATAGAAAAACCACTAAATTTCAAACTCAGGAGAAGCACTATTCCACAGGTAGTGTGACCTCTGGCAGATACAAATTATTACTATTTAGTAATAATAGTAGTATTACTATTTAGTAATTACTATTTAGTAATGACTATTACTATTTAGCAATATTACTATTTAGGTAAATTACCAAGAAACACCCGTTAGCGGTTGCAGACTCAAGATCATTATAGATTCTGGTCATTATTTTATTTTCATAGCATTGATAAGCTTTTTTCCTTAGGGCAGTTAAAATACAAATGTTTAAACAGGGGTTGGGTTTGGAGAGTTTTGAGGGGATTTTTTCACTGTCCTCATGGAATGGTTAATAGTGAAATGTTCAATAAAAATTATCACTTTTGTGTAGGGCTATTATATGTGAACCTGCGTCTTCCTAAGGATACATTCTAGATTGTTTTACAATTACAGTTTGAAAAATGAGTCCAGGTAAAATGGGGATAAACCAGCATCTCTCTTGCGTCTCAGATTGATTCCGGAAGGTCATCCAACAATGGCAATGATGTATTTATTTACACATTAAATATGTGGCATCTTGTCATATCACAACAATAAACTATTTCATATCAAATGGAATCTGGAGAGATTTTAGTAAGAAAACAAGAGAACCTCAGGACATGTAAGATGACATGGCTCTAGTGAAACCCATTCTTCCAATGAATTCATGGGAACTGAAACTACCTGCAGAGCTCAGAAGGAAAAATTAAAGGGTATATAAAACATCATTGAACAACATTGTTGGAGCTGTGCTTCCAGTCTGAGATGGGTAGGAACTCCAATGGGGTTACCCAAAGAAAGTGGGAAATCATTTCTTTTGCAGTCCTATTGAAATAGCTTCAGCAATTTTGCACTTGGCTCTTGCTGCAGAGTCCTGAGTTTCTCTCTATTCTTATCTGATTCTTAGAGACATTAAAAACCTAACAATGCCAAGTGCTTGAAAGACGTCCTCACAAGACAGATTCTGGCACATAACATTGTCAAGGCTGTCTGGTCTCTCACCCATTGCTATGCAGTGAATGAAATGCTGACATGTAATGATATTAATCATTAATAAAAGAAGCATTTTTTCACTTATAGGTTAAAAGAATCTTAGAATCAAACCCTGCTGCATGTCAATATCGCATAGGCAGCTGTCATTACAACCAGCTCTATCCAGCTTTATTGCTGTGATCAGAGCTTGATAGGAAGCCTTTTGCCCCACTTCTCAAGAAAGGAGAGAAAAAAGGAAAAAAGAAAAAAAAAAGGAGGGGGCGTCAAAAAACTGACTTGGGTTTCCCAAAGATGTAATTGCAGAGTAATAGTAGTCAGCACATTTCTAATGAACATTATTTGTAATTAATCAGTTCCCCCTGAGCAAAACAAGTCTTTGGACTGTAATGGTAACATTGCTGATTACAGGAAGAGTTGGGTTTGGGGCAGCATTTTACTTGAGACAGTAGGAGTAGGAAACCATAGGGACTGTTCCTATAGAGTGCCATCACCTTGCTGTACATGGAACTACAACATAAAATTCTTTCCTGTACAGAAAAGTCCAAAGTTAATTGTAACATTTTTCCTCTGAGAGCCCTATTAGAAGGCAGCTTCCATCGAGTCATGGGACCTCTCCTCAACAATGTCCTCCTGGGCCTGGCCAAACTGGACCCCCAGGTCCACAGGAGGAGGATATGTGACAGCAAGGATCCCAGTCTGCAGGCTGTGCCTTCCTTCCAGAGGTAGGTAAGAGTGAGTAGTTTCCAACTGCGTTTGGTCTCTATCCTCCTTACTCACAAAATAGAAATCATTCACGCCCCTCCTCTACCTTCACACTCAGGCTAACTAGCAAATTTTTTGAGTCTCCCTTGCTAGATCTGGCTTCATCTTCCACCATTCTCTGCACCTGTTCCAGTTTGAATATTTTTGGGGCTTTTTTTAACAAGGGCAGATAAAATTGTGTAAGAATTCAGCTAAGGTCATATTGGTACCACACAGAAGAATTCCTCTTTTGTTCTTTCTGCCTCTGCTAGCAATACTTTGCTTGAGATTTATATTTACTTTCTTTTCCCAGCTGTGCCACATCCTTGGCTGAGTCAGAAACTTTTGTCTTTCCCTGCTTTAAACTGCAGCTTCCTGCTTCACATAAAATTTAAGAGAAGCTATGGCAGTGAATTGAAATGTGTTTAATAACTTCTTGCTTCACTTAATTTAGTCACAATGAAGATTAAACATTATTTATAGTGTTATTTTACTTGTTTAGTTTAGAAGAATTTCTTATTCTTGAAATTCCAATAACTCAAAAATTATGCCAACAATTATATACCAAACGCAGGGTGAAAAGCAGGCGTCTGTGCCAGGGTGTGGGGCTGCAGTTCCAGAAGCTTCAGCTTTGCTACTGTCCGCTTCAAAGCCTGACTACAGTTTCAAAGATGTCATCATCTCCCTACAAAAATTAAGGCTATTTTAAGAGGTTCCCTGGCTGTTTATACAATTCAGATCTCAGCACAGTCAACTTAAGAGGTGGGAGCACAAGTTTGAGGGTATCTTTGAGCTCCTCAGATGTACACTGGGATATTGCTCAGTTCAAGTTCATCATCATGTAGAGCCTGAGAATTATCATGTAAATAGCAATTACTTGAGCACAGAAAGCCACAGTCACACCAACGTAACTCTGCCATGATAGTTGAAACATGAAGGTTTTTGTTTTGTCCTACTCCTTAAAAAGGTCATGGCAAAACAACTGATTTACAGATAGATAATCTTTCTCCAGCTGTTGCTAAAGCCCTTTGTTTGATATGGCCAGTTAAGCCACCATTGTGGCTGTGGAGCATCAGCAGAGCAGCAGAGCCAGGGGTCAAGGCCTTCTACAGATTATAAAGCCAGATAGATATTCTGATTTCCTTTAGAACAGAGTCAATAGAAGTTCTCAAATCTATGTGTTTTGCAACTGAGGTAGCTTTGTCAGTGTTATTTAGCTCTTCCAGAAAATACATTATTTCCTCTATTATTTTTCTGGCTCACATTGCTGATCATAGGAGTGTGTGCACATTACAAAACTGGCCTTCCAGGGCATGGTCTCAATTCTGGCTTTTTTATTTTAATTCAATGACTTGCCACTGGATAAAAAAACTGAACCCTGGGAGCATGGTCTGGAATCCCAATTCTGCCCTTGGTCACAGCCCATAGTGCAGGACTAGAGTCAGGTTCCCTCCTGCCTCCTGCTCTCCACCTCTAACTTCCCAGGTGAGAGTTTTCACCACTTGCCCATCACGCAAAAGGCAAATGACAGCATTTCAGATGATGACAGTTGCTTTCTTGACCAGATCTAGTACCAGATTGCCTAGAATTTGAATATCAGGACAGTGCTAAGCAGGAAGTGAACTCCTCTCATGAGTGCGTGAGAAATAGTCTCAAGACTAGACATGAGTGGCTAAAGTGTTCAGGCTGTCTGGGATAGTGTCTAACAAATCTACAGGTCTATGGGGTTGTCAGGCAAAAACTAGGAAGATTGGATCACTGCTTGGCATGTTCCAGAATGTTTCTGCCTTTTATCACTCCACTGCAAGGGTTAATATGATACGGGCTGTAATGAGTTGGCCAGCTCATGACATGAACAGAATCTGATTGATTATATGCATAGTACACTAACTCTCTGCAGATGATAATGGCCATCCATGTATCATGCATTCAGCAATCACCAACATCTTTAATACAGATGTAAACCTTTGTATTGATGCCAGTTAAGCTACAATGAAGAGAGAAAGAATGTCAGAAAACATTCATTTTATTTCAAAGGGTCACTCCCAGAAGTGCAGCATGCCATTTTCTGGTGCCGTTGTTTCTCAGAAACATAATTCCCAGGAATGTACTGTTCCTAATTTCAGAAGTAGGGACAAAATTAAACTAAGAATTACTGTAAACAGATAAAATCCATTGAAGCGCAGCTCTTATCATTTATGTAATGGCCTTTTGAGTTTGTGACAAGGCAACAAGGAGAAGATGATGACCACCATGCCCCACTGGACCAGATGTGATGAGTTAGGCATAAAACGAGTTTCAGTAGGTTTTTCTCACCTTCATTTCACAAAATCCATTTTCAGGTATATGACTCTGGAGTTTTCAAAGGTTCTGGATAACCTCAGACTCTCTTGGATTTAATGGAAGACACAGGCAGATATCACAAAACAAATATGCAAGGAGAAATTTGTGACGGGAATGGGAAAGAATTTTAAGAGGTATGGGTGGAAAAGAGAATAATGGGCAAAGGCAACAAGAAATGTCCTACAGTAAAAGAAAGCAAAGAGTGGTGAGATACCTGCATTTCCTGGTTCTCAGTATGGTGGTATCACATAAAAGCATGCACAACAGACTGGAAAGGCAGGGCAAAGGACAGCAGGGGTACCTGGGATGGGTTATAACACAGACATTTGAAATAGCTGGGATAAGCAGGTTGAGCTGAAAAGAGAGGAGAGCCAGACAATAGATTCAAAGGATATGTTTCTATGCAATACAAGCTGAGATGAGTATTCCTAAGTGCAAGCGCTACATCAGATTGATAAGTCCTAACTTTATGTCGAGCACAGTCTGCTGCTAGAGGTAGCCTGCACAGACCCTGCCCTTGCTCAGTGTCAACCTGTTTTACTCTATGCTTGGTTCTTTTCTCCCCTGTGCTAACACAAGCATTCAGGCAGTGACAGCCCAAGAGCACACCTGGTTGAAATGTAAGAAGCAAAACACAGCCATTCCTCACCTGCATCACTTTTGTGACTTAATTCAATAGGAGCCATTGCAAATGGTCCTGTCAGCGTAACACAGGAGTTCAGTAGGCAGAGACTTGCATGAAGAATGAGTGTTCATGGAAGTGGCACAGCCACATGCAACGAATTATACCCTTAATTTTATGTTTGCTGTTTCTGATTCGTATCTGAAACAGGGCTTGTACGCCTGAAAGCTTGTCTGTGTTATTTTATCAGTTAGTCTAATAAAAAACAGTAACAGAGAAGGTTCAGAATTAGGTTTTGGAGCAAAACCATCTCTATTTTGCAACTAAAATAGTTGCTTCCTTAAATAATTAGTTTCACAGTTACCTCTGCTTTGTCTGCATGGTTCTATAGACTATAAGCCAAATTTTGGAGCAGTTAGAATTATATCACAGAAATGGGATTATTTAGAAAACAAATGACAAAGTAGAGTAGCTTAAAGGTCAAAGCCCCAAAGAGCTAAGCATTCTTTGAGGAACATTTCCATTCCCTGATGTAGTTGGGTGTAACTCCCAAGCTTGAAGTCACTGCTAGGAGTGGCTGATTGCATCAGGTCCATGAATATTGGCCCCAAGAGTGCCAAGTATCCCATGACATCAAATTAAATAAAATTAGAGGCCTGCTTTCTGTTCCACGCTCTTCCTGGTACCTCTTGAATACTTCCTCTCTCTCTCTATCCTTCACCAAATGTGTAAGTCACTTCCTTTTCATGCCAAAATGTGCAATGGGGCCGCTTACCCTTCCAAGACAAGCTCACACCTTCTGATGCGCCATCTCAAATAACATGGAAGATGTTTAGAAGACCCTCGTGTGTTTACACTATATTTAGCCAACATCTTCACAGTGGTCATTTAACACTGGGACAAGTGAGATATTCTTAAGTGTATTATATAAAGGAGGGGAAACATATTTGGCGCAATTATTTTTATACGTAGGTCATTCTGACAGACATGTATTCTGACAATCAACAATCATATATCTAGAAGACAAAGTGCTTACCAGTTCAGTTTATTTTGCAGTTCTTGCTATATTAAGACACTAAGAAAAAAGAAATGAGAAAAAAAAAAACTTCCGTGTGCTAGAAAAGAACAGCCCAAGATGCCAGAAAGACGAAAGAAATGCAAGTTCACTTGAAATATAAGCAATTCACCTCAATTTACATTGGGAATTAATCTGACTTCTTCCCATAAAGTGAAAAGAACGCAAACCAAAAAGTATACCTGGTGAACCTATCAAGAAATATCAAACCTTTCACAGGCATAAGTCAGGAGCTCAATTTAATTGGCAAAACACAAATAAAGAAAATATATTTAAAGGCTTACTGGATTTCTCTATGTATATAGCCAATTCCTGGATCTGTGAACACCCCTGCAAAAACTATTTGGCCCCAAAACTTCATATGTACAAATCAGTCAGAACTAAGTAGCCCTTTGGTGGTGAAGATGTTGTTTCAGGGCACTGAGCTTCAGCATTTCAACTGCTCAGCTAAAGCATTTAAAATAAATTAATTTTCCTGACTTCTTCTAGAGCAAATTATTGAAAATAAGATAAGTTGCTAACTAAAAAAAAAGAAGAAAAATATCTACTATGGGAATTTCAGACTTCAGTGTTTTCTCCCCAGGAAAGTGTCCCATCCAAACCTGGAATTCTGGTAGGGCTGTCATCCCTTCCACTCAAGTGAAGACAGATGTAGCCCCTCTAAAGACATAAAGTTACCCAGAAATCAGCTGACCACAGTCATCAGGAACATATATAGCACACCTATATAGAAGGAAACACTGTTGATGAATTTCCTTTTTTCTCCTGATCCAGAATTAATCACTCAGAAACTGACGACAATACCGCCCCCTGATGATGGTAACGGTTCAGTGTGGTTACCCAAACCCAGATTCATCTGGTCAGATGCAGATAAACCATGCTGTTCAAGGTAGGTTTTCTTGATAATGGAGAAAAATCAGTATTTTTTGAGCAAATTCTATCTTGTAGGATAAGCTTCTAAAATAGGGAATGATTTGTATGACCCTAGTTGTCTACTTCTCTTGACCTGGAGTGACTAGTTGAGATGCAGGCATCTAGAACAACCTAAAAATAAGATGTAGATTCAGCACTTGGGATCCCAGTCAGTGGCAGATTTCCTTGGAGCTCACACTGTTATTTTTCAGTGGCAATCCCACCCTCCCCAAAACAGTGAGTAGCAGAACCCGCACTGAGGTCTCTAACATTACAGTGATGTGGAAGATTGTTCCTCTGCTCTGCTATATCCCAGAGCATCAATGGAAAGCTCCCTTGCCTACTGCAGAATTTGCTGAGCATCTCTTGTAGATCATTTTCAGCTCTGTATAGTAAAACTTCAAGCTCAAATACAGCTTCTAAGCACCAGTATGATGTCTTACTGTAACAGCCATCCTCACCACTACAACTTTCTTGGCTAAACAGAAGGAAGAAATGTCCACAACCAAAAAAGACCTTAGGTAGAATTTAGACAGGCTTCTTGCCAGCCCCAAATATGCTTACTTATCCCCTGAACCCACACGTCTAAAATCCACAGTTCCCTCTGCCCTTCAAACTTCATTTCTGGTCAATCGCTAGGAAACACTGAAGGTGAACTGCCTGGACAGCTCAACACCTCCCAAAGGCCTGAACCTTGTTCAGAGACACAAACCAAGGACTTCCTGTCAATCTCTCCTGAGACATTCAATGCAGCAAGTACTCTCAGAAACACTCAAAATGCAGCAGCAGCTGCCATCCTTTTTTAAAGCAGCTCAGTTTAACCAATATCATTCTCTCTCCCTCTTTTGCTGCCAGCTATGGAGACCTACTCTTCCTTTTCACCAGCTCTTGCATTTGTTCAACGCCTTAGAAAGTGAATTCAGCTTACTAAACTGGCAGAAATCTAACCCAACAAAACAAACAAAACAAATCAAGAAAAAGTGAATAGTTTTCACCACTTTAGTGAGCTAATAGATCAGACACAACTCAGAGATGACAGAAGGGAGACAAATGGAGCATGTGCCCAGGAACCAGCCTGCCCCTTTCACCAGCAGCAAGTTCGTGGGCTGATTCAGCTGCTTCTTGAAACCTCACCCACAGGAGAGGAGAAAGGATGTTGAGGAGGCCAGATATACTAAAGAGGACTAGAAGAGATAGAATGAGTTCTTTCCAGCCCAGTGTCAGAGCTAGACAGCCCAATCTGCTAGCAAAGCAGGGCTGGCTAAGCTAAATCTTCTAAGGAGTGCTCTGACACCATCTGGCTTCAAGTTTGGTTACCCATCGGCTCAGAAATGGAAGGAAAGGCAGCAAAGGCAAGGGAGGTTGTCAAAACCTATCAGTTCCTGCAGAAGGGGTACTGCTGGACTAGTCGTGCCTTTGGAAAGGTAATGATACAGTTGGCTATGAGCTGTGTCCTATAATAAGAAAATTAAGGACCAATCACATCAAAGTTTGCCAAAATGACTGAAGACATTAAGGACTAAGCTGAAAGAAAATCCGATCTAATACAGCAAAACTGGATGACTTGCAACATTTTCTAGTCAGTATATACAATTGGGAAACATCAGAGCGCAAGAAGCCTGGGTTGACAAAGCTAGTAAATAATTTGTCAAAGAGAAGAACCTGCCCCGTGTTATATCCATGTATGGATATAATTGACCGCATTTCATCTTAGGAGAAAAAAAGTTGTGGCCAACTTCAAAGGGAACCGAACAAAAGTATCTCTAATGATTAATGAATTAGCATCGTTGAGTAAACGAGCTATTCTGAATGCTTGCCCAGAGGCAGTCATAGGAAAGTTTCCAGAACTATTGTCATTTTTCCTGGAACTCATTGACTTTAAGGACTCCACAGCTGCAAGAATTGTGTGAGCATTTCAAGACTGTCAATTTCACCACTCATTTTCTGAAAAATTCTTCCTGAACTGATTTTTATTGTTTTCAGCTGGGGAATTCATTGCACCCAGCCAGGAAATGCCACATGCCTCCTAAGCTACTGCTCTATTCTTCTTGCACTGATGCTATCAGAGACTCAAATTCACTGCAGGGAGAATACTGGGGGCCAAATTTGCCCTCTGATGTATGCACGCAGCTCCCATAGAGCTAATGCAGAATTTTTTCGCCTTTGATGACTCTTATAAAATGCAGTTTTAAGAAGCCTGGAAGTATTGCATTAGAACAAGGAGTTCACACTATTGGTGGTCCCCATTGTCATTAACACAGTTAGTGGCATTCCAGTGAAAAATGCAGAACAACTCTTTTGTTTGTTTTATAAGAAAATCTTTCAGGGTGGGATCCAGCTTGCTCAAATCCTGCCGAAGATGGAACTTCAGCATCTAAACCCCATGTACCCCAACAACGATCCACTCTGCCTGCTTTCCAGAACTGCCTAACCTTTTAGGCACCTGAATTCATCAGGCATTTCTGTCCTCTGCCTTAAAACTCCCCAGGCAACTAATTTACAGTTACATGTTCAGCAGAGCCAACAGAGCACACTCCTGAAAGGAGTTAAGAGGGTGTCTCATGCCTCTTCCCTCTTTTGCTCTGAGCCACACAATGCCATCCCTTCTCTTGTGCTAGCTGTGACACTCATGGGACCTTTCCTGTGGCAGTTTAACTCACTACACTGAGGAAAATCATCTGCTTCTTCGCTGGGCTTGTTTTCTGACACTTAAGTTAGTTGAATCAGCTCCCAGTGGGGTCTCAGTCTGACAGCCAGCCCAGGATAACAGCAGCACTCAGACAGAGTGGGACTGGGACTACTTCGGTAGTGGTACTGTCTCATGAAGCTGGTTGCTCAATTGCCGGTTCATGCTCAGAAGCTCCATTTCTAGGGAGAGAGGGGCTCACTCCAGCTGAGATGTCTGCTGCAACCCGTAAGCAGGAAACTACCCAGGATCCACCCCTAGCCCCAGAAAAATCTGGAAAATTAAATAAGGCCAAGGCTACAGCTAACGTCAATCCCTAACTCCAGGAAAACCTACGGGCAAGTTAGTTCAGTTGT
Organism: Ara ararauna; assembly: GCA_028858755.1. NCBI lineage: Eukaryota > Metazoa > Chordata > Aves > Psittaciformes > Psittacidae > Ara > Ara ararauna. Next base: position 51,666,235 of record CM054379.1, read on the forward strand.
CTTGGCTTTTTCTTTGATACACAGTTTAGATTTTTTAAGTCCCATAAAGACAAATTAGAGTACATTGTTAAAGCAAATTAAATACATATAAACATAATTGCACATTGAAGGAAACTTAGAAGACATGTAACTTGGAGCAGAACTGAAATCCATGCCCGCCAGCTGCACTCAGCTCACCTCTACCCTCCCCCATGAGCACGCACCCCGGGTGTGCTGCTCTGTGGAAGTGCCTCCATTCTCGGCCCAGACTCCCATTTTCAGTAGAGCTGGGAAGCTTTGATCCCAGTTCCTTCCTGAATGCATTCTTGTGTGCTAGAGCACCCATGTGAGGGCCATTGGTGGGACCAAGTGCTGAGAGCAGCAACAGAAACTCATTTAGTTTGATGTGACAAAACTGCTCCTCAAATGCTCCGTGGTGGTCCCATGGTAGGAACATGTGCAGAAGGCCTTGCTGAAGTGGTGATACTGAAGTAAATTCATGCCTCCACCCACTTCCAGGCTTTCATTAATGCAAGCCCTGGAAATGTGTCATCCTCAGCTGGCATAAATGGACGCAGCTTCTCTGCCTTCAGAGAAGCCATGTTAATTTACCTTTCAAATTTGCTGAAGATCTGGGCCTCATGGTCTTACAGAAAACTAACTTAAGGAGCTTTATTCTGAGCCCTATTTATAAACAGAAGCTTCTCCTTCAGAAGTTCAACCTTTCTCAAGTCACGAAAACGTTTTTTTCTAGTATGTGATTAGAGAGTAGACTTACAGACTATCTGTGTTTATAAATATCTACATACTTCAACTTTCTTGTTTCCCCAAATTCGGGACCAAGTTCTGTAGGAGACATACTATCGACATATTCTTCCCCAGATCTACAACTAGGCTTCTGGCTTGAATACCTACAAATCTGATACCCATAAACTACAGAGAAGCACCATTAACACCTAAAGCAAGGAAATAAAGGTGTGAATTTCTCCATTACTTTCTAAAATGCTATTACTTTGAACATTTGAATTCAAATTCTTATGAGCTGATCTGTTAAACAAATAGCTCCATCACTTGCATACTGCCATCAGTAACCTCCCCTTCATTGCCTCATATATACACACCTAATTCTTGGCAGTCTACTAAACCACTGGCAGCATTTCCCAGCAGGTCCAGCAACTTTTCAAGCACAGAGAGGGTCTAGATCCCTATGGCTGCCACTGGTACAGAAGAAGAGAGGATATGGCAGGCTCCTCTTATAACAAAAGACACCAGCAGTGAATTCACCAGAAGTCTTGAGCAGATAAGACTCACAGATAAGCTTAGACCTGATCTGAGTGGTATGATGGATCACTTCTAAAAGCACTCAGAATGCAACATGAAAAGTTGCAAAGAGCTTGATGTGACAAGTAGGCTGAGACTGCAAATAGCTTTGTCTCTTCAAAGGGAGGGGCCAGTATAGTCCCATACCTTACCCACAAATCCAGTATTTGAACAACTGCCTGAAATTCTGAAATCAATGCAGAGAGTTAAACCTGTTAAGCTGTTTAAGTCTGATGGGATGCATTAGGTGGGGCCAGTTCTCTAGTAAATGGATATTAACTGAAATATATTGAAACACTGTTTAACAGCTATTTTATTTAATGAAGTACAATCACAACCAGGTTTGCCATTTTTCTGAGTCCAGTGGAAAAAATGAGAGCATAAGGGAATTTCATTGCCTGCCTAGAACACTACATTTCACACTGGAGCAGGATGGAAATCACATAGATCACCGCCAGCCATGCAGGTTTGTTCTTATAAGATCTCTCCGGCTCCAAGTAATTTTAAAATGAAGAAAAACTTTGCTTCAAATTGCTCGGCAGTACAAAATTTCCAGTGACAAACTTCTACTGTTGTCTTTTATATTTCATATCCACTTTCAAGTTCCTCACTACTACACTGTCAAGTTCTCTAAGCATCAGCACACTGTGAGACTGTGAACAAACCACACACACACACACACACACACAACCTACAATCTTGCTAAAATAAAGCTGGTTTGTCAGGGCTTTTTTCCTGTGAGCTGACTAACATTTTTTAAAACTAGCATTTTATTTCATTTTAGTGAAGAGGTTTGCCAGAACTGCAAAAATTTGAACAGAAACTTGATTTGTAGTTTTGCCCTTCAGATTTCTGCTCAGAAATACTTTCAAAGTCAAACAGTTTTAGGCTTGTGTTTTGACCTTTTCTGCAGACCGCCATCCTAATATCTTCTGCCACATCCTAAAATTCTTCTGCTGACATGATGAGCAAAACCAAAACTGGTGGACGCTAAATTTAAATTCTCAAGGAAGCATTAAATGAAGGTAGCCTGCAGAGGAGGCTTAAAATCTTAACAGGTAAAGTTACACTAAGGTTATAGAAGGCTAAAGGAGGATGGAGATCAATGAACTGCATCTTTTCCATGAATGAAGAAAGAGGAAAATAAAGAGCATTAAGCCTAGTCTTATCCCGAGATTAGAATTTTAATTTCATTGGCGCAGCAGAATCCATTGGACAGCATATAGAACTGGCCTACTTATAGGAGGTTACAGTTCATTCAAGCAGGAAGGAGAGGAAGAATCTTGCATATTAAGCACACACACACGTTTTCTGAGGTCGAAACTGAAAGAGTCCTGCTGTTTTAAGGTATTTGGACCACGTTAAAAGGGGTAAAGGACTAAAGGACTATTGGGGCTGCCTTGGGTTAGAGCACAGCATAATATCACATTGGGAAATCCACATGGCATGGCTTCTGATGATTTCAATCAAAATTACCACAACTGTATAATTTGATGGTTTTAATTTTAATTTCCCAACATTTAGTTGAAAATGTAGTATCACAAGGCCTGTCTCATCCAAGATGGCCAAATACTCAAACACCCTTATATTCAATTAAGAGAGATAAATATTTGACAAGAATTATTTAATCCTAGGCTGATATTGTAAATGGACTCAACCACTCCTGGATGTGCCCATAGGTACCCACTGACTGGAGAGACAGCCTGAACTTCTGGCCTGGGTACTTAATGTCTAAATGTCTACAATTTGTGAGCTGACTCCTCCCCAGCACATTCTTGAAATGTATTCATCCTGGGATGATAAGGAGAGGATTTCTCTGGAATCCCCTCCTCCTACAGAGGGACTGGGTAAAGAAGGTGGGACTGTAGTTGTGACACTGGATTCCTTAGAAAAGAGGCAAAGAGCTAAAAGAATGGTGGGCTTCAGGAAAACAGTCAAGAAATGCCATTGTAACAGGTTAGGAGAAAAAAGAGTCCATGAGAACTGGTAGTTCTTTAAAGAAGCAACAAGGGCATTGTCAAAAAGCAATCATTCTCATGTCTCATTGTCAGATGCTGGCAAAGCACTTTATGAAAGATGCCAGGCTCCTGGGGAGTCTGAAGAAGATGTCTAGAAGTATGAGGGAAATTATGAATTACTGAAGGAGCTCACGTTCCATCAGTCTAGCAAATAAAAAAACCAGACTGATTTGCAAAACTATGATAGTACTTTTAAGAAAAGGTAGTGCAAAGTGAACAGGATTAACGAGTTAGCATGGTTTTGAACAAGTCCAGAGGAGGGCCATGAGGATGATCAGGGGACTGGAGCACCTCTCATATGAAGATAGGCTGAGAAAGTTGGGGCTGTTCAGCCTGGAGAAGAGAAGGCTGCATGGACACCTCATAGCAGCCTTCCAGTATCTGAAGGGGGCCTATAGGGATGCTGGGGAGGAACTCTTCATTAGGGACTGTAATGATAGGACAATGGGTAACAGGTTCAAACTTCAACAGGGGAAGTTTAGATTGGATATGAGGAAGAAATTCTTTACTGTAAGGGTGGTGAGTCACTGGACTGGGTTGCCCAGGGAAGTTGTGAATGCTCCATCACTGGCAGTGTTCAAGGCCAGGTTGGACATAGCCTTGGGTGGCATGGTATAGTGAGTGGTGTCCCTGCCCCTGTCAGGGGGGTTGGAACTAGATGATCTTAAGGTCCTAACTATTCTATGATTCTATGAATTTAGAGCAAAAGAGATTTGGGTTAAACATTAGAGACTTCTTTCCCTGGCAAGACCAGTGAGGTTGTGCAGTGGAAATTCAACAGTCCCAATCTATTAAATAAAAAGCTTTAAGAATAGCTTTCATCACTGCCTGCAATAAATGTAGATAATTGCCTTGGAGTAAGTGGTGGAGTAGATGAGGTCTCACAGGCGTTTCCTATAGCAGACTATTGCTCCAGGCCTCGGGAAAGCTAATTTTAGCCTAGAGATGCTAGTCCCTCTTGACTCTCTCCATAGTCAGTACAGAACACTCCTCTAGAGCAGATTCAGAACAGGACTATTGTCCCTGGCTTAACTAACATGAATAGCCCAAATAGTTCCCTAAAGCTCAGTACACCCATCCTGGTGTCATGTTCTCCCTCCCCCCCCTACTGCCACAAATAGCTTCCTGCTCCTTCCAATCAACTTGTGATCTCCCCTTCCTGATTTCTTCAAATGTCAGACACCAACCTGCGAATCCCACACAGATCTGCATTCCTTTTCACTGCTATGCCTGCCCCTTATGTCCTAATTTTGAACCAGCACAGTTTATCAAGAACTTTTACAAAATATCTCAGACTGACAGGGTTGTCTATAAGGAATGCCATGGTCTTTATCACAGCCAGGCCTATTATTCAGGAAGAGCAATTACAATATCACAAGTGTGTCTTTCATCTCCACTCATTTTAATCAACACTATCTGATTGGCAGATACTGGTGCTCTCTGCAATATCCCCTCAGGTTTGAAAAGTAGCCACCAGTCAGGAGTCATTCTCAAATACTTGCACAAGAAAACATGTGGCCTCTTCACCTTCCAAAAAACCCTCAGAACCTCTTCTAAATTAACTATAGATTAGCAGGGCACATTGCCCAATAGTAAAAACAAAACAAAACCATAATCCCTGACAGACATAGATCAACAATAACAACAAGCCCATAGCCACTCTCAGGTTTCTGCCAGTGACAGGGTTCAGTGACCACAGAACCTGCCCTCGAGCCACCCCCTTTCCTAAGAGTAGGCTGGCTGCAAAGGGTTTTGCCTAGTCCCATTGTGTGCAGATGCTACGACCTCTACTCCACATGCAGGACTGACAAATGACAGAGATAATTCAGGATGAGACCACAGGTACCACCTGAATCTCAGATGCATGCATGCACCTCACACACACAGATATCACTTCTTCAAGAAACAAGGGGGAAAAAAAAGTGCCCACCTGGTAATTTAATGAATTGCTTTTATTTGTTAGGAAGCTCTTGGGAATCCCTTTCTGAAACAACCCTCATTTCAGAAATCAAGGCTATATCTAAAGTCTCATGAGATAAAGCATAGTACAAGGTGATCCAAAGAAACATGCAGGTTTCAAAACCATTAGAAGAGTTAACACCTAAATCTCAACTACTGGTAAACCTTTAATATCACGGTTTGCTAACCCCGAAGTTACTCAGCTTAAGGTCTTCTCTGTCATTTGCTTCTGTCTTATAAACTACCATGCTGTGAGTCCCTGGATGAATGGCAGCAGATGAAGTGATAAGACAAGGCCACAGACTCATATCAACACAGACAGAATAACCCTGGTACTGGATCCAGCTAATTTACTATTACATTCCCAGTAGTCTACTACAGGATAAGAACAACTCTGGATATGATATACTAGTGGAGGCTGTAATGATTTGGAATGAAGCAAAATAGACGTTTGTACTGTCACAGAGGCCCATAGGTCATGAGTCCTTCCCTGGGAGATACTAAGCAGTATCAACCACTGGGCTGAAGTGATGTTGGCAGGAGATACTTGAGGTTTGGCAGAGGAACTCAGCTATTTGAGAACTGTAAAGTGAGCAGAGTGAATGAACAGCTACAAACTCACTCACACAAAATTAGTTCTGTGTTAGATACCATGCAAAGGTAAAAAAGCATATCTGCTCAGAATCAGACAACCCTACAACATAAGGAAAAGCATGAAGAGCCTGAAAATAGCAGAGAGAGCACATGCAGAGAGAGCACTGTGTAAAGAGCAGACTGAAAGACAGGAGTGATAGTTTGCTGAAAGTAATGAGACAATGGCCAGAGAGAAGGAACTTGCTAAGACAGAAAAGCAGAGCAGCACTTGCTGAGGAGACGGTACAGGCAATGTCCATTTTTGTAAGTGCCAGAACTAAGGCTCAAATAAGGAAGATGCAAGAGATTGATGAAACAGTCCTTTTAACCCCCCTCAGCTGGGAATTGGAGACTGTTCAAGAAAAAAGGTAAGAACAGCAAAAAGACACAAAACAAATTAACAAAGTAAAAAGACCAGCAGATGTCATTCAACAGACACACGCAGTTTATTTTTCTCCTCATTGAATTGAACTTACTTTAAAAAGTTAAAACTGTGATAAACATTAAGACCCATTCTGCCTAAGAAAACCAACAACATATTAACAAAAGCCATAGCAAAAGGATACTGAATGCTCCATAAGAATGTTATTGAATAAGAATGAATAAGAAATATTGAATGCTCAGAGATTGTTATCTTGATGATGCCTCTTATTCATGTCATGATCACAGCTGAACATTTCTGTAGAGTAGCCTTCCACACCTCCCATAAAACTTCTGTTTCTTTCCTATTTCAAACCGTAAAGTTTTGTCTCAGTGTTGTAAAAAAGGTTAATACATCTTCCTGAGGTATATGGTCAGTCATTCACCCTTCTGTAAAATATTCATCATATTTATGTTTTCATAACTAAATTATTTTGGGGCAATTTCAGATGCTGGTCTACAGTTTTCCACAGATAAATTCTGGATACAAATAGCAGCAGGATCAAATACTGTATTGGCATTTCCAGTGGTCCATAGACATCAGATTGGCAACTCTACTGCACCAGCAATGCCACCTGGACATAAAAACAGACTGACAGTTTGTTTCTGAATGTGAATGCTACAGAGCAAACTGTTGCAGTCCCTTTTCTGAGGTGATTTGGACTTGTAAAGAACAAATTTCTCATGAGTTCTCATAAAGTATGCAGACAATTGAATGTTAGCCAAAGCTCGAACACAAAGGTAGGCTAAAGCACAGGAAGGGAAGTGTAATAGTACCAACATATAATTTATTCCAATATCCCAGTTACACTTTTATCTGCTTTCATCTCCACCCAGATATTTTCCTGCACCTTATAAAGAAATGTCAAGCACATTCCTAATCTGGTGTTGAGTGTAATCCGACATTTGGAAAAGTTTGGTAACTAAAAGGTAAGGTCACATACACCCCTGAGACAATCTGGATACTTCAAAGGATGAAGTTACCAAGCAAGCAGGAATTATTTTTGCAACTTGCACCACAATATTAAGATCACATCTTTCTCCATTATTACTGGATGGAAAATAATCCTTATTCAAATACCGAACTTCAAACACAAGCAGCCAGTGGTCCCCAGTAGACAGCAGGGCCTTTTCACTTAGCACTCAAAAACATGAAAAAACATTAAAGAATACTGGGTACATTTCTAAAAGAGGAGGAAGAGAAGTCTCCATACAATACCCTAAATAATGAGCTATGTAGGAGGGGAAGAATGGCTGTTTATGTTGGCAGAATAGCCCAGCTCCTTCCAGTGGGACCACAGAAGTCTCAGTAGGTCTAAAGTCTTCCCCTGATTCCCCCTCCCCACAGCCATGCCTGACCAGCAACAGTTGCTGTGGTCCTCACCTTTAACCCATCACCAGGCTCCTGCTGTCCTTTCCCTGAATACAGACTCCAGCCTCCCTCCTTCAGCCCCTGGCATGGGGACTTCTGGTACATTAATGTTCAGTCTGTCTTTCAGCTTCCACAAGCATACCATGCTCCTCCTCCATAGTGCCTCACAGCACCATGGACCTTTCTTAGCTTCTTTTCTACCAGAGGCCAGCACTAAACAGACTCTCAACTTTTCTTACCCTTCTTTCTCTTCTGCCCCTTGTGAAAGACCCTATCCCACTTGTTGAGAGTAAATCATTCACTCATCACTATTTCTAACCTATCCTTCCATAGAGATCATATCACCTCCCCCTGCTCTTCCACAGCTTCATTTCCATTCCCGTCTTCCCTGCTCATAATTCCTTTTGTACAGCAGGCAGCTTCAAACCTCATTTTTACCACCTGGCAGACAGCATGCTTTGAAGGTTTTCCTCCACCATATTTAATCCAAATCCTTCAGCCTTCTAGGGATGAGCTGCTTTTGTGAGTAATTTGAGTAATAAGAGCACAAACATAGTGTTTAACTGAGCCAAGCTGTTACTGAACTTTCCCCAGTAAAATTCCTATCCTAAATCACAACTCCCTCTGTTTTAGGAGGCAATTCCCCTACCAACTCTCTCTGCTTTACAACCAGGATGGAGTCAGTGTCTTACACCTGCCAAATAGATCGCAAGATCCAGAGGGTTCAAAAGCTGCTAACAAGAGGGCTTGTGAAGATGAGCAGTGCCAGCCAGCTATAGGAATTTCAATTAATTAGATCAGTCCAATTAATAATGGCCTTTATCATATTCTATTTGGATCAATCTCTTCAGTAGATGAAAAATTCTTTTCAGGAAAGACATTCCCAGATTCTGGTTTCGAGTTGGACCCTTTAGTTAATATTTTTCTTTAAATTCCATGGCCTGCTTGCCTTCATTCCTGAAAATTCCCCCCCCCCCCCCCAAGCCCACAAAAGCTATTATTAAGCATTCATCCCAACACACACATTAGATCTTGTGTGCTGCCTTTTAGCAGAATGCTTTTAATTGAAAGAAAAACCCTGACTCCTGCTAGGTTTGGGCGGGCTGCAATTAGTTCCATACTAGTTAGTTTTGCCAGAAAGTCATATAACTCTTCTACACAGGCATTCCCACTCTGGCCCAGCTGCAAACAATATGCTGAGTCAGCAAAATAAGGAGGCAGAAGGAATTTTTCATTGAATTAAGAATCCCGTCTGTTCTGAAATCTTGTAAAATGTGTGTTGGATTCCATCTGTCCTGGAAGATCCCCACTCTGACAGTGCCAGCTACTGGCACTCGCACGGTATCTGTGTGCCTGCAACAATACTGCAAACTGCCCCATCACAGGGAGGCTTTGGACTCCATTGACCAGGAGGAACACCTTGCTAGCTAATGATGTGGGCCTGTGAGGGCAGTAAAATACAAATGCCCCGTTATGCCTTAACCGCAATGCTTTGGTGAAAAAATGTCTCTTCTGTTCCTTACTTGCAAGGAAAACAAGATCCACTGCCCTACCAGTTAGATGCAGTGACTGAAGCCAAGAGTAAAGCGTGCAGAACATCTGAATTTTGGCAAATTCAGATGCAGACAAATGAAAGTTGGAGGAAACTTTTTTTCTGGGTACTTCTGGTTTATTTGAAGCCAACGAAGCATGAAATGGTCTTAACAGTTTGTTATGTTTTGGTGTAACATGAGGATCTAGAATCTCTTGACAAGTAGAGTAGAAGCTTGAGTTTCAGTTCACTGATTGGTGGTTTTCTGGATTTGTCCAAGAAATGTATTTAAACAGCATGTGCAGCAGAAACCAGTTTTAGTCATAAATGTTCAATGGTAATCATCTGAAAGTGGACATCAGATAATAAAAATAACAGGTAATTAATTCTTTATAATTTCCATGGATAATTGTTAGAACTAGGAGATGATTAGCCTTTTATACGTGCCTAGGTATCTGTAAGATTATCCTATGCTTTAACAGAAATCCATGAGCCGCAGGCACATTCAGGAGCTCTCATTTATGTTTATTAAACACTTACCTTGAGACCCGTGAATCTGGGGAGTTTCACACCCATGACCCAAATCAGTGCAGTCTTCTAATACAATGACTGTTGCATAAAATATCAAAATAGTGAGCCCATATTTAGGTTATTCTTTCACAAGCTTCTCTTGGTAGTAGTAAAAGACAGCAGGTAAACTCCGCATTGTTCACTATAAGTAAAACCCTCTTTTTCATGTGGGAAATGTTTTATGGAAAAAAAGTCTTTATTTGAACTTTTTCCTTTGAAATTGTAGGTTTTCATCACAGGAAATTTTTGAGACTTTTAAAGGAATCGTTTAGTTTCACTTTGACTTCAAATGTCATGCTTTTTTTTTCTTTTTTCAGCCAAGCCCCCAACATGCTAAACTGATTCAAAAATACTAATTCTGAAACACTGATTCAATATGAAAATCACTTTTGTATGTATTTGCTGCAGGGAAATTGAAAATTTCCAGTGGAAATAAAGTAACACTATAAAAAAATCAGCTTAAACAAAATAATATTTTTGGTAAGAAATTTTTCTGCACTAAATACTGCGGCCAACAGTAATTACAGCTTGTCCAAAAGTCTGGGAAAGCTACAGTGGATTTTTGGAACCTTTAAAATATCCCACCTCATGCAGCAATAATGTTGCACAGTGAAAGAGTGTTAAAAGATTATAGTGAAAGGTTTGTATCCCAAAGCACCTGAACATAAACAATATGTTTGTTTAACTGACAACAGCTTCATCCATCCATGATTTTAAATTTGCAGAATACTATAAATAGATAGCACTTTCACTGAAAGCATTAAATTAGCCAACTGGGTACTTGACTTTGTAATGCGGAGCAATGTGGAGTGATAATGAACACCATGTGTGTGTGATAATGGGGGTTGTAGAAAATAGATCTGGCCAGCTGAGTGAAAAGGAAATGCTAAAGAAGAAAAAAATCTGAAGTCCAAGCCAAAACAAGTGACCTAGGGAAGCAAGTAAAGGTTTGTATCTGGGGCAGGCTGGAGGCCTGAGAGAGATCAGCAATTCAGCTGGGTATTTTTAAGCATATGCTCAAGGCCCTCTTTATTCGGCAGGAAACTTAAGCATATGCTCGGAGGTTAAGCATCAGCTAAAGTCTCATTGATGTCAATGGGTCTTAAACACATGCCTAGAGGTACATATGTGCTGAAGTGCTTTCACAAATAAGAATGGACTGGGGATCAGGGCCTCAGTCCCCTGGTATTTCAAAGCAGGCTAACCCTGCAACCTCCTGGCTTTCCAAATTCTTTGGACTAGATCTCATTTATTATACACACAGGACCAGACTTAAGCGTGTAAGAACTTGCATTACTGTACATAACTGCCATTGGCCCTTTGGTACTGAAATAAATAGGAAAGTACAGATACATATATAAAACACCAGTAACTTCTACTGTAATTTGCCCAAAGATTTCTCTAAGTTATAACAACAAAAGCTTAAAATAAGCAGAAATGCAACTTCTGGGCATTTCCACTACTTGGTCAAGAATGAATTTAAAGATAAATCTGAATCCTGACTGAAACCTGGCTTGAAGTAACTTGTCTTGAAAGAGCACATGGTGCTCTTCATTTTTGTGCAGTCAATGGATCTGTATTTCTTTGTGACTTTCTGTGCCTGAGTAGTTACTAATCAACTGTGTAGCTGACAGGGCATCACTGTAACAACAGTAAAGCCACTTTCTTTGCCAATCCAACTTCAAGTGGATAAACTGCCAAGCATTAATCTGCACTGACAGAAATTTAGAAATCCACAATTACTCTCTGAATCTGAGATGGCAGGTTAACATGAAAAAATCTTCAAAATTTTTAGAGAAGTTCTGTCAGATTCAAGTATGGCTTCTCCTTCTTTGTCCTTCTCTACAACTACTGGAAAATATACCGTAAAGTGGCAAAGGGAATTATATGGTCAGATTACTAATGATATTAAATATTTTTTCCATGCAGTTAATACAGGATTTGAAATTATCAGTAAAAATCCTTCCTGTGCATTTCAGTGAACCTGAACGACCACTTGGACTCCGCATTTCGTAATTCTCCAAGGATAAATACGAGGCAGAGGAAATGGTCATAAAGATGCGCAGCAGGGCCAGCTGAAAACTCCTCTAGGTGGAATCTGTAAATGATGGCTCATTTTAAAACACTCTTCATGTGACAGGAGGAAACTGAGGTGCATCTGAGCAGCGGGACATTGCCAGAGTACTGCCATGTGCAACCATTGCACTGCTGTTCTCCAGTGATGCCGCAGCAGCAGCTACCACCCCGCATAAATTACAGCAGAAAGCTGACTTCAACAAACGAAAAAGCTAATTCCTTCATTAAAATGTATTAAAGTGGGCAGAAAACATACTGTAAAAGCCCAGTAATCAGATTTACATGCGCATTTTTCCTTCTGTCATGACTCCCGTGTTTTAAACTGGAGAGCATTACCATTTGGCATTTCCTGCAAATGCACTGAGGAAAAGCCACAGCAATATAGTATTTCTTCCATAGATGTTAACATTCAAAGACTCATAGAAGTGGCTAACGTTCAATTTCTGGTCAAAATTTGCTCACTTTCTTGCTTTGTTTTTTCAGATGAAGACAACCTGGTGAAAGCGATCCCACATTCCTCTTAGCACTTTTTGTCTTGACAAAACTCAGCTGACATAGGCAAATTCAAGTTCTAAAACCATGCATCTTAGTCTGACTGTGTTTCAAGTTTCTGCCTCTTTATTAACGATGGAAGAGCACCTCTTCCTTCTTGCCCGAGCTGCTGCTTATCATTCCCATCCCTGCAGTCAGCCGAGTAACACGACGCTGGCCTAGCATAAATACAAAACAGGTTCCGATGGAATCTGAAATACTGCTTGTACATCCTACCACTGACCACAGTGGAACAATGGTGTGCCAACGAATTGGAAAAAAATAACTCTATTTGCTCGTTCTTTCTGTGCCTCTGTCTGAAATATACCTAGCTCCAAAGCTATTATTTATAGTTATGAGGTGACAACTGAGAGCTAGCAGTCTGCTGAGTGAAAAAATGTTTGCGTTTATCCTTTTTAGAGATATCCTATATATGTACACACATACATGTGCAGCAGCTATTCATGCTGGATAAGAAGGACCTAATCAACTACAGCGCTTATTCAGTGGTATGAAAAGAAAAGTTCTTTATTTCGTGTGAATTAAGTGACAAAACTTCATTTTTAAAGATTATTTGAGACAAAAATAGTTTTTAATCAAAACCTCCAGCTGCACTAGCATGGTTTAAAACACAGGCAGTGTTGTAAGTTTTCTGTGAACACTTTTGCCTACAGTTTTTAATAGAGAAATCACCTCTTCTAAGTTGCTTGCAAAGAGTATGTTATTTTAAAGTCAAACTTCAGCAAAACCTTTACACTGTTCACACAATCACTGAAATGTTGACGTTGAGGGCGGTCTTCTGGAGGTCATCTAGTCCAACTGCCTGCCTGCAGGACTACCACCAGCATCAGACCAAGTCAGACATGGTTTTGTTTAGTCAAGTCCTGGAAGCTTTTAGGGCTACATATTTCACCCCCTCTCTGGGTACTGTGTTCCAATCCTGCACTACCCCCCATGAGAAAAGATCACTCCTAACTTCCATTCTAACCTCCAAAGCCACAATTTGATGCTGTGGTCCCTTTTTGCTATTTGAAACTATCAAAAAGGGTTTGGCTTCATCATCTCTATACCTTGCCTTCAAGCAGTTGCAGGCTATGAGACTGCCCCATAGCTGACTCTTCGTTGAGCTCTACAAGCACAGCACCCTTCATCTTTCCCTACTGGGCATGTCCTCCAGGCCTCTAAGCACCTTGGTAGCTCTCCACCAGGCTTTCTCCAGCCTCTCTACACTCCCAACATTTCGCCCAACCTCACACATCCCTTCTGTAGTACTGATAAATAGGACAACCTCAGCTTTACCAGGGTTGCTTGGAAGATTGTCACTGAACAACCTCTTTACTCTCCTTGGGCTCTGTGGATCAGCTTCATCAGGCCCAGCTGAGGCAAAGACACCAGTGCTCCATGGTGTGCCTCTCCCCAGTCCCAGAGGGAGGAGGGACTGGGGAGAGGCACACCTATGCTAGGCGGCAGAAACTGGTGTGCCCCAACACCTCTATTCTGGGGGCAGCAGAGGATAGCAGGCTGTGAGCCTCTAACGGCTGCCTTCACACCCAAATCCCTCTAAGTCCATTTTTGGATGGTCTTTACCTCTGAATTTCAAACAATCTCATTATTCATGGATCATTTTTCCCCACAAATGGATCATTTCAAGGAAATATAAAAAACAGTCCTATGATCAGATCAGTGTAAGTCCTATGACTGCTGCCTTTGATTAAAGAGGAGCAGAAATCCCTGCAGGACTGTTTCAGCAGGCGGGCATTTAATAAATCATATGAAAGTGTGAGGAAAATACAAAAAAGAGAATACAGTGATAAGAAAAATACTTTTGAAATGGACAGTCAACACCAGACAGTTTACAGTAATTTTCCAGCTAAGTAACAACAATTGCTCTTTGTCATAATTTCCCAAGGGTAAAAAAAAAAAAGACAAAAACAAATACACAGTAATCTGTGAGTCTGAACCACAGAAAACCTGTTCTGTTCTTCTAACGGAACGTAGAAGTGAAGTCAAAACAGGAGAGATGGGCTTTTCAAAACCCACAAAGCCTAATTGTCCACATCAGTTCTTGGTCCCTGACCACACTGATCTTGAGACCTGTTGGGTATTGACCCTCTCATGAGTAGCATGACTGGCTTTGGCCTCTTCATCAACAGTTCAGTTGTGAACTTCCCTCCATAAGGTGGGAGACACAACTGCTTAACATAAGAATCATACTCTAATAGCCTCAATTCCACCCAAATCTCAGTTCTCTTCACAGGGGGACATTCAGTCCATGTTTCCTATTGACAAAACCCAACTTCTCTTCCCTATTATTTCGGGTATGTCCCTGCTCATTGCCTTATTTAAACTCTCTGGGTTGTTCTCCAGAAGCCATCAGAACTGCCCAACTCTCCCGGTAGGCTGGACGGACGAGCTGAGATGGGATTTGGGTATCTGACTGGGATCTAAAGCAAGGAGTCCAAGTATCCTGGAACAGGTGACAATTGCTTGGTTCTGCTCACCTTAGCCATCATGCATCCTTGATGGAACCAAAACTTCCTTTACCCCATCCAGGGGCTATCTGTGCCTACAAGCTTCCAGTAAACCTCTGGGAGCGCAGCGTATACACACACAGTCCTCAGGCAGCTCCCCAGGAGTGTGCCAGGCTATTAAAAATATTTCTTGTTCCCAGCTTGGATAACGTTGGACCTGCTGAAGAGAAATCAGCTGTTGGCATGTCTTCCCTTCAGTCTTCCCAGCCCACACTTTTGTTTTCATATTCTTTGCTATCAGCAAAGACATTTTAACAAGCTACAGAAAAGTTCTGGATAAATTTGCTTAGTTAGAAACACTTCTGAATTTACACTGTAAACAGAGAACTGACTCACCAGCAGTACTTCCTAAAATATCAAGTACTCAACAGCAAGTTACATATAAAGGAAACAAGATGTTTTAGTCCTAACAACTTTATGCTCATATTGGGCATTTCTGTCATCTATATCAGAGACAGTAACAAGTAACCAGACATCTTTTATGTTATTTCCCATTGTCTTACCATGCCAATGAATTCTACATTATTAAAATTTAATTTAATAAACCTATGGTGACAATTTCAAGGAGACGACTTTCCCTTTTGCACTCCAGACAACTTAAAGACTCTTTGAAACTGCCTACATTGTTAGCTTATCAGCCATCAGCTGACACTAAATGGCAGTGGCAAAAGCCAGCAAATTCTCTCCATAACTCTTCTGTATACACACTGATTTGGGCTGGGATTTGGGATTTTGGGTCAAGCTAGATGCCAACCCAGCCTGTACTGTCATAGCAGCATGGAGCAAGTTCAACACTGTTGAAACCCCTTGGATGTTGATGAGCTCAAACAGCTGAGTACTGGAGCTAAACTGAATGGCACAACATATCTCTGCACACACAGTCCAAACCTGTCTCCCCCCAGAAAGATGCAACAGAATCCATCCATTAAAATGGAAACCTTTTGATGGGTTCAAGCACCAGCATCACTGTCAGATAAAACGCAGATGAGAACGCTAGGACAAATACAGATCCCAAAGACCAAAAAAGAATCCTACCCATGAGGGGTTGGATCCCATATGTAAGCAGTGCCTGCTGTTTCCTCTGCTTCTTACATATCTCTCTATGCAATCTTGACACTGTTACAAGGAACGTGTGCATAACCAATTGCATGAGCTTGCCTATTCTCACAGCTAATATGCTGCGCAGAAAAAAAAAGGTATGACAGGACCCCCAATGTATATGCCTGTCTTAGAGCCAGGGGTTGCCATCAGGCAAGCTTCTCATGGAGGGGAAAAAACAACCCACAACATTTTGGTCGTTCATTAACTGGTTTTGTGAGCATTCTGTTACAAAGTCAGAAAAAAGAAGGAAGGAAGGAAGGAAGGAAGGAAGGAAGGAAGGAAGGAAGGAAGGAAGGAAGGAAGGAAGGAAGGAAGGAAGAAAAAGAAATGCATACTTTAGGAATGTTTCTCACAGGAAAAAAAAAAAAAGATACTCCTACAAAAGGACATATAAGGCAAAATTCACAATGGTGGAAGACCATATGAAAGGAAATATTAAAGCTTACCACACTCCTCCGCTAATCACAAACCCAACCTGTCTGACTGCATCTCCTCTCACATACAGCCAAAGAAGCTGCTCCTAGGTGAATGTCAGTAAGAACATACTGTACTATACCAGACACAGCATCTTGACCTGGACTAACACTCTTATATGGACACTAAGGACATTGCTAAAGAAACACAGACCCTATTGTTAATCATTTCTTTTAGCAAACTTCCTTCACAGCGTGAGCTAAGTACTATATTAAATTGCGAAGAAATTGCTAGAACTACTATGCTGCAAGTGACTTTTAAATCAAGTGCATGAGTTATATGGTATTTAGCACTGTGCTGTAAAGGGTGGTAAATGGAGGTGTCATAAATATCTGACTTTATCATCTGTTGACTCATAATCCAGATGCCAATGGGATATAAATCATGTAAAGCATGTTTCCAGATTAGGAAATTCTGACTGCTCACTATTGTTCTAGCAAACCACATTAATTCTTTGTAAGTTCAGGAGTGCCCTCTGATGGTTAGTATCTATTACAGGGAAGTAAGAGTTGACTGGAAAGTCATAGAATCATAGAATAGTTATGGCTGGAAAGGACCTTAAGATCATCTAGTTCCAACCCCCCTGCCAGGGGCAGGGACACCTCACCCAAGGCTCTGCCCAACCTGGCCTTGAACACCGCCAGCGATGGAGCATTCACAACTTCTTGGGCAACACATTCCAGTGACTCACCACCCTTAAAGAATTTCTTCCTCATATCCAATCTAAACTTCCCCTGTTGAAGTTTGAACCCGTTACCCCTTGTTCTATCACTACAGTCCCTCATGAAGAGTCCCTCCCCAGCATCCCTATAGGCCCCCTTCAGATACTGGAAAGATGCTATGAGGTCTCCATGCAGCCTTCTCTTCTCCAGGCTGAACAGACACAACTTTCTTATCCTATCTTCATACGGGAGGTGCTCCAGCCCCCTGATCATCCTCGTGGCCCTCCTCTGGACTTGTTCCAACACTTCCATGTCCTTTTTATGTTGAGGACACCAGAACTGCACACAATACTCCAAGTGAGGTCTCACAAGAGCAGAGTAGAGGGGCAGGATCACCTCCCTCGACCTGCTGGTCACGCTCCTTTTAATGCAGCCCAGGATATGGTTGGCTTTCTGGGCTGCAAGCACACTGCCAGCTCATGTTCATTTTCCCATTGACCAACACCCCAAGTCCTTCTCTGCAGGGCTGCTCTGAATCTCTTCTCTGCCCAACCTGTAGCTGTGCCTGGCATTGCTCCCACCCAGCTGTAGAACCTTGCACTTGGCATGCTTAAACTTCATCAGGTTGGCATCAGCCCACCTCACAAGCGTGTCAAGGTCCCTTTGGATGGCATTCCTTCCCTCCAACGTATCAACCGAACCACACAGCTTGGTGTCATTGACAAACTTGCTGAGGGCGCACTCAGTCTCACTGTCCATGTCACCTACAAAGATGTTGAACAAGACCGATCCCAACACCGATCCCTGAGTGACACCACTCGTTACTGGTCTCCAGCTGGCCACTGAGCCATTGAGCACTACTCTTTGTGTGCAGCCATCCAGTCAGTTCTTTATCCACTGAGTAAAGTGGCACATCCTAAATCGTTTATGCAATACAAAATGCCTTCACATCCTGCACTATACATTTACAGTCTTCTGTATGCTTAAATATTTTGATAACCAACTTGCTTTGCTAGAAATAATTTTTCTGCATATTTCTCTTTCTCTTTCAGTTCTTTCTATTGATTTTTAAGGACACACACCCATTAGGGATGTAATCAGAGCACTGCTTACGCATACATCTAGTTTTAGAAGTTGAAGGAAATTTCAGATAAATTAGAGGTTTTCTACAACGGAATGTGAGAAAGGCCTTGAAAGGCTCTGACAAATCCAGACACCTGGAAATTCAGATATTCAGCTGAGTATCAGAAAACAGGATATAACTGGAAAAAACAGGCAACCTCTCTTATTAAGTGCTTAAGTGTCCGGGAGATTATACGTAATTTTCCAGTTATATAAGCTAACCTAATAAAATCTGTAAAATCTCTCTATGAACCTTGATTCACTTGCATCCTTAGAACACTGCATCTATAACAGAACTGTGAGAAAACAGGAAATCAATTTATTTCCCTGCCACCACCTGTGATTTTACCTTCAGGTATTCAGCATCTGAAGGTTACTTATCATTTTAAATTTTATCACCTATACTATGAACTGCCCTTCCAAAATAGCTGGAAGAGGGCACAGATTTGGACCTTTTTGTGAAGACAACGACTATGCCCACTAGATAACAGATTCACATCTCTCCCTTCAACTGAAGGAGCAGCAGGACTGGAGGAAAGCAGAAGATAACAGTTTAGGATGAAAGAGACCAGCAGCAAGCCTTTTCTGTGACAGCTTTAATTCCAGTTTTACATCTACTGCCAGACCATAGATATACTGAAATGCAGCAATACTTGGGAATTACAGTTGAAGCGTCCCCTTTCCACCTGGGGCTGCATTCGGCTGAGGCTCAGACTGGGATTATCCCAACACTGACCCGGAGTATGAGGCCCCTCCTTGGCAACATGCGTTTCTAGAGATGTCCGGCCCTCCTGCGTGCAGCCCAGTAGGGGAGCGAGCCTCGACATGACAGGGCATGCCGCCGAGAGCTCCCTCGGACCCCTGAGACTCCCTTGCTGACAGACGTTCCTACCGCTAGTCTTGCCTCCCGAAGGAAAAGCTGATTAATCCCTTTATGATCATATATATAATGAGGGGTATATAGTATCTATATAATGAGCGGTTTTCTCCACTCCGGAGGGTGCCAAGCGGACGCTTCAGGCAGGGAGCTCCCGCCGCTTGCCGCCCCAGGTCTGCCTCTATGCAGCGGCTGCTGTGTCCCGGCATCAGCCCCCCAAGAAGGGGGCAGCAATTTCTCCGCTAGCGACAGGAAAGCGGAAACCTGCTGCTGTTTCCCTCAATTAGCTAAGTGCCGCCTAATTAAGTTCCACGCTAACGCTCCCGCCTGTTACACCTTCCAAAAGCTTCAGCCTCCGCCCGGGCTACAGGAAGGAGGTCGCGGTAGCAATCCCGAGCCACAAGAAGAGCCGGAGCCCCCTCTTATGGAGGTCGGGTGAAAGGCGCCCCGAGAGGCCGGCGCTCCCCCCGCCTCCGCCGCCCGCCCGGGTGCTGCGGTACGGCTCGGAGCCGCGATGCGCCGCGTCCCGCCGGGAGATGACTTTCCCCAGGCGCACGGCTCGCCGCTGCCAAGTGAGGCTCGCCGACTTCGCTGTGGAGTGCGGGGAAGCAGCGGGTGAGACGCAGGTGCGAGAAGAGGGCTGTGGAGATGCGCGGGCGCGAAGGGCAGCGGAGGGAGCCTTAGCAGTACCCTGTGCACAAGAAGTATGCCTAGACCTCAGTGGGAGCTGGTGCTCGCCGTGGCGTTGCCTGGAGCGCTCCATGACCTCAACACTAGAAAAGGCTGGAAAACGGCCTGGAAGGAAACTGCCAAAGGGCCCCCATTTTGAAGACCTTGAGGTGCTGTGCCAAGCCTGGGGGCTTTTCAGTGCCCCTGGCACCTCCCAGGACTTGTTCCAAGTCCATCTGAGTCCAAATCCTGCCTCGTGGCCTGACTGCTTCTCCACATTTATTTTGTACTCTCTCTTGTTCGTCCCAAGCAGGGTTGTTGTCACCCACAGGACTGCCTACCCCTTGCATTGTAGATGTTCAGGAAGGGTTTATAGCACAAAACTGGAGGTCCTGCTCTAAAACCAGTCGAAAAGGCAATGTTGTAAACATTTTTGTGAATCAGTAATCCGAATAGAAAATAAGCCAGGTCCATTTACAAATGCAGAGGATGTTTTATTTTTACCTTAACAGTTTTCCACCCATTTCAGCATAAATTAGCAAAAATTCCAAATGAATGTGCACTTCCAACATATTTTTTTTAAGTATCAATTTAAAATGTGAAATGGGTTATGGTAGTAACTCCTGGCATCTTTCCAACACACTTTTCAGTCAAGATTAATGAAAACTGATCCTTTGAGCATAACATTTTGATCTAAAAGTCATAATTGTCTAGTGGAATAATAGTAACAACAATACTAATGTCACCAAACCTATCTGGCATCACAAGTACCAAGAGATCCCAGTTCTGTTCTGAAATCCCAGTGTCTCAGGTATCTACATCCATCAGTGTGCAATACCTACTGTTACCATTTAGCTACAGCAGTAACATCTCAACAGGCAGAATAAGAACATAGCTGCTTAATAAAAACTGCTTCCGAAATGCAAGATGGATGGTGAAAGGGATGAGCTAAGGGGAAGTACTTGTAATTTTCTAAGAGGAGCCTTCTGGCAATCATGCTAAGCTGTATGGGAATAGCTCAGAAACAGCAGCTGGTTTATGAATGTGCAAAATAATATGGCAAAAGAAGAGGTCTACCGGGTCCTGCCTGTGCTTATGGCCTTTGGGGACCAGAAAAGGCTTTTGTTATGGACAGCATCAGAAGGAAAGTACTAAAGCTGGAGCCAGGGAAAGAATTAATGATTTTTGAGGTTGTCCTATAGTGAAAGTTTTACTGTTTGAAATGGTCCTGGGTTTCTGTAGAATAAAATACTGCCTTTTTGTTGCTGTATAGCACTGTGGGAGCAAAATTAAACCCATTTATATTTTTAAGGGATCAGGGTATTACCAGCTAAGTAGTGTGATACAATTCCTGTGTGAACACATAGTTAAATATTTTAATTCCGCTTCCTCTTTATAGGTGAGGCCTTTCAGATCCTGCATCCCCATCTCAGCCATAAATAAGGAGTCAGAAGTACAGTATTGTACTTTTGTTTTGCTTGTCATTCCACTGATGGAATCCTCTTTTGCTTTGCTGACAATTCAGGTCATACAGAAATCAAATGCATATCATTAGACAGGATAAATATAGAATTAAACACAGTCAAGATCCAGAACTCCATGGACTGAAAGGTAGTAAATTCCCTAGCCACTGAGATGGATTGACTTTAATTTGTCAATAGTTCATCATCTTATGGAGAAGAAGTATCAATAATGAAATGGTATGAAAATACCAGCCTTATTGCTTTATGGACAAATCGACCTATCCAGTCCAACACCTTGAATGAGGGGCGACTGACAAGCAAACCACGACCTACACATCTTTACCCTTCAGGCATGCTGAGGTGATGGCAAGATCAAAGAGGCTTTTGAAATGCCAAGTTCTGAGAAAGGAAATTGGGAAATATAACTCCAGAGTTAGCTGGAGGGGGCAGGGATGAGGGTCATGTTAGAAGGTGTTAACCACCGTAGAGAGAAGCGAGACTCTTATCCCAGATGGTGCAGACATTTCATTGTTGAAATACAACTACAACCGGCCCATGTTACAAGGTAATGAAATCTGTCACAAGTTGAACATCAAAAGTGGTCACAGGCTATAAAGGAATGGTGTCTGTGGGAGCAGTAGGGACAAGAAATGTTGGACACTAGAGGCTGTGTCCCTGAGATGCTGTAGTCAAGAAGATCAGAAAGGAGAGGAAGGAAGAGATTGTCTTGCTGACATCTGCCCGAGGATAGGAGCAGAGGACAAGTAAGATATTGCTTCCTTTATAATGAATCCAAGATGTACCTCCCTAGCCTGACATTTGCTGAGTAAACCAAGTTTGTTACTCAGACAAGTCCTTTTGGTCCACTCCAGTTTTCCTGTACATTCTTAGTACATTCTGTTTTAATTAGGCCAGTTGAGTCCTTGATTGTTTGCAAATTTCATGCAGACTTTTCATTAGCAGTGCTTCTAAGGAAGAGGAGCTACAGAAAGATGCCTGGAGCCTATCACAGTTGGGATGTTTGGTCAAAGGGGCATGGACTGTGGAGACCTCTCTCACAAGAGATGGCACCTGTAGAACCGAGGTCTGGTAAACACAAAGGAAACACCTGGATGGCCAAATGTATTTCCACTCCATCTTTTTTTTTCTTCCACTAATTTTCTTTTATCTTAGGATTTGAGTATAATGGAAGCCAAATCAGGAAAACGGATGTCAGCTTTCATGAAAACGAATGCTGCAAAGTAGAAATGATTTGTGATAAAACTGTGCTTGTACTGAAAAGTGCTGAATACAAATTAATTGCTGGAAAACAGGGAAGACTGAAAAATGGACGTGGCAGAACTGGATACATCCAGCAGAGTGCAGCATCCCCCAGGCGAACAGTGCGTGAGAGCGGCGGCTTGAGCCGTTTGCCTTCTGATCGAATAATAGGCGTTAGCTGCGAATAAGCAAAGTCCCCCCAGAAAGAATGACACCTTTCCATTTACGCATTTTGAATAACACTCAGATACTCTTAAGGGATTGGCTGTATTTTTCAATATAAACGTTTTGGCGTGGAAAGTAGGAGAAAGAATCTGGGGCTGGAATTGGGAGTGGGAGCTAGGAAGTTTCAGGCCAGACGTGAGGAGGAGTGGAAGTTTAGCTGAAGAAATAGTGAGTTGATGGGTAGCCTGGTGGTAGGGCAGGACAGTGAAATCAAATGACTCACAGGATTGACAGAGCAGAGGATGAAATGAGAGGCAGCACAGGCAAAGAGAAAGGGATTAGTACCTGGAGCCAGAGACAGGGAGGGGGGGAAACAAAAAACATGCTGAAGAGATGAGACAGGAGGGAACAAAGAGGGAAGGAACAAGTAGAAAGCACTGTTAATCAGTGAAGTCCATCTCTCTACGAGACCTTGGGATGTTTATATGACATTGTTCTGCTTCCTGCAAGTCCCTGTGCAACCCTGTGTCTGACCTAATATCTGACCTTGCCTCTCAAAGGATGAAAAAATGCTATCACCATCTGTCAACTTGGCAGAAGTCAGCATGAAGAGGCCTATACTGTGGTTTTAGATGTTCCAAACCAACTGTGGTACCACAACATGCTGCCACTTGATAGAACTTCTGGTTTTGTTTTGCTCTCATTTGCTTTTTAGAAAACCCTAGGATATTACAGACAAAATTACTTTTAAAATCTTTGTTAAGGTCATACAGTCAAATCTAAACAATCAGGCAATGCCTGCATTAAAACTGGTTTTACCCAGTCCCCTGTTGAAAGGTGTTGTGATGGGGTCTTGGAATACATGACTACCTGCTGTTTCTCCTCTGCAATTCTGTTTCATTCTTGTATGGGAACAACTTGTTTTGGGTGTGATCAAGTTTGTGAAGTGAAGGAGGGTGCTTTCCCTCCCTTCATACCTCATCTGTTGCGGAAGTATAAATGACATTCTGGTAACACTGAGGTACAGCAGTGAGGGGTTCCATAGCCTGTCCTGCTATGGCAGGTGCACCTGCCTTAGCAGGGTTTGAGGCCCTACCGCTGCTGGACTGGGACTGATCTCAGTTATTTCATGCTGAGCTTAGTTATATAAAGTTATATATCATTTTATATAACGCTGTCTGTCCCCTGTGCAGGCAAACCCTCATCATGGCATGGTGGCAGCCATGGGTCAGAAGATGACATCACCTAGCCAGTGAAGGCTAACATGGCCATTTTTGACAACAGATCAGATTTGACTAGGCTACAAATTGGACCCCACTGGAGAGTGAGTTGAGTCAGTCCTCCTCAGAGCAGTGGGTCTGCGGTCAGTGGCTCTCCCCCTCAGTTAGGATGCTGCCCAAGGTTAAGAGCCCTCACCTTACTGAGTGAGTGAATGTGCGTTTTGGGCTACCCTTCTAAAACCTGAAGAATTTGTAAGTCAGTTGTGCTGTAATGGTTACATCTGACATCCCGAGTCTGTGGTCCACCAAATGTTGATGGAGCTTTAATTTGTTTTGTAAAATTAATTTAAGTATATTATTGGTCTCATTTCAGTCATAAGTCTCCGCAACACCTTCACACTACATGAATCAGAAGTCCAATTGAAAAACATATTTTATGATTTTATAATTAAAACACAATAATAACACATATGCACAGTGAAATCAAATGAAGATTGTATAGCCACCTTTGGCTGTTATATTTCCTGCATTTTAACATCTTCATTTGTAATTTTATATACCACTATGATGCATGTTGTGTGTGTAAGATTGCATGTGTTCGTTGAAAGGTATGATTACATCATGTATGCACATGGGATTTGCCTGACCTAATTTCAACCATCTAGACTTGCTCCAGTCAATAGAGATTTTACTGTAAGTAGGTGCCCATGAGAGGTAGGATGCCTGTTTCTCTGCTTTGACAACTTGTTAGCTGTTTCCTCATGGGAAATGTATATAAGAACTAGCTATTTTGCATTGTGGCATAAAAAATATCATGATATTTCACATTGTTAGTGACAAGCAACATACTTCGTTAATGGCAGGTGCAAAATACGCAACTACCCAATTTAACAGGTCAAGCAAGAAGAGACACAGTCAGTCTGTGGATTTGATTTCCAAACTGTGTTTTCTGACAGAACAATAAAAGTGTAAGTAAAATCCAACTGTGGTCTCAAAATTTGTTCTATTTTAGATTTCTACATTATCTTTCCCAGACCCTTTTTTCTATTTGATACTTTTACCTGCCCAGTATTTTGATTAACAGCCTGCTCCATGTACTCCTAATTTGGACTGTAAACTCTGGCCTAAGGGCTCTTTTTTATGTCTTGTCTCAGTAACACCAAACATCTGATACACTTCTTGGGTTGGAATCTAAGCACTTCTGGAGAACAGGCAATAAATACTCACCAGTGTCATCACGGTTTCCAGTCAGGTAAAAATGAATTGCTGTATATCTGAGATACATTTGAATCTAGGCACTGCATTCAGGAGGTCCAGGCAATACTGGTGATAACAATTAGTGATCTCAAGAAAAGAAAGAAATGTAGTTGCATCAAAAGGGAATGAGTCTGTTCGGACTAAGCATTACAATTAAAATTCATACTTGTAAGACATACGAGGGAGAGATAAGGGATGAGGATCCCCACTCCACCAGGATGGAAATGAGAATGATGCCCACAGGATTTACTGAGGGAAGGAACAGCTTGGGGGGTTGTTCTGTCCTCTAGGCCTCACCTAAGAGACCACTGCCACAATCATGGAAGTCTATCCGAGGAGGAAGTGAGTCTTGTTCAGCCCTGGAAAAGCAATGACAGCATGTCTCAGAGATTATGTGAGCTGAGGCAAAAGTAAGCCATGCATGGAGGTGATGAGCTGTACGAGAAGCCAGTGACGTTTATACCACTGGCAGTCTTCTGAAGTCTGCTGAGACAGTTCGTTGTTTCTAGGTTCTTGCTCTTGGGGAAAGAGTGGCTGACCTCAGTTTAGACTCTATCAATCATACAGCTGAAAGACAGCAGAGAAAGCCCCTTTCTATGTGAAGGCTGAAGAGGGAAGCCTAGTTATTCCTGTGACACCTCCAAGCAGGAAAATGCCAGGAACCACCACGGCTAGCAGCTCAGTTGACTTCTGAGTCAGACCACCCTGGAATGCTTGTGGTAGAACACGAGAAATTCCACCTATGCGGGACGTTTACCCAGCTGGCTGTGCCAGTTCTTAGTCATCTCAGAGCCAGCCCCTGAAGAGATGGCTCCCTTGGCCTCAGTGCCTTGAGTTCCTCTAGAAGTCATCCAGTGCAGCTGATAGGACTATTCTTGGCCTATTCCAGAGTATTTTGAAACCAAGTATGTTGTTATGCCTAATGTGAGCTGCTGGGTCCTGTGACAGTGATGCCAGGAAGAAATACAGTGACAAATAAGCCTTTTGGAAGCTCTCTGCAGAAGCTCCAGAAATTACTTCTAATAACATTTAATCTCAAAAGTCAAGACAGATTCATTATCCTTTGTCCTATGCTGGCTTCCAGAGTAAGATCAAGAGCTTGCTGCCTGTACAGCTCTGCTGAGTTACCTAGGGGGACAATACAGAGAAATCCAGTTCCTAGAAGGAAACCACCATGAAGGAGAGGTAATACCTATGGTCTCTCAGGGTACTGCTGGCTGGCTGTGGAATACACCCTTGCCCAACCAATGTTTGCAACACTTCTGCCCACATCAGAACCAGTCCTGTGTGAGAGCTTTTGAGAGAGCCTTCCTGAGACACATGCCAGTGCTGAATACAAAGACTGATCTCCACTGTTACAGGATGTACCCCTGACATCCTGGAGCTTGGCTTAATCACTTCTTTCAGAGGAGCAGAAGGAGAGGAAGGAAGAAGTCAATTAAGTTATGCATGAAGCACTTTTTCCTCTCTAGCTCACTTTCACATAGACTTGTTAGACACACACTTTCTGGTGCTCTCTTGTCTCCTCTAGCTTCAGTTCCAGCACTCAAGTATATTTCTGTGCATTTTCACAATGTTATGTTTTTTCATAAAACACCGGTGGTAGGCTGGAGAGGCTACAACCAGACCAGGTAGATAAGGTATCTAGTAGACATCCTGCTTTGGTAACACATTCCTGGGCTTAGATATCCATGCTGTGGGCATCCCAGCATGGTTCTGGAGCAGACCTCTTAGCACAAGGTTGGTTCCACATAATTTCCCTCTTCTTGCCTTATTTAATACCCAGGAAACTGCTTCCCAGGGTAAAGGCACTGTTGTCAGAGCCCTAAGCACAGCAAGAGGATGCTTATTTATGTGTCTGATCAACTTGTAAATGAATGTTGCATGAGATGAGATCTTTGCAGAATCAGGCTGAGAAGCTTAATAAGGAAGACATCATAAACAGCCAAGACCAGCAGGCACAAGAGTCTGGGTGGCCCCTCTGGCCCCCAAGTACTCCACTGTCCATCTCTGGGACACAGGGTGCAGTGGCTCTTCAGGACAGCCCAGGCTGTTTCTGATACACTCCCCTGGACCAGACTAAAGCATGCCTGTCCCAGGCAGGAAGAGCTCAGTGGAGTTTGGGGTAGGTCTGTGCTTTACAAGCCAAAGACAATACTGGGTATGCAAGTACATTCTGCTTGCTTTGGGTTTTTGCTGTCTCTCTGTGTTTGCACAGAGCTGCGGTGAGCAGAACCAGCATCTGTTTAGAAATGCTGTGGCTGGGAACAGTGGTTGATGAGGAAAGACCACAAAGCCAGGCAGATGCCAACGGCATAAATGGTGCTTGGTGCACACATGCATGCAAGCTTGACCATCCAGAAGCAGAGCGACTGTCCGGAGTAGTCTTTGTTTTTTGTACAGCTGACTTCCTAATAGATTTGGGCCACTTGGTAATGCTGGTGTTGCTATTTGTCTAGCAGGTTCAGCTCAGAGCCACTGGATCTGGATGAAATGGAGCAACTGAACTAAGAACTGGTGTTTATTTTCTACACTTGGTGAGCTGTTTAAACTTGTAAAGTCAGTGGAGATCTAGTCAGTACAGGGAATACACTCCAAAGAGCAACCCAGCAGACCAGCCATGGCACGAGACACTCAGTTGCCCATAAACAGACATTCAGACATACAAGACAGCCACATGAGGCTAGCAGATACAACACAAGATTCTCCTTTCTGAAGGGAGACTTGGAGACCACCAAATAGCACCAGCACCTTTGTTTAGGTGACGAGTCCCAGCTGATGTGTCTACTTTAGGGGCCTGATCACTCTAAGTGGCAGTGACTGTCCCAACAGGATTTCGATCGGCCACAATGAAAACTTGAGCACATTAAAGCACATGTAGGCACCTGCTCGTGAACACCTAAATGTGTCTTGGCTTTGAACTGAATCCCAGGTGGGCTATCTGCACAGGCCAGCAGAGGAGGGAAGAGCAGCCAAAGGGGATGTGCAGAAGAGGAGAGGAAGCACAACTCCAGATATTGCTAGCGCAGCTCATGCAATGAGGGATTTCCCAGGGATGGGGTAGGCAGTGAATAGCACAATCATCCAAGGAAATGAGAAGATACCTCACAGCTGGTTTAATTCAAGTCAGGTATGGGAGCACAGGGACAGTGGAGCATAGCCATCATGGAAGGAAATACAGGTTCATTCATTTTCCAGCCATGTGAGGAAACAAACAGACCAAATGAGTTCAGATTCCATCCCGTGGACTTTGGGTGCCCAGGAAACCAGGGTATGACATCATCTGGTGGAAAGGAGACAGCAACTCACACAGCCTCTGTAATGCTGTAAGAAACGGTCACTTCTCTACACGGTGGTGAAACTTCTGGTTTTAAGAAAAACCAACCAGACACTGCTTACAATGTGCAGTTCTCCAAAGGTTGCGAGAAAGTATACGGCAGTTACAGCACTTTGGAAGCTAACTTTGAAAAATCCCTTTCTCCAGGTAATTTTGTCATTTAACAGCAGTAGATGTGGACCCACACAGTGGGTGTGTGTCTTAAAGGAGCAGGTGGGGCCAACAATCAGTCTGAGTTGCTGAAGTGGCCATCACCCCATGCTGTACACCTGTTGGGTTCTGTTTTTAAGGCACCAGTGGGTCTCTCCTTCAGTGTACATGTGCCAAACCACAAAAGCTTAGTGTTTTACCAAAGATGGAAAATCTTGAAAGCAATTCAAGGATCTACACTAAGAACAGTAGAGTTATAATTAAATCCACCTTTAAAGTAGTGTACCTCTTTTTAGGGCTGAAATAGCACTCTGTATTTTAAGCATCGTTGGAGAAAAAGGAGAGAGGTTGAAAACAAGCATTTTCATGTGAGGGATTGGAAACTCAGCGCACTAAACATTCACCAAGGCTCCCTGTAATCACTGGAGTTTGTCCTGTCGCTGCTGGCTGAATTCACATCTCTTGACCTCCAGCAGCGGGCTGGAGCCCATCTCCGCGCAGCCCCTGCTGTGCCGTGCTGAGGGCCGGCGGAGGGGGGACGGGGTAGGCCCCGGGGCTGAGCGATCCCCAAGCCCCAGCGGGCAGCGCACCGAGACACGGCGAGGAGCGAGCCCGACAGCCTCGGGCGGCCGCCCCGCGCCCTTGCTCACGCCCAGCAGACGCGGAGCACCTGCGGTTTCCTCGCCACACGGGCAGTCAGCGCCTCCGCTACGGGCGACGCGCACTGGAGGCTCCGCGGAGCGGCGCGCAACCTGCGCGGATTCCCCGCCTGCCCTCCCTGCCGCAGCCACCCTTTGTACCGGCCCCCCGGGCATGGCGTGGCGGGCGGGTGCGCTGTGCCTGTGCGCAGTGGCGGTGCTGTGCGCGGCGGCGGAGCTGCGGCTGACCCTGCTGCACACCAACGATGTCCACGGGCGCGTGGAAGCGCAGGGTGCGGGAGCGCGGGGCTGCGCGGGCTCGGAGGGGGCGGCCGGCTGCTTCGGCGGCGTGGCGCGGCGAGCGGCGCGGGTGGCGGCGGAGCGGGCCGCGCACCGTAACGTGCTGCTGCTGGACGCCGGAGACCAGTACCAGGGCACAGTGTGGTTCTCCCGCTTCAAGGGCTGGGAGGCGGTCCACTTCATGAACCTCCTGCGCTACGACGCCATGGTAACGAGGGCCGGGGGTACTGGTTGGGGGGCTTCCCCCCTTTGGTGCTGGGTCCATGTTTCCTTTCCTGCCCTTGCGTTGACGCCTCCTGGAGTGCGTAACGTTGCCTCAGAGAAGTCTGTAGGTCTCGCTAAAATCGTGGTCAGCATCGGCCGGGGGTAAGGAAGGAGAAAAGAAGCGAAGTGCCAGGTGACTGGCACCCGACCGACTGGAGTCATGAGCTGGCAGTCCCGCGGGCAGCCAGAAACCGGGAGCTGGTGCCAGGGCTACAGAGAGGCAGGCATGCCGTGGAAGAGCACCCCTTGGGAGAGGCAGGGGCTTGGAGGGAGCTGGGGAGAGGGGTCTGCAGAAGTGTGGAATCCTGGATGAGGCGCCTTGCCTGAGATGGAGAGAGTAACCGTGGCAGAGGCTCGCAGCCTGTCCTGCGGGAAGGGCCAGATGGTGCATGTTGGCAATGCTGCTGCAAAGGGTGAGAGTTGTTAGTTTTCCTTAGCCCCACCCTGGTCGTGTGCAGTCCCACGAGGGCTGTGGTCGTGACAGGGTGTGAGGGGCTGGATATGAGTGGTCCAGGGACTAAAACAATGCACCTTTGAGGAAGCTGTGAGGCTGCACCAGTGCTGCATTTTTACTCTCTTTTGGTCGTTCGAGTGCTGAGAGAAAGGTAGAAGAATTTGAGGCTGAGATTGGGGGATGTCACTCCATGTCTTTACATCTTTTGTCTGCTAATACATAAAGCCTGCTAATACATAAATAATTATTGTGGGTTATTTTGCTTGCATACAGCCTCAGAAAGGAGAGAGATTGAAGTTGTGTTTGAGGATGACTGTGTATTTATTTCATTCCAGCTGACAGCTTGAGGAAAAAAATCTTCTGTGCATATCACATCCTCTTGTCTTCATGTTTTTTGCTTTCTCTGGGAAGCACTGCTCTTTCCCAGGTTCACCCGTTTCTTCCCTCTGCCTCAGAAGAGTTGCGGAAGGGAAGGGACGCCCCAGTACACTCTCCTGGGCTAAACACACTTCATACCAGACAGACAGGTCTGTGAAGGACACTGCTCCGTGTTCCCGTGGTTTAAAAACGGTTTCCTAATCATAAAGCTAACAGGGTTTTTCTCCCGGTGGTGATGGGGAGGGGTGTGTGCATTCAGGACTCATTCTCACTGGGAGCTGGGGAGTACTTTGGGGTTCTGCAGTGCAGAAATAGTTCAAGGTGGTTTTTCCTACCTTTCTTCCCAAAGCTTGCTGCTGACTGTCGTTCATCAGCCTCATGTTTGCTGGTTTAACTGGTTCATGGGCAGGCTGGGAGCATGTATAGTTCCTGATCGTATCACAAGAAGCAATTCAAATGGGCACAATCAGCAATATTGAGATTGTGCGCAGTTTTAGAAATACATAACATAGGAAGCATCTACTGACTGTTTAGGAGGTCCCATGATCTTTTTCATCAGAATAAGATTAAAAAATAATTCCACACCATACTGGATAGCCAGAGGCTTGTACCGAATGCTTATGCCTTAGGTGAAGTAGTCAACCACTTGTTCTCTGTGGAGGTGCTGCATATTGTAATTTGAATGTTGTCACTGGATAGAAAGAGACAGGACAGACTGAGAAGCTACAGGTACTTAGAACCTTTCTCTGCTACCGAAGAGCCTGAGGACAGATGCCAAGTGTTGGGCAGTGCTGCGACAGTTACAACTCTTCTGTCCATGGACTCTGAGCACCATGCAGTGGGGATGGTGGCCGGGTGGGCACAGGGAGACAGGTAAGAGCCTCACTGCAGAAGAGTGAGCTAGTGTTTCTTTAAGCAAAATTTGGGAAGTCATATCCCTAACAAAAGGGGTGGGGATTACTGAAATGGTTAGAAGCAAGATACAGGAGTAGGATTACTAACAGGATGAAGGAGGGAACATGAGTCATGGAAGTAGTTACAGGATGGGGGCAGGAGCTGTAGCAGCATTTAGGGCAGCCTGGCAGCATTGGAGGTTTACTCCACAAATGGGACGAATTTCCTTTTAGGTTAGCTATTTTCTCATTTCTGCCCTTTCTCACCTCCAGCCTGTTTTGTCTTGTTTAGCGAGGTATTGCCTTCTAATTTTCTTGGCACTAGCCTTGCTTTTTGGTGTAATTAACATCAAAATCAAAATTAAGCACTGCAAAGTCAATAATTGGAGGGATGATGGAAGTCTTCTGGTTTTACTTTTGAGTTGCATCCTTCTGTTAATTTGTATCCTGATTTTGAAATATTTTTTAACCTGGTTTCTTGTGAAAAGGAGGATTATAGGATTGTCTGCTGTGTGCCTAAACGTGTCTGTTTATTCTTCCTTGTGACTTACACTTAAGCTGGCCAATGGATCCAGATTTGGTGAAGGGATATTGCACAGATACAGTGTCCTAGAAGCTCTGGGCATGAGGGTG
The DNA here is from genome assembly GCA_028858755.1 of Ara ararauna. Classification (NCBI taxonomy): domain Eukaryota; kingdom Metazoa; phylum Chordata; class Aves; order Psittaciformes; family Psittacidae; genus Ara; species Ara ararauna. The sequence continues at coordinate 51,698,492 of CM054379.1, forward strand.
GTTAGAGTACAGGGACCCAGAATGGTACACATCTCCTTCCCCAGAGGACAAGTTGCATCAATTATAAGACTGTACTATTAGCCACCAGTGATTTCTCATGAACAAGAGACTTTGTAACCACCCACACCATGGGAAAAGTTTTGATCAAAGCTTGTACCCTAACGGACATGAAATAATCCAAACGCAAGATACAAAGCCAAGAGAAACAAGGTTTCATAAGTGGTTGGTTGGTTTTGTTGTTTGCGGTTTGTTGTTTTTTTTTTTTTCCACAAGCTAATGGTAGTTATATGCAATTCAACTTATTTCATTTGCAACCTTCTAGGGGGGAGGGTGTAATTGCATGTTTAGGATAAACAGAAGGCACATGCATCAGCCAAAAGGAAATAGCTTGTTACGAGAAGGCTGCATGGAGACCTCATAGCAGCCTTCCAGTATCTGAAGGGGGCCTATAGGGATGATAGGGAGGGACTCTTCATGAGGGACTGTAGTGACAGGACAAGGGGTAACGAGTTCAAACTTCAACAGGGGAAGTTTAGATTGGATATGAGGAAGAAATTCTTTACTGTAAGGGTGGTGAGGCACTGGAATGGGTTGCCCAGGGAAGTTGTGAATGCTCCATCGCTGGTGGTGTTCAAGGCCAGGTTGGACATAGCCTTGGGTGGCATGGTTTAGTGTGAGGTGTCCCTGCCCCTGTCAGGGGGGTTGGAACTAGATGATCTTAAGGTCCTTTCCAACCCTAACTATTCTATGATTCTATGATTCTGAGATGCTCTACCAGTCCATGGATATCTTTTAAGAGCATCAGTCAGCATCGAACTGATGAAGGAATCAAAATGAGTTTCCTTAAAGTGTTATTCTTTTTTACATTATTTTTTACAGCAAGTTAGATTGCAGTTAGAATACGGTTAGAAAGCTGATATAGTTGGAGTGCACTATGGCTTCCCAGGTCAGGATTTTCCTAAGTACAGCTCTTGGTTCTTTTGGAAAAGTGCTGCAGCATCATGCAAATGATCTGATTCCTTCCTTGGGGTGTGAGTAGGTTTCTCACTGACATCAGCAGGAGCAGTTGGTTGCCAATGATTCCAAAGTTACTGCTGATATCCTGACTTTTCCACAGGGCTATTGACTACCTGCCTGTGGGGATCAGAAGAGTCAGGAGACTTTGTCTCCCCCAGATGATAGACACTGCCAGTCAGCTGACTGAAATATTGAGCTTCCATGCCTCTAGTGGTCCTGCTTGGGTTGGAACATGACCACGGTTAATATAGTCTATCTGGGGAATAAAAGCTGGAACAAGCACATAGAGGTTGTTTATATGAGTTGTGCAGAGAGGTGTATCAGTCTTTTCAGATGATGAAAGCGTCTTTCCCTGCTTAATCTTGAGAATGAAATTATAAGCACGCTTTTGTCTTGAAGAGTTGGTCTGATGGCTTTAGCACTCCTTTCATGCTTTGCTCTGACCTGAAAACTTGTCCCAGGTTACATTATGACTATGTTTCTGTAGCTGTTTCTTCTCTTTCACTAACGCCTAAGTATGCTACAAGGTTCTTGTATATATCATGCTTCAGCAAAGTTGCCATCTATGGACATTTTGCTGGTTACTTGCAGGCACAGGCACTTGGCATGTTAGGCTGAGCATGAAAAAGGGATGGGTAGAAGAAAGTTTTATGGTGCTTTAAAGCAAGTCCATTTTTGTTAAGTTAGGCAACCAACCTAGAATAATTAAACATTCTCATCTTGTTGGTATTACGTTGCTAATCGATAAACTGGACTGTTTGTTTTGTGTGATAGTTCTAGTTTAGATACCATAGTTTCTATTATAGTGTTATCATAGAATCAGAGAGTCATAGAATGGTTTGGGTTGGAAGGGAACTTAAAGATCATGTAGTTCCAACCCCCCTGCCATGGGCAAGGACACCTTCCACTTGACCAGGTTGCTCAAAGCCCTGTTCAACCTGGCCTTGAACACTGCCAGGGATGGAGCAGCCACAGCTTCTTTGGGCAATCTGTGCCAGTGCTTCACCACCCTCACAGTAAACACACCTGCATGTGTGCACACACCCATACTATGGATTGTCTGTGGAGATTCTCCCTAGTTGATAAACATTAGAACTTCCAGTAGGAAATTACATTGATGATGTCTAGAAAATGGTATTTTCTTGTAACAAGTTAAAGTGCACAAGAACTTCTACTAAATGTGAATTAAATGTGTTTAAAACCCTGTATTCCAGGCACAAGCTCTTAAAATATGTGTTTTATTTAAAGATAACAAATATTGTCATTGGCATTTAACATTTTCTTCAGTATTTTTTTAAGCAACATATTTTCTCTACACAAAATACGTATTTTCCTTTGTGGTTCTTGTTAATCCTCTTTCTCGCAGTTACAGGATGAAAACCAGTGGGTTTTGGTTTGGCATGTGATTGCAGACCTTCCTTATGTAGGTTTTGACTGTCTCATCTGTACTGATAGAAGAGTCTGAAAAGCAAAGACCTAAACCTAAAAAAGACAAAAATAACATTTCGGTGTTCATGAGAAACAGGGATGTGCTGTTTTAGACAAGATAGGGTTTTGTTCCCTGGAACATAGACTTTGTTTTCTCATACATACCTTTATATATAATTTATGAGAGCATTTAGACTGAATATTGGAGGTAGGGTCTTATATTTTCTTCTTGCTTTTCACAGGCTTTGGGGAACCATGAGTTCGATGAAGGCGTGAGCGGATTATTGGATCCTTTCCTTAAAAATGCCAGTTTTACAGTTTTGAGTGCCAACATCAAGGGGAAAACCCCATTAGGGAATGAAATGATGAAATATGTTAATCCTTTTAAAATAGTACATTTTGACTCAGAGCCAGTAGGAATTGTTGGCTACACTACAAAGGAAACTTCTTTTCTTTCACAGCCAGGTATGTTTTCTTCAGTATGTAAGTTTATGTCCTTTGGTACTATTTTATTACTTGCCCACTTTTTTGAATTCAAAGATTAATATTTTCAGCTAAAAAGTGAAAAGTTTTATCAGTACTTACTTGTATTATTCAACTTTGTAAATGCCTGATTTTTAAAGTGGAGAAGGCTTGTTAACAGTAAAAGCCATTTTCATCCAGACCTCAATTATGCAGTGTCGCTGAATTATCCAAGAATATAAGAAGGTCGGTGAGATTGCCGAAGAGCTGGGGGGTGCTTTTATTGTTGTTGGGTTTTACAATTTATATTATTTTATATTGTTATTTATGCATCTAAACAAATGTTAAAGCTTATCTTTACAGTGCAATGTGCTCAAACCAAGGCTTTTCTCTGTGTGTAGAAATTGTGATCTTGGATGCCTCCAAGCTTAAGCTCTAGTAAAAGGAAGGAGAGCTTCCTGTGTATTTGTGAAGCAGAAGTTGCCCAAGATGTTTTTAGTCTCTCAAATATTTCCAGAAATTAGACTACAGAAGGAACACCCATTCAGCTTTTACCACAATTGCTTCATTCATGAGTAAAATTAGAATTGATGAGGAAAAGGCTTCTCAATTTCTGACTGTTTTTTCCAACATTGAAGGGGTTTTGGTTTGTTGAGGTTGTTTTCTTTAAGCAAAAGAAAATGGTTGACTGGAATGAGAAACACATTTAAATCAGCTGTAGGAGATCTGAGTCATTGCCTGCTCAAAGCTCAGCCCCTTGCACCCCCTCTGTCCCAACAAAATCAGACTCTCTTCCGTGGTTTTGGCAGGAGGGATGCCCCAGACACCGGTTTAAAGCAGTTTCCACAGTGAAAAAGGACTTCATATTGTTAATTCTCTTTCCATCACTTAGTAATAAAGAAGTAATGCATAGCTTTTTTAAGAAAAGGAATATTTCGTACCTTGAGAAAATACTAGAATATAAAATTGTTCCTTCTGTGCTTTTTAATCCCTATTCTGTATGTTTAAAGTATCAGGAAGTGGAAATCTGAGGTCAGAATAGACTTCTATATCTCACTTCTATTTTACAGTGATGTGTTTTTGGAGTCCTTTCTTTTCTTCCCCCAACAAAAAAGGAAATTGATCTGTATTTTCTGTAGGCAATAGAATTTCGCCTGTGCTTGAAGTGAAGTTCTTGAGGGGTGAAATGCTTGAGGGTAGGTGTCATCTGACATCACTCTAAGTTTGAACACAGTCAGTGTTCTTCTTCATTAGGAATTAATAAACTAGATCTCAGCTCTTCTCCCAGACAACTCCATTGCTGTGGTGAGGTCATCAAATTAACTCTCTTGCATATAAATTTACTAGAGAGGAATCCAGATAGTGTTGGAATGATCCTCTGAAGCGTTTAACTACAGTAACCTTTAGGCATCATACTGAATGCCTCAGTATGCTGAGATGCTATAACAGAGATCACAACTAGAAAAAAACGGTGTTAAAAGGGAAGGCTGGTTAGTTCCCTAACTGTTAGTTCCCTGAAGCAGCCCTAAGCTAAGTATATCCCACAGTGTAATTGAGCAACAAGCAGAGCAAATTCCAACAGCAGCAGTTATAGTGATCCGAGTTTTTACAATTTTCTGCTTTGCTTTCTCAGTGTGTGAAGGAACATTTGGAAGCTTTGAAAATGTGAATTCAGGATGTGTTAATATAGCTCAGTGACTGTATATCATCCATGACCTAGCAATCCTTCAGACTGATAAAATCATGGCAGAGGTGGGTTGGTGGCTAAATAATGATCAACCTAATTCCTTGATTCAATGAATAAGACACGTTGCACTTTTTAAATTCAGCACCATGCTTATCTACACACTTCTTCCAGATGATTCTGTTTTCTCAGACTCCGCAGCAGTTGCTTTGGCGTGCTGTACGCTCTTAGCGCATTCTCAAGGCAAATAGGAAGGATGAAAATGCTGAAACGTGAATTCCTGCATGACCATTTTCCGTGGAAATCTTTTGTGGGTGTGATTTCTTCTGTTGTCAAATCCCAATGACTTTGACGCAATCATGAAATTACAGTTTGTACTTTCATAGTTTGGTTAAAACAACTATCAGCATACTTGAACAGAGTATGAAGTCCCTAAGTCTCAGTGGTTCCATTGTGAAGGAACAGCTAATCTTTGCTGCAGGTACTGTTACTGTTGTTCGGAAACCACAGAGACGGGGAACTCTTAGCACAATTTATAGGTTACAGCCAATTGGCAGTTTTTCTGAAGTTCTTCCTTCAACTATCTCAGCCAGTTTTATCCACATCCTCCAAATGTTGTTTATAACTTGGCACATAGAGTTGTCTAAGTATTGGTTTTGCGCTAGTAATCCTAAGAGCATCTTTCTAGTATTTGATGGTACCAGCTCACTTGCTTTAGTTCTGCAATGGTGTTGTAAACATCACACAAAATGGTAATGTCTTGATCTGTCCTGAGAGATGCTACATGCATGTTTGGTACTGTGATATAATATATCTCATTTTGTCTGCTTTAATTTCATGTAAGGTAGAAGCCCAAAGCTGCTTACTCTGTAACCCGACAGGCAGCAAAATATTTACTAAAACTATCAACTTGGCAGAGTTTTCTAAAATGGAATTTTAAATTCCATTTATTCCACTTTATTCTGGCTAGCTTGCATAGTATTTTTAACATGCAGCCAGTTCTTTTTCCTTGTTCATTTATAGCAGTCTGGATGTTTTATCTGAAACTCTGCACCATCTAAAAAGAGAAGAGGATGTCACATCAGTTTAATACCTTGAAACAGAAGTGAAATACTGGCATGAGCAATAGCTGACTCTTAAATAAACACTTATTTCAATTCAGATTGTTTTGAAATACATGCAGGTGGGTGCTAAGCAGCATATTGCTTTTTGCCTGGTTTCATAGAGTAGTGAGCGCTGTGTAGTTGCTCCTACAGTCCCCTGCTGTATGACTTTTGAACCTGCTGGCCCATTTCAGCTCTATTAGATGAAGTGCTTGGATGACTAAAATACAAAGCTGTGTGAGAGCTGGGTTGAGGGGAGGAGGTGCAAGAAGCCTCTGCAGGAACCCCTTTCTGAAGTCAAGGTGGGCAGTGGGCAGTTGCTGGATGGGGGGGTTTGGAGGTGTGACTGCCTATGTGGTTGGTGGTGCCGGTGGCTGCCTGTGCCATGCTATAGCAGTCCAGGGAGAGAGATGGATTTACTGGCACAGGACAAGCCTTGTTTTAACCCTGTCCTGGGTTCAGCTCCTTCTTAGTAGCTGGTGCAGTGCTGTGTTTTTGACTTTCAGCCTGGGAGCAGCACTGATAACACCGATGTTTTCAGTTGCTGCTCAGTAATGTTTACTCTGACCAGGGACTTTCTGAGTCTCATGCTCTGCCAGGGAGGAGGGGAGGCTGGGAGGAAGCAGAGACAGGACACCTGACCCAAACAAGCCAAAGAGCTATTCCATACCACAGCATGTCATGCCCACTATATAAACTGGGTGCAGTTACCCGGAAGGACTAGATCACTGCTTGGGTAGGGCTGGGTATTGGTCAATGGGTGGTGAGCAGTTGTATTCTCTTCCCTTGTTATTTCACTTATCATTATTCTTATTGGTGGTAGCAGCAGTGGTTTGTGTTATACCTTAGTTACTGGACTGCTCTGATCTCAACCCATGGGAGTTATATTCTTTTGATTCTCCTCCTCATCCCTCTGGGAGTGGAGGGAGGAAGGGGAGGGGGAGTGATCTAACGACTGTGTGGTTCTGGATTGCCGTCTGGGCTTAAACCACGACAAACCCTCATTGTGAAAGTAGGTTTGCTTGATTCAATATGGGTTGAAGTTTAATAACAGTATGTCTTCAGTGTATTGTAGGCTGCAGGGACGTAGAGGGGTAATAGAGCTGGTGCTGGTGTGGAGAGCTCGGTTATCATGGACCACCTGGCATGGGATAAGTTAGCCTGCAGGCAACGGGATGCTGGCACAGCTGGTCAGCAGGCTCACTTTTGCTCTTCATGTAGAGAGCCCTGTTCTCTTTACAGAACTGGTCCCCACATTGTGGTATGCAACGCCATTGTAGCTGATCTGTGGATAGTAATATGAGTATGTGAAAGACCTAGCTCAAGGAGCATTTCTCAGGCTTCTCCTTTTGCAGTAGCTCTGTATCAGGCCCAGTTTCTGTCAGGCAGAAGGATGTACAAAGAGGGGCTGAAGTCGGTGTCTCTTTTCAGGGAGAATAAGGCTAAAGTTGAACTAAGTGCAGTTTTCCACTGTCTTAGGAGGGGGTCTATAGAGAAGACGGGGACAGACTCATCCCAGAGGGACGCAGAGAAAGGACAAGAAACAATGGGCTCATGTAGTAAAACAGGAAATTATGGTGGGATGTAAGGAAAAAATTTGTCACGGTAAGAGCAGTTAAGCCATGAAACAGGTTGGCCAGAGAGGCTGTGGAATTTCAGCTTGCTGGGACCAGACCCATTTGGGCATCCTCATTTGGCTTTGAGTTCCTGCTTTGAGTGGCTTTTGGACTAGATGGCCCCCAGAGGTCCCTTCCAACCTCAATTAACTTATGATTCTTTGATTCTTAAGAAGAGGTCTGCAGGAAGAAAATATGGGGATTCGCTGCACGATTCAGCCTGCAATGTGCAGTACAGAGATTCCCTCTGGCAGTAAAAGAACTATTCAATGGGTGTGGTGGTGAACCAATTTATGTAACCCTCTTTTATCTCTTCCATTGTAGCTGCTTCCTCTTCATTTCCTGAGACATTTTGCACTGGATTGTGAATTTGTTTCACTCCTCCCTTTGTTATGAAATAATGTAAATCTTTTGACTTAAAAAGTTTATTTCAAAATGGTTTGATCAAAAACTCAGCAGGAAGGAGAGGAATTAGGTAGAGGGTGAATTGGTAGAAATGTTTCTCGGTTGTCTTCACTTGTAAGTTTAGGATTACAGTTTGTTGACTCTGTTCTTAAACTCCGTTCTTAAAACTTTGTCAAAGAATTTAGTCTCCTACATAGTCAGTCCTTTTGCTCAACCCAAAACACTGCGCCCAGGATAAAAGTGCATGTTTATCTAGTGCTCATGTAACTGTTTGTCATATAAGAATAATTTCAATGGGCACGGAAACCTTGCAGAAAGATTGAGTTTCCCAACATTGTGGTCCGGAAAAGGTTTCTTCTTTCCAGACATTCTGTTCTTTATGTTCTTGTTTTGGGATGGTAGCTCAGTTGTGTGCTGTGCTGTATTGATATTGCTGAGAGCGGTTCGCATTAAGTGAGATAATCTGTGTAAAAAGGCAGTTCAGAGTTTGCACTTTGAAGAAGCTGCTCCTTAAAGACTCAGGGGGGAGAGGGAGGGAAAGAACGAGATGGGTGTGGAGTAAAAAGAGAGATTTAACTCAGGAGAAGATAGAAGACCTCAAAGAAATACAATTTGGGAAGGAAAAAAAGCTTTATAGTACAAGTGTTTATGCTCAAACACTTACTGACATATTTAATTTCCTTTCTCTAGTTAAATAACAAAACCCATTCAATTTTTGATCTCACAATTGGTGTCACTTTTTTTTTTTAATGGCGTTACAACTTGTTTAGTATAGGCAAGTACATACAGCTTAGCGAAGGTATGTTGTTTTAGTCTAAGCACCAATGTGCTCCTGAGAGACTGGAGAACATCAGATCAGGAGCTTGGACCAACTAAGAGCATTTGAAAGCCACTGATACTCAAGGTGCCATTAATTGTAAAAAATATCACCAGATATAAACTAGGTTTTCGTTTGTTTAAACTAGTAATTAAAGTACTTTGTAATAATATATTTACATTTTTTCTTTTTTCTTAAGGGGATGACGTTATCTTTGAAGATGAAATTGAAGCATTACAAGTACAAGTGAATGAACTTTCTGCTCTGGGAGTGAACAAAATAATTGCACTAGGACATTCTGGTTTTACTGTGGACAAAAATATTGCCCAAAAAGTCAAAGGAGTGGATGTTGTAATTGGAGGACATACAAACACATTTCTCTATACAGGTATTGAACTTCTTACTAAAATGTTGCTTCTAAAGCAAAGCTAAAACTGTTTCTTCTTAAACTCTGAGAACTTTCACAAATACAGTTTATGGCTGGCTGTACTGGGACAGATCCATAGCTGGTACCTATCCATAACTTCCATGGAAGAAACTGATTTAAAACAGCCTGTAGGTAAGCTGTACCCTAACTCACTGAAAGGTTCCTTAATGCTGTGGATGTTCAAGGTGACCTGTGCAAAGCAGGACAGACAGAGGTAGTAATACTAATAAATTACTGCCAAAAATACTGTACCTGCTTCAAGTTCATACATACAAAGGAGTATATAAGATGTTTACATTTAAACTTGTGTGTTAACAAAAATTATGAATCATGTAAGACTTCAAAAGTGACACCGATGTTGATTTTCAGTTGAATCTGATTCATAGGTCTCCATTAGCCCTGACATTTAAAAACTCCTCCCAAGTTTTCTCAGTCTTTTTCAGTCTTACTTTTAATCTCAGATTTTATTATTCATTGTTTCAGAGGTAGACATCATTCCAGAGGTGAACACTGTTGATCTGATTTCTTCCAGAGCAATGATGCTTTAGGGCAAAACTTGCCTCCAGCAGCTTCTCCAGTGCTGCTGCCTTCCCTGACTGCATGTGTAAGGACACAAGTAAAAGAAAGGCTTGGCTTTGTAAACCATCAAAGATAGCTTATTAAATTTAGCTTGTTAAATTAACTGGTTGAGAATGTAACAAGAACTTTCTGTAATTTTCCGTGAAATTTCCTTTGTGCTCTAGTCATAGGGGTAGCACTGTGTACCCTAGGAATTTAAACACTTAAAGGTTTTGCACTGTCCACTTCATCCTCTCTCTACTCATCTCTTCTCACATTCTCATGCCTTTTTTTCTCATTTGGGCTCTCACATTTTACTGTCCCACCTGTTAAAGAGAAACAGTTTCATGCTACAGAGACACATTAAACAGTTTAGAATATCTCTTTAATTGGGCCTCAAGGAGTAACTGATTACTAAGCTGGAGCCACGGAGTATTTACACACCTACCTACAAGTCAGAGGCTGCGAACAGTTAGCATAGATGTGCAGCAGAGAAGTGGCCAAACTGGAACAGACAACAGGACCATCCATCCCAATGTCTTGTCTCCAAGAGTGACTGAGAGCACATGGTGAGGGAAGAGTGGATAAGCCTGTAGAGATGCTGCACTCAAGTCTGCCTCCATCAAAGGGGGCAAAATGTCTTAAGTCAAAATGACTTATTGGATGTGGTCCAAAGAGATGCCACTGTTTACAATTGGGAATTGAGATCTGAAGTGCTCCAGGAGTTGAGGTACTGAGTTCATATCCTGTCTATATCTGTAGGAGTTCACATGAGCATGTTTTGTCATCCCAGAGAGTACCCCACTGTCCAAGTAGACTAGGTCAAGTTGTTCAACCTCTCCTCATTTGAAACTGCACTTGCTAATCCATCCAGGAACACCATGAGTGCATTTGTGAACCTTTCCCTTCTATGTCAAAGCTATCAGCCAACAAGGACACAGCCACGTCTATGGAGGTGATTTGACTGCACAGGAAACATCTAAATTTTGTGTGTGTTTATATGCGTGCATTAAGCCTATAAGCTCTCATTTAAATCAAGAGCTGTTAGATCAGTAAGTGGCAGGAGAATCTGGGAGAATGTTTTGGCTCAGTCTAAGTGGAGATAAACGCGCTGGTCAGCTGAATCTCTGACTGTCGTGGGAGTTGAGAGACAAACTGCCCATGGCAGACATCTCCATAGAGATGTCTTAATATAACAGCCTAATCTTGGACTAGTCCAACCTGTCTGTCTCTGAGACATTTGGAAATCTTTGGTTTATCCACAGATTATGTGGCAAATGTTGCCTTGAATGTTTCAGGTGTGCTTTGGGTGTGTAGAACTGATTCAAACAGTAACCATAGTTTTAGGTTAAAGCATATTAATTTCTACTTTTCATCTGAAAGGATGTTCTGAGAACGCAGTGTGTTGGCTAAAACAAGGGAAGAAAACAGGAAAATGTTACAGGTTCTTCAGTTACCCAGTATGAATTTGTGCATTTGTAATGAAACAGCATCTCGCACTTTGACAGAGATGCGTGCATGGGTTTTAGTGCTGTTTCCTCTGGGAATAAGATGTGCTGAAATGTCTTTTCATTTCAGAAGGAATACATCTGCTCTTAGAATGGAATAATGTCGTAGTGATAATTAATCCTTCAAGAAAGTATCAGTATCAGAAAGTGTTTCTTTAGGAAGCAAGAAATGAATAAGCATGTAACCATGCACAGCTGATGTGAACTAAAATGATGACCAGAAAGCATAAATTTCTCTTGCTGATGCTCTGTTCATTTGAAGGCTACACAAAGGCAAGAGATCAAAACTGATTCTTTTTTCAGTTCCAGAAAAAGCCAAAGCCACTTTGCGTGGATAAATCCTGCAGGGTTTTCATTAGCTACAGGATTTCTCAAACTCTTCCCAAAATAAATACCAAATAGTGAGGAGGCACCACCAGGAAACCAGCTGTGTTAGCCCAGCTAAAAGTAGAAAAACTAGTTCTCTGGTAAACTTGGTTCAGCTTGTATTTTGTTACAGCTTTTCTCCCTGGAGAAGAGGAGGGACTAGAGATAAATATGAATTGTAGTTCGAGGAGGAATGTTTGTCCTGCTTGCTTATCCCAGGTTTTCACGTTATATAAACAACTGTAAATGGAAGGAAACCACTTGTTCAGTGAGCAGTGGAAGTGAAGAGCCGGCTTTCCTCCGAATCCACGCCTGCTCCTCCATGCCCCTGCCGTGCTGGCACCCAGGCTCTCACTGACACAGGAATGGGAAGTGCTGCTGGCTTTGGGACAGGAGGAGCAGCAGGCTTTGAGGAGGCTCTGCAGCGAGGCCATGCAGCGCACCGTGGCTCTCAGAGCTGCCTGGCCTTGGCTTTTGCTGACAGTGGGGTAGAAATACTGAGGAAATACCAGGGGGGAATGATACTACTCAGATAATAATGTCAAGGAGACAGGGAGAACACTGGTACCCTGGAGATAAGAGCTGTGCTGTGTAGTTTTCTTTGCTGCTTTCCTCCCCTGCGTGGTTTCTACACCCTGAGGTAGGCTATGCCGATTGAGCCGAGATCTCTTTTCTCTGTAAATGCCTTTAATCTATCTGTTTCCAAATCCTACATCTAATCACCCTTCAAACTTTGCAGGTTGATAAGAGTTTTAAATGTATGGCCACATAACTCTAATGCTAACGAAAAAAAACCAGACCCCTGTGTATATTTTATTATCATTCTTATTTTCTATCTGATGCCAAATAATATAGTGTGAAGGCTGAACAATACATTTCTCAGCCAGAGGCTGGTACATGTGCATTGCTGAGTGATTCAGATTGCAGTAACTGGAATGAAAAGTTCCTTTGTTGCTGTTGTGACATGATGTCATGGAGAAGTGTGCTGTCACAACTTAAAAAACACTGTGGCAGTTCTTAGAGCTCATGTCCTGAAAACAACATTGTCTCTTATGCAATAACATAACTGAATGTTATGTTACTGAACGTGTATTTGTCGTCCAATACATTTATTGCTGTTTCTGCTTAATGTCCTATTTGGGGTTTTTAAGGCCGAGAAACATTTGAAGTGTCATTCTGATAATTCCTGGAAGGTCACATGAGCTGAAAACCCGCTTTACATGCTCCTTTTGTGCAGGCACCCCACCCTCCACTGAACAGCCAGCTGGCCCGTACCCATTCATGGTTGACTCAGATGATGGGAGGAAGGTGCCCGTGGTGCAAGCTTATGCTTATGGAAAGTATCTTGGTTACTTAAATGTTACATTTGACAAGAAAGGAAATGTAGTTGAAGCAGTTGGAAACCCCATTCTTTTGGACAGCAGTGTTCCTGAAGGTATGTGGAACAGGCATTTGAATTTGCCTGCAGCACTCTACTGCAATTCAAGTGTTATTATGTTAAAGACGCAGTACAGTGTCAGAGAAGAATCCAGCTTGCTTTCTGAGCTTGCAGTTCTCTTCTGCATAGGGTTCAGGCTGTGTTACAGTTGCACACGTTTGCCTCTGTTTCTTTTTCTGAACAGTGGCCTTTGAATATGCACAAATTCAGAGTATGTTTTTGTCTGTTTAAAATGACTGAAAGTCCTTTTGTAAGAGCTTAGATGATACACTACCTTACCAGTTGGTAGAGCCCGTTTTAGCTAGCCCTGTAATTATGATTTAAAAGGTTATGAGGACTAATTTACTCTGTTTTGCCAGAGGCTGGGTTCTTTCAGAACAAAGTTTAGGGCAACATACGAAATTGGAAATGTTCCAGAAAAAAAACCTCTGGCAATGTACAAATAAAAAACATGAACCCACAACTTGCTTTTTCAACGCTGGTTGTGTTCACTGTTTCAGCTCTGAAACATGCAAAGAACTGGGAGGAGGAAAGTCTGTTGCTTTCTGTTCATAGCCATCCAAGCTCTGTTACCTTCTTTTTGTTGGCTCTGTAATCACTTAGGGCTGGTTCGCGAGTCTTCGTTTGTTGTCCAGCATTTGTTGTGTGAAGCTTTTTTTCTAGGCATGAAGCTAGAAAGTCTTTTTTTTCCAGGCTTTCTAGGTTCTACCAGAGTATTTATGAAATAGATAACTTAAAAATTATTTGTTCATAGATATTCTGATTATGTTATCATCAATGATCCATGAATTGAATGAGGTGATATAAAGAGACTTTAAATTCTCTCTGTGATGGCAGCAAAACTAAAAATTCAGATACACGGGTGCTCTCATTTCATAAATGTTGCTATTGCTGACAGTTATGTGGCAAATTGCTTAAAACTAACAGCTGACACAAAGCAGTGGTGACATTATCTGTATATACAAGTATCTTTGTATCTGGTATTGTTTTCTTAAAGAGTTAGATTTGCATCTGGCAGACACATGTGCATAGGGAATTAATTTCTGTGAGGAGTTTATTCACTGACATTGGCATTTGAGCTGGTATTCCTTTTAACACTACATTAAAGGGGAGGACGCTATAAATAGGAAGGAAAAAAAAAAAAGATATGATGTCAAATATAGACCAAGCTCACTGGTATGTTACAAATTCTCTCACTTGTAAAGGTAGGTGCTACAAACCCTGTCAATCAGAGCTCAGAGCAGGACTGGGCAAAAAATACTTCTAAGTGTTAGGAGACAGCCATGCTGCGGCACAGGAAGAGCTTGTTCACTTGGTTGTCTCATCCTGCCTGCTCCCTTTCCAGGCTTTGAAGTGAGTGTAGATGTCATGTTGCTTGAAGAGCCTTTAGGGAGAATGTGATGTTTTAGAATCGTGAAGAGCAGGGTCTTTCCTAAGCTTTGCGTTCACTGAAATGTCACTAATATGAGATATGTGTGATGCTTATTTTGCACTTTTATACCACTTTATAGATGAGCACATTAAAGAAGAAGTGGAAAAATGGAAGGAAAATCTGGGGAATTATTCTACAGAGATTGGAAAAACTAGTGTTTACCTGAATGGTACAAGCCAAGCGTGCCGTTTCCAGGAATGTAACATGGGAAATTTGCTTTGTGACGCTGCGGTAAGACATTGCTGCTCCAGGTGGCAATGACATCTAAGTGGTATCCCAGAGCTACTGGATGAAATGCTCCAAACTGTCAGCACACAGGCTCTGCTGCTTTCCAGCACTGTGACACCTAGTGCCTCCCTAGAAAGATCTGGCAGAAGCCAGGCTGTAATGAATCTTGCTGTATAGAGTAAGGAGCAGTTTATTCTTTGGGTGAACCCTCATATAGACAGCAGCTCACAGCTGGCTCTGAGGCTCCAGTTTTAAGAGACATGATAGTCTGACCTAATAAATAAGTATCTTATAGTGGGACTGAAGGTAATATCAAAGAAGATATAAAACCTTTCTGTCTCTTTTAAGTCTTAGATTGTATTGGCTGTGAATGTCCAGAGCCTAGAATAAGTGAAGATGAAAAATCAGTTTAAACATTTTCCTTTGGTAGCTTTATGAGAACATTGGAAGTCCAGATAAAAAGTCATGGAACCATGTTTCAATGTGCATCCTGAATGGAGGTGGGATACGGTCACCCATTGATGAACAGAGCACTAACGGTATGTAAAATAAGCTGAATGACAGCTTTACCAAAAAGGAAGCATTGAAGCATATTGAATAGCAATACATGGAGCTATATCAGACTCAGATTTATTAGTCTTGATGCTTGCTGGATGATAAAGACACAGGTTCTTTGACTGGCACAATGTATGTGATTCCTACCTCTACTGGCCCTCATTTTCTTAAATTGTATTTATTTGCCACATTCCTTGTCAAAAATGTATTGTTAAACAACCTAAAATAATATTGTAAACTTTAAAGAAGTCAACAACAAGTCTCATTCCCCTAGGTAGCATTACTGTGGGAGATTTGCTGTCTGTTTTGCCATTTGGAGGTCGTTTTGATTTGGTGAGGGTAAAAGGCTCCACTTTGAAAGAGGCTTTTGAGCATAGTGTGCGCAGATATGGAAAAGGAAGTGGAGAGCTGCTGCAGGTTGGAGGTACGTTTTCTTCCTTCCTCTTCTCAGTTTTCCAAACCCTTCTATTGGCCTTGTTTGTATTATGCCTCTCTAAGAATGGGAATCAAGGTGGCCACATGTGCCAGCCCTGTGCCTCGTGTGCCAGCTGACTGCTTATCCTGCTTATGTTTAATTAAGTCACTGCAGCACATGGGCCATCACTGTTCCTGCCAGCAGAGACAGGGTTCCTGGTTGGTTCAGTAACCTGTAATGGCAGCAGTTTAACACTTCAGTGAACTCCAGGAAGATAAATAATTGAGTAGCTGTAATTCACTAATAGCTACAACAAACTCCGGGTTTCAGTTCACTGGCAGCCTACCTGAAGCCCCAGACTGGATGTCTCTGCCAGTTATTGCCAAATTTGTTTAGCAAAATCATTTTGTGCCATTGTCTAATGATTGCTGACAGTTTTAGAGTTAGTCCAACTGGGCTATGGAATTGCTGCAGTGACTTCCTAAATATTTCAGGGATGAAGAGTTAATACTTAAAATGTGCATTTCTTGAATTGCAGCTCCCCATATCCAGATGTATACTAGGCTACAGTCATGTTTATTGCTGGTCTCTTTGTGATGCCGTGCAGATTTTATTGTTTGTTTAATAGAAAAGCTAAACAAGGGCAGGGGCAGATGGATTTTCCCCACCCCCCCCATGCCTTTCCACTCAAATAGCCTGATGCTGGAGGTGCTGTCCCCCTTATGATCTACAACCCCCACATGCCAAGGATACAACCCACGTTTCTCACTTTCTACCAGTAAGTTACCATGTTCTTAGGTACTGCTAAGGTAAAGCAGCATCATCCCCTCTGCTTGCTGCCTTTTCACAGAAGATAGCTAGTAGCTCTGGAAAGGGTTCAGGACAGAAGATCCCCAGAGCAGGAAGAGAGCCAGGGTTGGAAGAGCCTCTGTGCTTTATAAGCTGTAGTGGCTTCCTGACCAGGAAATTCTTGGCAGAGCTGTTGTGGGGGCCTCACTCTCCCCAGACTTTGACTGAGGAAGGTTCACAGCTAGAAATGTTACTGCTCCTACCCTGAGTACAAACCGCAACTTTCAGTCCTGGCCTGGCTTTCTTTTTTCAGGACACTACCTGTTACCCATAATAGCTGCTAAATTAGGGTGGCTGGCTTTAAAAGAAGTCATTTCAGCCAACAAGCCAGGGCAATGAGAAAGCATATGACTACAGAAATAAGGGAAGGTGTTTTTATATAACAGTATCCTAGGTATTTTTATATTGCAGTATCCTAATCTCATGACTTTTCCTTCATGACTTGTTGGAGTAGTGACAGACAATACATGAAGTTACTGAGGTGGGACAGTGCTTCAGCATTTCTCTAACATTGTAAGTTTTCTTGCATGAAAGTTGAGTAGTGTGCAAGGAAAATAAGGCATTAACTGGTGTAATTCAGAATGACACAACCTCTCGGCCTAATGTTAACCTCTCAGTTAATGTAAAGAATCAGGTGAAGATGACAGAGGATGATGCCCCTAGCCCTGGATGTTCAACAGGCCCTGCACAAAGTGGCATTCCACTGTGTATTTCTGTAGGCATCCACGTGGCCTATGATCTCTCCAGAGCCCCGGGAAGCAGAGTTGTTACCTTAGAAGTGCTCTGCACAGCCTGCCGCGTCCCAGCCTATGTCCCACTCCAGATGGACCAAATATATAATGTGACTCTTCCATCCTATATGTTATTTGGAGGTGATGGCTATCATATGCTGAAAGACAAAAATCTGGGATACAGTAAAGGTAAGTATGAGAACCAACAGGGCAGCAGATAAACAATTCCCAAAAGTTAAAAGATCTTTCTATAGTACAAGTCTCAAACTTTTTATTTTACTGGATATTTTCTAGTCTGGCTTCTTGTTTGGTTTTAGCCAGCAATTATGTTCTTTTTTAGTTATATCACAAAAGGTTCAAAGAGAAACTGAGCCTCATCAATTCAGCACCGCTTAGAGAGCAGTTCTGAGATCAGGATAAGCCAGAAACGGAGCAAAACCACATACAGCCTTGCACGTGTACTCATTACGAAACAAAGCATCAAAAAGGAAGATGTTATTTTCTTTAGCCTCTAGATTTCCACTTTTATAGAAGTATTTGCAAAGACAGAATGATCACCTCTACTACTGAAGGACATGCAGCTCAGGCAAGGGGACAGATGCCGAGCTGCTCTGCGGGAGTTAGCCTGCCCCTCCAAAAGCAGCGGGACTCTGGCGACAGCCACCCTGCTAGAGACCTAAAAAGGAAGTGTTTTGCAATGCTGTCTGAAGCTCCCCTGAAGCTGCATGCAAACTGTTAGAAACTCCGGGTTTATCCAATGGACACATACGCCTTTTAAGACAAAGGGAACCTTGCAAAAACTGAGATGAAAATTGATTATTTCTGCAAACACAAAGAGGATGTAATGCTGTGGTTAAAGGGGGGAAAAAGTATCATCTAGGAGCACATCTATGTTTTGCCAAACTTTAATTTCATATGCTCTGCTTCTGGATGGTAAAAGCATGCTTTTACAACAACAAAAAGAAAATCCCTTTGAACCTGTATTACAGGCTCTTCTTTTGTTTCTACAGATGTTTCAATTTAAATTTGATTCTCAGATTGGTGTTAAATTCAGCCTACAGCTTGTAAATTTGGGGAAGCTGTCCCTCACACTAATTATCCGTTCATGCAGAAATAAACTCACATATAGAGAAACCATTAGGAATCACAGAATGGTTTGGGTTGGAAACCTTAAGGTCCAACCCCCATGCTGTGGGCAGTGATGCCTCACACTAGACCATGTCACCCAAGGCTCTGTCCAGCCTGGCCTTGAACACTGACAGGAATGGAGCATTTATCACTTCTCTGGGCAACCTGTACCAGTGCCTCATCACCCTCACAATAAAGACCTTCTTTCATGTATCTGATCTAAATCTTTAGATCCAGCTTGGACAGGGGTTTGAACAACCTGGTCCAGTGGAAGGTATCCCTGCCCATGGCAGGGGGGTTGGAACTGGATGATCTTTAAGGTCCCTTCAAACACAAACCATTCTATGATTCTGTGATGATTCTATGAATTTTAGACAGGTTCTTAAATGTTGGTTAAGAGCCAGGCTGCTGTAGAGAACTCTTGTTTTGTCTCTTTAGGTGAACCTGATATTGAAGTTGTTACCCGTTACCTCCAGAGAATGAAGAGAGTTTACCCAGCAGTTGAAGGTCGAATAAAGTTTTCTTCTGGAAGTCTTACTGAAGCAAGTCTTACCCTGATTTCTGTATTGTTCACTGTAATGTTCTTGCATACTTGATTTTTGCTTGCTGTGTTTCCATTTAGAGTGAGGAAGACAGGCAGAGAGATAATGCCAACAAAGGGAAAAGAGAACTGTTCTCTCTTCTTAAACCTTAAAATGAATGTGTGTTGAAGTTTCTGCTTGTCAACAGTAAACAGTACAAGCCATTGTCTTTAATCTGGTAGAGGCATTGAAGCACATGGTGCAGAACAAGAGGGCAGAATTTGTAACTTCTCTTAGCTTGAATCCACAGGTACCTGCAATTCAGTTCGAAGTTTCAAGGAGCAAAGTTCCAGGGAATACTCATGCTCCACTGTAAAACAACCACTGACCAAAATGGGATGTTTTTAACTTGTCATTTTTTTAGCTACTTTAGATACTGAGTTGATTAAGAATCTGGTTCCAGTAATGTAAACAAGCTTTTAAACATGGATTTACTGTAAGTATATACCTGTCTTTAATCTCCACTCAGGGTTAAAGCTCTCAGTATGCTATTTCTACTTTGCTTCCAGTCATATGTGTTGTAGAGCTGGATTAAACTCAGTGTCATTAAAAGCACGGGGTCCATTTACATGCAACTGAAAAAAGTTTTTCCAATTTTCCTTTTGAAGATGCAGCATCTCACTTATGTTTGCCATTAATAAATAATGCAATGAAAGCATGATTTGATTTGCAGCAATTTAAACAGAGTATATATACTTCACTATATAATATGACCAGTTTGGAGACTGTATCCAAGTGAGAACACTATGATTATGGTGCATCTTTATATGAAAAAGTTTACACCTTTTTCTAAAGACAAAAGCACAGGACTCCTGCCCATTACTCTGTATCAGCAGCATTCAGAGAGAATGTGTATCAACTCCTTTGGAAGTAGCCCAGTAACAGGGCTTTTTACAGCAGAACCTGGCTTTATGACAATTGTGATAACTCAAAAGCCTTCTCATCTATGGCAAGACTGTGTGTGAGAGTGAGTAATGGAGCTTTGAGCAACCTGGTCTAACGAAAGGCATCCCTGCCCATGGCAGGGGGTTGGAACTAGATGCTCTTTAGGGTCCCTTCCAATCCAAACAGTTCTATGATTCTGTAAGTATGAAGTCAGAAATCAGATTAAATGCTAAGTGACATTTCTGGCACTTCATCAAGAAGTGATTGCTTATAACATAATGCAAACAATGATTATAAGATCATTCACACTGGAATTCTCACATCACATGTCCATGTTGTTTATTGCCGAATTAAACTGATTATGAGCATTCTGAATGGACCTGCTGTGTTCTTCTCAGAATTGCACTACACTTTTGCAGACTGAAGCTACTCACTTCTTAAATTCACTGCACCTATGGATTTCAGAAGGTACATCATGATAAACATTGTGTATAAACTTCAAGACCTCATTAGTTTCCCCATAAATTCAAGGGTTGTGTATGATAAGATCTGAACTACACAGCTGCATAAGGTAAGTTGTCTCCCTGCTCTAACAACAGCTGACCTTGATACACCACTTATAACATGGCATTGATGATTTCTCAATACCAGCCCCTGAAGTTACTACTTTACAGAATGGTCTTCCCCAAATCAACATAAAGCCAGTAACAGAGAGTGCACTTACAGACAGAACCATACACACACACCCGTTTTTAAAGAGCTATAACAACTACTTTGGCATACCCAGAAAGAACACTTTTACCTCCTTTTGACCAACAGAAGGAAAAAGTAAGCAAAAGTAATACAGAGAGCTAATGCAAACTGTACTGACACCACCAATATTGCATCAGAGTTTGTAAAAAGGGAGAAAATGGCCATTGTCTGAAAAGAAAAAATGAGGAATTCTTACTAAAGTATCTGTATTGTGCTGTGAGTAAAACTTCTTAATTATCCATGCATGAAAGTCCTTTTCAGACTCTCTTTTATAAAGGCTTGGCCAACAAATTAAGATGCATAGGAAAATTTTTCCACACATTTTTATACCACTACATGTTTAGAAAATGCTAGGGATGGACTTGCATCCTCTCTTCTAAGCCTGTTAAGAGGATGAAAAAACCCCAACAAAACCAGATAAGAAATTGCAGATAAATAAAGGCTAAGATAAAAAAACCCCAACAAAACCAGATGAGAAATTGCAGATAAATAAAGGCTAAGATAAAAGTCAACTCCACTTTTCACACACATTATTACTTTAAGAATGCTTTAGATTTGAAGTTCAGGTATTAAACTAAATTACACACATGATATTCCTTGCTCACAGAAAGCATGAAGGCCAAAGAGTTCCGAGATGATTTCATGTGCAGTAGATTCAATCATGTAATTTTGTTTAAGAGAAGAAATAAGTAATATTTTTTAAGATAGTTAAAAATAAGTTCCTGAGAGCATCCTACAACTTATTCCAAACAATTTTTTCTACGTATCCTTGAGGAAAAACAACAGCAATTGCTCTTTTAGCAAAGCATATGTTGGCTGATCTCCCAGCTGTCTTATGTCATCCTGTAATTTCACATGAAGAGATTTTGAGGAAATGAATTTGACTTTTACTGGTAACAGCTAAACAAAGTTTTAAATTAAAAAGTACAGATATAGTATTTACCTGTAATTGGTATTAAACTTTAATGTCTTTATTGCATAAAGAGATCTTTTTAGAACTTAAATTTTAGGTTATTTACAAGAAAATATACAATGCACAGTTAAAACATCATATGTCCATTACAACAGTGAACAGCAGATGTTTCTATTGGTTGTCCAGCAAGGTCCCTCCATTCACATCCAACATGACACAGAGCTGCTTTCCTTCGGACCCTGTTAAGCAGTAATGGAGGGAAAAAACAACTTACTAAGTTTGAAAATGCATATTTACATAAAATGACTAAACTGAGCTGCAATGATTAATGGTATCCGAAAACACCCACTTGAAAGCAGAGTTAAGAGAAAGGAACCTGCCTGCAGTTTTTTAATACTATTTCTCAAAATAAGTATTTTCTTCCTTCTTGGGAAGTTCTAACTAGTTCAGCAGTCCTAACTGCTACATACAGTCTTCTAAACACTGCAATTCTCTGCTCTGGAAATGGCACTGGCATGGTCTTTTTTCAACTGGATTTCTTTCCCTGCTCAGCTAGGAATGCTCCTCCCCTCTCAGCTGTCCCTTTTCCTTGTATCCTGTCTGACAGACTTTGTAGGGACTGGCTGTATGTTATACCAAAGACAAAACTCATCACAGGTGTTTTTCAGCCCTTGTCCTTAAAGCTTGTTCACTTACACACGCTGACATTAAACACAGCATCTATTGAGTGATCCAGTATATATCTGCACTTGTATATGTGTAAGGATAGATCTCCAAGGTATCAGATCTCAAGAGTGGGAAGCAGACTGATATCCCCACTAACTGAATTTTTCCCACCTCTCCCATTGCTGTTTCCCCTGCTGACAGAACAGTGCTCAAAACAAGACTTCCAGGATGTTCAGTTTCCCCTTTTCACACTGAAGTACACAGTTCTGTGTTAGCAGCAGCTTGCACTCTGCCCCATCATCCAGGCCATTAACAAAGATGTTAAACAGGACTGGACCTAGAACTGACCCCTGGGATACCTCCCTAATTACCTGTGTCTAAACTAGACTTTATTCCACTGATCACCACCCCCTGGGCCTGACCAGTGCTTTAAAGATTATTTAAATGCTTAACATGCCAAGCCTTCAGTTTCTTCAGCATCAGTTGATCTGTATTATTAGCTCATAGATCTGTATTATTAGCTGCTGAGATACAAAACAGTTCAGCAGAGTAAAAGCACAGGGTTAAGTCAGGTACTTTCTGCAGCACACAAGTCTCCAAGCTACCTCCTTGGTTGGTTGGGTCTTCTTTTGTTTTTAACTGCTTGAACACTGAGGCGAGGAGGCAGCTATAGAGCTGGTGCACAAAGTAGGTTAGATTTGCTAAGCAGGCCTCATTTCAGTGAGAACAATGGAAGGTGCCCCAGCTTGTTCTGACATCTAACATTAGTTTATGTTTATCATGCAAAACAAATGGCTGCTGGCACTCTGCAATCCTCAGACACAGGGCACATGCCATGAACATCTATTCTAAGTGAGGTGTTTGTTTGGGTTTTTTTAATGTAGTTAACTAGCTAACATCTTCTGCTTACCATGGAGACCAATCAGTAAAATTACTATGTAAAACTCAGTGATGGTTTTATATACATAGGTACAAATACCAGATGGATCACAAACCTAGTGATATGCATTTATATAGCGCTTTGTGCTGTGTGAATTCTTTATCTGTGTAGTTGGAGTCAACATTGCAGTGATTAAACTAGAGGTAAGAAACCCTCCTGCCAAATATTCTTAAGAAAAACGCTGAAGCTCAACCTGAGCTCTGCATCCGGAATTCACTTCCTAAAGCAGGAAATGCATAAAACAATTCAGCAAAAAACTGGAGACAATTAATCAAAAAGAAAGACACAAAGATCCTGACTACTTATTGCTCTGTCCAAGCCTCCTGAAAGGAAGCTGAGACTTTCTGTATGTGAGACGAATGGGCCTAACCTGATCTGGAAACAGCTAATCAACAAAAAAGTAGATAATCCAGATTTTGATGATTTTAATACTTTAGTAAAACACGTATTTCCCACCAAATTAAAAAATAGTATTAAAAGGGAACAGCAGCAAAAATACACCAAGACTCAGTAGCAGCTTGAAGAATTCTGCAGGTCCTCAACAGGGTTAGCACATACCTTACTTAGCTCTGGAAAGAGCTCTTGAATCCCAATGTCCAGCAGAACATAAGTTAACTGAAAGAAAATAAAGAAAATAAAGAACACTCCAGGGTAAAACTACTGGGGTTTATTTTAACTCTGAATTAGAGCTCTCTCCTCTCTGCTTGAGCCATATGTTCATGTCAGGAAATTCTGAGCCAAAAGGCAGGTTTCTCACATGTTCCAAATTACCTGTTTGTTGAGCACTGGTTGCTGCATTCCATCAAACAGAAGCCTGATGCCTTCGTATTTAGCTTCTTCCCCAATGCACTTGCCTATTAAATCTAGACCAGATACCAACAAGAAATAACGCAAGTCATTAGGAAGCACAGCAAAACAGCTATACAATGCAGTTACAGAGCTCCAGTAATTTTAAAAAATAAAGCTTAAATTAAAGAAAGTTCAAGTTTTATCCACCTAAAGCAGTACATGGAAAACAAATGCTCCTTTGGTTCCACCTTTATTCCTCCCTTTCTTTCAGGGCTGCACACCTAAGTAGTTACTACACTTTTTATAATATCAGTGTATTTCCTAATGCATCCTTTGATAAACCACAAACTGATTTCTTTTTATTACTTTCTGATTAACTTTGCAAATGGGCCCCTCCTTTAGAGAGTGTAAGCATAGCTCAGATATGTCTTCTGGCTTCACGGCGTGTCTTTCTCAACCCAGTTTTCATCTGGATAAAATACAAACCATAGGAGCATTCTAAAGTTGAAAAATTATGGTAATTAAGTACATTTGTAACGCTCTTGATTTCCATCATGTCCTTATTAATAACTATGCTGCAACCTTAGTCAGCAACACTGAAGTGATGGAACTGAAGTCTGGGATTTTTACCCCTAGTATTTTAGTCAAATCTTAGCAGCGAAAGTATTTTTGGTTTGCAAAGCTCTGTAACTGTATTTGGTTTATATATCTGCTTGAATAATTAATCATATTCATACAGAGAGCCATAAAATACAGAACCTGGGATGTATCTCATCATTTCTTCAAAAGTCTGCTTTGCTCGCTTCTGTTTATCCTGGAGAGAGCGAGGTTCAGTATTCTCACAGAACACGGCATCTGCAGCAAAGACACATTAAAAAATCTCTCTTTTAGGTAATTATGTAACACTGCCATCTAAAATATCTTTTGGATTATGGCTTCTGAGTTGAGCTTCTTTTTTGTATGCTCTTGACTGGAAAGGAATTCTAGCCTTGCCAGATAATAACCTTTTGCGTACATTAACCTGATCGAATCCAGAATATCTCTCCTGTGTGGAGGACAATCATTTTTTCCCAGTTTGTTTCCACGCTTTTCAGATTTTTATAGCATTATGTTCTAATTTTAAATCAGTTATGGGTTAGGTTTTTTATAATCTCCATACTTTCAATTTCCATTATACTTTCAAAACTATAAGCAATATTTATACCTTGTGCAAAACCACTATCTTGAACTATCAAAAATTTCAGATTTACAAATGAGAACTGCTGTTCATCAGAAATACAAGGCACTCAGGTTTTAGGCTCTGAAAGACTTAATCCCATCCTTTTTTGTCTTCCACAAGTGCTCTTTTTGGCTTGATAATGACAGAGCTGTCTTGATACCAGAGCTTTGGCCAGATGTGTTGTTTAGATGAGAATCCAGTCACATAACACTTCCCTATAGTTGTGAGATGTTACTATTCATAATCTATTTTTCTGTAATCATCATTGACAATAACATTAGCTGACTCAGCACCTTTCCACAACAACCTTTTGGAATCTTTAGGCCACTTGTTTTTTAAAATTTCATTTGCTTCCTCAAGCATTGCAAAGTTTAGCTCTTGGAAACATAACAGAAGTGATCTCAAATACCAAACTAAAGCAGTATTTTCACTTCAAAGATGTAACTTTTACGAACCTCTTAGCAGTGTTATCAGAGAAACCAACCGGTGCTCCTCAAATAGCTGTTCTAACTTCCAATGCAAATAATAGTCTGTGTACAGTTCCAGTGTATTTTTGAAGAGAATTCTTCCTCCCATCAAGAGATGATGCAGCCAGTCAGGAATGCGGAAAACTACCCTACCTGCAAAGTTACAGTGACACACGTTTAAAAGGTTCTCCTAATACTGATGACAAAGAAATCACTTATTCAAAAGAAAAAGAAAATAGGAAAGACTGCAAAAAAGCAAGTAATGTTTCAGTTTTGTTAGTGCAACACCAAAAAAATCATCATTCTCCAGATTGCTTATCAAATACTTCCTACTTCTCTTAGCTATTTTTATTAATTAGCTACCAAAGTGTACAAGCAACCTAGGCACATCTGAGAAAATGGAAGGGTTCTACTCCCACAGCTCATACTCTTGAGATAAGGAACGAAAAGAGAAAAAACAACTGAGGAATAATGAATGATAAATTATGAGATTTTAGCACAGCAATGAAGATTTTAAAAAAAAACAAAAAACGACTGTTCCTAAATTGTATATTGTTAAGCTTGCAAGTGCGGAATTATACATGGGTACTACAATGGAGTTTTATTTCTTACCAAAGAACATGAACTTCTTATTTAGCATGAAGTATAATTATGAGAAATCACTTCTTACCGATATACATTAAATAGTCATAGACCCCTTCTACAGTCATCATTTCCATGAAGTAGTTCTGATTTTGTCGTCTTTCTGTATTCTCAGACCGGTTTGCATTATTCTTGAATAAATCATTGAAGAGCTAAAAACAGAAACATCAGACTAAAACCAGTGCATTCAAAGGCAAAAGGATAGCCATCGGTTCTTTGGGGGTGTATTTTCTTTTTTAACTAGAAGTAGCTTTCTTCCAGAGCTCTCAGAGAAAAAAAAAAATTGTTTATTTCTTTTTTAAAAAAGCTTCACTTTCCAAATGGGGGGAAATAATCTCATTAAAATATAGCATTTCACATATACATATAATTTCATACATATAACCATGTTACATTAAAATAGTCACATTACATATTGGCAGCATGTCACATGTTGCCAAGATACCCAACAAACGAAATACCTGGAATCAAGAAACCAGCAGGGTGACCGAGACATTAATTCATGAGCCCTTTTGACTCCGATACATTCATGCATCTAGAATTATCCCAGGCTTTCATTCCTCTGATGCACCCCATTCTACCAATGAGGGGAATAAAGGATAATGAGTTTGTCATCCTTAAATAACAGAGGAGCCATATGAAATCCAAATGTTCCTAAAATTTCTCTTTGGCTACCATTTAGGAAGAGGTTACCCAGAGAAGCTGTGGCTGCCCTATCCCTGGCAGTGTTCAAGGCCAGGTTGGACAGGGCTTTGAGTAACCTGGTCTAGTGGGAGGTGTCCCTGTCCATGGCAGGGGGTTGGAAGATGATCTCTAGGATCCCTTCCAACCCAAACCATTCTTTTTCACCTGCCAGCTTTATTATTTATAGCAAAACCCTCATAAATCTTGCAGAGTTACTGAAGTTTTTGTTTCTTTCAACTTATTCCACTTCCCATTTTATTCCTTTATCCTTCTATTTTCCCATGTTACCACCACCACAATTCCTCCATTTCCTTGCCTTTGGTTCTTCCCAAAAGATATCATTATAATACTTGTAAAATCCCACAAGGCTTCTCCCTGCATCCCATTAAGGAGTACCACCTAGGAGTTATTCCTTACCCCCTAGGAGGTACTCCATACCACCTAGGAGATACTCCTTCTGCCCTCCCCCAAGTCTGTGGGTGCCAGCAGCTGAAAAGGATTTCTCTGAATCCTGAGGCTCTCCACATTTAACAATACTTAGCAATCAGCATTAACAGTTTATTTTAAATTATGTTATCCCAGAAAGTGTTGATGTAAAGATAAAAAAGAATTTATACAAAATACTCTGCATTATGAAGAGAAAAAGTTCAAAAGTTTATGCCAGGCTTCTAAAAATACAACCCAGATCTAGAAGCAAATGCAACATAATTATAGCGTTGCTTTGCCTGAGATGATTGTAACTGACATGGATTTTTCTGCATCGCTCCCAAATTAAAAATAGTTCCAAGCAACAGGAAGTAATTTGCTTATATGCAGCTCACTTACTGGAGCGCAATTCTCCCTGAAATATGTAAGTCCATAAACCATATACAAAACACAACAGGCTCCGAAACATGCAAGCCTCTGAACAGAACGGTCTGCGTTCTTAGGAAAAATTACATCAGGAAATCTGGCAAGACGCAGGTTTTGACTCATACTTCTTTAGGCTCACTCTTTTGTTACATGCTGAACTGCTGGTATTATCTTCACAAAGTTCACTCAAACTAAACAACACCAAGTTATTACATAAATTACATGAAAGAGCCAATACGGTTAATGCACTGGTGGATGACTGGTATCCAGGAAAAGTAACAAACCTAAAAAGAACACGTAATTATTCACGCCCACTGTATGAAAGCGTCCCTGGTATGTTGTTTAAAAAGCCTGTATAAACTGAAGTCTATATCCTCCTCTACCCTGAAACTAAGACATAGGAAAATCTTAGTTGAATTACTCTAATTTAAACAAGAGCCTCATTTATTTTTTAGATACACCCCATGACCTGACAGAGGCGATACATACTGAGCCAAATCAAAGCAGCCTATTGTGCAATGTAGATATAGGTTCAGAGGAGTGTGTACAGGCCAAACTAAATCATTAACAGCAGTCTGGTAGGTGATCTATAAAAAAAACCCTATCAAACATGAAGGCCACCCTAGGGCAAAGCTTTTTCACTTCCAAAAGTTATTTCAACTTCCACCCAAACCAGAAGCAGCAAGTTTTGAATGTTCTATGTACCTTGGGGAGCAGGCTCCCCCAGAGGCACTCCAGGAACTAACTGGGGTGAGAACCAGCAGTCGGCTCTTCCCATTATTTAGATTTTCTAGAATTAGATTTAGATAAGATATAAGGAAGAAATTCTTCCTTTTGAGGGTGGTGAGGCACTGGCACAGGTTGCCCAAAGAAGCTGTGGCTGCCCCATCCCTGGCAGTGTTCAAGGCCAGGCTGGAGGAGGCTTTGAGCAACCTGGTCTAGTGGAAGATGTCCCTGCCCGTGGCAAGGGGGTTGGAACTAGATGAGCTTTAAGGACACTTCCAACCCAAACCATTCTAGGATTCTATGATACCTCTGGACATGAATAATCTGGTTTAAACCTTAAATATAATGGTTCATTGATCATTGCCAAGCTTTGAAAGCTCAAGACTCTTGCACGTGGCATTTCAGAAAGCAACAGCAGGGGAATGAATGCCAGAATGACTGAGCCAATGTGCAGTTTTCATAAAGTCTACACTTTGCACTAATACAAGCATGTATCCTACGGTCATTAGCAATGTGTTTCTGAAAAATGCAGCAGTCATAACACAAAGTGGCATTACATCTGTTTAGGTGTTTTGCACTTTCCAGGATTTTGGCGCAGAGGAAAGCCAAGTGATAAACATACAATTGGATATCTAATGCAAAAGTTGAGATTATATTCACAATTCAGATAAGCACAGGATTTTGCTTCTAAATGTCTCTGCACATATTAACATTTGAGACATGATACAATGTTGTAACTAGACTAAAGATAGATAAGCAACACAAACTCCAGTGACCTCATTATCCACCTCTTTAAGATTAAACAGTAACTGTGATTATAACCATGAAATATTCTTAAAAGGCTTTCAATGAGGAAATTCCATGGATTGGTACCAGTTAATAATGGAAGCCAAGATTCTGAAGTAAACAAAAGATAAAAGACCTGTATTAAGAAAAAGACCAAACAGCCTATATACTGTACCTCAATGGGGAAAGCTAGCAAAATAAGTATGAATGCTTACCCAAAGTGCTTAATACAAAAAAGGTGACTCAACGGTTAGTTAGTGCATACGCAAATATACACCCATACATTCCCAGCAGAGGTGTGAGGTTTATAAAGGCAATACCATCATTATGAACAATATCAACAGCCAGAGGCATGAACTTTTCCACTGTTTTTCCTGTTCATCTGCAAAGTACAGGTGACTACACCAAAACAGTAAGAACAAAGAATGTACGTAGCGTCTGAACCACATCACTTGGTGTAATGAAAAGCAACCGTGACTTCCTCCAAGTAACTCTACATAAAAGCCCATTACACTGTTTGTGTTCCAAAAACTGTTTTCATTGCTGTTGGCATGTCATCACGAGCCAGCAGAAGGCCTCTCTAGGCATATTTTGCAAAATTTGCATCAACTGAGAAGTCGCCCTACTCTAGCAAGTCTGACAGAAGTATGTTCAGAAGACAATCACACTGCTCACAGACCTTCAGAATAGGAACACAGCTGGGATAGCCAGAAATCCTGTTGGTACCCCTGGGAGGAGGGAGCAGGGTTGTTTATTTGCTTGTTTGTTTTTACCAGGGAGGTTGGTAACCCTTTCAATCCAGCAGATCTGATACAGGATCAAACCAAATTGCTATTGGCTGTACTTAAGGTTGACTACCCACGGTCATTATGTGCTTTTAACTGTAAGTCTTTCCACCAATATTCAAAATACACACACACCAGGAATACCCAAAAGGAAGCAGTGTGCAGAGAATCTTTCCAAGAAGGAGGCACATTTCTGATTCAACTCAGGCTTTCAACTGCCTCCACATTCTTTCAGGCATTTCTTATTCAGGCTATTGATGAAGATGTAGCCTGGGCGTACCCTACTCACGGCAATAGAGTTGGCACCATAAGCACTGGGGAACGTGTACTATACTCTCAGCAAATCCCAACACGTTGATACTAGAATAAACAGCTCTCCCTCCTCAGAGCAGCCTTCCAGTATCTGAAGGGGACCTACAAGGATGCTGGAGAGGGACTCTTCACCAGGGACTGTGGCGATAGGACAAGGGGTAATGAGTTCAAAAGGGGAAGTTCGGGTTGGATATAAGGAATAAACTCTTTACTGTGAAGGTGGTGAGGCACTGGAACAGGTTGCCCAAGTAAGTGGTAAATGCTATGGACCTGTTGGATAGCGTCTAGAGGGCTACAGAAATGATCAGAGAAATGGAACACCTCTCCTGTAAGGAAAGGCTGAGAGAGTTGGCCTTGCTCAGCCTGGAGAAGACTCTGGTGAGACCTTATTGCAGCCTTTCAGTTCTTAAAAGAGGCCTTTAAGAAAGATGGGGAAAGACTTTTTAGCAGGGCCTGTTGTGACAGGACAAGGAGTAATGGTTTTAAGCTAAAAGAGGGGAGAGTCAGGCTGGATGAGAGAAAGAAATTCCTTATACTCAGGGTGGTAAAATACTGGCACAGGCTGCCCAGAGAGGTGGTGGATGCAATATACATGGAGACATTCAAGGCGAGGCTGGATGTGGTTCTGGGCAACCTGATCTAATTGAAGATGTGTCTGCTCATTGCAGGGGCGTTGGACTAGACCCTTGAACGTCCCTTCCAACCCAAACTGTTCCAACCCTAATTATTCTATGATTCTATGATTGACTCCATAGAGGTAGCTCACAGAATTTTGGTATAGACTTTTAGCACTCATGCATATCAGCAGGAGGTAAGAATCCCAGGCTGCTGCACAGTGCTTGTATCTTTGTGAATAAGTCATGTGGCACAACAGAAATGAAACTACAGAAATGAACAACTGAAGTCTACGCCATGTGTATTTGGGGGGCATAAAGGGGTGTTACCTCAGTCTACCTTTGGATTGAACACCCTTGGTGCCTGCATTCCAAGACAGCGTTTTCCAGCACAGTTTCATCTGAAATAAATTCAGCTAATGAGTTCTAAGACAACTCCCTAGCATGAGAGAAAATGCTATAAACAGAGATGATCAGATCTGCTTTCAAAAAGCATCAGTAATCTGAACTAGAACAGTTTGGCAGATTAAACCAGTGTGGCTTACAAATCAAATCCAAGAAGTGACAAGATGCAAGTGGCACATTGCCCTGGCACCTGGTACAAAGCTTTTCTCAAGTGTGGACTGACTTGAGAAAGAGAAAACTGTCTTCCAAAGAAGGTGCAAACACCCCAACACATCAGCAAGAGGGATGAATTTCACAATGTGCATGGGAAGACTCAGCAGAGACCATGACACAATACACATCACAATCTAGGATATCAGATCTCTAATAATGAGTTATTGATTGATTGAGTGTGTGCACTCTGGCTAAACTGACAGATGGGAAATGAGCGAGAAAGCAGTCAGCACATGAATTCCTTATGCATACATGTCTCTGCTGGTCAAAATTGGTAGTATAATTTGAGGACAAACAGATCACTGCAGCATCTGTCTTGCAGCATCACCCCAAGGCAAAGTGTCTCAAGTGCCCATCATTAAGTAATAATTATAGCTCTCCAGGAAACATACCAAAATCTGAAACTTTCCCATCCAATTACAGCCAATGTCTCCCCCAGACAAAACAGATTTCATTTGGGAAAGAATAGAGAAAATCTAAAATATATGTAGAACCAATCACTTACTCATAAAACAACTACCTAGAATACCTTAGAAAACCAGTGAACTCAACTTTCACAATAGATAGTGAGGAAGGGAGAGTTGGGGCTAGTCTCATCTTTTTTGCTCTCTGCAAAGAAAGTCATGTCATGACAAAAGCACCTCCTACAGGATAATCAGTACAGCAGTATCAGGAACAACTTGGACTGACTCTACAAACTTGTGTCTCTAAAGGAGTGCATACACAAACAGTCAGCGGTGGTAAGGAGGTTTTTTCCCCACAACAGTATTTCTGAAAATGACATTTGAAAACAGAAGGCAGTAACGATCTGTGTTGTTTAAGGAAAACTTAGTATTCCAGAAGGAAAGCTGAAGTGCAGCCAGCTCTTTGCTTTCCTGGGATCACCTTGGTTGAAAAGAATCAGGAAAACCTCATTTCAGAGCTTGAATTTCTGTACACACGTTCTTTTACAAGAATAACATACTGACACTTCAGAGAATAAGCTTATATTTTAACTGAGCAATGCTATATACATTTTTTAACCATGTACAATTCAAAAAGGTTTTGTACACCTCTTTAAAGAATTAATTTTGATCCCTCAGTAAAGGTTTTTAAAGCAAAGTAGAGAAAGAACCCTGTATTCACAGGAATGCCTCAGTAAAAAGCTTGTTGCTCAATTATGTTATGTAAATATGTTAAATGCATTAAAACTACCAACTTCAGCAGTTCTTGACAGACCATAGTAAAAAATTACCTGATTGTTCACACCGCGCTGTAGTACACTGTCAGCTGTTTTATAAAAAAACCATCTGAAGTATACTGCTTCTGGCACAGGTCAAAACCTCTACATCTGATTTTTAAGTCTGCTGATACATTTATACCCCTTTAATTAGACAACAATAGCAAAATATCTTAACCTTGGAAATGGTGTCCAAGGTAAGGAAGGACTTGAAATGAAAGCAACTAATTTTGTGTGCGCACATATGTAAGCTGACACTACAGTATTGGCTGTAGTAATTAAGACTTCATGTTTAGAAGATGAAACCTAAATGAATGGCTAAATTTAACTCTCATTATACTTGATCAGTATAAATGTTTTATGGCTGCAAATTCTGTAAATGTTATAACACTATAAAAATATCCATGGTGAAGGAAATCAAAAGGTCCACTTTCTCAACAGCCCACCACCACCAAGAACCATGAAGGGATGCTGGGCTTCTAGCTCCTGTAAGGAAAGAAAAAATACAGACAGCACTTTTCAACAGTATTCTTCAAGCCTCTAAATATTTTCAACTGAAAACAGAAAAAAAAGTTCAGAAGCTGGAGGTAGTTTCTCTACAGGTATTCACTCTAAATAGATTTCCTTTTGTGAATTTGCCCAGTCTCACCTTACAGTTGTCTAAACTGCTAGCATTCACAACATCTTTGGGCAAAGAGTTCCACAAATGTACTAACCATTGCAAGAGCTACCACTTATTGCTCTGAGCCAGGCTCCTACCATCCCCATTTAATGCCTTAGCTTTTGCACTAGGAGAGAAGGAAAAAAAAAAACCTAAACAATCTTTATCCTGTCCTCTCATGCTGTGCATTATTCTCTAGACCCATGCATCTCCAGTTTATCACTTCGCAAAATGAAGTGTCCCAGCTTATACAAAATCATAAAATTGTTTAGATTGGAAGGGACCTTAAAAATAAAGCCCAACCATTAACCTAGCACTACCAAGTCCACCACTAAACCATGCCCCTAAGTGACACATCTGCTAAATACCTTCAGGGATGGTGACTCAACCACTTCCCTGGGCAGCCTCTGCCAGTGCTTGATAATCTTTCCAGTGAAGAAATTTTTCCTCATCCAATCTAAACAACCCCTGCTGCAACCTGAGGCCATTTCTTCTCGTTCTAGCACTTGTTACTTGGGAAAAAAAGACCAACACCCACATAGCCCAGTTTCAACTTCTTTCCAAAGCAAGCGAGGTAGCAGAAAAGCTTCCAGTACTGAGTTTTTTAGAACCTTTCAAATGGCAAAATGTATGCACATTAAACATTTTGTTCCAGACCACACCAACTCTGTAACATTGACCTTGGGTCTCTGAAATCCTGGTCCAGAAACAGTATTCTGCTGTAAATTCCACAAATACATTAACAACCTAAAGCAGTCTAGCACAGAAATATAAAGACCAGTGTCTTTTTAAAGCCCCTGAAGGTAACAGAGGTCTTTCAAGTAAGTTTTACCAGGCTCTAGCCAAAAATATAGGAAGACTAAGAAAGGAACTATCTTTTCCTATAGTCAAATAAAAGGCTAAAATTGGAAGTGCTGGGCTTTAACTGCAGCAATGTTAGAGAGAGAAACTATATATGTCATACAATTAACCTATTATGTACGTCAGGCATCAACGAACTGCATACTAACATTTTAAAGGCAGATAAACATCAGCACCATGACAAATTTAGCTTGTAGCACTTTGAAAAGTCACACTTTCAAACACTCAAGCTCTTCACTTCAAAAAGGAAGTTCACTCATGGCATTAAAACATTCCCCGTTTTTCACCTTTGCTTTCCCTCTTCTTTTCTCTGTACTTCCTAGGCTCTCTACTCTGTATCCTCATCTCCAAAACCAATTAGAATTGAAAAAAAACCCACCAAAACCAAAACCCACCAAACCAAAAAACCCACAACCCTCAAAAATCATTCAGACTAAGATATTTACAACACAGAAGATGAGAAAGCTCTCTGCACTATTATTTTCTCTCGTGTGAAAAGATACAGATAGGTAAGTTATATTTATGCTTTTTCCTGTTTATTCTTTGCATTTTCAAAACATGGTCATTTTCCCAACACCCTGAAGTGGGGAGGTGAGATGATTTACTCTACCTTCTTGTTGTTTTCAGAAGTCGGACTCAAAATGGTAAGTTCAGGTCTACTTGGTTTAGGCTTGGGAGATTCACAGGAGTTGATAAAATTCATGATGAATGGCTCCAAATGCTGACCTTTCTGAAATAAGACATGAGCGGCCCATTACTTCAATACTTATAGGAAGGGGGAAAGACCAAAAAAAATCCAACCCCTCAACTGAGTTTCCAAACAACTTTTTCACTAGCCTATAAGTTAGTAAGCACATAAAATTAGCTACTGAAGTTAAAATGATAGCAGCCTGGAAGCGTTACTCACCTCTTTCATCAGCTTTCCTGGAACAGATTTTATAATTTTGCCTATAATTAGAAACAGACAAACAAAAACTTTCTATTATCACTGCCTGATCATAAAGACGTTTTGCTCTGCTATGTTTTATACACGCATTGTCCAGTACTGAATTTAAAATGCAACAGTTTTTTAAAACTCTATTTTTTTCTAATCTGGCACAAACAGCTATGAAAATAAAAGTCTCCCACACATCCAGCTTATAGCTTAGTGCTTGGTACTCTTCAAGAACAGATACCTAAAATACGAAAAATACAGAGATGAATACCTGAATACATTTTTTTTCTAAGAATAAAAGTACTCTAGATCTACCTTTGTAATTTTTAGAGCCTCAAACATAAATAGCTATAGCACCGTAACAGCAGTATTATGTGACAGCAGAATAGCTAAAGTTTTCTGTATTTTTCATCCTTTATAAACATTTCTCACAAAAAATGAGATTCTCCTCTTTCCCTGGTAATAATCAGATCATCTGGAGAGAACATGGATCCAGTCTTGAAAATACTGGTGAGTAACATTCTACAAATTGGACAGACTACAGCTGTGGTCTTAAAAATCAGCTCTTCTGTCCTGTTATGGCTATCAAGACACAGCACAGTAACTGTGAATGCTGAAAAATGAAAGTGTCTAGGATTAGTTTTATTTTAAGCACTACATTTACAGTAATAGTTTTCTTATCTACATGTCATTAAATCTGGAACTTACACTGGAAAGTATGTACAATGATCAAATGATAACAGTAAGATTGCTCATTCTCCCAAAAAGCCTACTTAAAATGCCAAGACTTGTTAAAATGTTTTGTTGATTTTTGTTGGGGTTGCTTGGAGTTTTTCAGGGAGTGAAGCATAGTCTCAGACATGAGACACATTATACTGAACACAATAATAAGCTTTTTTTTTTTTAAACAAGGTAGTTGGATCTATAGGGGAGGTCTGAAACAAAATGAAACCATTTAACTGGAGGATGACCACAGAAATCTCATTCAACAACCAAGTAAGCACACTAATCACCCCAGTGACTAGTAAGCACAATGATCACCCCAGCAGGTTCACACCAGGAGCAGATTTTAATCAACTAACACCCAAAGGTAGTTTATATTACAAAATCATTTGTACCATCACACCCATAAACAATGACTGACTTGTGCAGATTTGACTTGTCACAATACCATACTCTTCCTCAACTGTGATATTTGTAAGATTTTTGTTTGCTTGCTGACACAAAAATTCAAAAGCAACTTCAATGCTTTTTCCATAATCTGAAAGTGTCTTTTTCTTCAAGGAAAAGGTATCAGCATATCTTGCTTGCTGAGCTATAACTTTAAGGGCTATGAAGGAGCAGAGTAATTTCCCTTGTCCCTATCCTTACCCAAGTTACCTACTTTTCTTATCTACTCTACTATCTATCTACAACTCATTATCTACTCTACTACCGATTCATTATTCCTATCATTCAATTACAGTATCTACAGCATTACTATTTATCAGGATAAACAACTAAAACACACATACCAAGATTCACATCAGGCAACATTTTATCAAGAAACTGAGTCTCTCCTCCATTAGGGGACAGAAAGTCAGCTAGAAGCTGGCTGTTACTTAGTTCTGGATGTTGCAGAAGTTTCTTTGAGACAGAAGGAAAGAAAAAAGTCTAAGTACTTTAAAATGAATGTTTAAAAAAATTAGTTTCTGTACAGCAAAAGTATATTCAAAGAGCATTATATTATCATAGATATTGTCATCTGCTTCTGCTTTCAGTCACATGAAATTTTAACAAGTTTTATTTCCCCACTTGATCCATTTCTAAAACTCAAGTTACTTAGAAACAAAACAAAAAAAACCCACCAAACCAAATTTATAATCTTTTATTAGTTTTATATAATTAGTTTTAGAGTATTGTTTGCTCCAGAGGTTGGTTTGATACCTGCAGATATTCCTGAAACTCCTCTCTCTTGGATTTTAAGAACTCGTAGTTCTTGGGGCCAATGATTCTCTTCGAGGGAAGCTGAGCGTCAGGAAATGTACCTAATAAGGATATCAAGGAGATTAAATTATTCTTGTAATGTGGCAAACATTGGTTTCATTATTTCAAATTTCAGCTCACTACTGAATGATAATCACAGCAGTGGGAAAGTGGCTTTACAGATATTGGAGAACATACCATGAAACTCAGTGAGCTTCGACTCAAGTACATAAAATTCAAGATACCTCCTGTAGACAGACCAGTGCTCAGGTTCATGCCCAACTGGGAAAAAACCAAAAGAAACACAACATTAAAAATAAACCTGGTTTTATGCCACTTGAGACACAATATTATAGGAAATAAACCCTCAATTATGTAAGTCCCCCAAAATGCATAAAAAAAATAAAATCCCAGCCAGGTAATTAAAGTATTAAATTAAAATGCATACCTGGTAAACAGATATGGTACTAGGCAAGGAAATTATCATCTCATTTAGGGGAACCCTAAAATCTAAACAGTGGAATGCTGCATAACTTCAAAATTCATTAGGACTATATCTGATCTATTTTCAAACATTTAGCCAAATGATTTACAGAAATACCACTTGTTGAATACAGTGCTCTGCACCATCCCATATACTGATCATTCTTCCTCCTAGAAGATATCACTACATAACTCTTAAACACTTTGGAGTAGTTTGGAAGTATTAGTTCCACCAACACAAAGCTGTGCAGCCCCAGGACGAGGCAGTCTCTCCACTCAATATGGATGCATTACTATCTAGATACTGATGAACTATCTGCAAGCCAAAACCATTCCTAATAAGCAAAACATTTTCACTTCCCAAGAACTATATTTTAAAAGTTATATAAAGAGTTATCTGTTGTTCATTTTTCCAAAGGTCAGAGTGGGTGAAAGGAAAATATGACAGGTCTTTATTAATATGAATTGTGGGATCAGGATTGTTGCAAGATAAACTCTTAAATTTTGGCA
Source organism: Ara ararauna (assembly GCA_028858755.1). NCBI lineage: Eukaryota > Metazoa > Chordata > Aves > Psittaciformes > Psittacidae > Ara > Ara ararauna. The sequence goes on from CM054379.1 coordinate 51,736,524, forward strand.
TGAAGTCTAAAACGGAACTGATTCACGCTGAGCCATCAGTTCTCTACTTGCAAATACTAAATGTGATCATTTAGCTGGAAAACACATTTTCTCATAACTTTCAAGTCATTATTTCAAAATCAGAAGAACATGTATGCAAAACACACTGCAACACCCATCAGAATACAGCACTCTAGAATGTTTTCAGTTCATTTCTAAATGACACTTTACTTATCCACAACATTGCATACCTGCCCTTCTATCATTTCTCTCTACATCAATGCAGAACACAGGAATTCTCTCCTTTCTGTCTTTTCTTTCCACGGAGGGATCATCAAAAAAATCTACATATGGGATGCTAATTTTCCATGCAGCAAGGTTGCGGGGTGTATTTGGGGTAGTAACAGCCTCCTCAGGAGAATCATCTTCCATCACCATAACACCTTCTTCAATCTGTAAAGATTCAAACATCAATATCAACTGTTCTGTTTTAATTGGTACAGTCTACCTTCACAAACCTCATATATGATAACGAAACATAAATCATGTATTTAATGTGTATCACTAAGTAATAAAAGAACAAAAAACAACATTACATTAATGGAGTTTCCATGTATATTAATTTCTATTTTTAGATCCACTGCAAATTAGTTTGAAATTAGCAGCATTTAGAGAGATCTAAAAGTTTTTATAGCATTATCAATTTCCATAAACTGATACTTCAGGGGAGAGAGTGAGGGAGGGAGCAAAACACTAAAGTAAACAGCTGGAAGAAAGCCTTAGACACAGACTGAATACTACATGAACCAGCTTGGGTCCAGCAGATTTAGCTGCACTGCATTTTCCACCATACAAGGATGCAAACTGGAGATTTGAGCTTACTAGGTCAGGCCAAGAAGCTAGGCAAACACAAGAGACAGAAGCCAACAGTGCACCAAGCTAGCAGGTCTCCCATCCCCATAGCAGAGTGCAATGGAGTATGACGTGGACGTGTGAATCTGTCTTGCTCTGCAGGGTGCAACACAACCACAACTGGGACTGAATTATTCCCACAGCCTAGAGAGCTTTTTAAAGCCATTAGCATTCCCCATCAGCTCCAGGTTCAGCATCTTGACCCCAGAAATGGATGCATCAGGGAGCAGCATGTGCCTAATCCTTGCTGGCTACACATAGGGTAGTTAGGGTGCATTGAGTTCATAAACTCAGACTCCCTGCCATAAAACATTAACACTGATTTTAACATATGTAAGCAGACCTTTAGAACCAGTGCCATTATTTCGAACTTGAACTGCAGTCCCAGTACTACACTAACACTCACTTTATGCTCCCAACACTGCTCATCACAGACAGGCTGAGCTGCCCAAAGGCAATTAATCACCCAGCCACCACACAGCACACTAAATTCTCAGGTCCCAGACAATGACAAAGGAAGCGCTACAAATCTTTTATGACCACAAATAACAAAGATTATCTTAAATATCTGGACTAAAAAAGCCAAACTTCAGCAGCTACCCTTGGAAAGCTGTTTATTTCCCTGACCAATGGGCAACCCAATTAGCATCTTCACCACACGGAAAAAAAAGAATAATAAAAAAGACCCAAACAAATGAACATTATTTTTGAGAAAAAGAGGAGACAGCGTATGTGGGAAGGAAGGGTAGGTCTGGCCTTAGACTCCAAATAGGTGACAAAGTAAAGCAGAATGAAGAATCTGTGGGGAGATTAGACCTCAATAAAGATGCACTGGGGCAAAATGTTCTTGTATTTTCACAACCATAGGCAAGCAGCTGGAAAAAAAAAAAAAAAAGAGCAGTCCTGTTTCCTTGCAAAACTGAAATTGTTCATCACCCTGTCTCCAGACTATGCACATGGCAGCACCTTCCCCTTCCAACCACAATTTATAGAGCTATAAGGTCTGTAATGTTGAAACAGGTTGTTGTTAAGCAACAATTTAAAAGTACATTATTTCAGTAAGTCCTCACATAAAGACCTGAGTATACCACCACTTGTTAAATAGGGGATTTTAACATATGCATTTACAATGTATGAAGCTACAGCACACTGGAAAAAGCATGAATGCCACTTTCAAGTCCACTTCCCTTAGCTGCATAATTTAAAGCCAAATTCCACTCAAAGGCCAAGCCTAGGTGGCTTAACAGGTTTTGCCTGTACTGGGAGAATACAATTAATGCTTTAAGGCAATACAGCATCCCTGAAGCAATTTTGGCTGTGTCTTCATTACAATATTTACATGATCATGACTTCACTGCAGCTGAAGCATAAATGGTTCAACACACATGAGCAATCTTTGTTCAGTTTTGGTTTGCCTTTGCATAATACTGAAATGATCCTTAACCTGGTTACAGCGTGGACCTTTGTCTTCCAAAATAGATCTCTGTGGATCTACTAACTGAATCTCTTCTAAACACTTTTTTGCTTCCATTACCCAATTTATTTGACAAAAAGAGAACCTGTGACAGGTGCAGAGTAGAGCTGCTGCAGAGATACCATGCTCAGCTGCGGTTGTTCACAATTTGAGAGCTAAATCAGAGGCTGTGCTCTTTCACAAAGCAAACACAAATAACCCTAACTTGGAATGAACAATTCGGCCTTACAAACTGCAGGACAGACTTGCATCAAAGAATGGAATAAATAGGCCAGATGCTCTCTGATCTGCAACAATGTGGTTGTCAGGTAGCTTTACAATTGCAAAGCTTCTGTATGAGGTCTTACCCTTATTTTCCCCCTTCCCCAGGCTTTATGCAGTTGTCACCACTGGACAGAAACAGCAGAACAGCATTTCAGGATAGCAACTCCAAGTCAGCAACATCCGAGCTTCTGCAGATGGGGAGCATGAACTGGGTGCAGTTTGTACTCTCTCCCTCACCCTGTGCAGGCTGAGCTATCGGCTGCCAAAATTATCACCTTATAATCTATCCTGACTTAATGTGTATATCTGCATTAGCACTCAATATACCCTCCATTAGGACATCCTTCCAAAAATGCAAGATCATTCTAGAAACACTCAGACTTACCTGATTATGTAGTTCTTGACCAAATTAAATGCTGAAGCACAGACATGACTGAAACTCAACTCTTACCTACGTTTTCCAATTATTTCTTCCTTTCATTTTTCACTGACTGCAATCCTCATATCCCCCCATTTATTTAGTTTCATACAATGGACTATGCTATTAGTTGATACAGCGATTACACTCCCAGCACTGCAGTCAGTGTAAGGCTTAGAGCAGGTAAGAGGCAGTTGTCCTTGAAGTGCTCATAAAGAGGCTACAACCTTCTTCACTCAGCCCTTTCCAAAGTTATATTTAATCATCAGCAAAGGTTCACATGCTCATAACCTCTTTTCACCAGACCCCTCACCTGATTTACAACCCAGGTTTGGTAATCATCCTATGCAAATTCCCAGGCTTTTCCACTACGAAAACTACAGAATTAACATTAACTGTAAGCCAAGATGCATGAATTCCTGGGTTTTTTAATCCTCTTTCTTGGTGGTCTGCTTAAGACCACCAAACCCCAAACAGGTTACCCCAGACTCTTTCCATTCGTTTAATCCGACAAAGACACAAATCAAGTCTACAGGTCTGCTGGCTGCCTTGGTAACAACAGCTGTGCTTTAACATGCAGAAGATCTTTTGCTGACAAAGATTCAGTGTGGTTTCATGGAATATTAGAAATTTAGCTGACAACGATTCAGTGTGGTTTCATGGAATTACTATTATCATATTAGCAGCTTACAAAGTGGCTGCCCAGAGCTACCGAAAGCTGCTAACATGTTTCTATGCCAACATGATTTCCTTAGACTAAATGGATGTTTCTGATAGGCTTTACCTGTATTAACATGACTTTGTCAAAATAAAAAGACAGACATTGTTCAGTTTCTTGTAACAATGCACAGAACTCCTTTTACTGCCATTTTTTACCTTGTATTTGCCTTGAACCCACCAAGCTTACATAACACCAATTAAATACCTAATCAGAACCTGGGTAGGAGGAAGTAACTCCCACACCCTCCATACATAAGCTAATCAAAAAGTTGCTAAATCTGTATACTGCACTGCCACCATCTTACAATTATACTCTAATTTCCCAGATCACATCTTTCATTTCTCAGAGAGCTCTTCCTCTGACCCTGTGAATGCGTGATAGGAAATTACACCTCAACATTTACTGTGACATTATTAATGTTGAATTCTGTATATTCAGTATTCACTCATGAAATGAAATCACAGCTCTGTCCAGCTCTTCAGACACACAGCAGCTTTACAACAGTGTTTTCTTTAACAAATTCTTCTTCCCATCCACACTTGCCAAGTGAAAGGACTCAGGTATTTCTTAAATTTTGTCTAAGGTGGGTTTAGTTAAAAAGTAATATTCTCCATTTATTTAATAAAGGTACTTGAGACAATGCTGCACCCAATAGTTTCCATTCTTGCCTAGGCTAAAACCATTCTGTCCATTTGAAAACCATCCTTAGTAATGATTAGACTCTATACTGTCTGTCTGTTACAAGTAACTTCTTGTGCACTGGCTCAAAAACGTATTTCTTCTTTGAGCTCCGCTGCTTTGATTATACTTCTACTAATTCTTCTACTATAGGAGAATTATCCTTCCACATCCCTTGGCTAGCAGAATCTACAATAGGAATGGTGCAGAATTAACTCATTTTCATAGAATCATGGAATAGTGAAGGTTGGAAAGGACCTTGAGATCATCTAGTTCCAACCCCCCTGACAGGGGCAGGGACACCTCACACTAAACCATGTCACCCAAGGCTATGACCAACCCAGCCTTGAACACCACCAGCGATGGAGCATTCACAACTTCCCTGGGCAACCCAGTCCAGTGCCTCACCACCCTCACAGTAAGGAATTGCTTCCTCATATCCAGTCTAAACTTCCCCTGTTGAAGTTTGAACCCGTTACCCGTTGTCCTATCACTGCAGCCCCTAATGAAGGCTCTATCACCAGCATCCCTACAGGCCTCCTTTAGATATTGGAAGGCTGCTATGAGGTCTCCATGCAGCCTTCTCTTCTCCAGGCTGAACAGCCCCAACTTTCTCAGCCTACCTTCATACGGCAGGTGCTCCAGACCCCTGATCATCCTTGTGGCCCTCCTCTGGACTTGTTCTAACACTTCCATGTCATTTTGATGTTGAGGACACCAGAACTGCACACAATACTCCAAGTGAGGTCTCACAAGAGCAGCGTAGAGGGCAGGATCACCTCCCTCGACCTGCTGGTCACGCTCCTTTTGATGCGGCCCGGGATACGGTTGGCTTTCTGGGCTGCAAGCGCACACTGCCGACTCATGTTCATTTTTTCCATCGACCAGCACCCCAAGTCCTTCTCTGCAGGGCTGCTCTGAATCTCCTCTCCACCCAACCTGTAGCTGTGCCTGGGATTGCTCCCACCCAGCTGGAGGACCTTGCACTTGGCATGCTTAAACTTCATCAGGTTGGCATCAGCCCACCTCACAAGCGTGTCAAGGTCCCTCTGGATGGCTTTCCTTCCCTCCAGTGTATAAACCGAACCACACAGCTTGGTGTCATCGGCAAACTTGCTGAGGGTGCACTCAATCCCACTGCCCATGTCACCGACAAAGATGTTGAACAAGACCCATCCCAACACCGATCCCTGAGGGACACCACTCGTTACTGGTCTCCAGCTGGACACTGAGCCGTTGAGCACAACTCTTCGTGTATGGCCATCCAGCCAGCTCTTTATCCACCGAGTGGTCCACCTATCAAATTGATGTCTCTCCAACTTAAGAGACAAGGATGTCACGTGAGACAGTGTCAAACACTTTGCACAAGTCCAGATAATGACATCAAAAAGAGAAGTTTCAACAAGAACTTAATTAACTAAGAAATTAATTGCAATGTTTCCGTCCCCTTAAAGGCATGACTTCATGAAGATTAGGTTATGCAGAAAATGGCCTTTTTTCTTCTCCGCTTAAAGAAATAAAACAAACCCATCTAGAGTTCTGTGTTGCTGAGTCCTTCCCACCCTCTTCTGAAAGTAAATAGGTGAATAATATAAACTCATAGTTACTATTTTATCTTTAGGCTGCGGAGAATGAGCTAGCAGTTTAACAAGGCGACAAATGCTTAAACATTTTGTTTGTTAGGAACAAGTTCAAAAGGTAGAATTGGCAGACACACTGTAAAAAACACACAACTACTGATAGTTTCTGACCAATTCCTGCCTCTTCCCTTCTTAAAATTTTCCATTTGTCCCCCATATGTGCTTCAGATACCAATGTCCTGTGAAATAATTCTGCCATTGGCTCTATTCATTGCTGTTTAGCACGAAAGAAAAGCATTAGTTAAGGGAGACATCTGAAACAAATGGGACTATTTGGCTCATGGCTGCATCACAGCCCAACCTGACAGCGATTTTTCCACTACTTCAAATATGGTTTTAAAGGTCTCATAGCAAGCTTCAGATGAAGAGTTGAGCACACAGTCCTACGAATACTTTGCTATCTAGAACTATAAAATGGCATGGTAGGTTTTTAGAGAAAAATTCATTGCTTACAAAAATGTCTGACATTTCTACTTTCAGTACTTCGCTGTACTAAAGCAATAAACTTAGGGATGTGGCCTTGGCTTGTGAATGAATACAGGGAGAACAAGGCAACTTAATCCGAAGCCAGCGCACAGAAACCCTGCACTGAAGTAATACAGCAGAAAAGGCAGAAACTTAGCATTTTCAAATAAGGAAAGAAACACAACAGAGACTTAAAGACAAATGTAAAGCTTTTACTCACAAAGTCGTCTTCTCCTTCATTTACGTTATAGTTAGGCAACATAGCTCCTTCCATAGCAGAACTCTTGAAAACACCTTTTATTTTGTTGCCTATTTTGCTGATCCCAAATGATTCTCCTCTCTTCTGTGTAGTCCTAGGATTACAGAAGTCAAAGTTCACTATACAAGGCATATATTATTACACAGCAGCTCAGTAGGCCATTGCACATCACTTACAGATAGAGAAATAACTGTATAAATAAGTAGCCAATATATTTACAATTCCACTTAAATTGAAATTAATTTTTGACAAATTTTGCTGTGATTGACCAGCAAAATTTCTTGATTGCAGTTTTAAGAGATATGGGATTCCCATAGGCTTAACCATGAGCAAACATAACACTCTTTTAATATTATCCTAGTAATACGTGACATGAATAAACAATTACTTGTTTTGACAGCAGGAACCGTGGTATTGCTACAGGCATGCACACCAAGAAGGTCACTGGTTCTGTTCTTTTCCATGTACTCATATTTAAATATTTATCTACTCTTGTCAAGTACTGTTAATGGTGTAACTCGGATGCCTTTTTGCCTTTTTTTTCCTGTACAGAATTTTACAAGCATGTAGCATTCAAGACAGATCTCAACTTTTAAACATGAGGGACAGACAAAAGGAATGTGCAAGGAGCAAGACCGAGCATGAGAGAAAACAGATGCAACTGAAAAATCTTGGCTTGAAGAACCAGTCTGACTGAAAAATGAAGACTTTTTAAAGTCTTGCCACTTATGACAAAGCACCCAAAAGAACAAGGTATGGAAAAAGAAAAATAATTGAGTGGAATGCAGTCTGCACTGAGAACACATTTTACAGCATTCTTATGCCCTTACACAAGACCTGACACTGAAGATTATTTCTTACGTAGAAATGCTAGTCATTCTGGAAAGAAAAATGTTTCTGCTGAATATGGAATCAGTCTGAGGTTATATGTTCTGTCTCAATACAGTTGATAGGTGAGTTAAAAAAACAACACAGTGAACTGCAGCAGCAAAGACTCAACTTTATAGACTACTGAGATAGAAAGCACAATTAGTATTTTGGCAGAAAAAAAATAAACATATAGATCCTAAGTGCTGCTTCTCCATTTAAAACTAAAAAAGTTACAACTGAACAGTAAGGACCAGGAGGTAAAGCATCTTCATTGCCCATAAAACCATGCTGACAACATCAACTGCTGACTCAAAATGTGTATGTTCCTAACAATTTTCCTGTTTACAGTTTTACCCGGACTGTATACATGACTAAACTTGTGTAAATAATACACTGTTACCAAATCTTCTGCTTTTCCTGTCTCATATATTATCAGCTCCATCCAAAGCAAACCGTCACCATCTATCTTATTTATCCCTGCTAAGCAAAGCTCAGCTTGGCTATTTGTAGTCTAAATCTATGTTTGAACAATTTTACTCAATTTTTAAACAATTTTACTGTTGTACTGTTTACACTTTACTGTGCTGCACTGAACCTTTTTATATTGAAGACCTGCCTGAATATTCATAGAATCATAGAATGGTTTGGATGGAAATGACCTTAAGATCACCTAGTCTCAACTCCCCTGCCACAGGCAGGGATGCCTCACTCTAGACCACGCTGCCCAAGGCTCTGTCCAACCTGGCCCTGAACACTGTCAGGGATGGAGCATTTACCACTTCTTTGGGTCAACCTGTTCCAGTGCCTCACCACCCTCACAGTGAAGAACCTCTTCCTTTTATCTAACCTGAACTTCCCCTGTTTAAGTTTAAACCCATTTCCCCTCATCCTGCTGCTACAGTTCCTAATAAAGAGTCCCTTTCCAGCATCCTTGTAGGCTCCCTTCAGATACTGGGAGGCTGCTATATGAGGTCTCCACGCAGCCTTCTCTTCTCCAGCCTCAACAGCCCCAACTTTCTCAGCCTATCTTCATACGACAGGTGCTCCAGACCCCTGGTCATCCTCATGGCCCTCCGCTGGACTTGTTCCAACACTTCCATGTCCTTCTTCGGTTGAGGACACCAGAACTGCACACAATACTCCAAGTGGGGTTTCACCAGAGCAGAGTACAGGGCAGGATCACCACCCTTGACCTGCTGGTCACGCTGCTTTTGATGCAGCCCAGGATACAGTTGGCTTTCTGGGCTGCGAGTGCACACTGCCAGCTCATATTATGTTTCTCATTGACCAACACCCCCAAGTCCATCTCCACATGGCTGCTCTGAATCTCCTCTCCACCCAACCTGTAGCTGTGCCTGGGACTGCTCCGACCCAGGTGTAGGACCTTGCATTTAGCATGGTTAAACTTCGTAAGGTTGGCATCAGCCTACCTTAGAAGCGTGTCAAGGTCCCTCTGGATGGCATTCCTTCCCTCCAACGTATCAACTGAACCACATAGCTTGGTGTCATCAGCAAACTTGCTGACACAATCCCATTGCCCATCTTGCAAACAAAGATATTGAACAGGATGGGTCCCAACACCTACCCCTGAGGGACACCACTTGTTAACCATCTCCAGTTGGACATTGAACCACTGACCACAATTCTCCACGTGCAGCCATCCTGCCAATTCTTTATCCACCAAGTGGTCCATCAATCAGATTCATGTCTCTCCAGTTTAGAGACAAGGATGTCTCCAAAGGGTATTTTTCTAGAGCTTAAACACTGGGCTAGCAAAATACAAACCTTATTCAGACAAAACCAGACATCTTTTCAAGTAGGTTAATACTAGAGACTTCTGGATTGACTCTTGAAGAAGTTTTCGTAATTTCTGTGAAAATTTGGTCAAAACAGTTCTCAAGGTTTATGACCAAAACCATTAATCTGCACAAGCTCAAAGATGTGGTAAGAGTACTCCAGGCTAAGATCAGTTATTTACTGAACTGATCATGCTGCAGCTGAGGGCAGAATACAGCTCTGACTGTAACTTCAGTACCGAAGTATATTGGGCCAGGACTCAATGTGAGAGCTAGAAACCACCCTTTCTTGACCCAGTGCTGAGCCTAAAGATTATGCCTAATGAAACAGCAATCACTAAACTGGAACAGGTATAAAGTGACAAACAAGGATGGGATTCTCTTCACAGAAAGGGACAAACTCAGAACAAACACTGGTGAATAAGAACAGACACATGTTGGACAACATATGGAGAGAAAATAGGACTGGTCTGGCAAAAATCCTTAAGCAAGTATGCAGAGCAAACCAGATTAGATAAGCATAAAAAAAAAATCTGTGGATGTTAACAGAGATAGACAACAGGGTGATCCAAATTTTTAAGAAGCTGAACAAGAAAAACCAATATATACAAAAACAGGTATAAAGATGAAAACCTAATACATTCACTGGCTAAGTAGAAATGGGAGAAAGAACTTGAGGCTAGGTTCACAGCATGAGGGAAGAAAGAGTAGAGGAGGCGGCCAGTTTAGAATAGAGACCAAGTCTTCCCAAGTCCTGTCAACTGCTATTGTCAGCAAAGATATATACAAAACTCATATCACACCTTCTAGTGCTGATCCAAGTAACAGCATTATTAGACCATAATTCTATAGTTGCTTTCTAGGCAGGGCCCTGAGTGGATAGTCTACAGGCTACAGTATTCCTGATCAATGATGTAACAAGAGGTTGGAATACTTGGGTTTTTATTTTTAAACACTTCAGAAGTCACACATACTTATAATTAAAAAATACAATTGTTGTCCACTCTAAGGCTGGGAATTACAGACCAAAGACTGCATTAGTGTCACAATCCACTGTGGCATTCTTTAATTGTGGAAGGTTGCAAAATAATTTTCCCTCAGTATCCCTGCCTCATTCAGTTCACTGAACAGTCCTTTGCAAGTGATCAGCCAGGGCTATGCAGCTCAAGAATACTGTGGTGAACCTCCGTGGGTCAAGAAGTTACCAGATGAGTTTTATGTATCAGACAAGCTAGATATTGACATGCATGTGAAGCTGGAGTTTTATTTTCTTTTTGCTAAAACTCCTAAACCCAAATAAGGAGAAATGCTGAGAGCAGAGAGCTGCACTTAAAAAATAAATAAATAAATAAATAAAAAATCAATGAACTGCACTTGTATCTCAAGTACAAGCAAGTTATAACTCAATACTCTGAACTGGCACACAAAAGATAAAAAATGTCTCTATACCTTGATTCCTGACCTGAAAAATGAAGTTGATAAATTTCCCTCAAAACTCAAGAATGCTATGAGTAATACACATAATACTGATGCTCTAGTAAATTTCAAGGAAAAACCCATAATGAAAATATTGTTTTCTGAGTTTGGACAGCATGTATTTAAAGAGGCATGAATAATGATAAAACAGACCACTGAACAGCTATTAAGACACTGATGAGCGATCACAGGCTACCTAGAACGCATTGTAAAAAAACAGTATAAGTTGAAATCGAACTTGCAACAGTCACAAGAACAGCTGCAGAGAGAACTAATTTGGTGGATTGCTGGATTTGAGTGCTTGAAAATATTCATAGAATGTTTGTATTTGCATGCAATGTCAAGCAATGAACACCCTAGATACAGCTGTGCAACAAGCAGTTAAGCTGATAAAACCTCAAATAGTATCTGGAAACGTGACGTGTAAAGGAAATTTTGGAGAAGTTAGCAGTCTAGGGGAAAAGAAAAAAAAAAAAAGCTTCAAGTTATGCAACTATATTCCAAAGCTAACAACAACAAACAAACTACTAACAGCAAACAATATTAATACATTGCAAACTTGTGAAATTAGTAATCGAGCAATTTCTAAATACTTGTGAAGAGGACATGGGGAGTAAATCTCATTGTGGAGAGAAATGTAGTTTAGTCCAGAGAAGACATTCAGGTGTGTTTTTACAAATAAAATGGACAGGTAATTACTGTTGTAAAGGCTGTGTGATGCAGTCATGATAGATGCAGCATAACTAACACACAACATTTATTGAGTGTTAGATTGACTTACCGGAAGTCATCCAAACTCAGGCTACTTCTGCAACAACAGGTACATAAATTACCTCAGAGCCCAGGAGAAAACAATGTTAAAGAAGAAAATCAAATTTGACAGACCTATCCTAAACAAAACTGAATAAGCTTCAGCCATCACTACAGATTAGTAAAAAACACGGTACAATGAGGAGCTCCTGACCTAAATCCTAACAAAGTGCAAAGTGAACGGTACCTGCACATTTCATCACCACAATCGTGGCCTTTGAATTCAAAAACCACCATTACTGGACATGTTCAGGTTTCACTGACATTCAGCACAAGTGGCTATGATTTTATAGAGAATGGCCGTCATTGATAAAGTTACCTGTAGTACCGAACAGGCATCTTTTTCTATAAACTATGGTCAGAAGACATGTAGGAATCTAGTTCATTCAGCCAATACAAAGAAAAGGCTGAGGACTTAGTTTATGTAATACCACCACCCCCTGTATTAGATTTAGTAAAAACCACTGTTAAAATCTTTTTTCATTATTATTTCACAGCTTTTAAAAACTGTCATGTATTTTTGACATTCGACATAACCTGGTACACAGAACCAATGCCTCAGCCATCAACTGAGTAATTCCAACCAAGATTTTAAATGGATTAACCATAAATGCAGTCACCACACCCATGATTTTAATTGACTGGAGCTACTGAATTTGGGATAAACTGATATGGGATTAAAATACTCAAATTTTAGATTTTGTTTTATAAGAGGACCTAATTCTAAGGCATCTTACAGTGTCTTTAGTCAGGTTAACTGTGAAGCTGGAAACATAACCTACCAAGTTGGAACTGATGGTGACAATCAATTACACTGTGGCACTTCGTCCTTTACTTGTCTGAATTCTATTACTATCCCAACAATGACAAATGAGGATGCATCTATTTCGATATGTGGTCATGATGTTTAGTAAAAAAGGCATATATACAGGCACCCAGAAATCTGAGAGTTGATATCATATAATGGCTTTTCTTCTTTGTTTTATTAGACTTCCAATATAGATTGCCTTTAAGTAATGTAGTAATGTGTAATAAATACATAAATAAAAGAGAAGGAGAGCGAATTCTTGTTCTCTCTTCCACACACCCAAAATTAAGTCACCAGAATTGGAATTTAAAACATCAGTTTTTATTGGCCACACTCATAAAGCATGAGGTGGAAAATATCAGTTATGGAGTTAAACTGTTGACAGCCACAGCTAGCTATCAAGTTCCCAGAATATCCTCAATGTGGCTTCTTCACACTTCAGAAATACTTGGGACTTCTCATGTCCCTTGGGAGTTTTCATAGCACATTATTCGTCCTATCTGTACACAAAAAGCTACAATTATTTTGTACGGTTCAAAGCGATGCAGATGAGAAATTACACAGAGATAGTCACCTCTTCCCTACCTTCCCGCTTGTAACTGCTCCGTAATTTTCTTGTCCTGCAGCAAGTGAAAACTTTCAACAGATTACCCACATAAACATTCCACTGGGATTTTATATCTGTTACTTGATCTGACTTTTTAACCAGCAGTTACACTCCCAGTTCCCCTACCAAAGTATCAAAGATATGGAAAATAAAACTCTTTGCATGTAATTTTATATCATATAATTTCTAATGCTAGACTAGGGAAGAGAAGGCAGGATGAGGTATGTGCATATGGACAGCATCTGGAATACTTCCATAAGTAACTTTTTTTTTTGTTTCCTTTGGCAGTGACTCTGCACCACATTCTGCTGAGGGAAACACCAAAGCAACAGGCAAACTACTTGCCTATGACCTCAGACAGGAGGTCTGTTTCATGGAAATAATCACTGAGGCACCACTTCGGGAACATACAGTATCTCGTACTATAAGCCAGCGTATATACTCAGGGCTTTCAAATTGCTCTAAAATGTAAACCAGACACATTTTCAAAATTTGCTTATTTTGCAGCCAGAGACGTATTCAAAAACTCCAGGTAGAGACTCTGCCTGTAATTTCACTCTTTCTGGTTTGGAAAGCAAAGCACCAGGGAGGTTGCCTTAATCTTTTCATACTTTAACAAGATTTAAGAAGTGTATGACAGGATACTTCCAACCCTTGACATGAATAGCTTGGGGAAAGATACCAGAAGGCAGATATAAAGGCCTGGATGAAATTCTGTAGCCATCTTCAACAGAAGTTGGAGTGTCTTTTAAGGTCACCGTTCCTAATGGACTATCACAGAGGGAAGAAATGCAGTTTGGTCTAGCTGCCTTCTACGCCTCTTTGCTAAGAAACAAGCTGGTCAGCACCAAACTGACCAAAACCTGAGTCCTGGATCTACAAAAGCTATAAAGACTATGTAGTAGATATCACCCACGGAGATATATTAAAGAGAATGATCATGTAGTTTTTGAAGAATGTTAGCAGGGGAGAAAGGGATCTCACAATAACACACCTCACAGGAGGCTGCAAATCAAAAGGGCTGCTGCTGCTCCCTAATGAAAGCAGAAAAAGTTAAATAAATTGCCGTTACTCCAAAGGAAGAGCAATCTAAGATGATAAACACCTGCATTTTATAAGTCCTGTGGATCTTATTTGATACCAAGAAAAAAAGCGTATCCAAATTAAAGACTTTCTCAATGAAGTTTTCCTTCTTTTGGCTAGACTATAAGAGCAACTCAGTTGGGCTAGTCTGACTAAGCCATCCAGCACATGAGGAAAGACAAGAAATTGTAAGACCTTAAGCTTATTCAGCCCAACCCCACAGTGGAAGATCGCCCATCCATACCACAGGAGACGATTCTCTTCTCTACAGGTCCTAAGGAACCTGAAAAGTGGTCTGTAAGTACATAGCCAAAATCCAGACACAAAGCTTCTGACACTATACTTCTGCAATGAATGGGGAAGCTGGGGACAGAAAACACACTTGACAGACAATCCTCCTTGTCACAAAAGGAGATTCCCATTGCATGACCAGGTTGGTTAGATGTAGGGTACACTGTACATACCCCCCATAAAAACCAAAATCCAGGATCACCCAGCTCTGCACCAACAAAATGGTATTATACATACATAAAGTCAATTAAATGACCACTTTATTTCCATGTTATCTTATTCTCAATGTACATTTGTTTTTCCCTCCCCTCTTCAAATATTGAGGTCTTAATCACATTTTAAGTTCTTTAATGTAAAACACTTCAAAGCAAAGAGACGTCTTGTGTAATAATGCTTTTCCCTTCAGTATGTAATTTGTCCAATTAGAAAGTAAGCAGAGCTAAAAATTTAGTCAAATTGGTATCGGGCAGTAGCAAAATTCCTATGGTTTAGTATTTTGATACTTTTAACTAAAAACCAAAAAACTACCTAAAGATTCTACCATACCCACCTGTTGAACTTTGAATTGCGCGTTGGTGACTCTGCTCCTCTTAAAAGATGTCTGAAGTACTACAAAAGCAAATAAGGTATCAAAGAAAACACCAGACTAACAGAGGCAAGGGCTACTATGAAATGACATAGTAAAATTCAGGAAACCAAAACAGAAGTAAAAGGTCCGCTGACCACAATCTAGCAGTTAGAATATTCATCTGAAAAATGACACACCAAATCTGCAATACATGCTCCCAGGACTGTTTATTTTACTTTACACAGTCTTGGGATTAAAAAATTAACATGAAAACAGAAATAAAACTAAAATTAAGTAACAAAATCCATGCCCCCTCCTCATTAGAAAAATCAGGCATTTGAAGCATTTTAGCTATTATGGGAAAAATTACCCTCAATACTAATTTTCAGAAATACACTTTATTAAGAAGAAAGACAAGCAAGTACCCACTGCTAAGACACATCAATATATTCTGCCTCAAATAAACGTGAGAAGTTTAGCATTGAACCCGATTTACACACACAAATTCAGACTCACCTCTCTGTTTCAACTGTTTCCTATTAGAAGGCTTTAGGCAGCTACCAGTGGAGGGAATTTTATTTTTTTAACTTTCAATCACAGAACAATCATAAATGCCGAGTAAATCACTTTGAATGCCTTTAAGATTACTCTTCAAACCTTTCGCACTTACCTCATCACTGTGACAGAACATAGGAGTGAAAACATTCTCAAGTAGAGAAAGTACATGCTCATAAGCTTCAAAAAGACACCTCATAGTTTGAAGTTTCACAACATCCATATAAGGGCCCTCAGCAACTGTATAAAAAAAAATAAATCACAACCATAAATAAATATATCTATATATAGGCAGATGAAGCTTGGTTTTTATCTGGTCTGAGTTCTTTGCAAGCTACTGTAAGTCTGACAAAACAGAAATGAACTGACAAAACAAGGACTAAGCACAACAGAGCAAGTGGCCAACAATTTTTAAAACAACGACAAACATGAAGATTGGTCATATTTAGATGGATTAATCTTCACTTTAGCTCAGCTTGCTGTTTAAATCCCAGTGTAAATTATTCCTTTCAAATTCAAACTTACTTCTTTGAATCTCTTCCACAATAAAAGGGTCAAATCTGATTTTGTCAATGCTTTCATCCAAACAGTAAGTTTTGTAAATTTTCTGTACTTCCTCATGAAGAGACATCTTTTCAGCATCTGATAGTTCTGGTCGCAAAATTCGGTCATTGAATTCCTCTGAGAAGTAAAGGAGAGGAAATGCATTTGCGCATCAACTTGGCAAGCAAACAGCAACTTGAAGCAACATATAACCTGCAACAATTACTATTTTACAAATAGTAATTTGTAAAACTTTAAAATTAATAGAAACATAAGACACCTCAACATCATGTAAGAAGGTAACTGCCTTCTTATTAACTATAATTCAGACTTGTTCATAAAATTATTACTAAAAATATATTACAATTAAAACTAATTATTCCTTACCACAGTAAGGATAAACCCATGAAGTTACTCCTGGCACAACAATGAATTGGAAGAATGATTTTTTTTTTCTTCCTATATTGCCAAATTGCAGATTGTAGTTTTCTTTTAGCACGATTTCCAGTTCATGCTAAACACATACAGAGGCCCAACAGCCCTTTGTATCAGTCATATGCCTATTCTGCTATTTCATTCTTAAGACCAAATCCATTAAAGATATTATTTAAGAACATTAAATTTGAACATATATAGAACTAAATATTCTATTCACCACAATTATTGTATAATCCTTCTTGATTTATTGGCCCATCACACTAACAGCATGACTACTGTCCAGAAAGAAGGGAAAAATAAGATAGTGTTTAATTCATTTTTCAATTAATATACAAAACCAAATTTCTTCACAAAAAAAAATCTACCAAGACCTTTCTGGATTTTTTTTTGGTTGGTTGGTTTGTGGGTTTTGTTTGTTGGTTTGGTTGTTTTGTTGCTTGTTTTCCCTTGGAAAGTGCTTCTTATCCAAAGCATTTCTATCAACTCAAGAACCACCTACAGTAGACAGTTTGGGTCAGCATAACTTAAGAGAACTAAATCTCATTCTTTGCTTTGTAGGCTAATACACAGATTTGCCATCTCTAAGAATGCAAGAAAGGTTTAGAAGGAAGAAAATGCTGAGGTTTCCCCAGAAAAAAAGATTGATCATAGGCAACAGCCACAGTCTGAGCAACCTTCCTGCTAGAGGAAGCAGCTCTACAGAACTCCAGAAAGGTCATCTTAGAACGCCCTGCAGGTACCACCAGCACTGGACAGGTAACCAACCACTTTGTTGCATTTTTAGTGAGAAGATGAGCTTTTTTGACAAAAAGCCAGCATGTTTGGAAGGATTATGAGCACATAAGCAGCACAAAGATTATTTACAATTCTCTTACATAATCATTAGTGATTTATGCAGTATTTTATGAGAAAGCCTGTCAAACAATTTCACATCTTCTTGTTGCATGTATGGGCTTGGAATATGAAGACACACCCATTATTTCCCATGCAACATGGAAACACTTGTTTATTAAAAGCAAAATATAACAACCTTCTGCTAAGTCAGTAACTGACTACTAGTTGACCAAAAAAAATTTAAATGAACTACTCTAACTTAGAGAAACTTCACAGAAAAACTTATAATTGGAAAGTAGGTGGCTTTTCAAACAACACGGGTGTAAAGGTAAAACCAGATACATGCTTCGTAACCAAGGTATGGGTTACTGAATAGAAGGTTTCAAGACCTTCAGTGTTCCTGCTATGTTTCTGTTATTTACAGAAATCAGAATTTTAGAGCTAAAAGAACATGAGAAACCTAGTGATAAACAGGCACTTTAGAAATACTTCAGTGACCATATATTAAAAAAAGGCAGCTGTACTTCTTTTCAATGCCCAGAATTTTTTCTTCTAAGAACATTCTATTTTAAAACATACAACTTTTAATCAATAAATAGAAATACAATTAAGACCTACAGTCCTCACCAACATTAATGTCAAGATTAGCATTCAAGGGTCAGGGCATAGCTAAGTAAGTGAACAGAGATTCTGAAAGGTCATCTCTTGCTTAACAATGCTGTCTAGTTCTGAGACTGAATATTCACTTGAACTTCCAAGTTCTTAAATCTTTTAAAGAACATCAAATACACCTCAGCACACATATGCAATCTTACCTACGGTCAGGCAGAACTGCAGCACGTGGACTGCCCCTTCCTGTTTCAGAAAGTTCATAAACCGAAATAAAAGGTCTTGTTGATCTCTGATCTCTTTTAGCTCCAGTTTCAGTACCTTAGTAGGTTAAAAATGCAGTCAGACAGTTTTCAAAATTTCAATGTACATAAATAACACAAAAAGTTGAAGGTAAAACAAAAACAGCAGGTAAAGTAAAACACTCGTTCAAAACAGGAAAGGAAATGAATGTTGCCTTTGCTTACAGACGGTTTTTTATTTCTTGGCTCTGCAAATTTCTGAAGGAACGGAACCAATGAAGAAGTGGGTTCAGTTGCTTTCTCAGGCTGCAGGAAACAAATGGACAAAAAGATAACTGGGTAAGAAAGCTTCCTAAATGGATGAACAGATTGCTATTGCTTTCATTTTGTCCATACTCACTGGACTATCATCAATGAAGATCAGCAGCAAATGGTTGACTGTGTCCTGCAGGAAAGCACAACAACAACAACAACAAAATCAATATTAAACTCACCAAATTAGATTAAAATCATTTCACTATGTCATGCCCAAGTTCAAACCTGCGAGTATATAAATACCCAAAAAAACCCAAATCAAAGCCTGGGAACACATATTTTGAGAATTGATCTTCAACAGCCCCTTCAAATATCTGCATGTCAGGGAATTTCTCAAGAGATCTGCATAGAAATGTTCTTTACCCAGTGGAGGAAAGCTTTGCAAAGTATTTTTACTGTTATTGCAGATCTAATGAACTACTAATACTTCCACAGCTACACTACTTTCTACTTGCAGCTAAGTGATACCTTCGTAAGTATTGCAATTCTGCCTATTAAAATACATGCAAAAATAAAACCAAAGATGGCAGCATTCCATCTTCAGAAATAAATGCCCTCTTATTTGCAGAACTGAGGACGAAAGAAATGAATTCAGTACAGATGCAAAAAAGGCTGGTTTACTCAGACTGGTATAAAGTTACATACAGATAGAGTTCAAGTAATTGTGCCTTTGCTTAAATGTAGCTACCACAATTTGAAAGTGCTCAAACTAGCCCAGCATTCTCCCATCTTACAAGAATTGTAGTCTTCCATTAAACATACATTCTTCAGACACTATGCCAATACTGTATTTTAGTCAGTTCAATTAGTTAAGCACTGAAACCAGCTGTCATGAACAAACAAAAACATTGGCCACATGAACTTTTTCTTTTACCCAGTCAAAATACACAGCAAGTAAGTCATTGTGCATCATTTGCTTTACCACAACATATGCAGTAGAAAAACAGTAACACTAAATTATTCCTATGCTCCAAAGTCTTACAGGATCAGCTAAGAAATCCATTGACGGAAGGAAAACAGAACCAGGCAGAATCTCTCTTATCAGAAGAGCCAGGGATCTAAAAAGGGAAAAAAAAAATATTAAAAAAATGAGGATTTAACAATACCTTAAAACATGCTACTTTTAAGACCAATCAAAACACTTAGAAGCAAAGGGATAACAAGGGATGAGAAGGATGACTTTGGAGCACATTCTTTCACTCCCCAAAACTATGGTATTACATATACACTTTAAGGAATACAATTCCAAATAACTTTCATACCTGCATTCTGTTGACTTTGGGGGCAAAATATAAGGAAAAAGAAGTTCAGTAAGTTTCCTTAAGTAGTGAAGTTCATCTCTACGGCTTCTCAAAGCAACATGGAGTTCTGGTCCATACTCTTCTAAAGCAGCCTGCTGCAGAAATTCTGCACTTTTTACTGCAAGTAAAAACCAGCATTAGAGTTGTTTCACAACAAGAAAAAGCTGAAACAGGAGGCAACTGCTTTTCATACCAGCTAAAAAGCTAGTACTTCTAGTACATATACAACTGCCAAAGAGATATAATGTTGAAACTTTACAAAAGAACCTTGGCTTAGACCTTAAAGCCTGGCTAAGTAAAAGTAAAACTACACAGTGAAATAAGAATTCCTAGACCAAACAATTGCATTTTCCAGAATGTTTTCTCATGTATAATTATTGAGGAACTCAGCATCTTGATTCTTCTAAAAAACTTCATTGCCCAAAGTCTGCCCCTGCTTGCTTTTTTCTTGACCTTCTTCAAAGTCTCCCATTTATTGGGCTTCTACCTACTGACTTGCCTACAACACAGTTTGAAATCAACTTAGACTTTTATTCAACCCTGTTAAATATTTCCTGCTTCTGTAAACAAATGTGGAGGAACCTGTGTTTTAAACACAGCATAAATCAAACCAGAACCAGCATGCTGATCTGAAAGAGTGCTCCCTCATATGAACAGCTGTATGGAGCTGAAAGAATACCTCCTTTATCAGATTAAAAAAATATACATACTAAACCCAACAATGTTATATTCCTTCAAATCATTTCCAAAGGCAAGAACTGAACTGTAATAAATCACACCTAGCTGCACTGGCAATCCAGCACAGCTTTGTGCCAAGAACCACACCACGCACAGGTCAGGCGCAGAATGCATACCTGTTACCTAGAAGGTTAAAGCCTGTTTCCAGCATACTGAATTTAGCACAGAAGCCTGCGAGCTTGTTCTTCACAACCAAGAACCACAAATAGTACCAGCTGACATGGGGGATACAGGAATGTATACTGCCTGATAAATCTGCTTAGTTGGTATTATCAAAAGCAGAGAGGAAGAATATGCTCTCTGGCAAGGATACGTAATGAATCATGTAGGTACCTATGCAAATAGTCCAGAATTACTAAAAGACGTAAGAGTAAGAAGAGCAGGAAAAAAGGAAATGCTTCTTAAAGCAATCATTTGAAAAGGATTTTGAAAATAAACACAAAAGCCTAGAATCAACCAGCAAACAAAGCACAGTCTGAAAGCTGCCTCTGAACCATGCATTATGGTGGCTGCTTTAGCAATGTTTACTAGAAAGCACTACTAAAAGACATTTTCAGCTGCTACTTCACATTAGTGCCCTCAGAGAACAAGTCTTTTCCTTTAAAATAATGAAGAAAATGGCTACATTTTCAATGATGTACATGTAAAGTACAGTTCTCTGCTGCTAAAGAAAAGTGTTTCCAACTCCTTAGTAGAAATCAAAGGAAATACAAAATTTGGCACAAGCAGTGCTGCAAGATAACCTAGTATCTTGAAATTGCTGTGCCGCAAAAGACATCCAACGTGAACAGACTGTGTCTCGTTATTCATGAGATTCATTACCTGCTACTCACAGGACCAATGGCATATATTTATGGACACCAAGCAGGCATTTTGAGTGAAGGGAGGAAAAGTTCAAGACTCCAGTTAAAGTAAACATCTATGCTTAAAAGTTGAATGAAACCACATTTAGTAGATACAGCACTGTGGAACACAGCCAGTGAACAAAAAAAAAAAAAAAAGAATAAAGATAACTATTTTCCAACAGCAAGTGTTCTATTTTCTAAATATTCCTTCAACATGCAGTTTTAACATCATTTCTACAATCGGCTTGTGAAGATATTTTTATGTGGATAATAATTAAATATGCTACTGCTCAAAGTCTCTCCACGGCTTGTAAACATAAACCTAACTTTTCAACATACTGAACAACTCCACCAACTGCTCATGTTAGCGCAAAGACATGAAATCATTCTAGCTATAAGAGTTATGGTTACAGTACACTACAAATCCTTTCATCTACAACTGCTCACCTGGAACACAGAGGAAAAACTTTAAGAAGCATTGCTAAATGATCTCAGTTGCTCTGAATAGACAAAAAACACATGCCTGTTTACTATACAGAGAAAGAAATTTAGCATTTTTAATATGGGGAAATGAATATCAGTAACTTGGAGACTGTGAATAATGTAACTTTTTCCCCATTTGTCTTAGCAACCTCCAGAAGAAAAAGCAAAAAGATGACTTTTTTTTGTAAAGAGAATGCTGTGAGAATGAAAAGAGTTAGCAAATATAGTAACAAATATAAAGAAACATTTATACTTGCCCTTTGAAAATGCAGTGTATGAAGTCTTTACGTTACCTTTCTGCCTGGCCTTGGCTATCACTTCGATGTGTTTCATTGCTGCCTTGAGCATTTTCTTTGTTACAACAGTTGGAATATCAACCTAAAGAATAGTTTTTAAATAAACCAAGAATTGTTTTAGGGGTTTTTTTATTTATTACAGTCAACTACCAAACATATTAATTTGCTTATATGTCTCCAACCCTAAAATACACCCTTAAGAAACAACTCATGAATTCTCTAGATGATCTGACACTCATTCTGGTCAAAGCATTTAACATCATTTAGAACTAAACGTCATAAACAAAAGTGTTGGAACATTTATTGCCAACTTGTTTCCATTAGGATTCTCCCATTGCAATAATTTAGTAATGTAGCTTGATTTCCAAGTCACAGTATATGAAACCTAGTTCTGCATGAAGATTTGACCACCAACAAAAGCAAGTTAACTATGCTGTGCTTCTCGTACTTGTGTACCTTAACCCTCAATCATGTCCACAAGGACTAAAAGCAAAGTGAAACCCTCCTCTCTTTATGTATCCAGAAAAAATGTCACAGCTCAGGTGATGGCAGAACCAAAAGAAAAATCTGAGTTTCTGAGTCAAAACAACTGTTAGTTGTTTCAAAACAACCATACCATATGATCATAAACCGAATAAAAAGCACATATTTAATCAAGGACCGAATTTCTGCTTGCCTTGATGGCTATGAAAATGAAAGAACTGCAGAACAATTCAGGCACAAATGGACCTCATGATGTCTTAGCCCAACCTCCTGTGTAAAAGCAAGCTCAAATTAAGGTGTTCAGGGCTTTACACACCCCCACGTTGACAGTCACCTCCTCACAGGTTAAATGCTCTAGCCCCAACCATCTCAGCGGCTCCTTGGTTGAACTTGCTCCACCCTACCAATGTCTCTGTTGTAATGGGGAGCCCAAAACTGGATACAGTATCCTAGATGCTGCCTAAAAAGTATGAAGTTAAGTCAGACAATCATTTTCCTTGATCAATTGGCTCTGCTCCCATTCATACAGCCCAGGATGCTGTTGACATTCTTTGGCACCAGTACACACTGCTGGCCCATATTTGGCTTACTGTCTACCGCAGGACCAGGCTCTTTGCAGCATAGCTTCTCTCCACAACCAGTCAGTCCCTGACTGTCATTAAGTGACAACCTGTACAGTTTCAAAGGATTCTTCTTTATTAGCTTCAGTAGTTTCCACAGAAGCTTACCTGAAAACTGATTTATACTTGGCACACCCTTTATTTTAAGCAAGAGCAAAAGATGTTTCAGAGAAGAAATACACAGTTGCATGTGTTCAAAACTTAAGACCTGGGAACAAGTTTCTTTCCTATACAGTCTGTCCCTCCTCAATACTAAGTCAAATAATGACCCTAAGTAATGAAACAGAAGTGTGTAAGTGCTTCTTGTCAGACAAGGAAAGAGACAGTGCAATTGCAAAGGTCACCAGAGCCAAGAGAAAAGTTGGGGTTTTATGCATTCATACAAGGAAATTAACATGTATTCCTGCATACTCCCCTGTAATATCTGAGGTGCACAGCTATGACCTAATCTGGCCAGCCCAGACAAGCTACTATAATTGACTAGAACTGCCTACAAGCAGCTAGCTAAATTAAGGTCAACTCCTTTTTACAAGAAAAAGTCAAGCTCCTGCTCATCAATGGAGAACTCTGTCCTTTGGGACTCACATTTGATCAGGAATTTCAATAAATCCAGAGTTTAGGAATAGAAGACTGTTTATTCCTGCAGAGGTAAGCGAAAGAGCACAGCAAACAAATTATCACCGACACGACAGTAGGCACTATCAACTTTTGACAAAAATTTCAACCAGATACAGGGCTACCTACAGCACACCACACAAAGGGATTCACTTCACTTTCCCTTCAAAAGCCATAACCAACCCAGAAATGGCCACAATAAGGAAAATCCAGACTCAGAGAGAGAGAGAAGTATTTCAGCATATACTGAAGAGCTGACTGGCCTAAAGCGCTTGTTTCTTTGTTCAACAACCCTGCCTCAAAACACTCACCTAGGCATACTTAAAAAGAAAGCAAAGGAATTCTTTTCACTTAAGTATGTCACAATTTTAAATCTTAATTCAAATGTACAAGATTCTTTGGCAAGAAAGTATAGATATAGCCTAAAAAAGGATAAAAAGAATGTTTTTTTCTTACACATTCCCAGATTTAAAAAATTTGTCTTTACAAATAGCTAGAACTATTGCTTTCAAGCATTTAGTAATAAATCCAAACCAAAGTACAGCTGTTTGGCAAAGGTATAAGAATATTTTATTTTGCAACTGGTGATTAATTTCTCCTCAAATGAGGTTGTAAGAGACACTGTATCAGAGCTGAAAGGTTATAAAACACTCTGTCACAACCCTTTTCAGCTAAGAATTAAAGCTTAAAACTGGGATTCCTAAAATGACAAGAAGTTAGTATTTTATTTACAACTTGCATATGAACTCTGGTTTCTGCACACAACATTTTCAGTAGTATATGGATCACAGCTACTAACTGAGTCTGCTTGAATCTATATGTGGGTGTGCGCACACAGAAACACTTGTTCAGCAGAAAAAAAGGGTATGAGCTGAAAACAAGAACATGAGACACCATGCTCCCCTGCAGGGCTAAGCATGCCAAGTTTCAATTGTGCTCCAAACAAAGTTACTAAAAGCATCTTTTTTCTTGAGATATTTGTACCACTTCACACAAAAGGCAAAATAAATTACTCCGTAGGATGTATACAAATAAATCTAAACATTTGTAATGAGAAATTAATTTCTGTGATAATCTTTATTTTGTAGTGCCCCTGACAGTGCTTAATACTTTTACACTCCTTGAGTTTTTGTTGCACATACTGTCTACCCAGACAAAGAAAATTGAAGATATTGCATTTAATTTATTACTGTCAAAAGCAGATGTGGTAAATTAACACTCTACTTAAAAATGCTATAGCTGATATAACATGATTAATACCTTATTACACGATCAACAGAAGAGAAATCATCATTTTCAGAATCAACAATGGATCTACGAACAAACACCTACATGAATTACAACTCCAGATGAAATTTTAAGAGCTTGCTCTAGATTTTCACTTTGAAAGAATTACTTCAGTTTCACACCTCTATATAATGTCTGCACGACATGGACATTTCCTAATCTTCCTCCACGTTCACTTTAAAAAGCAACATGCTTGAGTTAGAGTAAACAAGAAAGTCATCTGGATTTGATATATAACAAGGACAGAATCAGGCTATTAGTCACTCAAGACAGAGTACGTGTACAACTTGTAGCTCAAGAAATATTGCTGTTACTAAGGAAGGGGAAAAAAGACACACATTTATGGTAGTTGCTCCAACAGAGGAGTGAGCACTGAATAAATCTGGAAACTGAGTTTGCAACTCTTCCTGCTTAGAACAGCCAGAAAGTTAGAAGCAGTTCCTGTAAACCAGGCTTGAAGCTTTTTACCAGAAAATATATGTGCTAATCTATTAAACACAGGGAATAAAACATTTGAATGTTTAATCTTCAGAATGTTTCTTAAGAACTACATTAATGTAAGAACCATACCTGTTTAAATTCCTATAGTAAGCTATTCACTTAATGGCAGTCTATTCTTTATAAACAATTTAAGGACCTTGTCTCCATTTAAAGAAGTCAAGCAAACAGAAGCTATGAGATAGGTACACTGTTGTTTTCTAGTAGTTCTCTTTCAGTAATTCTCAGAATTGTTTCCACTTGTATTAAGTCACTAAATCATCCCAAGGTTTAATAATACCTTGCACTGGTGTAAAGTCCATCTGCAAGAATCAGAATGGTTTGAGTTGCAAGGGACCTTCAAAGACCACCTAGTCCAACCCCCTGCTGTGGGCAGGGACATCTTTCACTAGATCAGGTTGCTCAAAGCCATGTCCAACCAGGTGTTGAACACTTCCACTGATGAATCTTCCAAGATGTTTTAGAACCAGGAATAAGCTCATGAAGGAGGCAAAAGACACTTGAAAGAAGAAATTTAGATAGAAACTGCCTATGCTCTCTGTAAGACTGATTTTGGAATCACCATTTAAAAAAAATAAAGAACTCGTTACAAATGGGTATCAGTTATTTCTGATGGAAAACCAGCATTAATACCTTTAAGTCACCTTACCTTGTGAATTCGCCGAACCAATACAGATGCAAAAAACCGCAACGTGCCTCTCAGTTCATCCACTGATGATTCATCATCAGTAATATTTCTGCAGTGTTGTAAAGCATGTCATGTAAGAAAACAGAATAACATACATTACATTAACCCAACCACAATACATTTGGCACTAATGAAAACATTCAATAGTGACAGTTCGACTGGTATTAACTGAAATGAAAGCTACCAAGTGTGGGCAGAGAGTAAACAATCCTCTATTCAAGTACAACACACAGCATTCCCGATGTTTGTGCACAGAACAATGGCTTAAGAAATATGTCAGTAAACTGGAATTATATACCAATTCTTGCTCTAATATACTGTCTGCATGATTCTGACCAAGTAAAATTTAACTCAGTTTCCACATAAGTGAATGTTTCCTAGCTCAGGAGCATGAAGTGATACTGAACTAAAACTGAGAAAACCTGTGGAATAAGAGTTCTGCAAGCACACACCCCAGATAAGCTAGTCAAAATTGGATTTTCCACACTGCATACTACAAGACCTTCTATACTCCAAGATTTAAAATAATTTTCATTTGTTTTAGTACAAATCTGGCTTTTTAAAACTCTTTTATTTGAGTGTTGTTATAAAATTGGTTGATCCTCATGTAGCTTTTAATGAAATAGATACACCCCTTGCATTTCAGCCCAGCATCTTCCAATAGAAAACTTTCATGCGTATTTTTTCAACAAGTTCTAATACTTAGATGCCGCTTAATACAGTAATATTTTCTTTTGTAAATACAAAAATTGAGTCTATTTCTAGCCTAAACAGAGATTGCCATTTCCTAGAAGAAAAAATAAATTGTAACACAGGAAACCGACAAATGACCTCTAAAATGTTAATCTACTTTTTATGTAGCATGAAACATGAAACCATCAATTACAAAGAAAACAAAACAAGAACCTCAACCTGTAGCTACTTGGAACAAAATTGAAATTATTTAACATGACTTCTGCTTGGAAACAAAGAAATAAAGAATTCAAACATTCTCAAATCGATACATCAAAACATCACCTAATCTTTTTATCTGGCTTGCCAGTTTCCATCTGCTGCAATAAATTATGTGCAATGAAAAACCATCATTAAAAACGCTGAAAGTTGACTCAGGAAGAAAAAAACCCAGCTGCATGTCTTTTTGGGGAAACTGAATGAAAATGGAAAATACACCAAGTCTTAGATGCAGAAACTGCAACTAAACTGAGTGGAAAAAGAGACCATGATAACAGCACTCCACAAAATGCAACACAAAGAATAAAAATCTGCCAGCGTTTAAACATATATGGGCCATTAGAACATGCCCAAAGATACTAGTAAAACTGCATTATAATAGCTGAGTAATGACAAAGTTAGATCCTGTTTCAGCTAATGACCATTTGTGAACGCTGTCACAGTTTTCAGTAATGAGTTTGCATAGACAGTAAATGCAAATGTTATCTGCATTTAAAAAAACAAACCACAGTACAAGCAACAGCAATACACTTGAAAAATAAAAATTTCATGCTTAGAATATCATTTTGCATTATTTATCATGCAATTTTTTAAGCCATGTTAGCCTGGGTTATATACAGCATTCAAATGCATGTTGAATATGAACTGTGAGGTACAGATACTGGTGACCTGATGGTCTAAGTATGCAACTACTTGCATGAAAAAGGACCTCAAAGAAAGCACCCTGGCATAAGGAATACCGCCATCCTCCAACAGCTAATCATATGCAGGTAAGAATACCTTAGGGGAAGGTTTGGTTTGTTTTAAGATCAGCAGCTGACGTTTTAGATACAATATGGTTAGCAAATACCCACACTTTCAGTGGAAGCTAAGGGATTAGCAAGCACATTGTATGACTGTATGACTAGTATTTGACAGACAGCAGGATACATGAAGTAACTTGGACCAAGAAACTTTTATTTTGTTGACACTTGGATAACCAGCATCTTGGCTAATTCTACTTGGACATGAATTCGTGCCACATACTTTCACAATGCGCTGTAGGTTTGCAGAGATATTCTTTTAATCACAAGTAGACTGAAGACTACTAAAAAAAAAGCATCAACAACCTGTAAAATTTCAAATCTCCAGTGACCCAGTGGAAGCTTGGAAACATTTTTAAAATTGGCTGCATCTTCCCCAGAATTTGAGGAAAAACTTTAAAACACAACTGTATGTGTGATGGAGAGGTTTGCTAAAGAATAAAAGGCTCAATCTGTTAATTTGTAAACAGTTATTGAGTCCAATGTCTCAAAAGAGATATACCAATCTGCTTTTGCATGCAAAATCTAATGGGAACTACTCATAAATGAAAACCATATACAAATACTGAAGTGATTTCCCCTCCCATGTGTCAATTATTCTTACCAAGTTTGGACAACTCCTATCAAAAATATGAAGAAAATAAGTTGCCAGCTGATGAAACTGAAAAACTATGGATTGCAACTCAACAAAAATCTTGAACTTTTCTTGCATTACTTGCATTTAAAATAGAAGCAGGTCCGTATGTGGAAACACTGGGTTTAGTCACTACCAAAGAAAAACAGTAATTTGTTACAAAAATGTGGTAATTAGTGGATTCCAATCTAATCTGAAAGAACTGGAGTAGCAGTAGCATCAACGACCAAAAAATTCAGTAAGCATAGAGTGAATCACTCAAACTTTAAACTCTCTTATTTAAATGAGGTTGGTATAAGCAACATATTACATTGTTTTACTGTACAGCATACACAATAGACTCAGACGTGTGTTTTGCAGCTCTACAAATTTGGATTACTTAGAACTATGTTCTTCTCACATAGTTCAAAAAAATCTTAACACACAAATATTTAAATATAACCAATATAAATAGTTTGAAAAACACAAAACAAAATTGCATATAACTACCTAGTTCAGTAGAGTTCCCTGGATTTTAAGAACTAATCTTCATTCCCCTAAACTGGTTCAAGTTCAGGGATGTTTGCCTCTAAATTTTAACTTGCTAATAAAATATTACAAATTCTTACACATTTTATTAATGAAACAAACATAAAATACAGATTTTCCCTGCTTATAGCACTTTATTTCCTTAGTAATAAATCTATGATTTTATCCTGCAACATGTATTCCTGGCTAGTGTTATACTTCCTGGGCTTCTGAGTGAGATACGTTATGCTACGTCTCTCATGTCGAGAGTATGCATGGTGCTGCAAGACATTATCAGGCACAAAAAATTAAACACAGAGAGGCAGCTTCTGCACAAATTCCATTCACTTGAAGGAGGGTAGCTACCACAATGAATTATGCCAAGACTTTTCTGCGAGGGAAAGCAGCACACTGTTTTACCAACCTAGTCTGGCAAACCTGAACTGTCTGCTGGTGGGTACCCATGCTGCTAAATAAGGGTAGTCTCGATGCAAAGGCTTCTGAATTGGCTCTGTGAAAAATTATCTAGAGACAGTGAGGTTTCTTAGCTCAGAAAAAAACACTTCATGAATGCAAAAGCTCCTCCTCCAGCGTGAGCCGACTTATATATGTATACCTCCACTGTCTGCATCAGAGAAGTCAGAACTAGCATGCTCTACAAGACAGACCCCAAATCGCTGTCCACAGACACACAGTTCAGGCCTCCCTGTACAACTGTTGGCAGGAAACCCAGTGAAGCACAGAAACACCTGAAAGTCTAGAGCGAACAAGACAAGTTCTGACAATACGACCAGTATGTCTTTCAGGACCACGTTTTTTCCTGCAGAATTGCTCAGATAACACTGCACTACTGCTCACTGAACTCCCACGTACTTTAGGTTCAGGGAAAACTCATTAGGTCTGGTCAGCATGGTGTGAACTTACGGAGCTAGTTCAAAATCCAGAGGTGCAGCGATTTTGAGTGATTTTACCTGTAAATCTCAAGACAGCACAGGAACATCTATACAGCTCATCAGAGGGCAAGATGTAGCAGGATTTAGGGTAGCTGGCTCCACATCATGCATATTTTGCGCTTCTAGCTGTGCATGTCATTATCCCTACCATACAATGTATTCCAGACTTCCACTGTTTTGTGTGTCAGATTTAAGTAATATGTGTAATCCAAGTTGCCTTGACAGTCCAAAACAAAGACATTGAAGACACCTTCCACCAGCCAAAAAATCCTAATTTCAAATTATTAAATAGAGAAGATGGCTGCCTTACATTTGTTCCTTTATCAAACAGCTCAATGGAACATGCTATAGTTTCCTGTATTTGAAAGTTAAAAACCTGGAGTTTCCCAACTTTCTCATTCACAATACACGGTGCTAAAGCTCCCTCTGCTGTTTGTACAAAGTTAAGTTTTATACTTCAGTGTATTCCTCAAAGGTAGAGGGGAGACAAGCAGGTATTGGCAGTCATCGGCCGCAATTAAAAACCAATCAGACAAAGAAGTTGGAAAATTTTCTGAAAATTTTAGATCCCGGGGATAGGGGAAAAAAAACCCCAAAACAAACAAAAAAAACCCAGTGTAGAGTAAAAGAAAAAAAAAAGTATAAATTTCTTTTAGCACAAAACCAAACACTTCCATCCAATGAAAAAGTAAAATTCAGAGTAAAGGCAAAATACTGTTTTAACACATTCATGCCAGCATGATCAATTAAAAATATTTGTAGTATCTTCTTACAAAGTACTCTGAAGCACTAATTAATGCATAAGGGTACAAGGCAACAACCAAAGAATTATGCAGTCTTTTCTCTATACTCCATTTTAAAGTTATTTACACAGTAGGCCTGTTCAGCTCAGAATAGGCCCTCACAGCTTTAAAACTCAACAAATCACCAGGTGTTCTGCAAGAAGGTGGCCACAACATGTATTCAAAATACCTTTTCTGTATTAATTAAAAGTGATTTTTTGGTTTTAAACTGTGAAGTGATATTTTTTTTTAAAGCAATAAGGAAGATCAGTGTGCTTCTAACCTGGAAATAAATTTCCAGGTGTGGGAGGAAGATGCTTTTACACAGGTTTTAATCAAGCCATATGTACTCCCACAGAGTTATTAGCAAATCAACATATAAAAATGAATAATCTAAAAGTGTTTTTAGGTTGAAATACAAATTTCAGAATCACCTCTATCATGCCTAAATTATTAAAAGACCTGTTCTACTCTGCTGAGAGACAGTAACACAATGAAACCACAGCACTTAAAAGTATGCTATGCATTTTACTGAAGAAACAGAAATGTTTATTTTCAGGTGACTATTTCTTAAACAGTTTCACATATATTTATGATATTCAAAAATAACAACTCTTAGGTAAAGCTCATACCTGTACCATGGATAAATAAAGTTTTCCAGCACCAATTCAAGCACCTGTGTAAAACAAAGACAATCAGATTACAAAACAGTTTACTGCAAATCCTTGTTAGAAGTTAAAAACACACCACCTTTCAAAACTCATAGAACATATTTGTTACATCATAGAACTTAAATGTATAAACATGTACATTATGATCCTATGGTGAGATCAATCATCTTGCATAATAATCAACATACAGCACAAACGGATGGTTTCGTCATATATCAACATGAAACAGCTGCCACTAGCACTATCCACAACATGAAGCACAGTGCCATAGTCATTCTGTTAGATGAATGCTATGAAAAATGTCATCTTACCTCAAACAGCCCTTCCCAAATTTTTCAGATCAGTTCCCCTTCTTTTCTGATATAGTGTGAAATGTCCCACAGGCACAGCTACCCATCCTACACTTACATGCATCTTCATCCCTTTTTATTCAAATCTCTGCCTTTTCCAGCTCTCCCCCACCATCAAAGTGGGACAGTCAATCCTTGATTTGTGAGCTCACCGCTCACAAACAAAGCAAAAGGAGAATCCTAAAAATCACAGAATCATAGAATGGTTTGGGTTGGAAGGGACCTTAAAGCTCATCCAGTTCCAACACCCCTGCCATGGGCAGGGACACCTTCCACTAGACCAGGTTGCTCAAAGCCCTGTCCAACCTGGCCTTGAACACTGCCAGCAATGGGGCAGCCGCAACTACTCTGAGCAACCTGTTCCAGTGTCTCACAACTCTTAGGAAAGGCATTCTCATTTCTACACATCCTGCACCACGGCATTCAACAGAGCCTGCCTTAGGGCCCAACCATCTCTTGAAGTCCCAAACCCAGCAATTCCTAAAGTCCTTGTCCTACACAGATCCTCACGGCTTTCCCCCTCCTGCTCCTAGCCCCTGTATATCCCACCTACATAGATCTCTGTAGAGCATATTTTTCCACCCTTTCCACCAAATCCATTCCTCACAGGTCAAGCCTGTGGTTGCCTTTTCCATGACAGAAACCCTGGGTTAATAATGAAGAATCTGCGCTGTTGCACACACATGCCCTGGTTCAGCTTAGCTTTAAACATTACAGAAGGAAGGGAGGCATAGGAGGTGACAGTCCCTGTCCAGTCAAAGGACTGCCACCACCATATACACAAGGTGTACTCATCATCATTGCACTATCATTAGCAAAAAAAGAAAAAAAGAAAAAAAAAAAAAACACCTTCCGAAAGGAAGGGAAAATGTCCAACAGTGCCAAGGAATAAAACCATGAGAAAGGAGAAGACAGGATGAAGTTTTCTTGAGATTTCTCCTCCTTCGCTATAACCCAAGATGTCATCCATACCACCTTCTCTTGTCACAACCTATCCCTTAAACGGAGTCATTGCTTTAGAGATCAGTTTGTCCCAGACGGCATCAATGCTGATCAGGATAGTAAGACAGAATACATGTGCTGCTCTGTGAGGCTGCTGTGCCGTACTCTACAGAAAGAGAGGTTTTGCAAAAGAAGCCACTGTGTTCGAAGAAAAATGTAAAATCTGTTTGAAAGGCAAGCTGAATGCAACAGCTGATGTACAAGCGTCATTTATGAGAGTATTATTCTTCCCACAAGATTTGCCACTGCACTCATTCATACTAAATGAACTGCAAGAATTAAGACTTATTAAATTTATATTATTTTTAGCCTCTGCTCTACTCATGATTATAAAAGCACACTCAGTAAGATGCATACCATGGCCTTTTTAGTTCCTCTTAATTCTTCAGATTTCAGTAGCTGATGAATACTCTATTTCTGGTTTTACTACTAATATCGCCTATTCAAATTTAAGATGATCCTCCCTCTTTTGCAGTTGTTCCATTTCAGTGATTTTTCCTCACTTTGTTTTTAAGGGTGAAGGAAAAATTTTGTTCCTTTACCTTCTCTCTGAAGGAATGTTTTCCAGTCTGGGATACCTTCAGATGCCTGTATTGTGGACCATACAAAGTCAACATCTTTTCTCCTACCCCTGTGTGCTATAGCAGTAATAAATCTTGAAATTGTAACATGATCATGTGTTCATGATGGATGGGTAAGATAAATGTTGTGTCACACCCTCCTCCAAAAACACAACCCCCTTCCCCCCTCCAAAAAAACCCCAAAACAACCCAAAACCAAAACAACAAAACAACCCAATTCTTAGATTTCTATTAAAAGCAGACTGGCAGGGTAGAGATATATGAAAATAGATGCTTTACTTCCCAGTACAGAGGAGATCAAGAAATCCCAGAGAATCTTCTTTGGAAGTTAATCTTCAGACAACAGGAGGGAGATTAGATCCAGCTCCAGTCAGCAAACACAGACCATTGGACTTCAGAGCAACAGATCAGACTACTCAAAACAATTTCCCTGATGCCTACCATAGCAGTGCCACTACATAAACCACCAATTTACTCCATAGAAATCTCAGGCTTGTCACAGGTACCGCAACTTTATTTTATTCTTGCACAGTTTCTAACAAAATAAACCTTTTTCAGGGCTCAAACTGCAGACTTTTACCAGGAAAATTCCTTTTGAAAGCAAAGGCCTGCAGAAAAACCCACACTACATCTATCAAATGATCCCTTTTCATTTTTCCTCCCCTCTTGCTATGTGCTTCCCCATCAAGAGCAATGACAGCAGACCATCTTCCACTTGGAGTGACAAGTGCACGCGGACTCCAAGCACAAGACGGTGAACTACAAGGGAGTATAATGCACACTTCTTGGGAGACTTTCCTTTATCCATACTACTACTTTGGAACTGTCTATCAGGCTTTCAGTGCATGTGCCACTGCTAACATAACCTGTTGGCCTTCTCTTCGCCTACAGTCCAGAGGCTTCTAAAACCACCAGAATTGTTTCCAACAGTGAGAAATCTTGTTCTTACTGCTAAAGCCAAACATGTATGGTTCTGAGAATCATCTTCCTGTGGTTATTAAATCAGCAAAGAAAGCAGGAGGGATACAAGACCTGATGATGCAGCCCACTCTGGACAGGGTCTCCTTAAGATTCAGCCTATGACTGTAGTAACTGACTTCCAGTTGAACCATTCTGCAGACTTGCCAGCATTTCTCTTTTTATCTGCTGTTTCCACAGCCACATAAGGGCTTTATGATAATGCTTCCACAGGACAATGTCATGCAGATAATCCCAAGAGCCAAAGACTCAGAGGCAGCATGCAGAGAGACAAACAACTAACACAAAATGCACTTGAAGTCCACGTATCATTGGTCCCGCTATCAGAGGTCAAGACACGTTTGACTAGAACTCAAGTTCTCTATATAGCTTTAATAAAAAATGCCTTGATCACAGGAAGCAGTGCCTATTTGCACATTCACTAAACACATAGCATGGCAGAGGCAGTTATGTATGATGATCCACTGCATCAAGGTGCTGTAGTGAAGCTAAAAGAAAGCTACAGTGTAAAACTATCCATACTGCAAAATACAAGCACTCCAAGAATAATAGTCAATTGACTGCCAGTAACTGGAGTTCAAGGTCCATACAGTTTTCCCATGAACCCTATGAGCCTTCCAGACTGTATCAGTGTGATTTCGTAAGTCAGGAAAAAAACCCTGTCACATCATCCACTGCACTTCAAAGCACTAGGAAAGCAGGACGCATGCACCCACTTCCATTCTAGCAACACCAACAATATTATTCAAGCTCAACTGATCACACTGTGCACACATACCAACAGAGTAGATGGGACATCTCAAAGAATGACAGCTAATGATAAGCAATTTCCTTGTCTGCAAAGTATTATTCTCCAGATTTAAATACAATGAGTCATTTCATTTAAAGCCTATTTTTTAATCATTCTGCAAAATGACAGGTTCTTCTATGTCTGAGCAGCTTTGAATTGGAAAGAGATTACAAGTGTAAAAGCAAATGCAGCACACAGCAATATAAGCAGCAGCTGATGACAAGAACAAAGAGAAGCTATTTTCTAGCATGCAGTATAACACGGCAAGCTAGTCAGTCTTTGCTGCCGGGACAAGCTTTCTGTGGACTGTCATAGAACAGATCCCAGTTGTCAGGAAAAGGAACTCTAGTGCTGAGTGAAGAATGGTTCAGTTACAGGTCATAACTACCAGACCGAATTAGAGTGGAAAGAAACAATTCAAGAATTTGGTAAGTAAATGACAAAGACTATTTTAAAAGCCTTAAAAGGCAGCATAACTAGATAGCTGAGACCACTTCCAGATGGTAGAAGAAGCAATTTCCAACAAGAAAGCTACGTGCTTCTAAAAGAGTTCAGGACTGGCAAAGAGCACATTCAGACAATAACAGATTTCTTGTCATGCATTTGTCCATTTCTTACTTTTAGAAGAGAGAAGGGGGAAAGAAAAAAAATTCTGGTCCCATAATCAAGTTAAGAATTAAAGAAAAATTTGAGATCAACAGACACTGAAACAAAATTCTACCTTAGGTCACTGCACTATTTTTGTGCAGGATACAGTCCAAACTATCAAATATTGATAGATGCATGACTGAGGCAGTTTAGAGCTCAACTATAATAATAAATATAAATGGATAGGGGAGTCCAAGCACAGGTTTGTCTTATTGTTCTAAACCATGTACAGCAGCTAGATAACCAAACAAGACTGTGAAAGATTGAGAATTTGCTAAGTGAAACAAACTGCCATCACAATCCAAGAGAGAAAAAGTGATTTGTGACAAAACAAAAGTTGGATTTCTTCTGATTCGAGTGTGTACGGAACTATTCCGTAAGCACTTGAAAATACAAGCTTAAAGACTATACAACCGATTCAGATTAGAAACATTTAGAAACGAGAACATTGCCAAAATTCTTTAGCCTGCAAAGGAATAACTAGAAAAACTAATCCAGAGTTTAAAAATCCCATAATTATTCCAAGGACTTGTAGCATTTGCTTTCCAAAAGTAGGCTGCACTCATTCAGAATTTCATTAATCTTAATTCAGTTCTCACTGTATCAGCTTCCCTCTAATGTAAAACTAACCCACAAAAGAAAGTAAGAGCAGTCTCTCCTTCCAACCTGAAGTAAGCTATCCAATTCCAGGCACATGTTACACACTGCATCCTCAGAGCAGAGCAAGATGCTCAGTGTGGGCAGAACCCCTGCTACCCTTTTAACTAGTACAGAAGAGTTGCAGTGGGGAAAAACGCAATGAGATTTCTCATTCCAAACAGTATTCTACACAGGTGAAAATGCTGGCTCAAACAAACTGCTTGTCTGTGTCTATCAAAGATGATTACTCTGGCTCGTTGCTCAAGGAAATAAGCACCAGCAATCAAATATGAAATGCCAAATGTGCAGCAACACATTTTAAAGATCAGTCTTGGAAGGTAGCTACGGTATCTACTTATACCTCTTAAAAATAACACACTACAAAGAATGTTGTTAGCATTAAATTCCTATTTAAGCTGAACAGCAAAATTTCCAGTTCTTCAGCATTTACCACATCCTTTGATAAACTGTTACAACTATTTGCTGCCCTAAATTCTAAAAACATTACACACATAGAAGCATTTATTTTTATATTCTATTATTAAAATAATAGGCTTAAAAAAAATAAACCTATTGAAATCATATTCAGCAATGCTGTTATTTTAATATACTTAGCCCAAACTTCTTTAAAAAATTAAAAGATTAAGTAATTTTAAAACAATAACTGTTTGGTTCTGAAACTTCTGCAGAGGAAGTCGCTACATTAAGTCAAAGGAAGTCAACAAGTCGTTATCTGTGTTTTTTTAAAAACATTCCTCAACTATCCATCTCACCCTTCCCTTAAGGCTTTCATTCATTTGCTGCTCTTGTGAGCAAATCATCTCTTAACCTTCACTTCAACAAACTAAGCAGGATGAAATCCTTAACATTTTGAGAATCACACATGTTCAATTACAACTGTTCTTTCCTCTATACTTCCAAGTTTACATAAATGTTTACTCTGTGTTCCCAGAACACTACTACAGCAACAGTCGCATCTGTGATAACAAATACTTCATCTTGCCTCTCTGCTCCCAGCATATATTCTTTCAATTTGACTTTTACAGGAACAAGTTAACATACATGCAAAGTACATCTGAACTAGCTACTGAGCCAGAAGTAATAGGCCTAAGAGATAAGTAATAAGAACTCACTGTATTTCAATGTACTAAAGACATGCTACAGCAATTACCTCTGAGAGTGATGCATCCACCTTGGAAGGCACTTTCAGATCCAGCCACGGCTGATAGTTTTCCAGAAGCAAAGTAGGTCTGTAGGAGAGCATGGAAAAGTTGATGTAACAGTACTTCACTGAAAGCTTCCTACTGCTTTGTGCAAATGTAAGAAATACTAAGCTTACCGGTGCCACATATTTAATTTACCTGTGCCTCTTGCATTTGACCTTGCCACATACAGCACAACTGTGACCATGGGGAAATAGCTCCGGCAATTCTAATTGCTAAGAGGAGACATTTGGACAAGTTTATATTCTTCAAAATGAAGACTCGCTTAACACGCTTACATTTGTGAACTTCCTTTTAGAGCATACAAGTACAGAGAACTGGAGAGCATAAAGACAAAGTTGTTCTCCAAGCAAGAAAATGTGGTAATTAGGCACAATATGAGAGACAACTGAACCAAACAGAAAAGCCGCTGCCACTAAAAGTTTTGAGTAGACAGATCCCCCTTGACACCTCCAGTCATCCCCCCGAACATCAGCTGGTCTAGTAAGAGAGCAGCTGGTTCCTCTACAACACCTGCCTCACTCATAGCCTTGAACTATTGTAACTGTAGCATTTTTAGCCCTATAAAATGGTTTCATGCAGAATTTCAAGTTAGAAAACAGCAATTTCATTTGGGAATGTTGCTTATTTTTTTAATTTGAAAGGCAGTACCACTTAGAGAAGTTTCACTACAACCAGCAAAGACTAAGCACTGGCTTGCCAAAGGAAGAGCATCTTTACAAAAAAAGCCTCAATGAAAAAAGAATACTATGCAATTTTTCAGCCACTCAAATGCCAAAGCTCAAAAATGAGTGCAGCAGAAAACATCCATGAACACTCCCAACAGGCTTTACAGCCATACGTAAGTTTGACAGGGTTATGCAAAACGCATGAAGAATCCAAAGTCTTAGTCATTGTGTATTTGCTATGAAACACCTCTCAGATGATGGATATGAGCTGCACTGATATATAATATGTCAGAAATCTCCTGGAATTACACATTCTTTCCAAATATAAAGAAAGCACACTGCTAGCAGACATTTACCTTGGGTTTATATTTTATCGTAAAAAGCATATTGGGCAGGAGGGAATCCGGTCCCAACGACCAGTAGAAGGTAACGACACCAGCCACGAACGACCAGAAGATCATTAAAACATGAAGATACCTCACAAGCAAACAGGAAGGCAACATTACTACATGAGAGGATACCGGCGCTCCCCTGGGCCCGGCTCCCCGCCCCGGCGATCCCGGTTACCGGTTGAGGAGGAGGGTGGCGGCGCCCAGCCCCAGGAAGAGGCAGCAGAAGAGCGGGTACTGCCGGCAGGTCTCCCGCAGCACCTCGGCGCCCCGCGCCCGCTGCCGCAGCCGCTCGCCGGCCGCCCGCACCCAGCGCATCGCGGCCGCCACCCGGCGCGGCGCCGGACCGGCACCCGCGGCAGGACGCATCCCCGCGCTTCCGGCCCCGGCAGCACGTGACCGCCGGCACGTGACGCCGGCGAAAGGCGGGGCCGCGGCCGCCGCGCTGTGGGAGGGGGTCCTCCCGGCGGGGCGGTGAGGGAGGTGGAGCGCGGGGAGGGGACCCGGCCCCGCGGGCAACGGGGCGCGGAGCCGCGGCGGGAGCGCATAGAGTCTCCGCGCGCCTCACAGCCCTCCGCGGCGTCGCAGATCGGCCGCGTCTGGCCCGGGCGGCTCGGCCTCCCTAAAGCCGGAACGATAGAACGTCTGCGGGCGCCGCTGCCTGGCCACGGGTGGGGAAGAAGGGAGGAGAGACGGGCAGCGCGAGAGGACCGAGCGGCCGGGTCCCGGAGAGAAGCTGCCAGCAGCCCTCGGTGACGCGCTCGGATGGCATTTAGAGCTCTGCTGTGTAACATACTGTGCTAAGCCTTGGAAATAGAAGATCTCTGATGACAGAAAGCTCACCTAGTTATAAATACTTAGGCTATGGACAACAGGGACTCCCAGTGCTGGGCAGCCAGAAACTGCTTCATCTGATTAAATGCTCTATATTTAGATGATGACTGAGCTAAGTAATTTAGTGACTGGGACACTAAAACCATATAAACGTCTCTCAACACTTTGTATTTACTTGTAAAGAAAAAGAACAGGTTAGGAAACATGTCAGACCCCCTCCTTAACAAGTATCCAAGGTTAAGACGTTGAAAATAAACTAAACCTGGAATGTGCTTTTGCTAGCAAGAACAATTTAAAGCCAACTTCCCATGAAACTGCCTTCAGGTACGGAGCAAGTCACAAGCCTTCAATCTGTTTGAATGCATACAGCAACTGTTACTCAGTCTTGGGAAGCCCAAAGTTATGTAAATATGACATTACTTGTTAAGGGAAAATCAGTGCAATCACGAAAGTGCTTAAACAACTTCTGGGAAATCCGACAGAGGGGCTCCCGAGTTGCAAATACAAAAAAGACCTGCTCCAGAAGTGTCTCTGGAGTGTCTCTATTTTTGAGCTCTTTTGAGAAGCTGCTGTTGGCCTTACTCATTTGCACTAGCCCCACAGAGATATATCTGGGCAAAGGCTATGTGAGTGCATACGAAATACTTCTGTTCAGAAGAGTCATGATCACAAGTCTCCAGCAAAAACCCCGCACAACAATGCTGTTAAGGAAAATACAGTATTTGGAAGGTGAGTCAGGATCTAGAAATTGAAAGCTAAGAATAGCTTTAAGAATCTTCGCTCGGATGTTTTGTCACTTTATGCAACACTTCCCTTGACCTCTCTAACAGGTGAAATGCTGCAGTTTGACTTCAGTATGTTGACCTTTTTCAGAGAGCCTGGCAAAAGCCCAGGGTCAGCTTGAATTTCTTTTAAGAGCATCTGCACAGTATTACTTCATGTCAGCCCATGTGCCTTCTGTTAGGAAATTAACCCAAACAAATAAGGTGCATACACACAGCAAATCTCCATACAGTGTAGCCAGAGGAAATTATTTTTCCTTAGAAGATGCATTTTTTTGCTACCTGCTTATTTTCACCTTTACTGCTTGTAATTTTTAGTCATCTATTTTGCAGTGTTTCTAATACGGAGTAACTTTGAAAAATGTGTAATTCTTAAAATTCATAAAGACATCACAGCATTATGCATCTGTAACATAGGAAGTGATTTGCACAGCAAACCAGCAAGAACAGAATTCAAACTTCTGCTTCCATTTGCATTCTTTATTCTGGGTAGAGTTTAATTTGTAGCTTCACTGTCAGGTTTGTTTAAAGTAAAACTGCCACGTTCACATCTGGCACTAATTGCACCTTACCATCTGAGAAGCTGTGTGATTTCCTTAAATTCACAGACCACCTCTGCCAGGCAGACACTACAATCACCTGCTTTATCCCATCCTGCTCTGCTGGGGACAGCTGTGTTGGCATTGCCCCTCCCCTTCTGACTACTCAGGTTGTTCTGCTACACTGAAAGACATATCTGAGGTCTGCCTTCAAACATAAGCAAGCATGGAAGAACAAAAGGGAGATACTGACAACAACAAGCTTTTCAAAATTTTCTTGACTTTATGTGAGAAATAAGTTTGCCCATACCCCAGTAATAGCCAGCCTTTCTCTCTTCACATAAATTCTTGGGAAGACTCTCCAGTTAACTGGCAAACTGAAGGGGAAAACGTGCATCTGGAGCTGGGCTCTGAAGCATCATGGCCAGGACTGAGTTCTGGAAAGCTAGATTTTATTGTAATATTTAAAATGTAGAAAGATCTTTCACTGACCATGGAAGCAATCTTATGGATTAATAGTAACAGAGGATTGTGTATTCTAGCGTTCAGAAATACACTAGTGCAGATTTTCAACGTAAAATAAAAAGCTACATTTGTTGGCTGAATAATACCAGTTATAAGATTGAGATTCTGTTTAGCAAAGTGCTTGGGGTTTTTTTAGCTTAAAAAGCCACGC
Organism: Ara ararauna; assembly: GCA_028858755.1. Classification (NCBI taxonomy): domain Eukaryota; kingdom Metazoa; phylum Chordata; class Aves; order Psittaciformes; family Psittacidae; genus Ara; species Ara ararauna. The sequence goes on from CM054379.1 coordinate 51,778,433, forward strand.
TTGTTTCAGTGAACCAGGCAGTGAACGATAATACACAGATTCTCATCTGCAGAGTCAGCAAGTCTGCTTCTGCTCTTCTCAACGCATTAGATAGTTACCGTTTTCATGGATGCAGTTGTCCAGGCTAACTTACATAATGTAATCAGTCCTTCCCATTTGCCCAACAAGGAATAAATTCTCCTATATAAATTATTACCCACAATTCCCTCATCATTTTTGTAGCCCCTTTCCAGAAGCTTAAATAGAAGGCTTAATATTAACCTTTAACTTCAGCCACTTAGCAGAAAACTTTTAAGGAAAATTCATTTTAAGTATTTAGCAAATAGGTAAGCTTAAATAAAAAAAAAAGTGAAACTGAAGTTTGCAACTCAGATCCCAAGAAAATTCAGCATTAGTGGGCACTTTAGACTTGACAATTTTAAGTTCAGAACTACAGGGCATCCATCAACATTTACTAGTTTCAGTCTAATTCACTTGTACACAAAAAACATAGATGAAAATTGACATTTTACAGTGCCTCTTGGCCTTTCTGTATTAAAGGAACAGTGAAAATTTGGGAGTAGAGGCTGACCATTTGATTAACATTTCTGGTTTGCTTTGGGTTAGAGAATAATTATTTGTGTCTGTTAATGAGTTAATAAACTTCTTATCTAACAATTTAAGGCATTTGGGCATCAGCTCCCTGTACCAGCTGCGTAGACTTGTGCTCATGAGCTTTATGGGAATGTGTGCTGCCAGTGGGTGGTGCACATTCTTCAATTTGCTTCCTGGACCACCACATTATGGACCATAAATTGACCCTCAGTACTACAAGATCAAAGCATGGATGAGGAAATAATAACCTGAGGAAAAGTACCTGCTGGGTACAGTGACAGGAACTTTGGCTTTCCAGATAAAATCCCCACACAAGTTGTCTCCTAGAAGAATCTAGGAGCTGCTCCAGAACACTAAGGAGCAAAGTGGCAGGTGGAAGGGAGAAATTGTTTAAAGAACAGTGGGTGACATACTTCTCAAAAGATCACCGATTTCCACAACTGCAAGGGAAATGAACTGCCAACTGACACTACACCATTTAAGTTTTGTTGTTTAGCATCAGATTCAGCAGGCAACTGAAGCTGAAGGGGAGGGGTAAGGGGTTTCAGGTATAACAGGCCACTCAAAATTCATCATTATTTTCCCCCCTAAGGTACTGTAAAATACAATTCAATTGGAAGAGCTGAAAATACCTACCAGGTTGTGTTTAGGACTGAAGCCATGAAGTCACTGACTGGTGCCAGGCAAAATAAAGACTTGCAAGGGGAAAAGTCAGGGAGACTCTTTTGGTAAGGAAGTTAAAGAACCCACTTCAAGCGTGACTCTTTCCAGAGGGACAGTTCAGTGTACACAAAAGGAACCATGTGGGCAAAACAGTGATGTACTGAGGAGCACTGACTGTGTTATAATTTCAGTGGGAAAACAAAAACAGGTCCATCTGGGAAAATACCATTGGCATGAAGGGGGAAACAAAAACCAAGCAATGTGCTTGAGGCAGTTTTGACTTGAGGAGCTTGCAACTCTCAAGGAGGAAGTAAAAAGGGCCAAAGTAACAGCAGTATATATACAGAACTTTTCTTCAAGTTGTTTACATGAAATGGATTTTTTTTGTATACATTCCTTCACAGACTGGATACTGAGAGAATTTAGAGATAAAAATAATTTGTCCTGTCCAAACTACAGTTTATGGGACATTAAAGGAGAAAGATAAAAGAGCAGAAATTTGCAAGGTGAGTGTACAAGATTATTACAGACAGTAAGAAATAGAGGCCTGCAAAAGTGAACAGCAAAAAGCACCATTAAGGAATATGCACAAAGAGGCACAAGACCTGTATAGAAGACACTGGAAAAATGCTTAAAGAAATGAATACTGGGTTTGTGGCAACATTTGACAACGGTATAGTCTATGGAAATTTATTTTAGTTCACCTAAGTGAAAAATAAGCTCTCTGAATATGCATCTTATGTTAATTATCTGATGTTAATTTGTAAGAAAAAGGAGCTGTACCATGCAAATAGTTAAAACAATGCTGTAGCCTTAAGAGCTCAAACTCAATGAAAATCAAGCCCTTTAGGTACTATGAGGGTAAAGAAAATGCTGCCCTGGATACACACTTTGTGAAAACAGGTATGTCAGGTCCTGACCAGATCTGAGGGTCAATGGGGGAAATTTTCAAGTAGAGAGTTAGAGGAAGAACTTAAGCCTTGTTTCCTTGTTTCAGCTGAACTGAGGATTGTCAAGAAAATCCTTTCAACATGTTTCTGTTCAATCATTGCAAAGCATTGCAGAACCTATGCCTCGTAACCAGGATGAGACCTGGAGAACTTAAAGGTATTCTAAGTTTTTCATCATAGACACTTGGTAGATTTGTAGAAGAGCCGTATTGGGTCAGCAAGGGTTCAACTAGGTGAGCATTCCATTTGTGATGATAGCCACCAGAAACACCTATTTAGGGAAAAGTTGTAAAGGCATAAGCAAGAATATAATACTACTTTCCTGAAACATCCTTTGATTCACAATCTTGGGGATATCCTAAAAAAGAATTTTTTTCCTAGATTTTAAGCTGCTTTTTGAACAGTCATGAAGTTTTAACACTCATTCAACAAGGACTTCCACCACTTATGTGTGGTGAAGATGTGTGTGAGTGAAGCTGCAGCTCTCTAAACATTCACGTTTCATTTAGTATTTTATACAGAGATGGTGAAAAATCATTCTCTACTCAATGCACTTGCTGCTTATCATTTTAGCAAAATACTTTGGCCACCTGAGCAAAGTCTTTTTCAAAACAGATTCCTACTCCAATGCATTATTTTTCACTTTTGTACCTTTTATCATCTTTATTGTTCTCACTATCCTTTTCCAATTTTACTACATCCTCTGTTTCATAGTTCTGGATTAGGAAACAGCTGTAACAGGGGAAACAAAACTGTTCAACAAAATAGCATTCCAAATGATTTTTATTAGTAGAACTAGTGCCTTCTTAAACTGTTCCTTCACTATTTTTGCACCACCTCAGTGTAATTTAGCAATTTAGCCCATAAAGATTTATGATCCTTTTTGACTCATTTAGACACAACTCCTGCAGTTTGGTGGATTCCTTTTTTCCACCTTAAGGAAAAAAAAACCAAAAACAAAACCAAAAAATCCCCAACAGCCACAGTTAAAAAAATAATAATAATAAAAAAAAAATCCCAACCTGAAGTCTTCACATACTGAGGAAATTCTAATCATCACACTGAACTTGTCAAAAGTGGGGAAAACATTAGTTATAACTAAAGGGTGCTGCTGTAAGCAGCTTGTATCAAAGAAAACTTCCTACCAATAAGAACACGTCCATTGTAGGTGCTGATAATGACCATGTAAACCCAAAGTGATGAGATTCGTGGGGGTTTTTTTTTTGGTGACTGGCAAGCTGGTATCCTGACAGCCACTGCTTTAGCTTCTGTGGATACAGCAGTAAATGCCTTGAGTGCTTTTGTCAGGTCAGAATTCCATAGAGATACTTTTAGTTCGAGCAACCAGTTTCTCCAACTACAAAGTATGTAAAAGCAGTATAGGGTAAGAGTCAAGTAACATTAATTATCACCCTCAAGACATTATTTGTGCTTCAGTTAAGTCTTTCATCAAATGCTTTACAGAAATTTTTACAGAACCAATTGTATAACTAGGATATTGTTTTGTTTACCATTTGTTGGCTGAGGATGTATGGAATCAATCTGACATTTTCCTCTAAGTGATGTACACCAAAACCACGCATTTTCAGAATGATTAAAGAGAAAAGAAAAAGCAACAGGACATAAATATTTGTTACATTTCCCTAGCAAGAAACTGAATATGCAACAAAAGCAAAAAGATCAATTTATGTTGACAGGCAGAATGCATGTGATGACACTATGAGATAGCCTGAAGAGAGGGCTATTTCTCCTCAGATGCAAGGATGAGTTTTGAGGCTTTCTGAAGCATGTAGACAGCTTGCCCATGTTTCTTATTTTGTGGTGAAGCTCCACTACAAGAGGAATAAGAATTTTAATGAGAGAATTTAAGAAGAGGGGCTCAGTACCAAGCTCTGCAAGGCCAGACTTCCTTACAACTCATAGCTGATCAGTGCAATCTTTATCAGTCAGCTGCCCCCAAGTTTCTGAAGGTTCTGCCAAACCCCTTTCTCTGCCCCCAGAATGCTGGCCTATTTAATGGAAAAATAATGTATTATTATATACCACTTCACCTCTAGCACCAGTATCAATGGTGCTTCTGTAGAAGTCGATGATTCTTCCAAAGGCCTATAAGCAGACATACCTTAGCAGGGCAGAAAGCCATGGTCTCTTCCAGAGCAGCGAAGAACTGTTACTTGGGATTCCTCCAGATGTTCTACAACTGCAGTTCCTGGTTATGTGCCACTTGCCACTTACACTTGGTTTTCCCTAAAGTGTCTTTTGGGGAGGGAGAGTGCATGCTTAGGCAAGTAAGAGAGGACTCTGAGCTGTCTGGAAAAGGTACAAGCTGTGAAACTGAAAACAAGGAATATTTGGAAGACAGGTAATTTTTGCAAAACTCCATTAAAGTTTTGCTTTGCTTTTATTTTCTATTTAACTAGTATTCTGCCTAGGAAAGGCACTGGAGCTAGTATGAAGTGATATTAACACTATTATTCTAAAACTTCCTAAATCAGTTTGATTTGACTGGATAACTTGCTACTACATAAGCTACTTGGCATACCTGTTTTTCTACAGAAGCACAAAAACCTACCACTTTAAAATGCTAGGCATTAAGATTTCCCTCTTTCACAGAAAGATACGTAAAGTCTATATTAATAAAAAGGCATTTAAATATTAAAATCAGCTTACCATCTTTCAGATCAAACTGTAAGAAATAACATTTTCTTCCCCTTAAGAAATTTTGAGTCCTTCAGGCTAATGTTGAGTTCAGGGTATTCAGGTCCAGTTTGTAGTAATCTCTTTCCCCCTCTGCCCCCAAAATTACAGGTGAAGATTCTCATCTTTGTGATTTCAACAGATTCACATAAGATAGCTCGTAACACAACACACAGAACTGGGAGGTCTCAGATAAACCTCAACTTGGCATCAGTGCCGTTCTGATCCAAGACATATGATTTTTTTTTTTCTCCTTGGGAAAGTAAGATTTTGCTTCAGAACATATCAAAATGGAAAAAGAATTCTCTAGTATCATCCAGGTTCCAAGTGGCCTATGTGCGAGTCTCATTACCATTATTTATCTAGACGAGTAGGAAGTTCTGATCACCATTCTGCTTGGACATAAAAAAACACAGATCAAGTACTATGACCTATCGCCATACCATGGTGTGTTCTCTATGTCCAGTGCATTTCTGGGATCTGTTATGGTCAGGAAACTTGGAATACCAGTCAGACTCAATTCCGAAAAGCCCATGTACCTGGTGTTCTCCTGGACCATAATGGTGGGGAGCCATAGCCAAGCTCTTCATTTTCCCCTTTAGTTGTTTGTCAGGTCGGGAGGAAAAGTCAAGCTACCTACACTGTAGTGATTCACCCTTCTTCCCAGAAGCTGAAGAGCAATAATTAAAAGCCAGAAGAAAGGAATTAAATTGAAAACACCATTATCTGGAGGAATGGTTCTGGCAGTGAGGAGACACTGAGTTAGTGCCTTCAGTCCAAGATGTCTTAGTTCAAAGCTGCCCATCTGAGTTTCACCAAGAACTCTTCTGAGTTCTCCATCAGATGCTCACTTCAAATTCTACAGTCAGGAATGTTCCCATCTCCCACTGAGTCTTCAGGGATATGGCTCACCATGCTCACCTGCAGAGAAAATAACTTTTCCCCACTGAAAGCTGTCTATGAAAACAAATGCTTCTATATATACTGAGTGCTGGCGAATAAAATGCAAAGTTCTACCTATGCCCAATCCTCTTAACTCTGTGAGAGCATCTGGCAAATTCAAATCCTGGCAAGTATATTCTACCTTGCCACATTCCTTCAGCCCTTCTACCTTATGACCCGATACAGGCTTTTGCATTTGACAGCTTCAGAATGAAGTTCCTTTTGTTCACTAACTGTACTTTCTTGTATTACAGCATGTAAGCTCTAGCCTAGACTTGAGGAAACCCTGAACATCTTGAAGTTCAGCAACCTCCGTACCAGCTCTTAACACTTTCTTATTCCTCAAGGTCGCAGCTGTCCATTTCCAAGCACATACTGTTCATTGCAAGTACATTCACTTCTGAGCACATGAAGACCACCTCCAGTGTAGAGTACGCCTATTTAGACTACGTCCACCACCAGCTCTTTAATGAAAAATCCCAGCCTAATGCCAACGAGCTGCCATTTCTCTCTCCCAGGATGCTGGGCATGTACTGCATTCCTTTACAGAAGAAAAGCCCCTCAACTCTGTGCAAGAAGCTGGTGCACCTGGCAGCTATATGGGCCCCATCCTGAATTTGAAATCTGCAGTGGGGCATCTGAATTGCCACTGATTCACGCCAGCATTACAAATGTAACACCTGTTATCACTTTTTTCCCTGCATTAAGAGATATTCAAGACTTTACATGCAAGCTTTAAAATGAACACTGCATTCCCTCAAGCATCACTCAACTAGGAGACTCATCATTAAAAGCAGTTTTTCTCAACTACCCTACTTTTGCCCACCCTTTAAGGGATTATTAAGGGCAGTGAGTGGCAAACATGTTATACCAGTAAAAAGAGATGAAAGAACGCCTCACCTGTACTGAAAAAAAGGGTCCATCTTAGGAACATGTATCAGGTATTCAAGGCTGGCTCTTGCTTCCCTGGGGCTGAAATTATTTTAGTTCATCACTTCAAAGCTGCAGGTTTACAAACAGCAGCTCTAGGATACCAACCCTCAGAACAGGACATCTGAAATAGCAGCATTAGGCATAGCAACAGAAAGTTTATTTCCTCCATCATTTTTGTATTTTGCTGTGTTCAATATCTCCTCCCTTTACACGGACACTTCCAGACAACTAACTTCTGAAATTTCTACCAAGATAAAGCAGCCCTAATGATTAAGACAGCCAGGACAAGATCTTCTTACCTTCTGAAATGTAATCCAAGGACCCTGCGCTTTCGACCTGATGTTTGTTGAATCTGGGCAAGATGCATCACCTGACATTCACTTCACATCACTCTGTGGCTGCTAGATGGTGCCTGGCTTACAGTGTACCTACCTTTCACAGGAAAAGGACAGACTGATTAGTAGCAGGAAAGATCCTACAAAGCTGTAACACACTAAATAAAGTTATCTATGTTGTGGTTTCCGAGGTTGTTTCCCTGCCTATTCTGCCCCTAGCCCTAAGACTACAAGCTTGCAGGAATGTAGTTCAGGCATATTTAAGAGCCACCTTGTGCCTACAGATAGATGATTTCTTTTCCCAACTGTTCCCTCACATTTTCTCAGGGAACAAACAAGAATATGCTTTTGTAAAAGCCTTCCCAAGTGAGAAATGTTTGTGATTCCATCACTCCTAGGTCAAATTTTTTAAATAAAGGGAAACACTCCTTAGTATTTCTCTGAGGAGGAAGTTCCCTGGTTATCAACACCACTTTAAAAAAACAAAAGGTACTTACAGAAGACCCTGTAGGTTTTCCTTTTCACAGGGACATTTTTTGCCCTTCAAGATATCCAAGTTAAGACATGTCTGTTCTTTTTTAAACTGAACTTTAAACACAGTTCATTTGTGAAACCTGACATCACCTTACATAATTTTTAACATGCAATTATGAGGCAGAAGTTCCATGACTGTTGCCTTCATCTCACTTGCCTCGTATCTAAGAATTTAACACCTATCACCTATTTAACCTACATGTCCTTAGTTGCAAATTAAAGTCCTCTCCTAAATACCTTTAGGAAACAGGGAAGAGAGAGTGCTGTGCTGGTTTGTCCCCCAGTATATGCATTTTTACTAGATACAAGGATTCCAAGATCTCTTTAACAGTGGGGCTTCTTTTCACAGTCAAGTATGCCCCTTTATCTTTGAAACTGCGTGTAGAATTTGAACCTTAGATGTTTTCACCTTCATGTATTAAAGGATAAAAAGGTTGCTTCTAAAGGACTTAGAAATTTAATAGACGCTTAAAACACACTATGCATGACTGTCTCTTGTTCTTCCAGAGACTACAAAACTCAGAGTGGATGATAATCTACCTGCAGCTGTACTGGAGTTACTGTCCTTGTTGCTTTTTTACTAACTCCACAGTAAAACTACTGGAGCATTTTAGCATACTTAAGTACCGAATTACCTGCTTTAGCACAGGCCATCACTGAAGGTAGTCTGAGCTAACCTTGCCGAGAGGGGACCACTACCTGATTTACCTCAATGTCATTTGTACCTGTATGAGTACACCATACTGCACCTCAAAGCACATTACGAACTGTATCCCAAAGCTTACATGTCAACACTTTTTCACCATTCATCTGTATATTCCTCCTGGTTCAGTACTCTAGAAAAGCAGTACTCCTTCTAAGGAATGTTACAATGAGGGCAATAAACTGTCATTAGAAAAAATAATGAAAAACATAATGAAACAAGGCAACAAAAATAGCATAATGAAACAAAGCAGCAAAGATCATTCAGCTACATGAATCCAGCTTCCATTGTACTCACTGCTAAAGCTTAAAGCCAACTAAAGCTTAAAGCCAACTAAAGCTTAAAGCCAACTGAAGCTTAAAGCCAACTGAAGCTTAAAGCCAACTGAAGCTTGTGGTACCTTCAGGACTTCCTGTGAGAGAATTTACATTTCCCCTGCCCTGCTCCACTTTACATTCAAGTCTATTCTTCCATCAGCATGAAACCTGCAGCACTGTTTTCAGCTGCAAATTCTGACACGTTTTATCAACAGACATGCTCCGGTTTTCTTCAGAGCATCTCACTAATTCAAAAGCAAGTGTAAACTAACATACTTCTGTGAAGAGGACAGCTTTACTAGACTAGTTAATGTTACATACTGGTCACTTCTTAGTGAAAATACAACTCACATACACACCAGCGACTGTCACTGGAGGTTTGTCTTCTGCTAAATAAAAGAAAAAAAATTAATAATAATAATAAAAAAGTATTTATTTAAGCACACATACAAAACTCAAAAAAAAAAAAAAGTGCAGAAAACTGTGGACTGGAAACAGGTTATCTTGTTAGAACAACTATTTGTAGTGAAAGAAAAAACCTGCACTATCCAAAGGAAGTCTCTGACCACAGTCTGAAAGAGGGAAACGGGAAAAATCCTTTAGCAGCCACTTCAGCTTTTTCAGAAGCTGGGACTAGGTATTTTTATCTGCCATCTGAAGTGCTGTAATATTAAAATCACCTTTTAATTGTAATGCACCTGCATTATGAAAGAGATTATTATTTATTTTAGGCTACCTCTCACCAGTGTTTTGTAATACAGGGGTTTCATTCTTAAGTATGCTGAATTGCAGCTTAAGAAAAACCCTCATTTATTAAATAGGGCATCTATAAAATTGCCTGTGTTGAATTATCACAGAGGAAGCTTTTTATCCCAAATTAGCTACATGTAATAATACAGTTCTTAAATAACCATTATTAGGAACAGAATTAGGTAAATTCTTCATCCTACTAGAGAGGAAAAAAAGAAAAATTCCCAGCTGAAAACGTTGGATGACAGAACAATACCGAAACTCTATACTTGGAACCAGGAACTCGGGACCTAATATATTTAGTTCCTGGCTTTCAATGACTGACTGTGTTAATGAAAAATCCCTTAAGCTACTACGACTGCTAACCCACCAGTTTAAAATTATTTAAAAATTAATTATCTATGAAGCATTCTTGAGACTTTTCAATCTAATGTATTTAACAGTACTGCATTACACTGAACAGATTACACCCAACATTCACTTAGCACTGAAATGGACATATTAAAATTGAAGAGTTACAACCCACAATCTCTCTAGTAACTGCAGATGAGGAATCAATTAAACAGACTACTGAAGCTGGATTTTAGGTACTGAAAGTCATTTAAGTACCAAATTGCCTATTTTTACTTACCATTATCTTCTGTGCAGTCAAATGGCATAGGTTATTCTACTGGCTGTGTAGCAGAGCTAAGAATGCATTTCATAACTGCCTTAGTGCAAAGAAAACAAGCGTTAAGATTTAAATCTTTTCTACATGCTAGTGATCAAAACAAGTAAAATTTCTTATGCTAACTGTGCAAAGATGGTGAACTGTCACCATTAACGACCCAAACACATCCTTCTCAGACTAGAGGGAATCCAGATTTCTGACATTGCAAGTTTTACCTAAATGACTGTCAAAAACTAAGGGCTGACTTTGGAGCAGACGTTAACGTCCATGAACAAAACAACTCCTGAAATTAAATTCCATCTTTGATTTAAACTTTAAAAAATCAAGCCATATTTAATTACGTATTACTTACATACCGTCATACCATGACTGCATCTTCTTGATTGTACAGATGCTTTTTTTCTTCCCCTTTTTATTGAAAAAAAAAAAAAAAAAAACCCCAAAAATAAAAAACAAAAGAAAACCAACACCAAGCCCCCCCCCCCCCCCCCCCCAAAAAAAAAAAAACCACCACAAGACTGAAAGCTTTTACCAGGTACCTGGAAGTCTGACCATCTAAAGCAACTCTCATGAAGACAGCTTTAACGTCACTCAACACTTCCGGCTAAGCTCTGCTGTGCAACATCTACCTGAGAGCTGCCCATTTAAAAGTATGCGTCTTTGTAGAAAAAACGAGTAACCAGTAAAAAGATGACAAGAGACAACTGCCCCTCTTGTCCAAATTCCAAGTAAACTAACAAGAGAGATTTGTTTTTGAAAAGTGCTACTAGGACTAGCTATTGTAACAGTCAAAGCAAAGGAGCCCCAAAGAAAAGTCACTCTTTCATCTTGCGGGCCTAAGAACACAAGTAAGTGTAATCAAACATTTGTAAAGCATTGACTAGACGACTATTACTGTCAGTATCCCAGAAAAACGTTTAACATCAAAACTTCCTTTATGTCTGTTTGCACTAGATGCCTGTAAAGCAACAATGATTTATTACTTCTCCCGCCACTATCCCTATTAAGGATCAAGGAATCTTCAGCTGGACTTCCTCTCCTGCTGCCACATACCCTTTTTAATCTGACAGAGCAAATGACAAAGTACTATCTGCTGTCTCTTCTGCCCAACTAATGCAACTAGCTACCCCCAGCCAAGAGATGTCATCTACTGGTGCTGGAGTTAATTCAGAAAGACACTCACCAAAAGACAGACTTTCATGTCCATCACAGCCAGTCTTTAAATTGGGATTCATAAGCTTTAGCCTGTGAACACAAACTCAAGCTCCACCTTTACCAGTTTCAATTCTCAGAACTCTACATTGTAAAGATTTCTGCCTCATTGCCTTCTTCAAAACACTGCTGTTCCATTTTAAACAATTAACATTTTCCACCAAGTTTTCACTAACAGAAGTAACAAGTCTTAATTTTGTAGAATGTATCGATTTGAACACACTTTTCCTGGAAACACTGTGTTTATGTCTATGTGCTGTTCAGTTTTATTTCTTATAATAAAAAGTCTCCCCTCACTGGTGAATGGAAGCACTGAAATAACTGTTAGGCTGAACAGAAAAGTTAAGCCTCTGAAGGATTATCCAGGGCACAAGAGAAGAAATTGCAGCCGTTAAGTAACATTTCTATCCTGAAATATTAGGTTGGAAATTCTACCTTCAGAAAAAGCTAGGTCTATTTTACACTATGTCATAACCCCTTACCCCCAGGAAGAAAATTACTATTCCTTATTTTAGATTCAAGGCAGTATTTAGGTTAAGAGTTTTTCAACACAGAAAATCAGAAACTGGTCTTAGTATATGTAATAACAGCCTTCCTTCAAGAGTAAAAACAAACTTGAGTTCCAAGTTGTAACAAATCTCCTCTTTAAATTATAAAAAATAATAATAAAAAATTACACAGTTGTATATCCTACAGGAAACCCTTCAAGCAAAAATGAGTATTAAAACGAGCATTAATTTTAAAAGCTGTGTATTGGAGTGTTTATAAACCAGAAGTGTTAAGCAGCAGCAATTATTGATTTCTTATTAAATTCAACCAGACTTCAAATTTAGGAACAAATTACAAACCACTGTGGAGCTATGCTAGGTTAAACTAAAACCTTTGCAGGTGTTTCAGTAAAGAAAGCCTCCTACAAGAATAAACAGAGGCAGTATAATACATTAAGACAACATTGCCTTCAACACACCAAAAAGAACTGTGTATTTCATGTCTACTGTCACCAAAGCACCCCATAAGAGATGCATTATTGCTGTAGAACATTTCAAGTTTACCAACACCCAAGTGCAACCAAACTGATGTTCTATATATGCACTTGCCCATTCTCACCAGTATTTCCACTTAGTAATGAAAGTTTTTTCTTTACACAACCAGATTTAAAGCTTTGAAAATAACTTTTTTTTTTTTTTTGTTTGTTTTTAGGGTTTTTTCCACACTATTAATCACCACATGCAATTTTGTTTTCTGATAATTTTGCTAAAAAACTGCACCAATATCAGAACAGTGCAAATCATATTTAATTTTAAAAGTTATAATGGCTTGAGTTCATAATTAGAAGGAACACTGTCAAGATCTTGATATTTTGATCACTCACCATTGCTTGCATGACATTAAAAACACTTTCCTGTCAATTTTACCTTTTTTTTAGCAAGCTTTTTAGAGCTGAAATTAAGGATGTGATCCACAATTTCAACACATGTGGTGCCTTAACAGCAATGTTTTCATGCAATTCCATCAACTGTTATAGTTCCATAAATATATTATCCCCCTTCTCCCCACAACACATTTCCAGACTAAGAACTAGTCCTTAGCACTTGTGATCCCACAAGTATTTTAAGTTTTTCAGCAATGGAGAGATTTCAAGATTAGTACATCTGAGGACTTCCCCTCTCCTACAGCCCCCAATGCTTTCATTTTATAGCAAGTCCAAAATCAGTTTCCACATCTTGACAGTGTTCCTTATAAAACCGTATGACAGTAAAAGTGCCAGTAGGCATGGCAACCTCTTTAAAGGGAGCATTTACACTCCTTGGCACTGGGAATGCCAGCACCAAGGATTACATTGAAATTCAAAATTATACCTAAGGCTACAGTTAGCAAACTCACTTCCGTAAGCCTAATGTTCTATCTCTAGATTCGAAAATTCAGAAGCTAACGCAACTGTGTATTTCAATGCTCAAAATTTGAGGAAAAATGTTACTTCTCTTTAGCAAGGGCAGTATATCAAACTGTGGTAGCAAATGTCTCTTACGCATTGGCTACTCAATTCCACCATCAGTTGCTCACTTTGTGTTAAAGTTCAAAACTGGCAAGGCACATTTACATATTCCAATGAATATCTGACAATTTTAGATTACACTTCATGTCCCAGCTATCCCAGTAATTGACATACAACATACTAAAATGGTTTATTAAGATAACAAAAAAAAAAATCAATTAATGTGAAACATACAGGCTATTGGCAACCACTATTCTAAAAATTATGTAAATACAAGTAAACATACTGAAATGTGTGTGATTCTAAGTTTTTAACCAGAAGACCTCTGTACTAACACACATTTATATTAATGACACATAAAAAAAATAAAAACTTTATTACAAAAATAAGTTACACTCGCCTCCAGCTTACAGTATAAAACAATTTTATTTGCAGGAATGCAAAATGATTGTTTGCCATGAGCATTTTCAACATATGACATGTCTAATTTTGTTAAAATTTGCATTTACTGGGGGAACTGGTGTGTATAAAACCTTATTTAGGTATAAGCTTCAATTTTCATTCTGGTGCCTATGGGTATGTAGTATAACTGCAGTATCCCTTTGGGTAGGGGGTTAAGGGAAGCTCTTTATACCAAGTCCAAAGAAAGACTTAATTTCATCTATCTTTTACCTATATGAAGTTGGACTTGGCAAGGTTATTTTATTTTTTTGCTTCGTCTTTTTTAAGGGTGGTTCAATAGAGGATGCTTCACCACTGAACACTCACTGTCATCAAGGTGCTTTAGAAAATTAAAAACATAGCACAAATGATTGTACTCTACTCTACTCTACAGGTTATCATGATCTGCGTAAGAGAAATGGAAAGCTGATCCACATGTTTTTACAGTGATCAGCAGTAAGAAATGCACTAATGAAAACATACCTTTTACCTAAAAAGCTAAACTACAGCCATATGCTATTCTATGATTTATGAAAAACTTCAAAATATCCAAATGTCAGGCTTCACTGTACAGTTGTCAGTTTTAGTCTGACCTTTTATAAAGGGACACTGCAGTATTTAGTACAAGTTGCTGATGCACTTTTTTTGAACATCTGATGTCTTACAAAAGTAACATCTTGCTAAACTATTATACATCCAAATAACTACAATATCTGAAGAAGCAGGCTGCTTTTTCAGCCACAAAATACGACAAAAGCAAGGCCTGTTATGATGGTCATGAGGAAGTCTTACAAAGCCTCTGGAACTAAAGGCAACTAAGAATGTTACATTTGGTATATTATAATCTTACCCTCATATCATATTAAACAAGCCTTGCTTTTATCTACAAAGATTTTCTATGTACAGTACAGACAGGGTATAGTTCAATCCTCTGCTACTGAGGTAGTTAACCAACCCTTTAAAAAAGGTTCTGAAAAGAACCACTATCTGGAATGCCTGACTAACCAGCTCTGATGATTACACCTGAAACTGCTGTATCTGAACACAATTCATAAGTGATTACTATATAGACAATCATGATTAACCTTCATGAGCAGAAAT